>JBCFYV010000024.1:45571612-46844326 GCA_039000515.1 Timema cristinae | reverse complement strand
GGCTTCACTGTGAATTTACTTATTAAGTTGTGCACTATTCTCTATTAATCATTATTCATGGATTCATCCAAGTCAAGTCAAAATATTTAAAAGGAATAATCAAAACAAATAAAAACAATGTCATTAAAATATCTAGATGAATATAAAAAAAAAAAGGATTCAAAACTGTAGAGTTAGGACTGGTATTTAATCAACAATAATTAAAAGTTAATATTTTGAATATTTACAAAGCAAAACATTTGATGGTTTCATTATGTATTCAAACTTATCCTATCAGTATTAATAAATATATAAATGGTATATGTAAGATAAATAGTATTATACACGCATTCTTTCACAGTAAAATAAATTAATGAAGACCTCAAGCCAATTAGTATTTCTTGTCAATATAATAAAACTCTTTATAAAAATTATTTTTAAACAAATAATAAGGTACTATTAAAACATTCAGGTTTACAAACCTACACAAAAACATAATATATTGTTTTTATTTTTGTCATCCTAACAAAACTGAATTTATATAAAACTTTAAATATAAATATTTAAAAAATGTATATATACATTTTTATAACTAGATAGTAATTATAATAAACCAAAAGTGGTAGGACTGTCCAGTCTATTTTCCAAACAGAGAATAATATTTAGAACTGAAATTTACAGAATTTATTTTAAAATTTGTACTAGCATGTTATTTTTTCAACCAAATGTGATTTTGGTAAAGAAACTCAACCCCTTTAAATTATTCTTTTTTGACACAGTTTATTATTAAGTCCAAATATACCCAACAGTTCCATATTACACAATTCCCCAGCAGGATTGATTGCATGAATAGAACAGTTTTTTCTGACTCATAAAAAGTTTCCAACTCGCTCCTAGTATAGTTTTTATTTAACATCCTGTTTTCAAGCAATGCCGACACATTTGTGCATTGAATATTTCTACCCATCTTGCTTACTTGCTTATGTTCACTAAGTTAAGGGTGAGGCTGGTAAAATTTTAGAGGAAATGTACCCACCTTTACATGGGGAGTGAGTGGAAGACCAATATTTTAATTTCGGCCAAATCAACAGCAGACCAGACTTGGTTGACACATTAGACAGCATGACCACCTATGAAGGTTTAATCCAACTTGTTTCTTTAAACTAAATATTTCGATTGCTGTTAGCCAATACTGGTACTAGTGTGGAGGCTAAATAGGCGAATAATAATTAACAGTCCAAATCAAAGATAACAAGGGAGCAAACTCTTCATTAATTTATTGCTACAAATGTCACTAATTAACATTATCTTACCTACTTTGGTGTTTGAATGGTCTAAGGCGTCACTCTCGCAATAGACATACCTGTCAACGACGAATAAATATGAGTTTAACAATAATGGGGTAATGAGGTGGTTTTTTTCCAAAATTGTTTTCCACTCTCCCTCCAAGCTAGCAACCCCAATGCATAGTAAGATGTGGCGAGGGAAAAACCCCATCTTTTACACAATATGTCTTATTGATATTTTTCTAAATTATGTCATCCTTGATTTCATTAAAATTATATCAAAATTCATAATCATTCTTCTTCAAGCTAAAATGAAGCTTACTAAAACAGCAAAAGATTTTAATCATGGCTCAATTTGTTTCTATAAAAAGTCTAATTATTCAAAAGTTTGAATTTTGAATCCAATTAGAATCTTTCAAATACTAAAATTTGGTATTTATAATCAAACACAGATTAATATTAGATTTGATTCAAAAAATTTTAAATGCCACACAAGCTTAAATCTAATAAGTTTCCTTGAACTGGAGTCTTGAAACAATTAAATTACTGAAAAAACTTGTATGATATTTAACTTTGCGATTATTTTCACAATGAGATAATTTTAACTTATTCTTATCGATATAGAGGTTGGCATATACCTTAAAGACTTATTCACAGTTTAAAATTTACATATTTTATTTCATTTGCACAGGCTTACATTTTAGATTTTTCTAATAAATACATTCTGAAATAATAATTATTAATGATGATGTACATTAATTGTGATTCAATATAAACGATCTCAAAAATTGAATATTCTATTCAATTCCTTCATCAAAACTTAATATTTAACTTGTATTAGATTTGAAATTATTTCAAAGCTCAGTGCTCGTTTTAGAATGATTTAAATTTTGCATTAGTCAAATGTGAATGCTCTTTATAAACTCCTAAAAAAATGACAACGGTGTTTGATTATATATTAAACAAGCATTCTACTAATTAATTTAGTTAAGAATGGGAAATTATCTTGTAAAAAAAATTGAACACTGTTCTAAAACCTTTGACATATCTTAAGAAAAATTGCTCAATTTCAAAATAATAATAACCCAATTAAATTATATTTTAGAAATTCACTATAAAAATTGTCACTTTGGATAAGTATTTCGAATTTAATATTAATTATAGATATTGAAATCATTTGGGAGAGAAGATGGCCACATATTGTATAAAGCAATGATGTCCAACCCAAGACCTGTTTTAAGCTGTACTGCCAATCCAGCAGGTTTTTATATGAATAATAATAAAAACAGGAGAGTAACCTTGATTGCTATTATTCATTAAATAATGCTGATCTGCTTTTAAAGAAACAATTCATAATATTATATTGGTTCTAAGTGAATTTATAATTTTAAATATTAATAGTGTTACTTATTACCACTATAATTATTGTTTTAGTCTGTCTGTGGACCACTACAATTGCTGCGTTATGCAGATTGGCCCTCGAGTTATGTAAGGTTGGACCTCAATGATATAAAACATAAAAAATATATATTTTTTTATAAATGTAATTTAAATATGCTAGAGCTTTATAGTGTATTTTATCAAAGTGGTTTTTTAAATTATCAGGTATTTTCATCAGAAATGTTACATCACACGTAAAGCAGGTTTTAAAAGAATAAAAAAATAAAGGTGGTTATGTGAATTCATTAAGTGAGAAAGTAAAACAGAATTATAGCAACTCTTAAAAATAATCTGAACAAAAAATCACAGTCTACACATCGTTGAAATGTTTCGGAAGCAGTTTGTTAAACAGTTCACTATCAATATCTACGCTAATAAAAATAAAATGTTGTAGGTAAATGTAAGAAAGTCAAAACAAACAAACAAAAAAAATGACCTAGTTCTAATAGAGAGCTAATTCTGTGGTTCTCAACACTACACAATTTAATAACACAGTACTGCAACAATCTCTTTGTTTCAGATAAACATCCCATTTATTATTGAAACAAATTGTCTGAGGAATAAAAAATAATTTTAATGCCTTTGGTCAGTCATTCAAAAAACTATTTATATATATATATTATATATATTATATTTTATATATTGTATACACTCATCAAATCTCACATTTACTCATATAATCTCAAAAGAATAAAAATACAATTAAAAATTATTTAATATTAAATACCCTTGAATAGTAAGGGTTATGAAGTAGTTGGTTTATTGTGAAAGTGATTCAGTGATCCGTTTATGGGAAGGTTTGGTTTTGGTTAAATCATTTATTCCTAGTGCAGAGCTAGGAGTATTCATGAAATTATAAACATCAAATAAATATTTACAATCTATTAACAGAATGTTCAATTAAATTTTATGCTATTGGTACCTTTATAACAATACACATTGAATACAAACTTTCTATTAAAAAGATTTACTTGTATTTAAGACATTTTCAAACAAAACCTAACCTTTGTAATTTAATATACACATTATGGTGAAAACAAATGAACGTGTGTCTAAAAGTTGAGTTAAATAAATATTAGGGATATGAGGGACTTGAAAATATATCATGTGAGAAGAGAGAAAGATATCTCGAATGAGACGAGAAAGTTAAAAATGAATGTTGATAATTTGAGAAATTTGAACTCCCCTGAACAGCCTTAATCAAGAAATGTTTTGGTTATAAATATTTTTCAGTATCAAACTTTGACATTATAAACTGTTATACTTACAGAATTAAATTATAAATAGTATACATTGCAATTATCATTATTTTATTAATTATATTCAAAATATGAATTGAAAAAGTAGTTCTCACACATCCCTAATTAATATTGAGAGGAGGTTTGAAGAGCATGACCTTCACACTTATCAGAAACAAGTAGTTCCAAAAGCTCACATTTGAAGCAAAACAAAATATTACAATTTTTTTTTTTTTTAGTAGAAGAGAGTATATATGTTATATATTTTGACAAGGTGGCGATCACTGTAGCTCAAATCCGGTGGCTGCCATTTCAACCTTTAAATTTATTTTTATTTATATAATATAAAAAAATTTGAAAAGGTACCTACAGCATTTGAACTACACCAAATCACCATAGCCTAGTCATTGTTCAATCTCGTCTGCTAAAGAATAGGCTTTAAGTGCTAAGAAAATTACCACGATTTTATGAAAGTTGTGTAGGTTTTTCCTATATCCTCCTTTCAACATCACAATGGAAATTAATAGAAAAATAAACAATTACTCGGAATTCAAACAATACAGAAACATATTTATAAAACACCTTGGAGAGAAAATATTTAATCTGATCTTTACCATTAATTTAAAGAATGGCATGAAAATGATTATAATCACTATTAACTGTAATATTGGAGCTACATAGTAGTTCTACCTTAAATACAATATTTTACAAGTAAACACACACATAGTTCAATGCCTTAGTCTCTATTTTATTTAAACACTTTTAATATCATTCCTACTTTCTTCGGCTAATATTTGAGACATAAATCGGTCTTGAACTCAGCAGGATGAAGTGAAGAATTGATGAGTCCTAATATATTTTATATATTAATTTTTTTCTAGTCACATATAAGTTTACACGAACAACAATACATAACTTCAAAACCAAAACTGATTCTAACAGTATTTGGACTTCTTATGGTACCTTCATGTGACCTTTTTTTTCTGCGGAGGGTTTTTATGGTAAGTAAGAATTAAACATGAACACATTTTTATTTTTAAGATAAACTTCCTAATGAATCTCAAAATGGTATTCACTATGAAAGAAAAAAGATGTATAATACATAACAGAATGAAAATTAAATTAAATTGATGGTTCATTTTTTAATGAGTATTTGTATTCAGAGTAAATGTAATTTAGGACAATATTTTTACAACAAAGGATTTCTAAATAAAAGCATTACCTCGTGCAAAAACCTTTTGACTAATGCAGGTTGCTATCATCTCAGTTACAGACCAATAAACAAGCAGCCATCAATCTATACTCTATGCAAGTCCAAATCATTGAATATAATATATAGATAACAGAGTAAAAATCCTTAGTTTCATCATATATATTCATTTATAACTAAACTTTTTGCTAGGGTAAACAATTTTCTCCACTGTATTTTAATAAAAAGATTTTTTTTTCTCTCTATTGTTACATACCTAAATTAACTGGCTTAAAAGTTTCTCAACTCACAAATAATTTACTCTCAATATCAGCTGGCCTAAATTTAATTAATTACATGTTCAGCTATTGGGATGCTTGCAACATTTATGTGAAGTTTCATCTTTCTTTAACCATTTGTAATAGATAAATCACTATCTTAAACTCTATTAACATGTAAACTCAATATTTTTACTAACAATATTATTAAAATGATTGGCTGCTTAGATGATAAATGTGTTTCAATTTTTTTTTTACTTGATCAAGGAAAAAACATGTAACAAATGTATATCAAAGTGTAAGATGATTTAAAAGTCTTAATTCATTCAAATATTGAATAAATGCCTTTTCTTTTATTTAACTCTCCTCCGGGTCCCCAATAGATAATCTAATTTACTCAACAGAACCAGTTGATTTAATTTCATAACAAATTATTTTTAAAACAAAGTATGAAAAAAATCTGAAAAATACTAGTTGATGGAATGCCCGAATAATAACAACTTGGATATAAGTGAATCTTTCTTCCCAAAAAGTAACAACTTTCTTTGAGGAATTACATAATAGAATAGCTTTATAGTTGGAAGAAGGTACAGAAAAGGTGGAGGGGCTCTCTCTATATATAAAAAATAAATAAAAGAAACAAATACAATATGGTTTAATGCTGCCAATGGACAAAGAGGTAATGGCTGCCCCTTGAAGAAAATCAATCGTTTCCGCCCAATCCCCCGACCTAGGGTTGATTCTATCAGAACTTATCAGGGAGGAGTATGAAACACGCAACTTACTAAAAGAGGAAACCAAAAACAAAACACAAATGGGAGAAAATGGAAAATTGTAAAGAATGATAGGACACATAGATAGGAACAAGTAAATGGTATAACAAAGGACAAAAATAGGAAATGGAGTAGATTAGCTCATAAGACAAGTGTAATCTCTCAAGGTAAAACTGTTACAATTAAGGGTAAACAGTGTGTATATATAAAGGTAAAAGGAATAAAACACATAAAAGGGTAAATTAAAAATATATATATATAGCTGTTTGCACCGAGAACATAAAAGCAAATCTTTTCTTCACAGTGCAGTCATTGCCCTTTCGACAGCAGTGTGAAGATCGAGTTGTTAATTGTGTTTGTAGTTCAAGTTTACCTAACCTTGGTTTATGCATCTTATTTTAGTTAAAAAAAATTAATTTCTCTTTTTTGTTTGTACAGTTTAATTTCTTCAATAAGTCATTCTGTGTATATCATTCATTTGTTTTTGATATTGTTTTGAATCTTTTTTTTAAACTTATTCACATTAGTGGTTGACTTTTTTTTTTTTAATACTTTAGGTGTGTGGGCATTTGTAAATCTAACAATTTCTTCAATTTTTTTTAAGATTTATTTTACAGTAGGCATTCAAAAATATTTAGATTTTGAAATGAAAAATTTGAAAGGAAAGATATCCTGTTGATCTTTTGGTGAATTTTGTAGATCATATATGAGTAATATTCGACAGTGTATCTTGAGCATACCTATCTTTATGGAGTTTCCGTTACTATAAATTTCGGTGGTTGCACCTTGCTGTAGACAATTTTCTTTAAAGAGTTATATTGGCTTTGACTATCTTATTGGTTGGCACAGTCAAGTGATTAACTATATGGACTGTGTGAAAGCGAATACAATTTCTAAGGACTATGAATAGTCTGTAGAAGAGACTTAGCCAATAAACAGAATCCCGAACAATTGCCCTTTCGCAAAGCAAATAGTATAAAAGACCATGTTGTCTACTACTCACCTTAAAACTGACTAGTTGACACTATCTGACTTTTACCTACTGTGTTCAAAAGATCAATGTGAATAAGCAGGTTCAAAATACTTGTCATCGCATCGGTAAACCAGTTGCGTCATAATTGACTGATGAATGTCCAGCCATAAATTTTTTCTTATTATGAAAAGGGAATATTTCTGAAAATTTAAAATACATATAGTTGAAGTTATATGCAATTGGAAGTGTGAAGAATGGAAGAAAAGTTTATTTGTTTCTACCAAGGCTAACCTAACCTAACCTATCAGTTTGGCTTCCAGCCCCATCACTTATATTACAATACTGTTAGGTGTTTCTACAGTTTTCATATATTTCGAGCCATCAGGCAATCATTCATTTTAATTATTGATATACCGTATTGTAATGTAAAAAAACTGTAAATAGTACAAAAACAATCAAATAAAAGTCATATTTTATGTGTACAAGATCACAAAAAACAAAGGTAATGTTGAGTAAATTTACAATCTAAAAAAATAAATAATAGAATCTTGTAGTTTTGTTTCAATGCCGGATCTTCAATTCACTGAGATTTAGAGCTAAGAACCAATTTGAGCTCCCCACAGATAATTAAGCATTCTCTTTATAATTTGACACATTTGTCCAATGTGGGATCCATTAACTTGACTTTTTATACTAATAAATAGGTATTGATTTTTTTTTAGATTGACATGAATCCATTCATGTTTATGCTGTTTATATCCTATAATTTATATATTTACATTTTTTATAGTATGAAAACAATATTCTAAAAGAACATAAGATATAATAAATAAATATAATCTGTTTTACAAGTGGAAGCTACTTTTATTTTACTATTTTTAAAAAAAACTTGTTATAAACAAGCGAACTTAAGCTAAAATTGTTTGAATGAAGATTATATCCAGGCTCCACTTTAAATAATTGAATGTTACATTCATTCACTATACAAATCGCCACAACCATTTTTTAATCATTTGTATCTTGCGATTGCTGGGACAAACCATATCAAATTAGATTAGTTAATTATATATTAATATCTATCAAATAAAATGCACCAAGAAAGATATAATATGTAATGGATAAATTAACTATATATCATAGGAAGAATTGTAGAAAAGTAAAAACACTAAAATATAGTTACACACCAATATTTTGATGCTTTCACTACATCTGCCTCAAGAAATAATAGAAGACTAACAGGAAGTTAGTTTTAGTGGTGCCAACTTGGTTGTGAAAGATGAAAATATCTCTGGTGAATATGAGATTCTCTAGCACCAATGAAGCTTCATCTCACTACTACTAATACTTCCTGAGGAAGATGCAATGAAAACCTCAAAATATTGAAGTGTGTGTTGTTACTGTTTTTATTATTCTACAATTCTATATTATTTATTTATCACATTACATATATATTAATAATATAAATATAAAAGATGGAAATATACATTCACAGTAGACCAATACAATCTTTTATAGGAATTATTAAAATTATTTAAACTTTAAAAAACAATATTTTTAGATTGAAAAAATGCCACCTGGACACGGGGCTCAAACCCAATAGTTTGGCTTAGAGTCCCAATGTTCTACTATTGAGTTATTTTATCTCGTGTTCAGGGTCATTCTTCACTCTTATTTTGAAGCAGAGTTTGTGACGGACGGTGATAGACCCTGAACACAGGTTGATTCATGGATAACTCAGCGGTAGAACGATGGAGTGCTGAGCAGAGGGTTTGATTTCCGTGCCCAGCTGCCATTTTTCAATCTACGAACATTTTATTTGATACGGCTATATAAGTATAACCTAAAGATAATTTCAATTTTACAAGCTTTGCTGGGTCGTGTACAACTAATTGTACAAGTGTTTGCTTTCTTCCATTTAAAAATGACAATAATTCATAAGTTTGATCAAAGATTAAAAAGAATAAATATAGCCAAAGATATTGAATGTATGTTTAAAACGGATACCAAACCAGCACTCAACAATAAAGAATAATAAGTTTTAAAAAAACAGGAAAAATGGGTGCGACTATTAATTAATTTTTTCTTGGGGATTACCATGTAATTTATATACACAAAAGAACTATTTACATTTTTAACAAAAGCGAGTGATTAAATTTATATTTTTCACCACTCTTATAATGAAACTATGGAACTGTGTGAACAGCTTCTAAACAAGTTTTTTAAGATACAAGGGGACCAGAGGGTAAGCCGAGGAATATGCTATGTTTAGGTTAACATAACATAGTTAGCATTTACAAAAAAAATACAATGTCTAAAATAAAAAAAGGAATAAGGTGAAGAGCAAACAATTTATTTTATGAATACAAATATTCATTTTACCTTCAAATCCAAATTTTAGAAAGAATGGCAAAAATATGGGCTTTATCTAATTCACTAATTCTAAATGGGGTTCTAATTTTTTATTACAAAGAATTCATTATAACATTAATTCATTCAGTTATGAGGTAAATTAGTGGTGTGGGTTGTGACTATTAGCTTTGTCCTATAGATGGACTAAACCAGCTCTAAGACATTTCAACTAAAATAAATAAAATCTTGCTTAGACTATATTTTCTTTAATTCTTAAATTTTGAATATCCTTAAGGGCTTGAAGATTCAAAGATTCCATCCTTAATTTTAATACAAGAGTTTGTACAAATTGGTGAGTATGGTAACCAAATTTGGTAGCATCTTGGGTAAAAAAAAAATCTCATTCAACTATTAAGCAAAGACATTTATTTACTCTACTTTATTTTATGACAACATGTTTTTCCAAAGTGATGGAAAGCTTTAATTAAATGTATGGTTAAAAAAATAATTTCCAGATGAACTGCTTAACATATCACATGAATATTGCATCAAGACCAAATCAATAATCAAATGTCACTCTCCAAAGTAAAACCATGACCATGTCTGAAGAGTCTGCCCAAAGGCCCTTGGAAGCCAAGTATTCTATGATACATTGACCTCAACTTAATGGGTGTAAGTCTTTTATGATGGTGCTTGGATTCTCTTTCAAGTGTCCTGATGCACCCTCACTCCCTACCCCCAACTGCACTTAAATCAAGGGCAGATAGGATTTAACCTTTCACCCGCATTTGAGTTAAAATAAAGTTTTTTAATTGATAAAAGTATTATATATTGTGTGGAAATCGAATACAATATACACAAATTGGTAAGGAACTATTATGTTGTGTTCTTTGTTGATAGATATGTTAAATGGTTTCAATTCCTTTTGTAATGTGAAATACATTAATTATAATAGTTTGAGATTATCACTATTTCACTTAATACCACTTATAACGCCATGAACAAAACACAATCAAAATTAAATTCCATTGCGAAGGAAATGTATGTTTATAAAGTAGACACCAGGATGCACTATAAAGATACTATAATGTCTGAAAAGTTATTATGCACCCTATTCACTTAAGGTCACTCCAAACATGTTTGATTAAAGTGTGTAGTGTACAGACTATTCAGACACAGCTCAGATCAAAATGATAGAAGTGAAAGAGTGAAATGAAAACCATCCAAAATGTAAACACAAAAAACTAAGGGTGTGAGAAGTTAATTTTATTTTTATTGCAAAGCAAATTCGAATGGAATATATGATGAAATATTTTTAAGCCAAAACTAGTGTGAATATTTTTTGTTTGTTGATTTATGCTTAGACAAAATCTATTTTGTGAATATATTTATTTATGTGCTAAAAACAGTTTAGAAAATGTTTTTGTGCACAAGTGTTTTGTAACATTTCATTTTAATCTGACCAATCAAGTTAATATCCAACATGCAATTCAATTAAATCAGATATTTTCATATGAATATTAATTTGTTATGAATATGAAAAGTGAGTGCAAACACACTGTATAATAATGTAACATAATAAAGAAGCCAACCTGAAAAGCTAATTAGTTTTAATTGATTTCACATTAATTTCTGAGTATTTTATTAGTTGTGTATGTTTCCTATATTAGAATTGAATAATAATAAAATAGGAGTGTGTAAATGCTTGAACTAATTAGGATCATTAGGATTTTTATAAAACTCTAAAAATTTAGTAGTAAGAATTCAATTGGATCAATTCTAAGATATTATTTAATTTCAAAAGTCTTTCAGTATCTCCTTTTATTCGATTTAAAGATATAGCACAAAGGTGATATCTTCTTCCTTTCTTCTTCTGTTATAGTAGAAATAGTCACACACACATTTTAACACAAATAGAATAATATTTTGGCATTGTTGCTTTATCAAACACAAAAAATAAAGAAGAGAGTACAAATAACACAAACACTGGATTACTCTATTTTGCTTTCTTTAAATTCAAAATGGAGTAATCCAGTGTTTGTGTTATTTGTACTCTCTTCTTTGTGTTTGATAAAGGCAACAATGCCGTAATTATTATTATATTTGTGTTAAAATGTGTGTGTGACTATTTCTACTATAGAAGACAGAAGAAAGGAAGAAGTCACTATTGTGCATTGGATTCTTCCTACATTTTTTAATCTTTCCTTAGGTGGGATTTCATCATATTTACTCTAATAGTTTATTTTTCCCTTTTTATTTAGTTTTAATAAATTTAAGAATGAGAAATTCAGTTGTACTTTTTTCTCTGCATAGCACTTGTTGAGTTGATTTTTTTCCCTACTATTTTAAGCCAAAAAAATAATTTTATTTAAAGACTTTTAATACTGAAATAAAACATTCAATTCAGTGAAATCCAATATTTTTATGTACTATGAATCAAGGCTTCTACAAATAAGAGAATATAAGGAGGGTAAAGTCAATAATGGAGAGTGGCATGTATTATACCCCCCACCCTCCGTTCTACTAGACCATCATTTTTCTTATCTAACCTTAGTAGCAGTAACATTCCATAAATAAATACAATTTTGTTTGATTGTCTTGAAAACATGGGTATGCTCTGATTTTAAACATTTGAGTTTAATTCATATAATTGTCAGCTTGCATTAAAAAAAAAATGTTAGTTTTGCACTAGAAAACTGTGCAGAGTAACCGACATAAATTATACATTTATGTTCAACTCTTGCCCCACTGCACCTTACAATTAATATCCACATGTCAAAATTCTATGTATAGTAATTGAACTACATTTGACTTATGAGCTTAAGCTGGAATATGTTAAATATTTTCTGCATAATTTGAAAACTATATTCGGTAATTAAAGTTTGATGAATAACATGCACACAAACCAATCTTTCTTCTATACATGAAGCCATAGTAAAAAAATCTGACTTTAATTTAGATTTAAAAATATTTCATAATATTCATTTCAAGCTTGAGGAAAAATTAACCTTTGCACACCCTTAGTTATTTCCCAGCAAATTTTATTTGGAAGAAAAACTATACTTCAAACAAAAATACATCATAGAAAATGTGTTTCATGGCTAAAAAAATGTTTATATCAATAAAATGTATTTGGACATATACTGTGAAAAACCCTCAAGTATGAATAGGTCACTGGCTGAACAAGAGAAAAAACACCTGAAGTGACTAAGGTGGGGATGTAAGGAACGCGATAAAGGCCAGTGTTTTTGCAGTTTTTATAGCAGAAAAAAAAAAGACTTGGCTCGAATTATTAATAAACTATTACTTCAGTACAAACATAGAATTTTATTCACAAGGTGTTATCATCAGTTATTTGATACCTGTCATAAGCAAAGTGAAACTAGGCGAGAATTTTTTTTAAATTAGGATAAAAGGTTGTCAAGGTTGTCATTAAATACCAGGACATCCTTGACAGTTATTCAAGAGCAGGTATCACCACGTGAAGAAAATTAAACTCTGAAGGTTTCTACTGAAGGATTATTTGATTTCTTTTGAACAAAAAAAGTTTTTTATAAAAACTGCAAAAACACAGACTTATTTCTCTCGTCCCCCTACATCCCCACCTAAAGCTTTTGTTCCTCCCCCAATCCCCGAGGCCTCTTTCTACTCATCACTCATGAGATTCACGATCTACATGATCACTTACTCCAAGCACAGAACTCGGCAAATAAATACTTAAATGTGGCACTTCATCTCTTCCAACACTTCCCAGCATACGAGCGATTATTTTGGAACAAGTTCACACAAACACCTTGGCCAATGCGTCTGCCCCCGCGCTCGCAATGTACGGCCTAGATGGGTGGAATGCCACATCAAAGATGCTCTCGTCAAACTTCTTACGGTGGGCAGTGATCTCCTGCACACAGGTTTTGTTGTCCAGGTTCCACAGCCGGATGCTGCAATCGTGACCTGAGCACAGAAAAAAAAACAAGACAGACAAGTAAGAAACCTTCAAATGAAGAAAGAGAAAAGAAGAGTGAAATAATAATGAATAATAAAGGATAGAATTCTTAAGTATATTCGAGATCTTGAAAAAATATCGGATTCTCAATAAAAAAAGGTTTTTTTTTCTTCCTCAAAATATTTTTTTTTTTAGAATTGTATTACTGCTTATTTGTGGTTCAGCTTCAACATAAACGCAGGAAAAAAATTAACATCCAGACCTTAAATGTATGTATGAATGTCATAATGAATACATTTAGCTAAATAGCTTGCCATTTAGTTCATATTTCTATTTTATATTATTCTGTTATATTCCTTTCCTCTTAGGTTTATATTTTCCCATGATTCAGATTAGAATTCAGGATTTGAAGGTAAAATAACGATCCAGAAAATAATGTGTTAACCTACTCTACTAAAATATTGTTAATATTTTACTTTATATTATTCTGTTAAATTCATATTCCCTCTTATATTCATAATTATTATTACAAGATTCAGATTCGAAGGTAAAATAAATATTCAGATTTGTAAAATAGTGCATGTGACCCATCACTAATACCGTATTGACCCGAGTATAAGACTGACTCAAATATAAGACGAACCCCCTATTTTTATCTTGGCTGAATAAAAAAAAAATATGGCCTCAAATGTAAGACGACCCTTATCTTATTTTCTCCATGGCTCAATAAGAAAATAAAAATTGTAATTAATACAAGTTTGTTTTCTTACCTCATATTGAAGCTCAAATTTTACCATTTACTGCAATAGCTTATTAAAGTTGTAATAATTAATTTATAGTAATTGAATATTTTAATTTACAGATAATAGGTATAACTTATTACACATTAATTGTCAAGTACAAGAGGGTCGTAATTATGAATATTAATACATATATGCAGCACATATTAAAAATGATGTAATTATTAGGTCTCATCTAATCACTCTCATCAACTGAATCGTCATTATCACTAGTAGTGGAGCTTTCACTTTCTTGTCACCACTCAGAATCTTCCTCGGACACATCTCCGCCTGGGGATTCCCAAAGCAGAACATCCTCTGAGCCATCCGTGCATTTGAAATGCAGCATTTCTTGAATCCTGCGAGATCCGTCGCCATGATGAAAGGATCCACTTGATTAGCAGGCTTGGTGACACTCGCTTTATCTTGCCTGTAAGAGTAAGCACATGATCTCCTTCCAGCAGCCAATCATTGTGTTTTTCAGTAGTCTTTAAATGGCTTACTAACCACTACATCCAGCACTTGAAGCTGGCTTGTCGTTCCTCCTGGTATCACAACTAAGTCAGTTTTCATTCATGTGGCAGTAGTTTTCTACAGTGTCAATAAGATTACCACGAAAAGCATCTAGTACAAGCATGATTCTCCTACCAAGTGCAGACACCTATTCCATAAAACATTCATCCACCCATTCTTATGGACTCTGACATGAATTCCTATAGTCATTTTTCCGGTGACACGGTCTTCCTATTTAGAATTACATAGAATGGGAGTTTGGAACCATCTGGACAACATAAAAGAATTACAATCAACCTTAATTTTTCATTGGCTGTGGTACAGATCATTAGTCTTCTCCCTTTTAGGGTGCAATGTAATGTTAGATGGTAAGTAAAAAACACTGGTGTTTGATCACAATTTCCAATCTGACTCTTGAGGTAATTGTTGGCCTGTTTGATCCTGATAATGTATCTCTGAAAAGCTAAAAGTTTATCTTCATAATCAGCAGGCAATCTCTGTGCTAATGTTGTCTGGCCTTTGAGAGATAATCAATTTTTCTCATATTCTTTTAACCCATGCAACACTGGCTTTAAAAGTTTGCTATGGAACATTCATTTACCGAACCACTTCAAGGGCTTTCAAACGAATGATTTCTCTTGATATGGGCACACCTTGATTTCATTTCTCCCTTACAAACTGGGTAACTTTTGCTTCCAATTCTTCATGATACCCTTTTGTGGGGCCACGAAGTGCCTGGCATGTTGAATTGTAATTCTGCAGCTTGGGAAAATATTTCCTCCAACGAAGCACATTAACTTCAGTCACGCCGTAATGTCGTACTGCCGCCTAGTTATTTGTTTGCATAACAGATCTTACAATTGCAACCTCGAAGCATGCATTGTTACTTCGTCTTTCACCTTTGTTATATGTTTCGACGATGTGCCGCATTTTTTTACACAAATCAGGTGCATTGGGAAAGATGAAAATATACTGTGATTAAAACTGCACTAAATTATATTTTATTTATGTTGCTGTTATTAATTCACACACACACAAAAAAAAAAAAAAAGAATACCACAAGATAATCAGCAGGCAGCTGACATCACGCACCATGAAGAAAAGAAACACTAGTACTAAACACTGATTCGTGCATCTAGTCGCTACACAGCAGCACTATCATGTTATGGAGCACGCCAAGATTCACTTGTTTGATTGTACACTGAGCGCTTAATAAGCGCTCCCCGAGATCAGTTCTTAGAGTGTGTTCAAACGTAATATCAGAATACCACACTGTTGCTGTACTTCTATGACTAGAATAAACAATTTTGAAGTGATGTTTATATTTTTACACGTGAAATATCACAATAAATAAAATGTTTGAGTTAGTATTTCTGTGGAAACATGTTGTCATGTATGATTTACTAACTTTAATAAATGATATGTATTAGATGCAGGCTTTTCACAAAAATTAAATTTGAAATTGATAACACAAGAAGCTATGCCGTGACGATAATTCACATGTGAAATACCTTAGTAAAATAAATTTTTATAGTCTTACTTGTGCGAAAGCATGTTTTGTGCTAGATTTATTAGCTTTAGTTAGAAATATGCAATACAAATGACCTTACACAAAAAGTTGAAATTAAATTAATAACATAAGATGCTAGGCTGCAAATATAAGATGACTCCCTATTTTTTGCTTCCAATTTTTAATAAGATTATTATGTATGTTGTATGTATGTTTTATTTTTATTATTATTATTATTAATATTTATTATAAGCACCACGTCTTACTACCCGTTCGGGCTATACGCACTTATACTAATGTGTAATGGTAGGGTGATTGTGAGATGAAATGGAGGAGCTACAGTTTAACGTGGAATCCGAACCACGGTGGAGGCCTGGCATTCCCCACATTCAAGTTGTGTACTTTTAAAGAGAATGGGTACCATGATGCAATGAAATATATATCCAAAGTTTGGGAGGAATTAAATAAAAGAGGAAATTTAAATCTAATGTAATAAACTTATGATAGAAAATACAAAGTAACTAAATGTTAACATTCTTTCTTATAATCCATTTATTATAACATTCATACATTTAGTCAAGTGTTAAATGACTGGTCTGGGGACTAGTTGTTAGGTTCATTCTTTATTAAAATTGATTCAGACCTACCAACAAACAGTATTAGAGCTCGCAAACAAATTTTCTCTGAAAGCTTTTGAGTGGGGTGGTGGGTGAGTTAAAAATTCGAGTCACATCCCAAGTTATATAAATTTTTCCTAGTATGTACACAGGTCCTGTTCCCCCATACTATCTTCACATTTATTGGCTAGAGCTATTTGTCACACACTTTTCCCTATAAAATAATAAATATGTGGAGAAACATGAGCACTCACTTCCTGACAACAAGTAAAGACCGTTGGGATCGACGGCCAGACTGGTGACGGAGTCTAGATGAGCCACCATGGAGTGCACTAACTTTCCGGTTGTGTTGTCGAAGAAACGAATGTGCCTGTCCTCATGAGCAGTCATGGTAAGAGGGAGTGTGGGGTGGGCCACCACACGGTTGATCTGGCGACCCAGAACATTGTTGTCCACGTCCTAAACATTGGTGACAATTATTTTCAACCTTCGAACAACTAAGTTTACAAAAATTAAAAGATATAACTTTTAGTTCCCCGAGAAGGATACATTCACAAAATCATTAAAAGTCATTTAAAGAATGACAATGTATGTCAGAGAGACAAGGAAAGTGTATTCCAAAGAAAGTAAGTTTATGAGAAGGATGTTAGCTGTAATGAAAAGAAACAGGATTGGGAATGAAATCCAGGAAAGAGTTCAGGTATATTGGATGGTATAGGAAGGAGGTCTGGAATAGTATGGCCATGAATGAATGGAAAAATATATAATACCAAGAGGAAATATGTTTGAAAAAAACTGCAAGGGAGACCAAGAGAGAGAGATGGGAGTATACAAGAGAAAGTGTTACAATGAAGATTATGTTACTAAAAGGTTTTTTTTTAAGTTCTTTTTTCATCCAGTTTTAATACCCCTCAAGCTTTCACTACTAGCTTCTGTGCATCTGTCCTCACACTAAACTAGCCCATCAAGATGCTGTTCACTGTGGCCTGTGTCAGTTTTTTATTCAAGCCATAAATTTTCCAGTACCGCCTTGATAGGCCTGTCATAGCTTCAAATGCCTTATAATCTAACTTTAGACTAGGACAGACATAATATCCAGTCCTTGGCCGTTTATTCATCACTGTGATAGGGTAAACCCACATTTCACCCATGATAAATTTTTTCGCCATGCCGGGAATCGAACCAGGAATCATAACTTAGTAAACGGACACGTTACTGACCGAGCTAAAGCGACGAATTCCCTAACTATTATTACATGTTTAAATACTGTAGTAAATGAATTAATTACATATTAGGACAACGTCTCGATTTACTGGTTAGGGCAAAATTTGTTAAATATCTTTGAAAATTGAACCTCAAGCACAGAACAAACATAAACATTAAAAATATTCAAACTTCAATTCATCTTCAGAAATATCTCTCCTCTCTCTCTTCTCTCACCCCCCTATCTCTCTCTCACACACACACACACACACACACACACTATATTGATTTCTACTGCCAACATAATCAAAATAAAGAAAATAGACAATAAGATTAGTCACCTGATTTGATTCAAGTCTAACTACTGGTTTGCTGGAATCTAAATCGTACACGATGCAATGACCAGAATTATATGCTGCCACCATTCGATTGGGCTCATCCCGAACAAAGTCCACGGATGTCGGGATACCATCTGAAAAATAGTTGTGACACACTTAATGAATACATAAAAAATACAGCACAACTAATTTTGAATAAGTTGTTATTTCAAGGTGTTTAAGTGGGTGACCAGAAGAGGAAATTTACTCATCATATAACATTATTTATTGCCAGTGAAGAATATAACAAAACACTAATTAATTCAGATTTTATTGAATTAAAAATAATTGATTCAAAATTAATTTTCTCAAACACAAATATGCTTGAGGTTTGTGAGTGTTCAAAGGTATTGGGAATGTGCAAGAACCACTTTTTTCAATTCGAGATGAGAATATGAAAAAAATATACACACTATTAGTTTATACAAAACACTTAAGATATAACTCATAAATATTTTAAATGCAACTAATGAAATATTGATATTTGCAATGTTATATTATTTAAAATGTAATTGTGTAGTGTTACAGTTTAAGCGTCAAAAAACTTTTCACCAAAACATTTCTTAGCAAGGACGGTTTTTGGGGGAAAAGTGCGGCCTATTTTCAGGCCTTTACGTTATTATTAGGATAAATTTATCTCTATCTAAGGTAAGTGTGCTGGATATCCCTCCCTGATAATATGAGGTTATTGGGGTTTTACCTTGTTCCGAAACATAGTTGGAAAGAAGGGGGACCTTGCTGGTCGGTGACCAAGCTTGACAGTGCCATCTGACGAACATGACAGTAATTGCAATCGCTGCGAGTGTATACTGAGCCCCCACACCGCATCTGTGTGCCCTTCCATGCTCCCCGTCAAAACACCAGGGTCTAGGAAAACACATCACATACAGTAAATAGTATAAGAATGGAAATGTGGAGGCTACTAACTTACTAAATAATTATTTACATTATATTTGTAAGAAAGTACAAAAAAGATGGATATAAACATATGCAAGATAACACAATTCGGCTTTTACAATGTAAGAACTCAGTTCACAATTTACTATGTTGCCATTGGACATTTACCAGAAATGGCAGCAATGTAAAATGTGAACCGAGTTCTTCTTTTCAATGTGAAAGCCATATTGGAGTCGTCCCTTTTAAATGTTTTTATCCATCTTTCCTGTATCTTCTTACAAATATAAATTATAATACAAATACCTCATAAAGCGAGAAGAGGTTGTCCTTATAGAGGGATGGATAATTATTTAGAACACCCTTACCTGCATTTAAATTGTAGAAACTAATATGTAGATTTTTCCTAAAGGAATTAGCTTGTGGCTGTGGGTCAGCAATGAAAGGTTTTTTAATTATATTTCTTTTAGATTTAGGGGTATTTGTGTACTATATTAGTTTAGCTAGAGGCATGCAAAAAGTGAGGTTATCATTCGGGGAAGAAGGATGTTATTATTCTCAAAAAGCGATATTTTATGCTGAAGGCAATTTTCTTATTTACATCAATACTCAATACGAATTGAATTAGTATTTGTTAAAGAAAATAAGGCTTAAGTCCAGAAAATGATAGCAACCGCTTCTGGATAAACAACAAATTACACACCAAAATTAGGCTACTAACATTTGATGATCACACAGCAATATTGTTTAGTTATATTTCCATAAACTAAAAAAAAAAAGCTCCATTATGACTCGAAGAAATGCTCCCGGATTCTTCACTTGTTCCAAAATGAGTATTTATTATTTATTTCTCCACGCCAAGTAAAGTGTAAAATAAAGTATTCTTACACTGTTACCTATAAAAGCTCTCAAATGAAACATTGCTATTTCAGACAGATTTTCCTTAAGATCCGTTCTTTGTCGTTCAAAAAACAATTGTTGTATGACTCAAGTTAGTAATATGTGAGTCAAATAGAGCATATGGTAATCAAATTGCCTCCTCACATATCTTTTGCCAGTTCATTTGACAAATCCTTCTTCTTGGCTGTATTCAAAAGGGCGAAAAGAAGAGTCGGGCTGCACAAAATCGCAGATTGGGCCGCCAAGTTTTACATGCCTATCTTAAGACTGTTTGGCCAATGAGGCGGGTTTATATACTGGTCCCAAATAGTTTGGATTAACAAGGTTCTACTGAAGTAAAGTTTTTTTTTAGCCCCGCACTAATGTGTTGGAGATTATGAAGGTTTATCTAAGAGGAAGTGTAACCACATTTGTGTGGAGGAGAGTGGAAAACCACCCTAAATGCACCCGAGTGAGATTCAACCCTGATCTTCTGGTTTTCGGCAGTCTAATCTAACACAAGAGTAGCGCATTAGACCATGCGCCTACTAAAGCGGTTTAATGGGAAATTAATTTATTTTAATCTCAAAAAGATGGTATTGAAAAACTCAAGTGAACTAACCAAACGAGTCATACGGATCTATGTTGGCGCAGGGCAAGTTCCAGCAGTGGATGCTTCCGTCCAGGCCACCGCTGTAACATTGCTCGCCTGTGGCACTCATCGAGAGACAAAGTACAGGACCTGTGTGGCATCGGAACGTGTAAAGAGGTTCCACATCAAGCGAGGCAGACCTTAGAACATAAAGGCATAAAATAATGTTGTAACTATTGTTTAGTTGTGGTGTGTGTGTGTGTGTGTGTGTGCGCACACACTTTTTCAATTCAAAATATACTTGAATCAAATATATGAGATATTATCAAAACGAATCAAAGTTTGGATATTTTTTGTTAGTATTATGGTTAAAAAGATATATTGTAGTTATCCATTGAATAAAATCACTTGTAAAATGTTTTATAGACCAATTGTTTGCAATATTTTCTTCTTCTAATCTAATAAATAAAATTGTCCGCTTAAAAATCATTGTTTCATTTTTTTATATGGATAATGTTTTTTAATGCATGTTAACAGCAATGATTGCCCATAAATTGAGTATTTTTCAAAGTTAAGTCGAAGCTGATACGTGTTTCGAAGCTTCGGATACCCAATACCCTAATACCCTATTAGTGGGATGTCAATGTCAAACTCAATTTTATTCTTACTGGAATTGATTAGGACAAAACAATATTTTTACACCTTGATTTTTAGCTTTCAAATACAAAAGGTTTAACAATAAATTGGCTGATTTTTCATTTGGTCCCTTATTAGTTTATTTGCTAATTCATTTTAGTGCTGGCTAATTGTAAATGTAGCCAACATGGCTTTTTGTTCTAGTTATCTTGTAAAAAAAGGCATAGATTTATTTTTACTATTTACACTTTTTATATATATTTTTTTTAGGAATTAAAATCATAAAGTGAAGAGAAAAAGGATAAAATTTAGGAATTGGAACACTATATAGTAGTAGACAATTTAGGGACTGGTCTTTTTATTTTAGAAGCATGTCTTACTACCTGTTCGGGGTTTAGGCATATGTATTAGTTACGCTAACAAATTAGGGATGAGAAGTTGAATTGAGAGGAAGTCTACCCACATTTGTGTAAAGGGAGAGTGAAAAACCATTCTTAGTACACCTAATTGGGATCGAATCACAACCTCCCCATCATTGGTAGTCTAGTCTATTGGGAGAGTAAAGCCTAAGATCATATGGCCATTGAAGGTCTTAAATTAATTTGCAATGTATAAAATGGCTAAGAATGGGGTTATATGACCATAAATTTTAGTATTTTAGCTTTCAATATTTGTAGTGGCAAAGCTTCATAATTGTTGTAGCCAAATTTTCTTCAAAGCCAAGTCAAATTTTTGAAGCTTCACACACCCCACCCCTAAAGACATACATATTTCTCAATGAACCTTTGAATATATATTTTTTTAAACTTTTCGTCTAATCTATATTGGATATTAGGAATACCTCTACTCTTAAACACTCACTTTTTGGCAGGTACAGTTTTCTGCAAATTCCACAATTTAAGCGTGTGATCTTCACTGGCTGTAATAAGTACTGGTTCGACAGGATGGAACGCCAATGCACGCACACCATCAAAATGACTGCGTAGGGTGTACTTTGCATTCCATGTCTTGCGATATGACTCTTTTGTAGTGGCAATTTGCTTCAAACCAATCAAAATAGCAGATTTGAGTTTTCCCTTGTAAATTTGTTTGAAAATAGTAGCTTCTTTAATAGTAATACAAGAAAAGAATTAAAAGATTTTATAAAATGTTTATTTTAAATGAAGTACCGGTAAGCTAAATCAAATTAATGCAATGGCAGAATTTTTTCCCCAAATCTGCTTTTAATTATTATTATTATTAGCATCGCGTCTTACTATCCATTCCGTTGTACACACTTATGCTAATGTGTAATGGTAGGGTGATTGTGAGATGAAATGGAGGATCTACAGTTTAACGTGGAATTCGAACCACGGGAGGCCTGGCATTCTACACATTCACAAGTTGTGATTAATACACGTCTTGTCAGAGGTGAAGGAAGGCTTTGGAAATCAGATAAATATGTACCGGGACAGAGGATTGAATCCCGAACCCCCAGCACAGAAGTCTGACACCTTACCCCTAGACCACCAGGTCACCTTGCTTTTAATTGTGTTAGCCTATTATCATAAGACTCCATAGTGTGATCCCGCAAGCGAGCTATATCAAACGAGCCGCAGCAGCTATTAGAGATGATAGTGATAAATTTTGGAAGCGCCAGTGTTCGAACCTGGGACCTTTATCCAGAAAATTTGACCACTAGAGCACAAAGGCCTATAGTCATATTGTTGCAAAAAATAGCCACTGAAATAAATTTACTTTAAAGAGTAATTTAATTACCAAATATGTTATATTTGGTACAAGAAAGTTGAAGAGAAATAAATAAAAGGGAAACCAACGAAAAGTGCGTACAACCCGAACAAGTATTAAGATGTGGTGCTAATAATACTAATACTAATACAAGGAAAGAAGAAAACATAGTTCACGTTGACACTGCTGCCACTAGACACAGAGTTAACGATGTGTTTGCAACCTTTTGTGTTTCTATCCACCATTTTATACTTTTTTTCCAAATATATCAAAATACCCAAAAAGTGAAAGTTTTATAAAAATGGGAATTGATAAAAATAAATAAAAAATAAACTAATAAAAGTTAACAAAGAAAGCAGACACCTAGGGAAAGAGGAAAATTGCGAGAAGAATCCAATGCGAGAAAGATGTCACCTTTGGCATTGGATTCTTTCACATTTTTCCTATTTCCTTAGTAGGCTTTCTTCATTAAATTTAGTCTTGTTAGTTTATTTTTCCTTTTTCTATATTTTTATCAATTCCCTACTATTATAAAATTATTTATCCATTGGCTCACCTCATTTTTAAAAGCGAAAAGAAATATTCCTTAAAGAGATTTTCATTATATTTGAAAGAAGTACAGGAAAGGTGGATAGCATGCAATTGCCTCATAAAGCGAAAAAAGGTTTTTCCTATAGAGATAAACTAATTTTTTTAAACAACAAGTTTTGGATGATTAGTTATCAGATTTTAATATCTGTAGGCCTATCTATATATTTTATATATAATATAAAAAAGCAAAACCTCAAAATATTTTATACTATAGTTATTTTAAATAAAGTATCTATTAGTTTCCAACTGATAATTTTTCAAGAATTTTGTAAACACAGAGCATATATAATTATTATACACTATTCCTATCAGTGAAAAACTAGGTGATTTAAAGGAGATTTCTAAAGATTCTAGGATTTACTATATCTAACATGGGTGCTTACATCATAAGCAGCTTCTGCTTCATTATTGACAGTCAACTGTGCCAGTTCTCCCAGACCTAGTGTGGAATCCAATACTTCCTCATCACCAAGACCACCAATTTGCCGCCGGTGGCCAGCACCAGTTTGAAACCCCATTCCCGTGCTCCCTGAAAACACAGTACAATTACTAGACCAGAGTTTATGTCTGATTCTTATTAAATTTTTAAGTACAAAATGTGATGCATTTTCTGTCTTGAGTTGACTATACTTTCAACTCTGTTCATAAATTAGTTTGGCATTACTCTTGTGACAATGACATCTTAAAGGGATTGTTTTATGATGTAAGCTTTATTTTCTCTAAGAGCTTCTCAAAATAAAAATAAACTATTGGTGTGCATATGCTCAAGACAGATAAAACAAGAAATTTCTAAGGCAAAAAATAGATCTCCTCTATTGTTAAATCATGTACACATTCTAAAATACATTAATTCAGAGAAAAATTTGCGAACAGAGCTTACCCCAATCTGTAGGGTCCCCTTGTGTATGTATATCTGCACCAGAGTCCTCAGCTTCTGTCAGCAAATTCAGTTCGTTAATAACTTCTTCCGCCTCTGCATCAACGTCATCCGCTAGGCCCTCGTTTAGAAGGAGACCCTACACATATTTCAAATATACTAGAAGCACTGGACCTGCTTACCAAAATTAATACCATAGATAGCTATTTTATCATAAAATAAAAATATGAGACAATGCTAACCTTGCTCTTGCGTTTGGCAGTTTTGATGTCATCTGGGTCATCGTCTTGCTGGTCATCAAGGTCGTCACTTATGTCATCATCTTCATCCATATCAACGTCAGCCTGCGCCAGGAACTCAAAATTTGCCATGACAGCTGCTTCCGTCTCTAATATCATGGCTTCTGCTAATGAAGACGGCTGTACCTTCAATCAAATATTCTTTGTATAGAATTACATTAAGTTACTTGATGAAATAATTTGGTCAAAACAACCTTTTCAAGGGGAGAAAAAAAATCTAAGAATATTAAATTTGATTATTTGATTCTCATTTGTACTGAAATAATGGAAAATTTGAGCAATATCATGATTTTCATTACTTCAATTCTTAGCTCTAAAATCCCAGCATATAAAAGTTTTGGCATCCAAACAAAAAAAGTTTATTCAAAATTGGGTAGTTTTGTTAGTAATCATTATTAGTTATTTTGTTGTTTAAATTTAATACCAAATATTGTAAAATGTACTCAAAAGACTTTTTTGTTCTAGTGATAGTGCGACAAACAAACATGGTGGTTTTATTTATAGGGATTTATCTTTTACTACCTAGCACATTTTAGTTTGGTTCCCAACCACATTAAAGAACGGCAAATAAATAACATATTTTCATTGTGAGGTCGGATGCATGCTGAAGGCATGGAATTGTCAATTAAAAATCGAGAATAAAAGAGACTAAATTAAAATTTAAGAATTGGAATTGAGAAAAAAGAGGAATCATAACATCTCAAAAACAAAACAATACAAATATTTCAGTTTACTAAGGTGAAGACAAAACCTTATCATATTGGCACATTCCCTACCCACCTTCTTAGCAGGAGTTCTTCGTCCTTGGTTCTCACTAGCTCGTTTATTGGACGACTCGTTGCCATTCAGTGCTGCCACCGTTGACGAATTGTTTAGATTTTCTTCACCCTCAGCATTATTATTCAGGCCCAATAATGAACGAACGCGGTTCGAACGCACATCCACTATTGTGTCTGTGTAGCCAATTTCTTGCAGATATCTGTTACAGACAACACAACAAAACATTTGCAGCTTTTGCTGGAATGTAGGTATTTATAATTTCACTGTCATCAATTAGTATACTGTTTCAAAGACATTCTGCAAACAAATGTCCTGGTAACTAATTAGCAAGACTATCTGATAAGAATAGATACTATAAGGCTATGTGATAGCACAAGAAAAACCAAGATTATAAGTAGCATAAATGTAGAAAGAGGTTTTTTTAGCAAATATATATTTAGAAAATAATTAAATTAATTTTTATTGGAGTGGTTAGTGAGCCTTACTTGTTTGTACAGTAGCCCCATGGCTTCTTTAGTGCTGACTGACAGCTCACAGCTGACTCCTGACAGTCAACATTTAGGTATATACCTAAATTTTGATCGTCAGAAGTAACAGCTGCTAAACACATGTTTTTGCAGATCATATGGTTTGGTGTAGGGATACATAATTTGGTCTGATAACCTTTCAAAGCTTTTAGCTGTCAGTTGTTAGTCAGCAGCAAAGAAGCCATGGGGCTCCTTACTGTATGTGTGAGTAAAACTAAAATTTTATTAGAATCAATAGTTGTTTTCCTACACCACTGCTGTTACAAAATTATAGCCTTTGCCAAAGATAATTTATAAACTTAGTTTTGAGCTTGTAGTGACACATCAATTGCATTTTAATAAATATCAAGGTCATTTTTACAGTATGGCTAAGAACTTATTATAAAATTAGGTACCCAACTTTTACAGACATTTTATAATTTTATCTTTTTACCGTTTTCCTTGTTGAATGATAATGTTTGTCTACTACAATGATCAGCCCTTTATTTAAAAAAAATGTTTGCAGCTACTAAACACAAACTTTTTTATACGCTATTATTTCATTATTAAATGTTTTAGGTAATGCTTTAGTAACACTGTGTGATATATGTTATATAAAATATATATCACACAGTGTTACTAAAATATGTATTTATATATAAAAGCTTGTACAGCCATATGATGTAAGAATGCCATACAGTATCAAAGCAAAACAATGTTAAAATGTGATGAATAATGTTGTAGTGTTAAGATTCAAAATTAATCTGTTTTTTTAGTCAGGTATTTAGAGGAAAATAGAAGCATTTTAACCAGGCCATAGGCTAGAAACAGATTATGATGATGATTATGATGATGATGATAAAATTTAAACTCCCTGACTTATCCGAATAAAAAAAATCCTACTTTTCAAGGTTTCCCCTGTCAGTAGTCACCATGATTTAGTGTTCCACTAAGAATGTTGTAACATGACAATTTCAAACAAAGCCTACCGTATTTGAAATGTCAACTTATGGGCCGAATTACACTATTATTTCTTTTACAAAAGAAAAATACTTATATGATAAAATATATGATAAAAATATTTGATAAAATGTGTGGTGTTGAATTACATCACATTTTCTTCAACTTTTGTACAATATACGAGTGATTACAAAGTATAGAACTCATATATCATGTAAAAATTTTTTACGAATGAGCCATTAAACTTTTAAAAATGTAATCAACATAGCTGCTCTAAATTTAAGGAAATGAACAACAAAACATTATGCTAGAGGCAAAGTGTCAAATTTGTGTCTTCTTGTTTGATGATTAAATTTTTAACTGTGTTGCATGTAGTAAGGTCAACCTTTTCTTAGATAAACCCCAATAGCATGTTCTATAATGTAAATGGTTTATAAAAGATCTTTGATGGATTGTCAAAGTAAAATCATATTTATTTTATCAAAGAACTTTAATAAAATCAATGTGACAGTCTAAACCATCCTATAAGAGAACAGAGTTTTAAATCATAAGAAAAAGAGAGCACTCATTAAAACTTTACAACTTTTTAATAAAAAAATATGATAAAAACAAACTAGCAGAACACTTATTAGGTCTGATGATCAATACCAAAAGTGTTCAAAATAATGCAGTAGCTGATGCCAACTCACTGCCTAAGTAATTGTCTGCCTTGTTTCCAGCTGACGTTGCTGACTGATGTGAAAGCTGCCTCTCCGTCAACTGGTACCTCCGGCCCTCCAGGCTCGTCAAATATAGGTGGCTTCATGTCACCCTGTTGCAGCTCTGTTCCGTATTTCAACTTGTGGTATTTGGCCCTGAAATAGTTCACCACTCATTGTGCACGACATTCAGATGGAACAGGAAAAATGAAAGATTTCACTTATGTTTGGAGGCATTTATTGTCTATAAGTTATTAATGGAGGAATATAGATAGTGTTTATATCTTATCTTTAGAAAGCTGTGTTGTTTACAAATCACTTATGGAAGGCTATATTGTTTATCAATTATTAAGTTTATAAAGTATTAAGCCACATTGAAATTTAAATCATTCTTTTAAATCAAATTTTCATGGGAAGGACCTTTGAGAAAATACAAATTTATTTTTTGTACCCAAAATTGGTAATATTTTACTTTTGTTATGTTATAGGTATTGACAATGTCTAACAAAATTGATGGTTTCAGACATCAACTGATGTATGAATAAGTTAGAGTAGTTGGAGTAGTTTTGTTATTTGTCAGATAAAGTTCATCCAGGGAAAATTGGATATCAACTGTGTGACCATATTAAAACTAAAATAAATCTTTGTTTATATTTCAACAAATATACTTGAAATGTGATCGTATTATCCTATTAATCATTATTACCGTTTGTGAATATATTAAGATTTAAATGTAGGGAATTTAACATATATTCTCTGATCTTAAATTTGGTCTATGTATTTAGAGAGAAAAAAGACACCTTTAAGCAGTCGGTAGCGAGTCTGTCTTCTGAACTAATGGTCCGGCCGGGGTCTGGATGTTGTGTCTGGTCTGGATGTAATTTAGCTTATAAGTGGTGTGCTGACATAACCAGTTGGTTTAGTAAGTGTATGTTAAAATACATCAAACTAATGATTATAAAAAAAAGTTTGAATGAATAAAGCCTACTAGAGATTTAAACATCACAATACATTTTAAATGCCTGTAGATATATACTGTCACCTTGTACTAGTGTGTTTAAACATAGTATTGTTAAATCAACTCTGACTTTATATTACAAAGTTAATATATGTATTATACTAGTGAAAATTATCTGAAAAAAGCTACTAAGCAAAATAAACTATCCACATTTTTTTCTTTAGATTAGCAAATAAGAAAAAATAAATAACTTAAAATATAGTAGATAATTTAGCGAATAAGGCTCATAGCATCATAGTAACAAGTCTTAAGAAACTAAATCCCTCCTTCCCAACCTGAAGATGTGGCCCCCCTGAAGGAGTACAGTTATTTTAAAGGTTATGTGAAGTGAAGATCACAGGGGTTAAAAATAGTCTTCACAACAAAATTACCCAGATGAATTTTGGATAGGTTTGTTATGAATACACAAAAACTTCCTGATGAGCCTTTTCCCACAATATAATTATGTTTGTGAAATTTGTCAGTTTATCACTTTTTTTAATCGCGATCCTAAACACAATCTTTTCCCGGCTGGCGACCCAAATGTCCAGCGCATTACTTATACCTTGATTTTCTTACGGAGTGACATTTAGAGCACCTTTTAAAACAGGGGGCTAACATGTTTCAATGTAAGAGAAGTGAAATTTGCCACACTATGTAAAAATTGGGAAATTAAGTTGGTCAACTGAACATTTAAAACAACAAACACTGTTTAAACAAGTTCATTCAAAGCATGTACACTTTGACTACTCTGTTACAAATGCCTCAAAAGCAAATGATGAAAATTGTTCATATTGAAAATGTAAGACAATTTAATGTGAATTTTGACATATTTTTTTTGTCTGAAGTTAAAGATGGAATTGAGTGTTAGAAAATCAAGTGGAGTATTTGACAGCAGTGTTTTGTTAATGAGCCATTCAGAACGCAGACTGCTACCAAATATGCAGGAAATATCAAGTTAGCACCAGCACACGCTGGCAGGAAAGAATTTATTTTGCTCCAAAGTTGACAAACTGTCAACACTATTATGGCACAATGGACACTTGTAGCGATTGGCGACAGGGTTGCCCACCTCAGTTTTATAAAATATTTACTGTGGTAAAAATTGATAATATTTTACTTATTATTTTTATTTGTTAGTATTATTTTATAGGTATTGATAATATATATAAAAAGTGACATTTGCACATCCCATGACTTGACACATGAATGCATGAAAATAGATATATATTAACTTTTTCTAGCTGTCAAATATGTCAATTTGTAAGAAACCTGTGGTACAGTTTCAACTGACTATTATTTTCATAAATAGTGTTTCTTATATTAACTTCATTATATTAATCAAAGTAACTTTAATATAATAAATTTAAATATATTTTTAACTAAACCAAATGTAGAGCACAACTTGACCTTTATTAGCTCGGTGTTCGATTTTTTTTGGTCAAAAGAAATCAAATATTTCTCCAGTAGTAACATAGTTAAATTTTCTTCAACATTTCTTGAATATTTGTCAAGGGTGTCCTGGAATTTAATGACAATTTTTTCTCTTGCTTTAAATTTTTTATAATCTAATAACGCTAATGCTCATAACAGATATTCAACATGTTAATAAAATTAAACTCAGTTTTTACTGGAACAAATTTCAATTTTATTTTGACCAAAAATATGTTATGCTATAAAAACTGCAAAAACACTGCCTTTAATTTTTGTTCCCTATATCCCCAACAAAGGTTAATTCATTATTATTATCCTTGTTTACTAAAATATGTTTTCTGGGTTTAGGCAAAATACACTTGTTTGGTCTTTGCCACAATAAAATACTTAAATTGCTTTACAGCTCCAACTAAAGAAAATATAAAACAGTGAATATATTCACAAAAAACTAATTTATTCCAATAATTAATATTTACTAAGCCCCTAAATGCTCAGATGTCAACATCGATACTGAACAATAAGAACACGGTCCTTCTAGGTCCCGTTTTCCCGCAAATAACTTTGCAATGCGCTTGTACTCATGAAAGAAACGTTTAAATCCTGCACTTTTATTTCTTGTCTCTCTCTATAGTGTGGAGAGAGAAAACGTGTGATACGATGTGTCAGAGAAAGAGGTGCAGATAGAGTGCGTGTTTAAAAACCCAGTCAACCCATCTGATGAAGCAGGTAGTGGAAAACGCTAATAGCTCGTATTGTAATATTGGTATTGCAAGGCTCTATGTTGGCGCTTTGGAGAAAATGACAAGACCGACTCAAACGTATGTCACATGTTTTTGAATACTTTTTTTACACCAATTTACTTTTGTCATATTTCAGTAAGCTATTATAAATTTGTATTTTCATGATGTACATTTGTTATTGCAATATTTCATAATTTTTGACAAATTTATTTTTTCTCATGAGCTTCCTGCAAATCTCGGTAACATTCTTGTGACCCTTATTTTGGTCGCAGCCATGGGTTTGGGGACCACTGACGTAAGTGGGTTTTCTGTTTTGTTCCAATGAAACCAGCTAGATGTGGAGGGAAGATTTAAGAGTGAAGCTGTCATCACTTTTACTGGATAATCTATCTTTGGAAACAATAAAATCAATTGGTTAATTAAGTTTCTCACCAAAGCTACTACCTACCATTGAAATGTGTTTTTTAAAGTGTCGTGTAATTCTGGGTGAAAGTATTAATTGCAATTTTTGGGTTTTTGACACTTTTTGTTATTATAACTCTTTACCATTACTGGTGATATAGTAACAAATTACTGATTTTTTTTTCTTTTAGTTTTAAAGGAGTCTTCGCACTCAGAACAATTATTGAAAACTGTTGCCCTACATAACAATTTTATACAATAGAAATGTAGCGTAAGCCAGCCATTTAAACACATGAAAAAATACTTTAAATAGCCAACATCAATGACAATTTATTTTACTTGGCTGTCAAAATTGACACTAAGGGCCAGTTTCATAGTCAAACTTGGTATGTCTCAAGTGAAGTACTATACTAATTGGTTTGTGTTTTAAGTGTGGTGCATTCATTATGGCTAGTGATATACTGGCCTGCTGATGACAGGGAGATCGGGGTTCGAAGGGTAGATTACCATACCTATAAAAAATGCTTACTCCTCCATTAGAGTACTCATCATATATGTGTGTAGCCTGAATAGGTAGTAAGAAGCAAAGATAAAAATAAATAAATAAGTTACTTATTAAATTATGAATTTTAAGTTTGGAATGCATGCTATCATTTAGTGAGAAAACATTTATTTTGGAAACAAATAAATTGTTATGCATTGTTGAAAAGAAGGGCCCAGTGTAGTAAGGCTCTTTTGCTTTGAACTCCGATCTCTTGACATATTAAGTGATCAATCTTTAGAATCACAATGGAATGGAATGGAATAAACTCTTGAAATATTGAGCCGGATTTGTTTTCGTTCACAAAAATAAACCAGTTTAATAGCATATTTACAAATAATACCGGTTAGGGATGTACGAGAACATTTTTTTTCAATTCGAGACACAAATATAAATAAGTATCGAGACACAAGAACAAGACGAGAAAACATCTTTTGAAAGTACAAAAATGTAAATTATGTTTACTAGAGTAAATATATACTTTATAAAGTTCCTTTTTAACATTTGAGCTGGTGCTTTCTTTAGAATGTCACCTATATAGTTCATCCAAATACGTTGGGATATAGCTCATACACATTTTAAATGCAATTAATAAAATAGTGAAAGGTAGTTACAAACACAGCCGAGGTTAACAGATTCTTTTTTTTAGCAATAAAAATCTGTAACACAGCTTGCCTCAGAGGGGAAGTAAGCCAGTTGGTTTCATGTTAATTGTGGCATGTAAAATATCCCTTGAAGGTATATAAAATTACCTTTCTTGGCAAAATTGATCGGATCTCACGCGCTTGATCATAGAAACTCAGTATGAAAGGCAATGGAAAGCCACCACACTTTTGAACTTCCCCAGTGCATGTGCTTTCTACTAGATAGTGTGGGCAGCACTAACCAGCCAAAGGGCTGAGTGCACGCCCAAACCCAGATGACACATCAAAACAACCTTTGGGTTGCTGACTCTAAATAAAACGTGGTACTTGCCAAATTATCATTATTTACTAAAAAATAAACCATATTAGAATTAACTCATGAAAAATTCAACAAAGATAAATTATCAGATGAATTTAGTATTAGGGTGTAAGGTGGATACTTTTATTATTATTATTCTAGGCCACCACCGTGGTTCGGATTCCATGTTAAACTGTAGGTCCTTCATTTCATCTCACAATCACCTTACCATTACACATTAGTATGAGTGTGTATAACCCGAACGGGTAGTAAGACGCGGTGCTAATAATAATAATAATTTTATTATATTTTATTTATTATTATTATTTAGCACTGCGTCTTACTACCCGTTCGGGTTATACGCTTTAAGTACTAATTACGCTAATGGATTGGGAGGTTGAATTAGAGGAAGTGAACCCGCATTTGTGTGGAGGGATAGTGGAAAACCATTTAGGAAAAACCACCCCCAAATTCACCCGACCGAGATTTGAACCTCGATCTCCTTGTCCTCGGCGGTCAAGCTCAGCGCGACTAGCGCGTTAGCCAACTACGCTGAGGAGGGTCCCAAATGAAATTGTGTATAAACAAATAATGCATAGGCCTTCAGCATATAATATCCTTTTTCTAATTTAACAAAATGTGTAAATAAAAACTTCCTAGTACAATGCAATAGGCTTCAAGGTTACATAACCCTGATAAAGGATCATAATACAAAAGACAGCAAGTCTTTTTGGTGTTTTGCCAAATGTTCAATTAATAAAGACTCGTTTTCACATCCTCAATTATGGCCTTTGGGAATAGAAATTCAAAAGGGTAAAAAAAAAGTGTGAGTTTTGTTTTGATGGCATGGGCAATAAGAGGGTCCCTGTGATATTTAGGCTACTTCCTGTTCATGGTTAATTTTAATGAAAAAAAAAATTGTTTATTTGGGATTTAGCTGTAATTTGCTACTAACAACTTTGAAACATCTATATCTGAGTTAACAAGGGTTAAACTAATAAAATGTATATTTACTACCATTCCTTTTTCATCAACTTTTGTTTAATTCTGTTCTGTTCAATCACCAGTAAATTTGTGAAAACTATAATGTTAAGGATATTGAATGTGAATATATCTATTTAAGGAGCATTTTGTTTTGCTTTTGGAGGTAAGCTGTAATATACAGTATATGGAAGTTACATGAAAGAAGAATAGAAAAATATAAAAGGGAATTAACACAATATGGCTGTTAGAATGAAATTTGCTTTTCCTGTGTTTATCCTTAATCCTTACTTAATCCTTTTACATGTTCCTATCTTAGTGTCCTATCATCCTTTACCAATTTCATTTTCCTTGCTTTAGTTTTTTGGTTTCCTCTTTTAGAAAGTTGAGTTGCGCGATTCAAACTCCTCCCTGATTACTTCCGATAAAATTATTATTATTATTAGCACCGCGTCTAACTACCCGTTCGGGTTATACGCACTTACGCTAAATGTGTAATGGTAGGGTGATTGTGAGATGAAATGAAGGACCTACAGTTTAACGTGGAATCCGAACCACGGTGGCGGCCTGGCATTCCACACATTCACAAGATGTCTTGTCAGAGGTGTAGGAAGGGTTTGGAAATCAGATAAATCTGTGCCGGGACCGAGGATTGAACCCCGGCCGCCAGCACAGAAGTCTGACACCTTACCCCTAGACCACCAGGTCACCACTTCCGATAGAATGAAACCTAGGTCGGGGATTAGGCAGTGACGATCAATATTCTTAAAGAGGCAGCCATTACCTCTTTGTCGAATGGCAGCAATGTAAAGTGTGAACTGTGTTGATTTTTTTTACTAATGTTTAGTTTAAGTTAGTACATCTTAATTGAATTCCCCACATTTTTGTGAGTATAATATAATTTTAGATGTTATGATTTTCTGCTTGTTTAGAAACAAAAAAAAACATTGCCTAAAAGGTACAGTTCTTGGGTTTTGTCCCCAAACATTGACTAGTGTGTACTGCACAACAAAAGAATAACATCTTAAACCAAACAATAAGAAATTATATTTATTCGTTGTAATTTAGAAAAATGTTGAAATACAGTAAATTTTATCCCATTATTTTAATACAGTAATGAAATAAGTTGTTTGCTTAACCTACTTGGGAATGTCAAAATGACCAAAGACATTTGATAGAAATTCATGAATCAATAAGAAGTTTTAAATTAATACTTTAAATGAAAAATAATCTAAAAACAGTCATGTTCATTACCTTTCTTGCTTTAATGCATATTCCAGCATTTTTATTCTTCTGACCAAATCATTTTTTAAGTTCTCTTGGCCTTTCCTCTCCCCCTGGAGAAAAGCTATTCTGGCCTACAAACAGAAATAAATCATTTTAGAAAATCAACTCAACAAATACACTTTGTTATATTTCATATATGGAACTAAATTAATATGTCCAAAATTAGTACATTGGTTGAACTTCTAATGGGAAGCAGTTTTTGAATGCATTTAATATATAAAATTACCGGGTAAAGGAAAGCTTTAAGTGAACAATGTAAACGTTAATTTTAAACTGGGTGTTTTAAATATGTTCTCCAAATTATTAAAATATGAGGAAATAACATTTGTATATGATAAATATTACCTGTAATTCAGCTCTATCTACTTCCCATTGCGATCGGTCCATCTCAAACCTTGCCCACTCATGTTGTATGAAATGTAATATGCCAGGTATCGAATATTGAATTCTTTGACTTCCTTCATCATTTTGTTTGTTCCCTGCATTAATTCCACCACTCGAAGGTCCTAATTGTCCGTTGTGATTTTGTGATGGAGAACTATCTTCCATTGTAGGTTCACCACACAGGGTAGGTATCTTCATGACATGGCAGCCATTACAGCAACTTCACTAAGCTTTAATTCACAACTCTAGTCACAAGAAAAATCAAATAATAGATTCCAATAAAAAAAATTAACTCATTTAAAAAAGCGTAGAATCAATCGAACATAATAATATCAACATGTAAATTTTACAAACAAATAAAATAATCCTTGATAAAAGCTTTCTGACTCATTTCCCAAGAAAATGACAAACGGCATTGCCAAACCTCCACGAACAAAATATTACAATATCAGTTATGGATAGAGAGATAAATTCTCAGCTAATAGTATTTATTAGTTGTTTGGTTAAAAAAAAATTAACAAATAACTTTAGCGTAAGCGACTGATTAAAATAGTCAGCGTTAATATTATGAAGTCCAACAACTTTACTGTACTACAATACTATAAAATACTTCACTTAAATTTCATCTTATCTACTTGCCTTCAATCACAATAATTATTCTAATAAATCCATCTTTTCTCAGTAAACATTTTAGAATATAATTTTATTTCCCTGTATGTACATAGATGTATTGTTTATTATTGTAATACTAATTAATTTTTCGCAACTTTTATTTTTATTTCCAACTATTTTCTTTATTAATTATTTGATACTGTTGTATTTTCTTTCTTTTTTACATATATACTTATTTTTCTTTTTTTAATGTTCAACTCACATTTATTGATAAAATGTATTTATTTTATATAGAAATTCGTAGTAAAATATATTTGATTTAATTTGAGTCTGAGATTACTTATTAAAAACACCCGTGTACTACCTAATTTACCACTCACGTCGGAATGAACTGCAAATGAATAGATTCAATTACGAGGAATGTATGCATGTTTTTTACAAATTATTATTGTCTACAATATTTACTCATTAGATTTATTTTTATTCAGCCTATTCTTAATTTAACTGCCCGATATGTTCTTTAACATAATTTTCTAAAATTCCATTCTTAAATGAACCCTCAACACATAATCTATGAACCTTATAAACTTCACAACAATGAACCTTTCTATCAACGTACTGTCCATATTTGACGGGCATAAAAATATTGTATAATTTTTCCCACAAAAATATTCCCATCTCCTCTCTCCTATGTTCCACTTCATTCAAGTTAGGCCTATGTAGAACATTATCAAATGCCTTGTCAAAATCCATCATTATGGGATTGAGCACAAAGCTCCCATGTCAAACAGATTAATCAACTTTTTTTTTACACTTTTTCATAAGGACAAAATAGAAAATACACATTTTCTTGCGTTCAAATTTTATCACTTTACCAATTTTTTAAAAAAAATTGAAAAATGACACCTGGACACAGGAAGTGAGCCTGATGGTTGTGTTATCCAATAGCTCGTGATCTTAATAAAATCACACATTTGTAGCTGACGATTTCCTCATGTCCATCATAGACTCTGCCTTAAAATATGAGTGAAGAATGACCATGGGCATGGGATGAATCCTGGATAACTCAGTGGTAAGAGCATTGACGTTCTAAACCAAAGGTCCCGAGTTCAATTCCTGTGTCCAGGTGTCATTTTTCAATCTCTACGTTTTACCATTCTTACCCTTGGCACACTTAGTGGTAATCAGGGGTAGATCCAGGATTTTCGTGAGGTGGGTTGGGGGGTGGGAAGAGAGGGGCGCAGGTGCTCCCATAGAATCAGGTTGGGGGGTGAGGGAGGAGGAGTGCAGGTGCTCCCATAGAATCAGGTTGGGGGAGGTTCCTCTCAAGAAATTTTGACAGAAAAATGTCAAAATTTGAGAGTAAATCTCAAAGTGATTTTTCAGTGTAACACTAGACTTGAGAATAATCCTCAAATGAATGGTATAGCTCGAAATTTATTATAAACAAATAATAAGAACATCAACAAATAGTGATTAAGAGGGAAATAAGTTTTAACATTATAACTGTTATTATATAAATAGTTTTTAGTTATTCAATCAACTTGACAAAATATATGGAGTTATTCAAATTGCAAACAATTGAACTTTAACTCCACTCTATAGTATAGTTTGTTATTCCTCACGCAAACTCGAAATTTTTCCACTAAGCTATACTAACACGATGTGTGTGTGGTATTATTTAAAGCACATTATTTTAAAGTACTTTATTTACTATTTATTAGTCATTGAAATAGTAATAATAAAAACGATCAAATAGATTTAAACCTAATCAAGGTTTGAGCAACAAGGTGAGAGTGTGTGGTTTGACCAACATCTAGTAGACATGTAATGTAGATTGAATGTCTATTACAATCAGCTGAATACATTTATAATTTTTACAAGTATTTTTTTCTCATAACTATATTTGTAAAATTATCTTCTAAAATTAAAAGTATTTATGAGATAAGATACCACATAAGGGTAATATTTTTAAAGGGATCTATTAGTCCTGACATTGCAAGTATTTATAATAATTACTGTATATTAATCATTAAATGAGCTTTGATTAGTGAGATAGTATTACGTGATAATAAAACTAGTGACTAACATCAATTTAATTTCTTGAAATGGGGGCAGGGGGGCTCTCCTGATGGCAATCTACTATAGCTTAACTTTAATTGTGTTGTCAAGCTCACACAGCTGATTTTACCTAACATAGATTAATTATTCCATTTGTCTAAATGTTTTTCCAAACCAAGCTTAAAAATTGTCCTTTCGACTATTACTAATTTTATTTCTATATTTTTCTGCATTGTTTGCCAACGAAAAACTTTATTGCTTTGAATATTCCTTCTGCATCTTTTATAGTTCATTTACTACACTAAAATCTCTCTTAAGGTAAGGTACATGTATATTTCTCGACAAAAAGCTTGCTCATCCCCTTCACTCTTAAGGTGGGGATGTAGAGGACCCAAGAAAAGGCCGGTGTTTTTGTAGTTTTTATAGCAAAATAAATAAAATATTGCTCTAGTAGAAAGAGTTTAATTTTCTTCACTTGGTATCACCAGTTGTTGAATTTGTCATGAGCATAGCAGAATTAAGATGACAAACTTTTTAAATTAAGATAAATAGTTGTAATTAATTTCCAGGAAATCCTCGACTCACATTCAAGAACGGCTTAAATCACCACAAGCCAGGTTGATAGTCATACTTAGTGCGCTTTGAAACCAAATTCATACAATACAGCGCCCACCTTAATTCAAATGGAATGAGGCTGTTTTGCATGTTAAACTGGTCCAGTCCATTCTGGTCTAGGTAGGTGTAGTCCTGTGTTTGGTACTGAGCCGCACTAAGTCTGACTATGAATCTAACCCCATGTGAATAGAATTAAACTCTGTATTAAAGTAATATTTGATTTATTTTGACCAAAAAAAAGTTTTGATATAAAAACTTGAAAAACATTTGAGCTTTTCTCATCGTACCCGCAACCCCACACTGAGAAGGCCACTATATTAAATAATTATTGCAGTCTTCTCCTCCCTCTCAACTATTATGCAGATCCCTATTCTTTATGCAAATTATTTATTTTAAATGTTAATTGGCAAGTATGCAATGTGGTTGCAAAATGTGTCTACATTCAGTTTGTATTTGACTAAAGGTGTTTCCAAACCCATTAAAACCACATATATAATTACATTTCAGTTCAAATACTTTACCTAGAAGAGGGTAGATTAAATCACAACACAGTTAAAGAGTGAAAACAAATATTTTCATATTAAAAAATTTCTACCAGCATATAATATACAAATACACTTTACAAAATAAATTCTTTCCTCTTAAATATATTCAAATGTTCATCGTTAGTTTCTCATTTTAAATATCCAAATGTTGACCTTAGTTTCCCATTTTAAATATAAGCAATATGGTTATCTTGCCTAAGCTGGAGTCCACTGATGGATAATGAAACATCTAACAATGAAAATAACTAAGATGAAAGAAATTCAACATGGTTTACAACATTTAAATCATTTTCCAGAACAAATTCCCACCAAAACTTTAGATGGAACTAAAGGGAAATGAGATTTTTTTCTCTTAAAATTCTTTATTGACATATTCCATTGGTCTTAAGAACAATATGGAGGTGATATTCAACCCGATGTTTACATGTTTGTGTGTAACGAATAAATCCATGGTTAAGAAATTGAAGAGATTAGGGTACGGGATGAGAATGGAGGACAGCATGCCTAAGAAAGTTCTACAGAGTAACTAGAAATATTAAAAGATCAAGGACAAGATGGCTGGACATGGAACCTAAAGGAATGGACTGGAGACAAGTGACAGAGGTCGGCCAGAATAAAAGATGTCTCAGATACCCACAAAGTTGGAAGTGTCCAGTGACCATAATATTAATTAGACACTGCTATTGAGACAAAAAAATTAATATTGGTTTCAGTTGCATTGTATTTTGCCTATCCATGGATAAGGGAAGATCTTTGTTGCTAAAGGGGTAGGCAAGTGTTATAGATGGAAAGCCATGGAGAGATGAAACTACACAATCCAGATTTGTTTTACTTATCTCACACCATTTAATGTTCAGTCGAGTCAGTCTAATCTAAAAGGTTGTGACGTTGTCACAGACATAATGCAAACATGGCTCACCTGATCTGGTCCCCTTTGACTGGGCTGGATCTCGACTTCATGAAACACGCACACTCAACTCCACTCAACATCACGCGGCTTACTGACCGCCCGTGGCTCAAGGCCCGACTAGAGCAAGACTCGGACAATTGAACATCGAGATGCGCTAACCCGTATGCGCTGACGGTTGTGTTCGAGTGAAACAAGACTCATCCACCGGCGCGTGATTTGAAATTATCACGAGAATAGTCGAGACTTCTCCCGAAGCGACGTACACCCCTCTCCCTTCACCCCAGTGTGTTCCCGCCGTTTGTGAACACGTGATTGACTTTGTACAGTATATAACGGCTGGACTGTGTAGTGATGTCACTCATTTCTCTGCACTCGATTAGGTGAGACACTTGTCTTAGATTTAGACGTAGGTTGCTGTTCGACGTATTCTAAATTATGTTTGGGTTAAATTGTTCAAAATTTAAGTTTGGACTTTAAATATAAATCATGATTACTAATAGCTATATTTCTCTGAGACTGCAGGATTTGCCTGTCAGCCATTATGGTTTATGCTCTAGCTTTTTCTTGGTACTTAACGTTGTGTCCGCCTCACGGACGGGTTGGAACTTTGGCGTGGCGCCATCTTAGGGCGCTAATGGAACTTTAGCATGTCGCCATCTTGGGGCGCTAATTATTTCTGTTTAACGTGTAACTTACTTAAAATAATTATTCTGCTTGCTAAAGGTTAAAGGTTTGTTACGATTGTAAAATTTTTAAATTGTTATTCTACTCGGGGGGCGCGAGCCCGTGCACCCAGCACATTGGTCATAATAATAATAATAATTAGATTGAACTAATTTGATTAGGAACTATTGTAACAGGTTAGGTTTAGGTTAATCATTTTCTCTGTTGCGCCTTATAATGGCAGTCTATTATAAAACTTCATACTTATGTCAATGTAGTGTCGGCATCGCCAGGTCGTGTAGACCTATACATTTTACTTGTATTTAACTTTCCTGCTAGGTTAGTCGCCTTCTGCGAGGGTTAATTTAATTATGACTACGTTGGTATTAATTGTTCTGTTTTCTCTTAACGACTTGGGGTCTTGCCCCTTTATTTATTGTTTATTTCGGCCCTTATTGGCCAGTCACTCGACTTTCCTAGAGTGCCTCGCTCTTGTATGTCTGCGAGTTGTTTGTAGAATAAAATAAACTCTCTTGTAACTAACCTACCTTTTATTTATTGTAATATGAACCTATCACATCATATGAAGGGGGGGTTACAAGAGAGAAGCCTATACATTTTACTTGTATTTAACTTTCCTGCTAGGTTAGTCGCCTTCTGCGAGGGTTAATTTAATTATGACTACGTTGGTATTAATTGTTCTGTTTTCTCTTAACGACTTGGGTCTTGCCCCTTTATTTATTGTTTATTTCGGCCCTTATTGGCCAGTCACTCGACTTTCCTAGAGTGCCTCGCTCTTGTATGTCTGCGAGTTGTTTGTAGAATAAAATAAACTCTCTTGTAACTAACCTACCTTTTATTTATTGTAATATGAACCTATCACATCATATGAAGGGGGGTTACAAGAGAGAAGCTGCGCCACTCTGCTCTCGCAGAGTTGAGTGGGGCACTTAATAGGATATTAGGTATAGTTAGGAGAGAAAATAGGGTCCGCCTGTCTGCAGTATTGTTGGATGATTGATATTGTATTGATTCTTGTTTGTTTATGTTTCATGACTCCGTGACCATGGAGACCACTCCTGCAACTGCCATGTCCACTTTGACCACATCTAAGACTGCTGTCTACCGCCTGAGCCGGGACGAGTTGACAGCTGAGCTGACTTCAAGGGGCGTCTCCTTCCCTCCCAATGCTACTGTGGGTGAGCTCAGATCTAAGCTATGTGGGGAGATTAGCGGGACTGGGGAGGCTGAGACTGACTCGGGTATGGACAGGATTGAGGATGGGAATCCACCCCCTTTAGCGCCAACCGCTCCTCCTCCACCCCCTTCGCTAGTTAAATGTCAGAACAAAGTACTTATGGAGATTTTGAATCGGACCCCTGTTTGCGACGGTCAAGATCACGCTACTCTGTTTAAATTTATGGTTGAGATCAACAGAGCATATTGTCTAAAGTTAGCGAGTGATAGTGAATTTTTGATTCTGTGTTTGGCCAAAACTTCTGGTTTTTTAACCCAGCTGTTCTCCCGTGGGATTCAAAATGGTTTATCTTGGAGATCACTTACTGACCTCATTTTAGAAGCGCTGTTACCCAGTAGGGCTAGAGAAAGGTTATGTAAAGAAGTTATTCACAGGTTTCAATATCCCCACGAATCGTTGAGAGATTTTATTTTATCTATCACAGAGGCAGCTCAAGTTCTCAATAGTGGTCTGGGGGAAAGTGAGATCGTTGATATTATTCTTGAGAATGTGTCGCCCCTCACCCGGCGACATTTTGTATTTACATGTAAGCCCTGTACGGTACTTGAACTTTTCTCTCTAGCATCTTCGATTGAAAACACCCTGCTCGCCGAACAGGAGTATTTAAGTGCGCATGCGCCGGTGGCTTTAAACCGCAGACGCACGGGTTCAACTCCCGAACCTATGAATACGGCCTTGTCATTAGCGCCTGTACTACCGGGCGATCGCGATGCTAACACTCCTAGGGACAACTTCAGGCCTTCGGGTTCTGACAACCGTGCGCCCCGCGACCTCTCGCGCATGAGATGTTTTCGGTGTAGAAGACTGGGTCACGTACAGAGACAGTGTAGATCGGGAAACTTATAGGGCGCGCTCGTAGTCGTGGTCCGGTCGTGCCCACTTGTATTAGACCACATGCTCCTACTCCTGTAGTTCAGATCCAGGTAGCCCAAAATGATTGTGTTGCTCTTTTAGATACAGGAGCCAGTCACTCATTTATATGCCGTGAGTTTTTGCGCCAGTTAGAGGGTAAAACAAAAATCGATTATAGGTCGATAGGTCCTAAGATTTACGCCGTGGCTAATGGGCAGACTATCTTGGTCGATTGTAAAGTAGTGCTCTCTATTAAGATAGAAAGATTTGCCTGGAAACGTCCATTCTTTGTTATGCCAGAACTTCCCTTTGATGTTATTCTAGGGACTGACTTCATGTTCGAGACTGGAGTCAAACTTGACCTGAGACGCTTAGGAATGTCTTTTAAGTTTGAACCTAGTTTGTTTATCCCGTTTTGTGTTGGGCACCATCCTCGCAGGTTGTTCCCCATTGTCGAGGAACGTGAAGCGATAGATCGTTTGATAGCTCGATTCCCTGACGTCATCACTGACAGATGGGGCAAGTGCGACATTTTGCCGTACGACATTGTGGCGCAGGACCACATTCCTGTTAGATCTGGTCCCTACTCCTGTGCACCCCCCAAACTCGAGATATTTAGAAATCTTATCATGGACTTGGAACAAAAGGAGGTTATTCGTCCCTCCAAATCCCCATACGCAAGTCCTGCGTTCATTATTCCCAGGAAAGGTCATGGGCATCGCTTGATTGTCGATTATAGAAAGCTTAATAAAAAAATAGTGTTCGACCCATACCCATGCCTAGCATAGAGTCCGCCTTCCAACATCTTGGCGGAGCCAAATATTACAGCTTGATTGACCTTAATGCGAGCTTTCTGCAATGTGCTCTCTCAGAGTCGTCTAAGAAATTCACCGCGTTTATCACCCCCTGGCAAGTCTACGAATTCAACCGAGTGCCGTTAGGGATAAGTTGCGGGGGGCAAGCGTTGAGTAGAGTCTTAGACCATATTTTGGCGGACCTAAAATACAAATTCGTGTTTAACTACCTTGATGATATCTGCGTTTACAGCAAATCTTTTGATGACCATTTGCGTCATGTTGAGGTAGTGTTGAGGCGCCTGCGCGAGGCTGGGTTGACTGTAAACCCGGAGAAAGTCGCATGGGCGAAGAGATCTATCCCATATCTTGGCTATATCATTTCTGAGGGTAACCTGCTCGTTGACCCGGATCGGGTTAAGCCTATCTTGGATTTTCCCGCCCCAAAAAACATAAAAGGGGTATTAAGGTTTCTAGGTATGTGCGCCTACTACGCTAGGTTCATCCCGAACTTCTCTGACTTAGCCAACCCCCTTAACTCCTTGAAGAAAAAGGGTGCCACCTTTATTTGGGGTTCTGCCCAACAGCAGGCTTTTGTTGCGCTTAAGCGCCACCTAGTGTCGCCAGCCGTGCTACGCATGCCTGACTTTTCTCTGCCTTTCCAACTACATGTTGATGCCTCCTCTGTAGCGCTAGGAGCGGTTCTCTCTCAAACGACTTCCGAGGGAAGTAGACCTGTAGCTTTCGCCAGCAGAACTTTGAGCCCTGCCGAAAGAAAGTATAGTATATATGAAAAGGAATGTCTCAGCTGTATCTTCGGCATCGACAAGTTCGCTGACTATCTAGAGCTTCGCCAGTTTGAGTTGTACACTGACAACATGGCCCTCAGCTGGATGTGGAATCACCCGAAACAACTAGGGAAAATTGGACGGTGGGTTTGGAGGCTATCCAGGTTCAAGTTTACGACCCATCACGTTGCTGGGAAGCTTAATGTTGTCGCTGACGCTTTGTCTAGGATGTGTGAGGATAAGGAACCTGTAGGAGAATGTAAGGAGGATGGCTCGTTATTTGTTATCCATACGATTCCCGAATCCTTTATCTCAATCAAAGACCATCAGTTGATGGATCCGTGTTGTAGACAGATCGTTGACAGGATCAAGCGTGGAGAGAGGATTGGGAACTACGAGATCTTTAAAGACCTCTTAGTAGTTCGTGTCAAGGGTAGGATAAGATATTTTGTGCCAGAGAAACTTAGGCCTATGTTACTTAAATATTTCCACGACTCCCTTTTTGGCGGCCATTGCGGTGTCCTTAAGACCGAACGCAAGATTTCTAAGGAATTTTTTTGGCCCTTAATGCCTAGAGACGTTAGAGATTGGGTGCGCAAATGTGAGCCGTGTCAATTGGCCAAACCGGCGCGTAATTCTAAAATAGGATTTCACTCCGCGGATGTTGCTAAGCAACCGTGGGAGAAAGTTTTTGTTGATTTCGTCGGCCCCCTTACCCGCTCTACCCAAGGGAACACCTCTATACTCGTCGCCATGGACGCCTTCTCTAAATTCGTCATACTCATCCCCCTAAGGAACATGAAGGCAAGGACGACTGTTAATGCTCTGTGCAGGCGTGTTTGGGCGATTTTAGGGACCCCAAGGGTCATAGTAAGTGATAATGGACCGTGTTTCCGTTCTAAAGCTTTTGGAGATATGTGTTTTTCGTGGGGGATAAGACACGTTACCACTAGCCCGTACAACCCATCGCCGAACCATGTAGAAAGGTTTAATCGTAACCTAAACGTTGCCTTGACGATCTTTCACCACCTGGATCACACCCACTGGGACCAGGACTTAGACGTTTTGAACATTGCTTTTAACGCCGCTTTCCATGAGTCAGTCAAAGCCACTCCTTCCTCTATCCTCCTCAATAGGGACCTGAACCACCCATTATTGTTTAACTGGGATATTGACCCACTCCTTAATGACGCAGGTGATTGTTCTTATGAAAAGAAATGTGAGGTAGCTTTTTCTAACCTCCTGAAGTCCCAAAGGAAGGTTGCCGCCACCTATAACCGAGGGCGTATCCCTGTCCCATTTAAACTTGGGGACGTTGTTGTGTGCAAGTGTTTTCCTCTTAGCTCAGCTGCTGACAAGTCTTCGGCGAAGATGGCGTATAAGTGGAGTGGTCCCTGGTCAATTGAAAGATTTCTTACACCTGTTTCGGTATTGTTAAAAGAAGTATCCGACCCATCTTTGACACGTAGAGCACATGTCAGCCACCTAAAGGCTGCAGGGAAATGAGTCAATTGACCCCGTGCTGTGTGTCGTCTGTTTGTTTAAGTGTACCTTTGTGATTTAATTTTGCGTTCTTAAGTGCATGTTTCTAAGTATTCTATATTGTTGTATATATAATTTATATAAGGGAAGGGGTACCACCCCCTGGTATTGTTAGGAAAAATTTGTAGTACTGTAGGGCCTAGGTATGACTTTGAGCAGAAACTTGTGTTGGACTGTTTATAATAAAGCGTGTGTCGGGTCCAAAGTACATAGTGCAGAACGTTCGCCCCACCGACCGGACTACCTCTAAGTGCGTGTGAAGCGGCAAACCCACCTTTCCTCATTCATGGAAAGTCGTCGCTAAACAGAGTTGTGGGTATCTCTGTGACTCGTGCTGGTAGACAATGTTAGTGCTACGAAACTGCCACAGTAACTTTCAAGGATGGCTGCGCTTACTGATAAACTTTACAATTGGATGTGGTGTTCACGTGTAAACTTTTGTTCTCAGAGACTTCACCTATTCGGCCTTCCGTCCCCCCCTTTTTCTGCCCTGCCCTTTCCTTCCCCTCCTTTGTTCCTGTACACTCATCGGCAGTCAATGATCGCCCAGCTGGGCGTGGCGATGAAGCTTCCCTGGTGGTTAACGCGGGCCACCGTACGAGCATATGCTGTCTCCCTGTCAACCCGGGATGACGGTGTGTTGGAGTGAGCGTGTGAAGCAGAGGTCTACCCCCGGAGTCCAGTTAGTCGTCATCTCCCGAACCTGCATCTGGCCACCTAACATGGCCTCGGAGGGTACCGGAGCCGCCACCCACCCTCTAGTCAGCGGTGAACATCGGGGAAGGCGCCTCCCCGTGTCTTCACCAAAGGCTAAGGACGTCCTTCTTCTCCGTCCAAGGGGGACATTGTGACGTTGTCACAGACATAATGCAAACATGGCTCACCTGATCTGGTCCCCTTTGACTGGGCTGGATCTCGACTTCATGAAACACGCACACTCAACTCCACTCAACATCACGCGGCTTACTGACCGCCCGTGGCTCAAGGCCCGACTAGAGCAAGACTCGGACAATTGAACATCGAGATGCGCTAACCCGTATGCGCTGACGGTTGTGTTCGAGTGAAACAAGACTCATCCACCGGCGCGTGATTTGAAATTATCACGAGAATAGTCGAGACTTCTCCCGAAGCGACGTACACCCCTCTCCCTTCACCCCAGTGTGTTCCCGCCGTTTGTGAACACGTGATTGACTTTGTACAGTATATAACGGCTGGACTGTGTAGTGATGTCACTCATTTCTCTGCACTCGATTAGGTGAGACACTTGTCTTAGATTTAGACGTAGGTTGCTGTTCGACGTATTCTAAATTATGTTTGGGTTAAATTGTTCAAAATTTAAGTTTGGACTTTAAATATAAATCATGATTACTAATAGCTATATTTCTCTGAGACTGCAGGATTTGCCTGTCAGCCATTATGGTTTATGCTCTAGCTTTTTCTTGGTACTTAACGTTGTGTCCGCCTCACGGACGGGTTGGAACTTTGGCGTGGCGCCATCTTAGGGCGCTAATGGAACTTTAGCATGTCGCCATCTTGGGGCGCTAATTATTTCTGTTTAACGTGTAACTTACTTAAAATAATTATTCTGCTTGCTAAAGGTTAAAGGTTTGTTACGATTGTAAAATTTTTAAATTGTTTTCTACTCGGGGGGCGCGAGCCCGTGCACCCAGCACATTGGTCATAATAATAATAATAATTAGATTGAACTAATTTGATTAGGAACTATTGTAACAGGTTAGGTTTAGGTTAATCATTTTCTCTGTTGCGCCTTATAATGGCAGTCTATTATAAAACTTCATACTTATGTCAATGTAGTGTCGGCATCGCCAGGTCGTGTAGACCTATACATTTTACTTGTATTTAACTTTCCTGCTAGGTTAGTCGCCTTCTGCGAGGGTTAATTTAATTATGACTACGTTGGTATTAATTGTTCTGTTTTCTCTTAACGACTTGGGGTCTTGCCCCTTTATTTATTGTTTATTTCGGCCCTTATTGGCCAGTCACTCGACTTTCCTAGAGTGCCTCGCTCTTGTATGTCTGCGAGTTGTTTGTAGAATAAAATAAACTCTCTTGTAACTAACCTACCTTTTATTTATTGTAATATGAACCTATCACATCATATGAAGGGGGGGTTACAAGGTGAATGATTACAGTATGGACCTATATCACAAGATGCACCATTGGGTGGCCCATCGAGGTAAGCTCGCTACCACTTAGGGTAACCAATGTACATGTTGTGACAATACAACTTAGTAACGAATGGAAGTACACTTCTATAAACACTCATAAGGTTAAATAACACAAATATTAAAATTTTCCATATTTTTCAAAAAAACTCCATACTTTTTCAGCCAAATTTCATTTTTCATAAACATGATTTGTGAATCCAAGCCATTGGTGTTTAGAACAGGAAGATTTGAGATATTTGGGGAAATTTATGTTATGGGATAAATTAATAAAAGTTTTTTTTCCAGCTGCATAGTAACCTTGTTATATATGGAAGAGAATAAGGAATGGGAAGTTAGGAACAAATATGGTAACATCCTTTTCGTGTACATCAATAAGTGCTGTGAGACGTAGGTTAAAAAGTGTTAGCATAGCATGTATGAAGTAATGAACTAGAAAGGTTAAAAGAGAAAGCTGATCATTCATAGCAATGTTGAACTTGTTGGCCAGGAATGGGGCCATAGCAAGGTATAAAAAAAACTATTATTTTTTGGCATCGGGGCTGTCATAATTCCATCGATCTTGCAGGCAGTTACGCTGCCCGACGCCGTACCACCGTACCATATTAGACCACATTTTCGGATAATCAGTGGTACTTGTACTTGGAGGGCATCTGTCAAGCCACCCAGGGTTAGGTATATCAATTTTCTTTAATATAAAATTGTAGTCAATACTGACGTAACAAGAATATACACATTATTTATTAAAAGTTTTAGTAATATTTGGTTCTATCTATACAACTTTTAAAATGGTTTGAATTAATTAACACTCTTATTTTAATGAAAAATTAAATTAATTATATATTTTTTGATAAGATGTATGTAGTGTGAGAGTAGATTTTTCAATTGTCAAGCTTTCTTTACATTAACATTGAATACATTTTATGTCGCCAGTCATCCATTTCAAATGTTGTTTAGCAGTTTAGATTACTTTTATGATCCAATAGTTGTTTAATTCATCCTTTTCTTATGTTTTTACTCACTTATGGAAATACATATAGTTTAATTATATCTTAGAGACAAAGAGTGGTGTTTAAAATTAAATAATTACAATAAAATATCAGTGTGACTTTTCTTTTCTATGCTGCCAACACAAACAAATCAACAACTAATACAAAGATTCAGAGAGTTGTTGCTGTTAAAGTGGTATGTTGAGAGAGATATATATATATATATATATATATAAAAAAAAATTGTTTTTAGTATAGTAATGCAAATTCAGCTTTCAACTAATTTTTTTAAATCAATGAACACAAAAAAAAATCCACCAATTAATTTATAAAACTATCTACCATATTGTACACACATTATTTAAAAAACGATAAAATAATTAATATATCGCCAATTTACAGATACATGTTTCCTTATTTAAAGCAAGCTTTCTCTCTCTCTTGCTCATAAACATTATTATTATTATTATTGATCAGCCAAATTTTAACAGACCACCAGTAGTGAAAGTTTACACACATGCTAACAATTGAAGTATTTCAAACAAGAAATACAAATCACAGAAACTCGTCACACCAATCAGCAAGACATTGAAAGCAGTCACTTGATTGTTTTGTATTGGCACCGGCGACATCTTTCAACCAATCTTGAAAGAGATCCTTGCTTTTCTTGAGTATCAAAAACTGTCCCAGCACCACATATGCCTAAAAGAATATCAATGTTATGTGTTATTAGAAACCATTAAAAAAATTAAAAACGTATTTTGAACACCTAAATTGTTATTCTAGCTTAAATTTATATAATAAAATGTGTTAATTGAGATAAACTTGAATATGTTTGTGTGTGTGTGTGTGTGTGTGTGTGTATATATATATATATATATATATATATATATATATATATATATATATTATATATATATATATATATATATATATATATATATATATATATATATATATATATATATATATATATATATATATATATATATATATATATATATATATATATATATATATATATATATATATATATATATATATATATATATATATATATATTATATATATATATATATATATATATATATATATATATATATATATATATATATAGAGTCTTTAAAACATCTAATCACATGAAGTTAGGATAATAAAGTCGAATAGATTTTGGTGGGTGGGACATGCAGTGTGAATGGGAGATTTTAGAACCTTGTTCAAGATATTGAATTGTAAACCAAATGTGATGATACCATTGCAAGACCTACACACAGATGGTATAATAACGTTTGAATGGACCTGAACGAGATAGGGTGCAATTAAGTGGACTGGATGGAGCTAGCTCAATATAGGGTTAGGTGGCATACTTTAGTAACTGTGGCAATACACTTTAAAGTTCCTATTGCTGTAAAGCAGTGGTTCGCAACCTGGAGAGCATGGAACAATTAAAAAATAAAGTTAGAAATAATATATAAAAATAAGATTTTTTTATTTAAATCACTTTTCCAAAGTAATTAAGATAATTATTTCTTGCAGTATTGACAACAATGCCTACCAGTTGTTGTAAATTCCGTAATCAGCCAAAAGTGTGCCTACTTGCCACCCTAAGCCAGAGGTTTCCAAACTTTTTAGACCTAAGGAGCCCTTACACAAGAAAAATACACGATGGAGCCCTCATAGCATGAATATTCGCTAACGACATTTAGCTTTTTACAAAAACGGATACAACAAATGGAAAATCTCACACGATCTGGCTGCACCTTTGGCTAATGTCATTTATTTCGATTTGAATAAATTGGCAATCCTTATTACTGATAATATTTTACAGTGTGAAAAACAAATGAAAGAATATTATAAATTTGCCTCATTGGCTTAAAATAGGGAAATGTTGCCCTAAACTACAATTGTGGCCACATGCAACATCATCAAATCTTCAACTATGACTCATTAAAACTATGCTCGGTTTTTACCAAACCCAATATCAAGAAATGATTGGAATTAAAACCGTTTTAAGCATCGTGATAATCATTCCAGACATTTTATTCTAATCCTCCCGTTGTTACATAGGTAAAGAAGTGACTAAAAAGAATATTTTTATAAACATAAAAACAAATTGGATTGACAGAATTTGATTATCTACCAGGGGGTGTGAGCTGAAAACAGTTTAAAGCCACTGCCAAACAGTAATTCTTAGGCCTATATCCAGGATGGATATAGTTAAAAAAATACCTTTTAAAATATTATGCTACACTTTACTTTCTCTAACCCCCTCTGAAAGAAAAGTATTGTGATCGACAAAGAAATTAAACATGAAATTTTGATAAATATTGAGGTTACATGAACCCCTTAAACCGATAAAGTGGTTTTCATAATGCTTTCTGTATCTCAAACTATTTTACCAATCAGGCTGGAACTTGGTATCTAGGATTTCCATCGAGCTACCCCAAGGGTTATATGGAATTAGATATCAAACCCAAACATTAAGGGTAGTTTACTGAAGGGCAAAAAGAAAAAACATCAATTTTCTCCAAATCTGCTCCAAGTTAACAATATTGATTAAATTCTGTATGTAGGTATTGTTTAAAACCAAATGGAAATTCTCATTTTCCCATGAACATTATTTTAAGGGTACTTTACATATGCAGAAATTTCAAATTTTGATATATCTAACTATTTGAGATACAAACTAACTTATGATTTTTTTTTTAGTACTTTTATGGATTAAAATCTTTGATTTAGAATAGGATATTTTTATAAAACCAATAGTTTTTGAGCTATACACATTTTTTATGTAGGTTTGTGACAGTTGAAATTGAGTATTATGCTCTTTGGTGGACATATATATTATTTTCTCAATGTTTTTGTAATGTGTATATTATTTAATTTATGCTCTTTGTTGGAGTGTTTCTGCAACATTGTGCAATAATTTTACTCCACAAATCTTATGAGTTTTCAACAAATGTCACTTTATTAAGATAAAAGTGTAAGTCTGTGTGGTGCCTCTGCCATTTATTTAGGACATAAATGGTGACTCTTTGCACTTATCTAAATAATAATTAACTAATTATATTTTCATGATAACTTTGAACCCTAATAAATAGTTATTTTACAATAGCCTCATATGCATGTTAAAATAAAAATAAGACATGCAGCCTAGTTATTTTATATCAATCATCAATGAGTTTGAAATATTTTTTCAGAAAACATGTTTACGTTTTTCACATATTTGATTAGGCCACTGTATGTTTTTAAAAATTAATTTATGACCAAATAAATGTTTTTATCTTAAATAATTATTCCAAGGAATCAATATGCTAATGTGTGAAAAAACCTGTTTGAAAAAAACACTGTATACCAAAGTTTTTTTTTAATTAGATACCTACTCGGTCAAATCCAGAACTCTCCAATCTTCTTCCGAGCACATCTCCGATCCCTGCAAGATCCGTTACAGGCTTCTCTCCCATGGGCTCCGCCACAAAGTTACGATGTTTTTGACTTGTGCTCGACATGGCTGAAATAATATCACACCATATAGGTCCTACACCAAGTTATTCCCCGATAAAGTGAGATGGAATGATATTTTTATCCTTACACAATATTAGAATTATTAGGCCTACATATTGTGACCATAGTAACCTTGTGATGCTTTTTCTCTCATTTGGTAAAGATTAAGGTAAGTAGGCCCTGCATTTTTTGAACAATGGAAATATAAAAACTAAATGTTGCTAAATTTTATTAATCGGGACTAGGCTTATTGAATAGAATTTGAATAGATTTAAAAATGACATCTGAACACGGGATTTAGCGCGCCAATGCTCTTCTGCTGGGTTTCGCCTTTCATATTTAGGTACTTGTACAACGCTGCTTTCTTCCATCTTAATGAATAGGCCTAGATTGCACATTTTTTAACACCTAGTGACTTGTCAATAGTGTGCACAGTATTCTAGGGTTGCCATCCATCCTGTATTTAGCGGGGTTGTCCCGTATTTCATGTTTTGTATTGTGTGCCTGAGGTTGGAGACACAAAGAATCCCACATGTTTACAACAATCCTAATTTAATTGGCGAGTTCTTTTTATATTTTATGATTGGGAGTGTTAATACTCTGCCTTGTACTTGCATTTGCAAGGACAGTGGAAAACCCTTTAGGAAGTATCACCCTCAGTACACCCGACAGGGAGTGAACCCCAATCTTCTCGTCTTTGGCAGTGTAAATAATTAGTCCATTGCGAGAGTAGCAACTTAGACCATGTGGCCACCAAAGCAGTAGTTTATTAACAATCTTTTTTTTAAAGTAACGTTATCAAGTGTATCCAAGCCCACGTGCAAATAATGAATATAGATACTTACTGATATGGTGTTTTTTCATTTTTATTTTATTTCTTATTGTATATTTAACACAAGTTATTCAAAGTTTGGGTAATTCTATTAGTAGGGGTGAGGAGATGAGCATAAGATGAAAGTGACCCACACTAGCAAAGTCAGAGGAAGTATGGGAATATCACCCCCCAAGTATAAGGCTGTATCCGAATAGTTCAAGGCTTGATGATTTACACTTCTCACTCTGTTCATAGCAAAGACTGCATCAAACTATTTGAAGGGCAACATGGTGGAAAACATAAGTCAGTGCTTTAGCAGATGAAACAATGATACTAAAACAATTGCCAGTCAACCACTGCAACTGACATTGCGAGAACAGAGCACGGCTGGTAGCCTTCATATCCATGGTGACCAAGACCTCGAGAAGACTGCATAGGTATCGTTCGCGACTATTAGGAAATATCTACACTTGGTCACGTGATTGCCAATGAAGCTATCAAGGGCACGAGTCAAGGAGACGCCGCGTGTAGACTATTCTGATACAGCCTTTGGCGGCGGTTACATTGGATAAGAATTCGTACAAAAAATGTTTCTTACAAATTCGTACTAATAGGTCAGAAAATATTTGTAAGACAGAGTGGTTACATTGGATGCAAAAACGTGGTAAGGGTACTTAGAGAATCTTCAGAACGTTTGTTGTTTCAACCAAGTACAATGGATCTGTTGTCTAAATTTTACTTTTTGGAAAGTCCTGTGTTAAAGGTTCTCTTGTTGGACAAGAAATGTGAATAGGTGAACAGATATTTTTCATCAAGGAATGCGAATGGGGAGTTCACCAGATCATTTGAATAACTCACGAGTAATGACTAGAAATTTTTGAATATACTTGAATTAAACCATCTACATTCGATTATATTTTAAAAGCTGTTTAAACACTACTCCATAAATACTCAACGTACCGCCGGAAAGGTTCTTACCCGGTACAGACATAATGGTTCCACATGTATTAGTAGGAGATGCAGCATATCCCTTAAAAACATGTTTTATTAAACCATTTTCAGGCCAAGACACCTCTATAGAGCATGGTTTTTAATCAAAATCTCTTGAGCAAGACGCCTTGTTTAATGCGCTTTTGTTATTATTACCTCAAAATAGAGAGTTCTCAAAACAAAAATAGAAAATTGTCCTGAAAATGTTGATTTAATTATAAAATCAATTTGCTTACTTCATAACGTTATTAATGATTTACAAGGCTTTTGAAAACAATGAAAGTATACACCATTTTCAAAACAAAAGCAAAGGACCACTATGTATCAACAGGGCTACTAAAACAGCCTATGGAATTAGAATTAGGTTTGGACAATATTTTAAACGTGAACTATAATAAATAAATCATGCTTTTCAGGAGAGAGAGAAAAAAAAAAGAGTTTTTACATGCTTCAATAAACTATTTTCAGTTGTTAATATTGTTGATTTTATATATATGTCACTATTAGAAATGTATCAGATACAAGAAACAAACAAAATAGTATTTTTTGACTTAGTTCCTTTCTCTAATGCCCTATTAAAATATATTATATAGTGTTATTTACGTGTTGTCATGTTCCCGGTGGCGTAGTTAGCTAACACAATAGTTTAGTGTTGAGCTTGACTGCCAAGAATGGGGAGATCAAGTTTAAATGTATAATCCAAATGGGTAGTAAGATGCGGTGCTAAATTAAATTAAAATCTTTACTATGGTATTGCTTACAATTTTAATCCCATAATGATCTGCTATCAGCAATATATAATACTAGCTACCTACAACCTATTTTGACACCAAACACCTATATTTTCTTAAGAAATCTGATGATAAAACAAAAAATTAGTGTTTGGCGTTCATTTTGTATTCATTTTAAATGATTCATTGGAAATAATTAATTGAAAATTAAACGTGAGAACTGGCCTTTAGGCTTAAACCCCCGACACAGACTCCATATCCGTAGGTTCGTAGTCCGTACTCAAGTGTTCCTGGTCCATAAGAAATTCTACTAGTGATTACAGAGTCAATATCCAAAATCACGTGACATGGTGTCTACTAAACTTGACTAATGAAATCCCCGACCTTTTCCCTGATTTTTCCTGATCATTTCTTGAAAAATTCCCGACTAAAAAAAGTATGTCACATCCTTCTAACTAGCTCCTCCCCCCCCCCTTTCACCCTCGTTTTTCTATTAATCTTTTTTTTAAATAATAATAATAAGTTTTAAAATTTGAATTAAAATTGTTTACTAGGAATTAAAAATATATTACACAGCTACAAACAAAAAAATGACATAATTTACTGATTATTGTATTTCATATTTTGAGTAAAATATCATTTTCCCGGATTTTTATTGTGATTTACCAAATTCCCGACTTATTCCCGTTTTTTCCCGATCACTTCAAATTCCCGGCTAATTCCCGTTTTCCCTGATTTTCCCGGATGGTAGACACCCTGCGTGATCGTTTCTACCAATGAGATAGTAAGAAACTTCATGCAATCAAAAAATTCAAAAGAAAATCAGCTACAGCAAGGAGTGTGAGCCGATTATAATAAGCGCTTTTAATAGTTTTGATAATAGGGGTGTGAACCTACAAATGCAAAGCCAATATTTTTGATAACTTGGTAATTCTCAGAAAACATTTTCCTAGAAGACGCTCTTCCCGGGGTGTTTAGAGTTAAGATTTTTATAAAAAAGTTTCTGTAATAGCTCCATGTGTAGCCATATTTTCATTTTGTATGTTTCCATAGCGACGGATCCTCTCATTGCCATTCGTTATTTTAATTCAATGCGCATGCACATATTTACGACTATGATTGGTAGTATATAGAAAGTTAAAAGTTGGGCAATTTGCACAGAGTAAGGACTTATGGATAAGGACTGTGTGGCCAGAGCAATCTTATACTGTGGCATCATTTCTTACGGACCTACGGATACGGAGTCTGTGTCGGGGCCTTTAAGTTAAAAGGAAGGATTTTAGTCTAGCCCCCACATAATCTATTCTGTCAAAGGTAGCAAGACGAAATTAAAATCTAACCGCTCTACCACCAATACAAGTATCAGTATAATATTGTGTAAATGGTGACAATATTAACTATTTAAAATCCAAAGCTTAATAATAAAGCTTTAATGTATTGTTTTAACTTATCATGGGAGGTAAAAAGATCCAAATGTATTTATTTTTCCCCCCTTTATCCACAAATACATGGAAAATAAACAAATATAATCAAAATTATACTTACTATTTAAAGACTATACCAAACGTTGTTTGGAATTCTACGTTATTAGAATAGAGATAAAACAAAATAATTGTAGATATAAAATCAAAAATCTCTTATTATAATGAAAATATCAATTATAATTATGATGCACGCCTTTAGTTTGACATAAACAATCGACAAACGAAAGCATTACTCAACTTGGTTAAAATATTCATTCACAGTGCTTCAATATTTAAACAAGCCAATAAGAATGGTGCTTTCTTATTTTCCAGCGAATCAATTATTTCACCGTCATCGTTGTATACATTTGGCGAACAAGTGAAAGTCAAGGTAATCTCAGGGGCTGTGATTTGTGAACAAATATGTCAGCTGTTTTAAGATGACGTAGTGTGTAAATTAAATAGGCTTAATATTTGATTTAAATTATATATTTATTGGATTTGTCAGCAAAGGTAGGCTCACATCACTGTACCCATTTGATTTATCCTCTAAAAAAGAATATTAATCGGCTTATACATTTTCGACTTGTATCTTAACAAATCAAAATAAGACCTATCAAGGTTATGGAAAAGTAGATTTCTTTAAAATGGAGCATAGCTCATCTGACATAAGGATCTATTAGGATAAAATTATATAAATAAGGCACATTATTTTTCGAAATAAAATGGCTTCATCCCACACTGTCATTAGTAGTTATGACCTAAGCTGGTGCTACTAATTTTTTTCAGTATTTGGAAACATATTTTTGTATACACCTTAGCTTGCACACGGATAAGTATTTAATCTCACACTACAGTTTTAAAATCCACGCTACAAAACATAGATTTAATTAGTGGTTCTAGTCAAGTGAGTGAAGAAGAACTAAGAAACTATATTTTTCGAGCTGACCCAAACAAATCTTAAGAAAACCAGAAGTAGAATAGAAACTATGATTGGAGTCCAATTACTAATAATTTACACACTGTGATATCCGTTGCCAAAACGTGATAAATGCCTGACACCTGATCTCAGTAGCATGTCTTTATATTGAGTTGAGGGTCCTTGGTTCTATTCCTGGCATACCCAAAAAAATGATTAATTAGTGAAAGTGAGGTTTCCCTTTTCCCATTGATGAATTGACAGCTGGGTATTGTGTATACTTTAGATTCTGAATTGACAGCTGAGTATTGTGTATGTTCTAGATTCAAGTTAGACACGTAAGTTGGTTCAGAAAGTGCACGTTAATTACCCCAAATAAAATAATAGGATGTGACAAAGCATATGTTTAATTTAGTACTTAGCAAGTCTATCTCACTTTTTCACATGTTCTACTATTAAACTCTTACTAATGGGACTGCTCAAATAATGTATATTAAATTTTGATGTTTGTGACTGGTGTGAATGCTGGGATGTGTAAAAAAAAAACTGGTTTCCACAGTAGGAATGAAAGTTGGCGTGAACAATGACTATACACGAAACTGGACGCTAACATTAGTCAACCTGAAACTTATGAATGATTTGTCTTTTGATCAGATTTCCTACTTACTTTTTCCCTCCTCTCTCACAGCCATGAACATGGAACACACTAGATCCCTTCTCCTACTTTTTCATATATTTTAACAAACCCCAGCTCTTGCAACACACTAGCCGCTCTCTTTTCATTCAAATGCGGGTAGATTAACCTCTAAAATGCTTCCGTCTTCAACCCTACTTCATTAGAGTAATTATCATATATGTTTACAACCTGAACAGGTAGTATGATATGCTGGTGATAAAGAAAGAATTATTCATTAAGTGCATATAGGGCTACTGTAAGTAAATAGAAAAGTTTGGAGGAAGAAAGAAACATTATTAGCCTATAATATTTTATGCAGAAATATTTAAATTTATCCATACTCACACTATAGATGTCATTTAATCACTAGTCACTATTAAAATACTGTTTAGTAGTTGTTCAAAAAAATTATATTTTAAAATATTCAACTTTTAATGAGATGTCTTGAAGGTGTGAAGGCTATTTATTGTGAGTTTTGAAGTCGAAGGAAAGGAGATTTGGTCTTTGACTTCAACCTGATGCACAGAAACCTATAAGCCTACTTATGTTTTACAGACTTAGATCTAAAGTTTATTTGACTCAATCAAATAATATATAATATGTTATGCTCACCTTATAGATATTGTTGTGAAAAAAAAACACAACATTGACGTGACTCATGATCCAATGAGCGCAAGACGACGGCGTGTTGGCTCAGAGTCGGAACAGGCGCCCCTTATTGTGACTACCGGGGGACCTTATCCAGCTCAAGACTCTAGGCCACGAATATCCTATTACAATGGCTCTGAGCTGAGAAATCATCATTTAGAAGGTTCACCACTCAAACAAGTAAACACTAAAAACAATCACACAATGTCTGCACGAGACAGGACCACAGAGTTTGTCAATGCCATCCGTTCCTTGCAAGGTAGGCAAGTTGCAAGGGCAGTGGCGGTGCGAGATCCACGCAAGGCAAAGTTTATACAAAGCTATGCAGAGTTTATGATGATAGCGAGGTAAGATACCTTAACCAATATTCTTTAGGTATTTTATAAACTTTTTATAAATTGAATTCAGAATTTTCTGCAAGATAAATTTAGTTTGATGATTTTTATATCCTGCAACTTTTTTTTTTGCACCGTGCCTTAGTTTTTACATCCATGACTCTTTTCAGCCTGTGGCCTGGCTCAGTTTTTTTATTCAAGCCATATATATTTCACTACCAATTTATTAGGCCTGTCATAGCTTCATATACTTTATAATCTAACCTAAGACTAGGACAGGCACAACATACAGTCCTCAGCCGTTAATCCACCATTGTGAAAGGCTAAACCCAGATCTCACCAATGATAAATTTTTCAGCCATGCTGGGAAATCGAACCCGGGACCCTTATGCCGGGATCACGATCATCTTAACGTAAAGGACCTCCTCATGTGTTTAAATGGAAGCGATCACGATGCACTTAACTTAAGAGATGTCTTGGGAGGTCTTTTACTTTACTTTACGTTACTCGAAGGGTATCACGTGATCTAGCCAGCCAATCATTATGCGAGTGACGTCAACAGGGCTATTTAATAATTCATTTGTTGGTATTATGACCCATGTTTACTCTTTAGCGTAAGTTCTAGTGATCCGACATTGAAACAAAATAATTAAACTAAAATAGGGAACTAAATTTATCAAAAAAGGTTAATAATATATATTTATTATATTGATTGAAAACTGTAAACATTCACAGATCATCATTTTACAAATAGTACAAAACCACAGATCACACTCGAGAATGCATATGTTTGTCTCAAGTTGTTACGTTATGTTAAGTTACGTTAAGTTGACGTTAAGTTGATCGTGATCCCGGTATTAGTTGAGTAAACAGACACGCTACCGACTGAGCTAAGGTGTCGGATACTTTGCTTCAGCACCTCTCCTATTACATATTTACATTACATGACCAAGTAGAATTTAGAGAAAAGCTACCTGCATTAGCATGTAGAGAAAATGGAAACTCCACTCTCAAACTCATTTAGTCTTGTTTGCCTGTGATGGAGAGGTAAAGATTCAAACCTTCGTCCATGTCTACTGGGGCTGGTTTTTTTTATTAAATGTTTTCCCAATCATTGTATCAGAGTTATGACATACAGGTATTTTCTAAGGGAAATAATGTATTAAAACTTGATAAAGCATTGGATATTACAATTAATATATGTTGTAATTTAATACTCTTACTAGCCTATCACTTGTGCTGGTGGGCGTGCGAATGACAAGCTTATTTAGTTTACCTGTGTTAGGAAGGTCAGGTTTTGAATCCTGGCTGGGTATACTGAAGGTGCTTTTATCTAAATATTTATTTTAAAACTCTGCCTTGCTCTTTCCTACCACACATATAGTTCAAATGTGTAGTGAGACACAGTAAAATAAAATAAGATTTTCAGTTATGTGATTTGTAATAATAGAAAATTATTAAGAAATAAAGTTGTAACCAGGGCAGTGGCATCTGTATGCCAAGCCTTTGACTCCAACTCCTTCAAAATGTATAATGTTTATTAATTTGACAAATTTATTGCAATAAAATGCTTCAAAACTAATTACTTCAAGGTAAGCTGCTATGGCATTGTGTATCTATATTTGTCAAACAGAATAACTAACATTGGTTCTATTAATGAAAAAAGTATACGGTTAAATTACATATTTACCAGATATTGTTATAATATTATAAGACTTTAATTCGAAGCTGTAGTCAGAGTCTGTAGATTTTTACCGACTCCAAAGCCCTATTTGTAACCATTTTAACTATTACATGGTATAATTTCTTTGGATTATGTATTTTTAATAAAACTTGTTTTATTCAAACCACAGGACCATTGGGAAAAATATCAGCAGTACATACACAAAACTGGAAAAACTAACTTTATGTGAGTAGATTAATACATCTTAATTTTATACATTAATTTTTGAATACTCACCCACTGTCAGTCTTATGTGTAAATTAATTCAATTAATATCAATACTATAATATGTGTGCATTAACAATGAGCTTTCGTTTCCAAAGTGGCCAAGAGAAAATCCCTCTTCAATGATCGTCCGACCGAGATCCAAGAATTAACGTACATTATCAAGGAAGACTTGAACAGTTTAAATCTCCAGATAGCAAAACTCCAAGACATATCCAGGAATCAAAGACAGTCCCAAGAGAATGGCAAACATCTCCTTTCTCACTCCTCTAGCGTTGTGTTGGCATTACAATCCAAACTCGCAACCATGTCGTCGGAATTCAAGCAGGTGCTTGAAGTCAGGACTGAGGTATATTTACACCACATGAACAATAAAGAGATAATAATAAAGTATATCATAGTTGCTAACCGCACTGGTGAGCATGCAGACTAACTGTCACCCTCGTCTGGTTTTATGGTAACACGAAGGTCGGTGTTTAAATCCTGCCTGGCTGTACCAAGGATAGTTTTGCTTAAATGTTTACCCCATTCTTTCTACACTCAAATGTGGATACATTTTCTTGATATTCAGCCCTATCAAATATGAATAGTGCAGATGGTTAATAAGATGTGGACAAATTTATATAAAAAAAAACCTTATTAGATAATCTAATCATTGGGAAAAATCACCCTGCTCACTGCACTCAACGGTCAATGGTAATCAAATCTAATTCGACCATTTCTTTAGTATGCTTGACACGCATTAGTTGATTTTATTTTTGTCTCATTTAGACACACCAAAATTTCGTGAGACATATTATATGAACTTCTACCGCATTTAAAAACTACCTTTAACATTTCTTGTAGCATTTTTAAATGTATTTTTTACACACAAAATTGATTAAATTTGATCTTAATCACTAAATTGACAATACTTTTTTTATGTGACTTATGGTCATTTAGGTACATTTTGATACAAATTAATGATATCAAAACTATACTGATTTTTAAGTAGCATACATAACATTTGCTTTTTTTTTTTTAATGACCTTTTACCAGGAAAAATAGTGGACTAATAATGGAATATAACACATTTTTTCCTTAATATTCATGTAACCAATCAAAGTTATCATTCTAGTAATTTTATTTCCCTCAACCAAAGACCAATGATAAAGAAGTAAATTATATGTTTGATATGGCTTTTTTGACATTTATATTGTGACCAAAGGCAATTATATTTAAAATATAAAATTGAAGCGGCCATAGGCCTACGTGCCCTTTTTATGTAGATTTGCTCATTTGATTCGCCATATTTCTAGTTCCCTTCCCACAAAATTTGGCACAGATATTTTAAAAACTAAGGTTGGTACACCTGTTTTTATCCAGCACCAAGATTGTCATTATTCCCTCCTTTTTGATGTTTTGTGTGTGTGAATAAATTAGGATTATATTGGAGTGTTAGTAACATAAAAATGAACGATACAAGTGCAGAAAATAGTTTTGATGAAGATAATATTTTACCATAAAAAATAATGAATGAACAATATGTAGTTAACTATTTTCACATTATATATATCTCCTTGAAGCCTTTAGTTAGTTTCCATAATATTTTATTCTTGCCTTTTCCCTTTTATATGTTTCCATCCACCTTTCCTGTACCTTCTTCCAAATATTACGCAATTTCCTCATAAAGCGAAAATAAGTTTTACTTGTTGATACATAAATTTCATTCTTAGTAGCTTACTTTATTTTTACCCACCAAAATGGTCTATGTAAAAAAAAGAATATAACATGCAATAACCATAAGGATTTTTCCCTTGAAAATGCATTAGTAGCAATTTATTGTCACTAAAGAGGGAGAATAGTTTGTTCTTTAGTGTTTTGTTAAGGTTATAGTGTGGTTTTTTTTCCACTTTTACATAAATTAATCCAAAAACTTCAACTTCAGATTTCATGAAACAACATTTTTGCCTATGTGCCCTTTTTATGTTACCCGCCTCAATTGATAAATTTAACTATAATTTTTCTATAAATATCAATATATCACTTGATTTTTGGTTAATTTTTGAAACTTTTTAACCGAAATAGGCATTTTATTAACTGGCTTTTAAAACCAAAATACAGTTTTTATTTAGCAAAATCAAATAATTTTTATGTCAACATGTGAAAAACTAAATATTTCACTTTGCTAAAAAAAAGATTAATTATTTTACATCCATCCAAGTATGTTTTTTTTTTTTTTTTTTTTTTTTACTTTTAATAGATTTCCCTTGCTTCTTTTTGTGTGGCTACCATGAATTTATTCAGCTTCTGTATTGCTGTGCAGCCAAATTACTGAACACAAAACTCCTTTACAAATGTATTAAATATATTTTAAATGTATGCCTTGTTTAAAAGCCTAGTTTAATCTGTTAAGTATTTTTGTTTGATAGAACCTAAAGCAACAGAAAAGCAGACGAGAGCAGTTCTCTCAAGGTCCAGTCTCGTCGTCATTGCCTCCGTCGGCAATATCGGGTCATCACCAGGGGTCTGTGTTGATGTCTGAAGATGTTAGTGTAGACATGGAACCTAACAACCAACTTGTGCCTGCTGTTCAGAAACAAGTCATGATCTACGATAGACGGTCGTGTACACACGGTCAGTGTAACACACAATTATCACAACAAATTCTTTACATCAGTGTTTTAAAAATATTATACACAATTCAATGCAGATTTTCACTTGATGTCCATCACAACTATATTTAACCTGTCACTAAAATCGTTCGTTGTTACCGTCCAATCCCATGACCAAGATTGCATCATATCAAAACTCAACAGGAGGGTGTGTGAAAGGTGCAACACAACATCTTAAAAAAAAAAAAAAGAGGAGGGGTGGTAGAAAAAGGAAACCGGTAAAATAATAATAATAATATTTAGCACGCGTCTTACTACCCGTTCGGGTTATACGCTCTAAGTACTAATTACGCTAATGGATTAGGAATTGGGAAGGTTGAATGAGAGGAAGTAAACCCGCATTTGCGTGGAGGAAGAGTGGAAAACTATTTAGGAAAAACCACCCCCAGTTCACCCGACCTAGATTCAAACCCCGATCTCCCCATCCTCAGCAGTCGCGGTTGAAACCGGTAAAGAATGATAGGATACTTAGATTGTTTAAATTGAATATATCATACAACATGACTCTTATTTATAAAGTTGGATCAAACACTAAAGGGCCTTTTGAATCATTCCTGTTTAGTTTCTATTGTACTAGACATTTTTATTTTGTAATTGAATAGAATCTTGTTTATGTTTCATTTAGGACAATTATCTTCAAAGCCGTGCTGAAACCATGCAAAATATTGAATCTACTATAGTTGAACTAGGTGGTATTTTTCAACAGTTGGCTGTCATGGTCAAAGAACAGGAAGAAATGGTTGAAAGGTAAAAGAATATACTTACCACTCCTAGAAAGTGCATTCCTAGCCACTGCCCCCGCATCAGATACAATCAACATTTATTTGTGGCTTTGATGTCATTTGAAGAGATTGTTGCTGCTTATTAGGGGTGTGTGGAGCGTTGAAAACGTCAGCTTGAGAATAAAATTCCTAATTCGACAATTATGAATCTTCACCAAACATTTATTTAAAGTTAAAACAGATTTTTGTTTATATTTTTAATTTTTCTGCTGTTATTTCTATCACAAATTAATGTTAATGTAAAAAAATCTGGAATAACTTAATTTAATTACATTTTGTTATAACTTATCATTTAAAGATGAAATAGAGCAATTATATTTGCAAAATAGTATTTATTTAATTCCTAAATTTTATCGAACATTAAATATATTTTTTAAATGTTCGAAACCTTGATTTGACTTCACCGCGAATAGAAAAGTGGATTTTGTACACTCCTGCTGGTCACAGTACGTGTTGGCTGTAAATTTAATGCACATTCTGGTAATATTATGTATGGCTAAAACGTTGAATGAATAAAACAATACTTTTTTCTAATGCTCACTAACCAGTAGATTTATTTAAAATATTAGATTGAATATATCATGTCAAAAGAATATGCTGCAAAGTATGTTATATTTATAATAAATAGATTAATTGAAATTTGTGTGTGATATTATGGATATAAAGATAATAATATAATTTTGTTTTTGCAGGATTGATACAAATGTTCAAGATGCTGAGCTAAATGTTGAAGCAGCTCACGGGGAAATTCTGAAGTACTTCCAGTCTGTAACTTCGAACAGATGGTTGATGATAAAAATATTTGCAGTGTTAATATGTTTTTTCCTGTTCTTTGTGATATTCCTAGCATAGCCTACTGTTATTTATAACAACATCTTGAAAATACAGGAGAAGTACTGTAAAACAAAATGAGATTTTTCAACCTTAAAAAGCTGTGAAGTGATGATACATATAAAATATAAACATGAGACAATATTTAACCTTGAAAATGATAAGCCCCGAAACGCCATTCCAAATTTAATATTGTTGAGTGACTAGCTCTTCATTTTTATAGGTATGTGGTGAAAATGATTTTTTTTTAATTACCACAGGTAAAAGACGTGTGAAATACTTATCTTTTTTTTTTTTTCTTAGAAGAATACATCAACCATATTTACATCATTATACTTTGCAATCTATGTATTCAGGTAATCATTTAGCTCCAATATATAAAAGCATTCCTAATGTTTGATAAATATTAATGGTTTGTTTCTCCAACTTATATTTACCAAACCATATCTTGATTGTGTTATATTAGTGTAACAATTACTTTACTACAATTGAAGAGTATATTATAGAAAAGGAACGTTGCAGATTTATAAGATTTTGACAACTTAGGTTTACAGCCCCAAAATTTTAAGAGTTACATTTTTTATCTTTCATATATTAGATTAATCATAGCCATATGGTTAATATATATATATTATTAAATTCATTACACAACTTGGGTCTACTAAATTTACAATGTAATATTGTCTTCAACAATTAAAGTATTTAAAATTTTGCATATTTAGTAGGGTTGGGCCGATCATTTGATTTATTTTCTTTACGATATTAAAGAGGTGTGTGAAGCTTCGAAAAAAGTCTTGACTTCGATAATTATGAATTGTCGCGATTTTGAGTATTTATATACAGCATAAGACATTATTCATGGGAAAAAACCCTGAAGTAATTGAAAAGTAAGTAGAATAAAGCTAGATATTACAAACAATAACTGTGCAATAAAATATTTTCCTAGTGATTTTAGTGCATAAAAAAATATGTTTCAAGCAATAATCAACATAGAAAAAAATATTCGAATTGAATAAGCGGACTTCGCACGCCCCTAAAATATTAAAAAGGTAGTTTGCAAAAAACACAATTTTTTTGTTCATTAAATTCTCAGTAAAAATATTAATAAACAAAAGATAATTATATTAAAAAGACTTAAAATTTATTGGGAAAAGGGTAAGTACAAGGAAGGTAATTTGACCTCTAATATAAATCCAAATTGCTAAACTGTCAGTCCTGGGTTTTTCCTTTATGTTATACCTCTTACATGTTCCTATCTATTTGTCCTATCATTCTTTACAATTTTACATTTTCTTCCTTTTGTGTGTGTTTTCTCTTTTAAGAAGTTGCGTTGCCCGTTTCACACTTCTCCCTGATAAGTCCCGATAGAATGAAACCTAGGTCAGGGAATTGGGCGGTGACGATCAATTTTCTTCAAGAGGCAACCTTACCTCTTTGTCCAATGGCAGCAGTGTAAAGTGTGAACTGTGTTCTTCTTTTCATTGTAACAGCCATAATGTGTTGGTTCCCTTTTCTGTTTCTATTGATCATTTATCATTATTATTTCTAAACAAATGCAAAGTTATTCAAAGGCTGGATTCGGTTCACTATTTTTCATCTTTTCTATGAAGAGTGGCTAACAATTTTCTTTATAAATTTGTAATATATATATTTGGAAGAAGGTACAGGAAACATGGATAGAAAAAATATATACATACAAGGGAATAAACACAATATAGCTTTTACAATGAAAAGAACAACACAGTTCACATTTTACATTTCTGCCTCTTGAGGAAAATCAATCTTTACTGCCCAATCCCCTGACCTAGATTTTATTCTATCGAAAATCATCAGGGAGGATTGTGAAACGCACAACGCAACTTCCTAAACGAGGAAAGCGAGAAAATGGAAATTGGTTAAAAATGATAGGCACATAATATAAAAGGATGGACATTGGATGCAAGTATAATACCTTCAAGGAAGACCTTCCCTGTACCTTCTTCCAAATATAAAAAAAAATCTCATAAAGAGGTTTTCCTTAAATTGATATTGTTTATGGTCTAAATAATATACTTTAACTAATCAAATTGGGGATCAGATAATATTTAGGTGTCAGACTTATGTGCTGGGGTCCAGGGTTCAATCCTCAGTCCCGGCACAGATTTATCTGATTACCAAACACTTCCTTCACCTCTGGCAAGACATCTTGTGAATGTAGGGAATGCCAGGCCGCCACCGTGGTTCGGATTCCACGTTAAACTGTAGGTCCTTCATTTCATCTCACAATCACCCTACCATTACACATTAGTAAAGAATAAAAATATGAAATGGCCATTTTGCATTTTGTGGCTCTCTTAAGCCAATAAGGTTCAAAAGACCAGTGAAAATAATTGGGGGTTAATTATGGCCTAATCAATGCCATAGTTGAATAAAACAATACTTTTTTTTTTTACAAACGTGCTAAAGATATGAGCAAGCACTTTAGTTAAATTCAGAAAAGGTTGGGGGACTATAGACAAGCTTACATATTGTGGCTCTGTAGCAGCAATACTTGCCTTTTGTGCCTTTCAAAGGAATATTTTACCTCCCAAACCAATATTAAATATATATAATCTGTATTCAAATAAAATGTGGAAATTTTCTAAGTATTATGAGCAAATTTTTTTAAAGTATCATGTCTCACTAATATTAATTACCAACAGGACAGTTTTGTTACTTTGCAGTTAATTTTGATGAAAATAATTTATAGTAAAATTAGGACAAGTTAATTCCCTTTACCATCTTATATATTCAAATAAAATTACTCAATGACTAGTGATTTATTTATAATGATAAGATGAAACATTATACAAAGTGAAATGACAAATACATTATGAGATTATGAACATAAACACATTAATAAGAATAACAATTTATGACAAGAATTGTATTATTTAAGCTAAATTAAAATATAACTTTTTGTTTGGAATAATAAGCACACTTGTGTTTATTGGTAATTTATATAGACCATTCCTACTCCAGCATCACTTTGTTAAGTGTGCTTACTATTCCGCTAATTTAAACCACGATTTAGCCCAGTCCACTATTCCAAACACATTTATTTTGTGTAATATCATAAACACAAAATGTTTTCATCACATTCAAGTGTAAAATTCTCAAGCTAACTTTATTTTAGTGGGACTGAATTAACGTAAAGAATGACAGAAATGACTTTATATGAGAAAGCATGTTCTCCATCTAAATAGTCATTAACAAATCTCATAAATGTGCGATTCTTAAACTATAAACAATACTTTTAGGTAACAACCAGATATCTTATGTTGACCTTGAACTGCTTTCCTTGGAGTCTTCATCGCTTGAACTGGAACTAGAACTTGACGAATCTTTCTTTGCATTCTGAAAGAGAAAAAAAATCCTAGTGCTGTAAATATGTAAATCGAATTTAATTGAAAAAATTGACTTGCTTTCAATACTTTAGATTTTACCCTTATAAGTATAAATTTGTAAGGTACACCTTAGAATGAGATTAATTAACATTAATTAAGTATTTTAATGAATTAGAGAGTTTTTAAGAACAAAAGAGCGTGTATGAAGCAAGGTTGAAGTTTTTGTAGCTTCGCACACCCATTATACCAAATTAATGTATAATGCATACAAAAAAACAAGTATCATATTAAACCAATCAATCCATAATTTATTATGTACTATTATATAATTTTCAGAATATGATATATATATATATATATATATATCATATTCTGAAAATTGAAAAATGACACCTGGACACGGGAATCGAACCCAGGACCTTTGGATTAGTACGCCAATGCTCTAACCATTGAGCTATCCAGAAATCGTCCTGTGCCCAGGGTCTTTATTCACTTTTATTTTAAGGCAGAGTGTATGATGGACGTGCAGAAATCATCGGCTACAAATATGTGATTCCTGGATGGCTCAGTGGTTAGAGCATTGGCCTACCAAGCAAAGGTCCGGGGCTCAATTCCCGTGTCCAGGTGTCATTTTTCAAATTTTCAGAATATAGCTTGTAATGTAATTGATTTGCCCCTGAAAAGTATGTGAAAGCATTGACAAGAATATCGTCCTAATTTTATAAACGTCTTATTTCATTTAAATTATATAGTATATTACGTGGCGCTTAAATCACGTCTTCCTCTAAATGATTTACTAGTTAGTTCGCGCCTCGTGGTAAGATGGCAGCATCTACTGGAGCTAAATTTAAGAAATGTTAAGATCTTTTAAAGTATTTCCTCTTCGAGAAGCTTCCAAACGCAATAGGTATTTTTCTTTCTGGGTTTGTAGGTGTGTAATTTACCGTTAGGAAGATTCCTTCGAGAAGCTTCTATTGAACTCAGATATATGTGACTTTTTGAAACTCCGTACTTTCACTGTGTAATCAGTCGTGGTTTTGAATGGACGTGCTTTAAGCGATCAGTGATTATAATTGTTAGGCCCTCGACATGATCGTGTTTCGATTAGAAAATACTAATAACAATATGATTTCAATTTAAAGAATAAACAGATATCAAACTTTATGTGATATATTATCATTTATTAAAGTCTAATGATAAGGAACGAGGCATTATAAGTAAAGCACATAGTTGCGTAATAGAAATAATGATTTACGGAGTGACTCTGTTATGTAATATAGCAAATAGCGACACAACGTGGGAGATTTATAATAAAAAATATTACGAAGTGTAACAAATGGCGTCCAACGAGGGGCGGAACGCGAAAAGTGTAACAAATAGCATTCCAACGAGGCGCTGAAGAAATGTAATATAACAAATGGCGACACAACGTGGGGTTAATATGCGACTATTAACGCTCGCCAAGACTCGTAATGTAACAAGCTAGATGGAGAATTCCTCACTAAAAAGCATAAATAATAGCTTCGGCTATTTGATTCATTCATACACATACATGTGTGTGTATGTGTGTGTGTGTGTGTGTGTATATATATATATATATATATATATATATATATATATATATATATATATATATATATATATATAAAAATATAAAAAGCACAAATGATGATGTGAACATAAGTTATTGGCTGATTTCCATATACATTTGGAATGTTTTCAAAGGTTTTTTTTTAATAACTTAAAATTGTTAAAACACATTGTTATTTTTTTTGCCTCACCTTTTCTGGAATCTTGTATGGGAAAGTCTTTCCTTGCTTCAGTAAACCATCCTGTAATCTTGTCAAGGCTGTTCTGTTTAGGTTTTCAAGGCAAATATCTTTCACAGCAGAATTCAAGGTCTCCAGAGCCTCATCATATTTTTCTAGATTTACTAGGACAAGAACAAAAAAAAAACTATTATTTCCCAGTCCAACAAAGAACATTCAGAAATTAGTGAAAAATCTAAACTAGAAGAAACTACTTGTAGTAGTGAAAGATAATGTTTGGGTATACCAGGTATTTTAACTCAATAATTAATTTTTCTACTCCAGCATCACTTGGGCAAGTGTGCTGACTAATAAATCCTCCATCCTTTTAGATAAATGTTTCAATTTCATTTATCTGAGGTATTTAACATGTATTTTCTGAACCGATTGATTATATCTGCAAGATACTTTTAAACTTAATTTAACCTGGAACAAACACAATATTCAGCCTCTGGCCATTAATTCATCACTATGACAGGGTAAACACTCATTTCACAGGTGATAAATTTTTCGGCGATGCCAGGAATCGATCCTGGAACCGTTAACTCAGTAGAGAGACACACTACTAAATGAGATAAGGTAATGGACTCTCTAGTTAAAATAATTAGAGATGTGCGAGAACAATTTTTTCAATTCGAGACAATATAAAAAAGTATAGAGGCATGAGAAGGTCCTTTGAAACAATGTAAATTATAAACTATATATTTACTTTAATAAACATAAAGTTCCTTTTTAACATTTGAGCTGGCGCTTGCTTAAGATATAACTCGTACACATTTTAAATGAAATTAGTAAAATAGTGACAGGTAGTTACAATGAACACCATTTATAATTTAATTTTTTAGTGTAACAGCTTATATTGTCAAAGTTTGATATTGAAAAGCAATATTTATAACCAAAACATTTCTTAATGAAGGCTGTTTTTTGGGGAGGTATGCAGCTTATTATTAGGTTATTAAGGTATTATTGGAAATAATAAATATCCAGTTTGGTTTTTGAATTTCTTAGTGCAATTTTTTTTATTATTTATCAAATTTTCGAGATTCATTTTTTTAACTTTCGAGATTATTTTTATTCTTGAGTTTTTGAGTCTCGCACATCCCTAAAATAATTGTTCAATCCATGGAGTAAGTTCAATTATAAATGGATTAAATAACAGATGATTCTGTGGCCATATAGTCTAAGGTACCTCTCTCATATCATGTTAGTTAAACTAGACTGATGACAGCAGGAAGCTCTAGATTCAAATTTCAGTCAGGTGTACAGAGGGCGTTTTTACCTAAATAATTTCCCACTCTCCTTCCACACAAATGGAGGTACACTCCCTCTAAATTAAACCTTCCTCATCCCTAATTCATTAGCACAATTAGTACCTATGCATACAACCCTCATAAGTAGTAAAACAGAGTGAAAAAAAAGCAAGTGTGATGTTTGCATTTTAAAGTTTAATAATCTTCACTAACTACTAACTTTAACAGAAAAGACAAATGAAAAATGGTGTCAAATGGTTGTTAAACTAACCATTGAAAGGAGGATAGAAGGGTAAGGCCTACACACTTACAAGAAAACTGTAGGCCTCTAAGTTCACAATCAAAACACACAATTATGTAATTTTCGGGTACATCAGTCCCCTTCTTCAGCAGAAGAGAGTAAAAAGCAGACTGGACTATGGCAGCATGGAGAGAAATAGGTCATGGTCACTTAAATACTGATGTTGCCTGTTTCTTGATCAGTATGTTTTTTTACTCTCTTCTACTGTAGAAAATTACATAATCGTTTTCATTGCAAAATTCAAGACCTGCTGTTTGCTGGCCTTCAAGGAACAGCATAGTATTTGTCTTGTTTTAGTATAAATCTAACTTTCAAGAACTGGCATGTTTTTTTAATGTTATATTTTTTTTAACAATGAGAAGGCCCAGAGACTAAATGATTTTATAATAGTGGAAGTTAATAAAACTAAACTAATAAAATCAACTTTAGTTACAAAAGTCCACCTTGGGAAAGAATGCAATGCACAAAGTTGACATCTTCCTTTCTTCTGTCTTCCATAGTAGCTTGTTTTGAATTTTAAATAGAGTAGTTTTTTAGTCTTTGTATAGAGTGTATTTCCTCTTTAATATTGTCCGTTTGATGAAGGTAACAAAGCCAAAATATTACTCAATTTGTGTTTAAAAGTGTGGTACTATGTCTTCTTCTATAGAAGACAGGAGATGTCACCTTTGTGCATTGGATTCTTCTCACATTTTTCCTTATTCTCATTAAATTTGCATATATTAGTTTATTTTAATTTTTTATTTGTCTGACGTGAAATTGGAGAGTTAAGGTTTTTAGAAAAAAAACCATATTAAATTCAAGCTTCAAGTTTGAATAAAGCGGCCTTGAGCCTATAATTAGATTGCATTTGTAATACCTAAAATATCCACTGCACAGCTGTAACCAATTCCAAGTGCAGCCTCCGACACGTTGATAGACTTCAACTTGTTGAGGAGTCGGTTTATTAGTTCAAAATCGTTTGTATGGCGAGCTTGTTTCACTATACTTTGAAACATGAGTCGCGGAGAGGCTGCCAGGTGATCTGACCAAATTTTCTCTGCTTTCTCGTTGTGGCCTTCAATGAAGTACTTCATCCATACTATGTTGAAAGGTATGATTATACCACGAGAAGCATATTTTTCTGCTAAGAGTTCAACTGGAATATAAACTAGCAGGTTAGAGGATTAAGGATATTTTTTAAATAATATTTTTGTAAGGGTGAGGCTACCTCTATATATTAATGCATAATTATAAATAAACATTTTTATTAAAAAATACATATTCTAATTCAATATTTTATTTTCTTATTTATATTTGGGTTAAATTTAATTAATACGACAATATTAAACTCTCAAAAGTTCCTAAGTAAACACTTTAGTAAAGAAATAATTGGTTTTAAATACAACTCATTCGACAGTTTAGTTATTTTAGTAGATCATAGGTGCCGTTAGGGAGATGGTAAAATGTCAATAATCAGTGTGAGATGCCATACTGGTTAACCCTTCACAACATATTTATATTAGGTATTAACAATTTAAACTTACACTGTGGCAATAAACTTGGGTCTTTCTCCAAAATCCCCACAACTCCTCCCCTTGGGAATGATTCTAAAAGGTTGGGCAAGTCTTCATCTTTTGCTTGTTCAACTTTTTTCTCCAATTCTCCAAAGTATTCAGAAATTCGACCTGCTACAAAGTTGGCATGACACAATCGGTTGTCGAAGGACAGAAGTTTCTTCTTGGCCTAAAAATATAACAATCTATATATTTATCTTAAAACCCACAATAGAAATGTAATTTAGATTTTGAAGCAAGCCATTAGTTTATGCTTTAGAGCCTGCACAGCCAACTAGTTCTATGGAGTTGTATGACACATGACACACACACTATTCATTGGGAAAACGTGTCACTGCATCCAATGAGAATACGAGCGGTGCACACACAGCATGGAAGCCGCGCAGCCAGTGGTTTGTACCATAATGAAATGGGAGGACACACACTACAGGCGATTATACAGCGGCCAGTACAATCCAAAATGAAACCAATCAGTCTCTTGTTAGAAGTCGCTTGTTCCAATCTTAGCAGTATTTGTTCTTTATAAAATTTTCACATACCCTTCTTATCTTGATGACACTCCACCATGGCGTATGCTCAAAAAAAAAAAATATATTTTTTCGCTTCCTTAGGAGATACTGCATAGCAGCTGCTTGCTCCAAGTTCATTGCAAGATTGACTGTACACACTCAATAGCAGGATGTTCTGTTGGCCATGTTCTATATTTTCTCTGGCAAGGTAGCTAGTGCACGGAGGAACTTATAGTAATCTGTTCATTTCCCTGTTTTTTTAATATGTTATATGTGTAAACATGTCACAAACTACATGACTGTGTGAATGTGTTGTAAATGTAATTGTCACTCAATGCACATGTGTGAGGGACTCAAAGAGAGATCTTCATACAATTTCTGAGCAGAAGTTGCCTGGAAATGTTGCCACTTATTTTCATTTCTCTGGGTCGTGTGTGTATGTAGTGTGTGTGTATGTGTATATATATATATATATATATACACATACACACATACATACATCTGGGTCATATATAATATACACACATACACATACATACACACACACACGACCCAGAGAAATGATATTATGTTAAATATATATTAATATATATATATATACATACACACATATATATAGCCGACCTAATTCACTAAGTATATATAATTGGTAATCAATAAAATGATAGAATATTAGGAAAATAAAAGTAAAAACACTTACACATATTTACAGTTGTCTACTATTACTTCCTGAGGAAGATGTTATAATAGCATCGAAATATTGAAGTGTGTGTAAATATGTGTTAGTGTTTTACTTTTATTTGTGGTCTTATCTTTCTCCTAATATTCAACCAATTTATTTATTACCACTTGTTTTTGCTCCATGCACTTTATTTCATACATATACGTAGTAAGTATATATAGTATTTGTAAAGGGATTTTTAATGTTATCCAGTGATTTAAACTATTTGTGGCTCCCTCTCAATCATTACCCTGGAAAATTAAGAGTTTACAGTATGTATGGATTAACATTCAATAAACTGGAAATATTGATAGGAACAAGAAACAAGTTCACAATTTGGTTTGTGCAGTTAAGAAAAATGTAACACACTTAACACTGCATCCACTGGACTTTGCGGGCTGCTCTAAAACTGACCGGTGTGAGAAGAGATCCAATCTCGTTGAGTGCATTGATATCTCCCGCATTGGCCAATTGAATGATGAGAAAATTGAAGATACGTATAATTGGGTGGACGTTGTTACGCAGCATAGATAACGTCATCTTAGATGCTTCCGCCAGACGTGATTCCTTCAGAAGTATCTCAATGATTTGACTCTGGTCTCTTAATGTCAGGTTCTGGTCAGCCTTGGTAAACCTGTACAAAGAAACTCCCTTTAAGGTATCGTTTAGCAAAACATATTATTCTCAGGGCAGTTGAATGTGTTTAGTAGGCTCAGATTACAACAAGTGTGTGAGTGAGAGAAAAATAATCGACTAGAGTAAGGAAGAAAGAATGATGGAAGGACAGAGAAAGATGGCGGTATTTTACTAAATTTACCCGGTCACAGGCTGTAAATGGTTGCTGGTGGTGTATGATAATGACATGAGCTGGAAAGTACTCACGTCTCCTTAATCTCCAGAGCCTCATCAATGTTTCCTTCACGTATTAGGCTCCTAAGTTGCTGCACTTTCGACAAGGAGCTGGTGGGTGATGAGAGTGGATTTTTTGCTTGGAGTTCTACCTTTTCAGGGGCAGCGGGAATGGTAAAAGGCACACTAAGGCCTTGAGCCGTAAGGAAAGTCCCAAGTTTGTACAAAAACTCATCCGATGGCTGCACGTCTTCTTCCTGCATTCGTGTCCATAGCCCCAGGGCTTTTTCCGGCTCCGAGGCCTTGCCTGGATTGGACATAATGTAATCTTTACACGTCTGCTAATGCACACCGACATGCCAATGGACAGTACAACAAAGAGAACTACTCTTAAAAATTTGTGAATATGCATGCTCCCATACATTTGATCCTTTATTTTTTTTAAAAACAACCTTTTCATAGTGAACCTTACAATTGAGCCGTGAAAACTAAATAACAAGTAAAATAGACAATCAGCCATTAGTTTGTACACTATACCAGTGATAATGATGATCAGAAGAAGGTACTTTAGTTATTATTAGTTATAGCTTTTAAAATGTATGTGTTAGTGTGATGTCTTAACAACTTATTCTCGAGCAACACCCACATAATAGTGTGCTAGCTATCTCTACTACTTTTAACAATGACTTAAACCAATTCTTTATTCTAAATAACTTTTATAGAAAAAGTATTATGGTCTACGTAAAATATTAACAAACAAATATTTATACAAGTGTTGTCAAAATATGACACCGCTAATAATTCATCGAGATATCATATGAACAGATGAGAGTGGCTCAAGAAGCAATTACAACTGTTGAAAAAAAAAAACTTCGTTGACTGATTTATCTTAAATTAACTATGTTTACAAACAATTTTTACATTACTTTTATGCATAAGCCTAGTTTTAAGCTGAAATAAAATTGACTATCAGAGGTAAGGCACTCAAATTAATATCCAGGGCAAAACAAATTATAAATAACATTGGAAGTCATGTTTTTACTAACTTATACTAGCAGATTAAAATTAATACAAACATTATAGTGTAAATTAAGTTCTAGTGAATGAAGCTGACCTTAAAGGATAGTTAGGTTAGGCCTAGATAGAAACTAACACACTTCTCTCTTCATTTTTTTAAATTATTCAAAAAGCTTGTAGTCCCATATAATATCTTTATTTGTGTTTTTAATGTGTCTCTTAATATGAAAAAGGAATATTTCTGAATATTTAAGACAATTTGCATCTGTGCAAGTTTGAAGAAGTGGGAAGTGTAAACATTTAAGAAGAAATAAAGAGAGAAGTGTTTGTTCTTATCTAGGCCTAATCTAACTATTCTTTCATGTTGACTTCCTTCACTGTCTTATTATACATTTCCAAGCTATTAGGCAATAATGTATTTTATTAAGCTCCCTATAGTAATTGTTAATGTATTTTACATACACAAAATAAAATAAAATTAGATCGTATGCAAATAATGGTAAATTAGGTAGAATTTAACAAGACTTAACGATTTACGATATTACATATCTTATTATGTAACGTAATATGTTGGCATACTTTACCTTTTTTGATTAAAATTTTCAGAAGAATGAGTACCAACAGCACTGTTTTTTCCTTGATATTACTATAACCAATCAACGTTTCCACTATAGAAAATTAATTTTCCTCAACCAAAGACCATTGGTAAAAAAGTAAAAGATATGTTTAATCTGACTTTTATGATTTTCAAATTGTGACCAAATGAAAATATTTTAAATTTATGAATAATATATCTCTATAAGGAAAACTTCTTTTTTCTTTGTGAGGTAATTGTATTATATTTGGAAGAAAGTACAGGAAAGGTGGAAGAAACATGTAAAAGGGACGAACACATTATGGCTTTTACAATAAAAAGGTGACCTAGCGGTCTAGGGGTAAGGTGTCGGACTCTGTGCTGGGGTCCAGGGTTCAATCCTCAGTCCCGGCACAAATTTATCTGATTACTAAATCCATCCTTCACCTCTGACAAGACATCTTGTGAATGTGGGGAATGCCAGGTCTCCACCGTGGTTCGGATTCCACGTTAAACTGTAGGTCCTCCATTTCATCTCACAATCACCCTACCATTACACATTAGTGTAAGTGCGTATAACCCGAACGGGTAGTAAGACGCGGTGCTAATAATAATATAATAAAAAGAAGAACACAGTTCACACTTTACATTGCTGCCTCTTTTAGGAAGTTGCCTGGTGAATTTTACACTTCTCCCTGATAAGTTCCGATAGAATGGAACCTAGGTCGAGGGATTGGGTGGTGACAATCGATTTTCTTTAAGAGGCAACCATTACCCTTTGTCCAATGGCAGCAGTGTAAACCGTGAACTGTGTTCTTCTTTTCATTGTAAATGTCATATTGTGTTCGTCCCTTTTATGTTTCTATACACCTTTCCTATACCTTCTTCCAGATTTATGAATAAGGAACTTTTAGCAGTGCTTTTCAATCCATAGCACTCACTTAAGTTTGAGATAATTTTATTTAATATTTTGAACCGAAAAAAGTATTTCATTTACTGACAAACCCAATCAGGTGTTGAGGCTGATTTTTTCTAAATGGTTTTCCACTCTCTCTCCACAAAATTGTGTGTACATTTCCTATGAAATTTTACCTTCCTCATCCGAAGTTAAATGAGCATAATAATTGTATACATATAACACGAACTCTGTGAAAGAAGAAAAGAGTAGAATCGAGTAATTTTTGTTCAAGTTCTAATAGTTTCCATAGAAAGATTGAAAACAATGTTTTACTGTACCGCATTAGTGGTCGGCAGAAATGGTGCAACACTAAACTACAAATGTTCAACTTACAGTAAGTCAGAAGCAGATGATAGTAAATTTCTGAACGATCAATGTAAGACATGTCTCTGGTAGCCTCCACCAGGCCTTCGAGTGGCGCCACTAGCCCCTCGTGCCTGTAATGCTCACAGATTGAGTTGAAACGCTGTGGACGACTGCGAAGACCAGGAGTCTGTAAGGACACAGCACACCTGTTTAAGTACAACTGTACTTGGTGTTTTACAACTAGCTTGGGCTTACTACACTAAGTGAATAACTCTGCAATACAAATATCAGAATTAATAAAATCCTCTAAATTTGTGTTTTTTTTATTAGAAATGTTTAACTCAATAACTCAATACTTATGATTTATACTGATATTAAAAGAATCTATAATTAATTTTAATATCATGATTTTCGATACCTCAATTCTGAACTTTTAAATTTCATGATGTATAAATGAAACATTAAAATTATGAATTTGGTAATTTCTCATTATGACCATCCAGTACTAGCAAACTGTAGATACACTCAACTTATTTGTTTTTTAAGTCATGTAAAAAGAAGAATTTTACTATTGGTCAGAAACACAAACAAAAATGAGTATGACACAATAAAAATTAATTATTCAATATTTTCATAGGGCCAGTTTCATAGTCAATTTAGTACGCCTCAAGTGCGGCGCTACACTAAGTACATGACGACACCTACCTAAACCAGAATGGAATGGGTCAGTTTCCAATGCGAGAACGGCCCATTCCATTCTGGTTTAGGTAGGTGTCGTCATTTACTTAGTGTAGCGCCGCACTTGAGGCGTACTAAATTTGACTATGAAACTGGCCCTTAAACCCTTGAATGTCTAATATCACTATCTCTAAATAAAAAAAACACTAATAATGATTACAATTACAATTATTATTGTAATCATTATACTTTTTTTTTTGTGTTTCCACTTTAGTTCTGGTGAATTGTAAATGTACTCAACATGAGCTTTATGTGCTAGTTAAAGATCTTGCACAACTCAAACATGGCCATATTAAATGTTTATTTAACGGATGGGACCAAAGAAGGATAATATTTATTTGAGGATTTCAGAAAATATTGTAAAAATATACCAATTTAGAATGTTGCCATTTCGTTTAAAACTAGAACCTTCATCTCCTGGAATTTGTGAGCTAAGACTTGAGGTATCAAAAATTATTATATCAGGATTGATTCTCAATTCTTTCGATATAAGTGAGAATTGAAGTAATCGAATTTGACATCCTTAATTATAATCAGAAAATCTGAAATATTAGTTAACAAAGTGCCCTGCATGAAATTTAACAACATGGATTCACCTCGAGAATCTTACGAGCCTGACGGATGCGGCCGCATTCAACAAAAGCGAACACCAGATCATATAAACTGTTGACTTCTCCGTGCACCTGTGTGCTCAGGTCAGTCAGTCTCTGAAGGGCCGCAGCATCTTCTGCTTGGATTAACTTGCATGTCAGCTCATTTTTATAAGGTGTGGCCCGATACTGGTGACAGCACCACTCAAACTCTGTCAGTGCACCCGTCAGGTCATTCCTAAATGTGTAATACACGAGTTAATGTAGATACAGTTATTAGCCCCTCATTGAGGGAATTTGTGGGTTTTACTTCTATTTATAAGATTTTGTTTTAAATTCTAATAAATATTTTGGGATGTGCAAAATTATAACAATAATGAAGCTTCATCAATAAAATATGACCATTTTAAGTATATATTAAAGATTAATAGTTAACGACAACTAAGTAACTACTTGAATAAAAAAAAAGTAGCTGCTGCAATCTAAAAAACTGAAATTAATGGTCAGAATGTTTGTTGTGTTTACCATATGACACCCTCAATACACAAATGTTGGTACTACCTTCGCCAACAAATGGCAGCTGTTCAATAGTATGACTTAATTGCAGACAAAGTATAATAAAAAATTGTCAATAAAAAAAATGACAAGGGATTTTAGGGCAAAAACTAATAAATAAAAACAATATAATATTTTTTCAAAGCATTAAACAATCTACCAAAATTATTTTAAATTAAATTTGACTTCAAGAATATTTCATATATTTATTAGATAGAGTAGTTCACTTCAAATTGAACAAGTGGACTTTCCACACCACACAAGGATACTCGAGCACAATTTGTGTGATGACTTAGAAATTTATCACATAAATATATTGTTTATAATAGTTTATCACATAAATATACTGTTTATAATAGGAGTGTGCAAGTCTCCTTTTTCAATTTGAAGTGAACTCAAATTAAATATATGAAATATTCTCAAGCTGAATTGAAGTTCGAATATTAGTTTTATGCTTGAAAAGATTTTATATTGTGGTTTTTTTATACAACTTAATTCACTGTATTACTTCAAAATGTTTTATTGAACAATTTTTTGTAATATTTTGATAAATCAAGTTAATATCACAACTTATTATTCAATTTCATCAGATTTTTTTCATATGAATAATGTATAACGCAGCTCAGAATGGCCATAGTTGACCATAGCTTATTTTTAATGGAAGTATCAAAGACAGAAATTTTTTCAAAGTAAAGTTGATGGCATTTGTTTTGAAGACATGTAGAAGTTTTGAAGCTTTGCACACCTCTAGTTTAGAGGAAATATCTCGAGTCTAGCATAGTTTAGACACGGTCACTTTTTGGCCATCCTGCTTGCATTGTGCTTGCTGAGTTCAGATTAAACAACTTTTCAACATTTCAAATCCTAATAGATCTTGATTCAAATTTGTTGTAATTTTATTTGAAATTTGTATTTTCAAGACAAACATTAGAATAATTATATTTTTAAAGAAGTTTGCATGGATCCATTATTTGACTTAGAAAAATTTCTTAATTTTATAATATTTCATTATTTAGACAGTGTTTAATAACCTTTTTAATTGTATTATAGTCAATTAAAAAGTACAATCTATCCCAATATTCAATTTTTATTTGATAACATTTAGTTATAAAATATTTGAAAAGAAACATTTTCATTTTAAAATATGAAATTTGGTTAGAAATTGATAATTTCAGATTTGTAAAGGCGTACATCGAGTTAATTGTAGTAACCTACCTAGCGAGGTGAGACTTTATCAAAGGACCAAGCATGACGTTGTTAACATCGATGAACTTGAGATTGACCATTGTGTCAAAGAGTTGCCTCAGCTCCTCAGATTTCCCCGCCTCAGCTAAAGTGTTTAGTAGACGCCAACACACAGAAGTATACACGAACATTCGTTCTTCCAAGGTGCGGTTCTCAGGCTGTTTGTTCAGTAGTTCTATGGCCTCTAGCAAAACCACAAGCAAATAGGCTTTCAAATTAAAAAATGAATATATATAGTGTATTATTTTCATAGGAAGCCTGTTATTTGAAAACTTGAAACATGTGTTGCCATTATGGTGGAGGAAAAAATATAATTGTATTTACATTCTTAGTTTAATTAATGAGACTAAGATAAATTATACAGTTTTTAGAATCACGTCTTAGAACATTATACCCGTTTGGGTTGTACTCCTAAATTATAGTTATCCATGAAGAATTGGAAGGTTTTTTATAACTTTTTAGATGAACATTATAATTAATAGATCAAATAAGACATACTTCTAAAATGCCAAATTTTAGTGACTTTCAATGTTGGTGGTTGAAAGTGAGCTTACTATAAAAATCAGTGTGTATATGATCTAATAAGTTTACTTTCCATTTTTTACTGTTAGTATATATGAAAAGAGTGTTTTAGTGTGCTAGGGAAGGCAGTCAACTTGAAAATGAAGTTGGGTTAGGATGCGATAGAAAATATAAGCTTATCCTTTCATAACTTCATATTTACACCTTAGAAAACATTAAAATAATAAGAAATTAACTTTTCCACACGGGTATATTCATGTTTTCTGATTTTGTTCAAAATATTATATATATATATATCTCATAACTGAGGGAAATGTATTATGATCTAAGTAGTAAAATTAAAAGTCCTAAAGTTGGTTTCTATTGTTCTATAAAGTGAGCTCAGCCACTATTTAAGAATCATAATGAACATAAAAATAATTTTGATTAAAAATTAGCAAATATACTTTTTTCAATAATCATTTTAATGCTACAATTCCCAATATCCTAAGAATTATAGGATTTTTTGAAACAAAGAGACCATTCCTACTGTAATGTATTATTATTATATTATTATTATTATTATTATTATTATTATTTATTTATTAGCACCGCGTCTTACTACCCGTTCGGGTTATACGCACTTACGCTAATGTGTAATGGTAGGGTGATTGTGAGAGGAAATGGAGGACCTACAGTTTAACGTGGAATCCGAACCACGGTGGAGGCCTGGCATTCCCCACATTCACAAGATGTCTTGTCAGAGGTGAAGGAAGGGTTTGGAAATCAGATAAATCTGTGCCGGGACCGAGGATTGAACCCCGGCCGCTACTGTAATGTAATTTTAGGATTACAAATAAATAATGTTAACCTAAGAATTTATTATAAAATTTCTTCCACTTTATGTTGTGTTTGCAAGTTTAATTTCTCATTTTTCTTGTGTGGGAGTTTTATTGTTGCGTATAGTTGGTAGAGACCCTGATTTTTGACTAAGAGAATGAATGAATTTTGTTAGATAAAAAGTTGGAATATGATAAATTAAAAGTTGATAAATAAAATGCATTTTAAAATAAAAATTGTAAATAAAAAATCTACTCACACTTTTTTCCTAGCATCAAATCTTAATAACTGTTCAGGTTGTATCATATGTATATGTGCTAATTACTCTAACAAGTTAGGGATAAGGAAGTTTGAATATAGAGGAAGTGTACCTACATTTTTATGGCGAGTGAAAAACCATCCTCAGTACATTCGAGTGGGAGCGAACCATGATCTCCCGCTCATCAGCAGTCTAGTCTATTGCAAGAGTAGTGCCTTCTACCAAGTGGACACCGAAACAGGTCTTAACAAGTTAGTGAAGAATTTTAGCCACTGGGCTTCCTCATCACTATACATTAACATTTTTAAAATCGACAAAAATAGTGTGAAAATTATACAAATACATGGACCTTAGGCAAGGTCATACATTTTGTAGCAATTTTTCAGAGAAAGTACCTCCAAACCTGTCGTTTTTGACAAGCAGTGATGCCAATCTGATAACCTTGTAGTCGTTTAGCGGGAAGTCTGGTTCCTGGGATCGAAGTTTCTGTAGGACTTCTAATGCATTTTCTAGCTTCTCGTGGTGCACATACAGATCTAGTAGCTGAGCATACAGTCCTCCATTCCAAACAAAGCCGTCCGAATCCAGTTCCTTTTGCAATCATTATTAAAAAGAGAATCATAATATAGTTGTAGATATATTATAAAAATGAACAGAATTATAACAAAATTAGTCAAATTACTAAAAAGATTATGCTGGTATTTTGAAAGCTTTTGATAACTTTTTAGAATAACTTTATAGCTAATAGCTCAAATAAGAATCGAAAGCCAAATTTTAATTTGAAAGTACTTATATTTGAAGTATTTGCAAGTTTAAAATATTCAAGGATCAACTTTTACTAATGATTATGATGATGCTTATTTCTTACTAGATCAACTTAAAATTACCATCCTGTGCCCTGGTCTAAATCATTCAATCCTAGTACAAGGTTACCAATGTTAACTAAAATAAAATTTTGTTATATTTCCTAAAGTCTTCTTCCTAAAAGAAACCCAATTTAGTAATACTATGAAAATTACACACAAGTTGTCCTTGAACCCAAAGTCATCATAACATAATGTAAATCTTAATATTTAGAAATATTCTACAGTCTTACTTGTATAACTTTTTCTACATTCTCTAGATCCTTGTTGCGAATGTACAAAGAGAGCAGCTGCTTCTTCACGCCTCGACTTGATTCCCTCTGGCTTCCAGGGATTTTATAAGTGTTTTCAAACGATTATCATCCTGGAAAAAGAAAAGAAAATCATAACTACAACACAAAATGCAAAAGTCAAAATAGAAAATGTGTTGTTTAAATTGTTATTTTTTTGCAGATCATTAATACCAAAATGCAACTTTTTATTTAGTAAAATCCAATCATCCAAATCAGGGTCGGTAGCTGCAGGGGCTCCTCAACATTAAACGTAATATAAAAATCATAAATTATATTTTTATTTTCCGAAATTGACAAAACCGCCTAACAAACCCCCAGGCTGCTCGGGAATAACTCACCAGAGGAGAAGAAGGCCCAGTAGAGAATCCACTGGGTCTGCTGACAGCTGTTGGTACCAGGTCTCCAGATGACAGCTTACTGAGCAGAGTGGATAGCTCACCTGTCAAGTCTTCCCCTAGTTTCTCTTGCAACCGCTCCGCTGAGCTGTTGCTGATACCGAGACCTTGCTCCAAGAGGCCCTGAAAAACCAAGTACAGGAGAGGGGTTAACATAGGAACACAAATTTTTATAAGTTTTACTTGGCCTAATAGTGTGTGTGTGTTTTGAGGGGGAGGAGCAAGGAGGGCAGGGGGAGGATGCAGATACTCAAAAATTTGAATTAGTCAAGTTTTATTAAATAATGGAACTCAACTCGATTTTATTTCCATTCAAGAGCTCAACATATATGAATAAGTCCCAAAAATTTCAATTCCAATTAGGGGTGTGCAAAGTCTACTTTTTCATTCAAAGCAAACTTGACTCAAATACATTAAATAATCTCAAAGTTGAATCAAAGTTCAAATACTTTTCGTTAAAGTCCCAACCAAAAGCATCTGTTTACTCTCGTAACCCAAAGATGCTGTATATGACAGTGAAAGCTTGTCTTTAAAAAAACATGATTTTTTTTAGTGTTTTGTCCAAAATTTGCCAGGTGTTCCTCTTAATTTAAAGGTTTAGCAAGTGTGAGAAGAATGTAAGCAATTAAAGGAGGAAGAATGGTCAGAAGGATAGAAGAAGATAGTACCATTTTATTAAAAATTCCCAGCCACAGGCCAGGAACAAATGAGAATGACGAAGATTTAGGCCAGTATTCTAGTCCAAATATAATGTGTGGTTGTATATCTTTTCAAGCTTGCTCATTTTTTATATAATTTTAATTTGTATTATTCGTGGAATGCTGACCTACTAGAGCCTCAACCTAAGGGCTAGAGTAACTGTAACTTGATTACATATATATATTGTTGTATGAATGTTAAAATGTGATTGAAATATTGAAAATAAAGACTTATAATTAGTGATTGTATGATCAATTACTTGAATCCTAAGGTATTTGGAAAAAAAAAAAAAAATTAATGTAATTATGAAGAGCTTGGCTTTATATAGCAATTTTAAGCAATAATGATCGGTAAAATGGATCATATAAGCTCATGCAGTTGTAAGAATAACGAAAACCATAAAAAGGAACATTGTAAAAATATATTTAACTAAGTGAAAAATGACAACCTGGATACAAGAATTGAACCCAGGACCTTTGGCTTTGCATGCCAATGCTTTACCACTGAGCTATCCTAGTTCAGCTCGTATCCAGAGTCATCTTTCACTAGTTGTTGGTGTATTAAAACTATATGTGATAAATGGTGAACATAACAGATACTCAGAGAGAGCTATTTACAATCACAGTTCACGACATCTCTTAACAGACACAATGCTGACATGCACTTAATTAATATCATTCATTTATGTGTATCATAAACTGATACATAATGGCTTTCAACAGGATCAATTCTGAATAGCTAAGTGGTAGACGTTGATGCAAAAAGTCAAAGGTTCCAGGTTCAATTCCCATGTCCTGGTTGTCATTTTCCATTTAATTAAATTTGATTCAGCTCAGGACCGATCTTGTGGATAGTCATCACCTATCAGTTTGTAATACACATGAATTAGTATTGTTTGAATATAGTTAATCTACTCAAAAAAGTTTTTTCTTTGTTGTTTATGATGAAGTAGACATGACAAACACAATAGCATTTGTCAGAGGCACCAAGAATTAAATAACTTTTTTTTTAGTTCAATTTTAAACATTTTCACTTAAGCTTAAATTTTACATTTTTAAAGATTCGAGGATTCAATATTCAAAAGAAAATTTATGATTCAAATTTGAGATTCGGCTCTAACCCATCTTTACTTCAAAGCAATCATTATTTTTATGAAATAAATAATAATAACAACGAAAATTTAAAGTGTTTGTAAATTTGTGGTCGTATTTCTAATTTTATTTGTGTTTAACTTTCCATAATTATATTTTAGGGGAAAGTGGGTAGGAATGGGATAAACACTATGTTTCAAATCTCCCTCACTTTTTATATATCTACTTTCAACCACTTGAAGCAGTATTCCTATTGCACATGAGTATTTGATGACAGCAAGCTGGCTACATTTTAGCTGGCAGTGGAATTAATAAGAACCTTAACACATTATAAAATAATTTTATTGGCTCAATAGTCAATACTATTGTTTTATTAAACTTTTATTGGTGTGATTTTTCTTTGTTCAAGATTTGTGATGTGTGAAATAATAATAGATGATGATGTTTATGATGGTTATGATAATGATTACAATGTTATTATTTTGTTATTTCATCATCATCATTATTATTGATGAAATGGAAGACCTACAGTTTAACGTTGGATCCGAACGATGGTGGAGGCCTGGCATTCCACACATTCACAAGTTGTGATTAATACATGTCTTGTCAGAGGTAAAAGAAGGGTTTGGCAATCAGGTAAATATGTGCTGGAACCAAGGATTGAACCCCGGACTAATAATAGATCTTAGTTTATTTTTATATATACATAACTAATTTGCATCAAATATTTTATTTTAAAGTATAGGCCATGCAAGAGGTTTGTTACTAAATCATTATAAATAAACCACTATACAAACTTAATTACGATTATTCCAATTGTTCCACAAATACTTAAATGTAATAGGTTATTGCATTCTTTTACACTATCCGGCAACTTAGCTCAGTCAATAGCATGTTTGTCTATTGAGCTAAGGGTCCGGAGTTGAATTTTAGGCATGGCCGAAAAATGTATCATTGGCGAAATGTGAGTTTATCCTTTCACCATGATTAATTAAAGACTGGGAACTGGATGTTGTGCCTGCCCTAGTCTTAGCCAGTATACAACACAATAACTTACAGTTAACACTGCTTGTAAAGTTGCAGCTCTGTCTTTACGAACAGTATTGGCCACTTCCAGAACATATTGGCCAACAATCTCGGTGCGATCAGGCACAACTAAGGTAGACTCATCTTCTGCTGATAACTCAGCGAGACGGTCAACACCGTCATGAATGTTGCGTAGAATTGTGATAAAGGAAGCCACGTCTCCAGTGTTATTCAAAGCAAGAACAAGAGGTCGTCGCAACAAAATTGGGTTGTAATACGCACGGTAGCGGTTTGCTGAAAAACAACAACAGATAATGGAGACCTCTCACTTCTCTCTTGACACGTATAGATTTAGAGAAAGACCAGATGAATTTAAACATTATAAATATGCAGAGACCCTGCATGCCTGGAAAATGTAGAGAAATATGAGTTTTCCTTTCAGAGTGATACAGTGATGGGCCGGTTGTTGTGTCAGTTATAGATTTAAGTTAGTCCATAGAAGAAGTAGTGGTACTAGTACTAGTAGTACTAGTAGTAATAATAATAATAATAAACTTTAATGGCGAAGTTAAGGCTACCGCCTTTTCTTACACACTTAACCAACACAGTTATAATGAAATTTAATAAAAATTATATATATATATAAATAAAACTCACCTCGGTGGCATCGTTAGCTATCACGCTAGTCATGTTGAGCTCAAATGCTGAGGATGGTGAGATCGACTTTCGAATCTTGGTCAAGTGAACTGGGGGTGGTTTTTCCTAAATGGTTTTCTACTCTCCCCCCACACAAATGCGGGTTAACTTCCTCTAAATTCAATCTTCACAATTCCTAATCCATTATCGTAATTAGTATTTAAGCATATAACCCAAACGGGTAGTAAGACGCGGTGATAAATATATATAAATATATATACACACACAATTTTTTTTTATAAAACTAGAGCTAAAATATACAAGGATTACGTAATATTAAAATGCACGCACACGCATGCACATGCATACACACACACACACAAAGGTGTGATTAAGTCTCACACTCATCTTTCTCACAAATGAGCTTCCACACGCAGATTATTTGCGACTTTTAGCTTAAAACCATTCAATTCTAATTTATTTACATTGTTTGTTAGAGATTTCATGAGCGAGAATCTGAAACTGTGAAAGAATTTGAGTAACGATTGGAACTATGGAGAGGAATGAATAAAATTGAGTTTTCTTGTGATCGAGTGTTGAAATTATTATTAGAGTTGAGTGAGCATATACGTGAAGAAAGGTATTGTGGGGAGTTGGAAGTCAATAATTCTTTATGATGGTCATCGAGTGTAAAGTTTGTCTTTCTATAAGTCGTAGCCAAGTCAGTCTCTTATAGTATGGGGAAATATGATCCCGTGACCGGAGGTCGAATATAAATCTAACACATGTGTTTTGGAGTCTTTGTAGTCTTGCCGCAAGGTCAGTTGTCAGGTCATTTTATACACTACATCACAATAGTCGAAAAGTGGGAGGATAAGAAATGTAAGTTAGTCTATAGATGTAAGTTAATTTATAAGTCATGTACTGATTTAATAAGTCAGTTTAGAATATTCATGTTAAATACCTCACAAAATAACCCATTCTCATATACACAACATAGCATGGACCATGAATGTAAGAGAGACAAGGAAGGTGGAGGTCATGGGGATGAAGTTTTAGAGGAGTATGTCAGCTGCTACAAGGATAGACAGGATTAGGAATGAAGTTATCCGGGTGAGAGTGAGAGTAGAGGGAGTATATGAGATAGTTGAGAAAGCAAGATTGAGATGGTATGGTCATGTAATGAGGATGCAAAAGAGAATGATGGAGATCATGTGGGGAAAAGACTGCAAGGGAGACCAATAAAGATATGGGGGAGCAGATAACAGAAAGTGTGCAAGTGAGAGGAGAAGAATGGTAGAAGGATAGAGCAAGATGGAGGCATTCTACTAAACTGACCCGTCCATAGGTTGGAAACTATTGATGAATCATATTAATATAATTTTTGTCCTTTTTTGTATTGTTGCTATCGTCCCAACTTCACAAGTCTATATAATTCCTTTTACCAAGTGCTTAAAATTGTTAGTTAAAGTCAAGGTATTCATAATTGAATTCAAGAGACTTTGAGATTTTTACGACTCTCTCAAATACAAAAGAATTTGAAGGATTCAAGGAATCAAGTGTCCCAACTCTACAAAAAATGTTAACATTTAGCTAGTCTATGTTTTCTATGTTAAATTAAGAATTATTATAATAAAGTAAACCTATTAAATGTATCATGTGTAATTTTCTTCTTCGTATTAAAGGAGCAAAATCCAGTATTTGTCCGCTACTCACCCACATGAGCTGCCATGGCGATGTCCCCTTCGAATAGAAACAACATAACCAAAGCGTTGGTAGATGCAGCAGGGGAGATATACGGCTTGAGGGTGTTGATAACCTGGTCTGGAGACTTGTTGGGGAGATGTGGGATAATGTAGTCCCTCACAGTGTCTCCGCTGGGTGCTATTCCAAATTCCGTTGACATCTTTGACAAAATTTCTAACACACCTATGGAGAAATGGCAGGACAATATTTTTATAAATAAAAAAAAGATGTGACAAAGTTATCTTGACAAGAGTACGAAGTAAGGGTGTAACAATATTCCAAAATTTAAAAATATTAACACCTAAAATAAATGTATTTGAAATTCAAAAATTAGATTTTAAAAATTGAGATATTTGTGCATAAAGAAATTGTATAAAAAAATCATCCTATGATATATTGTAAATATTTTTATTGTTTAGGTGAGCATTGATCCATATGAAGGTAGAAGGGGAACCAACACAGTCTGATTTTCATATGATGTGCCTTTTTGAAACTATGTACAGTATGATTTTCATAGGATGGGTCTTTTTGAAAATACTTACAATGTAATTTTCATAAGATGGACCTTTTTGAAAATAGACCTTTTTTTTCCTAAGCCAAGATTGAAAACATTTGACTAAGACTTAATTATATGGGTGTGTTAACTATTTTCTTAACAGAAAATTACTTGTGTTTTCTAAACACTTTTAGAGATAAGGATAAAAAGAAATTTCATTTCTCAAAATAAATGACTAGTGTGAAATCATGCAATTGGTGTTTACAACAGGATTATTTTCCATCAAATGAGACATTTATATGGTAATCATGCAACACAATGTTTTAAGGAAATTAAAAAAAGAGAGATCAAAAGAAGTGTATTTGAATCAGTTTGAATTTATTCTATGGAAAAGTCTGTTTTTAAGCTGGCAATTAAATGTCCCAAATTCACAAATATTCCAGGATATAGTGTGAAATTTCCTTTGTATTATCTTTCTACATGCAACAATGATGAATTTAATTAGTGTAATTTTATACAAAAGGGTATTGATGATGTTTAATACCTTAAATTAGTTTACTATACAAAATACAATACTTTTTTCCAACTTATTTTTTAAATGTATGAAATTTTTTCCAACTTATTTTTAAATATACAAACTTCGGTTTGACTTGGGAATTTTTTATATAATTCGATTCAGCTTTTCATCTAATTGAAAATGTAGGCTTTGCTGCTCCCTAATTTGTATAGTAGATAATAAAATATATATGATCATACTTGAGGTATAATGGTTACCTACCATCGACATCACCTGCTTTCCCTCTAGCAACAAGAAGGGGCCAGAAATAGTGCTGTCGTATTGGGTGTCCCCGCTCGTTCATGGCAGACAAGAGAGGGAAAGCCAGCTCCACGTTACCCAACTTAAGACAGCTCTCTACAGCCAAGGAAAGAGCTAGGGGATTCTGGCCATTGGCCTCCAGCTCAGAACACAAGGATAATATCTTCTCCACTGGCTGCCAACATAACACAGCAATTTAGTTACTCCTCCTGTATTTATCCACGACTAATTCAGTTGAATTAAGCTCTTAAAACTTAATACAATGTTCTGCAAATGGTTTGTCAGAGCACATTGGTGTATCATAACAACAAATTAGAGGTTCTGTGCGACCATAGCTCAGAATGCCCCACATCACTGTTCAATAAGAACAGAAATTAAGTTTATAGGAGCGGCAGACATACATTCCACAATTCTTACTTCTTATACTTACTAATATTGTAAATACATCTGGCAAAATCAAAAGCTTCCGCACAAAGTTAGAAGTTATGGTCTACCTAAATTACTAATGGTTTGAATGAAATATTTCAAAATGTTAAAGATGCAGGCAAAGAAAAAGAGCTCGAACCTCTAATCTTAGAAAATTTGAAGTTACTTTGGAAAAACTTAGTCCATTCGTTCCTAATTCTGATTTCCATACAACCTTTAGAGTAGATATGTAATTCATTTTCTACCGCGGTGTGTACCCAAAACAAAGCAGTGACCCGCAAAAAATGTAAGCTTATTAAATGTACCGTGGAATTTAAAAAAAAAAAGTTCGCAGAACTCTGCCCTACAGCCGAGACAAAAGCTGTGACCAATGAAGAATTGTCCGATTTTGTGCCAGCTTGTTAACATTTACATTAAATCCCATTTTTCTGTGATCAATTTAAACTGGAGTTGTGACTATTATTCCTCTTATTGAGATAAAATTTGTCTAGTAAATTAAAGTTTAAATTAGGGGGGTTAATCAACACATTAACCTGAGTGATATTAGAGTAAAAATTTCAATTTCGTTCAGATAAGTGTGTTGGCTACCCCTATTAATTTAAACCATGATTTGGCCCAGTGGTTTATTACAAATAACCTTAAATCAAAGTGAACCACACTTTCAATAAATTTACAATTTTAATAAGTCAAATTTGAGTCCCCTTGAAAATCTAATATTCAAGAAGCTAAGTGCTAAAAAATTCACTTACAATAAATTGTTTATAAACAGCATTTAAAATCTAACAATGTTTCATGTGGAAGTCTAATATAGTATTTTATTTCAAAAGTTCTGTCAGCTCACATGTAATTTTAAGTTCAAATTCACAAGTGACGATAGCACTTTAAGCACTAACCATATATTTTATCTCAATTTTTTTTAACATCAAGTGCACGTTTGGTAGGCCTATACTTTAGTGAAATATTTGAGCAAATAATCAATTCCTATTTTCAAGCTGTTGTGATAGTGAAGAAGCCAAAAAAATCAAAATGAAGAATAATCAATTTTAATATAGATATTTCTACTTTAACTAGGTCTATAATCAAATAATAAAATGGGAATGTCATCAAATATTATATTCTAGCAAACAATTTGCATTTTGTCTAAAATGGTCTGAAGGGGGGATAAGTAGTTTGAGGCTTTCACCGCATAAAAAGTACCGTAAGTGATATAAATTATTTTTGAATTACATTTTTCCTAATAGACTTGTTTGTTTTGAAAGTAAACAAAATTGGTAGCTTCTTTAAATTTAATTTAAAGCAATCTTAGTTAGACATGGAAATGTAAGATTCTAAAATTTACCCTGTTTGCTTTAATCATTTGTCGGATGAAGAAGACCCCACTTGGAACGGCTTGGCCATCTGACTTTGTTGAGGGCGTCATGGTCTTTAACACTTTCAAACCAACATCTTCCTGGCCTTTATTTACCAACCTGAGTATTAGGTTCAATGCATCATGATTGAAACCTGCTGAGTGACGAAACCTTTCAATAATCTGTTGTGGATAAAAAAAAAGCAAGTGAAAACACATCAAGCATCACATGATAATATGCATACAAACAATTAATTTATGGTAACAATTAGGAGTATGAGGCTGTCCTGTAAATTACCATATTGATCCGAAAATAAGCCACACCGTTAAAATACTTTGATAAGGTACAAAATATTTATGCCTGAAAATTATTTTTATATAAATAACTGATGATTTAATAATTCAATAATTAGATATAATATAAACATAACATTCTATCCAGCTACCAAAACTCAAGACTAGTTTGAACAGGCAACTACAGAATCCAAGCAAAAATAAATAAAATCAAGAAGCAGGCAACAACAGTATCTAAGTGGCCATAATCCATTTGGTGTTTTACTCTCGTTTGCTCAACTCTCAAAACAGAGTGAAACCATTAAAAACGGCGGGACACTCTCTAAAACAGCGGGAAAATGTCCGAAGAATAAACAATAAATACAAAACCAATATGTATAAAGCATTATATAAAAAAAATCCTATGTTAAACAAATTATTATACAAAAGTTATTTTACAATATTAAATATATACAGTTCAGAGACTGAACAACAGAAATACGCTCTACTCACAGAGTCAACAAGTTGGGCGTGATTGTTGACAGCTAAAGTATAGACAATATCCATATAGTCTTTGTCCATGAGATAAATGTCCTTGGTGTTGCACTCTAATAGGATGCGATCGATGGCCTCTATGTCTCCTCTCTTAGCATAGCCACAAAGTAGAGTTGTGTATGTATCTGCGCTTGGTTCGAGTCCTGCTTGCTGCATAACATTCAAGATCCCAGAAGCACTTTCCATATCGCTAGAAGAACCAGAAATGTGTTTGGATATTATTTTTTGTTAAAAGCATCTCACTACTCGTTCTTGTTATACACATATGAACTAATAATTAAATTAGTGTGTTAAGAATGAGAAAAGTTGAATCTAAAAGGAAGTTTAAAGCATTTGTTGTGTGGAGTTATAGTAGATAACTAGCTAGGGGAAAAAAATCAAGGCACTTGATTGAGATTCCAACATTATTCTCGCTGTCATTGACAGTTCAACCTAATGCGAGTGTGTGGCCTTAAGACTATTTAACTACACAAGATGGTATCTTCAGATATAAATTAGACATTTAATCAGATCGAGCTTGAAAGTCCAACATAAAACTGGCAAACTTTTCAAACACTTAAAATATAGGTGTCCACATGTTTTCCTGGGCTTCATTTAAAACATACTAAACAATTACAGCTCTAATTCTATCTATAATTAGATTAAATGTACCTGTCTGTAAGCAAATATTTTTTTTTTACCATAAACACTTAAAATAAAATTTTGGACAGAGAATTAGCAGCATTCAGACTAGACGATCCTCAAGAAAAAAGTGTCTTACTCTGCCTGCGAGTGTCCCATTATGAGTGCATTGAACACGTTCTCATTAACCGGCAGCTGTTTCTCCCTCATAAACTCCAGGATGCGGGTAGCACCGTCTATGTCACCCTGCTGGCAGTACCGTGCTATAAGCCGCTGATACGTCACTCGATTGGGTTCTACCCCTTTGCGCTCTAGCATGGTCAAGAATTCGGTGGGTGAAAATACATGCTCGTTCTCCAAATACACCCGTAGGAGGGCATTGTAGTGACTTACATCCATGGGGACTCCTGAACAAATACATAAAATCTTATATTTATCAAAGTTGTGTAAAAGGTATGTAGGTGTACAGCAATAAGATAATTTAAATCCATCCTCTTCTGAACTGCCCTGTGATGTTAAAAGACTAGAGCCCCATCTACAAACTCCATATCTCTAAGGTGTGTGGAGATCGACTCCACACTAACAAATTGCTCTGCCAACAGAGTCCATCTCCTTAAGTCCTTACCACTCTGTAGAAGTTGACTCAACTTTGAATTTATAAGAACTAGTTGATACAGACTGCTAAGAAACTACCAATCAAAGTAAATATTTGTGCCTGTATTGAAGTGAAAGCACCAATAGTAGCGAGTTTTACAAAAAGTGTTATTTTAGAACTAGTTTCCTGAAAATTTAAAAACCCCCAAGAAGAATGGCATCTCACAAACAGTTTTCTGAGAAATATCAAGTTTTCAGAAAGAGTGGTGTCACTTTGGTAGGTTTAACTAAACATTAGTATTCATTCTTTATAACTTTTATTTCACAAATCCCATCTACTTACGCCTTGCTCCAGGCAGATTTCTTTCGAAGAGTTTATTTGGATGTAGTCTTCGACTTTCTCATTGATTGGCAAGGTCACGTGATAAAAGGATTCAAACTGTGTAGAAGTGATTTCCATTTCTGTGGACCTAAAGACTATAAGGACTTAGGAGCTTATGGTTTCTGTAGACGGGACTTAAGCTATACACCAGAGGAGAAAATCGCACTTTGAAATATTTTGGAATAAAATGAGTTGTATGTTACTATTTGTGCCGGATTTAATGTGAATCAAAGTTCAAGAGAAATAAAGTATTAATGTTAGGAGTCATCTATAAACCATGCAACACATTTTATCTAGCTTTTTTTCACCCTCCCTTCTTGTAATTTATTATTTTTATATTTGTGATTACAACACATACAGAAAAATGTGGAAAATTGATTTAAAAAAGAGTTGTGTAATATTGTGGTGTACCCAACCTTCCCACATGTAATTCATACTTCACTCCCCTCCGAGCAGCGTTACATAATTTATTAATGACCCCTTACAGGTATACAAATTTAAAAATACCCCCTGGTACACCAACCTAAGTTTTCAAGAGCTTTCCATATCTCTTCAACTAATTGAGTTCTCACTTCCGGAGACTCCTCGGGCACCAGACTTCCGCAGCAGCGAATAATGAGTAATGATTGTGTACTTGTGGCTGATCCTGAAATTAATGATTTTAAGTTAGTTACTTATAGATAGGAGAGAACTAGAAATACTCCGAAGGAAAAGATACTCAAGGGAATGAATCAGCGGGACTTACAAACATGACAAACTTCCACAATTAATATAGTAGCCTTCTTATTTTGAAATCTTACTAGTGTGTCGCAGTTCCTCCAAGATATCTTCAAGTTCTCTCTTTGAGATACGTCCTGATCGTTTAACATCTTGATCCAAGCGCCGTAAACTTCTTTCCAGGTTTTCATTGTGTGTACTGGAGGTGGCTGGTTCGGTTGCAAATGTTCTAAAACATTTATGAGACAAGTTTTAATCCAAAGTTAAGATGAAAATAAATTATTTAGGACTAGAGTTTTTTCTTGAGGTCTTAAAGAATTTCCCACATGAAACGACCAGCAAAATTATCCTGAGCATGGTGTGTCATTATCTAAATTGAATTTTGAGTGAGGTTAGTCCAATTCTATGTCTTCAAAAGTTAAGATATGGAATAAGGCAAAATTTAATCAAGTTATGTTTGTAAAAGTTCATATCTTTAGGGGCCTATATTCATTTAGTACACTATGGTAGGTACCTATTTTTTAATTATTACCTTAATCAGCCGAGAGTAGTATCTGAATTCTCTTCTCATGAGTAATTCCTTACCATAGACCATTGTCAGTTGAATCAGCAAGTACATGGAAAAGTGTAGATCCATCATCAAGGATGTTAAACCAACTCTCCCAAGTGTTTGAATTAGAATAGTGAAGCCATATGTTATCATTACGTTCTCACACAGACTTGTTGAGGTGTTTAACTGACAACAGTTTTAGTTTTATTTTCGTTGTTTATGTTACCGTATGGTAATAAAACACCTGGGAAACAAGCTAAGCCTCTAAGGATTACAGTAATTTTTAAAACTGATTAATTAAAATTGCGCGTTTTAGTTTAAAAACCATTATTAGCTTTCTTCAAGAATAATAGATGGTGTTAGACAGTTTCTAAGAAACAGTGGATGGTAGATACTTCAAGACCGAGGATCACCAACTATTTTGATAAATTACCAAATGCAGCCTTCCATTAGAACTATGTGGCAAGTGTATATTTGTCAAGGGTCCTTGGGACTATTAGAATACAGCCCTGATGAGATAGGCTTTCCAGCCCTCCCAGATTGGGCAGAAGTCTCCCTGAATTAAGACTATTCTCCCACCTCCTGGAAATCCCTATACAGAAGTTAGATTTCTCCCGGATTTCACAAGAAATACTAAAAATCTTTTTGTAATGTTTGTTTTAGTATTTGAATAAGTGATATGATTTTGAAGGCTCTAATTTCAAAGACGTGTCTGTTTTATCTCTAAAGAACCCGATTGGATGGGATAACCTTCATAAACTTAGTGAAACACTTCACTTAGAAGTTGAGGACCACGAGCAACTGTAAAATGAGTTCTGTATCCTTAGAGAAGTTCAAGGTACTCTCACAGGCATTGAAAGAGGGGATATGAGGTGGTTTGCTTTCTTTAAACAACTTCTAGGGAACAACTGTGGCAGAGAGTTAGAAAAATGTTGTTTCATTTGCGTTATCAATCCCAGTTTAAAATGCTATTAATAAACACACATTCGGCCGTCGGCGTGATGAGTATATTATGGACCAAAGAAAGCAAGAAGCTCAACCATAAACTTTTGGAAGCTGAACTTCAAGTCCACCATAGCTACCAACTATCATGTTCTGAATTTCATAAGTTTATTTTGTCAAATAAAAAACTTTTGGCAGTCGCTCATAGGGTTCAAAACTATAGATTTAAAAAGTAAAGATTGATGTAAAAATACTTTAAGCCATGCCTCTAAATATTAAGATTCCACAACATAAAGAAAAGGCCATATTAAACTTACTTTACTAAATTATTAGCTAAGCATTGTCCTCGTTGAACGAGATGTCCATCTACATCCCTAGGTGTTGTGAATGCTATACTTCTAGCTAAACTTGAGAAATATCTTACAAATTTAAAAGACCTAAGTATAGAAGACATATTAACAGAAAGCGTGATCAAGCACAGATCAAGTTAACACGAAAGATCTGTTAAGTTTGTGTTATATTTGTTTTTTGATTTTGTTTTTCACAGGTGCTTCTATCTAGACAATTTTCCTAGCACTTATATAGGTTTAAATGAGCGGTCTCAGTGGCTCAATAGGTATACAAGTACACTGTTTTAAACAGAGAAAGGGTACAAAAATAAGGATCTAAAATCAGATAACCGTAGATTTATTGGGAGGACACATGGCCCCAAATAATACAAAAGGAAAAAGCACAAGGTCGGACATCTCCACAGCAAACAGACTCGAAATTTCCTCCACACAGAACCATTTTGTACACAACCTCAAACAAAACTTTAGTAGTTGAGTGCAAATACACACTTGGAAATATTATTAATAATATTATTATTAATATTATTATTGTAATTACTCCTCCAACAAAACCAAGGTAGAAAGAGTCGTTTTAAACTTGTTTCATAATATAGACTTATCGTTATAAATCCCCAGAGAGTACAAAAAAACTCGATAAGGGCTAGTTCACAAAAACTGGAACGTATCCTCAACATACTTCCTGTCATACAGTGACCGACAATCCCTTTGCTCAGGCCTTAAAACACACAAGAGGTGTTCTCTTAACTGTCCAAGCCTTGTTCAAATATTTGGAAACCACGGGAGGTCCAGAAACACTCTACTAAGTATTGGCTCGAGTGGTCCAGTGACACTAAAACTAAGTCCCGCATAAAAATCTATTCCCAAAAGATACCCAACAAAACTTTTTTTTTTAATAGCTAAATTACCCTCGAGATGCCCCAAGTTACTTGGAAGATTGTCGTTACTTGATCATGATAGTTTACTTTTAAAAATTAGCGTGGATTTACATAAACAATTTGATTAACTACCCCTAATTTTATATTCAATCCTGTATGTCTTGATTATTCTATTAGCCCTCAACACTATAATAAAATAACCAGGTTATATTTATTTTGCATCTAGAAACTTTACTGTGTAGTCTGATATCCTTTTTTTTATTATTATTTAACTATTTTTAATTATATATTTTCAATATGACTATTATTTTACAATACTTTTATATAACCTTTAGTCCTACATTATGCAAATTATTATTATTAGCGCCAAAGATTTATATCTTTATGAGGAATGATACCTGATATAGGAGAGATTGTATAGCCTACCACATCTACCTCCTTATGTGGACAGAAAAAATGACCATAGTGGCCCCCTGGATCATTCCTCCTTGAGCACCGTTCACCTGCTCAGGTAACCTAGCTCCCCACTGGATTTGTTCTCCTTGAGCGTTCAACTGCTCAGGTAACCTAGCTCCCCACTGGATTTGTTCTCTTTGAGCGTTCAACTGCTCAGGTAACCTAGCTCCCCACTGGATTTGTTCTCTTTGAGCGTTCAACTGCTCAGGTAACCTAGCTCCCCGCTGGATTTTTCTCTTTGAGCGTTCAACTGCTCAGGTAACCTAGCTCCCCACTGGATTTGTTCTCTTTGAGCGTTCAACTGCTCAGGTAACATAGCTCCCACCGGATTTGTTCTCCTTTACCGTTCTATTACTCGGGTAACGTAATTCCATACTGGATTTGTTTTCCTTGCCCGTTTAACTACTAAGGTAACCTTTCTCACCAGTGGATCGGTTCTACTAGGCTGTTCAACTGCTCAGGTAACCTAGCTCTCCACTGGATTTGTTCCCCTTAACCGTTCAGCAGCTATAAGGAAATCTGTAACAAAACCACAACCTGATAACACTTTTTTCGCTCCAATCGGCTATGTGGCCAGTTTGGCTATTTTGTAAGTATTTGTGTGCTACCAATATTTGTAGTCTCACCAAGAGGATCCAAGAGGATCTAGGAGCTGTTATCTACCGACACAGCTGGTGCTCAAACTATCTAATTAATAGACGAATGTTTCACAGTGAGTGGTATCCCATGGGACAACTGCGCTATGGGTGCACAGATGGCGAGAAGGCCAAGTCTTGGACGGAAGCGTGAGAATATTTAATTTTATCAAATCACGACTCAGTCTGGTTTACCAAAGAGGGTTTTCCCTAAATGGTTTTCCAATCTACCTGTACAAAAATGTGGGTACACAATGTTTAATTCTACTATTGTAGGAAAACATTATAGGTTAGTTTATTGATAACATATTTTGAAATGGTAGTTACAACAATAAACAACACTGCAATATATGATAAAGTTGTCATGGACTTAGCTTACTGCGGTAGTTGTTACCTGTTACACACCTGCCCTCTGTGTTTCTCAACTGGGCTTGGGACCGTCTTATGGCCACATTGCGGGAGTTCTTTGGGACCTTAAAATGTTGACAAACATCAAGTCATCCTCGAAAAGTCTAAATGATAGAGTACTTGTATGTTAGAAAAATAGGTTAGTTACAGGGACAAAACCTGTAAACAATATACATCAGCTTCTAATTTGTAAAATTCCTGTGTCTAATTATAACGCACCATTTGTAAATGCTTACTTATTATTTAGTTTTAAATACAATACATTTTTAATAGCATTACTTTTAAGTATTCTTTAAATTGAAAAATATTACCTGTACACGGGAATCGAACTTGGGAACTTTGATTTAGTAGGTCAATGCTTTAACTGCTGAGCTGTTCAAGAGTCGTTACGCACCCAGGGTCATTCTTTACTCATGTTTTAAGGCAGACGAATTCTGTACTTCCATCACAGTCTCTGCCTTAAAACATGAGTGAAGAATGACCGTAACATGGGACAACTCCTGGATAGCTCAGTGGCCAGAGCAATAGAGTGCAAAGCTAAAGGTCCCGGGTTCAATTCAAGTGTATGTGTGCCATTTTTCAATCTTAAGGGTATGATATTTACGTTAGGCTATGACCGTAATTAGCAAATATAATAGCTTGGATATTCAATCCATCATTACTATCAGGGTTAAAATAGTGTTTTATAAAATATTATTAGCTCAGATAGTTACGATACAATTTCGGTAACCCAAACATTAGTATTGTTAAAATCTGACTCGATAGTTTTTTTTCTATTTATTTAGCACCGCGTCTTACAACCCGTTCGGGTTATACGCTTAAGTACTATAATTACGCCAACGGATTAGGATTTGGTAAGGTTGAATTTAGAGGAAGTGAACCCACATTTGCGTGGAGGGAGAGTGGAAAACCATTTAGGAAAACCACCCCAATTCACCTGACTGAAATTTAAGCCTTAATCCCCACGTCCTTGGCAGTCTAGCTCAACACGAAACTAGTGCGTTGGTCAACTACACCACCGAGGTGGGTGACTTGATAGTTATTACTTTAAAAATGTATAAACCACACTTAGGCACTTCCGTGCACCTTGAAAGTCTATTTTTCTGACCTACAAGAACTCTTATCTCAAATAACTAAATTTTTTCGATTGTGCATCATGCAACACTACGCGCGCATTCTAATTAAACAACTACGTGTGCAATGTGCGTGCATACTACTCAACTAGCTCTATGTAAGCATACAAATTAACTAACACTATGAGCCATGCTACTTTCTTGGCAAGTGTCTTCTCAAATCTGAAAAGAAAGATCTAATAGACTCGACCTTGTTAGGGCATTAGTGGCATAGAAAAAGTAATGAGAACTAACAACAATATAGAACTCTCTAAAAAAACACAGAATTAATAATTGTACTAAAACAGAAATGGTAGATTTGAGATTTATTTTATCTACCTTACCTGTAAAAAAAAATGTAACATAATTTTAAAACATTGAATGGCTTTGGTAAATTTAGGAAAATACATGAGTTGATACGTTTCTACAAAAATATCAACATAAGCCAATGCGCTTGGACAGTTAGACAAGTTAAATAAGTCATTAAATAAAACAATATCAAAATTGGCTGTTTTACTAAAGTAAAGTAAGGATTCTCTTGCAATTTACAAAACAAGTAATTGCAAAAGGTCTTGAAATCAATTAAATGCTGGAAAAAATATAAGGAAACGACAATTAACACAAACACAAATAATAAAAACAATATTATTAATCTCACACAAATAGACCATATCAACCAATATAACTTACAGTTACAAATCATATGCAAAATTAAAATTGAAATTACTACCAAAACGAAAACATTAAAATCAAACACAATAATAAATACTAGAGAGTGTAAATTCTATGAGTATTGAGAGTAAGATTTATAACAAATAATTAAATATACAAGATTATGTAATTCAAATTACAAATTGGTTTGGATATAAAAATTAAAATATTTAAATGCAAAGTTAAAAAATATTAGTTCACCGTGTCAAACAAATTTAAATAAATCAAGCACCATTCGACGAAAGATTATGTAGCAATTAAAATACTACAATAAATATGTATCACTAGAATAAAATGAACAGTGTTAGAAAAACGCCATTACTCTAAGCAATAAAAAAAAAATTACACACAAAAGTATAGTTCGTTTCTAAACAGTTTTTAAGAACATTAGGCGATATCTGAAAGAAACTTAAATTATATCTGAAAGATACTTATGTTAGTCACACAGATGTAATGAACAATGATTAATATTAATCAAGATCTGAAAGAAACTTAAGTTAGTCACAGAGCAATAATGAACAATGACTTAATAGTTGTCGATATCTTAAAGAAACTTATGTTAGTCACACAGATATAGTGAACAATGATTCAATATGTGTTGATATATGAAAGAAACTTATGTTAGTCACACAGGTGTAGTGAACAATAATTTAATATTTGTTGATATCTGAAAGAAACTTAAGTTTGTCACACAAGTGTAATGAAAAAAGATTTAATATTTGTCGATATCTGAAAGAAACTTAAGTTAGTTACACAAGTGTAATGAACAATGATTTAATATTTGTCGATATCTGAAAGAAACATAAGTTTGTCACACAGGTGTGATGAACAATGATTTAATATTTGTTGATATCTGAAAGTAGCTTATGTTAGTGACACGGGTGAAGTGAACAATGATTTAATATTTGTAGATATCTGAAAGAAATGTATGTTAGTCACACAGGTGTAATGAACAATGATTTAATATTTGTTGATATCTGAAAGAAACTTAAGTTTGTCACACAAGTGTAATGCAAAAAGATTTAATATTTGTCGATATCTGAAAGAAACTTAAGTTAGTTACACAAGTGTAATGAACAATGATTTAATATTTGTCGATATCTGAAAGAAACTTAAGTTAGTCACACAGGTGTAGTGAACAATGATTTAATATTTGTTGATATCTGAAAGTAGCTTATGTTAGTCACAGAGGTGTAGTGAACAATGATTTTATATGTGTCGATAACTGAAAGAAATTTAAGCTAATCACACAGGTGTGATGAACAATGATTAATATTTTCGATATCTGAAAGAAACATATGTTGGACACACAGGTGTAGTGAACAATGATTCAATATTTTTTGATAGCTAAAAGAAACTTATTTTAGTCACACAGGTGAAGTGAACAATGATTTAATATTTGTTGATATCTGAAAGAAACTTATGTTAGTCACACTGGTGTAATGAACAGAGATTCAATATTTGTCGATATCTGAAAGAAACTTATGTTAGTCACACACGTGTAGTGAACAATGATTTAATATTTGTTGATATCTGAAAGAAAATTATGTTAGTCACACAGGTGTAGTGAACAATGATTTAGTATTTGTCGATATCTGATATATACTTAAGCTAATCACACATCTGTAGAGAACCAGTATTTAATATTTGTTGATATCTGAAAGAAACTTATGTTAGTCACACAGGTATAGTGAACAATGATTTAATATTTGTTGATATCTGAAAGAAAATTATGGTTAGACACACAGGTGTAGTGAACAATGATTTAATATTTGTCGATATCTGAAAGAAACTTATGTTAGTCACACAGGTGTGATGAACAATGATTTAAAATTTGTTGATATCTGAAAGAAAATTATGTTAGACACACAGGTGTAGTGAACAATGATTTAATATTTGTCGATATCTGAAAGAAACTTATGTTAGTCACACAGGTGTAGTGAACAATGATTTAATATTTGTCGATATCTGATATAAACTTAAGCTAATCACACATCTGTAGAGAACCATTATTTAATATTTGTTGATATCTGAAAGAAACTTATGTTAGTCACACAGGTATAGCTAACAATGATTTAATATTTATCGAATTCTGAAAGAAACTTATGTTAGTCACACAAGTGTAGTGAACAATGATTTAATATTTGTTGATATCTGAAAGAAACTTATGTTAGTCACACAGGTGTAGTGAACAATGATTTAATATTTGTTGATATCTGAAAGAAACTTATGTCAGTCACACAAGTGTAGTGAACAATGATTTAATATTTGTTGATATCTGAAAGAAACTTATGTTAGTCACACAGGTGTAGTGAACAATGATTTAGTATTTGTCGATATCTGAAAGAAACTTATGTTAGTCACACAGTTGTGATGAACAATGACTTAATATTTGTTGATATCGGAAAGAAATTTATGTTAGTCACACAGGTGTAGTGAACAATGATTTAGTATTTGTCGATATCTGAAAGAAACGTATGTTAGTTACACAGTTTTGATGAACAATGACTTAATATTTGTTGATATCTGAAAGAAACTTATGTTAGTCAAACAGGTGTAGTGAACAATGATTAATATTTGTTGATATCTGAAAGAAAATTATGTTAGTCACACAGGTGTAGTGAACAATGATTTAATATTTGTCGATATCTGAAAGAAACTTATGTTAGTCAAACAGGTGTAGTGAACAATGATTTAATATTTGTTGATATCTGAAAGAAACTTATGTTAGTCACACAGGTGTAGTGAACAGTGATTTAATATTTGTCGATATCTGAAAGAAACTTATGTTATTCACACAAGTGTAGTGAACAGTGATTTAATATTTGTCGATATCTGAAAGAAACTTATGTTAGTCATACAGGTGTAGTGAACAGTGATTTCATATTTGTCGATATCTGAAAGAAACTTATGTTAGTCACACAGGTGTAGTGAACAATGATTTGATATTAATGGATATCTGAAAAAACTTATAAAATACAATTAGTTTTAATAATGGTTGATATATTGGTTCTTCGTTCAGCGTGCACTGCCTTAACATTTATTAAAAAACTAATTGTTAAGTGTGTAAATCTTACCTTTTTAAACTTTTTTTTTGTGTTGAAATAAAAATTAGATTTTTTAAACATATCTTTATATTTAATAGCTATTTGTACTATCTGGATTGACAAATTTTGGATTTCTACATAAATATAGCATGGGTAGACCTAGATATTCATAGTTGCACAGGACTATTTTTAATGATATACTAATTATATACCTCTGAAGCTATGTTTCACTGTAAGTTTAATTGTTGAGATAAATTTATTCATATATTTATTATTAGTTAATTTAATCCCGAGGCTATTTCAGCTGAGTCTATACTCTAAGCTATACTGAAAAGAATAAAAATGTTTTAAATGCTTAAGACAACAGCTTGGTGTTCTTATTGGCGTGATAAATTTATAAAATGATCCCTCTACTTGTGTATAACACTAAATATTTGATTCTACGTTTGTTTATAAACAACACCAAGAAACAACAATGGGATCGTTTTAAATTTAATACCACCATGTGGACACAACTGATTATTCTGGACACTTTAGATTTACCGGAACTTTTGATCAAAATTTAATAAATAGTAATTTATAATTGAATAAATATATTTATTTTAGGGTAAAGTACTTGTTCTTGCGGTAGCCCAAATTAAACCGAACCAACGTAATATCTCCCATTCCATCCCTTTTGCAAGGTCTATAAAATTAACTCGAATGTTTATAGAATTTTTAATGGTTGATTAGTAAAAACCTCAATAAACAACTTCAAGCTATTTTTGCAACAAAGGAAATGTAAACAAATGTTTATTTAGCACTTGGGGTGTGCAAAGATTTTACTGACTTCGAACAAGTATGACTTCGAAACAAGTATCGACTTCGAAACAAGTATCGACTTCAACTTCGCTTGGAAACAAATTTAGGCTTTGAAGATTCACCAATAAAAATGTCGACGGTTAAAATATTGAATTTATGTTCATTTACTATCATGCTTATCTCTTATGTATGTTACAAGTTAATATTCATATTTAACAATGTGAAGGAAGTAACTGAATTACATGTTGTGATAATAACTTTCTTTGTCAGATTAAAACGAAATTTTACACACAATTGTGAAGTAAGTTTAGTGCATAAATTAGTATAAATAGCTACAGTATAATATTTTTTCAAACATAAAACAAGAAAAAGATATTCGAACTTCAATTCGGCTTCGAGAATCGAAGCTAGCTTGCACACTCTCATTTAACACCAAAGTTTGTTAATCGACAAAAGATAAATAAAATCAATTGTGAAGTTACAAATATCATCTCTTTGACGAGAGTGTCCCAGAAACAAACGCCATCTGATATAGACCCTATTTCGTGAATTAAGTCTCACTGCCCATTGCATGTTGGCAATTTTATATTTTGACTTATTTTTACTTGATCTTACAGATAAATTTTGAAAGTTTTGGCCTCAAGATTATGAATTTATAATGCAGTTTGACTTTTTATTCGAAATGAAACAGTAATATTATGTTATTAAAGATCATGTAAAATACTCGACAGATATTAATTTGGAACAATATCTCTGTTTTTAGAATAATTTAAATTAAAAAAAAAAGTTTTAAGTAAACTGGCCTCATTTTAAAAATTATATATATATATATATATATATATATTTATATATATATATATATATATATAATATATATAACACACATATTTTGTTGGAACCATAATTGAAAATTAATCATTAATAAACAATACTTTAGTTTAAAAGGGTTTAGATCAAAATCAGATTTTTGAAAATGTTGACACGAAACTGTAAGTTTGGCTCATGATTTTTTTTTTTTTTTTTTTAGGTGAACTCATTTTGAGTCCACAACTTGCAAGTTTTGGACTCAAAATAACATTTTAAATAATGCACTTGTCAAATGATCTCTTGCGCCTGCAGGAATCGACTACAAAATTAAACTGTCTTACCTGGTTCAAATCCCGGAGCTGCCCGTGATGGTTTAATGGGGTTAATTTACATTACAACCACTTTGAAAAAAATCAACAAAATATTAAAAATAATAGCTTGGGACCTAACTTTTACCAAAAATGTTTTGTAACTGAACCACATCAGTGGTCGAAAGGTCTAAGGCACGATTCTAGCAATAGACTGTGCTGCTGAGGATGGGGAGTTTGGATTTCGAGTATCAGTCGAGTGGCTTTCTCTAATGGTTTTACACTCTCCCTTCACGCAAATGTGAGCACTCTTGCTCTAAATTATGCCTTTCTCATTCCTACATATTAGCTTAAATTATTAGCACGTGACCGTATTAACCGAACGGGTAGTAATATGCGGTATTAATTTATTTAAGGAAACGTTTCTGTACTTGTGATTAAAACTTTTCAGAAGTAATATTTTACAAATGAAGAAATAGTTACAAATTATTATTATTATCAAATTAGAAAATGATTTTTTTATTAAATGAGCATAAGAAATTAATATTAGGCTATCAAATTATTGTAAAAATTTTTTAACTAACCAAACTATCAGAGGAAATTCTGAAAAATTAAATGTATTATATTGTACTTTATGACCTATAAATATGTAAAGATAATTTATTTTTAAGCTTAAAGATATTTGTACAATATATTTAATAAAGGTAATGGGGTAAAAGGGGCAGCCCGGGGTAGAATCTCTTCCGTCAGTGTAACAATGTAACATGCACACATGCAACATGCAATAGCGAGAATTTGCACACAACATAATAAACAAACACAATATAAACACTTCATTCATGAGTAAACTATTCGTAAACACGCTGTATAACACATCCATCCACAAACAAAACGAACCTTCGATTTGAAGCTGATGATTTAGTTTGTTTTAGAATGGTATTCACGTGTTTAAAAATAGATAAAACTCAATAAAATATTCGCACACTCTTTTTAGCTATAAAACAACAGCATGACTTAAACTAATCCTACCTAACATGTTAAAAGAAGGGGGGACACTGATATTTATAGCTAAAAAAACGGGCGCACACAAAAAAACAAGAAACAATATTGAAAAAATAAAAAAATATCCTGAAACAGAAGAAAACATGAAACAATATTGAAATTTTTTTTAAAAAAATCCTGAAACAAAAGAAAACAGAGACATGGTATATTGCAACAATGCATTTCTAGTGAGGGGCCTCAACAATCGAGGGTAAGAAGATTACCAACTTCAATTCATCTCTATGTTGAGGAATCTCTCCTACTCACTACACTACTAACTACTCACTACACTACTACCTACTCACTACACTACTACCAACTCACTACTACACAAGGCATTGGAGTAGTCCGTCATTTTGATTTCAACATTAATAATATTTGTATATTATTGTTTTTTTATCTAAATAATATTTTACTAAAATAATAAAAATGTAACATTCAGTTTATTATTGGCATAATAATTAAATCTATTATTTTATATGCTGTAAATATAAGTATTGTTGAAAGTTGTATGTATTATTGAATAATCTGCAAACTATACCCCAATATATTTCACGAACAAAACTTTACTAAATTTTCATGAATGTATAATTATAATCTGTATTGATTCAATATTAACAAATCAATACAGTTCACTAGTTATCAGAGGTCAAACTTGCTTTTGTATGCTTTTTGAGTTTCATTGTTGTGGTAAAATAATTAATGTATGGTGCCAACATTTAGTATAACTCGACTTATATATGAGATGTACCCAATTAAATATTTATAATAATTTAATGAGTGTTAATATTATTAATATTCCAATGAAATATGTTTATGATTTATATACCTATATTAATTTTTATAATATATATTAACAATAATGATGTTAAAATGATTAATATTTATTATAACAATATAATTTAATTCTGTACACCTCATATAAATGTCTAGTTATACTAAATTTTGGCCTCATACATTAATTATTTTACCACAACAATGAACTCAAAAAGAATAAAATAGAAAGTTTGACCTCTAATAACTAGTGAACTGTATTGATTTGTTAATATTGAATCAATACATATTATAATTATACACTTATTATAATTGTATAGTACAATTGTTATGGTCGAATGACCTTAAATGAGCGAGATGATAAAATGTTTATATCAAAGTTAAAAAGAAATAAAATAATTATTTTAATTAAACTATATCTGGATGTACTTTTATAACTTCACAAGTAACTTAATTTGAAATGTTCTTGAAAAATTAATCGAATTCACTACATTTAAAAAACAAAACAATCTTTTCTGTAGCAGCAATGCCTTGTGTTTTAACCATTAACTTTATTGTAAAGTCAATGGTATTATTGACTCCTGCAGGACAAATAATATGTTAGTAAGTTTTAAAAACTAATTATTAAGCACTTTTAAATGACACATTGTTGAGTTTTAAAACCACAATAAAAAGTTTTTAAACACACGATACTAAAGACATCCGCACTGGGAAACTTCCAAACACTGAGTGATCCAGGTGAGGCGCGTCAATGTGAATAATCTCCCACCCAACTATCCCTCCACTATCAAGGTCAGAAAAAATAGTTCCTAGATATATGAGTTAACCAGTTGTGTGAGCCATTTAAAAAGGAAAATCAATCCATTATTTTTATTAAATAAATATAACAATTTATTGTTGCAGTAAAACACAATATTAAAAATAATAAAAATTAAGTTTATTATGGATATAAAAGTTTGTCATAATGATAGCCATTTTGTATTGAAAAGTTTATTGAACTTATTTTTAATCTAACATTTAAAAATAAATTTAATTATTTATTATATTTAAGAATTAATAATGATAAACTTATCAACATTTAGTAAATTATAAGTTTATACGAAACTTCAATAAAAATATACAATTTGCTAACATAATTTAAATTTAATCAAGTGTTGATGTTGCTAAACCAGTGATAATGGAGCGACTATATAGATAAGGGAACGTTAAGGAAATGTGCACGCATTCATATGGAGAAAGAATTGGAAACACATCATTATGTTTTTATTTATTTCACAATGACAACTTGTTTTTTTCCTGTCACCTAAGCAGGCACGGGGCCCTTATGGTGACTCTGGGTCAAGATTCGAACCTAGCCTTGTGACCAACAATGCCTGTAAGTTGTTCTATAAATAAATTTAAACAAATTTAAAAGCGTTATTAAAATGATGGTGTGTTTTACTTGAAACTTTTTTCCAAGAAAGGTTTAACAAAGCTGACCAAGAACAATAATAATTTGTTATTGGATGAAATAATTTAATTTCGAACACATGTTTAATGACGAGTCTGACTGTTGAATCAAGTACTCAGGGTTCAATTCTTGCTCGAGATTTGGAAATGTCCCACCCACACACTCGTCTGTAGAACGAAAGATTATATTTTATTATTATTATTATTAATCACCACGTCTTACTACCCGTTCGGGTTATACGCACTTACGCTAATTGTAATGGTAGGGTGAATGAGAGATTAAATGGAGGACCTACAGTTTAACGTGGAATTCGAACCACGGTGGAGACCTGGCATTCCTCACATTCACAAGATGTCTTGTCAGAGGTGAAGGAAGGGTTTGGCAATCAGATAAATCTTTGCCGGGACCGAGGATTGAACCCCGGCCGCCAGCATAGAAGTCTGACACCTTACCCCTAGACCACCAGGTCCCTAACGAAAGATACAGAGTCGCTCCATTTGACCAACTGTGTTTTACTGCATCGTGGTTAGATTAAGAGGAAAGGATTTATTTATTTAAATGCGTGTCCAACTGTCCGGGCTTCATCCCTCGTTGTCATATTAGCCGGTACTGATGTACGTTGTACTAAGTACGTTGCCCAGGGGACGCCCGAATGTACTAATAGTACAACCTTTACGTGGAGGCTCTTTCCATGTCCTGATGAGATGAGTATGAGGGTGATCGTGAGTATGAGGGATATAGTGAGTGTGATAGTGAGTATGAGTGAAATAGTGATTATGAGGGAGATAGTATGTTAATGATAGTGAGTATGAGGGTGGTTGTGAGTATGAGGGAGATAGTATGTTGGTGGTAGGTTGGAGTATGAGGGAGATAGTATGTTGGGGGTAGGTAGTAAGAGGGAGATAGTGAGTATGAGGGTGTGAAACCAATAGAAACTCTTAAATCTAAGTCTAACTTATCAGACACCCGTTTCGGTGGCCGCATGGTCTAAGGCGCTACTCTAGCAGTAGACTAGACTGCCTCTGACGGTTCGAGGTTCAAATCTCAGTCGGGTGTACTGAGGGTAGTTTTTCCAAAATAGTTTTTGTCACTATCCCTCCATGCGAAAGAGGGTGCACTTCCTCTAAATTAAAGCTTCATCACCAACAACGTAGCTACAGTATTCTTCTCAACCCCCATTTTTTTTCTTTCGTGACTTCAACCAGTCAAATGACAAAGTCTCCAAGGCAGCATTTTGGCCCATCTTAAAAGCGGGGTTGCCGGATTTCTTAGTATCAAGCGATCAAAACATAGTTTATTGTTTCTAGGAATGAAACTTTTTTTAATTTGTTTTTGCAGGCCCAACACACAAATAGCGGGGTTGGGTTTGAATATAAGCACAAATGAAGATATACTTGTGTGTATATATATATATATATATATATATATATAATATATATATATATATATAAATATATAATATACTTAATTACGGGCTAAATTAAATACTCGATTTTTGGTTGGACGGCGTCTTACTACCCGCTCTGGTGAAATATAGGGATGAGGAAGGTAGAATTAACAGCAACTGTATCTGAATTTGCGGGAAGAGAGAGAGGTAAAGCCATTAAAAATATCCACAGTATACCCCGACTGATATAAGAACCCCGATCTCCCTATCAACAGCAGTCTAACCTAGCACGAGAGCGACGCCTCAGACCATGCGGTCACCGAGGCTAATCAGATAATTATTGAGTGTGACCAAGATTACCTTGATCATCCACAATCGGTAATGTTATGAGAAAATTAAATAGGTTAATATGAAGAGATATATTTTATTTATTTTATATATATATACTACCCGCCTGGATGACGTAGTTGACTAACGCGCTAGTTTCGTGTTGAGCTAGACTGCCGAGGATGGGGAGATCAAGGTTCGAATCTCGGTTGGGTGAACTGGGAGGGGTGGGTTGAGTTTTCCTAAATGGTTTTCCACTCTCCCTCCACAAAAATGCGGGTTCACTTCCTACAAATTCAACCCATCAAATTCCTAACTCATTAGCGTAATTAGTACTTAAGCTTATAACTCCGAACGGGTATTGAGACGCGGTGCTAAATTAAATTAAATATTATTTATTTATTTTCCCACACGGGCTGGGAAGTATTGGTTCGAGGAAGGGTGATTTTAACGAATAGATAAAAAGTGTTGTGTGGACAAAGATAAGCAAGGATGGAAGGAAGGATTATCGCGATATATTTGATAGGTTTATGAGCCGATCTGGCACAGTCTTCTTCAAAAGGGATGATAAAAGAGTCTACAGGAGCTGTTTGTAGAGATAACTTTGTTACCCTCATCCGGTCAAAGTAGCCATTGTCTTAGTTCTTCCTTCTCAAGATGGCGGTAACACATCAAATAAAGATAGAAAGAAACCTTTCTCACATCTTTCCGACTGTTTTCAACCGTGACTTTGCTCTCCTGGTCCAAGGTCAAAAGAAAAAAAAAATTGCCAAAATTGCCAATTAAAAACACGTGGTCTTGCAGTTCACTGCGTCCTTGTATAATTCCTCCTTAAATAATTAGTCAAACGGGATAATGAAGTAAAGACACTCTTGCAGTAGACTAGATTGATATTGACAGGGGGACTGAGGTTCGAATCTCGGTCGATTGTACTGAGGAGCTTTTTTTCTTTTCGAAAATGGTTTCCCACTCTCCCTCCACGTAAATGCGGGTACACTTCCTATAAATACAACCTTCCTCATCCCTAAAACCACTATCGTAATTAGTACGAACGTGTAGTAAGACGTGGTGCTAAAAAACAACCACAGAGACTTATAACTTTGAATGTGGTATGGATTCTAACAATTCATGGATAGTATTATTATAATTTTCGACTCGTTATTAAAAAATTTAATTTTCTGTACTAAAACGGAAATTTTAATTTTTTTTAAGTATTTGGTTGGAATTTAGGGTTCCGGGGGTTGGAAAGAAGGGGTGTACAGATTCATGATCATATACAAACAGTACAGCTTGCGATGGATATTTTTAAACACGTGTTCTAACTTTTAAATGGGAGACCTGGTGGTCTAGGGGTAAGGTGTCAGACTCCTATACTCGGGGTCCGGGGTTCAATCCTCGGTCCCGGCAAAGACTAGTTGATTACCAAACGCTTCCTCCACCTCTGACAAGACGTGTATTAATCACAACTTTGAATGTGTGGAATGCCAGGCCTCCACCGCGGTTCGGATCCCGCGTTAAACTGTAGGTCCTCCATTTAATCTCACAATCACCCTACTATTACACATTAGCGTAAGTGCGTATAACCCGAACGGTTAGTAAGATGCGGTGCTAATAATAATAACTTTTAAATAATCTCAAAATATCCCCAATGTTTTATCAGGGATGGACAGGACAACATTCACCCTCATTATTCAAGCACAGGGTCGTACTGATAGGGACGGACATCGGTGTCAGTTGGCCGATAATTTTGAAAAATTGATGTTTTGTACCGATTTGCTGGAATTGATAAAAAAAAAAGTCGTAATTTGATTATGTTTGCTTGTATATGAATAATATACATAACCAGTTTACGAAATATTGTGATTGTTCTAATTATTGAAATGAATACAAAGTTTAACTATGTTTATTTTATAGATTTTTTTTTAGGTTGAGTATTTATGAATAAAATTTGCTTAGGGGTATATGATTTTGAATTCATAAATTAATGTATTAATAATGCATTTCAGTTGCTTTAGTTATTTTAATAAATTTTTAAATATATACCGCCATTTTTTTAATCAGTTCATCCCTAGTAGTAGGGATTTCACGGAAAGTTGAACCGACATCGTAGAGCTGGTAACGCTGTAAAACTCTTTTCGTGCCATAAACGACGTTACGATGGTAAATGTATCAATCCCCCGTTTGACGACTTGCTAGCTAGCAACAGAGAAATTTAGCAAGCGTTTCCCGCGCTTGGAAGAGATTCGCTGTGGAACTCTTTTCATGGCATTGGTGGGGATGACGGTAAATATATCAATCCGCCGTTTGGCGCTTCGCAAGCATCGCAACAGAGAAGTCGAGTCACGTGTTTCCCACGCTTAAAGATATTTTTTTTTGCAGCCAGATATTTGTGAGGGAGGGGATAGACGACTTTAAATAATTATTTAATGAATTAAAATGAAAATAATTAACAATGTTAATAGTATTCTTGCGAAAAAAAAAAATTGGCTGAAGATGATCATTATTGAAAGTATGTACAAATAAAATAAAAATACCAAGCCATTATTCTTAATACATTTAACAACTCTTTAATTGTTGATAGTTTTGATCTTATCCATGTTGATGTTGTTTTGTTGCATTTTACCAACATATTTAATTTACTTTCTTCAAATAAATTATACATCTTAAATTCATAATCTTAAAATGGAATTAAATTTTTTCTAAACAAAGTTTTAGGGATTGTTAATTTTATAAATAGATATTTTGTCTACTAGCAGCAACGAAGCCTGCAAAGGGGAGGGACTAACAAAAATAAAAAAGGGGATTTTGAGGGATTTGGCCAGCTAAGTTAAAGAGGGATGAGGAACCTTCTCTTGGCAAATGGTTGATAATTTGATGCCCCATCCTAGACACTATTTGGAGTTGTCTTCATCTGGAGTTTCAAAAACCATTAAATACTTCTTTAAGCTATTTGAAAATTTTATCAAGGCCATCTTTCAGTTTCATTTTTGGGAATAGCAAAAGGAGAGTAAAATATATCTAGGGACTGTGGGATGAGAAGGGGGAATTTATTTCAGTGGGGGACTATGCCCCCTGACACTGGTATAGCATGTATTTTTTTAGCACCGCGTCTCACTACCCGTTGCGAATTGCATTAATGGATTATGGATTAAGAAGGCTTAATTTTGAGGAAATGCACCCGTATTTGCCTTGGAGAGAGTGGAAAAACATTTATGAAAAACTCTTCAGTGCAACCGACCGAGATCGAACCCTGATCTTCAGCAGTCCAGTCTAACATAAGAGTAGCGTATGAATCCACGCGACCATCAAAGCGGGCTATAGCATATTAACAACACATATAATTATGCTTTTTACTACTGTCAGAGAAGTGATTCAGTTATAATTTTTCATTTTATGGTTGTGTACTAACTAATAAATTGTAGAGATATGAGTCATAGGGTGATTGTCATCAAAAGTTTATGACAAGTATTTGGGGTTTAAATCGTATCAAAACAGTTTGAAAATTAATTGGTCTCCCAAAGGGTGAATTTATGGCTTAGATGAAAAAAGGAAGACATAATATATAATAATAATAATAATAGTGGTATATTACATTGTAGTCCCAATTTTCATCTTATATTGATAAATGGGTGCCAAAGGAGTGCTGTTTGAAAGGAAATTGAATAGTTTAATATTCAAAAAGCGTCTTAGATTGATTTGGGCATGTTGAGAGTCTGAGTGTGGATCGAGTGACGAAGCAAATATATGAAGGTAGAGTGTTTGGATCAAAAGGAAGAAGTAGGCCATGTAAGACGTGTTAAGTGTTGTAGAGGAATGCGTGAAAAAAAGATACATAAGAGTTTAAAAAATAAAAGAGCATGTATTACTTGCTGTATGTATGTTGTGAAGCATGTATGATTCGGTGTGTGGATGTTGTTAAAGCGAAGGAAGTATGCAAGGATAGGGAGGTGTGGAGAAAGTTAGTGAGGAGAGATTAAGTACGGAGTTGTTGTTTTTATAGATATAAGTACATGTGCATGCATGTATATGTATGTATGTATGTATGTAGTGTATGTATGTATGTTATGTATTTTATATGTATATTATGTATGTGTATTGTGTTATGTATGTATGTATGGTTGGTTTTTTTTTTTTTTTGAGGGGGGAAAATGCTCTTACGACAGTGTGTCGGACTCGGTTTGGATGTTGACCAAACCCATACCGACTAGGAAACCTGACCCTCTTCTCCTCGCCTCTGTTACTCCCCACGGAACCACCGTTAGGTATTACTTCGCGAGGGAGACATTAGCTGTTGTTCTGCTCTTCCTTCTGTGATTCGACCTCTCCTACTTTCCTCTTTCCCACCTAGATGTTGGCGGCGGGATTATGGATGTCCTAGTCTCCTTCCTTCTGATTCTTTTTTCCTCCTCTCCTGCTCTTCGTGACGTAACCCTTGAGGACTTCCGTCGCGAACGTGCTTGTCGTCTCCCACGCTGCCTCTGGCGACAGCATCATATCCCCTAAGTTTTCCGGCGTAATCTTTCCCTCTATTGTGACCTCCAGGTTTTCACGCTGGGTATCAAACCGAGGACACGTGAAGAACACGTGCTCGGCATTCTCCTCTACTCCGCGCCAGGTGGGGCACTCCGGGGAATCCTCATACTTAAACTTGTATAGGTATGCCGGAAGCACCCGTGTCCCGAGATAATTTGTGTCAAGTAGTAATTGACAGCTCCATGACTGCGGTTGTACCACCTATCCACTTTGGGAATCAAACGGTAAGTCCATCTCCCCTTGGTGGAGGCCTCCCACAGCCGCTGCCATCGTTGGCGACTGCTTCGCCGCTCCTGCCTCTTCAACTCCTCTGCGCTCAGCGATGTTAGACCTTTGCGACGATACAGGGTCTTCCGCTCTTCCGCCAAGACCCCAATCGGCAGCACTCCGGTGATAACGTACCGTATCTTCTGATACCGTGTGGAACGCACTTGCTATTCGTAAAGTGCTCAGCCGGTAGACTGGAGCTACTTTACGACGGAACTCCTGGAGCGTCAGTACATCGGCCCATATGGAAATGCCATACGTAAGGACTGACGTGACGACTGATGACAGGAGTGCTCTCCTTCTCTGTTTGGGGCCTCCCACATTGGGCATAAGCCGTGATAGAACAGCCCCAACCACAGGGCACAGCTTAAAGTTGAGTCTCGAATCGAGCATCACCCCCAAATACCGAATGCATGGCTGGGACGTGGGTGGGTGGGTGGATGTATGTATGGATGGAGGGGGAGGGGAGGGATGGGTGGATGAATGGATGCATGATGTGTTGCGGAACTAATTTGTAATTCCATTTTAATCTTAAACTTATTTTAATTACTTTTGTAAAAAAAAAAAGTTACATTGTTAGTTTAATTAAACCGATGCGTAGCTGCAACTGTTGCAGGCACAACTGATTCGGGAAAACATCAACTTATTCCATCCTTACAGTATATTCATCAATAAACCCAATCACGGTTTCCTTCTCTCCTACACAATGGTATGCAGACGACAGCTCGAAAATTTCATCCATAGATGTTCATCCATTTATATTATAGATATCAATGTACATAATTCAACCCACCAGACGACAACACAGTATATTTTATTACCAACATACTTATTTATAAACTAAATGTTAAATTTGGAAACGAATAGTGTATTCATAAATAATGAGTACTTACATTAGTTAAATAGAAAAATTACTTTTTTAAGTCCCTAAACTTTTTACATAATTTATTTAAACAGTAAAATTATTTCCAATAAATTGTTTACTTAAAGAAAAAAATTAAATTCGTTATTTTTACTTTTAGGGTATATATAGCAAGGTTGTTCATTTAATTTTATAATGTTCTGTTCTGTCGAAAATGGTGATGTGTTGGCCAAGGATATTTTGATTAGGAAAAAATGAATTCTTTAGTGTTTATTATTGTTTGTCTTTTTACTTTTACTTTCGGTGAAGACACAGGAATATCAGATCTAAGATTATGTGCAGATCCAACATGTTCTGGTGAGACCATTTCTTTTTAATATACATAGTAACCCTACAAATATTTCTAACCTACTTTTTATCACCTTTCAGCATGTCATTTAAGCATTATTATCATTATTTATAAAAATCACAGATGTTTCTATGTTTAAGCTAATCAATAAAAATAAATTATTTTGGGCAGTGATAATGAGTCTAGAAACTCAATTGAAAAACATTTTTATGTCTGATCTTCACTAATATTTGACAGCATTAAAAATTTGATGTTAGTACTAGTTAAAAAATGTTTTAAAAGTTTTACCATCATTAAGAAACACGATAACTGCCTAGTATTAAAATAACAAATCTTACCTCTGTTTATAATTCCTGTGAAATTGAATAATAAAGATCACAACATTACAGTAGGGCTATTTAGCAACAATATGTGTTCAATAAAGTAGTAAATATTGATGGCCAGCTGCACAAAATTAAATATTTTATCTTTAATAGAAGGTACAAAATAATTTAAAAAAATCAGGAATGGTACTTTTTGTCACATTCATATAGTAACTAGTTTTTTTTTGTTATGTTACAATTTGTCTATTACCTATCTTACTATAATTATATATTTACTTACGATTAGTACTAATAATAATCCTAATAAAAATGACATAATACTATAATGGATAAACGATTAGTACTAATAATAATCCTAATAATGACATAATACTATAATGGATAAAGCTTGATGATTTTGAATGGTTATGGAACTAAAATATATCTCACCAAATACACAGAAATGATAATATATACTAACACGATATTGTGATCTGTGGCCTTAATCAAAATAAATTAGGGGCGAACTAATTATTGTTTCTTTTAAACTCCACAATCAGCATTCATAGCTATGCATAAAATTGCACTTTAGGTGACCTGGCGGTCTAGGGGTAAGGTGTCAGACTTCTGTGCTGGCGGCCGGGGTTCAATCCTCGGTCCCGGCACAGATTTATCTGATTACCAAACCCTTCCTTCACCTCTGACAAGACATCTTGTGAATGTGGGGAATGCCAGGCCTCCACCATGGTTCGGATTCCACGTTAAACTGTAGGTCCTCATTTCATCTCACAATCACCCTACCATTACACATTAGTGTAAGTGTGTATAACCCGAACGGGTAGTAAGACGCGGTGCTAAATAATAATAATAATAATAATAATAATAATAATAAAATTGCACTTTTAATATTGTTTTCTTTCGTTGCATGTGTTTTCTTGATTATGTTGTTTTATTACTAAGTTTTGTAGTCTAATAGCTTGATTTGATATGCAGGCCTTTATTATTATTATTATTATTATTATTGTGGTTTAAAGCTGCGTCAACACATAGGCCTACAGGTCATTCATTAATGCTTGATAGCTATAAATGAGAAAGATAGTTAATAAGAAATGAACTTGCATTGGTGTGAAGAGATGATAAAAACCCACATTGGAGTCGGAGGGGGGGGGGGGGGAGGAAGGTAGAGCCCTGCATTGGTGTTAAGGGGAGATAAAAACCCACATTGGCTTGTAGAAGGAATCGAATAATCACATGTGTAAAACCACACCAAGTGCACACGGTTGATTACATTAATTATTATAGATATGGGTTTGGTGGTCATTATCTCAAACAAGTTTGGGTAGTAGGACCTTATAAATATTAAATGATCCATTTAAACTAAGAACTTTGTAAATCATGGCAAGTCTAAGTAACAGCCACTAAGAATATTTCTTCTTTAGTTCCAGTATCCTTGGCCAAAACATTAATCCGCTATGGAAGCATAGATAAAAGGATACTCTCATTTCCTCCAAATGCGGAAGTCACGATATACAGCAAATCTGCAGGATCCAGATTGGATTTGTGGGGTGCAAAGGTAGATATGCTGTGTTCTAACAATTTAATACTGACATAAACTAACATTCACTAAATGTTCACTTAGCCTGAAGAAACATAGCGTGTGATCAGAAAATTCACTTACCTAACATAAAAGTACTGTATTCGTAACATAAACACTGTATTAAAACAAATTTTCACAAAAATAGGACTCGAGGAGCAAATGCAGATTAGGCTTTAAGTAAATACTTGAACTTACATTTTAGCAAACTTTTACACAAGAGTGTGCACACTATTCTATTTTCAATTTTTAATCTAAAATAGTCGTTTAGCTTAATTTTTCCTTTGTTAACATAATAGTAAATCAGAACAGTGTCATGTGTTTCGACCCCATTCCACCCTTTCATATATTAATTATAATTAGGCCTAACGTTTTATACATCTTTCTAAACACATGCTAATAGGATTCTTCTTTTGGTTTTTCAGATCGGTGGCAAGCATGGTTATGTTCCTAAAGGTCTTGTAAGAGAATATAAAATTTTACAAAAATTGTTAAGTTATGTAGTTCCTACAGGGAATAAAAATGTAACTGAAGGATCTATAGAAACAGCAGATACTGAAGCAATAAAAGAAACAATAGTTTATAATACTACTCCAGAACTAAGTTCCAAGCATGAGTCGTCTGATCTTCCAAAGATCAAGACTGAACCTAATGACATACCGGGTAGTGAAACATCTCCAGTGTCTGTCGAATCTTTGCCAGATCACAAGATCACTGCTTTTTCTCTGAAAGGAGTATCTGCGGAACCTACGCAGGATAGCACTCCGTCGCTGGAGAATGTGGTTCAACCTTATGATGTTGTCGATGGTACTACCATTTATTATAATACTGATGGGGAGGTAAATGTTAATGATGATACTATCCAACCTACTGCAACATTTTCTGACATAAAATCAACTGCTTCTGTTGGCCATCAATCTTCAAAGACTGAAGATGTACCTGTTACATCTTCAAAGACTGAAGATGTACCTGTTACAAATTTGTCCGGCCATAAAAAATCTGAAGAGACTGGTTCTTCTAAGGATTCTTCGATTGAGACATCATCCGATGATATAAATGCAAATAAGGCTGAAGATTTGTCAGGAATCACAAAAGTTGAAAACACTGGCTCTTCAAAGGATTCTTCGATTGAAACATCAGCCGATGTTATAAATGCAAATAAGGCTGAAGATTTGTCAGGAATCACAAAAGTTGAAAACACTGGCTCTTCAAAGGATCCTTCTCTTGACATCGAGGATGTGAAAATGAAGAAGACTTTGGATGAAGTTCAGGATATTGAATTAGTTGAAGCAAGTAAGGAAACTATTGAAGACGGTAAAGAAATTGAAGGAAGTGCAGGTAAGATTTTAAATTATATTTCAGATTGGATGAGTGGTGGAAGTGAGCCAGAAGCAGAAGATAAATCAAAAGATGAGGTTGAAGAGGGTAGTGGAGTTAAGGAGAATAAAGAGGAAGAAAATATTCAAGAGACTGTTATACAAAAACAAGAAGGTAAGGACAACCTAGAAAGGGTTAAGGAATCAGATAAAGAGACTGGAATTTTAGAGGATGAAGATGGTGTAGATGATTATGGTGATGATGATGATGATGATGAAGATGATGACAACTTTTCACTTTTTGAAGATGGAGAAGATGATTATAAGGAAGAAGAGTTTGAGGCTGATGCAAGTCCATCTGAAATGTCTGAAGCATCTCATGTTAATCATTCAGAGCTTGAATCAACATTAAATAGTTCACCAGATGACACTAAAGAAAAGGAATTAAAACTAAAAAATGCTGAGCTGCCTGGGCAAGTTCCTAATTTATCAAGCCCGCTCGAACCAACTGTCAATGAAGATGTTGATCTTTCACATAACACTGTTCCCATACTTGATGAAGCAGCCACCATATCATTGACCGACTCGAAACTGACTCCTGATGATACATCACAAAAAACTGAGAACCCAACAAAATCAAATTTAGAATTAAATAAATTAAAAACTGAAAATGAAGCTCAGCCATTGCAAGAAGTGGACACAACTAAATTCAATGATGGGGAATCTGTCGTAAGTCATCAAGAGAAAATATTAGTTGATATATTATTAAATGAAGAGTCAGAGAAAGTAAATGTTTCAAATGAAATACTGTTAGATAATGTATCAGATGAAACGGCTAATTTTTTGAACAAAACTGAAGAAAGCGAGGAGGACAAAGCTATTTCTTCAAAAGACTCCAGTCACGCTGACAATAAAGATGCAATTGATGGAAAAACTGCTGAAACAAACAAAGAAGAAACTATCAGCGACATTGTAGAAGAATCTTTCGAAGCTATAAATAAAACCGATATACAAGAAATTAATAGTCTAGTCACTCCAACCAATACAGAAAAAATGGTTGAATCAAATGCATTTTCAACAGAGTCCTTAAGCTCTGATTTTTCTTCCCTACCAGAACCTTCTTTAGCCATGGATTTAATAGCGGAAAATACATTAAGCCTTAGAGAACAAACTGTAACTGGAATTCCTTCAGATGAACTAGATTCTGATTTAGTTCTTACCCCCAAGGACGTTACTACAGAAAGTGGCCCTGTATTCAATGGACTTGCAGAGATGGAAAGTCCAACAGAAGCAACAACAAAGGCTGATGAGATAACAACAGAACTTGAAGACTTGGACGGTTCATCCATCAACGTTGATTCCGGAGAAGAATTGGAGGAATCCTCAGGTGGTATCTTTACAGGGATCTTAGACTTCTTCCAGTCCGGTGTTGAGAGTGTGGTTAATTTAGTTTCAACCACCTCAGAGACTACAACAGAAGAAAATAGTGGTATTGAAGTTAAATATGTTGATGATGGACTAGGTGGAGTGGAGTCGGCCCAAGAGACTGTCGCTTACGCTCCTAAAGATGACGGTACAGAGAAGGTGGATGATAAAGCGTCATTGCAGAGAGAAAGACAAGATGCAGCCTGGTCCTCGTTGTGGAATCGACCCGATAATGAAGCAGAGACCAAAGATAGAGGGGCCAATCATGAAACAACCATCACAACTGATGCTCAAGATGTTGGTGAAGGTTAGAACATTTAATCAAGTGTTGATATTAGTTTGTTTTGAGGGTAGAATTTTAGCTCTCTTTTTTTTCTAGAACTGCGTCCTACTACTCGTTTTGAGCTATACACACATCATAATTACGTTATAAAGGGTTAAGGATGAGGAAAGTTTTAATTCAAACAAAGTTTAGGAGAAAAACTACCCTCAGTACATCCGGCCAAGAATCGAATCCTATTCTCCACATAATTGAAAGTACACTATATTGTGAGAGTAACACCTTAGACCATTCAACCACCAAAATAGCTCTAGAGCTTAATTTATTTTGAAAATATTCAGCTCCAATATATACTTAAACTTCATCAATAATATAACATATGTTCAATTTTTAATTTCTTAGAAACATTCTCTAATCATAATTAATTACTTTTAATTATACTAAATCTCATTTGTCGCAAATTGTCAAATCTTTTGGCAGCACGGCTGTTACGATAATAGTTAATGATAGTGAGATTTATTTTGATAAAAAAAGTTTCACGGAGTGAATCCTGGTCCGCCAAACCCTCCACACGGCCAACTCCCGGTATTCTTTTATTGAAATGAAATCTATTTAGTTTTCTGGAGATGTTTTATGATCTAATGTTTACCATTATATTATTATTATTTAATATTTATTTTTTACCATAGGCCTAGCATTTTGAATTGATTAAAAATTTTTTAAAACTACGCCTGGACACGAGCATCAAACCCAGGACCCTTGGCATAGTGCACCAATGCTCTACCACTGAGCTATTCTTGATTTGTCTATTTTCACTTACTAAGCCAATGGGCCTGGCTCGATTCGTGTGTTTATGTGTCATTTTTCTAATGGACTAATGCAATGATATGGCTACATCCGTAAATAAATGATAATTTCCATTTTTCAATCCACCCTTGTCATACACAATTAATTGTATTATCGTTTGCTTACCTCCATGATTTTCAGTAGAGAGTGACTCCTCAAATGGTTTCCCACTCTCCTTCCACGCAAATGTAGGTAGATTACTTCTCAAATGCTGCCTTCCTCATCCCTATCCCATTAGAGTAATTATTATCATATATACATTAACCTGAACAGGTAGTAAGATGCAATGATAAAAAAATAGAAATTAACTATATTATTTTTAAATTACAGGCATAACTTATTTTATTTAGTAGTTTAATTGGTTGCTACCTGCTTCGGTGGCCCTATGGTCTAAGGCGCTATTCTCGCAATAGACTCGACCCCCGATGACCGGGGGATAGTGGTTTTTATGAAATGGTTTCCAATCCCTCCACACAAATGTGGGTGCACTCACTCTAAATTCAACCTTCCTCATCTCTAACCTATTAGCGTATAATTAGTACATAAGCATATAACCCAAATGGATAGTAAGACAAAACAAAAATTGTTTTCCTTTAATGCATTGTCATTTGTTTGCTAAGCCATTTCTTGAGTTGTCATTTGATAAACAAGTTGATTATCTAAACCAAGATATTACTGACACATGATTGCATAACCTCCTGTTTATTTACTGTTGGTAGCCTAGCAACCATGGTTAGAGCTGTTTTCATGTATGTACTAATTCTATTTTTAGCTGCTGTGTGCCTCACTGACTCTGGGGATTATTGTAGCGGGAAGGCTGGCAGTGTGCCACTCTTCGAAAAAAACATCCAAACTGCGGACAAACCACGTATGGGACAAGATGATTTGGACATTCAAGTAAGTGAAAAGCAATCATAATTTATTTTGAAATATGCACTCAATTGTTTTTTTCATGGATGCTATATTTTATTTTTATATATTTTTTTTCTGAGTTTTTATTAAATTATGAACCTGTCTATATGATAAAGAAACATGGATTAGACATGTTTTTGTTTATTCTTCAATATAAAAATATTTTACCGAGGACAATAAAATTGTAAACTAATGTGTTTTGTGTTACTAGAATTATTTCTAAATTACACATGTGTGTTTTGAGTTTATGAAGGTGGGAAAGTGTTGAGAAATATACAAATGGTGCTTGAAGGGAAATGTTAAACATAAACAGAAAAGGGGGCTTACCATTCTTCTCTGTTGTTTCAAAAAAAAATAGAATGCCTCATGTAAGGATTTGAATGGGATTTTTAAATATCAATCTCAATTTAATCACTGATATAATACAAGGTTATCTAATTTGTTTTATTATCTTGCCACATTTCTATCAAAGATTATGATTGTATGTTGCAATCAACTAATAAGAATTCATTACGTGTGTATTTTATATGAAAACTTAATGACTCATTGGAAATAAATATAAAATTGTTAAAACAAAAAATTGTAAGGCTCTTATAATTGAATTGTTAAGTTAAAGTAGATTTGTTTCTAGATGTTTTGTAACAGGAAGATTATACTTTTTATATTATATTTAGAGTCATTTACAGTATCAAAGTATTTAATCCTATGCAGATACAAGATTTTCAATTCTGCTTACGAACTCAAATTGATTCAAAATCAAATATCATGTTTTGAAAAGTTATTAAATGTGTCATAATTAAAATGTATAAAATATGAATTTAAAATGTTTTAATCAAACATTTTGAATCAAATCTAAATTGAATATCAGTCTATGTGATAATTTGTTTAAAATTGAGTTCAATAAAGGAATGAAGTTCATACAACTTGTTTATACAATAAATAATATTATTAATACCTATTACAAAAGTCCAGTAAAATAATGTTAGTCCGCTAAAATAATATGTAAATACAGTCCTATACTTTCCTAAAATGTTATGATGAAATTGTTGATTATATTTTAGTAACAGAATACTATAAAAAGTTCAATATTTAGTTTCACATTTTGATATAAATTCCATTGAATTTTATCTTTGGATCTATTTGGATTTGAAATGTCAAGAAACACTTTGAACACTAGATTGATTTATTCATCTCTTGAGATGGTGGGAATGTGAATTTCAAAACTTTTGAATCAATCACCATCAATGAGTTAGAGAAAATTGTATTCGTAACGTGCATGTTGTTTGCTTACATTAAGTTACCCGCCTCGGTGGCGTAGTTGGCTAACGCGCTTGTTGTGTTGAGCTCGACTGCTAAGGACGGGGAGATCAAGGTTCGAATCTCGGTCGGGTGAACTGGGGGTGGTTTTTCCTAAATGGTTTTCCACTCTCCCTCCACGCAAATGCGGGTTCACTTCCTCTAATTAAACCTTCCCAATTCCTAATCCATTAGCGTAATTAGTACTTAAAAGAGTATAACCCGAACGGGTAGTAAGACGCGGTGCTAAATATTATTATACATTAAGTTGGTGCTCTATTTGAATCTGAATAAGAAAACTGAACAAAATAATCAACCAACGTAAATATATATCTTTATAAGGAAAAACTCTTTTCACTTTATGAGGTAATTGTATTATATTTGGAAGAAGGTATAGGAAAGGTGGATAGAAAAATGTAAAAGGGACGGAGAAAACTGTAAAAGCCAAATTGTGTTCGTCCCTCTTATATGTTTCTATCCCCCTTTCCTATACCTTCTTCCTAATACAATACAACCAATGTAAATATAATAATTGGTTTCAATTTGTTATAGTTATTTAAATGTTAATATTTGTTGCATGTTTTGTCATATGACACACTTAAAGTATAAAACAAACCCTTTCCCCTATAACAGAAATTATTCTTGCTCTCCAAATTAATATTAGTTAAAATAAGTATATTATTTAAAACTATTTGCAAAGTTTGCATCCGTGAGCGTGTGTGAGGACATATTATAGTGCCTATTTCTTTAAAAATCTGTGTTTGCCACTGCTTGTGACATGAGCACTTATCTCACATAAATTGTCTGTAATTTCTAGCACGGTCAGGACAAATACCTTACTGAATCACCTGGATCAATGGACAATGTGGATATTGATCTGTCTCCTACTTCGTACAATGCCATCTTGTTTACAACGATCACCGGTATCTTTGTGCTGCTTCTCACACTCGGTTATTATTATATAGAGGTGAGTGATTATTTCGTCTTTTAATAGCTGGGTTTACACAATTGTAAAACTTTGAAAGCAGGTAAAAACAAGGGGGATTTTTCATGCCTTAAAAAACTGTAAAAATAGAGTGAATTCCACCTTAAAACAATTAATACAAATTCTGGAATAGCATTTTGTTAATTTTATTTAACTATTGAATTTATAGGGTAGGTAAAGGATGGTAATTTTGAGAACATTTGCTCACATTAATGTGAAGTGGGCATAATAATACCATAGTGATAAATCAGATGTGCTAAACCAGCTCCTCTTCTCTTGGCCAAAATTCGAACCTTGATCTAATTGCCTAAGTTTCGATCTCTTATAATCCTGACACTTTAGACTGCCTGTGCACCATTGTGGCTGACGCATTTATAGGTTTACCAAATTTTAGGTCATGTAATAATAATCATCATCAACTGTGTCCAACCTTAGGCTGGGTCAATTTAGTAAAATGTCTCCTACCTCTTTCTTGCCACTATTCTTCCTCTTTTAATTGCTCGCATTCTCCTCTCACTCACACACACTTTCTGTTATCTGCTCCTCCCATTTCTTGCATGGTCTCCCTCGTAGTTTTTTTTTTTTACATACATACTTAATTTCCACTTTCTTTGGCGTCCTCTCCTTTTACTTGTTTACTCCCCCACTCTTTACTAGATAGCTTCATTCCTAATCCTATTCCTCCAGACCAGCCTACTATAATTTACAATCGTATTGAAATGATCACTAAATCTATACACTTGTGTTAGTTTTACCTTCCACACTTATTTGGGATCAGTCTATCGTAAAATGTGGTGAATGTTTGATCTTTTCTGTCTATAGAAAATGAAGCTCAACCAGTCCCTTGTTGCGGAGCTAAACAAATTACAGAAGGCCCTTCATGTAAAGTCTATTGAACGGCAGTCATCTCTGGATGAAAGCTCGGGACACGAGGTACACACCCAGGACTTTGGTACTGAGGTGATTGCTCTACAGGAAGAGTTGGAGGATGTGAAGGTGAGTTTATTCGACATTCACGTGTCTTTGACAAGATAAATAATACATTATAAATACACAATCAGGAATATGATAAGTGAGCATTGTGAAATTACCAGCGGGGTGGGGGGTGTGAAGTCCACTTTTTCAATTTGAAGCGAATTTGAATAGAATAATATGAAATATTCTTCAAGTCGAATTTAAGTTCAAAATTATTTTTAATGTTTAATTTCAAAAATGAATACTATATGTTTCATTATATATACAACTTAGAGTATTTAATATCTTATTCAAATTATTTTACATTGCTACCACTGGACAAAGATTTGATGGCTGCCGCTTGAAGAAAATTCATTAAGAAGCAGTTATTACCTCATTGTTCTGTGGTAGCAATTTAAAGGTAACTGTGTTCTTCTTTACATTGTAAAACCCACATTGTGTTAATCCCCTTTTAATGTTTTTACCCATCTTTCCCATACTTTTTTTCCAAATACCTCAAAAAGCTAAAAGAGGTTTTGCTTAGTTAAATACATTATATTTTTCAAAAATATTAAATCGCAAACACGATTAACAAACTTTGTCCTAGGAGAATAAATTAAGTTACTATCACAACATGTAATTTAATTATTTAAGATTTTTTTCTTGTGAACATTTATTTGTAATGTACATAACTTCGCAAAATGACCAAAATTGAAACTAAATATGGGTTTTAACTTTAAGTATCTTTATTGATGGAGCTATGTAGTGATCAAATCTTCATACACCCTAATAATTACTTCATTTTTTAGTAACTTGTCTCTTGACAGATTTAGTAAAATAATAAGCTTTATTAAAAAAAAAGCAGGAGTAGGTACTCACAGTGGAGCACAGGGTTAGAAGGGGGAAGGGGCATAGTGTGTTGGTAATATATTATGCCCCAAGGAGGTACTTTATATTTTAATATTTGATAATAGTAAAATTTAGCTTGTATGAGCATAGATCAAATAATAAATATATAAAAGGTTTTTTTCTTCACTGTATCTTACTGACTGTGCAGGCTAACCACATATTTACACTAATAAGACTGGAATGAAGAATTCTCCAGACAAGCCGCATGGAGCTGGAGAGATGTAAAATTAGTGTTATGTTCCAGACAATCCTTATGGAGCTGGAGGGATGTAAAATGATTGTAATGTTCCAGACAAGTCATATAGATCTGGAGGGATGTAAAATGAGTGTAATGTTCCAAACAAGTCGTATAGATCCGGAGGGATGTAAAATGAGTGTTATGTTCCAGACAATCCTTATGGAGCTGGAGGGTTGTGAAATGAGTGTAATGTTCCAGACAAGTCGTATAGAGCTGGAGGGATGTAAAATGAGTGTTATGTTCCAGACAAGCCGCATGGAGCTGGAGGAGAAAGTTTCGGTGCTAGAGAAGGAATTGGAGGGAGCAACTGAAGCAGGACTGGAACTGAACAAGATGCTGGGAGAGTTGTTATCTTCTCAACAAGGCTCAGACCAGCTCGTCAGGAACATGGAAGAGCTACAGAAACAGTTGGACACCCAAGAGGCCACCATGAAAGCCAACCTGGCAGATAAAAGTGCCGAGGTAGGCTCTCATTCTTACAGAGCTATTGTCTCTCTGTTTCTTTATCAGGTTTTAGTTTTGTGTTAACCAAGTCTTGGTTCACAATAACGCCATAAAGATATATGATATATACATATCCAATGTTGTCCATTTCATGTGTTTGTCCTTAATGTTATTCCTTTTACATGCTCCTATCCAAGTATCCTATCATTCATTACCAATTTTCTCTTTCTCCGTTTTGTTTTATGGTTTCCTCTTTAGGGAAGTTGCGTTGTGTGTTTCACACTCCTCCCTGATGAGTTCCGATAGAATGAAACCTAGGTCGGGGGAATGGGTGGTAACGATGGATTTTCTTCAAGAGGCAGCCATTACCTATTTCTCCAATGGGAATCGAACCCAATATTAGGAGTTGTGAAGTCCACTTTCTCAATTTGAAGTGAACTCGAATCGAATACATAGAAAATTCTCAAAGTTGGAATATTTTCTTTTAGTTGTTTTATGCTTGAAAAAATATTATATTGTGGTTATTTAAATTACTTTATGCACTAAAATGTCTTGGAAAATGTTTTATTCCACAATTTGTTTGTAATATTTCATGTTACGCTGACAAATAAAGATTCTATCACAACATGCAATTCAATTTCTTAAGATTTTTTTTCATATAAATATTAATTTGTAATGTACAAAACAGCTCAGAATGGTTGTTACTATTGAACATAAATTGAGTATTTTAGCTGGCAATATTTTTACTGGTGAAGTTCGAAGCCAGAATTGGTATTGAAGCGAAATCAAAGCTGATGTTTGTTTCGAAGCCAAGTTGAAGTTTCAAAGCCTTGCACACCCCTAATATATATATCAACTTGTTTAAACATGGCAGAAGGTAGACCAAGGATGGGTAGGAACAAATAAAAGCAACAATCACATAGCTTTAACCATTTAAAGTTGAATACAATTTACATTTTACACTGATTATTCAGAATTAAGAGGAAAATTAATGGAAATTGCTGGCAGGTTTTAAGAAAATCGATCGCTACCGCCCAATTTTTCAACCTAAGGTTAGATCTTATAGAACTCTTCAAGAAAAGTGTGTGATATTATGTATTTGGTCTGGTAAAAATAGAAACTAATAAATATAATATAATATGAATAATAATGAAGGTATAATGACTTTTAATTTACTATGGTTTTTTGTTTGTTAGAATGAGAAACTCCAGTCATTGATAAATGCGGCAAATGAGAAGATAGCTTTACTTGAGGAAGATATACACCAGGTAACTGAATTATTTCATCATACATTTGGCAATCGATTAGTCCGATACCTTGGCTCACTCGGTACTGAGACTATCTACTAAGCTGAGGGTCCTAGGTTCGATTCGCGGCATGTCCAAAAAAATATTATCACTGGTGAAATGTGGGTGTACCCTTTCACAGTGATGAATTAATGGGTGGGGGACTGGTTGTTGTTCCTGTCCTAGTCTTTTGTTGAATTTTAAGGCATATGAAGCTACGACAGGTTTAGCAAGCCGGCAGTGAAAATATATGGCTTGAATAAAAAACTGAACCAGGCCACAGGCTGGAAACAATAATAGATGTAAAAAAGAGACAGAAAATGTTGTATTTATATTATATTTAATTATTAAATTATCTGTTACTATGTATTATTATTGCTTACATTGTATTGACTGACAGATGTGATTAATTTAAAATAGCCATTTGTGTCCATTTTAACTTTGTCTATATAAAAAACCTAATAAATATAATTTAATTTTTGACTCATTTTGTTCAAAATAAGAGGGTCCACACTTATCTCAGGGATTTTGGAGTAGAAATTGTTTTTAAAATAAAACACTAAATGATACAAAAACAAAACATATTTCAAAGCTTTCATTACAACAGACAGCAGACCTTTGAGGCTAATAGTATAAACTAATAGCTGATTGTTTTTGGCCAGCTATTGCCTTGTTTATTGATTTCTTATGTTATAAGATAAGTTTTCATTTGCTACGCCACTAAGGGAAATAATATATATTTATATTATCTTTGACTTGTGTTGTTACAGCTGAATTTGTCTCTACGAGAAAAAGAAGAAAAGGAAAAAGAGTTGTTGAGTAACAGTGAAATCATTCAAACACAAATAAAGGAGGTAGGTGTGCTGCTACTCACACATATCATCATCATCATCCATCATCATCATCACCATCCCATCACATCAGTTTCCTTTCTGTGGCCAGTTCACTTTAGTAAAATGCCTCAATTTCCTATTTCTTTCCTCCATTTTTCCTCCTTTAATTGTCTCAATTCTTCTCCTCTCACTTGCACACTTTTTGTTACCTGCTCATCCCATCTCCCTTGGCCTCCTTTTACAATTACTTTTTTTTTAATTTTACATCCATTTCTGTTTCCAGCCTATGGCCTGGGCCAGTTTTTCATCCAAGCCATATATTTTTCCACTACCGGTTTGCTAGGCCTGTTGAAGCTTCATGTGCCTTATAATCTATCTTAAGACTAGGAGAGGGACAACAACCAGTCCCCAGATGTTAATTTATCACTATGAAAGGGTAAACCACATTTCACCAGTGATACATTTCCAGCCATGTCGGGAATCAAACCCGGGACCCTTAGCTCAATAGATAGACATACTATCGACTGCACTAAGGTGTTGGATAACTCTTCAACTATGCTTCTCAATTCTAATTTAATTCTCTAAAATGTATTATATTTAATTTCCAATTTTCTAAATGCTTAATTCCAATATTTATTTTTACTGTATAGATGAACTTGCTTCTCAGGCCTCATTTTAGTTTCTATGTTCCTTTTAATGATTATAATTTTTTTGCAGATACGGGTTGAATCCAATTAAGAATTCAAATCGTGGAAAAATATAGTAAAATAAAAGAAAATAGAAATATAACAGAATTATATAAAATATAATTAGCAACTAAATGTTTTAAATATTAAATTAATGTTCTGGGGTTTGGCTGTTTAGTTTTTCCTAGAAGTGTCAAAGTCCACTTTTTCAATTCGAATACATAAAATTTCTCAAAAACAAATCTAAGTTCGAATATTTTATGTTGTTTGTTTTATTCTTGTAATTGTCGAGTTGGATTATTTTTCGAAGTGAAGTTGAAGCTGATAGTTGTTCCAAAGCCAAATTAAAGTTTAAAACTTTGCAAACTACTAGTTTTTTTCTATTATTAATTTCGATCTGAGCCATAAATATTCAAAATTTAAAAATAAACAATGCTCTTATTTATTTCGGCATTTGAATCCTAAAATCTTTAATATATTTAAGGATCCGAGAATAACATCCCTCTTTATTCCTTTTATATTTTATTAGAGTTTTAAATCAAGAACCTCACTTGTTTAAAGCTTATTTGTCTATAATTGATCTTCAATTACCTAGTGGTAAGAGACAGTGATTGTTTGTTGTCAGGCCCTGGACGGTAAGACTGCAGAAGTGTTGAAGTTGTCCCAAGATATAGAGTGTCTACAGTTGACGCTGGAGGAGGTGAAACAAGCTCTGGCCATCAGGGACAGTGAGGTGACTGTCCTGCAGGATTGCTTGAAGCAACTCCGTTCCTCTGATGACGAGATGGAGGGGGTGGACAGGTTCCAGGCTCTATTGGACGTGGGGCGCGTGCGCGCAGAGCTCAAGATGGCCGTGGTCGAGAGAGATTCTCTCGCTGAGCGGTTGCAAGGAGAGGAGGATGCCAGAAGACTGCTGGAAGGTTAGCCAGTTATTTTTTTTAGAAGCTACCTATAAATATAATACTAGTATTTTACTATTTCAGCATAGGAGAAAGACATTCTGTTCATTGTTATTTCAACTTTTCAAAATTATCTATCCTCCCCTTAAAGTTTATTGAATCCAGTCGATTTTTACCCTTTCTTTTTACCTTTGTTTAAAACTACTAAACATTAATCCCATGGTTGCCTACATTGTGTTTACATAACACAGTTTAACTTGAAATTTTCAAATTATACAAACTATTTAGTCTAATTTGATATTAAGCATTAATATATATAATCTCGATTAAACTTTTCTAGTGTTTTTTGTCATGTTTCATTGGTACTTATCTTTCTAGATCATGTAAAGATAGTTACAAAAGAAGTTGAAAAGCTCAGGAGTGACTACGAGGAAGCGGAGAAAGAAAAGTTAGAGTCTCAAACTAGGCTGGAGGTTTTATCAAACTACTTCAAGCAAAAAGAGACACAGCTACAAAAGTAAGTTCTTTAACCACATTTTCTATGTTCAAGCTATGTGATAAACTTAATTCTGTTTTTAATTCTGTTGAAAAATAAATTTAAAAGTTGTATCATTGATATTTCACAAATAGTTATTTTTAGAGATGTGATGCTTGGGAGAGGTTCAAGATTCATATAAATCTCAATGTATCTCGAATACAATTATTAAAGCCTTGACTTCAAATAACAATTTTAATTGGATGAAAGTACAAAAAAAGGTGTATAGAAACATATAAAAGAAATGAACACATTATGGCTGTTACATTGTAAAGAACACAGTTCACACTTTACACTGCTGCCACTGGAAAAAGAGGTAATGGCTGCCTTGCAAAGAAAATTTATCGTTATCGCCCAATACCAATACCCAGATTTCACTTTATCAAAAATCATCAGGGAAGAGTGTGAAACACGCAACACAATTTCCTAAAAGAGGAAATCAAGAAACACAAAAGGGAGAAAATGTAAAACTGTAAAGAATTATTGGACAAATAGATAGGAACATGTAAAAGGAATAACATAGGAAAAGGATATTGGATGTGAATATAAAATATATCTCTATAAAGAAAAACTCTTTTCACTTTACCACATAAAGTGAAAAAAGGTTTTCCTTATAGAGGAATAACAATTTTAAGCAATTGAATTATATTTGGAAGAAGGTGGTACAGCTAAGGTGGATAGAACCATATAAAAGAATAGACATAATATATTGATCTACAATGAAAGAACACTCTTCATGGTAACAGTAATTATATAGACTATTGTAATTGAAAGAATAACAAAATTATAATAAAAGAACAACATTTTAATAATGGTTGACATAAAAAATGTTCTGTTTGTTGTTTATGGCATAATAGATTTGATAAATAATATATAACTTTTCAGTGGTACCAAGCCTTAAACAACTTTTTATAATTAAGCTTGATTCACACGTTTGTTGAAAATAAAGAGCAGAATCTGCTTGAGTGGCGCAGCAAGTCACACGCTGTGTGTTGGCCTTTGATGCATTCGGCATTGCAACTCTAACTTAAAACAGCTGATTATCAATATATTGTATTTTCTAGTGGGTGAACATGCTTGCTGTTAGCTCTACAGCACATGAGCTGTCATATGCACACTTATTTTAGTTTTGTAAATTTCAGATAAATTGATAATTCAGCTTACTCTCACAACATGCACTATTTTTCTTATAAGTTTTTGTCTCATGAAATTTGGCATCCAGCTGGATGAAAACTATTCTCTTAAATCACTAATAACTATAAGTTAATTACCGTACATCAATTAAACAAATCTCTTCACACTTCCCGCATGTCTAATGCATCCTCAAACTATCTATTATTTTGTTCCCTCAGATTCATTAGCTATAGGCTCATACTATAACTTCACTTTGCTTTTCGCCTCTTATAGATAAAATTAATTTAAAATGTATGATCTTTCAAACTAATTTTATGGTTTTCCTCAAGGGAACTCGGACTTCAAGAAGCTATGAATATCCAAAAAGATGACAATTTTGTCTCCACATTTGAGCGCATCAAACTGCTTCAAGATGAAGTGGAGAACTACAAGTAAGTTAATAATGGCAAGGATTTTCATGTCATCATTCAGTTAGGTATGGATGCTTGATTGCCTGGAGAAGACTAATAATTAATTAACTTGAAAGATTGATAGTTTGCATTGGATAAAAGGTTTTTTTTTTAATGTATCGAAGCAAACACAAGTCAGTATGGTTTTACTTTGGATGTCAAACTCAGTTCCTTGAAACTACAATTCATACTGGTATTAAGATGATTGAAAATCGATCTTAATAATATGATTTAAAATATAAGTGAATGAAAATTCTGGCATTGAAAGAAAATACAGTGTTTAGAATTTTCTCATTTTTAATTGTGTCTATTATTCTATTATTCAGGTTGTTTTTTTCACTTTAGCACCGAGAAAATGTACTAAACATGTCATTTGTGTCCTAGTGATCTTACACAGAAATTTGTATAACTGGACATTCATATGAGGCATTATGGATATTACATTTATGTTGCTATTATATATGCCTCGTGATGGGCTCTAATTATTGATAAGTGTATGCCCCACAATGGGTTACAATTTATGGTGATACATGAATATACATGCCCAGAGAGGGGTTCCAATTATGGTAGTTATTTCAGTTGTTGTTATTGCTTGGCCATTTTAGTATAATTTCTTGAATTTATTAACACTGATCAACCATTGTGATGTCCATTACGCTATGCTCCTTTGACACACAATCTGCAGGCAGTCAAATACAAATGAGGATCATTACAGAATACACAATTAAATATTTATTTTATCATCATTAACATTATCATCATCATCATTAAATATTATCATTTTTATCATTATTATTTAGGGCTGGGCAGATGCCATTAACCAATCCACTCATTTAAGATGATGCATTTTTAACCTGATTATTTTCACCAATCTTCTGAACTGTGCAGACTAGAAGTCATGCCGGGATCACGATCAACTCAATGCTAACTTAACGTAACATTCACTTAAAGTTAACTTAACTTAAGAAAACAGATATGTGATCACGATTCATGTAACTTAACATAACAACTCGAACCAAACATCCCCATTCTAGAGTATGTTTTTTGATCTGTGATTTGTACTATTTGTATTAGTGTTTATGATCTGTGAATGTTTACTGTTTTCTACCGAAATTATAAATATTTATCATTAAACTTTTTGGATTAATACATGGCTAAATGTTAGCTAGCATTAACGAGAGATTTTAATGCTTTTACAATCATGATTATGTTAGTTGATTTATATTTTAATAACAAGGATCTTTTTTGAGAGCAATACATTATACCATTTTATATAATAAAAGCTTTGTGGTTTTAACTTCTCTACAATAATTGACTCAAGTCTGTTCTATAACGTTCTATAATGATACGATACTAGCACTTATTTTAATTAAATGTCCGAGCACTAGAACTAAAGCTAAAAAGTAGACCTTAGTCGTAAAACCAACGAATGAATTACTAAATATCCCTGTTGACGTCACTCGCATAATGATTGGCTGGCTAGATCACATGATACCCTTCAAATAACATTCATTTAAAGTAAAAGACCTCCCAGGACATCTATTACGTCAAATTAACTGCAAGTCATCGTTAAGTTAACTTCAAGTTAACGTTAAGTTGATCGCGATCCCAGCATCAGGTAATAATGACTCGTCAGCTTTAAGCCGAGTAGCAGACAACATGGTCCTTTGTACTATTGCTTGCCGACAGGGAAGCAATTGTCTTATTGGGTGGAAAGGAACAGGAAATAGTGAGTTGGATTTTTTTTTCTCTCCAAATACTGCTTCTTACTACTCGTTTAGGTCATACGCTTATGTTCTAATTACATTAATTGGTTTTTGGGATGAAGAAGGTTATATTATTATATATAAGAAGTGTACCTGTATTTGTGTGAATGGAGAGTGGAAAACCATTATGGAAAAACTACCTTGAGTACAACCTGACTGAGGTCCGAACCCTGTTTTCCCCATCATCGGCAGTCTATTCTACTGCAAGAGTAGCGCCTTTAACCATGCAGCCACCAAAGTGGGCTTGTGGGGGTTGTTAACTGGTTGGGGAGAAACAAATGGTTGAAAGGACATCCTATGGTGATTTGTACATACCTGCTTGCAAATGACATAGAGTGAGAGAGAAATATTGCTCAAGGATAGATTTTAATCGCAAATATTTTTAAGGGTTTGGGGATTTTAGGATCCCATCCCCAGAAGAAAATAAATAGGTTGTTTACATTTATTTCACAAATTCTTGCAGAACTATGTAAAAGTTTTAAGGTTTCTCAAAATAGTCTACTTGTATGTTTTTGACTGCAATTTTCAAAATTCAGTGGAGAAGTTTCCAGCTCCACCACAAGCCTCAACACAGCTGACGGTCACCTCTCACCAAAGAAGAAGAAGAAAATCAAAGTCAAACGTTTGCGACAAAACTATGGGTATTAATAACAAATTGAGCGCAAACTCTGCTCCAGATATTATCCTACTTTGTACTGCTATGACTAAGCTACACTTGTATTCTGTAGATGCTTTTGAAACCTGCTTTGGGTCTTCCATTTCATTGGCCGATAAAGCATTTATAAAAAAAAGTAAAGTTAATTGCTAGTTTAGTTTACTTTTCCAAACTGAATTATTACATTTTCAAGAACAATAGAACAACACAAATAATGACAACACAAATACTGACAATAAAATTATGAAATTTTTTCTAAAAAATCTTCATCGATGCGGGAATTTCTATGAGTGACAGTGAAAGGTCCTATGAATTTGGCCGGGTAAGGTATTTTAACATTCCTTACAGGGCTTTTTTACATGTCAAATTCGATATGAGATAGACTGCTTTACTTCCCCTCCAAAGGAAGCTGTGCTAAATATTTTTTATCGCTCAAGAAAAATCCTTTGACCCCAGCTGGGTTTAAACCCGCGAACCTCAGGTCCTGAGGTGAGCACTTTACCCCAAAACCATTAAGGTCGACAATAAATATAATTAAACTTGAAGAAATTTACTACAGTGAGAACAGTCAATTTATAGCCACCTTGCTGGAAGGGTGGGCAATCATTTCTTGAGCCCAGAGAATTTCATCATTGACTGGTGGTACCTGTTGAAGGTGGTGTCTAATCTGATGGTGAAAGCACGCAGGGTCACCAAGATGAGCCCCCAATCGACCTAACAGATTGGTTGAATAATTTAGCCTAAGGAAAAAAATCTCTGTCCTCTGGTGCAGGATAAACTCGAGAGGTGGCAATCCTTATTTGTCATATCTGAATTTCGGGAATGAAGGGGAATACCAAGTAGATGTATATCCAAGTATATTTTAAAATCTGTGAAACCTCAAGCAAATGCCTAAGAGGCGCTTTGTCACACATGTGATTATTAATTATTAGTCCCTGAATATATTAACATAGTTTTATCACAGTCGCAAGAGGAATATAGTTCACACTTTGTGTTACGCCCATTGTTTTTCCTCAAAGAAAATTGTCAATCACTCTTTTCTCATTTCTTGACCCAGGCTTCTTATCAGAACTCTTATCATACAAATAAAAAGTTAAATTGATAGTGATCTATTTCACCTGTGGTTTAACTTGTTCTGGATTCAGATACATGTTATTTAAGATAAAGGCACTCTATTGATTTTAGTGATTCAATTTAAATAATGTGTTTTTTTTTTGAACAGCTCAACAATTTTAGAAAAATAGGAAATTCAGCTTTTGAGATTGGTAGCTGCTTAAAATATTTCCTTTCCTTGTAGCTATGTGTTTATAATTCTCATTTTTGTATAAATTGCATTTTATGAAACAATTTTTGCCATTGTATGTCTATATATAATATGTGTCACTCTCACGTTAGACTGGATTGCCGGGGACAGGGAGATCAAGGCTCAAATCCCAGTCGAGTGTATTGGGGTTGATTTTTCATAAATGGTTTTCCACTTCTCCTCCACACAAATTTAAGTACATTTCCTTTCAAACTTTACCGTCCTCGTCCTTACTACATTAATATAATTAATGTACGTGTATAACACAGTTACAAAGATTCAGCCTGAGGAAAATGAATTACAGACAAATTGGCATGATTGCAAAATATTGTTTTATAAAACAATTTTATATAACTTTTGTCATCAATTTTTTTTTCTTTTTTTTTTCGGACATTGTTAAAGTTAATCTTATTTCAGGTCGCAAGTGGACACATTGAAAAAAGAAATTATTGATCAGGAGAGAGGGTTGAAAAGTCAACTGTCGACGTTTGAGAAGAAGGCTCATGAAAATTGGGTGAGACACATTTCATTACTATAGGAATACATTTTTTCCGTATAATTAAGGCACTAGTTTATAAACTAAGGGTGTACGAACTGCAATTTCAATTCAAAGCGAACCTGAATCAGAAATGATCAAAGCCAAATTTCTTACATCCATTACTATTTTCAGCCTGTTGTCAGTTTTTTTATCCAAGTCATATATTTTCCACTACCAGCTTGAAAGGCCTGGCGTAGCTTCATATGTCTTATAATCTAACTTAAGACTAGGACAGGCACAACATATCCAGGCCTCGGCCATTAATTCATCACTGTGAAAGAGTAAACCCACATTCCACCAATGATAAATTTTTCGGCCATGCTGGGAATCGAACCATGGACACATATTTCAGTAGACAGACACACTACCAACTAAACTAAGGTGCCGGATCTCAAAGTCAAATCAATAATAAAATCATTCAGAATTTTTTTTATAGCACATTTGTCTATAGTATTTCTTATCTGATAAGTCCATTTATTATCAAGCCTTGCAAATCACTTAATTCAGGTTCGTTCAGATGAATATTAATTTATAATATACATTAACAGCTTAGAATGTCAATTATTGAACATAAATAATAATTTTATCTGTTCTCTTTACTAATGAAACTATAATTGTTATAGCTAAAAAAATATTTGAAGTCTAGTCAAAGCTTATAAATTTTTTCGAAGCCAAGTTAAAATTTTTGGAGCTAGGACACCCCTATTATAAACCAGGGCTGCGGAGTCAGAGTTAGCAAAAATGTACCGACTCTGGCTTCAAAATAAAAACTTAATATATTATTATAATATAATGGTAATATATGGGTATTTTATTGGATGAGAAAGCTCTCCGAGTTGTTTCAACACAAGTGCCGACACATCTCTAGTTGAAACATTGTTGTGTAGGTGGCAGCACGACAAGCAGAGCGGAGATTGGAGGAGTCCAGGCAAGAGGCGGGCCAGCTAAGGAACAGACTCACAATTGTGGAGAAAAATATAACCAATACTCCTAATGGAGATACCAGTCTAAAGATGAACGACAGTAAGCATTTCTCTGGTTGGTTTCTATAATCATGTTACACGATAAATACTGTTTCTATATTTAATAACATTAATAACTTATGTAAGGGTCGGTGAACATTTTTGATACCACGCCCAATATTTCATTTATGTTCAGCAATACTATTTTGTGTGCCCCAAAGGAATTCTGAGTAGCATCGTCATTACTAATTATCATATACTATTTTCTTGATAATACTATATTTATTTTATTTATTTGAGATATTTAACATTCACTTTTAGAACATACTGATTACATCCACAAATACCTCGAATAATTAAAAATTAAATCAAATAAAATGACAAAATTAAATGTATTTTTGATCTTAGTAAGGAAACAATTATTATCTAACAATAAATTAAAATAATTATTTTATCTTATAGTTTAATTAGTAAATAGCTTTGATAAACAATAAATACCTTGTGTCAACATTTTCTCCTCGCATGCAAAAGGTTCACCAGTCATGTCCCTTGTAGTGTTTGGGAGTATTTTGATCTCACTCTATCTATAATAAATAGTTTTAAATTAAGTAATAGCATTTCAGGTGAAATATTGATAAAAATCCATATTAATTTTGAAACTTTGAAAAGGCATTTATATTAATTTTTGCTATTATTTATATAAAACAAAGTTCACCAAACTTTTATTGAGTTCAGTTAAAATCTTTGTGGGGTGTTTCTTAAAAATCTTTAAAGCAAACATATTTTTACAAGACTGAGAATATACAATTAATCCCACTTTTAACAAAAAAAAAAGAACTGTTGGATTAAATCGTTGAAGTAAGCCTCAGAGAAGAAATGTATTTTGGCTTTAAATATAATTATGCCATAAAACATTTTTTTTGCCATGATATAAAAATGTTTTGCAATTTTAGAATAAATTTTCCTCCCCCTATTTTTGTAAGCCCTCAAGTTTTGATAGACTGTTTGTTATGTATTTTGCTAGGACTTGTCTCTGAGAGTAACGGGGAACTACTTGTAGACTTGCCAGTATCACCGCCTTTGCCGCAGCACTTCCAACGCGATGGCCTCCCTCTCTCCCCTCTCCCGTTCATGCCTCCACCACATTTCCTTGGAATGCCCCCTCCATTCCTACCTCCCCCTCCTGGCATGCCTTTCTTGCCCCCACCACCACCTCCCCTCTTCCCAGGGGACCGGCGTCCTCCGCCTCTCGGCAGGATGTCTTCCCCTCCCCTTCGGTACTCTCCGCCGCCCCGAGGTGGCTACTCCCCTACATATGACACGGAAGATCAGTCACCCCCGCCTTCACCGCCTGGAAGGTCCTACCGCTCTCCGCCACGCTTCACTGACCCTGACTCCTATAGAGAACGATCCCCACCGCCACATTTAAGGTGGCATGAGCCAGTAGGGCATCATAGATCCTCTGGCTTCAGACCCTTGCCTCCGCCTGTCAGAAACAGTCCTAGGGAGCCCAGAGGTACGATAAACTACTCTTGCACCTATGTGACCTTTTAAACTGGAAACAAAATTGAATTGAAAAAATGTAATTTTGAACTAAAAATTAAAATATATGTCAGCTGTGAGTGATGTAGAGATACATATCACCTTTTATTTCAATAGACATATAATAAAAATATATAAATGAAATTGCACATACAGTTGCAATATATTAATATAATAAATAACATGGTGAAAAGTTCAATTTTGTTGAAATGGTCTAAATTATGTATTACTTTAAGTTGTAGCTAATTTAAAATCAATAGGTATGTATGGTATGTTTAATTCCATCGCTCAGACTCACATCTATAGTCTATGTCTAATTGAATAGCTCGCTACCAAAACCAGTTAGATCCATTTTTTTTAAATATACAGGAGAGTCAAAACACTGGAACAATTAAACTTGATAAGATTGTTATGGAATTATTTAGGTTGTATTTATGTATTAAAACATTGAGAAGGGCTAATGGTAATAGCTAAATGATATGAAGATACAAGGAGTACGAGGTTAAGTTCGTTCAAAGGGTTTTTCTTCTTTTTCTCCCTTTTTTTTTTGTTTGCTAAACATAATAATGCCAAAAGATAAATATTTATTTGTGTTTCAATGTGTGTGTGACCTTTCCTACTACGGTATAGGAGACAGAATGTCACCTTACTGCATTAGATTCTACAAACATTTTTTACTCTTTACATGGGTGGAATTTCTTCACTCAAATACTCATTACTGTTTTTTTTATTATTAATTTAATTCTATTATTACATTTTAAGTGTATTTACATAGGGTGTGCAAGTAGATATTTTTAAATAGTTAAAAGTTTATTTGGAAATAATCAAATTTTAGTCAGGGGTGTAGTCTCAAATGTAGCAGTACCGAAGCTCTTCATTTGTGGTGGTGGCAGTAATGCAAACAAAATTAGAATAAACACACGCTTGCTCACTTCTGTAACTATCATTGGGTTAGTTAACTTTCAATTATCATTCATTTAAAAGACAAGTTCCGTACAGCCATATTTAAAGACAAACCAGTCCGATTTCCAGAGAAAATGATATTCTATGCTGATAATAAACCCAAGTGTTGCTCCACCTTCAAAACCAATACCTGAGCATCGCTATGGTACCACTATGCCCCTGGGTTTTAGTAACATGAAACTATGTTTGAAATAAAAATACAGTTGAATCACCATCATAGTTAAGTTAGGACCACAATCACCAGGAATAAGGTAAAAGAAAGTTCAGCAAAATAATTTAAAATAATATATTTTTACCCAACCTTATGATGCCCCCTAGAAAGCAAAGGGTTTGTGAAGCTAAATGTGATGGTTTTTTAAAAAAAAACACCATGGATAAAGTTGATTAAATTTTAGTTAAAGTTGACTTTAATTTTATGTTTGGTTAATATATGCCTATTTAAAGTGAGGTTGAGGTTTTAAAGTTACAAATTTGTTTAATACAATTTTTTTTCAAGTTTTTGTTTATCTATGACATAATAAATTAATAGTTTTTTTTTTTAAAAACTAGTTGTTTCAAAAAACATGTTTCTTTTTTCACAAAAGAAATAATGTATAGACTTTATTTTGATTCAAGATTTAAACCATTCATTTAATTTAAATAAACTTATATAAATGTTGAATTAAAGAGTATTTTGTCTATTTTTTGTTTGGCTTACTTTCACACCTTGATGTTTTTTTGTTATATACCTTATTTATATTCTAATTTTGTATAATGATTTGTATATTAATACATTTTTCATATTATGCTGCCACAAAAGGAAGAAAACATTTTTCAAAGATCCGTCATTTTTGGAGTACAATGGAGGCGGGTATGGACTCTTACTTAATGTACCCTACATTAGTTGACAACTCCCCACCCCTTTTCCCCTTAAACAACCAGAGTGTTCTTGTTAATGTTGGAAATAAATTAACTGTAGTTGCAATGTTTTATCCCGAAGTATGCTCCCACATAGAAATTAACGAAGGGAAGTGTATTTGGCCAAGTTCAATATTGTTCATATTGTATTGCCTAATGCCAGTTGTAGTTAACTGAATATTTGATTTTTCAAAAATTTTAGCGGAATTCAGCTCAACTTTTTAATCACGCATTACCTTTAGCGGAAATCTGACGTGTCACTCTCATGTTAGATTGGATTGGTGGTGTTGGGGAGGGGTTTGAATAATGATCGAGTGCACATTTCCTCTAAAATTCTGCCTCCCTTATCCCTATTCTATTGCTGTGATACATCATCATCATCAACTGTTTCCAGCCTGTGGACGGGTCACTTTGGTCAAATGTAGTTTGGATTCCACGTTAAACTGTAGGTCCTCCATTTCACATTAGCGTAAGTGCGTACAACCAGAACGGGTCGTAAGATGCAGTGCTAATAATAATTCTCCTCTCACTTGCATACTTTCTGTTATCTGCTCCTCCCATCTCTTTATTGACCTCCCTTTTGTTATCTTCTCTACATTATTCGTTCACATCATTCTCTTTGGTATTATTTCCTTTTCCATCCTCATTACATGATTATACAATATCTTAAAGGGAAACCTCTTTTCACTCCCATTAAAATTGACACAATGAACCATTATTTGTGTGTTTATATATATAATCTTGAAGGAAAACATCTTTTCATTTTATGAGGTAATTTGCTATATTTGGATAGTAGTTAGTATTTTGCTAATATCATCAATAAAGAATATTTACAAGCTACGTAATGTTTTGATTAGGTGATTGAATAAGTTTGTTGTTCTAGGATCAGCGGTGAGTTCTGGCCACTCGTCCGAGTCCTTGGAGAAATCTAGCAGACATAGTGAGAACATGCATGTGTAGTGCATCACATACAAACATTACTAAATGAATAAATCAACTTCACTTGTGAAGAGTCCACAAATTTGACTGTATAAAGGTTCACACAGTGAAATTATTTGTATTTTGTGAGTGTATTTTATAAATAATGTTTAAAGATTATAGTTTTGAACCTCCATGCAATTTCTCTAAGTTTTTTTTTTTTAATCTTCATGAAAAAAAAAAGTTTCAAATGAAGAAGTAAATGCAAGTATTGTTACAGTTTTTATAGAATTGCATTTTTTTGGCCAAAATAAATAAAATATTTCTCCAGTAGCAACATAGAGTTTAGTTTTCTGCAAATGATAATATCAACGGATCTTTAATATCTGTCAAGGGTGTCCTGGAATTTTGTCAAAACTTTTTCTCTTTATTAAAAAAGTGTTTACAAAATTCCAGGACACCCTTGACGGATATTCAAGATCCGTTGATATTATCATTTGCAGAAAACTAAACTCTATGTTGCTACTGGAGAAATATTTGATGTATTTCGGCCAAAAAAACTGTAAAATTACTCGTGCTCCCTTCTGTCGCAAGATACAATATTACAACAGTCTCTTATTTGAAGTTTATAAGTTTGTTAAAATAAGGAAAATTTTAATCTCGTTTTCTTATGTAAGTTAGCTGTGATAACCTCTTAGAAATAAGAACACTATTTGAAACACTTATAACTCTTTCTCAAAGGACAACTTAAAAATAGTGTAATAAAAGTGTTATACAAGTGTGTATATTTCTATTTATAAGAAGTTATCCACGAGCTAGCTTAGAAAAATGAGCTGGGTGTTTTTCTTCTTTTTAGACCACGTTGAAGTTGATGGATTAGTAACCTCACTATTAAATTTGTTAAGGTTATAGTCTAAATATCATATTCTTTAAATTTAAAAATGAAATTTGGGACAAGGGAATCAAACCTAAGGCCTGTGAGTGAGTATGCCAACCCTATTACCACTGAGCTATCAGGGAGTCTTCTCGTGCCAGAGGTCATTCTTCTCATATTTTAAGGCAGAGTCTGTGATGGACTTGTGGATATTGTCAGATATACGAGTGATCAATGAAGATCACGAGCTATCAGATACCGCAGTCATCTTCGACTCCATAGGGCTTTATGGTGCCAATAGTACAACGACAACCGTACAAATGTGCATATCATGATGGATTAAAAAACAAGCTATTAGATTGACGACTCTTGGATAGCTCAGTGGTTAGAGCATTGGCGTACAAAGCCAAACGTTCCTTGTTCAATTCCCGTGTTCAGGTGTAATTTTTCAATTTAAAGAATATTTTAAGCTGATGCTAATTTGCCATTTGAATATCTCTTTAAGAGAAACCTCTTCTCACATCCAAACAAAGGAAAAATGGCACCAAATGGCTGTATTAAATTTTAAACACATAATGTTATACATAAAAAAAGGTACAGGAAAGATGAATTGCACGTTACCGATAGACAGAAAGCCTTATTTGTGGTAAATAAAATGTTTTAATCTCGCTAAATAAAAATTTGGGTTTCATTGTTAAAAATCGACAAATAAGACATTTTTCAGCTTAAATTGATTTTTAAAAAAACCTACACAATCTAAGTGGCATATTAAATAGGTTAGAAAAATTACATTTAAATTTCAACTTTTTTAATTTGCTTTTGTTCACATTTGAGTGTCATAATATCTATTTGGATCAAACACATATTTATTTTTTACTTTTTCCTTACCATCAATCTTTGGTGAAGAGAAATATTTTTTCTGGACTGAAAACTTTGATTGGTTATAAGAGTATTATGTAAGAAGAAAATTATAATAATGCAATTGGTACATTTGTTCTGGCGATTTCAAGCAAAACACAAGTGTCTTCTGCTTCTAAGTAAAAATGTGTATAGTTTTATAGTTTGGATATTATTAACTCTCATTAAAATTGACATAATGAACCATTATTAATGTATAAAATGCTAGGTTATCAATTTCGTGAAAAGATTAAATTTTGTTTTATTTCACATATGTGAAATACATTTTAAAATGTTACAATGAGCTTTTATAAAAAAATTATACTAATTTTAACGTGCAAAATAAAAGTTTGTTACAACACATCTTGCGATATTTCAGTGTTCCTCTTTTGCCTGTAAAAGTCAAATTGTGTTCATTCCTTTCCCTCTTTTCTGAGCTTTCTTTCATGCATAACATTTGAATAGCTGATACTAATTTGGAAAAAATCTTTTAAAAGTATTTCTTTGTTGTTATGTAATTTTGTTGTTGTTATAATTCATTAAAATTAATATTGATAATGTTTTGCCATATAACACTTTAGTGAAACTTTGCCATTATTAGTTTTAATGAGATAAACTCACCCCAAAAAATATTTATATAAAAATATTTGATGTTGTTAAGTTTTTCTATATTTGTTTAAAAGGGGTTCTTTATAACCCAAGTTCTTTTGAGAAACTCTTCATAAAATGTGTGTTTATGTTAGCTCTCATCACTATGCATTTCTCAACGGAACATTTTGTGCACTACACTTTTGTATATACAACTTAAAATACTTTTTTATTTTCTTTTGAAAACTTTGAGTAAAATATATTCTAAACTTTAAAATATATGTCTCAATACTTTGTTTTATGTGATTTTTTACATCCTATGCTTTTACATTATCCATTTTGCGTTAAAGTTAAAACACTAGAAATTGAATAAAGTTTACTTATATATCAATATAATATGTGTGAAATAAAGTGTATTACCCCTAATAATATTCATAATTAAATAAATATAATATTTTAGGGAAATAGAACACAAATAAAAGTAAAAATACTAACACATATTTACACTTCAATATAATTTTTTTTAATATTGAATTGTGTGTGTAAGCGTTTCTACTTTTATTTGTATATTATTTCTCTACAATTCCATTATATTTATGTAATTACATTTTAAATATCAGGGTGAATTTAATTCACTTTAGTCGAGTTCATGTTTAATCAAATCATTAAAACCTGTCAATTTTGTTGTTTTAAATGAGAAATTTTGAAAATTAAGTTTACTGAGAGAAACATCGCTTAAAAGATAATACACACTTTTTTGGCGAAAGTGTGTTTTAATTTATTTCTATCTATGTGCTCATGAGAGTCAAAGTGCTTGTTGGAATGTATTTACCTTTTTTTTTAGCGCCGTGTCTTACTAACCATTTGGGTTGTACGCTTATGTACTAAATATGCTAATGTTTTTCGGGAAGGGGAAGGTTTTATATATACAGGAAGTGTATCCATATTTGCATGGAGGAAGAGTGGAAAATCATTTTGGGGGAGGAAAAAAAACACCTCAGTACACCCAATCGAGATTCGAACCTGGATTTCCCAGTTATCGGCAGTTTATTATACTTTGAGAGTAGTGTGTTGAACCATGAAGCCATCTAAACAGGTGAAATGTCTTTATTCTTTATAAAATTTAAACAATTAGCCACCTAAAAAATAAAAGAACACATTTATATTATTTCCTAATGGAATTGATTCCCACTTTCTTTCACGTGTGTATTTTTCCATATGGGTGATTTATGGATGTTTTGGTGTAGAAATACTTCTAAGTCTTTAGGCAATTATTTATTTTTATAATAAATCTGATAGATGAAGGGTAAAATATCACTACAAATGCATTGTCGCAGACATTAAAATTTGTTTATTGCAACACACAAAGGGTAAGAGATTTAAGAAACTATTAACAAGTGCTGTAATAATCTCTTTGGGAAGCTGGTTTTAATATTTATTAAATGAATAAAATATTGTATGAAAACTTTGTGAATTTTGGGGAATAAAGTGAGCTAAGAAATTGAATGAAACAAAATGTTAAAATCAAAGATTATTTTTACAACCTTATTTACACCATTACAAACAAATAGGTAAAATAAAACTATATTACAGTATTTTCAAGAAGTTTTAACATAAAGCAAATGCTATTTTGTTGTATACCTTGCGTCCTTTTGAAAGTCATAACATATTGGTGCATTTTTCTTGATTCATAAAATGGTTATTCTTACTTGCTTGCAAATTTTAGCTCAAGCTAGAAAATGGTTTTATTCACTTCTTGGCTCCCATTTCATCTTTTTGACCTTTCTCCCTTCTCCAAAGGGGCAGAAATCTCGAAAAATCCCAACCTTCATCTTATGCTAGATGCCTTTTTTTTTACACTGCATTTTAGTACCCATTTGGGTTGTACGTATACATTAATTACATTAATGAGATAGGGATGAAGAAGGTAGAGTTTTAGAGAAAATCTATCCACATTTGTGTGGAAGGAGAGTCAAAAACCATTTATGAAAAAACAACCACGAGAACACCTGATAAGGATTCAATCCCCTATCTATATTGTAATACAGTCTAACATAATAATTTTATTGGCCAAAATAAATAAAATATTGCCCAGTATAAACTTAGAAGGTGTTTAATTTTCATCATATAGTAATACCAACAATCCGATGCCTTAGCTCAGTCGGTAGTGTGTCTACCGAACTAAGGGTCCCAGGTTTGAATCACGGCATGGCCGAGAAATTTATAATTGGTGAAATACGGGTTTACCCTTTCACAGTGATGAATAAACGGCCGGAGACTGGATGTTGTGCCTCTCATGGTCTTTAAGTTAAAGTTATAAGGCATATGAAGCTGCGACAGACCTAGTAGGCCGGTAGCGGAAAATATATGGCTTGGATTTATCCTTGTAATCCTGATATAAAATGGCATAATATGTTATTTAAAAAGTAATTGAATATTTTCTGAATTAGATATAATAAATAAATGTTAAGTAAAAAATGTTTTAATGAAACAAAATTATATTTGAATATATGTTGAATCTACATTTCAGAAGAGCATAGTGTTAATATAGACATGACAATAGTGGATCATCTTTTATAAATCCAGGAAATTATACTAAAATTGCCTGGCAATAGTCACATACACCATACATTGTAGCCCAAAGTGGAGCATGGGCGCATATACCAAACTGCACTATGATTATGCATATACAATTCAATAATTAAAACTAAAGATACATTCAAAAGTAATTCTTTAATATTCACCACATGAACAAAATAAATTATTTTGAAAAAATAATTAACAAAAGAGAGAATAATAATAATAATAATATTTAGCACCGCGTCTTACTACCCGTTCAGGTTATACGCTTTAAATACTAATTACTCTAATGGATTCGGAATTGGGGAGGTTGAATTAGATGAAGTGAACCCGCATTTGCGTGGAGGGAGAGTGTAAAACCATTTAGGAAAAAAAAAAACAGTTCACCCGACCAAGATTCGAACCTCGATCTCCCCAGTAGTCGAGCTCAACACGACAAGCGCGTTAGCCAACTACGCCACTGAGGCGGGTAAAAGAGAGAAAATAAAAAGATATATAATATGTTAGTGTAGATCGTGCAGACAATATTGTTTCCCCATTGATTTAGTTAATCAGATCAATTTGCATATTTTTGTTTCGTTTTTGGAGGGCATAGTTTTTAAAAGTCAACAACATTTCAAATGTAGACACAAATGTCGTCAAGTAGATACATAATACTTGTATGGTAGTATCTCATCTCAGTATTGATACTAAATATTAAGATCGTACAGTTTCAATCTCTTTAAAAAGATTGTCTTAAAGTAGGGTGGAAAGAGATGAGAGTTTGTCAGTATTAATGCAGTTTTTATTTCAAAACTTTTTTCAGCCAAAATAGGCTAAATCGAATAAGGTGTAAGTAGATACAATAATAATAATATTTAGCACCGCGTCTTACTACCCGTTCGGGTTATACGCTTTTAGTACTAATTACACTAATGGATGAGGTATTAGGAAGTTTGGATTAGAGGAAGTGAACCCGCATTTGCGTGGAGGGAGAGTGGAAAATCATTTAGGAAAAACCACCCCCAGTTCACCCGACAGATTCGAACCTCGATCTCCCCGTCCTCAGCAGTCGAGCTCAACACGACAAGTAAGTAGATACATTTAGTTTAATTTTATACATCTTGAAACCCCAAAAGTTATGAATAATTGTCATGGGCATAGTGCCATTTGATTTAAACGAAAACATTTTAAACAGAAAAAAAATGTGTAGGTCAAATTCTGTGATAATCAAGACACATAGCCCTGTATGTCCACCACCACAAGTTTCTGCTCAGGATGCTCCAAATGGACACCATGGCGTTAAAAACTAACACACAAATTGTTCTTAATCCATCGAATATTTAAATTTTGCCTGTACAATTTTGTCTTAGCTACCTTAATAAATGGTATCCTACCATCACAATTTAAATTCAGTTAAGCCCTAGATTTTATTTATAAGAATTAAACATCATGCCTAAACAAAAAAGTTTCTTATGTCTAAAAATACGTTTGAATTACTAAAATGTCTTGATGGTTTCGGTAGCCTACCAACGGGAAGGAGGTTTGAAGGGGCTCGAGCCCCCCCCCCCCCCTCCGCCATAGTTTGGGGATGCCCCGAGATCAACGCAAATCCTAAGAGAAAATTAAATGGGGGAGGAGGGGTGTGACCAGTTAAATATTATGAGCAAAGAAAATATCAAGTGCGACACATCCTTGTGTTGATCCTCCCTAGTAGTCCTAATTGAATCGTTTTTTGGAGAAAGGTCACATATCCTTAAAGTTAAATTTTACAGGAGAGACAAAAAACTACGTAACTAATTCTGGACTAAGGTGACATCCAAACCAAAATTCACCAATCAAAAGCACATGAAAATACATGTTTGGACATTAGAATAAAGTCAAAATGTAAAACAATTTTTATATAAAAAATTGATAAAAACAAAGGACATGTGTCCTTTCAATAATAAATAGGACATTCTTGATAAATTTTAAGTGTTTCTTGATATTTAACTCATTTTTACAACAGCGCAATGTAAATATTTGTAAAAAAGTCCATTACAATAAGTTTATCAATATAATATTAATAAAAAAATGGGCGTTTATTAACCAATTTGTCAATATTAGGCAACATTAAACACAGAAATCCAGAATAAGACTGTAATTCTTCTTAAATAATCACATTGAAACTTAAATACACAGTAATTTTGCACTTTATGTTAGGCCTACTTTAGTATTTTGAGAGTTCACTATGCATCTTTATCATCATCATCATGGTTCACTGTTGGCCATTCAAGTATTTCTTCATAAAACCCTAGATGCTCTGAGTTTACATACTGCACTACTTTCCTAATATCATCTATCTTTTTCCTGTTGATTGGATTTTTGTCCTGATAAGCTTTAGATGTTGGCAACTTTACTTTCCGGATAGTGCTGTCATCAGTTTTGTGAAGGAGCCTGAATGTGTATTGTTGCAGCCCATCAATGAAATCCAAGGCACAGACATTTCCTGGAGATTTTGCATCGAATACAAGCATCGAGTACTGTGAAATTCCAAATGATACTTTTTTATCCTTTGGAACATTACTACCGAGATATTCTACAGAGAGTGTGGTTTTCTTGTAATGTTCCTGCCACCAAGTTTTAAAATCCAAAATATCTGCAGTGTTAATCACATTGACACAGAAGTTACCTTTCTTGCTTGCCTCTGCTATGTAACGTGCATACTGATCAGGAGTGTAAACTCTGTCAATCTTCTTCAGATACCGCTTTATTACTCCAAAATCTCTGTCACAAGGGAGGAAACTGTGTCCCCTCACAGGAAAGTACTGAAAAATCTTTGAGAATCGACCTGTAACTGTCAATGCAGAAAGAAAACGAGCAACAGTATGGTTACGGTTTTGGCCTCCACAGCTGTCTGAGAACACGTGCAACACTTTTACTTTTTTAGGTAGAACATAATCAATATAGTGTTTTATGAAAGAACACACCTCATTTGGACCTTTTCTAGCCAAACCCTCATGGTAAACATACATTTCACTTTTCCCTGTAACGACATTCTGAATGCAAAAGTTATTTACCCACAACTGTCTGAAATAGAAAATTTCCTGCACAGGGACATGTGGCAAAGGAAGATTCTGCATATAATCAAAGACAATAGCGGACACTTGGTCATCACGTTTTCCGACTTCACGTATTTCATTTAATTTGTTGTAAAACTTTTTCGATCTTCTGACATGAACAACTTTTTCGGCAACTGCTACTCTTTTTGCACGATCATTAAGTGCGGGGCTTTTAATCTTTACACTAAGTTGTTCACAAGTGGAACAAACATCTTTTTGAGGCCTTCCAAATTTATAACCGTAGTTTTCCTTGAAATATGTGTAGTAAAAGTTGTACTTCACTTTTGCCTCAGGGTGCTTCTGTACAAAAAGCTGGTACATTTTAGTCACATTGAGTTGAGAGTCAAGGTAGACTTGATCAGATCCTGAATAGTGAGATTGTTTTGTGGGGAAACATTCAATATGGTTCTTCACCAGTTCTACGATTTCTCCTGGAATAGAATGAGATTTTGGATTGAGACCTCTTCCATCCCTTGGAGACCTCCCTTCAAGAAGAAGTCCTGATATACGTCGAATACGTTTTTCACCTATATTGAGCAAATTTATTAAAGCTTTCTTACAAACGGGAACTCTTGTGCCTCCATTCAAAACATGATAACAGAAGCCACTTTTTCTTGGTTTCTTCTTTTCAACAGGACCATGGGATCGTCGGCGGGCTATGGGCCTGACTTCGATGAGCCCTTGTAAAAAAATATCTTGCTCATCCTTCGAAGTGAAATCATTATAGAAGTGTGTGAATATGGTCAACTTTTCTTCTTCAGATAATGCATCTAAACATTTCTTGTGGCATCTAAAAACAATAAAAGTAATGATTATATTTTATAGTAGTTTTTAATTCTGTTAATCTCCTGTGTTAACACATGCTTCAAAAATAAAAAATAAACCTCCATAAATTTCTCAGTTACTGTTTAACTGATGCAAACATAGATGCAACAATACCATGTTTACATGCCTTACAGTTAGACGTGTGCTAATAGAGTTTTTTTTATCGAATAAAATGGCAAATTTCATATAGTACAAATCGAATAACTTAACAAAATCAGTTTTAATGGAAATTATTTTTATTATTTTTATTTATTTCAAAAACAGTGTTTTATATTTAATTATTGGAAGAGAGCAAAGAATACCACAAAACAATATTTGACACCTCTTATAATTTTTCTTTGGTTTCACACACCTTAAAGCATATCCAGGTTCGTCACCCCTTACATTTCTTTCATGTTTGAAAACCTTAAAATGTTAAATTTACTTGACACCCCTTATAATCTCTATTCTCTGTCTGGGTCGCCTCCCTGTCTGGCTATCTAACAACAAACTGACAATGCACACTCATTAATGTTGACCTTGGAAACATACTTCCAAGCCCCTTACTCTCATTTTCATGACTTGAAAGATGGTAGAGTAGCAATTATGTCTAACCTACTCACTAGACTATGGACGTTCATTAATATTGTATTATTATTATTATTATTATTACTATCATCATCATCATCAACGCATAAGCTAACATTTGCTGTTTAGTACTTATCCACATATTGTGCCCATCTGCTTTTCAGCAATAACAGTCCCACTATAGCTCTGGTGTTGTTCTCCTCTTAAGTTCGCTTTCTTTATGAGGTGAGCTTTATATTTATCTTTATGTCTATTTCTTCGTTTTCTTTTTCCTTGTTCTACACCATTTTCTTCGACAGAAGACACCGACTCACTTCCAGTAGCATCCATCTTTGTGAGCTAACTGAATTTTGCAAGGCATGATGGGAGCTGTAGACAGCCATTTAGTATTGAAAAGGCATATGTCCAGGACAAGTGCCCTTTCAAAAACAAAGTAAAACTTGTATTATTTTTATCTCAGTGGCTAACACTAGGAAATGTGCCAGTTATTCACAGAAATGTCCGCAGACGTGCAGAGAGTAATGTAACGCATATAACTCAATTTCGCAAAAAAGTGGACAAGTGACCTTTCAATAATAAACCATTCAATTGATGTTCTTGAAGTCAATAAGTCTATGTGACAGTTGGCCAACTTTAATTTAGGCCTATTTGTTTACTATTTTGTTAAATTATGTTTATAATAGTAAAAATACAGATTATTAAGTTAACAAATACCAATAAAAAACCTAAGTGTATATAACGGTAAAAAAATGACTCCACTGGTTTGGGTTCCTACCCCCATGAACTCCCCCTCTTATTTGGCAATCCTGCATACGCTACTGAATAATTTAGAATATATTTATTATATATTATTTTTTTACCGCATCTTACTACTTGTTTGGGTTACACGCTTAAGTACTAATTACGCTAATGGATTAGGAATTGGGAAGGTTGAATTTAGAGGAAGTGAACCCGCATTTGCGTGGAAGGAGATGGAAAACCATTTTAGGGACAAACCCCCCCCCAGTTCACCTGACTGAGATTCGAAGATTCGAACCTTGATCTCCCCACCCTCAGCAGTCGAGCTCAACAAAATTAGTGTGTTAGCTAACTACGCCACCGAGGCGGGTATTTAGAATATACTTTTGTGTTTTGCTTTAAACATTAATATGAATAAACAAGTTGAGCTAGTTATAAGTCAAATGAACGGTATAAATAGTTAAGTGATTTGCTTTTAAAAAGTAAATTGCCTTTTTTTACTACGCTTGGTAATTTTTCTTTATGAGAAGCTCTATTGTGGGTTTTGAATAAATCATAAACAAGAGTGGTTATTCTTTGGACAAATAATTTTAATATATAGACATAAATAATTCAATAACTGTGTTGGTCGTTTATTTATTTTTTAAGGTTAACAAAGTGCTTTCACATTTAACCCATTTAACTTGCTATATTTGTAGAGTTTATAAAACTTACTTTTCTTTTATTAATAATTGTGTTCAAAGTAAGGTTTATTTATTAATGACTTAATCCATGGGTTGGAATAAGGAAGGTTGTTATAAACAAGCAAAGACTTGAGTAAAAATACAAAACTATTATTTTTTATTAAATATTAACGATTACTTATATATTTGTAGGCCATCCCTTGATTACCACATTGTGTTTTATTTTAAGCCATATATCATTTTGTACAAGCAGCCCTACAATGGATTCAAAAAATGTTTACACCCTTACATGAGTTTTTTTTTTATAAACTTAACAAATATAGTATGGTTTTCCTCTTAAAAGGTGCATCAAAGTGTAACTGATCTAGGTAAGCGTGCTTACTTACCCTACAAGGTAATCAAGAATACATAATGTGGTTCAATACAAAATATGGCACAGCACATTATATTTTTCACACTTACTCAGTAACACAAGTTTTTTTTTTTGTTAAAAAATAAGTTCCCTTATAAGTAACATTTTGAAGATTCACTTTAGACCTTTCACAGTCCGTTAACACTATACATTTGAGCATATTATGTTTACCTCTATCATCAAGCATGTTAACTGTCATATTTGTCAAGAAACATTTCGTATTGAATTGTAGCATTTCATCTTCTAAGAACTCATCTACGCTGCATCCAAATAATTCCTCTCCAGGAGTTTTCCGCACTCTAATCACAATACACTGGTTAAACCTATCAATGACGTGCATATTAAAACAAAAATATGTTTGAAGTCTTATTGTTTTACCTTTTTCACTGCAATATCGACATGTCTGTCCTCTCATGCGTGTAATATTCTGAATCAATGGGTATACCTTATGTAGTTTGCAGTTTGTACAAAGTGCAGTAACAATGTTTAGTATATTATCATAAGAGGGTTCAATTTTTCTAATCCACACACATAAATGGATTAATCTTAGGTTCATCCGACGTATACAACACATTTTCGTGTGAAGGTTTCGATTTTGCCGCTCACCTAAGCAAACACAAAAAAAAAAAATTCTGTAAAAGCATTAAAATCAATGGAAAAAGTAAATTAAAATTTTTGTCATGTATTTTTTTTAATATCATTGCTAAAAAATTTCATTTTAAATCTTATATAAACTTTCTTAAAACTAGAACAGACACAACATCCAGTCCCCAGCCGTTAATTCATCACTGTAGAAGGGGAAATGAGCCACATTTCACTATAATGATACGGGTCAAATTCACAAAATGGGACAAATTAAGTCCCCTTAGTGGGGAAAATCATCAAAAAAATTTTTAGTCAAATATTGTGTTTCCATTCTATCTTTCCTTCCTTCTATAAATAAAAATTGTATTACATAATTGTCTACAAACTATATTTTTTTTTTAAATCTGACCAAAATGACAATTCGATCACTGTCCCCACCTTCAAATATACGATGATCTATGGAATACAAACATTTTTTTTTTAATAAACAAATATTGGAATGCATTGTCAAGTGTAGGGCCACGTTTTGAGTCTAGTTTACATAATGTCTAAAAATAATAATTTGGTCATGGACAATTCGGTCATGTTACCAGCTTAATTTTAGCGATATTGAATTGTTACTAGCTTGATTTTAGCGTGATTGAACTGACCACTAACGGTACATGTAGCAGGTTCAATAAAAAAGATATTTTGAAGTTATATCAATTATTATATGGACTTTAAAACTAATAATTAATAATAGGCAAAATTAAAACTTTGATGAGCGTGATCTAATTGTTATATTTTGCAACATGCCTTTTAAGATTAAAAAATATATATTTAGACAAGATATTCAGCTCAGCTACATATATTTCACAATTCCTGTAAATATGTATTTAATTCCATGGTTTATAGGTAGCTCATTGGTGTGTTGAAGATTTTATAGAAAACTTTTGCAAAATAAATAGCTATAAAACTTGAAAAGTAGTGTAAATTTTAGAATTATTATTATTTTTAAATTTATATTTTATATTTTTTATGCATAGAAAATAAATACATCTAATAGATACACTCATTTTGTATAACATTTCATAAAATCTTATGTGTTTTAGCCTCTTTAATGAGCGTGACAGAATTATTTTTTTAACACTTGGTTCAGAATTTTTTTTTAAATTTAAAAAACCAGAAATTCAGCTCAGCTACATTTATTTCACTATTCCTTAACATATTCTAGATTTAATTCCAGGGTAAAAAGGTTACTTATTGGTGCTCGAATTTCTCCTTTTACTCAGCAAATTGTCCCATTTTGTGAATTTGACCCATACATTTTTAGGCCATACCATGAAACGATCTGACACCTTAGCTCAGTCGGTAGTGTGTTTGTCTCCTGAGCTAAGGGTCCCAAGTTCGACTCTCGGCATGGCCGAAATATTTATAATTAGTGAAATGTGGGTTTACCCTTTCACATTGATAAATTTACGGCCCGGTACTGGATGTTGTGACTGTTCTAATCTTAAGTTAGATTATAATGCATATGGAGCTACGACAGGCTTAGGAAGCCGGTAGTCGAAAATTATCAAAATATATGGCCTGAATAAAAAAACTGACCCAGGCCACATGCCGGAAATAGTAATGGATGTGAAAAAAACAAAAGCAGGAAACGATCCCATGATCCAATAGAAAGACATGCTACTGACTGAGCTAAGGTGTCAGACCATATATATATATATATATGCATTGTAATGTTTTATTATTCTGGACATTACAAAAGGCAGTCTAATGACATATGTGGTGGGTAGAGAGAGACAGTAAATGTAAAATAATAAAAATAAGTTTTCTTACCTCCTTTTCTATCATTTGAATTGAGTAAAGTTCTTGTGGAATGTTCTCTTGTTTGTGCGTCAATATAAGAACATGTCCGACTAAAATCTGGTGTTGTGACTGAAGAGTCAATTTCTTCCTGAGCAGTCAAACAGTTTTGAAGCTCATGTTCAATGTTCTTGGCGGTACTAGAAATGGGTTCACTAATCCCACTAGGATTCAAACACACTCTCTTTACCCGAGGTGAAAGGGATTTGTCCAAATATTTACCATTTAAATCGCTTTGAACAATTGATGAAACTTTAAATTTGTTAGAGGCATCCGATGGTTGACTGGATGACTTAATAGTTTCAGAATTGACATCACACTCTCTGTTTGCACTAATTTTGTCAGAGTTTTTACAATGTTTTGAAATTATTGTAGTTTGTATTTTTTCTAGGAGCTTTGAGTAGCTTCCCTTATCTGTTGGGTGATATATCGGCAAATCTGTTTTTAAGGAATTGAGAGTACTTAACGGTTGTAGATGTGTTGGTGCCTCCTTTTCTTTGGGTAATGAAGCAACAATTGTTTTTCCCAAATCATTATTTTGGTTAGTAGCTTGACACTCAATTTCACTTTCAGAAGTAATACCCATTTCTTTATTGGGTGGACGTATCACATTGGTTGGCACAATCTTGTTATTTTCAAAACATATTTCAGTATCTTTTGAAGGAAAAGAATTTTTAGACAAAGTCTGATTTTCAAAACTGTCAGGGGCATGACACAATTGTGTATGCGTAGCCATTAAAACTGATCCACCATCAAGATTTTTATCAGAGTTCAAGAGAGATTTTCTGTTGTCATTCACAACAACATGTTTTCTTTTGGTACTTTTGGAAGATAGGATTGTAGACGAAGGTTTGAAATCCCTAAAAATATCTAACCTTTTTTTAATATGTTTAGCTGAGGGGTGGTGAGGTGGACAAGGGGTGAATGCACCAAAAGGATCGACACATGGCTTGATTACAAAAAACATCAATAGCTCTGTTCTGTTATTTCCAATGGAGACTTCGTGTACTTCTACATTGTGCAATATAATAAAATAATCTTTCATTAAATATTTAAATCCTTCTCCTGGTTTCAAAACTATCAGATCAATTTCAGTCTGGCAATTTTTGAAATGAGACATAGTGAAAATGTTTTGTTGTCTTTCTACACCCTCCACTTTCATCACATGTGTGGGACATATTGTTCCATCAGTAACGGTCAGTATTAGGAACGTATCACAATCATATCGCCTTATTTTAGTAATTTTACAGAAAATATTAATTCTTACAGAACAAGATGCATCTATTTCTTTTATGTCAGTTGGATTAAATGTCTTCAGTATTTCAGTTCCTGAACTTTTGGGATACCATGCATTTGACTTTGCCCATTCAAACAGCTCACTTAAAGCAATTATGTCAGAAATTGTGCATTCTCCCGATTCATTCATTAATAAAATAGGTCTACCATCCTTAGTATTAGTACTATTATTAGGATTAAACACTATCATGTTAGATGATTTAAAAACTCGACCCTCAATGGTTCCACAGACACTTTCAATCTGTACATTAAGTACTCTTAATATAAAGTTAGGTTCCATTTTTGGCGGGGGTTGAAGAGTATCATAAAATATATTAATATAAAATAGTTTGCTGGAAAAATCAATACTTGCATCAACCAAACCAATCTTGATATTCATGTTAAATTTACTTGTTTGATGTGCTGTAATTTTATCAATTGTTTTAATAACAGCACATAAATTTATGCACTTGTTAGCCTTTGTTATTGCAGATATTTGTGTGTACTTAAGATCCATTTATTATTTTTTTAATCGATGTTACTTTTTTTTTCTTACAAATGATTTAAAATTTAGGTTTGCATTTATTGTCCAACAATTTAGAAAGGGTAAAACCCATTTTTCAGTGTAGAGATAAATTCTATTTGAATACAAATTGAGAATATAGTAACAGCCAACATAAAGTAAAAGTAACCAGAATCTAAAATGGTTTTATTTTAATAATTCAGAGAGAGAAATACTTATAAATAAATTACAATAAGAAGAGTTAGTATTTAAACAAATATTTTTAAAAATTAAAAAATTGGAAATTGGCTTCCAAGTCAATAACTGTCGCATTTCCCTCAAATACATATAAATAGGAACATCATATCTAATCACGATTTTCCATTACGGGGTAGGCAGGACACTCAGGAACTGTGCATTTAGCTCAAAAAATAACAACTCTGTACTTAATCCATCCTCACTAACTTTCTCCACACTTACCTATCCTTGCATACCCCTTTAAAATAAAATTCATATATTATTATTAGCACCACGTCTTACTACCCACTTGCGTTATACGTACAAAATAAAATATAGATATAACATCAAGAAAAGTAGGAAAAATAACGTTTAAATTATTTTTAATATAGAAGGAGCTCTCAAATAAGGAAATAAGTATAGTTTATTAAGACCCATTAAAACTAACCTTTTAATAAAATAAGTGGGTACGAGCGTTAGGCAGGTTTTATATCTATGTATGTATACATTATCCACGGTTAATAGTGAAAAGTTTGAACAACATCAAGACATATGAACCACACTGTAATTTTAAGGCAAATGAGATTATATTGCAGATAAAGAATATATTTAATTTAATTTCAATAGATAACTTTATTATGTATCTTTTCTATTTAAGATTATATTCCAGCATTTAACTTTTAAAATATATCGTTTTGTAAACTCTATATTTTAACATTAATGTTTTGATTATAACTTCAAACATTCTTAAATTTCAATTCAACTCAATTTATAGTCTTAAATGTCGTAATTTGAACATTTAAAGGCTTTTTCAACTGTCCATGTTTATAATTCATATTTCATGAGTCACACTTAAAATACTTCCAAAGTCTCTAAAAATGTGTTAATTTAAACTTTACTATAATGATTTAAACACTATACACTTATTAATTTAATTTCAACTAAACATATAATATATATATTCTCAACCATTTAATTGATTTATAATTTACTTACTATTGTATCATATTCCTTAATAAAATGTTCAAAACTTCAAAAAAACACACACACACAATTGTACTAAAATTATTTATTTAAAAGAACGCTCATGTTTACAAAAGATGAAACAAATAGGTTGCCAGTGATGTTTAGTTATAGAAGGCCTATCGAGAAATTTGACACTGTATTTTATTAGCCTGTCGATATCGGGTTCAATGTTGTCCAAAGTACACAGCCATTCACAAGTTTCATCAGTCAGATGGGAACCTTATTTTGATTTGATCTGTTTTTTCAAAGAAAATTACTGTTTACAAATAGATGATTGCGAATAATGTAGCATTTTTAGAGTACGATTGTTCAATGTTTGTATTTCCTGAAGCAAGCAATATTTATAAAACCTATTAAAAAAATTCAGAAAAAAAAAGTCTTCAATTCAAAACTACATTTAACATTAATTAGCTCTATCTGGAAATCGGGGATCTTAAACCAGAACATTAAATTTTTTAGGTGGATTCTTGAAAAACATTTTAAATTATGTTGACCTCTTGCGGGTGATATAAAGTGAAGTTAAGAGCCGCCAAATGAAGCCCGTTTTTTGGGCAGCTGGTTTAGACTGTAGAGTACCTACTGAAATAAGTTGAATGTAAAGGCTATATTTTGAGGCTGGTTAGTTGATATTAAATATATGTAGGCCTACCATTATCCACATTAAACGTGCCCATGAAATTTCTAAATGGAAAAGGCACATAAATAATATCTTCAATGTATTGTGTTTGCAGGCGTAGTTGGATACAGTTTGAATGAATTATGCCTTATATTATTTCAACAGCGATTGCCTTTTTATAAATTGCAGTTCTATAGTTTGAAATAAACGGCTTAATTATTTCGCATGCTGTAAATTGTTTTCATCCTTTATTCATGAACCAAATAAAAGTTTATACCTACAGTCAGAACATTTGAGCAATATTTACGTTCAGGGGCGGCTTGAGGGCCACATGAACAGGGCAACTGCCCGGGGTGCCGGCTCGAGGGGCTACCAAACAGAGCTATGCCTAAACTAATGTAGCCTGTACGGGATATTAAATTAATACCTAAACCCAACAACTCCAAACCTAGCATAACCTAGGTGTAATTGAGTGGAGTTGCTAAGTATAACAATCATTCACTTTTTGATAATAACATTCAATTTTACATATTAGTATAATTTTGTGGTAGTAAATTTAACTTAAGTGCCACTCTCAAAAGGTTATTTTATATTTGCCATCTTGAAAAAATGACACCCAAAACTTTTTTCTTTTCAATTATAACGTAAGCCGTTCAAAGTGTTTGTTAAACTTATAATGAAAAAAAATAGAAGCTAACATTGTCTATAAAATAGGTTTTTATAGTTTTATTTGTAATCTTTACAGTTTTTGTATAATCTCGATGTGAAAATTTTAGCTTATAGTTAACATTTGTGGAGTTTCCCCTTCAGATTATTTTTCTATCACGTCCAGCCAGACAGGCTACGTTAGGCTTGAAGATGTTAGGTTTTGGGAGTTTTTTTTTTTTCAGTTAACACCACTCCTATGGTGAATGGACTATATTACCCACTGGTTATAAAGAGGGGTGCCGCAAACCAATCCCGCCTGGGCACAAAATTTACCCGGGCAGCTCCTGTTCAAGATAACTACCTACTATAAACTGAAAAGAAAATAATTTAGGGAACCTACATTATGCAAATAATTGCCTTATTTTGCAGTAAAATAACTCCAAATAGCTTTTAAATTAATTTAATGTTCAGAAACTTTATTTGATTTTGTCAGTTAGAGAGCAGTGCTCACATCCTCCCCTCCATCACCCTAAGCCCTTTTCATACAAAAATATCATTTTCTGGGAACCTCACTGAGATAACTTTTATTTAAATGAGTTTCAAAATTAATCTGGAAATATTTTATGATTCAAACCACATGTTGTTTCCAGCATGTGGCTGAGTCAGTTTAGTAAAATGCTTCCATATTCGTCTACCATAACACCATTCTTACTCATTTGATTGATTCCATTCTTCTCCTCTTACATACTTTCTGTCATCTGCTCCTCCCACTCTTTCTTGGCCTTCCTTGTAGTCTTTTTACTACATACTTTATTTCCAACACTTTCTTTGACATCCTCTACTTCTCCATTATTAATACATGCCCATACTATCTCAGTTTTGCTTTCTCTACTATATCATCTACTACCTCTACTCCTACTCTTTCTTGGTTAACTTAATTCCATTTGCTGTTTTTCCTCGTAGAATCTAACGTGCTCCTTACAAAATTCATTCTCATAGCCATCTCTTTCCTAGGATTTCTTCTATTCAATTTCCATATTTTTGCTACATATGTGACTATATGTATACTATATGTTACAATTTAAGGCACTTGTTTTCCTCATAGCAGGTCTCTTACATACCTATAGATAAATCTCCCTGCTGTCCTCTTTTTATTAGATCCTCCCTCTATACTTCCACTTCCTTCCTTAATCACGCTTTCAAATTATTTTACGTTATGTAATTTTCTCAGCTCTACTCTTTCTAACTGTATAGCTTTACTAGACCTTATTCTCTTCCTTGTAATTACCGTCACTGAGCACTTTACCATACTTAATTTTATTCCATATTTTTTTCACTTCCTCGTTCCGTTCCTGTAACTGTTCATGTACTTCCTCTTACTTTCACCTCTATACCATTAAGTCATCATCAAACATCATGACTTTCATTCTTAACTTCATATATGCCTTTCACTCTCACACTCACCGCTTTCCACGTTGGTCTCCTCCATCGTTTTTAATCTTTATTTCTATCCACGCTCTCAAATGCCTTTTTCACATCCATAAATACCACTATCAAGTTTTCCTACATCCATACCTTCTTTCCATCAGCTGTTTTATGGCAAAGATCAAGTCTATTGTAGACCTATGTTCCCTAAATCCGTGCTGTACCTCTCTCCACCTTCCTTTCATTTTATTTATTCTCTTTTCCATTATTTTCTCATATATTTTTGTATTGTGGCATTTAGCGTTATGCCCCTTATAATTAGTATATTTCTCTCTGTCACCTTTCTTGAAAGTAGGTAGTTTAACTCCTCCTATGATTCAAAAATAGTAACCTAATGTTGGTACTTGTTGGTTAAATGTTAAAACACTATCTCCTTGTTAGTAATTATTGTTTTTATATGCTGATATTTTTAGTTTAGTATTTCTTGTGTTTCTAGTTATTTAAGCCTGATAGACTCTATGTTTATTATTAAAAAGAATTGATTAGGTGTATTGAATTGCTCATCTAATAATTTAATTACAACCATGAGTGATTCTAGTGATACAACAGATCCAGAAGATGGATATTCTGTAGAAAAAATAGTTGGACGAAGGGTTAAGAAAAGTGGCAGAGTGGAGTATTTTTTGAAATGGAAAGGGTATAGCAGTGATGAAAACACTTGGGAACCACAAGAACATCTTAAATGTCCTGGGCTCATTGCTGAATTCGAAGCTAATAGGAAAAAAATACTTAGTTCAAACGAAAGTAAAGATTCCAAATCATTTAAAGAAAACCATCAAGCAACAATTTGTAAGAATGGCCAAACCAACTTGTCTTCTGAAGATGCAAAAAATACAAATTCTTCCAAAGTGGACATTGAAAAGAAAAAGTCATCAGCATCAAAAACCATTTTGAAGAGAAAAGTCTTAGGGAGCCAAGGTGAGTTGTCTGAAAATTCCATCTCTCCTAAAAAAAAAAAAGTCTAAAGGACATACAAATTCTAAGATGGAAATCAAAACTAACAAAAATAATCAAGACCAATCAAGAAAAGAGAAACATGATATAATGCCAAAAAAAAGCTTATCTAAGTCAAATATGAAATATGATGTACCAAAACCTCACAACAATGTGGAAATGGAAAATGAGAACATTAAAATACATTCAACACCTAAAGAAAACAGTTTTAATAACAGTTCAAAGAAAAATATCACCCCCACAAAACAAACTGTTATAGCTGAAAATGGTGATGGCATTCTATCCCAAAAGAGCTCTGGTGATATAAAACTTAAACAAGGAAAAACAAACTCGGCTAGGAAGAAAGAGAATGAGTCTGATAAATTAAATAAACCAAAGTCTGTCAAAAAGAAGGTAGAAAACACTGATGGCGGCAATTGTTCAATGGAAATGCCAACTACTGTTGATGGTTTGTTATGTAGGACAGGAACGGATGATGCAATTGATGATAAAGGGGGATTTGAACGTGGCTTTAAACCAGATTTTATTATTGGTGCAACTGAAGAAAATGGCGTACTGAAGTTTCTGATGAAATGGCAAGGAATTATGGAAGGAGATCTGGTTCTAGCAAGTGAAGCTAATATTAAGTGTCCACAAATCGTGATTGATTTTTATGAACAGCAGCTGGTGTGGCATCCAATAAGTGAGCCATAAACTGTGCCTTAAGCTCACATATTCTATTTGTTGTTGTTATGTTTTACAAACTTGTTCTAAAATTATCTTATGACTATCTTTAGAATGATAAGCCATCATTCATACCATTTGACTTGTTATAGAAATTACTATACCTAATTTAGGTATTTTTTAAATACTCATTTTTGTAAGCTGTTAATAATTAAAGAAAATAATAACTAGGCTATGTCTTTATCTTTGATCAATCCTTTAAGTTTGTTCATTTGGATTGCTTTCATGTTTGCAGAGCTCACTTTGATGATTTTTTGTTATTATTAGGGCTTACTCTTGTTAATTTGAAATTAATTACAGAATATTTGGAAGTGGTATGTAAAGAGGATAGACTTCTCTACACGTTTTCTTTGTAATATAATTAAATTAAAATTTAATATAATTAGATTAAAATTTAATACTTTTTAATCCATATCAGGGGTTGCCAACCCTTTTCTCTGATGTGCCACTATCTCTGCTCATCAGCTTGAACTTGCCACTTTACCCCAAAACCTCTGTACCATAACCTTACCCTGCCACCACTAGCTAAAAGATAATACAATAACTATATTAAGCCAATCCTATTTTTTTTTAACTAAGCAAAATATTGTTTAGGCCTTCTCATGAGTGAGGTAGGGAAAATTCTGTGTAATTTATTATTTTATGCGCCATTATGATAGGCTACCTAAGATATTAAAAATTAATAATGAAACAAACCTTATCTAAACAAAACCTTTTTACTGGGGAGAAATAGGCTAATTGCATGTGTTCAGAATACACAATTCAGAAATAATCCTCGCCTAAGATTAATTTTAAAAACAAATAGAAAGCAAAGTTGTATAAAAGTAACACAGGGACTTGTTAGGATTGTATAATTATGTTTTCTTGATAAGAAGAGTATTAGTCATCATGATCATATAACTGTCCCAGCAGTGTTGGGTACAATATTAGCAAGCCTCCTCCATTTCTCACGGTTCACGAATGTTTAGTTTTCCATTACGCCTCTCCAGTTCTTTTGTCTTTTTGCCACATCACTGATTAGGTCGATCCACACCGTCTTGGGTCTTTCTCTTGTTCTATTTGTCACCATCTTTGCCACCTTTCCAGTTTCCATTCTTTTTTACGTTACCAAACCACGTTAAACACAATTTCAAAATGGTTTTCTAACATAGTCTCCTTTATGTTTAATTTTACTCTGACATCTTCGTTTTGAGTTCTGCCTCATGTTTTTTTGATCGATAATGGTAAAAATTTCATTTCCGCTGCCTTCACACGTGACTCCTCTCTGGGAGGAAGAACACAGGTCTTGAGGTTTTGTGTGACTACTAGGGTATTTAAGTAATTTTGGAAGAGTGCATTTTTGGAACTAAGGGGGACTTCCTTGTCCCAGAGCAGCTCTCTCACATGAGGGTAGAAATGGGATCCTTTCAGTGCACAATTGGTGACTTATGAACGAGTTCTGGTGTCCAACGATATGATACTATCGAGATGCTGGAACTGCTCCACTTCTTCCAGGAGTGCACCCTCCAGTGTAACATTGACTGGTGTTTTCTGCCTGTTGACCAACATGACCACTGTCTCAAACTCTTACCGATTTTAAGGCCAAAATTCCTGAATTCCATATTCCATAGATCTTATCTTTTTTGTACTCCGCCTTGTTTCTCCAAATTACTATGTCCACAAACACTGACAGCACCTTGTCCTGACTTATCCATTTGACTTCCTCCATTATTTCATCCATTACGATTATAAATAACAAGGGTGATAGTGCACTACCTTGTTATACTCTTCGTGTAGTTATAAACCATATTGAGTTCTCGTCTCATACTTTAACGTAGCTCTGGCACTTTTTGTATTAAGGACTTTGATACACATCTTTTATTTAGGCACTCCCAAATCTTGTCCCACTGTACACTATATTACACTTTTTCAATATCTAGAAAGACCAGTACAAGATTTACATTTATTTTCCATCAACATTCATAATGTGATGATTAAATCCATTGTGGCTCTGTTTCCGCGAAACCCATGCAGTTCTTCTTCTATTTGTTGTTCTCTTACTTTTCTCAACCTCTTATCTAAAAGTTTTTCTAACATTTTCAAACCATGTGATAATAGGGTAATTCTTTGCTCCGGTCATTAGGTAGGGGGGCCTACTTTTTTCATTTATCCACATCACATTTAACAGGCCTTGTATCCCTGCTGCTTTGAACATGTCGATGCTAGCTTGTCCTCCCCTGCCAACTTTCTCCCTCCTCATTGCTTCCAGTGCCTTCTCTACCTCTAGCCAAGTTAAAGGTGGTTCTGCCCTGTCTCTGATACTTTTATCATCATCATCTGGTTGATCAGTTCTATCTTTCTCTCCATTGTAAAGTTTATCAAAGTATCACTTCATTTCTGTCCGCTATTCTTTTATATCCCTTGTTATAAACCTAGTGCCATCGCATTTTTACAGCACTGTTATTTCCTCACTGTCGCCCTTTTATTTTTTACAACCTTGTACAATAGTTTTTTGTTTCCCCTTACATCCTCTTTTAACTTGTCTATGAACTCTGTCCATCTTTTTTCTTTCTCTTCCATGAGGCTCCTTTTTACCTTGCGTTTTAACTGTCTGTAAATTTCTTCTAATCGGGCTAGGTTTAGTTCATCTTTATTTGTTTCCTTCTGTTTTTATTTTATTTGTCCATGTTCCTCAGGTTGCCGAATTTCTTTGTTTAATTTCATTTCATCATATTGTTCCACCAGTGTGTTTCCTTTTTCTTGTCCTTGGTTCCTGTCCTCCCCACAGTATCTTTTGCCGCATCAACTAGTACTTTTCTAAAATATGATAATTTTTCTTCTCTTCCTTTAATTTCATCTCTTGGTAACTTTTCTTTATTTTGTTCAGGTAACTTTCATTTACGTCAAGTTTCAAGTTTAATCAAGTAGGTTTCCTTCTAGCTGTCACTTTGATAGTTTTGACATCTTGAAGCGACATGACTAGTAGTTGGTGATCAATATTATAAGTGTTCCCCGGGAATGACTTTCCCATCACACCAGCTGCTCCAGGGCTGCTGAATATGTCCGAACGCGTTAAAGAGGTTTGGGGGAAATTAAAGCATTCTTGGGGAAATATGGGGTAGGGAAAAGTCCAACAATTTTGTTGACTTTTTTAGTGCAGTCTGGATCTGATATGGTAGTTTTAATTTTATAAAAAACAAAGGGATGACACTCAACACCTCAGTATATGCCATAGTGAGGCAGTGTTGGTGTAAGCACAAAGAGTTGCAGTGTCTAAGGGCTAAGATAATGTGTCAGAGTTATAGATAAGAAGTCAAAGGTTAAGATAAGGGGCAAAGGAAAAATCTAATCATTCAACCTGGCTAGTGGTGTGATTGAGTTATGAGTCATCAGTCACCTATCCTATCGCAGATGTTTGGTAGCGATGGCGGGCAGGTGGCGGAGGGTAGGGAAGGGTGAGCAATGTTTTGTTTTAGTTTGAAATCAGTCACCTGTTATATCACGGCCTAGTTACACATCAATGTGTGCCCATTTTATTTAAACTCGTGACTTGCTTATTGTATTAATTGTGTAGCCATAAAATTATTGTTTTTAGTGGACCTATTAAGGTTTGTACATTGTACAATAGATAAATGTTTATAAAAAAAATATATGGTTTAGTGAAACGAATGTTTATTATGTCGACTTTTAAGAGCAAATAAGACGTCAACTGTGCTTAATTTGAATGCTGTGGCAGATGTGATAAGCTCGGATATCATATCTAATAAACATACCCCCCCCCCCAAAAAAAAATCTAGACTAAGGATCAAGGGGAGTATTGCAAGTTTTGTAAAACTTAAATTATGTGATCAGGAAAAATTCATGGTCATAAATAGTGATAGTATTTCCCATAGTGTGGTTGATAGTGATAGACATCGCAGTAGTGGAGTGTCTACGAAAAAATGAAAATTCTATGAAAATCGACAATTAACAGGCCTTTCGGAATTACACTCCTTCGCCTCTTATTCTCAAGAGGTAAAATTAAATGTTGGTACCGATTAGCCTACTGGTATCAGTGAACAATTAGTAACAATATGTAATGCACACAAGGAAATGGGAGAACTAAATTTTTATTAGGTAGGTACTATAAAAAAAAATATGTTTAGATTTGAATTTTCCAGACTATATAGTAAGCAATAATCCTTAGTTCATTCAGCCTCTATAAAATATTCACTGTTTTATTTTGAGTGCTATGGTCTTCAGAGAAATTTGAGAATTGTATGTTCTGGGTAAATATTGGACCTCTGAACATATTCTGCAACCCTGAGCTGTTCCACCTGTAATCACATAATCGATCATTGTCTTACTTTGCCCATTTCAGCTGTATCGAGTCACTTTGTGGTATATTTTCTTCTCAAACCAAGTGTTCTTTATAATGAGTTGTTTCTAATACACATATCCAATAACATTTCACTTTCGGCATTTCTGTTTCCAAAACTATGTGAGCTAATGACTTCTCGGTACCCTGCTCTGTTTATGCCTACTTGACCATTTAGGTCTCCCATCACAAGTACGTTATCATTTTCGCTTTGCCTTTCCATCTCCTCTAGGAATTTTTCTTCGTCCACCATGCTAAAACCACTTTTTTTAAACTTGGATCATTTTTCAAATTTTCCTTGTTCATTTGTAATTGCATTTTTATCATTTTATCAATGGTAAACTGTACTCCAGCCACAGCGTCAACACTGGGGCTTAAGATAAAGCCCCCACCATTCCTTGTTTCCTTCTGTTAATGCCAATAAAGCTTACATCCATTTCTCAAGAGAACCAGTCCCTTTACATTTAGTTTCATTCAGACCTAAGATGTCTAGGTTACTTTTAGCCATCAGATCTACAGGTTCTTCACACTTCCCTGGCAGATTCATTATGTTAATCTTCCCCCATCTTGATTTTCTGCTTCTTCCGGTTAACTGTTTCCTCTTATAACGATGATAATCATCAGGCTGACCGTCATTTGTATTTTTGTGTCATTATGGACTGCTGCCCCCAACCAGAAGATGGGTTCCAGTGGCATTTCCTCCACTGTAGGTCCATCACCCGTCCAAGGGAGAATCATCCGTCTAAAGCTGTTGGTCCCCCAAGGTTTTTCAAGTTGATTAACCACTGACCGAAACTCGGCGTTGAGTCGTTGGCAGTACTGTCTTCTCTATTATTGTAGCAGGGTAGCCTGACCAGACACAACAGAATACTAGAAGAAAATAAAATAATACCACCAAAGATAATGAAGTATGTAAGGAAAAGACAGTGAGGGAGACCAATAAAGAGATGTGAGCATTAAACAGTAAGTGTGCAAGTGTTTTAGGGACGAAAAAAGTTGAATTTAGAGACAGTGTACCTGCATTTACAAGGAGGGAGGTTGGAGACCGTTTAAGTAAAAGCACCCTCAGTACACCCAACCAGGATTCGAATCTTTGGCAGTCTTAAGTCTATTGTGAGAGAGACACCTCGGACCATGCAGCTGCCGAAGCAGGTATTAATAATTAATTGAGGTATTTGGTCACAATCTAGTTATTTAACTACTGGATCTCTTTAGGATTTTGAAGTGAGTATTTATTCTTAAAGAGTGGTCTGTTATTTAATCGATATTAACTTTCCAAAGTTCGGAGTCCAAACCTAACTGAAACAATATTTGGTTGTCTCTGCATTCTATTGATCCTACTTGAAGTTTTACAACTTCAGATCATTAAGTCAAATCAAAAGTGAACTGTGCAAGTTGCTAGAAAGTCATTATATGTAAATACATTAAACAATAGAAATGGCAAGTCTTCCTCTAAATATTTAGTTCTTTTAGAGATGTCTTGTACTGTCCATCCAAGGCTGCTTGCAGGGTTCAGGGCGCTTAGGTCAATAGCATTTTGAAGGCCCCATTTTATAAAGACTAATAACCACGTTGATATTAGCATAATTTTGTTTTTCTATCACACTTTTTTTACTATTCGTTCAGGTTAATCACCTATGTACTGATTAAACTAATGTGTTAGGAATTAAGAAGGTTTAATTTAGTCCACCCGCATTTGTATGGAAGGAGAGTGGAAACCTGTTTAGGAAAAACCACCCTCAGTGCACCCGACTGAGATCGAACTACAATCATCCTCTCTTTGGTAGTCTAGTCTAACACGAAAGTAGCGCTTTAGACCTGCTTCTGTGGCCTTATGGTCTATCTACAACTAACATAACATTTAAATGAATCATCATTATCATCATTGGACGTTTACGTCTCTGCAGGTCATCTGGTACATCCTCTCCTGTTCCTGTTGATCCTACTAAGATTCTCCCTCTGCACTTGGTCCATACATCTTTTCCGTGGTCTTACAATAGTTCTTCTACACTTCTCTTTATTATCTAGACATTTCTTAGGCATCCTGTCCATTTTCATCGTATGCTTTAACCACTGCTACTGTTTTCTCTTCAGTGACTCTTATAATGGTAGAATATTTTTTGTTAAAAAAAATTACATAAAAAGCGTTTTATTTAGCATTTCAAAATATCCCCCTTTTTCCATAAAAAATAATTTTATGTTGCACATAAAATAATTAATAAATCGATACAAAAACATGTCCATATTTTATGAGCTTGTAACTACTAACATTCAACAAACAAAATATCAGGTTTGAGGTGAAATTTTTATGAACAGATAAGATAATATAAAAACCTTTATTACATTTACCAACATGAGCACTTTTCAAACATAACATATAACATGAAATAACAAATTGTAAACTAAATGAGTAACAAAATTAAGTATTAATACATTTCTTGGCTTTGTAGATTCACATTAACCAGAGTTGGAAAATATTCAATAAATATAACAAAACTAGTCTACTGTAATAAACTTAGATAAAGCCTTAGTTTTATACTCATTCTTTCTTAAATATAAAAGTTGATTATGAACATTATTTAACAAATATTAGATAGAAAAAAAATTGTTTGGAATTAAGTTTAGATTAAGCACGAATAAAAATACTAATACATGAACAATTTAATATTTCTATGCCACACATATGTTATCTTCCTTAGGATGCCATTTTGTATCAAAATATTAAAGTGTTTATGACTGTGTTTACTTTTATTTGTGCTTCATTTTCAACAATTATATCATGTTTATTTAAGGATCTACAGATATAAAATCTGTGTTGTGTTTGTCCTTACAGGGCTCTTTCTCAATACTCTAGAAAACTGAAATTTTATATGAATACTATGGATATTTCCATCTTCATGAGAAAAATCCAGAATTCTGCTTACAAATTGAGAGATAGAGAGTTGAAATTTATTATGGGCGTTAAGGAGAATTCCATATTTATGAGAGTGTATAACCCGAATGAGTAGTAAAACGCAGTGCTAAAAAAAATTAAAATATATGTGACTTCGCGCAGAATTGGGAAATGCACCTGTCGTAGAAAGACCGCCCCTTGTATTTTATAACATGCTTAGGAATTATTTTTCATAAATATGTTATTGTATATATAAAAAAAAAGTTCAATAATGATGAAATAAATGAGAATTTAGTTTAAAAAAATATAAAAAGTGCTCAGTGTAAGCTTGACCAGATTCTTGACTTAGTTGGAAAGACTGAGTAGAAGGGCTGTGCCGCGTTTGATCCAGTGATCCGAGTTCTCTGCCCCACTCTTGAGATCCACAGCAACTACGTAAGACTCTCTCCCGGCTGCTCCACAGCGAATAGGGTAGTAGTAGCAGGGACACACATACATACCTCGAAGACAAAAAAATCTCATTGGATCATTTTAATTTTAATTTTTCCATACTAGATTAAAATCGATACTGATGCATTATAGCAACTATTTATCGCTACCCGCTTTAGTGGTCCAATCTAATTACCTCTTGTTCTCTTCTTAACGTGTTCCATTGGCTTGAAGTGTATTATGGGCATGGCACATACTAACTGCATGGGTAGAGGTTCACACAGACATATGTTCTTTCTGTCCCACCCTGCTCCTTCCAAGAACAATCCTCGTACATACACCCCATCCTGTTAAACATGTTGATTTCTTAACTGTAGGTGTAAAATGGTAGATTTTCATGGTTCTAACACAATGTACACTATCTATGTAGCCAGGCACACTGAAAGTATCTTTTGTTAAGTTTCAGGCCATTTAACAACAACAAGTGAATGAGTTTGTGCATCCGGGCAGAATGTTTTGTAAAAATGAAAGGATAGATGGTGAAATAGAAAGGTGGGTGAATGTATATCAGAGAATAGTAGGATATATTTGGATAATGCAAAGAATAAAGTAGTATCGAAAGAGGCAAAGATGGCAGTATATAAAAATGTGTTAACGCCAACATTGTCTTATGGAAGTGAAGTGTGGGTTTGTCAGGAGAAACACAAGAGCAAGGAGAATGCGGTTATAATGAAATATCTAAGGAATGTATGTGGAAATACTCGTATGGCTGGAATCAGTATTGAATGAGTGCTGAAGGAGTGAGTTTGAAAGAAGCATCTTACATTCGTTTATGCATGTTGCAAGGATGAGTATGGATTGAGTGACGAAGAAAATCTATGCAGATCAAAAGGAAGGGGTAGGTCATGTAAGAAGTGATTAAATGTTGTAGACGATTCTGTGGAAAAGAAAAACATTTTAAGAGTTTTAAGATTAAAAGCGCATTTATAATTAGGTATGTGGCTGTTGTTGAAGTGAAGGAAGTATGCAAGGATAGGGAAGTGTGGAGAAAGTGAGGATGGATTGAGTACGAAGTTGTGGTTTTTTGGAGCTACTTGCACAGTTTCTTGCCTAACCTGCAAGGCAACTGCTTGATTAGGTATGCATGGCTGTATGTAATATCTTATTTATTTTTTATCATGAATTTATATTTGATGATTGTGGTTTCAAACTTAGACCACTCCCTTGAAATTATTTTGGTGTATTTTTTAAAAATGTTGTCATCAATCTGCATCAGCCAATTAGAGTGTGAGCTATGTGTTTCTGTACCAGACTATCATGCTTTTGGAATTAACAAATGGTGTAGTCAGTTATGATTGGCTGCTCGGCAGAGAAGGGTGTGCGAGGTACTACTTACAGCAGGTGGTTCGACCAGCAGATGTTCTTCCATCGGTGATACCGTGAAGTCCCATGACAAGGAGTCAATCGAAACGTTTGAAGTTCTTGCTGATGTCTTAAACAAAAAAATATTTAAAACAATAAGCTAGTTTTAAAGAGGTGGACAAATCTTTAATCTGAATAAAGTGTGTGCGAAGAACACTTTTTCAATTCAAAGCAAAGTCAAATCAAATATATGCAATACTTCTGAAGCATAATCAGAAGTTGGAGTGTTTTTATAAAAAATTGTTTTATATTGGAACAAGTAAGTACCTGTAAAACAGCGGTGAGAAAGCCGGTAGGAAAGGTGTACGCTGCCAGCCAGAAAAACAGAGGAGGGTGCATGCTTTGGGCCCAGTGTCCAAAATGCTCCACCCTTTGCATGAGGTCCCTTGTCCACGAACCCAGGAGCTTTAGCGAAGGATATGCTTGAACATGATCATTATCTTTCAGTTCACATTATTATACTTAAAAAAAAGTTAATGATTTCTACTAGTTGATGATGTTTTGAGTATAGAGCTCCTTTTTCAATGATAGGAATCATGGTTATGTTACCAACTTAATCTACATGGCTGTTTATGAAATATGTATTAAGTAATGGAGAATGTAAGAATGAGGGTTCCCATGTGAAAAATCACCAAATCAATTATAGATTTAGCTTAATATATGCCAGATCAGTGTTAGCGCTATCTTGATGTGTTCCAGTTCAGTGATAGATCTAACTTGATATGTGTTAGATCAGTGATAGAGCTATCTTTATGGTGGTAGATCAGTGACAAATCTAGCTTTCTATGTGCCAGATCAATTATAGAGCTATCTTGCTATGTGCCAGATCAGTGATAGAACTATCTTTATGTGTGCTAGATCAGTGACAGATCTAGCTTTCTATGTGCCAGATCAATTATAGAGCTATCTTTGTGTGTGCCAGATCGGTGTTAGCACTATCTTGATGTGTTCCAGTTCATTGATAGATCTAACTTGATATGTGTTAGATCAGTAATAGATCTGGCTTAGTCTAGACTATATCTGTGATAAATCTGCTGCAAATCTGGTCAGATATATATGATTTTCCCACATGTCTTACTATTCGATGAGTCAACAATAAACCACACTTTTAAGTCAAAGCACTTTTTAAATTAGCATATTGATTAAATAGGTGTATATTGCTTTATCATGATATAAGATACTTAAAGAAGAAATGTTCAGGGATGTACCAACAATAAAAGTAGTTCACACTGTTAAAATAAATAACCTTTGAGCCATTCTTTGGGCACTCGCCCCTCGTAGATGCAGATAAAAATATCCTCCAGGCTGGAAGACATCACTACCAAACCCTGGATTCCCTTCTGGAGTTCCACCAGGGACGAGTGAATCTCCACTATCAGCTGATTGTATCTTGAAATCTAACACAACAAACAATACATGCATTACTTAAGCTCTGAGTCATCATCTCATCATCATCATCATCATCATCCCTCATCAACTGTTTACAGCCTGTGGTCGGGTCAGTTTAGTGAAATGCCTCCATCTTTCTCTATCCTTCCACCACAATGTCACCTTTAATTTCTTCCATTCTTCTCCTATCACTTGAACACTTTCTGTTATCTGATCCTCTCATCCATCTCTTTCTTGGCCTCCCTGTGGTATTTTCCCCACATACTTAATTTCCAATATTTTCTTCGGCAACATCTTTTTTTCCATCCTCATTACATGCCTATACCACAAATATATGCTTACAAATTGAATGATATATTTTTAATTGGGCCTACCTCTTGTAATAGCACAACCTGTAATGGTGTCTTGTTTGCTCCAATCAGCTTCTCTGTATTCTCGTAGTCAATAGGCTCTGGTATCTTGGACAGAACATCCGAAGCTAGCTGCATCACCTGCAATATTATGTATCATGTTTAGTGCTTAGAATTATAACTAGAGTAGTGGCATTTACTTATTATTTTGTAAATTTATTTGAAAGAAGGTACAGGAAAGATGGATGAAATCATATAAAAGGAACAAACACAATATGGCTTTTACGACGAAAAGAAGAACACAGTTCACACTTTACATTGCTGCCATTGGACAAAGAGGTAATGGCTGCCTCTTGAAGAAAATCAATCGTTACCGCCCAATCCCCCGACCTAGGTTTCATTCTATCAGAACTCATCAGGAGGGAGTATGAAACGCACAACGCAACTTATGAGGGAACCAAAAAATACAAAAGAGAGAGAAAGGAAATTTGTAAAAAATAATAAATGATAATAACACTTAGATAGGAACATGTAAAATGAATGTATTACAGAAATTATACTTGAAATATTTGTAAAGCAAATATTGCTCTATGTTTCTCGAATTTCAGTGTTATCATTCAAACTCGACTCAGAAGTGAAAACCTCCCACTGGCACACTGATAATAATGGTCACCAACCTTGTCCTCTTTGGTGACTCCGGTGGCTACGGATACCTGTAGTTGCAAAGACATGAGCGTCTCAAACAGTATCCTTGTCTCTGAGATGAGTGACGTGATGTCGGCGTTGGAGTGCTGGCCGAACGCCTCTGGCTGGTCCACGTTGGGAAGGAATGCAATGTAGTCTCTATAAGATTGAAGTGAGCCGTCCTTAGGGATGAAGTATGTAGGCAAGTTAGAGAGTCTGGAACAAAAAGATATTATTTTGCGATTTAAACAACATTTTAAGAGTTTCATCAGTGAAAATATATCATTGATAACTAAAGAAGTTACTGAAACCATATAGTGTATTTCATATCAATAAAATTTTAATTTGCTATAAGATATTCGTGTAAAGGATCGAGAAAGCAAGGAAAATATGACAAGACGTTTGGAGTTTAATAATGATATTTGAAAGCATAAGATATATGTGTTAATGAACATATACAACATTCATCACATTCTAATATAAGGTTATTTTATATAGTTAAAAATATAACATATTTGACATATTAAAAAAAAGCTTCAGTGGCCACATAATGGTCTAAGGCATGACCTTCGCAATAGATTAAACTGCCGATGATAGGTGGACCAGGGTTCGATCTCAGTCTGATGTACTGAGGGTGGTTTTTCACTCTCCCTACACACGCAACTGTGGATATACTTCCTCTAAATTCACCTTTCCTTAAACCTAACACATTTGGGTAATTAGTACAATAGGTATATAATTTGAACGGGTTGTAAGAAGGGATGCTAATAAAATATATATATTATTTAATAATTTTAGATATGGTAGTGTTTCAGAAATTTTCGCTTGTCGCATTCCCACTTTAGGGCCATGGCCTAACCAACGTACTCCTTCTAGGTCATTATATAAAAAAGGAAACAATTACCTATTATCTGGTAAAATAAAGTTATTCCAAATTTTAATAAAGCTGATCGAAGCTCATACAAAAGGAGAGAAAGGCTTAGTAAAGTGCATGACAACATGTTATATTCTGTGTTAACTTGCTATCGTCAAACAAATTTAATGATTAATAAAACTCATTGTTAAGTTGTGTACCCTCTAAAATACTTCACTTACTCCTGGGAAACAATGAGATATGGTAAACAATTTTTTTTTAATCAGTAAAAACAGATGATAAAATAAATATCATAATGGTTTTCAGTAGGTAGTGATAATTTCATCATTTGAAGCTTGTTTAGTTTCTGGTAAGATCATTATTGTAAATCCACTAAAACCAGACATCTACAATGTTGCCTCAATTTTATGGACGTCCAACATTAATGGAGTAGTGTTCCTTACTTATATTTCAAGGTGTCAATGGGACTTGGCACTTGACGGTTATAGTCCCAATCAACCTTTAGCCAAGGTGAACTATTTTGGTTAGGCTATAAGGCGTTCTTTACCTGTAGTTTGTAGAATTGAGCACATCATCATTGAAGAAGCGGTTGATGTAGCTATTGAGAAGTCTGCGATCCCAGTCATCCGTGACATGACCCCCGTAGTTTACCCCAGCTATGAGGTATTTGAGTGCATCCCACGGTGTGTCAACATACTCGTCCAAGTAAATAGATAACAGGTTCTCTGACACCTGAAAATTAAATTAATTAAATGATTTAAAAAAGTAGCTGTTGACTAACAAAACACAATTACTCAATCGGTTCAAGTGTTAAAAAGTAGAATGTCATGAATGCTTTGTCAAAAAACAAACTACAATGGTTTGTGTCACATTTTGTGATGTAAGCTATAAAGCATGGTCTTCATCAACCAGCTACAGGACATCCCACACTCGGCCTTAAGATATGAGTGAAAAATGACCTTGAGCACAAGAAGAATCCCGGGTAGTTCAGTGATAGAACATTGGTGTGCTAAGCTAAGGGCCCTGGGTTTTCTAGTGATTACCGTTTTTCCAGACAGCTTTTATTTAAGAAAAAAGCTATAAAATTTAATTTTTCATCAAGATGACTAGTATAAAGTCATATATATATAACTTATGTTTAAAACAAGATGATGTAATTTTGATGGGGAAACACATCTTCTGTCACTTCACAACCCTTGTTTAAGGGGTAATAAGGCATGTTTAACCCATTTCGGTGGCGGAATGGACTAAGGCATCACTCTTGCGTTAGACTGGCCTGCAGATGACGGGGACTGGCCAGGTGTATTGAGGTTTTTTTCCTTAAATGGTTTTACACTATTCATCCAGGCTAATGTGGGTAAATTTAATCTAAATCGAACCCTCATCATTCCTATCACATTAGCGTATTAAGTACATTAGTGTATAACCTGAGCACGTAGTAAGATGCTGTGCAAAATAAAAAAGCATGTTTGAATCATCATACATCATTATTTTCATCTACCTACAGAACAACTATTTTAAGATTTCATTTAGACGTATAAATTAACAAATATTACAGTATTTCTACTAGATTTTACATTGTTCCCTGTGTTTTTCCGGTTCTCCCAGTTTTCCTGATGCATGGCAACCTTGTGGGATTGATTCTCGTGTCCTGGTATAATTTTTTCAAATTACGAATATGGTACTTGATACAGCTATCACCTTAACCTAAAGACCATTTCAAGATACAGGTACCCTTACATCAAAGTCCGAGTCATTGAAGCTGTACACAACATTCCACCCAAGTTGCTGGAACTTCTTCCTTTCCAACAGCACAGAGTGGAAGAAACACAACGAGAATAACAGCTTGCGATATTTGGAGTGATTCTGACAGGCGTTGAGTTGAGTCTCTGTGACCAGCTGGTACAGTCTCTTCATGTTTGCTTTGATACCCTGAACAATAACCACTTATATTATTATTAGCACCGCGTCTTACTACCCGTTCGGGTTATACGCACTTACACTAATGTGTATTGGTAGGGTGATTGTGAGATGAAATGGAGGACCTACAGTTTAACATGGAATCCGAAACACGGTGGAGGCCTGGCATTCCTCACATTCACAATATGTCTTGTCAGAGGTGAAGGAAGGGTTTGGTAATCAGATAAATTTGTGCCAACCATTTATACTCATGTTTAGACTACACAGATGATTTTATGTTTACAATCCAAAGTGATATTAAAATAGTAGTTTACCTTGGGTGGTTCTGTGGTCATTTTTATTCCAGCTTGAAGAATGGAAATAGGAAAATCTGGGTGAGGGCTTGAACTCAACCACAATCTGCCAGGAATTGATTACATCATTAATTGAACTTGATAACATTTTTAGTAAACAAACCAGCACTATTATAAACTAATACTAAGCTCTTAACAATTAGCACACGGTCATACAGTAATACTACTTTGAAAGGAAAAAAAGATATTTTGTTAAATTTTATTTATCACTTGTCTCTTTGTTGATGCCACTTTTATCAATCTGTTACTGTTTTCTTTGTTCCTAATTCATCAATAAACACAATTTAATAGATAAATTAATCTCATCAATAATTGGCCGTGTTATAACTTCTGAACTTGTGCACAACAATAGCTAACACTTAATTAGTCTAAAAAAAGTTATAGCCAACAGAAAACACCAAAATGTATTTGAAACATTAATCTAATAAAAAGAAAAAGTCAATCTCATCATCCTCATGAACAGCATCCAGCCATTGGCTGTGTCTGTTTGTAACATAAGCCTCTCCACTGCCTCCTTTCCTCCCACAATCTCTCTCCCTCCACCTTGGTCCAGTCCTCTCCTCCACACTCCACACTCCTCCTTACTCCCTTCAGCCATCTGTCCATTGATCTTCCTCTCACCTCCATATCCAACATCCTCCAAGTCATCCTCTCCATTCTTCTCACATGGCCATAACCCATGAGGCTAGACTAGTCTACTGAAGACGGAGATATTGAGGTTTGAATCTCGGTCAGCTCCAATGAGGCTGGTTTTTCCTAAATGGTTTCCAAGTCTCCTTCCATGCAAATACAAGTAGATTACCTCTAAAATGCTTCCTTTTTCATCCCTACACCATCAAAAAATTTATCATATATGTGTATAACCCGAACAGGCAGTAGGACACGAGATGATTAAAAAAAAAAAGTAACTAACGTGACAAAAAACAATATTAACTATTGTTAATAAATCATGCTAAATACATTTTTTTAAACTTAGGAATTACATATTGAAACTATGGCCTACAGTTAAACATCCATTTTGGTTTGTAATCATATTTTAAAATCCCAAACATTTATAACATAATCACGAATAAATGCGGAAATAAATTTATTTTACCGAGGAGTATTTATATTGCATGCCGTGACTAATAAATACACCCCATATGTACCTAACTGTAAGGTACAGTCATGTTTACTGACCTGAACTGCGGATGAACTTTCCCTGTCTGCATCGTATCAACAATTTTATCCAGTTTAGGCATCCAACTAAGGGACAAATGGCAGTTCGCAAGGAAAACCCAGTTTCCATCTCTCGCTCCATTAGCAATCATCCTAAAAACAGCAGGTTTTATATAAGAACAATTACTTTTAAACACAAACTAAAGATGAGATGCTTGGATCCTTGAATCCTATGGTATTTGAGAGAGTCGAGATTCAGACAAATCTAAAAAAACCAACAGGAATACATTTATTAAGACTGTGACCTGATATACAAATTTTAAGCAATTGTTAAATGTAATTACAGTCAACTCTCGATAACTCGTACTAAAAGGGGAGGGGAACTGTCCAAGTTATGAACAGTTCATCTTATAGAGGGGAGCTAAAGTTGTGTCTAAAGGAATTAAAACTGATACGTTATATAAAGTAATACTATACCTACTTTAATGTGATGAGGTAAACAATACATATCAATTGGTTTTTTTAATCGTATGGCACATTTTACTGGGCATAACTTCGATGTCCAGGTTCAGTCACCTTACGTGTGGTGTAGACTGTTAGCCGCTCTGTTGGCACAGAACGTTACCCAGGGTACAATATAGGAAGTTGTCTACATGTCGTACCCGCAATGAGATGATGTGATGATAGTGAATATGATGTGGAGCCAAGGTGAGTCTTAACATAACTTAAGCCTAATTAATAAAAATCTTATGAGCATTGGGAAAAATACCAATGATACCAGCTGGATATCAAACCCAAGACCCCTAGGGTTGTAGCCAAGTGCACTGACCAATACACCACGGGGCCGGTACATAATAGATAACAGATAAGACACATATACAAATAACAGTATTAGGTACTGGAATGGGAAATGTTGAGATAACAATGGGCCTTGCAAATTATCTAGATACTGTACTGTATGTACGGGGTGAGATGGGAGGGGTAGTAACGCAATGTTGCAAGATCTCCAACAGCCCCCTGCATTACAATACTTCTATAACACTTTTAGCCTGCCAGCATGCGGCTGGCGTGTTACTATATACAAATTTATTTTTGGAAAATTTTGTCTGAATCATCCAAAGTCCAAGATATCGAGTTCAAAGTTATTGAGAGTTGACTGTATACAAACGTATCATAAAAAAAGAACCAAATTGTTATAACATAATTAATTTACATAAGAGTGCTCTTCATGTTTATAACATAATAGACATGGCAAACAAAATATTATTCGTCAGTGACATCAAGCCTTGAAGAAATATTTTTAAAATTGGATTTTAAATTTTTTCGCTTTGATTAAAATTGTACTTTTTTAAAGATTTGAGGATTCGAGATTCGGATTTGAGAAACATAGTATTCAACCTATCTCTAATAAAAAAACTTTTCACCTTTAAGGTAGATGAAATGAAACACGAGTTAAACTCTGAAGTTTTGAAGTTTTTATAACAACAAACAGTCCAAAATTAAAAAAACTATTGCTTTATTAGATAAATCTAATTTAATTTCCGCCCATGGTTCTTCAATTTTTCACGGGCATGACGGCATTTGACCAGAAAAATTTTAAATAAAAAAAGATATCGTGTTCAAATTTTACGACACTCATGACAAATATTCAAAAACTGTTAAGATTAGTCTGTGTAGAAAATTAAACTAAAAGTAGCCAATGGGGTGGGACACTCGAGTCATTAAGGCTATTTGAGATTAGAGGATTCAAGAAAATTTCTAATTTTAGACTCAAATCCTTTTATGATTATTATTATTATTATTATTATTATTATTATTATTATTATTATTATTATTATTATTATTATTATTATTATTTTCTAAGTGAATTTTTTTTAGAGCCATCATATTACTTATTGGTAGTTCAGAACCAGTTATAATATTGTAGGATGACACTGCAGTGATTTAACACTTAACTGAATGCATGAATGGATTATAAGAAATAATAACATTTAGTTACTATTTTTATTTTCTATTATAATTATATTTTCTCTGATGTTTGTAATTTTTTCCAAGGGTCAAATTTGGATTCGAGATTCACAGTTTAAAGGAAATAAGTATAGGTATGATCGTGCATTATTAAGTGGTTATATTTAAGAAAAGGCGCTGGCCTTAACTTTGCCTAAATAAAGTTGATATTAATATTATCTTAGTCGTAATACAAAGGCATATATTCGAGAGAATCTCTTGACTAATGTATGTTCTGCCTCACCTGGTGGCAATAGGGGCTTGTCCTTGCCCTAGCGACAGTGAGTAAAACTTGTCCCCCATATCCGAGGTGTCGGCCAGCTGTATGAGCGACCCAGTAGGGTCCACGCCGGGTGAAAGCACAAAGATGAGCGGAGTCTTGAAGGTGGAATCCTCCACAACAGCCTTAATATCCAGCACAGGGGGTTCCACGAACTTGAGGCCCAGCGTGTTCACCACAAAGGAAGTCACGCACAACGAGATGCGGTCTGGTCGCAACGATCGCACAAATAGCATGCGCTGGAACTCGGTGCAGATGTCATCCCACTCACCTGAACCAAACATTGAGCACTTGAGAGAGCCCATAGCCGGCTCAAAGATAGGTTTATAAGGGAACGTTGAGAAGACTGAGTACATGATCACAGAGAGAGCACAGATTGAAGACCACTTAGAGATTACTTTAAACAACAGGTCATTTAGTTAATTAGTTAAAATATTCAGGAACAGTTGTAAACTAATAGTAAAAATATTACTAAAAGAATACAGTTGAGAAATTCATGGTATTACTTGGTCAGTAAGTTAAGAACTTCTCACCTGTGGTCAAGAAATGTAAAACTCAGAATATACTAAATAGTTTTACCTTACCCACTTTGGTGGCTGCACGGTTTAAGACGCTACTTTCAAAATAGACTAGATTGCAAAAGACAATGAACTTTCGAGTTCCTAATGGCAGTGAGTGTGTAAGTAGGAGCACTAAAGAGTTAATGCTATCATGTAGACGATGGAACAATCAGCTTTAAACACACAATCAAATGCTACACTAATGGTAATAATTTTTATCTTGACAAACCAATAAGTGGCAATGTCTCGGGTTCCTTGTTCGTGTACCAAAGATTCCAATCCTTGGGATACTGTTCAAAAGATGTTATGACGCCATGGAACCCTGGAATTTTGTCTAGTTCCGTGACATTGTCCCATGCTTCCTCAGATAACCATGCTGAAACAATCGATAAACACATGGTTTAGAGATGCTACACTACCACTTCGGTCTTCGAGTAAGCACAGGCAAACCAAAATGTTGCCAAGTTATTGTCGTATAAATGGATCTATTCAGTAAATAAATATCTAATCAACATGGTTAATCTCGGATTCAAATATTTAAATCTTTGAATTTCTCAAATTCTAAAAGGATATTTAAAATCCAAGGAGTAAAAATATATATTTCAATTGCTTTAAACAAGTTTTGAATTCAAATTTTTAAAGCTTTTATGCTGCTTTTTAGTGAATTATACAAAAGCTGTTATAGAACAAACCCAAAAACCAGATACAGACCACAATACTGCCTTTGAAGTATTGATAAAGAATATTGGCAATATTCCACACGTTTGTCGAAAATTGAGAGCAGAATGTTCTCGAGTGGCGAGGCAATTCACACCCTAGCAGAAACATGTGTTGACCCATTATGATTTTCTGCACAAACTTAAATATATAATATTTAATTTTATAATAACTAAACAGCTATTTTATATTATTGTCACAATTGATGTTTTCTAATAATTGTTTTGTGTAGTGAGACAAATCAAAACAAAATAAGAATAGCAAGCACACTTTTTAATTAACGAATTATTTCAAATAATTTCTCAATCATATATGCAGCTCTCCTCTTGTATCGCTTTGTAGGCACATTGATTCTGACATTCTGATTGGTTCTTCCACGTCGATTTTATTTACAAGCATAGCCAAAGCCAAGATTGCCTCTACTAATACGAAACAACTTATGCATTTTGCGTTAGAGCTCGTCATGTGACAACATTTCGGTTATGCTCTTGTTTTTTAGCAATGTGAATCCACAGTAACCTGCACAGGGGTTGTCCATCTGCTCTTCTCTGTCCAGTACGACTCCTCCTTTCAGTAAGAAGTTATATTCAATAGGTTCACCTTCCCCTGAGCTTCTAGGATCTTGATACACATGTGGAATGAAAACAGTAGTTTGTGCTGCTCAAACAAGCCACGACATGTGTTTCTAAACAAAGAGTTTACACGTGATTATGATATTGTACATACACATTTAGAAGAAAGTTAAAATTATGTTACCAAGAAATATTAACTGAATATAATAAAAGTGTAGTAAAATGAAGCACACAATAAAAGTAAAACACTAGCACATGTTTACAAACACTTCCCGGTTCTGGGTTAGATTCCCGGTAGAGCCATAGGTATTTTCCCCGAAGAGAAATTGTTATTATGGTCACAATGGTCTCGTTAATTAGGCTTAATTCAGGGTTAAGACTTCTACTGACACCACATAATCATCTTTATCATCATCCTATCATCTCGTCAGTGCAATGTGACCACATTTGCAGGTGTCTCAGCTGACAAAACCCTGGTGAGGGAGAGGGGGTTGATTTATAGCTTGATATTTTGATTAATGCACTTTATTATTGTTATGGAGATACTGTGAACCTTGAATAAAATGAATATTTGTATTGCTGAATACTGTTAAAATGGTTGCATTCTATGAACCATTAATTTAAATCATTTTGAAGTGTCTTGTGACTTTGCACAGTGTGGTGTTGTTGATGAATGTGCATAGCATGGAGGGCTGTTGATGGAAAATGTTTTATACTTTATAAATCCTCCCTATTCAGGTCTATTGCTAGTATAGGTTAGGTTCATCCATTTTAAATGAAGGGTCCAAACCACTCCTCGGTGTATAAATCTAGATGCTGCTAAATATATAAGCAACAACAACAAAAAATATTAAATTGGTGAGCAACAGTTTATAAAAGACAACTTCTGTTTTCTATCTGTACCAATTTACTCTCTTTTTCTTTTTTGCCACTGTGTTTCACTACCTGTTTACATATATGTACTAATTACGCTAATATAGGCTATAAGGGCTGAGAAAGTTTGAATTTAGAGGAAGCTTACCAGCATTTGAGTGGCAAGAACGTGGTTAACCATTTAGAAAAACCACCCTCAGTTCACCAAACCGGGATTTAAACTCTGACCTTTCTGTCATTGGCAGTCCAGTCTACTGCAAAAGGGACGATATGGATCATTATTTTTTTAATAAGTTTATTTACATTTTTAAATTGTGTCTAGCTAATAATTATGAAGTTATACCTGTAGACAGCATAGGTGTGATACTCATTAAGGAATACGATTCTCTCCTCCAAGATGGCGCTACGCTGGCTCTTCTCCGTAGATACAATGAAGAGGGAGATGTAGGAATCCAGGGAGAACTGGTACATGGGGTCGATCTGAGACATATCATTCAGGACAAAGAACAGGATCGAGGCCCTTTGCGCACTTGGCCAGTAGCCCTCCCTGGCCGTGTCGATCTCCACCTCGGTCGTCTCTGACACCTGCAACTGCTCGGTTACGGATATGGACGTGGTCTTGGATGTCTGAAGAGTAATGAGGAGCTGTAAGTCATCTAGAAGGTTGACAGTCTCATTCAACAGCCGTAACAATTCGTCCTCAAGGTCAAGGAGTGTCCTCTTTCCGGCTGCTATTGCCAGTACAAGATTGTCCTTCTGCTCTTCGAGCTGTGGCCGTTCCTTGCGTACAACAATAGCTAGCAACTGAGCTTCCAAGCCTGAGAACAAACTAATGTTTTCAGTTTTCATGCACACAATGCACAGAAATAAACAAGCATTTATATAGATTTAAATAATAATAATATAATAGCATTTACATATTTTCATTGATGGTATGAAACCCTAGATTTAAAAAAAATTATATATTGTATTTTAATTTGTTTTGTAGCTCTATACCATTCAAATTTTCACCCTTTTATTCTTTGGTTTCCACTTTTATGAAATTTTGTCTTCTCTTGATGACTTATGAAAGAATTAAACCTTGGTTGAGGGATTGGGAGGTAATGATTGGTTTTCTTCATGAGGCTGTGTCCAGTGGCAGCAATGTAAAGTGTGTATTGTGTAAAAGCCATATAGTGTTGTTTCCTTTTTATTTGTTTGTATCCCGTACCTTCTTCCATAACTATGAATATAGCAACTATTAGTCCCTTATTATATTATCCATAGAGAAATCTCACCTTGCAGCTTGACAGCGAAGTTGACCATGGTGGTCTTGGTTGAGATCTCGGGCGCGTAGTGGGGGTTGCTCAGCTTGGTTGTGATGAAGAAACGGAAGTTAGGGTTGTACTGCACCATCTTCTCTCCCAACTTGATCAACATCTGTCCACCTGCAACAACCTTGTTACTTGCAGGACCCTTCACGTGGCATAGGATTTACATGTAGGAAGATGGAGCTACTATAAAATAAAAAATGGGTTTCGTTAAAGAGTTATCTTCCCTAAAAATAAAGAAATTTGGTTTGCTATATCGTTTTAATAAAACATTCTATCATAATTAGTATAAATGAAGTGGATACTTGGTCCCTATCTCTCCACCTCTTTGATTTACCAAGTCACATTGAGCACACATGCGGCTTAACCTCTTTCCCTCTCTTTTATTCCTCATGCCATTCAAATTCTTTAGAAATCAATTTTAGTTGGCTTCTAGTAGGTTCTTGTAGCGGGGATTGACCCATAGTCATTCGACAAATACAAAGCTCAGAACAAATGATAAAATATATTAGGATTGTGATTCCAGATAAATAACCTTGTTTGACTACAGCCTTGTTGAGAATAGGAGCCAGCGAAGGATCCAACACCTCCATCACATTCTGCAGGAGTACAGAGTTACCAAACTGAATGGCTTGCTCCAGTGTCTTCATGAAGTCTGACTGGCCAAAGTCAATCACGTTCAGGCTCTAAACCAAATTTCATCGAAATAGTATTTTAATGTACACACACATTTGACTTAAGATGCTGAATGGTACATTATGAGTTATGACAATATAGTGAGTGCGTTACTTACTGGGGGTTGATTCTTTCTGAATGTTTTCGCACAACATGTAGAACTGTGTAAGTCAAATAGTGCCTTAAATACAATGTGATTTTGACATATGTGTTTGTTGCAAAGTATAAATAAAGTTAAACAGGTTCTGATTTTGATAAAATAAAACTTTGAAAAAAATGGAACTTTATTCAGTAACCTGCGATCACTTTATTAGCTGTGCATCAGGTATCTATGAACACCATCTATTAGCAGCTTTGAAACTTCAACTTTGCTTTTAAAAAAATTATCTTTGACATAACTTCGAAAAAAATTCTGTCTTCAACAACTATGAAGCTTCACCAATAAAAATATTGACAGTGAAAATATTACATATTATATACATTACAAATTAATGTTCTTATGAAATAATTTGAAGCAATAGAAATGTTAGTTGTGATAACAGCTTGTTTCATCAAATTAGTATGAAATATTACAAAGAGTTAATCTGTAATGGTGTTGCTATTATTATAGTCGTAAGTTTAAGTACCACAACCGAGAATCTTTGAATCTGTGTAACTTGAATCATAAGAGTCGAGGACTTTATGTATAGATTATACTTATACTTCCTTACACTCATGTCAAAAATAATTATCATTGTTATTAAAAGATTAACATTTATTTACATAAAATTATGCTTTATCTAGTTAGAGGATAAAATGTTATGTCCCAAAATCTATTTGAGAAAATGGTATGAATTGAAAGCACAGTAACTATTTTTGTATGGATATTAAATTTTAATGGTTGATTAACATTTGTTATATATACTTTGGCCTTTTCCATGTTTTTTATCCACTTTAATCCTTGGCACTGTGGATCAATGAGCAGCGGCCATCTTGTGCCCCGAGTTACAATGATGCCATTTTCAGTGCTGAACTCATCCGAGGGTAGACCTTGGATATTCCACTCACGAATGGTGGTTGGATCCGTCAGAAATGTAATCACTGAGAAGTCTGAGGAAAACGGAATTTCCAGTTCAATAATCTGTAGAAAGAAAAAGTATTATGATAAGAAACAAAAAATAAACTTGTACATAAATTATAGTAGACAGTGATTATAGCTCTATAAAATTATCTCAATTCAGTTTCAAAATATTTTACTGATCCCCCAATCAAAATGTAAAAATATATTCCTATTGAGTTGTTTTAAAATGTTTAGTTGGGAATGGTTCCCAAATCTTACTCCATTCAAATAAACAGCAGTCTTGACCATCCGACCTAAACAGGACCGACAGGTGCTCGGATGGACAAAACGTCCGATAATGTGGCAACAAGGAGAGAGAGAAACAATGAGACAAAACAAATCAAAATTAAATGTAACTGACCCACTTCAGTGGTCGAATGGTCGTAAGCATCACTCTAATGTTAGACTGGTCTAGTGATGATGGGGAGAACAGGGTTCAAATATTGGTCGGGTCTAGTGGGGGGGGGGGGGGGGGGGGATTTTTTCCCAAATGGTTTCCAGCTCTCCTTCCATACAAATGCGGGCAGATTACATGACATCAATAGAATGTAAAAGGATATGTCGAATAATCAAAGGTTGGATATAGGAACTTTACTCATTTGGGGAAGAGGAAGTGAACCCACATTTGCGTGAAAGGAGAGTAGAAAACCACCCTCAACACACCCAACCTGGATTCTAACCTAATATCCCCATCTTGGTAGTCCAGTTTATTGTGAGAATCATGTATTTGACCATTTGGACACCGAAGCAGGTCATTACATAATTAAAAGCAATGTAAAATATTTGTGTCACTCACATGTTTTTTCCACAGTAAGATCAACTCGTCCCTGTACTGAGAAACGAATGGTCCTGTGTAGGACACAAACCCAGTAGCTAGAAGGCAGTTGCCTGGCAAGAAATCAAACTGTTCGTCCAAGGTCTGGACTGTGACCCCCCAGCGAATCTTCTCACCTGCCAGACCATCCACCAATTGGGCTGCCCGCTCTAGTTTCTGCTTCAATATCTCTGCCTGCATTATGTATTATACAAGAGCTATAGAACAGCTTAATTAATAATCATGGATAATAAATAATGTTTTGAGAGATTTTTTTTGGTGTGATTTAACTATTTGTCCTTTAAATACAGTGAAACCTCGTTTATCTGGCCTAAATGGGACTGGATTTCAATGGGATTAACAAAAATCTGGATAGACCAGAAATTAAAGAAAAAATGCATTAAAATCAAATATATTACTACAGCTCACCATTTATTTTAACAATAGCAAATTATAAAACATTTTAAATATTTTAAAACCACTATTAACTCATAAATAATGAGTAAGTTTTTGTTTTCTCGATTATGAATGGTGTTTATTACAAGTGGTGCGGCACGCAGCTGATTTATTGACGTGAGTTCGATCAGCATTGTTTCTGACAGGCTTTACAAATAACTTTGTCTAGGTGGGTTGTAGCTTTCACAATTCGCATGATTCATCATTAATGTATTTGAAAGGAACATTTTTTTTTTCCAATTTGTTACTAAAATTTAATGCTAAATTACAGTCAGGATAAACCTGAAACATGGATTGATGAGGGCCAGATAAACGAGGTTCCATTTTAGATACAATTAAAATAGTCTTCAGTCAAAGTTTTAGTTTCTTATTTCTCAAAAAAGTCAACTTGACTATTTTGTACAAATCTAACGACCTGTATAGATGTGATAAATGTCTCACCCTTTTTGCAAGCTCTTCTTTCTGTCCCAGTTTCTCATCATAGTCTTTCTGTAGCTTTTGTAGTCTTTCATTGAGCTCTTCAAGTTTTGCCCTGGCCTCTGCAAGGATCGCTTGCTTTGCCCGCAACTGAGACATGGCTTCATCTAGCTTGGCCTTTTTTGGTGCCACGACTCTATATATCTTGGCGTATTTCTCTATGGCGATGACCCACATGCAGAGGGACTTGGCGGCAAATGATACGATACCCACTTTTTCTGGTTCAAACTCCTCATTGGATGTGTACACACCAATCTTCTTGAGGGTGCGATCTGAAATGTTGTCCTTGTCAAATTCTCGAAGCATGGTCAAGAAGTTGATGTCCCCCAGTTGCCTCTTGGCCTCTGCCCAAGTAGGTTCAACCCCTTTCAGTATCATCACAGCTTCCATGACCATCTCAACTTTACCTGGTGGCCGACTGTATGACTTGATCTCATTTAAATCTTTCTTACTCAGAGCATCCAATGCCTAGAATCATTTAATGAAAACACACAATGTATAAGTAAATAGTAAGTAGATGGTAAAGAACTTTACAAAATATTTTTCAAACCTTAGACATCTTATTATTCTATTTAAGTACACTCCGCTTACCTTGACGGGTTAAATTATGGTGTAGCTTGTACAATAGGGCCATTATGTAATTGGCGTAGGTAAGATTTTGGGTAAACGTAATGAACAATTTTTTTTTTTTAATTCAGAAAATTATTTTCCCTCAGGTGTTATCTTAAAAATAATGCTAAGTAAGAACCTACATATATTTTACTCGGCATTAATTCATATGGTATGCACACAATAATTATTCCTTCAAATCAAAACCTTTTATTGTTAACAAGTGTTTATTTGAAAGAGTTCTCCAACCAATATAATTATTTAATAATATACGAATGGGAGTTGAACATTTGGTGGGAAACGAACAAAAAGGAGACCAAGGAAGAGGTTGAAGGAGCAGAGAGCAAACAGTAAGTGTGTGAATGAGAGGAGATGAGTGGATGAGCGTAAGGGTGAGAGAATGGTGGAAGGATAGGAGATCATTGTCACCATTCATTAACTGTCAGTCAGTTTAGTAAAATGCCTCCAGCTTTCTCTTCCCTTCCATCATTCGTCCTCCTTTACTTGCTTCAATTCTTCTCCACCCACTTGCACACTTTCTTTTATCTGCTCTTCCCATATCATTCTTGGTCTCCCTTACAGTCTTTTTCTTAAATACTTCATCAGAAGGAAAGGGAGGAATTAAACTGACTCAGCCACAGGTCGGAAACAGTTCATGTTGATGACAAAGTGAGTAGTTTATTAAAGTTATCTTCCATCACAGTAGAATTGAATAAGTACAATGACCTTTATTGCCTCTTCGAAAGCAGGCATAGCCTCACTGAGGTCAGCCTGAGCAAGGTCGGCCATCTTCTTGCAAGCCAGTTCCTCCTCCCCAATCCTGATACTACGCGCAGCCACAGACTTGGCTTGTTCATCCGCTTCCCTGCGCTGAGTCAAGATGATTACAAGATACTCGTCGCACTGTTGCTGAAACTCCGCCACTGAAAACAAGGGATACTCAAATATATCGGGTGCTTTCTTACCCCAAATTTATATACTTGTTGTGCCCCTGAAGAATACATCCCAAATAATGGTTCTTATAATTTACAAACAGCTTGAGTTCTTCACATAGGATACAAAGTGGACATACCAAGAAATAAAAAGGATGAGTGTTTTAGTAAAAAGAGCCTTTCAGATTTTTTTTATTTGCAGCCAAAAGTGACAGCTGCACATCCTATGACTTGGTGTAAAAATATAGTATATACAGTAAATTTTCTAGGTCAGATAAGGATCTTGCTCTAAAAATTGGACTCTAATAATATCTAATAGCACTAAAAGTATTATTACATAAGTGAGGGCTAAGTTCACCTTTTACCTGTGCTTCTGCTAAATCTATAGACATTATCTCCACCTTTTCCCTGGTGTCATCTATCTTGAACAAGCCATTCCGCAGTTTGTTGGCTGATGCGGCCGTCTCTGCCCGCTTATCTTCCAGCATGACCATGTAGCCAGCCACAAGCTCGAGGTAGTTGGTAGGGGTGACATAGTTTGGCCTCTTCATCTCCAGCAGCATCCTCCTGGAGCAGTGCGACACAGAACTATGGATTGTGGCGAACATCTCAGCAACAGCTTCCCGCAAGCGCTCCTGCGACTTTTGCCACTCAAACTCCCTGGCCGTGTCCTTGTCCACAACGGTCGTAATGGTCGCCAAGAAGTCTACAGACTCTAGGAATTTGTTGGCCACCTCTAGCAACGCCTGTTTCGGCCACTCGCTAAACCAGTCGATGGTCGTGCAGTTCACCAGAGCGGGATACTGACGCAAACGGTTCCTGAAGTCATCCCCTATCGGGCTCATGCAGAGGACAATGTGGAGGTTTGTCCGTACCCTGTCAATCAAATAGCTGAACATTGCCTCGTTGGTGAGCTGAATCTTATCTTTTGCTGCCGATGCGCTCAACGCACCTTTTATTTCTTCAAACTCTTCTGATTTGTATAAGTTGGGAACTTCCCCGGTGCTTAGAACATTATTAATGATCTCAAGAAAAGCCTCATCTGATATCTGTGTGTCGTTGAAAAGGAAGGTGGTTGGCTTGTTGTCCACTCCAGCCATCCTGTAAAGACTCTTGAGGTCCTCTTTGAACTCTTGTAGACGGTAATTCTTGGTGACCTCTATTTGGAACACTGTGTATTCGCAGAGATATGCGGCCAAACGTGACACAGACTGTCGACCACTACCTCCTGAAACATTATACATATATAGGTCATCATGTATCTCCAAAAATGAATTATTTATGATATTAAATAAATTCATTTAGAACATATTTTATTGTATAGTTATTTGTAATAGTTCATTACAATCTGATAAATAATTACTATCACAACATGCAAACCAATTATTTTGGATTTGTTCATATGAATATTAATTTCTAATGTATGTTGCAACTGAAAATGGCAATAATTGAAGAAAGATTTTTATTGGTGTAACTTCATAATATTGTCAAAGTTGATATTTATTTCGAAGGGAGATTGAAGTTTCAAAGCTTAACACAGCCCTAACAATTTGTATTAAATAATGCCAGACCTATTCCAACCAGCAGCATATTCCCCCTGGGCTGCGATATGACCCGCACGATACGAGAGATGTGCTGTATGACATCGTTAAATAGGACAAGGTTCATGGGGATGACGCCAGGTGACACATTGTACTCCTCAAGCTGCTTCTCCAAGTAATTCCTCAAGGCCACTAGATCCTGTAGGTCCTCGTAGATCCCGTACGGATTCACAAAGTCAACGAAAATGGGTGAGGTCTTCTCCGGACACACTCCATGGAATGTTGTGTCAAAGTGTTTGCCCAGTTGCTCGTTGATCTGATTAGTAAACCACTCTCGATCCTTGTCATCAACAAGTCTGTCGCTGAACACCCGGAAACACTCGTGGACCCAGAGCCTTTGCAGGGCGGTCTTGTTGTTTTGAGAATCTTTGTTGCTTCTTAATAGACCTTGGAACACTTTGGAAATGTCTCTGAGGTTGAATAAGTAGTGTATCTTCGCAGGCGTGGGCAACATTTTCGCTATGACAGCGTAGTACATGCTGACTGTAGCATCAGTAATAGTCTTGCTGATTATCTTCACTTCCTCATCAAAATCCTGAAGCTGCTGAGAAAGCATTGTGTTGAAGATGCGAACGATTTGAGCCTCACTGGGGAACGTCATGTTGATCACATTGAAGCGACTTAACAGTCGCCCTGTGATTTGATTGCGGCCTCCTCCAGGGGGTCCCATGGATCCCATCAACAGCATCTCCTTTACAAAGGTCTTAGTCTGTTTCTGCCGGTCATACCAGAATCCATAGTCCATCCATTGACGTATCAGCTCCAAGGGGGGTTGTGCTCCGTAAACTTCCTTGGCAGGCATGTTGAAGTCATCCATGAAGGTGATCATGGTCTTACCTCCAGGAGGAACGTACACACCTTTAGTTCGCTTCTCAACACGACTCTCTACAATGTCCTGCACATTGTTGGAAGTGGTTTGAGCAGACATGTTGATCATGAGCAACGAGTACTTGGACTCATCCAGTGACTCAAGCACAGCCTGAGCAGTAGACGTCTTGCCTGTTCCCACAGGCCCCACAAGTAGCCCTGCATAGCTGTGAGACAACAGAGTCGACACCAGGTATTGATACCTCACTGTGTCTACTGTTGGCACTGTTATCTTGAAGAAAGGCAGTTCCTTATCATACTGCCAATTCTCCTGAAGCCTCTCCTCCCAAGAGACAAAAGAGCGAGTGCGAGGATCCACGAAGTACTCGTACACAGTGTCCCTAAGGGGGAATACACCCTCCATTTCTCGGATGAATGCGTCAATCTTCTTGCGGCCGAGCTCATTGACGGCGGCACAAATGGACCAAATGGTGCAGAAGAGGAACCACATCTTGGCCATGGTTTGGTAGCTGTCATCATCTCCTATATTCGGATCCAGGCCATTCTGTTTGGTGGCAAGACACTCGAGAAGCTTACAAAGGCCCATCACTGCGCTAAGTTCTCCCACCGCCACTGTCTCCTCACAGTTAAGGCGCTTGTAGTCTAGTGTCACATTGACGTACCGGTCAAAATATTTCTGCATCTACATAAGAACACATGAGAAATATTACCACAATATCACAGTGTGTTTGATGGTTAGCATGAGAAATTTTTTCTAAGAAAAAATTGTTTCCAAATACCTATACTAAAAAAAATAAAAAATGTAATGGACGATAGATGGGAAAGGCTTACTACATACTTACCAGGAAAAGATTGGTTCAAGAGTTCATAATTAAAAACAAACACAATAATTTTCATGACATATCAGCCTCCTTTTCTAGCACTCACTGGACTACGGCTGAAAGGGGGGTCTGATGTGCCTTTAAAATCAGTGTGATGTTTTAAATGTGAAATTTTAGACATAAATTCAATGATATATATTTTGCATAGCATATTATTTAAGTTAGGACTGCCAGTCTAAGGCCATATATTAATAACTTGTTTTTTTTGTCCCCACGTCTCACTACCTGTTTGGGTTATACACACATGTACTCTCACAACACTAATGCAGTGTTTCTCAAAGTGTGGTCCACGGCGGCCTATCAAGTGGTCCGTAGGATCCCAGGAAGTTTGGTAATGATAGTTAATTAGTGAATGATGATCACGTATACTACAAAAATTTGAAATGCAAAATATTAATTATGGAATATTCATAATATACTGTATTTCTTTTCTCAGAAGACCAAACTCAAATAGAAAAGGAAGACTGTACCAATTCAACCAAGTCAACAAATATGAATAATTATTTAAACAAAATTATGAAGTTTAACACATTTTATAAAAAAAACTGGGTTACTAAGTAATAGTATAGTAGTTGTCATCATAGTAGTAGTAGTAGTATAGTATAGTTTGTCATCATAGTAGTAGTAGTAGTAGTAGTATAGTAGTAGTCATCATAGTAGTAGTAGTAGTAATTGTCATAGTAGTCGTCATCGTAGTAGTATTAGTTGTAGTAGTAGTCGTAGTAGTAGTCGTCGTCATCTTTGTTGTCAAAGTGGTAGTCGTCGTCATAGTAGTAGTCGTCGCCGGGTTATATGCCCTTACGCTATGTGTAATGGTAGGGTGATTGTGAGATGAAATGAAGGACCTACAGTTTAACGTGGAATCCGAACCACGGTGGAGGCCTGGCATTCCCCACATTCACAGGTTGTGATGAGTACACGTCTTGTCAGAGATGAAGGAAGGGTTTGGTAATCAGATAAATCTGTGCCAGGACCAAGGATTGAACCCCGGACACCCAGCACAGAAGTCTGACACCTTACCCTTAGACCACAAGGTCACCATGATCATCATCATCATCATCATCATCATCATCATCATCTATCATCCATCATCCACATCCATCATCACATATCATCATCATCATCATCATACTGTCCCACTCAGTTTCCCGGGTGTGGTTATTGAGCGCACTCCGCCTAATCTCGTCTTTGTACAGTTCACTTTCATTGATAGCATCACAATCTTATCCTTGTTATTTTATGTCTCAGTTGCTCTATCCATTCGCATCCCTGGTCTTCCAACTGGTCTCGACATTCAGAGTAATTAAATTACATTTTGTTTGACATTTCATTTAATACATCAATAATTGTTGTCATGTATTTATAATTGTAAAGTGAAACTGCCTAAAACAATGTTTGTCCTGAATAACTTTTACCCGGTTGAATAACTTACCCCCGGTGTGCATAACTTCCATTTGGTTCTCCTCTATCACCAAAACCTTGAGAAACACTGCACTAATGTGTTAAGGGTGAGGAGGCTTTATTTTAGAGGAAGTGTAGCCCATTTTTGTGGAGAATCATATATGAAAAAAGTAGTTTTAATACACCTGACCAAGATTCAAACCTTAATCTCTCCATCATCAAGAGTCCAGACTATTGTGAGACTCTGTCTATCAGAGAGTCAACCAACAAAGGACGCCAGGTAAGAACCTAATGATATAATTGATGATCCGACGAAATATTAACGGACATGATTTTACAAACTTTTGTTTAGCACATTAAAATGACTATCAAAATATTTTATAAAGTTTTGTGTAGAATTTTTCGAATGTATTATACATACGCAAAATACAACGAAACTGAACCTTTCATCAAAATTGATTATTTGATCTTTTTTATGGAATTAATGGTAAATTATGTATATTTTAATAATAATTAACGATATCAAAACTACACTCATTTTTATTTAATAGTCCTAAGATTTCAAGAAAATATGGTTCCAACCACACTAATAAAATTTTCTTCTTAATATTCATAACCAATTAAAATTTCCAGTTCAAAAGAATTATTTACCTTAACCAAAAATACTAATGGTAAAGAATAAGTACAATACATATTGGATCTTTCTTTTATGATCGTCATACTGTGATCAAATGCGAACATTTTAAATTTAAGAATGAAATTAAACATTGAAAAGCAACTAAAAGGACAAGGCATACTCCTCACTAAAAAAATTTAAGGCTCAAAGTTCACAATTAAAACACAAGAAAAGGAACTGGTGTACACTGAAAACTCATAATTATTTGTTTTAACTGTGGACTTTGAAACGTACATTTTCAGGTAAATGTATAGCCTATTCTTTTTTTCAATGTTTAATTTAATACAGCCGTTTGGCACTATTTTACCTAAATTTTAAGATTAAGGAAAAATGACACCAAATGGCTGCAGTCTGTATTTTACTCTCTTCTGCTGAAGAAGGGGCTGATGTACCCGAAAATTACATAATTATGTCTTTTATTGTTTTAATTGTTAACTTTGTGGTCTACAATTTTCTGGCAAGTATTTAGGCATTGCCCTTTTATCCTCCTTTTAATGTTCAATTTAAATTTAAGAATAATAAACTTAGCTGTAATTTTTCTATGCATAACATTCTACTTCTTAGTTTGAGTGGATTTTTGTACAATTTTTAGAAGGGAAAAAAAATTGACTTTTAACACTAAATTACAAATTTTTAGTTTAAGAAATCCAATTACTTTATTTACAACAAATTTACAACAAACAAAAAAAAGATGAAAATTCTAGGAGCTGAATGAGGAGGCAAAGGACAGGGTGCATTGGAGGTCTAAGTTTCTGACAAAAGGAATGGACCTGTCGTAAGACAGAACAAATACTAATAAACAACTAACTAGGATATGTAATAAACAATCGATGCTCACCTCATTGATGAATACAGCGCCTCTGTGATTCTGTCTCTCCAGCCAAGAGTTAACAAAGGGCCTCCATCCAAGATCTTTGTAGTCGTTGTACACCATGCCGCAGCGGGAGACAGTGGCTGGGGAGGCCACAGCTAGGTCTTCCACCTCGAAGAGTAGAGACACCTGCTCGGGCATGGAGATCCTCTCGCTATTGATAAGGGTCAACACCTTATTGTCGTCCATCACACTGTTCATGTTCTCAATCCACACTGCGTCCACCGGGCCATCAAACACAATCCACTTCTCATCCGGCGACTCGTCTGAGCAGGTCTCTCTCATGATGGCGGAGAGGACCCCGTCAGACCACTCGTTGGTCGCAAGGTTGAACTCTCCGTACAGTTCGCCCAGATACAAGGCCTTTGGGTTAATGGGGTAATCCTGATGTAACACACAAAACAGATGTTTAATTAGTGTATCATTAGCTCACGTGAGTTTATTCTTAGGATTATATCCTAGAATTCTTGAATCCTTAAAGGTATTTAAGATATGAGAAAATATCGGATTTGAGATTTGAAAAAAATAAAAATATGTTGTTTTTTTGTTGTTTGTTTTTCAAAATTTTAATTTGTTTTATAATCAATGCATTTATAGCAAAATAAATTTAAATTTAGTTATTATTTAACTATTTATATTTTATATTAATCTGTTGTATTCCTTTTTTCACTTAAGTTCATAATTTTTTACAAGATTCGAATTCGAATTTGAAGATAAAATTAAGATTCAGATTCATAAAATAATGAATTTTATCCATCTATAGTTTATTCAAATCAATTTGACAGCTCTCAGACTTCTTAAAAACCCTAAATGGATATTTAAAAAAACACCATAAAAACGCTAATATTTTATTCTTGATTGTGAACTATCAGAGGACATAATATATGCTTCACTGTTTTTATAGCTCCTCAATTGTAAAGATGTACTAAGAATGATTTTTTTATCTACCTAATATATTTCAGATAGATGGTAACATTTTGTTTATAAATCCATTGAAGATTAACTTCCATAAAAATAAAATTGAAAATAGAATACTAATAGAAAAAATATGGAATACATTTAGTAAATCAAGATACAGTAAAATATTTTATCAACCTTAAACTGGTTAAAAAAAACTGATTTTCTAGTTTAGATATATATAGCACTGCGTCTTACAACCCATTTGGGCCAAACGCCTATGTACTAATTAAAATAATGTGTTATGGATTAGGAAAGTTTAATTTAGAGGAGATACACCCGCATTTGCATGAGGGAGAGTGGAAAACCATTTAGGAAAAACCACCCCAGTGCACCCAATCTCCCCATATTCGGCAGTCTAGTCCAACACGTTAGCCCACGTAGCAGGTTTTTAGTTTAGAAAGAGTTCAATTTAATCATATCTTGATATGATCAACACATGCGAACATATAAAGTTCTTATATACTTATTCTTAGGTTTACATATAGGGACTAAAAAATTAGTTCTTTAAGTAGTCCTTATTAACTGTAAAGAACAAACATTGAGCAAAATTTTTGTGATGGGGTTAACTCCTTAACCTCTATTATCTTAAACTACAATAAAGGACATTTGCAATGACTTAATCAGGTCAGAACCCACTACATTGTACCCTATGGTAGCCCCTACCCCTCAAATAAAGATCAGGTGGATCAAGACAAAAACCAACATGGAGCAAACATTAAAACTGTCTAATGGTCACCTTAACGATGTTGAAGCCTGGCTTTTTTTGTTTATTCAGCCTCGTTAGGGATCCTTGCAAAGTCCTCCAAGTGGCCGTCTTTCCCGAGCCTGTCCTGCCCACAATCATCACCGAGTGTCTGGAGCTCTTGGTCTCATACAGTTGGATAACCTTGGTGACAGAGTTTGGGATGCTCTGTGGACACAACATAGTCATTCCCTCAAATAAACTATTTTATCATAGGGCTGTGCACAGCTTCTAAAATGTAAACTTTGTTTAAAATATTTGTTAGCTTTGACTTTGATTATAAAATAAATAAAAAAAGTTTGGTTTTAATAATCACAAAGCTGTATAAATACAAATATTAAAAGCTAAACCACACATTTATGATCCATTTTAGTTTGTTTTTTTCACTTAATTGAATTGAAATTTGTGTAATAACTTGATTAATCATCTCACAAAGGAAGAGGTTAATCATGTTTGGAATGTAACATTTTGTAGAATATATTTAATGCTTAAAGTTACATCATTATACAAAATATAGTGTGTGTGTGTTGTTGGGTGTTTTTTTTCAAAATAAAATTTTTTATCTTAGATACTCAAACTTTGATTTAACTTGGGGAGTATTTCATGTGATTCCATTCAGCTTCCCTTCGAAATTAAAAGTGGACTTTACACATTCCTATTGCAGACGAGTGCATAGTTAGCTAATGCGCTAGTTCCATGTTGAGCTAGACTGCCGAGGACAGGGAGATCGAGGTTTGAATCTCGGTCAGGTGAACTGAGGGGTGAGGAGGGGGCGGCGGCGGGGGGGGTCCTAAATGGTTTTCTACTCTCCCTCCACGCAGATGCGGTTTCACTTTCTATATATTCAACCTTCCGAATTCCTAACCCATTAGCGTATTTAGTACGTAAGCCTATTGCCCGAACGAGTAGTAAGACGCGGTGCTAAGTATTACAGACTAGTGAATATGTGTGATATTATATCACACATTCATCCTTACCGCATAGTACATGGTTATTAGTGTAATCGGGGAGAACAATGAGACACCACTGTATAAAAACAAACTTTAGAACAGTCAGTCGATAATGAACTCTGACCTACCCAGATAAAGTCAATCACATTAACCCTGTGTATATTCTTACTTTGTAGTTTTATTAATTCTTTCACACTGTAAATGATAAGAAAAATTGTAAACCAGTAAATAAAAAATATCGGACAGCAGCTGGTCCACAGGCGGAGGATTTTGAACCAATCATGTACAACAAACTTGTCAAATAATAACCTGCATTCCATTTTCCTTTAACTCGGCTTCAACTGCAGTGGCTAGTTCCTCGTAATCCACAGTAGGGGTGTCCACCCCAGGGAAAAGATCTGCGGTTATGCCATTAAACAGGGGCAGGTCATCAGCTGTCAGCTTTGCAATATTCATGTCCTTCATTGCTAACAGCAGCACCTGATAGAAAATACAGAAAGTGACAAGCCAACATCAATAGAGGTTAAGGAGGATTGGAAGAAACTTGACTCATTTAAAAGCTGCAGAAAATGTTCATACCATTTGTTTTCTTGATAAACTAAATAGTAGTAGAATAAAAGCATAAATATTAGCTTTGGCCATTTGATTCTTAAATATGTAATCCCTTACAATTATAATAATTATACAAGTGGCAGCATGAAGCCAACTCCGAGTCGAAGGTGACCGCGTTATCTGATAGCTTGTGATCTTAATAAAAGAAATCAGACATTAGTAGCCGATGATTTCCGCACGTCCATTATAGACTCTGCCTTAAAATATGAGTGAAGAATGACCCCGGGCACGGGATGATTCCTGGATAGCTCAGTGGTTAGAGCATTGGCGTACTAAGCCTAAGGTATCGGGTTCGATTCTCATGTCCAGGTGTCATTTTTCAATTTTCAGAATATAAATAGTAGTAGTAGTAGTAGTATTTGTTGTGTTGTTGTAACCTGCTTCAGTGGCTGCATGGTCTAAGGCATCACTCTCGCAATAGACTGGACTGCCGATGACGGGGAGATCAGGGTTCAAATCTTGGTCAGGTGCACTGAGTGTGGTTTTTCCTAAATGGTTTTCCACTATTCCTCTAAATTCAACCTTCCCCCTCCCTAACATATCAGCGTAGTTTGTACATTTGTGTATACAACCTGAACAGGTAGCAAGATGTGATACTTAACAAAAAAGCCTAAATAGTTTAACTTCACAAGATTGTAACCATAATGAAGAATCTGTATGTGGTGTCTAAAAACTTAATAACATAAAGTAACATCATGATATTATTACATTTTCAGCACAGAGATGTCTAATGTTTTTTCAAATATTTCTAATCTTATAAACTTCAATCATCTCCTCTACAGAATAAATAAAGTTTCTCTAACATTAAATTAATTTAACCATGTAAAACAAAACTATTATGTAAAAAGTGAGTTTGTGTTGAACTGACATCCTCGTCATTTGTGGTTGGGTACATGCGCCTCTTTCGGCCCGCATATCTTAGCAGTGCTACCATCCCACGTAAACCAAAGTCGTAGTGGTCCTGCTTGCTGAGCTGCTGCATTGCCAAGGAATACAACGTGAACACCTGTAAAATTATCATTAATTTAGTAGATTATTGAGCTTTCTTATTATAGTAAGAAAGAGAGAGAGTATGTCAATGTACCCTCCATTTCCCATTAAAGGTAGCAAACTTACCTCGCACATTTACTCTATGGCATAGCTTATAAGATTAAGCCATAATGTAAGCCGTCAATGATAGACTTCTTCCTTTCAAGGTAATGGAGTGTATATTAAGGATATTACTGTATATATAAAGAGGATAACAATGTATATATAAAATATATACAAATTCACATAATTATTATCCATAGCATGGTTCCTTAGAATCATTATCAACAACTGTTTTCAGCCTCTGTCCGGATCAGTTTAGTAAAATTCCTCCATCTCCCTTTATCCTTCTACCATTCTTTCTCCTTTATTTGCTTCAATTCTCATCTCACTCGCACACTTGCTGTTATCTGCTCCTCTCATATCTTTATTGGTCTCATACTTCATCTCCATCATTCTCTTTGAGCCTTGCTTCTTTTACCATCTCATGTACTCCCTGTACTCCAATTGCTGCCCAGACAACAAGATTGAAAATATAAACAACAAATGTAATCTGATGCTTAGTTTTTGAACTAGGTATCACCTTCAATTGGGGTAAGGATACACACCAGTGCCTCCAGGAACGTTATTGAAAGGCACAACATACACAACAGAAAAAAAATAACTCCTAATAACAGCGTGGCGTCCATTCTAAATTCTCATTGCATCGCAAGTAGCAATAGTGTATGTTGCACGTAACTTGATTCTACCAACTATCTCACACACGGAACGTGAGATTACATTTGTTGTGTTACATTTAACTATAAAGGAACTGTGCTCTGAAGAGGAAATCCACGAATTATTAACATTCATAAAAGGTGAGATTAAGCTATAAATGTTTTGTAAGAAAATAACAAAAGTGAAAACTATAGCTTCATAATGAGGTTCATGTTTAATAAAGTACTTGTGATGGCATTTTCTAAGTAGTATTTATATAAACAAAAGTATTGAGAAATGTAAGCTATGCAATTATAGAGTATATTCTGCGAAAAGAGTCATCACAATCTAAATTTGTACTAACTTTAATGCAATAAATGGAGATGTCAAGACCTTTTGACATTTTGAGGAAAGTAAAGAATTTAGAGCTTTCTAAATATAAGTCTATGTATAAACATGTAAAAAAAAACTATTAAATAGATTAATTGCCTTTAGAGTGCCAATATTAATAATTATTTAATATTTCTCTTTAACCAAAATCTCTTTTCAGTTTTCGCTTTTTAGGTAAATTGTGTTATATTTGGAAAGATATACAGAAATGGTGGATAGAAACATATAAAAGAAAAAAAATATATGGCTTTTACAATGAAAAGAATAACACTTTACATTGCTGCCACTGGACAAAGAGGTAATGGCTGTCCTTGAAGAAAATTGATTGTTACCGCCCAATCCCCCAACCTAGGTTTCATTCTATCGGAACTCATTAGGAGAGAGAGTGTGAAATGCTCGACACAACTTTCTGTGTTTGTCCTTTGTGTTTACCTTTTACATGTTCCTATCTAAGTGTCATATCATTCTTTACCAATTTATTTTTTCTCTTTTTTGACTTTTTTGGTTTCCTTTTTTAGGAAGTTACATTGCGTGTTTCATACTCCCTCCTGACAAGTTTCGATAGATTGAACCCTAGGTCGGTGGATTGGGCGGTAGTGATCGGTTTTCTTAAGGAAGCAACCATTAATTACCTCTTTTTATCCAATCGTGGCAATATAAAGTGTGAACTGTGTTCTTCTTATCATTGTAAATTACATGACTTGCATATAATCAGCAAGAGCTGAAAAGAAAGCTGACCTTCTTTGCGAGCATTCTTGTGTCCTTGAAGCCCTCACCAAACAAAGTTATCTCGGCGATCATGGCACTGTCTGGCACAACCATGGATATGGGTCGAAACATGGACTTGAGATTGTCGGGCAGTTCAGTGCGACCTGCGTATCCCGGGTTCATCGTGATAAAGATCCCGCAAGAGTGCACCAGCCCGATATCGGTGCTCTCAAACACAAAACGCTTGAGACCCGCAGCGAGTGCTGACAGTATGGATAAGATTTGTTGGGCTACCACTGACAGGACCTCGATGTTGATGCGATTAAACTCGTCAAAGCAGCCCCATGCACCTGTCTGTGCCAATCCTGCATAAGAATGAGGGAGAGCTACAGTCTAGTTTTCAGAGAAAGAATATAAAACAAAATAAAATTTTAAAAACTTGTGGTTAACAATGTTAATATATTACTATAAAATTAGTGAAATTCTATAGGTATTTATTGTATCTGTCAAAAGTGACAGCTTCGTATCACATGAGTTGATGTATGAATATGTCAAAGTAGATATAGTAAATTTCTAAATGTCAGATAAGACTCTTCATAAGAAAATTGGACTGTCTCAACAAAGCGTCTGCAATTGGGTGAGAAAATATTACTTTATCAATTTTGTCATGTTAGTAATAATTATGTCAGTGAGTTAGAGGAATGTGGATGGAGAAATGAACTTGGACATGGTATATAGTTTTATGATTTTTCTAATGAAATTGGCAACATAGATCCATCCATAGATCATAAGGAAGCAGTGTAACCATAATTTAAAACGTATAATAACTAACATCTTATGGGAAAAACTTAACTTGATAATCTTATTACAGTAAACTCCCGACTATCCGCGGGCGGATTAACCGCTTTGTGGCTTAACCGCGACATCGCCAACAATAGGGGATTCGTTTTTGAAAAATGCAGCGTTGAAAGAGAATACAGGGCTACCGTTTGATGTGCTCAGTAAATCTCTTGCGAGGAGATATATAAAGTGGTTTTTTTTATTATCTAAGTGAATAAAATATAGTGATGTGTTCATAAACGCAATCATGATAGGTGAGTACTAGTTTGAAGTGAATGTGCTACAATCTCTTGTTTTACTAGATATGCGGATTATCCGCGGTTTTGTGCTATCCGTGGCACTTGTCCCCTCCATTACCACAGATAATCGGGAGTTAACTATATGTCTAAACTGTCACTCACTACAATCACTAATCCATATATTCTAGTTTTAAATGTCTTATTATTTAAACAAAGTGATTTACAAATACACCCATAAAGTTATAATTAATACTTAACTAAGTGTCACTTGCTTTGAGAAGACTTATCCAATCACATGTTAATTTACTTTGAAAATATTTTGAGAATATAAGATTGACATTTTAAGGGATAAGACATTAGAAACCCTAGAATATATTTTTAAATAAATTAACAATATAATGTAATGCACTCAAGTTAATAACATTCAATGTACGGCAGAAGCCTGAGAGAGGTATAAAATAACAGTAAGCCGAGATCTGGGATGAGAAAAATCACTGACTCACGTGCACCTAGTGTTTAGCGTGGTTAGCAGAGTTAGACGTGAAAATAGCAACTGTGACCCAGGAGATGAACCCCAGAACTACCCTCGGATTGTTCCGACTGGGTGAGAGTGAAGAGATGGAGTTAGAGGCCTCGAAACAGTTGTCCTAATGTCGTGAGCATGAGCAGACGATGGACTAGTGTATTGACTGATTAGAGATGAGTGAGGGTTAGAGACATCCCAGGGACTAAACAGTAGACCTCAAGAGGAGATGTGCACCTCTCACACGTTACTAACATAAGACTCGCACAGGTTAGCAATCCCAAATCCTTGTACAATCTGTTTCTGCTATATATATATCACACTTTGCCTTCAATAAACTGGCACTTCAGTGTCTAAATCAGTTGAGGACTTCCTAAACACCGTGACCACCACCCAGATCCTCTTTCCTAGCTATCCTGACAGTGAACACAAAGAGGGAAAGCAGAAGTTGACACTAACTTGTTGAGGATGGTAAAAAGATCTTGATCTTATATTATAATATGTATAAAATCACATTAACACTGTTTCATATAAATGAGTGGTTAAAATGATAAAAAGCTTTAAATTGTTGTGTTATTAATTTAAATTTTAAATTACACAAAATATTTTTCTTCTGCCAAATCAACTTAAAATAAATAATATGTTTGTTGATGTATTAAAGTATCAGCATTCACCTGAAAACATGCGCCCCATACTCTTGTAGTCTAGACCCTCTGAGCAGTTCACCACAATTACATAACTTCCCAGGGACTTGCCGAGGTCCTTCACTGTCTCAGTCTTTCCTGTCCCCGCGGGACCCTTGGGACTTCCCCCTCTCTTAAGGTGGAGGGCTGTGGTCAGGGTGATATAGCACCTATCTGTGAGTGGGGTGATGACGAGACGGCCAGAGTTACCCAGGTACTCGTAACCATAAACAAAATACGTGTTGGTCTGGCGCACAATGCAGTCATCAATGTCTCGGTCCCAATAAAACCGCAACTGCGACAGCCACTCAAATGTAGACACATCCATGCAGTCTGGAATGGTCAACTCTTCAATTAGATAGTTAGTAACATCCTCTTAGAAAACTAAAACTGTAACATGTTTGGCGGAAATAACTAATCTTTTTATTTTTTAGTAGAAAATACCTAGACAGATAATTTTTACTTTTATGAACATGTTAGCAATGATTGTTTTTAAAAATGTGGTGTAATATTTCCAAGACTTTTAGAAGGACCAAAAAGTATCTTTAAATTTTGATCTGAATGTCTCTGTGGTCTGGTAATAAAAGTTTCTGGGACAGATCCAGAGGTCCTGGGTTTGATTTCCAGTGGTTCCAGAATCTTTCCATAAAGCAGTGTGTTTGGAATGGGGTCAAATCATTCTCGTGAGGATACATGAGTAGCTCCTTGAATAAATAGCCAGCGACTACGGTCTTGAAAACTGAGATTAACGGCTAAAGGGTCAATTTGGCTGACCACATGAAACCCTTTATCCAAAATTGTTGGCACTATCTTTGTCAACATCCAGCTAATTCCATCTCAGTTCATAATGGGTTTAGTTATACATGCTTTAATAACAATCTTTATTTTGTTTAAATCTAGTTAATTATTTCATAACTAAGTCTGTGAGAAACTTTGCAATTTTGAATACAAATCTAGGATTCATATTCGATTCAAAATTCTGAATCTTGATATTTTAAATATTTGAATTGGATTTGGAATCTTAGATTCAAATAAGTCAATTGAGTTTAATTGAAAATTTGAATTTAAAAGTTTAAACTATGGACTAATTTAACTTTACAAATAAGTTTACTCAATTTATTATTTTACTTAAATATAGAAACTTGCAAATTTTATGATATTAATAAGCATTTATGATTTAAAAAATATTGTAATTACTTTTTTTTATTAGAGTATATTACAAAAAATATATACAATCCAGTTAAGATTAGTTACTGAATTAGATTTGATGACATTTAATCATTTTTATATTCAATCATAAACTTTGTTACAGTAAAATATTTGATTCGGATATGATTCTTAACATTTTCATTTTAAAATATATGTAACAAAATTGAAAATCTTGGATTCACACATATTTATTTATAAATAATTAAAAATGAATATATTTTGTTTTGTAGATTATTAAATAATGGTATGTATTTAAAGAACTACCTACATATACACTCTTGTATTTATTGTCATGTCTTACTTGCTTTGTACATCTTGTCTATAACATCCCGTGCGTGTATCTCCAATGTCACCAGGGCGACAATCTTCAGTCGTTGTTGCTTCGTCAGTGTTCCACGTACAGCCTCCGAGAATTTACCGAGAACTTGGTTCTGCAAACGGAAAATACATAGAACACTTACACTTGAGCTAAACCCTTTTGAGTTCCTAGAATAAATGTTACGTTTTAAATCAAGGTTCATCCTGGGCCAACGCAACCGAGGCTGCAACACTTGCATTCGCACCGAGCAGCAGATGCTAGAGGGTGGCAAAAAGTTGTGCGTGTTTTAATATATCATTGATTAAATATCATAGAATTGTAAAACATGAACCCCAAATAAAAGTAAGAACACTTACATATATTTACAAACACTTCAATATTTTGATACCCCCATGGCATCTTTGTTCAGTCTACCACCTCTTGAGGAAGATGTCATGTGACATTAAAATAAAGAAGTTTTAGTAAATGTTTTTAATAGGAGTGTGCAAAGTCCCCTTTTTCATTTATAGCGAAGTTGAGTAAAATAGTATAAGATATTTCCAAAGCCAGTTAGAAGTTTAAGTATTTAAATGTTTAATGTTGGATAAAAATATTATACTTTGCATGGCTATGTAAATTTATGAATTAAATATATAATTTACAAAATGCTATATTCCCCAAACATAATTATCATCTTAAAATGATAAATTAAGTTTTTTTTATCACAAAATGTAATACAATTATTTCAGAATTTTTTAACTAGATATTTTTGATAAAAATAAAAGCAGTAAATTCCAAAAAATAAACATAAATGTGTGTTTTTTATTCAATTATATTTTATTTTTTGGCAAAGCTTTGTAATTGTCGAATCTGTATTATTTTACCCTCAAATCAAAGTCGAAGCGAACAAACATTCGAAGTTAAGTCAAAGTTTTTGAAGCTTCACACCCATCTATTTTTTAATGTTATTTATGCTTCCTTTTTTACAATTACTGGTGTCATACATAATATTTTTTTAAATGTGATTGCAAGAAAGTAAAGGGAAATTAGAGAGTGTAAGATGGAGAAGAAAAGAGGTAGTGTGCAAGTGAGAGGAGGAGAGTGGAAGAGAGTTTAGGAGAAAGGCTGGTGAAAGGACAGAAGGAGATGGAGGCATTTTACTAAACAGAGTCGACCACAGGGTGGCAACAGTTCTTGATGATGATGACACGAGGAAAATCACAAGATAGTTTTTCCAAATAGTCCTTTTTTGTAAAAATAGCTTTACTCACCTGCTTTCGACGCAGTTTCTTTAGTGGCTTTTTAGCCTCCATCATTTTGCACTGGAGCAGAGTTCTGGTGCAGTCTGTAGTCCATTGAATCTTAAACAAACCAACAACAATAAAATCAACAAATATGGCCTATTGTTACAAATACATGTCAAGTCAAGTAGACCAGATCAAAATATAACACCTTTCTTTATATTGGGTTTATAGTGTAAGATGTCTTGATTGCTATACACCCTAAATAGCCCACATCCAAACTGTGTTAACAGTTTCATGAACACTTGTCTAATAAATGTGAAATTTACAAACGTTATACATACAAATTATAAAATCTGAGCCAAAGCTAAAAATCAATATTATGTCTTCAGAAATTGAAAACAGATTAAATTACAATATACCGTAACCAATGATGAGAGTCACTTAATGTCTAACATATTATTTATTAGGGATGTGCGAGACTTGAAAAAAAAAATCTCAATCTTGTCAAGAAATTTAAAAATGAATTTGGAAAATTCGAGAAGTTTAAAAAAAAAAATGAAAAAAGCAAATAACCACCCTCATAAGTTTACAAATCAAACCCAGAACTTTTCATTTCTATTATACCGTAAAGAAGTCGAAAATAGGCCCTACCTGACTGGATGTGATGCACAACTGTCCCGGCCAATCTTTTATCCACTTGTCTCGCTTATTGAGGTTCTTTCTCAGAGAAGCCCGGCACAACTTCAGTTGTTCTCGCAGAGTTAGACGCATCATATCCTCTATTTAAAAAAATCACTAAGCATAATCAATAGCATGAACAATGTTAAAACAATGTTGGAGTACAATGAAACACAGACTAAAACCCTTGAATTAAACCTAATGACTGGAACAAATCCATTATTTTATGAATCTGAATCTCCAATCTACCTTCAAATCTCGAACTCAAATCCAAATTTTAAGGAAAAAAAATGAAGATAAGAGGAAATATAAATGCAATGGAATAGAATAATATAAAATACAAATAGTAACTAATTGTTACACAAGAAACTATAGTAAACAAGAGGGGCAAGGTTGAGTCTCCCAGGAAGGCTTAATGCACTAAAGCTATTATTACAGTCCAATTTGTAGAGGAAGGGTCTTTTTATGATATAAAAAATCTCTCAACATGGATAATATTTTACCATATTATTAGTGGTTTTTTTTTTTTTAGGTATTGATACTATCTAACAAAAGTGACAACTGTGGATAACATGATCTGAAGTATAAATATGTAAAAATAGATCTATTAACTTTTCAAGCTGTCAAATAAGGAAGGTCCTTCTTACAGAAATTGGACCATAATAAGCCTTATTTGAATATATAATAAAAAAAATTGTGTGTATAAAGAATTCTGCTTAGTCAAAATTATTAAAACTAACGTTTGAATAGACAATTTAAATAATTAATGCACAATCAAAGTAATTAAATTATTTCCTCCTATAAATGTACTGATATGATATGCACCGGCAAATATGGTTTTCGAGAGCTTACCAACTCGACAAAGCCAAAGTTCCACCGGACCTTCCAAAATTATAGGACTCGAGAAGTCGATGTACTCTCCTTCTGCTGAGAACATGCCTTGACCTTCAAGTTTGAGCGAAACTGGACCCTAAAATATAATCAAATTGACTTTTAATATATTTTATCAAGGCAATAAATTATTCATGCATTGATTTTAAAATCAAGTTCAAGATATTTACAGACTGCTCGCTACCTTAGCAATCTTAAGCTTGTTGATGTTGTCAAAGCACTTCTTAAGATGCGACTGCACATTCTCTGGTTTCTTGGATTGCGCAAGTATTTCCAGGAGATCATCATTGGAGATGAAGTAGAAACGTGGGAAGATGTGTCTCTTTGTTTCCAGGTATTTTTCCAGAGCTCGCTGGATTGACTCTAGCTTCTGGTTCATGCTGTTCAAACGTTCCCAAAAATCTGAAATTTACATTTATATACATTTTCCAAAGAGAACTATATATATGTTACTTTACACAGCTAATTTTGAATTATGAAAAATGTGGCAAAAGTAAAGAACATTTTGTAATATTTCTGTTTATAAGGTTGAACGACACACAGACATAGAATAGATCCAGCTAGCTCAGTGGGTGGAGTGGTTGAGACTTGAGAGCCCGAGAGCCAGGGTTCAAATCCCTATCCTGTTATCATTTTTCTATATTTACACAAATAATCCATCAGAATGTCATTTTAAAATACATTTTTGATTAAATGAATTTTAAAATATTTATTTTTTTAAAAAGGTGACATCTGCACATTCCACTTATAAATGGGTAAAAAAATATATATATTCTTTTAAACGTAATCAGACTTGTTATTGGTAGATAAATTAAGTATGGGTACTCTGAATATTTGAATCCTGAAATATATTCATGATTCGAGGATTCAAAAACAGTTTAATTTTATTTTCCTTCCAATTTTGGAGCTGAATTCCTTTTTGGAGCTATTATATATTATTAAGGAAATATATTTTTAATTTTTTAGGTATATTGTTATATATTGAAAAAGGTACAGGAAAGAGGGATAAATATAGTATAGTGACTATACTGTACTGTATTAGTGGACAACCCCAGCACAATTATTAGATAACTCAAGATAGCTCTTAACTGAGTGTGAATTTACATTAACTCCATGGCGTCAACCCACAAGCGAGCTATACCAATCGGGCGGCCGCCATTTGTTGATGAAGATAGTGACAATATTTGTAAATAGAGGGTGTCATGTGGTCATCACAAAAACCCTCCCACCATTAATCTCATTTTTCTAGACCGTAGCCTCTACTTCTTTATTCAAGTAGCTCCTCATTTGTCCTCACGAGGCTGAGTTGACCTTGTTCTGATGTTTCAAAGTAAAATCTGGACGTACGGGGATTGAACCCGGGACTTCTGTGCCTGCAGCCAGGAACTCTGACCACCAGACCACAGAGGTGGTATGAGTAGGAAGAATATTAACGAAATTAACAAAAAAGTAAAATTTAGGTACTATTTCTTTTTCTATAGCAACTTAGGAATTACTGTGGGAAAAACGATATCAATTTGATAAAGTTAACCTGATATTTTAAAATAATGTCTGTATTTGAGACTCAAGATTTTAAGGTAAAACGAAAATTAGGATTCAAGAAATATATTTATTGTAAAGAATATAATATAATATAATGATTCAACTTTAGGATCTCACTGGGATGGTGTGTCGCGCGCAGAGCATTGCGGTCTCTGTTCATGCGATTGGTGATCTCCTTCCAATAAGAAGTCAGATTGTCGAAATCAAAAGACTCTTTAGGCAATTGTTTCCTGATGTCCTCTCCCAGGAATATATTCTAAAAAAACAAAAGGTTTAATTTAGTGCAAGAGGAGCCATAAATCATACCTTCAAGACAAAATGTTGCAAAGAAACACACAAAGGGGAGGAAGATTATTGATCTATTAAATATAAAGTACAGATGGATAGGCCACTTGAACCTTTGATTCCTTGATTCCTTGAATCCCTCAAATCCCATGGTTATCAAAGAGATTTAAGATTTGTAAAAATCTTAAAAAAATACATAGAATACAATTATGAAGACCTTGACTTTAAATAACTTTTTTTAGATCCATTACTGTTTCCAGCCTGTGGTCTGGGTCAGTATTTTATTCTGCCGGTTTGATAGGCCTGTCGTAGCTTCATATACCTTATAATTCAACTTACAACTAGGATAGACACAGTATCCAGTCCCCAGCCAATAATTTATCACTGTGAAAAGGTGAACCCACATTTCCCCCCATGACAAATTTTTCGACCATGCCGGGAATCGAACCCAGGACCCTTAGTTCAACAGAGAGACATGCTACCGACCGAACTAAGGTGTCGGATACCTCAAATAACTATTTTAAGCAAATGGTTAAAGGAATACTATTATAGACTTGTGCAGATGGGAGGGTAACAAAATCACAAAAAAGGACAAAATTGTTTTATATAATGTTTTACCAAAGTAATGATCTATTTGTTGTTTATGATCTAATATATATGACAACAAAATATCATTCGTCAGCGGTAAACAAGCCTTAAACAACCTTTTAAATTCATTTTTAAATATTTTCAATTTAACTAAATTTTACATTTTTTAAAGATTCGAAAATTTAAATTTGATTCGAAAGAAAATTTATAAGATTTGATTTTGAGAAATATAGGAATTGACCCATCTCTTATTTAAAGTTAGAAATAAAAATAGTATTTTAATAGAAGAGGATCCACTTCGGTGGCTGCATGGTTCAATCATTACTTTTGCGATAGACTGGACTGCCGATGACAGGGCGATTGAAATTTGAATCCCGGTTGGGTATATTAATGTAATTTTTCCCTAAATTTTCTCAAATTCTCAATGCAAATGCGGGTTCACTTCCTTCCTTAAGCCCTCAGAGTCCCAAACACATTAGCTTAATTGTTACATATGCATACACATATGGACAGTTATGATGTGATGCTAAAAAAAAAAGAGAGAGAGAAAATAAAAGGAGGTAAAGAAATATTGATACAATTTGCCTCTTTGTGCAGGATTTCAGATCACACTGTACATTAAAAATGTTAATTTTATACACACACATTTCTTAGTTTAAACATGAATAAACATTTATCTGAACTATAATTTTATGCAAGGAAGAGGGTACAAGACATAGGAATTTGATATGAGTTGTAAGCCCAAAGTTTATTTATACACAATAACTACACAAATTTTATTCGAGAATGTTTTCAAACACCGTTTTTCAGAAAATAAATTGCAATTATTCATAGTATTTTGTTTCAATCACTTGCAGTGGTGGGCATGCAGGCTTAATGTCAGGCCCATCTATTCTGGCTTGCCAGTGGTTTCTCACTTGCCCTCCATTCAAATGCAGGTATATTTTCTTCAAATTATTCTTCTCCATCCAATACCCCATCAGCATAATTAATTGTCAGTAGCCCAAAACGGTGGGATATGATGCAATAAAAATACATCTTGAATTTATTTTTAACGTTATATTTGGAAATATATAAAATACAATGTGAAAGCCATACTGTGTTCGTTCCTTTTTATATGTTTTCATAAAACTTTCTTGTACCTTGTTTTGTATGGTTGGTAGCATAACAGCCCTCCCGAGTCAAAGGTATCTGTGGAATCAACGATAGCTCATGATCGGTAGCTGATAATTTCCGTAGGTCTCTAACAAACATTGCCTTAAACTATGCACGGGACAATTCCTGAATAACTCAGTCGTAGAGCATTGGCATGCTAAGCCAAAGGAATTTGATTCTGATGGCTTGGTGTCATTTTTCAACTAATTTAAATAAATTGAATTGTGGTCATCTCCATACGGACATTTCTGTAACATTGGCTTACACCTTGTGCGTTGATATTCATTTCCTGTACCTTCTTTCAAATATAGCAAAATACCTCAAAAAACGAAAAGAGGTTTTCCTTTAAGAGATGTTTGTTTTTTAAATAATATTCTCATAGTTAATGAAACTATGTAAATCTCATGCGAAAGCATGATTAACATGTTGTAAGCAATATAAAGCAAAATATCTTACCTCCAAGTACAAATATTGTCTTTGAACTATTAGAACCATCTCTAGGACCTCCATAATGGTTGACAAGGTTCTCTCCCAGTAGTCAACTTGTTTAATAAAAGGTTCCACGAACCTGGGGGGTAAAACAATCCAGACAGGTAATGTATTTGATTCAAAAAATGAATAATGATTTTAGTTAACTTTTGATTACAGATACAAAAAGAGTGAATTTGATGTTTTATTATTGAGTAAAAATATATTATAGATGGGACTTTTGAATCCTCGAATCCCTAAAATCCTTGAGCATATTTGAGATTTAAGGATTCAAGACTCAAATCCTCCATTTTTTTTTTCAATTTTCTAAGTGAAATTTGTTTTAGAACTCTAATACTGCTTATTGGTCTTATTGGTAGTTCAGAACCAATTATAAATATAGATTATAAATATAGATTAAACTTGACATCCTAGCCCCAGACCAGTAATTTAACACTTAACTGAAAGTATGAATGTTATAATGAATGGATTATAAGAGAGAATATTAACATTTAGTTACAATTTGTATTTTCTATTATTCCGCTATATTTTTATTTCCTCTTATGTTCATAAGTTTTACAAGATTCTAATTCAGATTCGAAATTCAATGGTAAATTGAAGATTTGGATTTGTAAAATAGTTGATTTGACCCAACACTAATCAAAATGATATGATAACGCATGTACTCATAAATATAATAATTTGAAATAAAAGCATTTACCCTATCCCAAGAGCCAGTTTTGTAGTCAGACTTAGTATGCTCAAGTGCAGTGTCACAATAAATACAGGAAGACACCGACCCAGACTAACATTGAATGGGCCAGTTTAGCATTAAAAAAAACTGCCCCATTCCATTCTGGTCTAGATAGTTATTGTCCTGTATTTAGTCTAGCATCACACTCGAGTACTAAGGCTGCCTATGAAAGTGACTCTAAGAATTGTTATTGCTAGTGTTTCACCTGGTGGACTTCATGGTTCCAAGTGAAACCTGATTGTCCTCAAGAGTTTCAAAAATTTTGTCCACAGCTTTGAGGCAGTACATGCCCTTCTCTTTATAAGCTTCCATTTCCACAAATATCTCCGCCCAATTCTCTGAGATCAGCTTCAAACCCTAAACACAAAAATCACACCTCAACAGAAGCTAAATAGTTTCTTCATGTATTGATTCTTTTCATCAAAAGTCCCAGCTAAAGACCACATGACTTGAGATATAATTAAATGAAAGTACCTCTAGTAAGTTTTGTAAGTAAAATTCACCTCCCATCACTTAATGATCAAAAGATAAATACACCGTTTTCAACTGTAATAGTAAAATAAACGTTTTAATGTATTTATGTGTAGATTTTTTCTTTCCAAACAAATAAAACATTTAATTTGTATTTGTTAAAAAAAATTAGATTCATCTTTAAAAAGTGCTCTTTTTTTAGATTCTTGCATCATTATTATGTATGTACTCTACAACATTTAGACATTATAAAGTTACATACCATCTCAATCTGTAGCTCCATGGAGGCTGCATTCGATATTTCATTTATATCTTCAGAAAAGTTTTGCATATTCATTTCCATAATCAAATCTAGTGTGAACTCAGGTGAATTTTCATCAAAATCTCTAAAATAAAAACAACCCATATGCAACAAATTAGAAAGTATATCCACAATATCTTGTTTATTATCAATATCAATGCATAGCACCAGATGGAAATTAATTAATACCATTTCACATACCATATTTACTTGACAATAAAATATAGCCCCAAAAATTAAAGTCTCCATATGTATATTAAAAAAAAAAAGCTGATCAAAAACTTCTACTCTAAACATATAGACAAATGAAAAATTGTGCCAAACAGCTGTATTAGATTAAACATTGAAAGGAGGATAGCAGGGAAAGGCCTACACAGTTACCATAAAACTGTAGGCCTCAAAGTTCACAATTAAAAATACAACAATACACATAGTATGTAATTTTCAGGGTACATCAGTCCCCTTCTTCAACAGAAGAGAGTACAACCCCAACTGGACTATGGAAAAATGGTTAGCTCAGGAACTGTAATACTCATAAACTGGAACAGGTTAAATAACCATAGTTCCCTCAGATTCACCTGGAACATTTCACAACACCATGTCATGGTTATCATTATTAGTGCATCTCACTAGCATTTGAGTTGTACACAAATTAACTAATTATGCTTTAATGCATTAGGGAGAATGAAAAGCATTCGGGGAAAACCACCCTCAGTACAGATTCAAACACCGACCTCCTCATCATTGGTAGTCCAGTCTATTGCAGTCTGAAGCATTCTTGAAGTTTTTTGTGTGTGTGTGTTGTTTTTTTAATAGTAGAAGTAGAACCCAACACCTTAGCTCAGTTGGAAGAGTATCTGCCTACTTAGCTAAGGGTCCCAGGTTCGATCCCTGGCATGGCCGAAAATTTATCATTGATGAAAATATGGGTTTACCCTCTCACAATGATACATTTATGGCCAGGGACTGGATGTTGTGCCTGTCCTAGTCTTAAGATAGATAATAAAGCATATGAAGCTATGACAGGCCTAGCCAGCCGGTAGTGGAAAATATATGGCTTGAATAAAAAACTGACCCAGGCCATAGGCTGGAAACAGTAGTGAATGTGAAGTAGTTTTAAGAAAGTACAAGACAGCCCTCGATATTTTAAAATTTCTTTAGGTACAAAACCTAATCATATTTTTGAGTAAATACAGTAGCTACAATGTAACTGCATCATAGGTAGAAAAGCAGATTATGGAAAAATAATACATAAAAAAACTCATAAATTACAGGCAAAAATAATGAACTATAGATAAATATCAAACATATTTTTATCATTTAAGGAAGGGGAAAAAAAAGAGACAAACCTGCCAAGGCTGTTTTGACACGCCCCCAATGTCTCTCTCTCATAGCTGTGTTCTTAAGATCACTGATAAGAGGCAAGGTGCGCCTAAATGCGTCGACGCGATCCCGTGTGTGGTCCACAATCTCCCACTGCTTCTCCTTCAGTTCTCGGGACAAGCGGGTCAACTTGCGGAACAGTTTCTGTGCCTGAAATAGGGGGATGAACGCATCATGGATTGTTAGCTCACATGACAACCAGTTATACTCAAGAAATTCAAAAAATTTTCATCACTTTTATGGGTCAATAACAATAGATTTTAAGGTCGGATGGAAGGGAATGTTAGTTGAGGTCTGCGTTATTTTTAAGCTTTTAACATTTTTTGGGCAAAATAAATCCAATATCGCTTTAGTAACTACATCTATTTTAGTTTTCTACATCTCAATCAATCTCAATTGTTCGTGAATATCTTTCATGGGCATGGAAAAATTTGAACATACGGTAACCTTTTGGCTTCATTTAAAAAAAAATTGGTCAAATGCCGCCCCAAAATGAAGATAAATTATGTACTAGGGCCTATGTAAAAATACTATTTGAAGATACTTTATTGAGAAATAACTCACCAAATCATGAATCTCCTAAAATGGTGCATGAAAAAAAAATTAATACTTAGTTCAAAGATAAAACTTTACATTCAAGTAAAACATTTTAGTGAAAAGTATTAGCAGTTTGGAAATAATATAAAATGATTAAGTTTCTCTGCTCCTAAGCAATTTAGTTTTTAATTATTTCTTTAACTAACAGCAACTAATAATTTGTAGTTAAAGAATTTTCATAATTTGTCCAAATAAGTCTCAATAGTTCAAGGGTTTTGATTAATTCAAAATAGAGATATTCACGCGGAACATTCTTTCACATGGGATGAACAGCAAAACAACCCTCACAAATAATAAAACAGGAAATTCTTGAAAGTGTTTTCAAATAATCATCATCATCATCATCATCATCATCAAACTGTTTCCAGCTTGTGGCCAGGCCAGTTTAGTAAAATGCCTCCATCTTCCTCTATCCTTCCACCATTATTCCGCCTTTAATTTCTTCCATTCTTCTCTCAATTGTACACTTTCTGTTATCTGCTTCTCCTCACTGTTTCTTGGCCTCCCTTGTAATCTTTTTCCTACATTCTTCATTTCCACCATTTTCTTTGGAATATTATCTTTTTTCCATAGTAATACATATATACATAAGTATTTTAAGGAAAAAAAAGTAAAAGTTAAACTTAACTCAAATAGAGCTAGTTCTGCCATCTGTTAAGACAATTATGAGATCTTTATTAAGAACTTTAGATCGTGGTTAAAACAGGTCTAGGTTATTTGAATAAATTAAAACCTGTTTCAGTAACTCCAAGATCTAAGGCATCAATCTTGTGTTATATTGGAATGCCGTTAAGAGGGAAATTATTATTCGAATTCTGGTCAGTCTTATTGAGGTTTTTTTTTTTAATGGTTTTTCACTCTCCTTCCATGCAAATGCGGGTGTACTTCCTCTAAATACAACCTTCCTCATCCCTAGCTCATTAGCGTAATTAGTACATATGTGTATAATCTGAGCCGTAGTAAAATGCGGTGCTAAAAAAAATACATTAAAAAAGTATTTGCTGGGCTCCTTATGGGGTTTGACATATTATATAAGTTGTGCTTGAAAATGTGTGATGAGACTTTACCCTCTCTTCCTCTGTATGCCACATTTACAAAATGGTTTTTGTTTTATGTAATTAAAAAATATGTATTAACAAAAGAAAAATGACACCAAACGGCTATTTTAAACTAAAAATCGAAAATAAAATAAAAGGGCAAGGCCTACGCACTTACCAGAAAATTGTAGGCCACAAAGTTCACAATTAAAACACAACAAAACACATATTATGTAATTTTTGGGGTACATCAGTCCCCTTCTTCAGTAGAAGAGAGTAAAAGACCAACTGGACTATGGCATCTTGCCTAGAGGTCCATGACCATGATCTTCCGCTTGTGTTTTTGACTGTGAACTTTAAGGCCTATAGTTTTATGGTGAGTGTGTAGGCCTCACCGTTCTATCTTGTTTTCAATCTTAGATTTAAAATATGTATTAAATATTATTTACTCTAAAAAAACTTAAAAAATATTATCTTTTTTAAATTCCAGATATTTTGTGTTGTTAGAGTTTTCGATAGTTGTATATGGGCTTGACCCACTCAACTCGGAAGTATCGAGACTCTGTTATACATCAACCAAACCAGAACTGAACTATAAAGTGAAACTTACTGTAGCCTCCATCTCCTGAGTCTGAATCGTCTGAAAAGCTCCTGTTTTGTACGACTCCCAGGCGGTGTCCCACTCGTCCGAGAGCTCCCACACCACTTCCAAGGCTGTCAAGTCCTGTCAAAAAGAGGAACGATTTTTTCGTTGATTCATTCTAGATTTACATCTTATCAGACCAAAACCTCCAAAACCATATTTTAACTCTCCAATGCAACCCTTAAAAATCATAACTATAAGAGTTAGATTATTTAATTTATTTGTCTTTTTTGTTGTATCAAAGTGATGAAGCCTTAGCTTTAAATTAGGAATGGAATCCTCAAATCCTTAAGGATTTAAATAAGAAGTAACATAATTTAAAAATCATGTCACTAGAACTAAACTATACTCAGCTATTCTTTATCATCATCATCATCATCATCATCATCATCATCATCATCATCATCATCATCATCATCATCATCGTTTTGCTGTTCAAAGTACCCTAGTCAGAGATCATTGAAGTTTGATCAAATATATAATTACCATATTTTGTTGCAAAACTGTAGCATAATTTAGTTACACTTATCAAAATTACAAGTAAAGATGTAAAAATCTAAAATAAAAATAAAAATTTGAGTGTATAGTAAATATTGAATTGTTCTTTTTCAAAATAAAAAATTGAAGTATTGTCAAACATTTCAACAATAATTATTGTAAATAAATTGCTTTGGGGCTTTTAATAAACACAACAATACAACTTATTAACAGTGGCTAACCTTTTCAAGCTTCTCTAGGTCTTGAGAGAGAGGAATGGAAATGTTGAAAATGCCGAGGTCAGACCTCAACTTTTCTTCCTGCTTTCTCATTTCAGTCAAGTGCTCTCGTAAATTTGCAAGGTGGTTCAATGCGTCTGTAAATTTGAAAGAACATAAAAATATCGAGGTATAGGTCATATCCTTGAACATATGAATCCTTTTGGATCCTTTAGCATATTCGAGATCTAAGAGAATATTGAATTCAAGATAATATCAAATACAAGAGTTAAAATAAAATTGTTTTGAACTGAAATTTGTTTCAGACATTAAAATTGATTAGTGCTAATTCAGACACAACATAATATAAGATAATCTTAACAACCAGACTCCAGACCATTGATTTAACATTAACTGAATGTATGACAAATACATTAGAACAAAAAATAAACGTTTAGTTTATATTGATTTATTTTTTAAATATTATTATTATTTCATTTCCTCTTACTGTCATCATTTTCGTAGGTGATGATTACAATTAATAGTGGATCTGAGCCAACTCTATATAATAAAAGCATTTATCTTCTTATCACAAGAGCAACAGCAGTCAGGCCACAAAGTAACACTATACCATTTTATCACAATCTTACTTACCTTTTGCTTTCCAGTTTGATGAAAATGGACCATTTGCAAAAAAATCTTCAAGGACAAATTTTGCTTCTTTCTTTAGTGCTTCCGCTGATTCAAGGAGACCTGTGCGAAATTTCTCCTAAAAGTAAAACAATCATTATCAGTGAAATATGTTTTCGTGTGGAAGGCTACTTTAACTAATTTTGACTAATTTTACAGACCAACAATATCACACTTTAGTAGGCCTGATATATTATAATAATAGTAATTTCCAAACAGTGGTACATCAACAGAGGATACTTAGCGCTACTACTGAATTGTATTACTCATAACATATTTTTTTGGATAGTATTACAGTAATATTGCAACCAAAACATGGACACCCATGATCTCTGGATCTGATGCCAGGAACTCCGGCGACTAGACTACATAAGCACTCATATTAAGTGATAGTCTAGTCAAAATTGTATCAGTGTGGAAATGAGTTTGTTTACTCTTACCAAGTAGTAAATCAACCATAGAATTAAGATGGATTATATGAAATATCACCTCGACAAACATCACATCTTTGTTCATACTTACTTTGCTTTTCTGCAACATTTCCGCTGCTTCTTCCAAGACTTTCAAGTACTGTTGCCATTCTTCCTTCAGCCCGACATATCTGTTCTGCATTTCTACTGATATCTCAACTTCAAATTTATCTGAGAACATTCAGAAAAATATGCAGTATTTATCAATGACCGATGGAACATAATACATATGAAATAATGTACATTAAGCAAAATATAAAATAAAATAAATAAAATGATAGAATTGTAGAAAAATAAATAATTTTATTTATTTTATATTGTAATGGAACATAATATAATAATCAACTAAGGCATAAGCTTGCAGCCTCACAACTACCAGAAAACATGCTGAAGTGCGGATATCTATGGTTTTCAACTGAACACAGATAAATTAGGATCAGTTTAAAAAAAAAGTATGTTTTAATGTATGTATCTTTTAATTATTATTTTTTAATTGTAAAATGGTGTTCCTCTTCAAAATCCCACTGTTTTCTGATTGATACTGCACTATATATGGATGGAACTGCTTGTTTGAGTTGTGTTACCTTCTTAAGTCAGGGGTTATGTGTGGGGTGAAAGAGTCTGCAAAGATTGTACACCGGTACATCAAATTGACTATAACAATTCATAATGATGGCAATAATAATAAGTTTAGTAAATGTTTCACTTTATTTTTAATATAAAATGTGTATTTGCTATATAATGTATTAAAAATCAATTTAAAACTTTTTTTTTGTCACTTTTGTTTCATATTCTAAACTAATTCCTCTGTATGAACTATGAGAAAATAAATGGGATAGAACCAAAGTTTTCTGACACATCTGCCCCTTTGTATTGTCCCATTCTCATACCTTGATAAAGTAATTGAGTAAAACTGATTAACGTATTATACTTAGCAAACATTTCTAAAAATATAAATGAATTGTAACAAGGTTATTTTGTTTATACAGGCCAAACTACTAATTTAGCTTTGAATTGACCTAAGAGAGTTTATAAATACCCTATAGATTTTGTGCACTGCATCTGTCTCAGCTAGCCACGTATTTACACTAATGGCGTAGGGATATAAGTAAATGCGAGATTAGATTATATACATCTCCATATGCATGGAGTGAAAGTGATAATCCCCCCGATACACCTGTTCAAAATTCAAACCTGAATCCTGTCATTGGTAAACAAAATCAGAAGAAGATGACGTCCTAATCTGCATGCACCTGATTTTTACATTATGGGTGTAGCGTAAATGGAAACTTTTCTTAGCATAGTTTGGTCTAGGTTATTTCTATCTTCATGTCAGATCTGTATTTGTATATTATCCTACCTAATACAACGAAGCGATCCTCTATGTTAGGGAAGATCTTTTCCTTCTCTGGGACTTCCTCCACTAAAACTTCGTGGAGGGGAATGTGTTCTGGAGTTCCCTTAAGGTGGTTGGCACTTTCATTACTCTGGACAATAGACAAATAAACAACATTACGACAATTTAAATAAATCAACCAAATAAATAACTAAACATAGAATCATCTATCAAAGGAGTATATGGGCAAAGTATGAAATTATTGAATTTATAAACAATAATAATGATACAAAGATTAAACATTGAATTTTAAAATGAGTTCATAAAATCTCATCATTGAGTCAGAAGATAGCCACTATCTCAAAAAAAATATAAAAAATTGTAATTCACACTGTAAACCAAAACGATCAAATAAATAAAATTAATGAAGCTGAAAAGGACCTTTCAGAGTTTTCTTTTACGTATTGGTAGATGTCATCCATTTTGTCCTCGGTCGTATTCTTCAGCAATAAGGTCAGTGTACTCTGCCACTCAACACAATGTTCGACAATGGACTGCTTTAGTAGGCTGCAGTTGATGATTAGGAAGTAAACGTGAGAGACGCTCTCCTGGCTCAGTACATTGATAGCCACCTCGGAATAACTGGAACCAAGGTCAGTTCACGAGCTTTGTGAGAAGACTGGTGCTTCAAAATGACAGTATTATGGGCTGGTATAGAAACTACTTCAAGCCTGTACAAAGCTTTGAAATGTTGAATCCGAATCACAGCCTTGTTAGGGTTTGTATTGAATTCAAAATTCAAAATCTTAGTAATTTAAAATTTTGAATCAGTCTCAAAATTGTAAACACAAATAGAACCCAGATCTGAGTTCAATAAAATTTAATTAAAATTCAATGTCAAAATTTGAATAGTTTCCTTTTTTATATAAGTTACCATATATTGATTATTTGAATTTACTATAGAAACTTACAAATTTCATAATATTAATAGTCGGTCTATTAATTAGAAACATTATTAATGGACTCAATTCCAGCATATATTTACAATTAAGTCTGATATTCAATTTTGATTTTTTCTAAACACAAAAGGAAAAAAAAAGCCAATTTTTAAATATTGATAGGAAAGATAAATAGGACCATGTAAAAGGAACATCAAAATAAACATTTAATGCAATTATGTTGCACCACAACGTCAAAATCTTACCGGCTGATGTCGGACTCAAAGGAAGAAACTGGTGGATCCAGATTTTCATAACGAGAAATGAAGAGATCCTTGTTCACATCCCAAACTGTGCGAAATTGGTCCCAGGTCTTAGCGTAGTTGATGATCATGTTGGTGCTGGTCAGCATTTCTGTGCAGGAAGTTGCAAATCACCGACATTTATGAACACAAAATAATTCATATGCATTTGTAACTACAGTCTAGTTCTCATCGTAAGAGTATTAACAGACCACAAGAAAGGCTACTAGATCTACTTTCATGTATTTATACGTCAAGTCATGTGATCTGCAGCTGTCACTTTTGATAAGTAGTATCAATACTAAAGATGGGAAGCTTGAATCTCTTGACTCCTTGAATCCTATAGGATTCAAAAGATTTGAGATTTGTAAACATATTTAAAAAAGTATCTCGAATACAATTTATGAAGCCCTGGTCTTGATATGATAATTTTAGGGAATTGGCAAAAGAAATTGACTTGTGTAGTTGGTAAGGTAACAAAATCACCAAAAAAGGAAAAAATTGTATCATATAATTAATTTACTAAAAAAGTGTTCGTTTTGTTGTTTATACATATTTGAAAGAAGGTACAGGAAACATGGATGGAAAACATACAAAGGAAACAAACATAATATGGCTTCTACAATGCTGCCACTGGACAAAGAGGTAATGACTACCTCTTGAAGAAAATCAATCATTACCGTCCAATCCCTCAACCTAGGTTTTAATTCAATCGGAACGCATCAGGAGGCAGTGTATATTACCTTCGTTTATGAGATTCTGAATCTTGACGCACTCATTGTCTTTATCGATAGACTCATGGAAGGCCACCAAATGATTAGCTGGGACACGGAATTTCTCGTGCAGACGAGGGATGGGTCGCAGACTGTGTACCAACTGTTGCTTCACGTTACGCACCATGCCGCTGATCTCCTGTATGGTCGGTGAGAATGTGAGCTGAAAACAAGGGGAAAATACACAAAGCTGTCTATAATTGTAATAAATAGCTCTGGACCAAATGCAAGGCGGGGAGGAGCCCCAGTTGTCTAGTGATGACAGGAATCGATGGCAGGCACGAGGGTTATTAGTCCTCAAGTTGACATGTTTCACATTTGTGGCTAGGCCTGAAGGACACAGCCATGGTGGGTTAGAGGAGTCTATAGAGAGGTATCTGTTCCTTAGATAAGTGGATGCTGGACCCTGACACAACAAGCGAGTTTCCACTTTGAAAAGTTGCTGACTAATTATGGGGTGGTCTGAGAATGTACCAACTGCGTAGAGAAGTGTATCTCAATCTTTTTACTAACGTGGCATTCTTTGATACACCCCTGATACTTCTCAGAACACTGTTAGGTACAGTTGTTGTAAGTTAGGGAAACCCTTATTGCAGATATACCTTAAATAAAAAATACTTTTTCATGAGGAGAAATTATTATAGAAACATTAAATTAATATTAACTAAAACAATAATATACTTTGACCCACTGCTACAAACGTCAGCATATTTGAGAATAGGTTTTAATTATTATTCTCTTTCAAACCAGACTAATAATAATACCACAGACGGGGAAAAATTGTTGTTTTACAATCCTATTAAAAATCCAAGCTAGTTTTAAAGAATTTAATTTCAAGGATTCCTTCTCGGACGATATTTTATGATGAGCACTATCTTTAGTGAAAATTAGAGAAAATAGAGCTCAACTTAACACAGTTTTTTTATATACTTTTGAAAATATACTGTTCTGCTCTAGGTTCTGATTGGTCGATCCTGTCCTGGGGCCATGAGGTTGCAGAGCTCATCTCCAAAACTTGAGTTGAAAAGGAAGCTACGATTTTCACAGTCAAAAGATACAAAGATACAATAGCCACTCTGGCTGTGGAGAGTGAGTTTATCTCAGCCATTATCATATGGCAGAGCAGAAAGTGATTTATTAAATCAAATCCAAATCAATTAATGTGAAAACCATAATTATTTAATATTTATTAACTTATTTTTAGGATACACAACATGATGTAAAATATTTTAGCAGTGACCATATGTTACACACGAAGACCTAGAATAATAAACTGGTGGTATCACAGAGCTACAAACTCACCTTGAGATCCACCAAGAGTATGGAGAGACTGATGAAGGGGGATGGACCGCTAACGCCCTCCCCATGTAAAATGTTCAAAATTATCTGAAGCGAGCTCCTGCAGCAAAGCTTGATGGCTTCCTCCAACAGCGTGTCCATCTTGTGGATGTAGTCGGTCCACACTTTACCCATCTGGACACAGACATACAAATACATCATCATCATCATCATCATCCAGCCTGTTGCAGGGTCAGCTTAGTAAAATGACTCTATCTTCCTACGTCCTTTCACTCCAATCCCTCTATTAACTGCGGCCGTTCTTCTACTCTCCCTTGCACATTTTTTTTGTTATCTGCTCCTTCCATCTCTTTGTTGGTCTCACGTGTGATCTTTATCCAACATACTTCATCTCCATGTTTCTCTTTCTCCATCCTCATTGCATGCCCATACCAACACAAATACTGCAATGTGTAAAATAGATGTCAACATTTTATTATTTTCAAATAGAAGATATTAAATAATTTCTTATTAGATCATTTAATAAAGTTAAGTGATAAAATCAATAATAGCGATAACCTCATCAACAGGGACTCAGAATTAATGTCAAATTCGTCTGACCTGATTTTCTGGTGACAAGGTCAAAGTTGGTTGTACTGATGGTAAATGGTTTCCCACAATCCTCCACTAGGAAGGCAAGCATCCAATCTTAATAATTTTATATTCTTTAAATTTAAAAATGACACGTGGACAAAAGAATCAAACTCAGGACCTTTGGCTCAGTAGGCCAATACTTCTACCGTTGAGCTATCCAGGAGCCACCACGTGTCAAATAGGCCATTTGAGCACGCCATCATCAAAAGAGTTGTAATAAGAATATGCATGTAATCACATTGTTTTGTTTGGAAAATATTTAGGAACAGCGAATAAATGTATAATCCATTATTGTGAAGGGTTGAAGACTTTTAGCTCGTCACAATATGTTTAACCCCTTTCCCGCAAATGAGCAGTTCCTTCAATGCCACGGTGCCTCAAGAGTCCCCACCCTTATCGCGTCGGTCTGCAAACTATCATCAAACTAAACCGAACAAATGCGCCAAGAACACCCAAATTGAAAGGGAGGGAGGGGTCGCGATGACGTTGTTACAACACAGGAATCGACTCCTGGATAGCTCAGTGGTAAAAGCATTGGTGTACTAAGCCAAAGGCCCCAATTTTGATTCCTGTGTCCAGATGTAGTTTGATATTTGAAGAAAATGATATTTAGATGTGGCTATAAACATTCGGAACAACTATAATAGTTTGGTTATTTAATCTATTCCAATAAGACACTTTAAAAGTGTTTTCTTTTTTTTCAATGTTGTGGTCTCCTCCATTCATTTTGTCTTCAAGTGAATGCTGGTATATTTTTTTTAAATCATTCTTCCTTACCCTGTTTCCTTGAATCAATAAATTCTATGTCACCAATAAAAATACATTAGCAGTAAATCAACTTAAAAAAAAGCTGTACTTACACTTTTTGTGTGCTCTTGGAAACCTTCAAAAACAATTATCATACATTTGATAATATCTTGATAATGATCAATTATTTTAATAATTACTTCTTCTCTGAAATAGAAACAAAATTAAGAATATAAATATGATAAGTGAGCTTAATAAAATTTTCTAGAACCAAATCAATATTTATTCTAGAGTTGGGTTGAATCCATTATTTTACAAATCCAAATCTCGAATCTGAATTTCCAGTTTACCTTCAAATTCCAAATCTGAATCTTGGAAAAAGATTATGAACATAAGAGGAAATATAAATATAATATAATAATGGAAAATACAAATAGAAACTAAATGTTCAAATTCTTTCATGTTAACATCCATACACTCAGTTAACTGATAAATTACTAGTCTGGGGCCTGGTTGTTAAGTTCAGTCTCTGGTTTTGAATCACCAATAAGCAGTAATAGAACTATAAAACAAATTTCACTTGAAAAATTGAAAGAAATTTTTTTTTTAAAGGATTTGAGTCTCAAATCTGAAATTTTCTCAAATCCTCAAATCTCGAATCTCCTCAAGAATTCAAAGGATGTAAAGGATTCAAGGACCTGTCCCTATTTCTTACAAATGTCATCAGAAATAGTATGATAAATTTTTCCCATAAACTTAGTTTTCCATGTTCTCATCATATGTAAATAAGAAAGAACAAAAAAGTTAAGTTATTAATGTAACTGTAAAAATGGTGTAGTGAGGATATTTTCTAGGGCAAGGTGAAAAAATAAAGGCCTTTAGGGATGAAATTTTTGGTCTTAAGTTAATTGTTTTTAGTGAATAAGATAAAATTTAACTGTGGTTGATTGTGTTAAATATTTATTAAATATTCAGTGAAGATTCTTTTTTAAATACAACTATATTTTTTATTTGTGTTGCTGATTTCTTAGTCTAGGGACAACTGCTTGCAACATGAAATGATCCTGTAAAATAAGAGATGGTTGGCAGCCCATCCAGTTAATGGTCTCACTAGCTACTAGTGGTTCTATTCTTCATTTTATAATGGCCTCCATACTCTCATTTACACAACAGAACACATAAAAAGATACAGTAGAGAACTGCTAAAGAAATTGTCAGCCCATATGGTAATGAGTGTAAAATAAAATTGTCTATCCTAAGTTTCTAAAGCTTATTAAAGTTTCTCAAACAACAGAACAAAAATATAGAGTAGATATGATGTATTTATCTGCAAATGTTGGCACTATCTTCCCTAACAGTGGTGACCGCTCAATCAATATAGCTTAAATACGGTCTTAAGCCATGGACTTTGGAGGCACCTCAAAAGTAAAAAGTTTTTTCTTAAATAGCTATTATTAATTAATATTTGGAAATGGGTTGAATCCTATACTTCTCGAATACAAATCTTAAATATTATTTCGAATCTTGAACAAAATTTTGAATCCTCGTATCTTTAAAAATGTACAATTTTAGTTAAAGTGAAAATATTTAAAGTTAAATTTTAAAAAAGTGGTATAAGACTTGTTGCCACTGACTAATCATAATTTGTTTGTCAGGTCTATTATGTCATAAACAACAAAAAGTTCACAATTTGTTTAGTAAATTAATTATATTGATACAATTTTGTCCTTTTTTTATTTTATTACTCACCCAACTACACATGTCTATTTAATTCCTTCAATCAATTGGTTAAAATCGTTATGTCAAGTCAAAATTTTCATATTTGTATTAGAGATACTTTTTTGAGATTTTTTATTAATCTTGAATCCCTTGAATACCATATTATTCAAGGAATTGAGGATTAGAGCATTCTATCTCTAACAGTAAGACACATTTGAAAGTCTACCTGTGCTTCGCCATCAGCCTGTCCAGATCCTTGAGTTTATAAACAATCCCGTGAGGGATCTCTATCAGAGGAGTATCACAGATCTTCTCACAGATACGAACAACCTCAAGGTTGGAGTTTTTGAAGTCATCAACGAACACTTGCAACTAAGACAATAAAGTGTGAATTAATTTGACAAGAATAAACAAACAAGTAACGTGCTACAACCTACATTGGCTGTCACATGATATAATGTGTCACCCTCGTATTGAACTGGAACGTCGGTGATGGAGAGATAAGGGTTCAAATCTCGGTCAGATGTTTTTTCCTAAAAAGATTACAATTAAAATTATTTAATAAATCTTTATAAGGAAAACCTCTTTTCGCTTTATGAGTTAATTGTATTATATTTGGGAGAAAGTACAGGAAAGGTGGATAGAAACATATAAAGGAATGGACACAATATGGCTTTTACAATGAAAATAAGAACATAGTTCAAACTTTACATTGCTGCTATTATACAAAGAGGTAATGGTTGCTTCTTAAAGAAAATTGATCGTCACCGCCCAATCCCCCGACCTAGGTTTCATTCTATCAGAACTCATCAGGGAGGAGTGTGAAACGCGCAACGTAACTTCCTTCCTAAAAGAAAAGTTTTGTTTTTGTAATTTTTTTAAATATATTTTTGCATGTTGTTGTTATTGTGGTTGTTATTGTTATTATTGTTGTTACTATTATTATTATTATTAATGTTGTTGTTGTTTTATGCCAGGTCCATTTCTTTTGGCAGTGAACTTAAACCGCCAATGCACCCTGTCCTCTACCTCCTTTTACAATTTTCAGAATTTTCTCCTTTCCTTCATTTCATCTAATATTTGAATCCTCTTCTTCCTAACCTCCTCTTTCCCTCAACCTTCCCTTCTATTACGTCGTTCAGTTGTAGAACCTTGAAAGGTAATCTCGCCACCTTTTAGGGTTAACGAAGGGTACATGTGCTCTATTATTAATTATTTAGTTTCACCATGTCTCACTATTCGTTCAGGATGTACACATATATGCTAATTGTATAGGAATAAGGAAGGTATAAATTTATAGTAAATGCACCCCCAGTTGCAAGGATGGAGACTAAAAAACATATGGGGGGGGGGGGGGGGGGAACTCAGTGCAACTGACCGGGATTCGGGCCACCATATCCCCGCCATCAACACTACTGTATATTACAAGAATGACACCTTAGATCATGCGACCACCACAGTGGGTCTCTATTCTTAATAAAGTTAGAAAGTCTTACCTTTTAACCTCAAAATGTAAATATAATCCAAAGAACTGTTTTTATCATGATGCAGTATCATGAAATATGTCAATGGAAAATGATGAACCTGTTTCTTAGCTTAGTTAGAATATGGTATGGTTGTGCAAAGCTTCTAAACTTCGATTTGCATTCAATACAAAAAAATTTCGGCTTCGACAATTACAAGCTTTGGCAATACAAATATTGACATATAAAATACTCAATTAATGCCATTCTGAGCTGTTATATACATTACTAATCAAAATTAATTTGGAAAAAATCCAAAGTAATTGAATTGTAAGTTGTGACGATAACTTTATTTATCAGATTAAAACAAAATATTATGAACAATTGTGCAATAAAACATTTTCCAAGTGATTTTAGTGCATTAAGTTTTATAAATAGCAACAATATAATATTTTTCCATGCATAAAACAACTAACAAAAACTATTAAAACCTCGATTTGGCTTTGAGAATATTTCATATATTCGATTTGAGTTTGCTTCAAGTAGAAATAGTGTACTTCAGACACTCTTAGAATATGGATAAAAAAAAATTGATAATCAAATAATGTGATGGTTACTCCCCTTACTTTTGGCCAAGATGAAGCCCAGTGTCATATTACAGAAACAGCGTTTTACCAACACTAGGTGGAATGTGAACGTCAATGATTCACATTATTAAAGGGATTATAAATTACAGTTTGATTAAAAGAGGAAGGAAATTTTTTGATACTTATGAAAGTTAGGTCCTATAACAACAATTTTCTTACATTCATATGTCATTTCATGTGATTTTCAGCTGTCACTTTTGATAGACATGATCAATAACTGTAAAATAACAATAATGAGATATTAAAAATTTATCAACTAATGTCAATGTCAAAGTTTGTATTTTCTCAAAGATCCTACTATAACTTACCTCGGCTGTGTGTTGACAGCATTCAGAAATATAAAGATCAGACACATCTGTGTTCCACTGAAGCTTGTGTAGGCCAGGATTGATCTTCTTGTCACATCCTCTTATCAGTTCTTGGAACAGAACCCTCTCTTCATCAGACAAGGCTACAAATATACACAATCTTACAGTTTTCAGTCGGACTTGTGCAGCATATACTACTTGAAGATCGGTTTAGGCAAGTGAGCCTAAAAAAAAAGGTCACTTGAAAAATTGAAAAAAAAAAAAAATGTTTTAAGCATTTTAATCTTGAATTAAAAAAAAAATTTAATCCTCGAATCTTGATTATCCTTAAGGATTCGAGGGCCCATCCCTAGTAAAAACAACTAGCAAATATTTACAAGCCCTTCAATGTTTCAATGCCACATAGCGTCTTCCTTAAGAAGGTATTACATTAAACAGGAAGTTGACCAAATCCGACACCTTATGTCAGTCTGTAGCATATCTGCCTATTGAGCTAAGGATCCCGGGTTTGATTCCCGGCACAGTCGAAAATGTATCATTGGTGAAATGGGTGTACCCTTTCACAATGATAAATTAACGGGTGAGTACTGGATGTTGTGCCTGTCCTAGTCTTAAGATAAATTATAAGGCATATGAAGCTAAGACAGGGCTGGCAAGCCGATAGTGGAAAATATACGGCTTGAATAAAAAAATGACCCAGGCCACAGGTGGGAAACAGTGATGGATGCAAAATGTAAAAAGGAAGTTGACCAAATAAAAATAAAAACCAGTTTCCTATTCAGTCTAATACTTCTTGAGGAAGATGTCATGTGGCATTGAAATTAGGGATGGAACCTCGAATCATTCACATCCTTAAGGATTTCAAGAGTTGAGGATTCAAAATTTTCCTAATTCAAGACTCAAATCCCTTAAAAAATTGTTTTTCAATTTTTCAAGTAAAATTTGTTTTATAGCTCTAATATTGCTTACTGGTGATTCAAAACCATTTATAATTGTAGAACTAACTTAACAACCAGGCCCCAGACCAGTAATTTAACACTTAACCAAATATATGAATGTTATAATGAATTAATTATAAGAAATAACGTTAACATTTACTTACTTTTTGTATTTTTTACTATTCTACTATATTATATTTATTCTTATGTTCATAATTTTTCCCATGATTCGAATTTGGATTTGAGATTCGAGATTCAGAGGAAAATTGGTATTTGGATTCATAAAATAGTGAATTCGACTCATCTCTAATTTAAATATTGAAAGTTTTGTAAATATGTGTTAAGAGTTTTTTACTTTTATTTGCACCTCACATTCTACTAAACTTTATACAGAAATGCTGTGTATATTCTAATTAACAATAAGAAACATTCCTAAAATTGATTGCACAACTTTTGTTTGTAAAAAATAATAATATATATATAGAAAATAAGTTAATAGGTGTAATTGTAAACACACCCACAATCAATAGAGCATTTTCTAGAAAACTTCATTTCTTTTGATGTGAAGTTTTATTCTTGTTAATATTTGTTTAAAAAGCAGTCCCCTTACATGCGATGATGTTGTTATAATCCCTGACGACTTGAAGGACAGACTCGTACACATATTTAATGTTCTCCCACTTGTAGTACACTTGCTGCACATTGTTTGGTATGTCGAAAGACATCATATCCCAGAACTTGGACTCTCGACACACGATTAGCAGTTTCCTGCGCACATTAATACATGTTACCTATATAGGCCAAGATGAAAGTAATGATTGTTGAAGTGCTGTGTATACCTAATCGTCTTGAAATCCAAGTGAGATAAAAATACAATCCTCATCTAGTGGAAAAGTAATGGGTGCTACGTAGTTCAATTTAACGATATTATATTTGTAAGAAGGTACAGGAAAGGTGTTTGTCTTTTATATTAAAGTCCTTTTACATGCTCCTATCTAAGTGCCCTATTATTCTTTAAGCATATTTCCTTTTGTGTTTTTTTGTGTTGCATTGCACGTTTCACACTCCTCCCTGATGAGTTCCGATAGAATGAAACATAAGTCGAAGAAATGAGTGGTAAAGATCAATTTTCTTCAAGAGACAGCCATTAACTCTTTGTCCGATGGCAGTAATGTAAAGTGTGGACTGTGTTCTTCTTTTCACTGTAAAAGCCATATTCTAATTGTTCGCTTGTATATGTTTATTTCCACCTTTCCTTTACCTTCTTCAAAATTTAATACAATTACCTCATAAAGCAAAAGTTTTCCTCATAAAGAGGTAGTTCACTTTAAGTAAAAGCATAAGCAAAAATAGCCCTATTTGTGTTGAATTTTTTAAAAATTCACTAATTAAAACAGTATATTCATTTAGATACTAAACAGCAAGGGAGGCCATGAAAGAGATGGGAGGAGTGAATAAGAGAAAGTGTGCAAGTGAGAGGCGAAGAATGAAAGAAATTAAAGGGGGACTGTTTGTTGTGTCTCTCCTAGTCTGTTGTTATATTATAAGGCATACAAAGCTATGACAGGCCTAACAAGCCGGTAGTGGAAAATATATGGCTTGAATAAAAAATTGACCCAGGCCACAGGCTGGAAAAAATAATGGATGTAAAGTAACTTCAAAGACACTTCTTTTTTGTAACAGGTATCTTATTCTGGTAGAGCTCTTCCATCACCTGTCGAAATTGGACTCCAGCAGTCCTTGGTGGACCAAGCTACGACACAAGAGCGGTCGGTTGAGTCTGGCTGCCATGTTCTCATCCAAGGAATCTATCCATTTATGGTAGATATCCATCACCATGTCGTCAATAGTTTTCACCAACTTGTTAAATTGGGTTCGAACTTCCTCACCTACACCGCAGTATGGCAGCCATTCTGCATCGTCCAGCATCTGGATGGAATTAATTGCCCGGAATTAAATAACTACTACACAAATCAGTATCTGACAAACTTTTTACATTAAACATTATAGTCAACTATCAATAGAAAATGTATATTAAAACAGTGTTTGGATAGAAATCATGTTTCCTGTTTATGGAAAGTAATGTTTGATCTTTAACAAACTGTATGATGGTTCTTAGGAATGTTATTATGCATGGTTTAATTGATTAATTTCTTGATATAACAGTTATTTCTTTAATAAATTATTTCCATGTTATGATTCTTAACTTATATTATTCTATTTGACTAAAGAAATTGTACTTATTAACCTAATTACTGTTCTATCAAAGTACATTCCTTATATTACAAATATTATATTTCTCCTTACTACATTAAAATGAATATAACTAAAATTATTTTAAAGTATTGAATGTGCACTTTTTGAACCTACTGATTATATCAGCAGAAAACTTATAGACTAGCTTAAATCTAGAATAGATACAACATCCAGCCTGCCATTAAGGGCCAGTCTCATAGTCAAATTTAGTACGCCTCAAGTGCGGCGCTACACTAAACACAATACGACACCTACCTAAACTCGAATGGAATGGGCCGTTCTCGCATTGGAAACTGGCCCATTCCATTCTGATTTAGGTAGGTGTCGTCTTGTGTTTAGTGTAGCGCCGCACTTGAGGCGTACTAATTTGACTATGAAACTGGCCCTAATTCTCCGTAAAAGGGGTAACCCATATTTCACCAAAGCTACATTTTTTGGACATGCCAGGAATCAAACCCAGAACCCTTGGCTCAGTAGACAGACACGATACTGACTGAGCTAAGGCGTCGGAACCCTCTTTAGAATTTGAATAAAAGTTTAAACGCATCTTTTTAATCCATATTTATTGAATAATTTTGATATCCTAAAAACATTTTAAAATATATTTTACTATTATAGTTTTACTCTATAAAAAAAGTAGCTGAATATTGAATATTGTTATTTAACCTTCATGAGTCTTTCTAATCTTCTTTTCTTGAGCCGAGCCATTAATGCACGACCGGCATAGTATGGCAATGAAGCAGGGTACTGCTCTTTTTCATCCACCAGCTCCTTTTTGGTGGCTTGGAGATCATCCTCAAACAGTTTGTAGACCTGCATTCAAACAAAATGTGTTGAGTAGGGGTGCTCCCGGAGTATAAGATGTTGAGACAACACAATTACACAAATAAAAACACATTTAAAAACTAGCTTCCTCCAGTTGCTTGAAAACTAAACAAGAGACTGCCGCTTAGTTTGTTCAAAGTTGAATTACTAAGTGGTAGTTTGGGAATCATTCTATGAATACATCACCTAACCAGACAGGCTCTCAACCTTGTAGGATTGACCCTTTCCCGTAGTAAAGTTTCGGGGGGGAACAAAACAAAGGGCGCCCAGTGTCGTGTTCTAGAAGCTACTGCCGACTCATCACTGTTAATCTCTTTGGTAAGCAGTCTTTCTTCTTTGTTATTTAGCAAGTTTGGCGGCTGGGATGGGAAGAAGGTTATTTTCCCACTTGTAGAGAGACAAGTTAGGAGGCGTGACTTATTGTGATCTGTTTATCAACAATGATTTGTTGGGTTCAGCAAGTGAAAGAGCTTGCAAGATTTAGAGGAGGACAGATATATTCTTCCATATTTTGGGGTGCAGAAATGAGAGGAAGGGGGGGAAAGGAAGCTTGCCAAGGTCAGCCATTTATGAGGGAAGAGCCAGACAGGGAGTAGAGTACAAGGGGTGTCAAATCTAGGGAAAACATTTAAGAAAAGTAACTTTTAAACCAAGATAATAATTTGCAGTTTCATACTTAGATCAAATTGAAGAAGTACCAATGATTATGTTTTGTTGTATTTTTTTCATACTATGCAAATAATTAAATATAAAACACAATTTTCAAAAGAAATTAACTAATAAAAATAATTTTCATCAAAAATGTAATCAAATTAACTATTTTATTAATTAGATTATTTGATATTGATTACATTTTTTTTTCTGATTTAATAAAAAATATTATTCATGCACACTTATATTTATTTTATTATGTTATTTTCTATTGTTTTTGTTACCTTTAGCACCGAGTCTTATTACTCGCTCCAGTTATACGCCTATGTACAAATTACTCTAGTGTTTTAGGAATGAAGAAGATGAATTTAGAGATGTAGCTGTATTTGGGTGGATACAGTGGGAAACCATTTAGGAAAAACCACCCTTAATACACCCAGCTAAATTCAAACTAAATATCCCCGTCATCGGTAGTCGAGTCTACTGCGAGAGTGGTGTCTTAGATCATGTAGCCACCGAAGCGAGTTTTAATAATGTTATAGCTTTAACAAGTCTTATCATATTAGTTTAGAAATCAATATATTTTAAATCTAAGATTATTCTAAAGGGTAATTTTAAAATTTCCCGTTCCTGTCCCAAATCCCGAAATTTTGACTAATTTCCCATCCTGTTTCTGTCCCGAAATAAAAAAGTCATGCCCATCCATCCCTAATATATTTCTTTAAGGAAAACCTATTTTATCTTTATGAGATTATTACATATATTTGGAAGAAGGTATAGAAAAGGTGTATAGAAACATATAAAAAAAACTAACACAATATGCCTTTTACAATAAAAAGAAGAACACAGCTCACACTTTACATTGCTGCCACTGGACAAAATGCATTGGCTGCCTTTGAATAGAATAGATTGTTACCACCCAATCCCCGACCTAGGTTTCATTCTATCGAACTCATCAGGAGGGAATGTGAAATGCGCAACGCAACTTCCTAAAAAGAGGAAACAATAAAAAGAAAATGAAAAAGAAAGAGAGAAGGGAAATTTTAAAGCATGAAAGAACACTTAGATAAGAACATGTAAAAGGAATAACATAATAGAATACAATTACTTCATAAAGCAAAAAGAGGTTTTCCTTCTAAAGATATATTATATATGTTCGCAACCATTGTCCATTTCCTGGTTTGTCCTTTATGTTATGCCTTTTAAATAGTTCCTATTATTCTTTACAAATTTCCTTTTTCTCCCTTTTGTGTTTTTTTTTTGTTTCCTCTTTTAGGAAGGTGCGTTATGCGTTTCACACTCCTCCCTGATGAGTTCCGATAGAATGAAACCTAGTTCGGGGGATAGGATGGTAATGATCGATTTTCTTCAAGAGGCAACCATTATTACCTCCTTGTCCAGTGGCAATAATGTAAATTGTGAGCTGTGTTCTTCCTTTTCTCGTGAAAGCTATATTGTGTTCATTTTTTTTATATGTTTCTATCCCACTTTCCTGTACCTTCTTCCAAATATAACACTACTTAGAGATAACCAAGTTCTCTATTCTTAACAATACAAAACTTATATAAATAAATAATTATAAATGGTTAGTTTCTACAACTCAAAAGTTAGACATTTAGTGGGAAGAGGAATGGTGTATAGTACTGCTACATAGATACCAAACAAAGCAATAACACGTACATAAACAGTTTTCTTGTCAAACATTTTTCGAACTGCGCTTCTCTTGGAATAGTGGTAAAATGCCTGCAAGGCATGTAGACCTTCCTCGGCATGCTGCACTATCTCGAATACAGAGTCCATCAAGTTCTCAATCACCACCTCTAGCTCCTTTGTGTGACTGCGGAATCTGGGTAGCAAACACATTAACATTCTCTTAAGTTCAATTCTGATAGTTGAAATAATTTTGTTATTAATTTTTTACTCCCTTAGATAATCCGACGCCTTAGCTCATTCGGTAGCGTTTCTGCCTACTGATCTAAGGGGTCCAGGATCGATTCCCGGCATGGCTGAAAAATTTATCATTGGTAAAATGTGGGTTTACCCTATCTTATTGATAAATTAATGTCTGGGGACTGTATGTTGTGCCTGTCCTAGCCTTAAATTAGATTATAAGGCATGACAGGCCGAGCAATCCAGTAGTGGAAAATATATGGCTTGAATAAAAAAAGTGAGCTGGACCACAGGCTGGAAATAGTAATGGATGTAAAAAGAAAAGTAAACTACCTTAATTACTTTAATTTCTTCAAATATTTGGACACAATACTGGTAGGCCTACTTCATAATTTGGTTCAAAGAGAATATAATTAATTAAATGCTTAGTTTCAACTATGAAGCTTTAGAAACAATAAATCCATATCGGTTGTTGAATGCTATTCGCTGCCACTCTTACGGAAGACTTGGTTGCTAATGGCAGCACGGTTGGGGTTTCCTAACCAGGTAGTGAGATACAGTGGAAAAAACCTACCTAAGGATGTCGTCGTACCAGGTGGGAACTTGAACATCCAGGATAGTATCCTGTGTGTCCTTGATGGCCTGTAAGTATGTGTTGAAGTTCTTCTCAATATTCTCACAAACTTTCTCAAACTCCTCTCCTCTAGTACCTCCAAATGATGGCATTGCAATATTTTGGGTTTCATCCATTCTAAAACCAAACGATCAGAAGCCGAATATCAAGTCATATTATATCTCTTAAAGGAAAACCTCTTTTCACTTTTTGAGGTATTTTGTAATATACATTTAAAAGAAGATACTGGAAAGATGGACATAAATCTATAAAAGGAGACAAACATAATATGGCTTTTACAATGAAAAGAAGATCACAGTTCACACTTTACATTGCTGCCACTAGACAAAGAGGTAATGGCTGCCTCTTGAAGAAAATTGAGTATGTAGGAAGGGGCAGTAACAATCGTTTTTCTTCAAGTAGTAGCCATTACCTCTTTGTCCAGTGGCAGCAACGTAAAGTTTGAGCTGTGTTGTTCTTTTCATTGTAAAAGCCATATTGTGTTCATTCCATTAATTTATATGTTTCTATCCACCTTTTTGTAGTTTCTATCAAATACGTATAGCAAGTCCTATAAAGTGACTTTTTAATACTAAGCATTTCCAATTTGTAGCAGTTCTATGAATTTTAAAATTAATCTAATTGAAGTTTTTTGTTTGTTTTCCAATCTGTCTCTTTAGTTACCTAATTGGAATTTTAACTTGGCAGTTTTTGTTTAACCTCTATGAATCAAAATATTAAAAACAACTAGTATGAGTAATCTAATATAGATATAATGAAGCTGAATTAAACTATTTCAACTTTGACGTACCTTCCAAAAATTATCATAGCATCGCACACCTCAATAAGATCCTTACACCTTTGACAAAAAGAGTCCACGTGATTAAATATGGAGGCTTCGTCTAGAACCCACACCTTATCTCCATTTTCCTTGTGAGCTTCTGAAATCTGGGAGGAGCATGACAGTTGAACGGAATTAACGTAGCAACTATTAATGTGATGGTATGCCATTAAATAAATATTATATTACTGTAGAAAATGAAGGACAAATAAAGTAAAAATCATCATTAGTAACACACAAAGTGTTTGTGAAAATATGTGTTAGTGAAATTACCTTTTATTTTTACTTTATCTTCTACACATTATCATGTTTATTAAAAGGGTTTAATGAACTTTATTTTATACTTAATAATAATGTGATGGAAATTAGGTCACGCAATAAAGAACATGATAAAATTTTGTGTACAATAGAAATTGTTTCTTAACCCTTTGGTGAGTATAGTTTTAATATAGTACAATATCCCTGTGGAGTGAGGTTTATGGTGGAAATTAAATATATTTTTATTTTTGCATATTAATTTTAAAATTATGTATGGCAGTTTCCAAAGTAGTTATAAAATTTAAAAAAATAATATATAGGAAAAAATTTACCATTTCAAATACAATTCAGAGAGTTTAAAAATTTGTTTTTGTGTGAAATGTGGTGAAGCTTTGGCTATGTTTTAGCTGTGTGTTTGCAGACATAACACTGCCTCTGCGGCTTGCGCTTTGCTGCTGTTTCTGGAACTGGGGATGAAAAATGTCTTGCAGTTAGTCGAAGTGGGTTTGGTGTGAGATTTGTTGAGCGTCTATCACCTTTAGAGGGAACCCGAGTAGGACTGAATTCTTCCAGTAACTGTCGAACAACATTTAGCCTTGCGTTTACGGTCCGCCTGCGAAGGTCCTGCCGGTGGCCGATTTGGCCATATTGCGTGCTTTCGATGCTAATGTTGTGCTAGCGGGCGATTTTAATGCCAGCACGTCTCTTGGGGGTGCGTGGCGTCTCAAGCGCGCGGTACGGTTCTGAGGAGGTTCGTCGACAAGACCGGCCTATTTATCCACCGTCCTCATCTGCCCACCTACTTACCCGACCGCCTCGACACAAGCCCAGCTACCTGGACCTCATCTTGACCACGAGGAGGCCGTTTCTGACACCTCTGGTCACCCATCTCTCCCACTCCTCCGATCACAATCCTGTGACTGGCGTTATGCGATTTCTTCCCCTCCAGACAGATGCGCCGCCACTGTTCAACTACCGACGCGCGGATTGTCCTAGATTCCAGGCTAGGTTGAACCGCGTTGTGGCCCCAGCCATCCCCATACCCGACGTGGGGGAGTTGGACCGGCAGGTTCAACTCTTCACAGCCTCCCTCCTGTTGGCGGGGCGGAGTCATCGATTCCGATCCGCTGACCCCCTTTGTTGCCCCCCCCCCTTCCCCCGACCTGATAGACGACATGCGACTCCGCGATAGAGCGCGCGCTCTGTGGCAGAAAGGTCGTCTCCCCGTGTGCGGGAGATATACGTCGCGCTCGCTATCACTGTCGGCACAAGCTCAGACAGTGGCAGAGGGAGGATAAGACGGCCGTCTTGCCACTTGCCGCACAGACCGGTCAGAGGCTTTGGCGGTGGGATTCCAGGCCAGCTTCGCGAGGCGACCGGGATCACCCGCGGAGAGCAAGCGGAGCCCCCAGGGCACTTCCTTCCCCTGGTGGCAGGTCAACCCCCGTACCCCGACCTGCGGCTGGTAACCCCCTCCGAGCTGACCAGGACCGTGGCAAGGCTCCGCGCCGCGTCCGCTCCCGGGTTGGACCGGATATACCCCCTCCTCCTGGCCCACCTTCCTCGTAAAGCCTTCGTCCTTCTACTCCGCATCCTCAACGCGATGTTTATATTGCTGTACTTTCCCGCGCAGTGGCGGGTGGCGACTGTCGTACCTATCCACAAGCCCGGGAAACTGCCCGGATACCCCTCGTCCTACCATCCTATTTCTCTACTCTCTTGCGTCGGCAAATTCGCCGAGAGACTGATCTTGACCAGACTGGAGGCCTGGCTGGAGGTGCACCCCCTCCTGCCGGATCACCAGTTCGGTTTCCGGAAAGCCCTGTCTACCACCCACGCCGTCGCTAAGGTCGTCGACTTGGTGACGGAAGCGTTCAACGAGCGTCGCCATTCCGGCTTCGTTCTGTTGGACGTGAAGGGTGCTTTCGACAGTGTGAGCCACCGAGGACTTTTCGCGGGACTTGCAGAAGCCGGAGTTACCGCCCCCCCCCCCTCCCCTGCTTCATCTCCTTCTGTCTTTCCTCCAGGACCACTCCTTCAGAGTGAGCGTGGACCACCAGTTGTCGACCCCTCGTCCTATCGTCTCTGGCATCCCCCAGGGCTACCCATTTGGGTTATACGCTTAGGTACTAATTATATTACTGGAATAGGGGTAAGTAAAATTGAATTTACATGAAGTGTACCCGAATTTGCATATAAATAGAGTGGAAAACCATCTTCAGTATACTAGACCAGGATTGAACCACAATCTCCCCGTCATTGGCGGTCAAGTCTATTGTGAGAGTAGCGCCTTAGACCATGTGGCTACCGAAATTGGTGATGATGATAATGATTATTATTATAATAATACTATAGCTCAAAATGTCAAAAATACCAAATATCAGAATTTATCTCGCTCACTAAATATCCCTAAATTTCATTGATGATATTTGTAACCAAAAACAAAATATGAGTCAATGATTTTATTTGCACTCACTTTCTCATAGAGCAGTTTGTACATAACACAGCACTCGATGCAGTCCTTGAGTATCTTAATACCCGCTTGGGAATTCCCCTTGAAGATAAAGGGCAAGTCAACAGATTGGCAACACTGGAGTATGATCTGGTTACTGAACGCACGACACAAGTCTGACAGCCTTTCCCTGCAAGACATGACGAATGAATAACCCTCCGTGTGAAATTAAATAGGTACTTAATAGAAACAAGGTATAGTTGTTTTTTATAAACTTGGTATTTATTTCTCAACTGTATGAACTACAGTAGTACAGTGGCAGAAAGAACCTTTTAGAAATTACAAACTTTTTTTTTTTCATAATCTTTAAATTAAAAAATTATACCTGAACATGGGAATCGTAACCGATAATATTTGGCTTAGTGTACCAATGCTATCACCACTGAGCTATCCAGGAGTCGATTACATGCCTAGGGTCATTCTTCACTCATATTTTATGGCATAGTCTTTAAAGGACAAAGAATGACCCTGAGCACAGAACGACTCCTGTATAGTTTATTGGTAGGAGTGTTGATGTACTAAGCCAAAGGCCCCGGGTTCGATTCATGTGTTCGGGTGTCATTTTTCAATTTAAAGAATATGATTTTGGATGTGGCTATAAACCTTTTTAACAACTATAATAACTTGACTATTTAAGTAACTTTTTTTCATTCAACATTGCTAATGTTTTACTTCATCACTGGTGTTATTTTGTATGTATTGATAATATCTATAAAAAGTGACAGATGAACTAAAATATCAAAGCAGATTTAGTATCTTTTATCATTGTCAGATTTGGTCCTGCCCAGCAAAATCCTATCATAATTATTATTTTAATTATTATTATTATTATTATTATTATTATTATTATTATTATTATTATTAGCACTGCGTCTTACTACCCGTTCGGGTTATATGCACTTACGCTAATGTGTAATGGTGAGTGTTGTGAGATGAAATGAAGGATCTACAGTTTAACGTGGGATCCGAACCACAGTGGAGGCCTGGCATTCCCCACATTCACAAGTTGTGATTAATACACGTCTTGTCAGAGGTGAAGGAAGGGTTTGGAAATCAGATAAATCTGTGGCAGGACCGAGGATTGAACCTCGGACCCCCAGCACAGAAGTCTGACACCTTACCCCTAGACCACCTATTATAATTAATATCTCACCGGAGTTCATGGTAGACGGTACTAATGGCAATCAAGACACTTTGATTTAAGTAAATATATATATATATATGGGAAGTTTAACAAAAGCTAAAAAAGTGAGTGATCAATATTTTTCCTTAAATGAAAGTTACTGACAACATTGTGACCTTTTAAAACCAGCCAAACTCATTATTGCAATACAATGGGATTTTTTTTTTTAAACTCCATGGCGCCAATTCACAATCGAGCCATACTGATCGAGAGGCCGCCTTCTCTTGACGAGCATAGTGCCAACTTCTGTGAAAAGATGATGTCATGTGGTCAGCACATCAAACCTCTCCTAATAATCTCAGCTGCTACTTTCTCATTTGTCTTCACAAGACTGAGTTTGACTTCGTTCCAGACTCACTGCTTAATAGAAAAATCTGTAAGCACTGGGGATCAAACCTGGTACCTTTGTATCTGTAGCCAGAAACTCTGACCAATAGCCCACAGAGGCGGTCAACACTAATAATAGCAAACGTTAAATATAATTATTATAAATTTTTGTGCACCGCATCTTACTACCCAGTTAGGATATCCGCATATTATATTAATGGGCTAGGGATGAGAAAGGTAACCATTTTGAGGAAAGGTAGTTAAAACCCGCTTCAGTGGTGTGGTTGGCTAATGCGCTAGTTTCATGTCGAGCTAGACTGCCGAGGACGAGGAGATTGAGGTTCGGATCTCAATCGGGTGAACTGGGGGTGGTTTTCTCTAAATGGTTTTCCACTCTCTCTCTCTCCATGCAAATGCGGGTTCACTTCCTCTAAATTCAACCTTCCCCATTTCTAATCCATTAGCATAATTGGTACTTAAGCGTCTAACCCGAACAGATGCTAAATTATTAATAGTTGAAAAAATTGTTTTTGTGCTAAAAATAAAAAAAACACACGAACCTACAGTATTAGCAAGTAAAGTTTCTAGCTACCTTGAATTGTAGTAAGGGGAGTGTAACCAGATGACTCTGAAAAGGTGAAGTATTTTGGGGATATATTTATGAATTTCTGACGGATCATTCACAGTTTCCAGCTCTGCGCAAGGTTCGTTCAGTATCTGCAGGAACTCTATGTTCGACTTGGCCTCTTTCATACATTCCTGTATTATAATAGAGACATTTCATATTAATTTACATAATAATAATATAAAAGTTTTCACAACCTTGTTGCAGTAGATATTTGAAGCTGTATACTTTGTTTACACTGAAAACTAGCAGTCTTTCCTTGTTGGATTACACTATGAAACTATATTATAAGCTATACCATAGTGGAACCATTCGAAGTAAGCTTATCACGTCTCAGGGTAAACGAAGGATATATAAGGACAGTTCAAATAGAGGCATACACTTTCTAGAAATTTGGCCAGCTACAAAGTGAGTTTAATGTAAGATATACAACAGTTGGATTCACTCCGCTTCGACACTGGTTTTAAGGGTGAAGCAGCGCCTGATTATCAGCATAAAATATAATTTTCTCTGGAAATTATACTTATTTGTCCTTAAATGTGAATGTAAGGAACTTGTCTTTTCAATTTATGGTAGTTGAAAGTTAATTAAATTAACAATAGTTACAAGCGATATATGTCTATTTAAACCCTAATGAAAGACAGCTGTGAAAAAATGTATGTTTGTTCTAATTTTACCCTTAACACCACCCTCCCTCCTTGGTCAAACATCACAAATTAAGACCTCCTGCCCTACTACATTTAAAACTACACCCTTATTTATAAATAATAATATAACATAAACTCCATTATGAATTCAAAATTATTATTTAATATTTTCATAACAAATAATAAACTCTAAGATATGGTATTCAACACGATGTATATTACCTTAATCTCCTCCACAAGAACAACAAACTGTTTGATGTACGTCGACTGAGCCATGTGGAGAATGTCACATATATGCTTCACATGTTTGTTCTTAAGCTGGAAGTCCACCCCAGCCAAGTTCTCATCTGTCATTTGTAATATCAACAATAAATACAAGATTATGTTCATTCAAAGAATATTGACCATCCAATCTTTGAGTAAGCCATAAAATCGATATCGGTTTGTTGTGGCCATGATAAAATGCTTAAAAGTATGTGTATATTTAACAACTTTTAACATAACTTAGGTTATTAATACTTGAGGCTGCAACTAAATTATTCTTTAAATTGGAAAATAACACCTGGAAACACGAATCAAACCTGTAACCTTTGGCTTAGTATGCCAATGCTCTAACCACTGAGCTATCCAGGAGTTGTCCCTTGTTCAGGGTAATTCTTCACACTCATATTTTAAGGCAGCGTCTGTGATGGATGTGGAGAAATCATCAGTTACATATGAGTGATCAATTAAGATCACAAGTTATCTAATAACGCAGCCACCTTCAGCTCAGGAGGGCTTCATGCAGCCAATAGTACAATGACAAATGTACAAATGTGCATATCATGATGGATTAAATAGATAAGCTATTATAGTTGTTAAGTACAGTTATAGCCGCATCTAAATATCTTATTATTTAAATTGAAAAATGACACAAACACAAGTAAGAAGTCAAAACTAATTAAAGAAAAGAATAAAGGTGGGAAAGCTAAGATAATCTGAGTGCGAGAGAGAGAGTAAAAAGATACAATGAACAAGAGATTAGGGTTGAAGAGTGAGATTATTAAAGATTCAAGCCTAAAACCCTCTCACACCTACTATTAGTTGAATCCTTGAAAAAAGTCCCTCTCCCTTATGTAATCAGTAATATTATTATTATTATTATTATTAGCAGCACCGCGTCTTACTACTCGTTCGGGTTATACACACTTACGCTGTGTAATGAATGGTAAGGTGATTGTGAGATGAAATGGAGGACATATAGTTTAACGTGGGATCCGAACCACGGTGGAGGCCTGACATTCCTCACATTCACAAGTTGTGATTAATACACGTCTTGTCAGAGATGAAGGAAGGGTTTGGAAATCAGATAAATCTGTGCCGGGACCGAGGATTGAACCCCGGCCGCCAACACAGAAGTCTGACACCTTACGTCTAGACCACCAGGTCACCATCTTCAGTAACAAGGCAATGAGGCTTGTAAGGGGACATTTATTTCGAAAGACATTAAACAGAAAAAATATTACGTATGTAATATTTGTTTCAAGCAATTTACATGAAGACCACTTATAATGTTCTCTAAACCATGAGTAGTTTACTTGAAAACTAAGTCTTTGGTTCTACTAGGATTTGAACTAAAGTCTCTCAGAGGAGTTAAAACATTGTAGGAAGCCCATAGCTTCAGAAACCTACAGCCTAAGTCACGATAGTATGGATATCAACAACAATGGCAAAGAAATCAAAATCAAGTTAGGAAGCACAACTTTTGAATCGCGTCTAAAAGGTGGATGTGAGGATGCACTTACACCTATAAATCCAAAAAGAATGTTCGTCCGTTGGCCCCAACATGTCTTGGGATGAGCCTTGGTCCCGATCACTCAGAGCAACCCGTATTTGGTGAGTCCACTGAACAACAACGCCTAGAAATACACAATGAATTTAGGAAACACTATTATAAGCGTTAGGTGGGTGTTATTGTTGGCTAGATATTGGTTAAGTTTGCTGTTTAGTAGGTTATTAATATTGAAAATAAGAACTAAAAATTTGAACAAGTTTTAATGGATATGTTACAGGTAATGTGCAAAATCTGGATAATGTTGAGATTAGCCAGGTGCAGTGAATAAAGACAGAAATAGAAAATAATTTATTTCATTTATGACACTATCCAGATATATCAACAATAGCCAGCAATACTTGGATAACATGGAATAATATTTGTAAAACTAAGCACGTTTCAATATGAATTTTATTTGGAAACAATATTTGAAAAAATTGTACAATAAATTGTTTATTAGCAATGTACTAACATTCAAAATGCCTAATTTTATACTTAATTTTCCACTAACCTAACCAAGTCTAAACTCACCTAACCTAAGCTAAGTTAACCTAGGCTAACCTAACTAACCTAGCCTCAACCATAAAATTGCCACTATCCAAGTGCGGGTGTATAATGTCAATATTATCTGGATAAACTTCAAAAAACATTATTTATTCATTTATCAGTCAACATTATCTACATATTTGGGATAACATCAACATTATGTGGATAATATTGACTTTATTCGGTCTCGAACTTTACCCGTAGCAGATATATCATTTGTAAAGTAAAAGTGGTAAATTGTTTTATTTTGGGGGAATGGACCGAGGGAGGTGAATTTTATTAGAGAGAAGATTCATGAGTAGTGACAAATTAATAGTTGGTTATATTTAGAACAATTAGAATTGAACCTGTTATCAAAAACTTAATCATCAACATCCTCATGAACAGCTTCCAGCCACTTTCTGGTTCTGTTTGTAAAATAAGTCTCTCCAACCCCTCTTTCCCTCCACCTTGGCTCAGTCTTCTCCTCTCCCCTTCACACTCCTCCTTACTCCCTTCAATCATCTGTCCCCTCTCCACCTCAATATCCAACATCCTCCTGGTCATTCTTTCCCTCTCCACTCCTCTCACATGACCATACCACCTTAGTCGTGACTTCTCTCTCCTGTCCTGGAATGGTTCTTCCTTTACTGTTCCTCTTATTCTCTCATTTCTCTTCCTGCCAAATTTTGTTACACCAATCCTGCTTCTCAGAAATCTCATTCCACTAACCTGCATTCTGTTTTTATCCTGTTCTTAATAAAATATCAAGTATATATATAGCGTGGTGGCTACGCAACAGCTGTACTGGCTGCCTACCTGGCAGGAATTAACACTTGTCTTTGAAATCAAACATGCATGATTATCTCGGAAACGGAGAAAGATAGACAGTTTCTCCAAGACACCTTTTTTGTTAATTCTTACTTCATGTTTTGTAATCTTAAGTCAAAGTTAGTAATACTTACTCTGTCATATTTTATTGCAGAAAAAAGTGGTACAACCCCCCCCCCCTTTTTTACATGATGGGGGTGGGTAACGGTAACAGCATATTTAGTTTATTAATGATCAAGGTTTCAATAAGTAGTATACAAAGATTCGTTGTAATACCTTAATAAGTTTTCATAATATTTCACACAATAGTAGTTTTTAGCTCTATGTTTAGGGGTGTATACCACCCTTAATATTCAAGATGTACCCTAGGTTGCTGATGTGAATTATTCTATTTTCACCCAAGGAAATAGCCTGCCAAAGTTTGATGCAATGTTTTAGATACACGTTGTATATTAATTACAATGTGTTGGGGATGAGAAAGGTTTAAATTTAGAGGAAGTATACCCGCAATTGTGTCGAAGGAGTGTGGAAAATCGTTTAGGGACAATACTCAGTACACCTGTCTGGGATTCGAATCCCAATCTCCCTGTCAACAGCAGTCTAGTTTATTGCGAGAGTGACACCTTAGAGCATGTGGCCACCAACCCAGGTAAAAAGTGTAAGTTTGACCTTCTAGCCTCTTGATGAGCTCCTTGTCTCTGCTGGCCTGCTCTACGGGTAAATTGTTGCCCTCTTGGGGCACGTAGATCACAGTCAGTCCCTGCATCTTGTAATGGAGATCGGTGAGACCCGCCAGGAAGCTGTGGAGGTGAGTGCAGAAGTCACTCTTCACACCTGTACACGTAATGGTCAAGGCTGTTCTACCCTGTAGTGTGCATTCACCAACCCCTTTTCCATCGTCATCAGTCCAGAGCCCTGCGTTTGTGGAGATCGCGATGATTCGCGAATGTTAGATATGGCATTTTTTCTTTCAGATGTTTACATTTCAGGTTACTCTGAGTGCAAATATATGCTCAGAATTGTCGTGATAATTCGCGAAATCGGCGTTTTAGCGCAATATTCGCGATTTTAAACGATGTCCGCGATAATCGCGATTTAGTCGCGATTTTTGGCATTCGCGCTAATATTTTGGGATATTGAAAAATAAATTTTTGTGTAATATTTTGTCTTTGTGACTTCTACATACTTTTCCCGGACCAGCTGCCGCTAAATCTTACTTTTTTAATAAGTTGACAGCACATTTTTTTTGCGGACTAGTGTTTTTTACCGTTTTGTCCAAACAAAATGTAATTTTTGGTTTTAACTTCAATATGTTTAGTTTACCTGTTTCAAACATTGTCCTGGAAGTCTAGTTTTAACCCAACAAAGTCACCTTAATCACGAAAGTTTGGTAAAAACAACTTTTTTAACGCTTTTGTCTTAATTCGATAATTTCGTCGCAAAAATAGGATTTTTGTAATTCACCGCTTATTCACCGCTTTTGGGAAACTTAAAAACGAAATTGGGCTTTTTTATTCATCATAAAAGCAGGGCTCTGGTCATCACGCTTCTCTTGCACTTCATTCACATGTCAGCCTAACCTAGTGTTGGCTCGTTACGCTGACCTTTCAGATGATGTTTATTAATAGGGGAAAGTCCAATTTTAGCTCAATTCGGGTTAGTGCTTCCATCTGTTAGGCAATCATGAGAACTTTCATGAATGTATTTCAGATTATTGTTAAAAGAGGTTTCTGTCTTATTTAGGCCTATATATTTTTTTTAAAGTATTTGCTGGGGCCCTTTACGTGATTTGAGATACAAAAGGGATTTTTAGCACTGCTGTGTTCTACTACCCATTAGGATTATACGTTTATCTACTAATAACACTAATGATTTTAGGGATTAGGAAGGTTTTATTTAGAAGGAGTATATCCATATTTGCATGGAGGGAGGGCAGAAAAATATTTTGGGAAAACTACCCTTAGTACACTCGACCGAGATTAAAACCTCAATCCCCCCTGTTATCAGAAGTCTAGTCTACTGCAAGAGTAGCGCGTTAAGACGCGTTAGAACGCGCGGTTCACCAAAGCGAGTATAAAAGTTGTTGTTCTGGAAAATGTGTGTAGTGTGACATTCCCCCTTTTTTCCCTTATACCCTTCATGTGATCATACATTTTTTAGTTTCATTAAGAATTTTATAAATTATTGTGAAGTGATATTTACTCTTTTGATGCAAATACATGATGAATATTTGTTTTATATTTTGAGAAAAAGACATAATATATTTCAAAAAGTAATGAGTAAAGTCTTTAAAAATACACAAGTTGGATTTTAAGTTTCGACAAGGGTCGGATCCAGGGGAGTGATGTTCCTACCCCCTGATATATATATTTTTTTTTTTCCTATTTACCTTTTTTTACAAAATAGTGTGAGTTGAAAAATGGCAAACATATACATTTAACCTCATGAGGAAAACATTTTTATTCATGATCCCAAAGTATGTACACATTCCAGCAAGAGGTTAAATATTTTTGAGGTTTTAGTTTTGTATGAAACTTTAAATTTGGCATGCATTCCCTTCCTACTGAAGCAAATGTTTGGACTCGTCATTGAATTTAATAGTTAAGCAACCATACACTCAAAATTGTCTTTGTTAAAAAAAAAGGCATGAATTTTTTTTATAAATATTTGAAAGTTACAAGGTACCGGTAATTCTTTTTGGATTTCTGAACCAAAACTACAACAATGAGGAGTAGTGAAATAATATTTGAGGACCTAGAACAATTTTGCAGTGAGTTTTTTTTTTTGTTGCTAAGTTATGTTTGATTAGTTTGTTGCCATGACATTGTTTACTATAAGCAAACAAAATTGATATAAAAAATTAAAACTATCTTGTTATGTGCCACAAATGAAATTAGTGTAGTTACTATTCTTAAAAGTGTTTAAAATACAGGACCAAATTAAAGAGGCGCTCACAGGGGCCATGGTCCTGGGCTGCTTGAAAGGGCCTCTAGAAAACAATGCCCATTTTTTTATTACAATTTTTAATTTAAAATGTTAGAAATTATAGTTTATATAAAATAGTTCTTTGAAAGTGCAACAAAAAGATAAGTATATTATTGTTGCTTTCATTCCAACAAGCATAACCACTGACTCACCCAATAGCTGAAATTAACATTTATTTTTAAGAACCAGAAGTGATATAAGGACCCTTAAAATAAATTTAATTAGAACTGGAATCAGAATTAGAGTCACTAAATATATTTAGAATAAATAAGGTTCATATCAGTTATAACTATTAAAATCTTTTTTTACATAATTGCATTTTATTCTCTTCTGTTAATTTTTGTTTGATTTTTTTTTTACTAGAACTTTAAAAAAAAGTCATGAGGCCCCATTTTTTGCTTCGGACCTCAAATTCCTTGATTAATCCAACCCTGGTAAAATAAGTTCCAACACAAAAAAAGTACTATTCTACCCTTTAAGAGCAAAGGATACTGTCGGGCCAGGATGTTGTGTTGAAGAACATAGGAGCATAGACATTTTCCATAACATTCAAAATCGAACCCTCCACATGTGGGCCGATTGTCCCAAAGTTAATAACTTTGTAAAAATTGGTCGGGGTTATAGAATCAGTTGGTTCCTTCATGAAGTATGTCATGTCATGGGCCGGTTTTGATGGGAAGCCAAGCTTAGCCGACAGTTTATCCTCGTCAAAGAAGATAGTAAGGATGCATTCTGTGGGATTAATGAAGAAATCTCTGATAACTTTATAGACATCTTCATTCCAGTCAATTTCTTGGAGGTCGAATAAAGTTGTGAACTTCTTTACTTTGGTAACCTAGTGGAAAAGTATAAAATCAACATTTCAGAGAAGTGATATGGTTAATTTATTTGTAGAGAAATGAGGGATATATTTTGATTCAGCTCCTCTTAAAATAAATCATATTAAGGTGGGATGATAAGATGGGATGATTGAGAAAACGAGTTAAGGTTCATATTTTTACAGTTTTTATAACAAAATTTTTAACTGAAATAAATAAAATATTTCTTCTGTAGATACATTTTTTTTTAATTGTCTACATAATATAGTGATATAAACTGTTATTTTATACTTGTCATGGACCTAATGGACTTTAAATATAAATTTTATTAAATGGGGATAAAAAGTCCAATTTAAATTTCCCATTACTTATAAAACTTGTTGAAATTGCTATAGGGGCCTATGTATAAAACTAAACTAAGCTTATATAATGAAGAAATATTATAATTTATGGGTGGAAAATATTGTTTTGGTTAAGAAAACTGTGAAAATATTCCCCTTTACTAGTGTACCTTTATATACTTTCTTTAACTTGGTAAATGTTTTATTGTTTATTGTAATAATTTGTGGGTAGGTAAGGTATTTAAATGAAATGTAATATGAATATATTTAGGTAGGTACCTACTGGTAAGTGGTTGAAATGTTAAAGTGCATAAAAAAACACCTTGGCGTGAGCCAGCAATTGAGTTATATCTACCAATCAACCGCCGCCATTAGCGATGATAGTGCCAACATTTGTGGATGAAGGGTGTCATGTTGTCAGTTAACAAATACCCCCTCTCCCTCACTTTTCCCTGATTGTTAATCTCAGTTTTCTAGACCGAAGCTGCTACATACTAATTCAAGTAGTGCCTCAATTGTCTTCGTGAGGCTGAGTTTTACCTTGTTCCAGACTCATTGTTTAACAAAAAAAAAAATTGGAAGCACCGGGGATCAAACCCAGGACTTCTGGTGTAGCCAGGAACTTTGACACCTAAACCACAGACGCGGTCTAAAAGTGCATTTAATACTTACTAATAATTGCATGTCCTCCTCAGAATATTTATTCAACGGCAAAGCTACCGGCTCTTCTTCTTCTGGTACCACTGAAATTAAAAAAAAAAAAGAAGTTTGAAATAGTAAAATTATTCATGAACTATTTCTCAAACGTTTAACAAATAAAGAAAGAATAGACTGGTAATATATTGGTATAAGAATATTTAAAATTTGAATTTGTATTTTGTAAACTAACCTTCAGACTGTTTTTCTTCATGTTCTTTTTCTTCCCTGGATTCAAAAGATAGGTCTGATGACACATCAGAAAGTGTTGCACTCATAATTGAAAATGTATTTTTATACTTGTATTTAATGTCCAGAACATATTATCATTTGACAATACAGTTTATCATTTTCTTTCAATTTAACAGTTCTGCTCTTTTATTGTTGGTATTTCAAACTGTGAGTTGTCATAGCAACCTAATGTTCAAATAGTAAGTAACCAGGATAAACAATTGAGTAGAGAAAAGGAAGTTAGTAGTAATGCAACTATAATGGTAGCAAAATAATTTATATCAAGTCAAGGTGTTCTAGAAGTTGACTATTGTGCATTATTGTACAGTCTTATTTTAATAGGAAGTTTCTTTCAGAAAATACAAATATATTTAGTAAGGCCAAAGTTGATAGTATTTTACTATTTTATTAGTATCATTTTATAAGAATCAAAAATGACAGCTGCAGATCACATGACTTGATGTATGAATACATGAAAGTTGATCTAGTATCTTTTCTAGCAGTAAGATAAAGTTCTTCCTGTGAAAATTTAACCAATTTTAATTTTAAAACTGTCCTGTTGAAGACTACTTTATAGATAGCTTCTAGTGACATCTAAAAAAAAAAAAGTCAGAAACACTCGAAGCTTCTTGGGACATCCAAATTAAAAAAAAAATCTGGCTGGGGACCATTTCAAATAGATTATACTTTATAAAAAAAATGTGAGCACTTCTAAGGGTTTGGCCAAACTGGCGAGTGAGTGAGCGTGTGATTAGCAGATAGCTCTAGATAGTTTGTTGATAAGGAGGCAAAGGTTTGAATCTTGGCTTAGTGAACTGAGGGTGGTTTTTGACATGTGCTTTATTGTTGTGGATTTCTCATCCTCTCTCCACGCTAATGGTGATTCTTATTTGTAAAGGCCTACTTTGATTATTGAGGTATGTTAACATATTAGTTTTACATACATATATATAGGTATGGTTTATGATCTTTCAAATTAAATTAGGCCGTTAGTAGCAAGTGTTCTAAACCTATCGATAGTAATAAAAATTTCAAAATGAGAAGTTTTCCTAGCACTCAATGAACCAACATACAATAATATTTCCTAGCACCTGTGAACTAGACTGTACCAGCTCGAGTGTGTGCGCTTGGAAAATAGAACCAGTTCTATCTTTCAAGCGTGCGTGTTTGCTTGCTCAGTCTGGCCATACCCTTAGAATGGAAATTAGAGGCATTCAATTTTTTAAATTTGCTAAAAGAGACTTCATAAAAAAAACTTCTAGGAGTTTTCATATTTCAATAAATCTAAGGGGTAGGACAATCCTAAATAGCTTTTAAAAGAGTACAATTTTCTAGAACTCTCCAAATGAGGATCCCTACAAATAGCTTCTAGGAGCATCCAATTTTCTAACATTAATTGGGGAAGAGGAGGAGAGAAAGACCCTAAAAAACTCTTTTTTTTTTACTTGACCCCCCCCCCCCCTTTTCCCTCTAGCCCTCTCACACAAATAGAGTTCCCCTCCTACTCTATAAAGTAGCACTGTTCTTATTTCTTAGGGTTAAATCAAAGCGGCTGAATTGTACACTTGTAATTGTAACTACTGTTTGGATGCAATATTTGGAAAGGATTCTTGGAAAAGAGCTGCATGTGTTCATCTAATTGAAAGTGAAAATGCTTGCGACAATAAAACAAAAACTGACACACTAAGATTATTTTGTCCGGCTTAGTCTTACATTATGAGGAAGGAAGCAATTTAGAGGTGGTATATCGACATTTTCATGGAGGGAGAGTGGAAGACCATTTAGGGAAAACCACCCTCAGTCCACCCGACTGGGATAGAACCCCGAGCTCTCAGTCTACGTCAGTCTAGTCTATTGTGAAAGTAATGCCTTAGATCGTGCGACCATCAAAGCGGGTTTGACCAAAGTTGAGGCAAAATACTATGACACCCTTGACAAATATTCAAGATCTGTTGATATTATCATGTGCAGAAAACTAAACTCTATGTTGCTACTGGAGAAATATTTGATTTATTTTGGCCAAAAAATTTCAATTCTATAAAAACTATAGAAATACTTGCACTCCCTTCTGCCGCACCTTAAGCATAAATATTTGGATAGTTCAGAGAGAGAGCAAGAAGCAATGCATAGAGATAAAAGGAAGTAATTCATAAAGAAAGAATTATTTAGTTGTTCTTTGTTTTGCTATTTTTTTATGAAGTAGCCTGGTATTCACTACAAAGTAGCAAACCAACTCAACTATTAATTTCATCTTTTTGTTTTGTAGATTTTTTTTTAACTTTTACTACTTAAAAATTAAATATAACTATTAAAGAAAAACATCTTTTCACTTATGTAGTAGAATATTTTAATCAAGGAAACAAGTACAGGAAAATGGGATAGAACAAATAAAATAGACAAAGATAATGGCTGCTGCTTTTAAGAGTTTTATTAAGTTCACTTTAACAATGTGTGAAGTTCCAAGAAACTTTTGACCAAACTTAGAATCTTCATCAACTTCAACTACAATTCGCAAAACAACCAAAATACTAATAAGATAAAATCAGTTCAACAAATCACATTTTAAAGGTTTATTAATTATATCAATCATTACAAGTGTTATAATATTTATGGAATAAAAAAAATGAGGTATTATTAAAAGTTCAATAAAATATCACACATTAATGTTATTTATTTCAAATAATAATAGCAGTATTAGTTTGACTTATATCATTATCAATTAGATATGTTTGGAGTTGAGAGCTTGAGTGTTGATCTGTTTATTTATAAATATGGGCATCATAAAATGTTACTTCATTTGCTGGCGTGTAAAGTTCAAAAATGATAATCTGAAAAAAAAAGAAAAAAAACAATAATATAAACTCACAAATAGACAATGTGAAATATATATAAAAGTATTTAATATGAATCATAATGATCATCATAAACAGTTTCTAGTCTGTGGCCGGGTCAGCTCAGTAAAATGCCTTCATTTCCCTCTGTCCTTTCACTATTCCTCTCTTCTCACTTGCACACTTGCTGTTATCTACCTCTTGGTCTCCTTTGCAATATCTTTTCCTAACAGACTCTCCTTCATTCTACTTGGTATTCTCTCATTTTCCATTCTCATTACATGTCCATATCATCTTAGCCTTGATTCCTTTAATATATCATGTACCCCCTATAGCGCAACTATTGCTCTTTAATATAAATACACAATTTAACATATTATGGTAACTCTTTTCTCTACTATATGAATCTCTAACCTCATTTTGCCCCTTCCGAAGAAGTGGTGCCGGTATGTAGAGTGTAAGGGCAGGACCAGCACTGAAATATCTACCAAGGTTGAAATTGTTTATAAAGACATTCCCTTTACCCCAGGCAGACATGTTGATAAACGTATCTTTAGGGTTTCCTGATATGTCCAGAGTTGCTCGGTATAGAGTAGGGTTGTAGCTGGTTCCATCAAAATCTTCCCAATTAGTCAGACTAAACAAGAAACAATAATTATAATAATTATAAGTCTAAGGAGAAAATAAAAAATTGTAGAAAAAAATTCATATACAGTAGTGCCCTGCTTTACAGTGTTCTGCTTTACGGTGTTCCGCTAATACAGTAATACAGCGGTTTTAAATTATATACATGCTCACTATGTTGGCGCTTGTCTCGCTCTTCCGGTGATTTCAGCATGCCGCGTGCAGTGAATGGCTTTGGCCGCCAGTACATGTCGGTAATTCAGTCTGTTTACAGTAATTGTGGCCACTATCGAACAATCACTCGATAGTTTTCATTTGAGTGTTTTCATTCAACCACTTTTGTATAAGTTTTTTTTAGACTTATCTCTATTGAACACTTTACATGATAATGTAAACATGTTATTAGGATTGTATGTGTATTTGAAAGTTATTAAAGGTTATGTTTACATCGATTTCCACTTTATAACGAGGCCCTGGAACCTAACCCACCATATGAGCGGGGACCTACCTTGTGGTCTGCTAATATTTAGTGTCAAGGTTAATTTTTGTAATGTATTGGTATAATTATTTTAATTTAGCTCATACCTGCATCAGTGGTCGTAATATCTAAGGTATCACTTTCACGAATGACTGGAGTTCAAAGTTTGAATCCAAGCCAAGTGTATGTTATAATAACAAAGACTACAATAAGAATTGAAATGAATACTAAAAGTTGAATAGACGAAAATGATGTAAATGTGTAATCAGTTTAATAACAGAGATTGAGCAATATACTAAAGTAAACAATGATATGGGATAGAAAGTGGACTAAAAATACTGTGTACAAACATTGTTGGCATGTTTAAATGAAATGCAGGTCAAATTAAAAGTATAAAAAGTATAAATAAATATAGTTAATAGGAAATACATATAAGTGTTGACTAATTAAAATACTCTTAAAATTAATTTAATAGAATTAGAAACTTTAAACTAATTTAATTTAAAATATCTAAACCTAAGTTCATAAAAACATTAATAACAATAAATGAATATAAATATATGTAAAAATTATCACAGTCTTGTTGTTGGGATTGACTTCCCTTACTCCTTTGTTATTGATATTCCTGTAATGATGATGTCTACAGAAGTTCTATTTTACCAAGTGTACTCAGGGTGATTTTTACTAAATGAATTCCTAATCTCATCATACAAAAGAAAGTACATTTCCTCTAAATTTTACTTTCTTCATCCCATCAACATTATTGTTATGTAGGTAATCTTGTAGATGGGTACTAAGATGTGGCACCCGAATAGTTATCTACCACAAAACTATCCATGGTTCATCCTGTGCTTATTATGAGTGAAGGATGACCTTGAGTACAGGGACATTCTCGAATAACTCAGTGTTGGAGCATTGGGGTGCTAAGACAATAGTCCCGGATTCAAATCCCGAGTATAGATGTCATTTTGCAATTTACAAATATATATGTGAATTCAGTTTAAACTTTTTGTACGCATGCACACACACACACACACACACACACACACACACACACACACACACACACACACAGTAGTTAGTGTCCTCAAAAACACCATTAACAATAAACTTATAACACCGAATAACCAATATCTGTAGACATCCCCCTCCCCTACCTCTCTCCAATCACATTATAAAATGTAGTGTGATGATGATATATCTTCCAACCTGACTGACCTTGAGAGCCAGTTGTCTAGCTTGAACTGAAGCGCTATAATCTCCCAATCTTGCAATCGTTCTTCGTTCAGATACAAGGATCCTCCAAAAACACCCTTGTGATCTCCGCCACGCCCCCACTCCTCCACAAACAGGTCTAATGTTCTATTCGAGCCAACACTCGCACTGTCCAAATTGAATTGTTGATTACTGTGTAAGAAATAAATCGTTTTAACCAGGTGTGGTTATTTCAATTATATCAATTAAAAAATAATTGGTTAACCCTGGTTTGGGAAACAATATATAACTGGTGATGTGACTCTTAAATCCCTCATATCCTAAAGAATATTTGAGATTAAAAAAAATCAAAATTTTTATTAGAAATTTGTTTTAAAACTTTAGTACTGCTTATTAGTGGTTCAGTCCCAACATAATTATAAGACAAACTTAACAAACAGAACCCAGACCATTTATTTAACACTTAATTGACTGCATGAATGAATTAAATTTAGCAAAAAAAAAGTCAACATTCAACTACTAATTCAATTTTCTATTATTCTGTGCTATTCCTATTTCCTAAGATCCGAATTCAAGATTTAACGATAAAAATAAGATTCAGGTTCGTAAACTAGGTATTAGATTCAACCCATCTCTAACTAAAACTATACGAAACGCAAATGCACCCACCTGTTACCCCAGTAGCCAAAACCCCCTATCTGACTAGATTGAACTAGCGGCTCTGTCTTTCTGACACCATCCACCAACACCATCCCTACATCTCGCACCACCGTTCCCAGTCGTAGAATGGGCGTCTCCGGTATTTCTAAATCTCGCTTGCGATATACGATGAAGCCATAGCTTTGTCCACTGCCATTGTTCATATCTGTTTGTTCCATAGCAATCAAGTCCGTTGATGTGTCCCGATCATCAGCAGTCTGCAAAGCCCATTTAAAATCATTAGTAGTAATTGTTTTTAGAATCATTATGATTAAATAGAGTCACTTAGCGTAATCAACGGAAATTATTGTGTATTGAAACGATACGGCACTCGGCTTCCTTTTTCCAACTCCCAATAATTTCCGAGCATTGAATGATTAAATATTATTTTGTCTTTTTTTAGCACCAAAACTTACTACCTGTTCAGGTTATACATGTATGTACTAATTACATTAATGTGTTAGGGAGTAGGAAGGTAAATTGATAGAAAATGTACACACAGTTGCATGAAGGGAGAGTTTAAAGCCATTTTAGTAAAAAAATACTCAATAAACCCGACCAGGGTTCGAACCCCGATCTCCCTTCCTACAGCAGTCTAGTCTAGTGTGAGAATAACGCATTAGGCAATGAAGCTGGTATTATTATGTAAAAATTGTAAACATTGCAAGATAAAATCCTTTGGAAATAGATTGTAGCAAAGCATTCCGTGAACAGTAAAGATGGCCTAGTGAATGAATGGTAGGCTCTTAAGGTGACTATTAGTCCTTGAAATAAGACTTATGTCTCAGATTGATTTCGTCCCTGGATTTGTTAAATTAATTAATTCAATTTGAAATTCATATTAGTTTAAATAGAAATGTTTTAGTCAAGTCAGTTGTTAAAATGTTTAAAATGTAAAAATCTTTCAGCATTGCAAATCATATCTAGAGAAGGGTATTTCTCAATCATTCTGACTTTTTCTCCAAAATTTCGGCTTTGACTGTGCGTAAGCTAATTCACTACGTTCATGTGCCGTATCCTATCACTTTCATTACATACATCACTGCATTTCCTAAACATAATTTATTTGAACTGTCCAATAACAGAAATATAAAAAATATTAGTATAAAGTGTATTAGGAACCATTTAAATGGTAAGCTACCTTCTCCAGCTCCCGTAAATGAGTTTAGAATGGCTGTTTCCGAAAATGTTAAGAAAAAATGGGTCTCTTTACTTTAAGGAAAAGTTTATATTAGTATAGAACTTTAGAGCAGTACTGTGGAGTTGGTACGCCAAGCCTTCCCCTCCGACTCTTCTATTTTTATACTGTCCAACTCTGATTTATTCATAAATAACTAATGTATATTAATTATTAACAACAAATTTACTGCACTAAGATGTTCCAATAGAGATTTCTTCATTGGAAGTTTCTTTGACATTGTGAATGTATATTTAAATAAATTTGTCAATCAAAATTACCAATATTGGCCGTAAAGGAAAAAAAGTATACAATTAAAATAACATTGTTACCATATATTGTTACAATATATGTTTTTATTTTGAAGCTGTAGTCGGTACATTTTTACTGACTCCAACTCCACCCAAAATTGTTTTGGGCTCCACGACTCTGACTCCACAACCCTGCTTGAGAGCAACTCTTTTATTTCAAGAGCAAATAAACTTTTTAGAAAACCTTAATAGAAATAACAGATTCCAGTGTCAGTGGCAAGATAACAAACCAATTGGTCCAATATGTTGTTGTAGGTCAGTTGACTCGTAATGGGAGTGCTTGGATAGGCTACTCGAATGCTCTGCTGCGGTAACTGTGGTAGTTTGGTTTGTACCGCTAGGTACTGAGCAATCAGTGGAGCAGTTCTGTTGTACTTCTCTGTGTAGTCTCCCGATTCGCTCAGTGGTGCATCGTAGTCTACACAGGAAACAATAAGAGTGTTGGACTCTCACGTAACGGTGTTAACACCGTCAAGTACCTAGCCTCAGGAATCACCCAGAGAGAACTTTCAACCTGAGTTGTTGAGCGGGAACCTCGTGCAGGTGGCCTGACTAGCTTTCCCAGAAGGTACTAGCTACCAACGACTTTGTGTGTGGCAAGTAGGGGAGGGGGAAGGGTCCTCCTTCCATTCCCTTTCACACAAACGACCCCAACAGAGATTTATACACCCTTCGGGTTAAACACTATTGACGTTCCCCACCACGCAGAGGCACTCTGCCAGGATCATCAGATGAGGAACATTCCTCAGGCAGGGGTAGGAAGCTTAATGTTCCATCAAAACCAGGGCAGTCACCACGAGGGCGATCACATCTAAAACCGATGAGCTTCCAGCCCTGACCTGGCATTTCTCTCAATCTCAGCATTTTCCAAACATTATTATTTCTTTGTTATAAACATTTAAATATTTAATTATTTACCATCCATTAGCTAAAATTAAGGTTATTTTGAACAGAAAATGCAGATAGAAAAATAAAGTTAAATATTACCATAGCTGGTGAGGACGGGTCTAATATCAACATCATATGCTCCCGCCAAGAAACCAAAATTGGTGCCACCATGAAACATATAAAGATTTATTGCTGCTGGATACCGTAGAATTGCTTCTATGTCTGAAAGATATTCTGAAAGATGAAACAAATTAATATGAGAATTTAAAAAGCTGATATTATTTTTCTTTTGTGAGATGTCAAATGAAAATAAATATTTATTGTAATTTTATGTTTTATTTTGAACTATTTAGATAGTTTTAAAAATATAATTATTTTAATTTATAACAATGAAATATATACAAAAATTTTGATTGCATTATTTTTAATTACAATAGTTATTGGAAACAGAATATAATGTGCCAAAAGAAAATTACTAAAATACAGGATATAATGTGTCAAAGAATAATATCTCCTAGCTGAAAGAAATGAGCCCAGTATATTTCTGTAAGATAATGACTGAAAAATCCCCCAGAATAGAGAATGAAACTAGAAACTTCAGTTTGGCATGTTAAGCAATGTTTCGCATGTTTCGCTATGTTTAGGTGGGTTTTTTTTAAACTGTACAACTGCTATGTAAATCACACAATGGCTATTTTATTTGGACGATACTTTAATTACTTGGTTTGTTAAATTAATACTTACTTTCAGTAGTTGTGTTGTGATGAAATCCGTCAAACCAAAAATCAAAATAGCCCGTCCAGTACTCTGAAACCCATGCCGGGAGGTTGGGTTGAAGAGACTTCAGTTGATTTAGATTTTCTGAAATGTTGCTACCAAAGTTGGCAGTTTCGATTACTAGAAATTAATAAAAGAAATATTAGAGATAAAATAAAACACCTATAGGCCTATATAAATAATCTGATTTAAAATAAGAATGATCAATAAGCATGCACACATGAAGAAACCTAATTAGGTCAGTGGTAGAACATTATCATATTGAGTCAATCATCATCATCATCATCATCATTATCATCAAATGTTTCCAACCTGTGGCCGAGTTACTTTAGTAAAATACCTCCATCTTCCTCTATCCTTACACCATTCTTCTCCTCTCACTTGAACATTTTCTGTTATCTGCTCCTCCCATATCTTTCTTGGCCTCCACTTTCCTAGTCTTTCTTACATTCAATGTCCATGTTTCTGCTATTTTCGAGGCTTGAATCTCAGCTAGTTGTATTGAGGGTGGTTTGTTTTTTATTATATGGTTTTCAACTTTCTTCCTTTTATTTATTATTATTATTATTATTATATTATTATTTTTATTTTTATTTTTATTATTACTTTTTTTCCTACTAGTTGATGTAGGTATATATGTTTTATAAATTTTACCATCTTTGTCCCTACTTAACTATCATAATTAATATGTGTATAATCTATAAGGGTAGGTACACACGGCAGAAAAACAATCACTAAAGATCAATATAGCTCTAACACGCCTCAGTGGCTACATGATCCAAGGCGTCACTTTCACAAAAGCCTGATCTGTCAGTGACAGGGATATTAGGGTTCGAATCTTGGTCGGATGTAATACGGGTCATTTTTCCTAAATGATTTTTCCCTCTCTTTCTCCAAACAAATGTGAGTACACTTTCTCTAAATTCAACCTACCTCACCCTGAACACATTAATGTAATTAGTGCATATGTGTATTGTGTATACCACAAGTGGGTAGTAAGACATGATACCCAAAAAATATATAATTCTATTATCAACTTATTCTCTCTTACCTTACCCGACGAAAGGAAATTTAGGATATTCGATATTCGAAAACAAGGTGCTTAGGAAGATATTTGATCCAAAAAGGGATTAGGCTACTGGGGACTGGAGGAGGTTATATAATAATATATATTAATTATATAATAATGTACTCATCGCAGAACATTGAGAGGATAATCCAAGTCTCCAAGATTACAATAGGCAGGACATGCATGGGAATGGGAAAATTTGTAACCATGATCAAGATATTGACTGGCAAACCCAAAAGGAAGAGCTAGATGCAGGTGGGAGGATAACATTAGAATGGACCTGAAATAGATAGAGCGTAATGAAGTGGAGTGGATAGAACTAGCTCAAGATAGGGATAGGGTGTAATAAGGTGGACTCTGGATAGAACTAGCTCAAGATAGGGATAGGGTGTAATGAGGTGGACTGGTTATAACTAGCTTATGATAGGGATAGGGTGTTAATGAGGTGGACTGGATAGAACTAGCTTATGATAGGGATAGGGTGTAATGAGGTGGACTGGTTATAACTAGCTTATGATAGGGATAGGGTGTAATGAGGTGGACTGGATAGAACTAGCTTATGATAGGGATAGGGTTTAATGAGGTGGACTGGTTATAACTAGCTTACGATAGTTAGAACTAGCTTATGATAGGGATAAGGTGTAATGAGGGGGACTGGATAGAACTAGCTCACGATAGAGATAGGTGGGGTACTTTTATAAGTGTGGCAATGAACTTTCGAGGTCCTAGTGCCATAGAGTTGCCTAAGCAAGTATCAACTTACCACCAGGAATTCCCCCACATAATCCACATCTTAAGATTGGATCACAAGTAGTTTTTATCTCCACAAGGCCATTAGCTTCCATCAGATCCTGAATTGCTATCATGTATGATGTGTTTATGTTTGAAGCCATGGAATATTCATTCTCAATCTAAAAAATAAAAGCACACACACTAACATATAACTATTTAAAGTAATATATTTTGGAATTAATAAAATGTATAGAACGATAATTAATTTTTAAATTCACTTTAGTCAAAAAAATATTTTAAATAATATTAACTTATGAGAAGTTCCATTTAAGACTGAAAGTAAAAGAGGTATCATAATTTAAGTAATTTGAAATTAACCATTTAACAAGGACAGCCGATATAGAAATTACTTAGATGCTAGAACATTGTTACATTTAGTTTAGAGTTTTGCCACATTTTGATGACTAAAAATATGACAAAACCACAATATCAATTGCTGAATTTGAACTAAAGGAAAAAATGGAGCAAAACGCCTATATTAAACTGTGGAAAAAAAAAAGATATAAAGGCAAGTCCTACACATTTACCAGGAAATTGTAGGCCTCAAAGTTCACAATTAAAAACTAAACAAAACAAAATTTGAATTATAATTTCTGATAACTTGTCTACCTGGAATGAAATGATGGGTCCTCCCTTTGTGAACTGCAGGTTTGTAAATAGTGGATACAGTTTGTTCAAATAAATAGCCACTCGCTCCAAGTACAAGGGATTAGCCGTTCTCGTTTCGAGGTTTGGATCGTGCACCAACCAACTGTGAGAAGAAAAAAAAAAGCCGTATTTAGGTTAATACACATAGTATTTACCAATTACGCTGATGTCTTAGGGATGAGGAAGGTTGAATTTATAGGAAGTGTACCCAAATTTGCATGGAGGGAGAGGGGAAAATTGTTTAGGAAATACGCCCCTCAGTACAACTAACCGGGATCAAACCCCAATTTTCCTATCAAAAGCAGTCTAGTCTATTGCAAAAGTGACGCTTTAGACCATACGATCACAAAAGCAGGTAAAAATAATATTTAAATAATAACAACACAGAAGGAAAACTGTTCAATTAATATATTTATTTTTTTAGAAAATCTTCACTTTTGAGAAAGTAGTGAAATTTTGTTTTACTAATTTGTTTAATTGAATTAATATATTTACAAAAAAAAAATGTAAATACATTAAATGTGTGGATGAAGCTTGGGAAATCAAAATTATCTAAGGTTATGGATATAGCAATATTCACTGTCATATTAGTGAGTTTTAAAAAAAAGTCGCCTGGATACGAGAATCAAACTCTGGACCAGGCAGGATTCGACTCTCGTGTCAAGGTGTCATTTTTCAAAATTACAAATAGCATTAAATATTTATTTCAAATAATATCTCTCATATCCAGCTAAAACTTACGGTGGCAATCCACCCATATCCAGTTCAGAGCCAATGTATGGCCCGGATCTCATCACCACGAACAAATCTTCTTCTTGAGCCATCTTTAAATACTTCACAACATCCAAGAATGGGGACAAAACAGTCCCACCATTACCAAAATCAAAGTTGTCCCTCGTATATTCATGAAGACTCCATACTACATACCTAACATAAATAAAGCTGGGTCAGACAATAAAGATGTTTGAATAACTCACTTAAACTACCTGGTAACATTATGGTGAGAGTATAGTGGACGCGAGAAAAGTCAAGTGCCTTTGCAGTTGTAATGATACTGTTTTGGACCCTTCACATACATTCAAAAAAGTCATGGATGAAGTGTATTTTTCTTCAAAGAACTGTATGTAAAATTTCCTTTTAGTACTTCATCCACGGAGAATCACGCGATTTTAGAAATAATTTCAATATATTGCGCTTTAAACTTATGTTTTTCTTTAAAATATTAACTCCGTTGTATTAGAAAAATCGTGTGACATGCTGGCTCCCTTTACCCAATAGGAAGCCAGCCTTCACGTCATGTTGCCAGGAGTTTTTCTATTAGTTAGCTTTGACAATGGTGACAAGGGGTCCAAGAAGCAAGGAGTAGATCATATATAATCCGCTTCTGCGCATAATATTATATACTAACATAAATCTACACAGTAATACAGTGACACAATGATGTAGTAACATAAATCTACACAGCACACAGTTCTCACAAAATCATGTGATAAATATGTGGTAAGGCATACACGGGTCTGCAACATTTACAATCCAATATCATTATAATTGGTGCTCAATCACGGGTCAAATATCACAATAAAATCATGTAACAGCATTTGTTTTTATATTTCAAAACTTGTTTTGCTCAACTGAAACAAATATATCTCCAGTAGAAACATAGAGTTTAATTTACCCCACAAGGTAATCTCAACAGTTGTTGAATACCTGTCAAGATTGCTCTAAAGTTCAATGACAACTTTTTCTCTTCATTTAAAAAGTTTCTTATGCTCATGACAGATATTCAACAACGAGTTAAGATCACCATGTGAAGAAGGAAAATTATTTATTTTGTACAGAAAAAACTTGACCTTTTCTCATGTCCTCTACACTCACACCTTAAACACTCAGAAAAGAAAGTTATGTACAGAAACAAAGGAACATACTTCGGTTTTAGGGAAAGGGCACCAAAATAACTTGTAGCACCTTCAGAAATGAAGTTGGCCATCTTTATATAAACCAATTAAAATAGTTATTTATTTTTGAGTTGTGTTAATATTATGTAATAATTTACCAAATCCAAATTTACATGATCAAAATGTGCTAGATATATTTAACATGTGTTTTGATTCAAAATTTTTGCTAACACTACCAAACATTGTAGTATGATCGTTACCACTGATGAATTGTTTCAGTTTATTTTAAGCCATATGACTCAGCTGTCAGTTGTTTCAGTTTAAAAGCTTAGTTTGGAGCCAATGTGCTTGCACTAGTAGTGTTGTAACATGAAAAGAACACAAGTGCCCTTTAAAGTAAAATATAGATTGGAGTACACAGTCAATAGTGGTCACCTCACATGTGCTCAAGAAAATTTGATCAGAAACTGTTTTGAACTAAAGTAGTGTTTTCCTAACTGTGGTGTATGTACCAGCAGGGCTCAATGAATAATTTAAGAAGTATAAAACATACCATTGTTTATTATTAATCAAAAAATATTTTTTGTTTTAGTAAAGCTGATAAAATAATTATAGCTACTCCTGTTTGAATTATTATTAGCATTTTATTTTTTTGTGGGAAAAATAGTGTTTTTTTAATTTGAACATTTCATAGCTCTAAAAAAAAAATTTAAGGACCTTCTATGATATTTGCATTGTTACATAAAAAAGTTTCACACGTTCATTGAAATTTTTAAGGCTTTGGCAGAAAAACTTCAATATAATCTAACAAGTGATTGATAAAACCATGAAATTAACGTGAAAGATGTCCAACAATATTTGTTCTGAAACTATTAATTGGAACTTTAATAAATCATAGCAATTTTTCCACAGAAATATAAATAATATGTTCAATGTTGAAATTAAAATCAAAAGTTGTAGGCACAGCCACTTAGGCTTATCACTAAAATTTATTAAAATTGGGAACAGCCGTTTATACTTTACAAGATAGTAGATATTTATATTATTTTTAAAATTAAGAGCTAGAGAAAGGGTATGTTGGTTAGGGCATGGTTCTTAAATAGGTACTTATAATATTGGCGAAAGTTTGGGAAACACTAATGTTAAGTAAAGATTGAAGGCACTTTTGGTACCTCCTTCCTCCCCAAAAAAGCCATCTCAACACCCATCCTTCTTTTGGAAGAGAGTACTGGCATCTCACGATCCTGACATGGTCCTACACTTCTGCTCATGTAGATTAACACGTTGAGCCCCAGATGGAATGATAAAATTTGCTCCTTGGACTAAATTAACTTTTTTCCATCAATCAAATCGTAACAAAGCCCCCATTAATAGTAAGATAGCTAATAAAATATATATTTTTATGTATTGTGGTAAAAAATCAAGTTCTTTTGAGTGCAGTCCATAGATCTGCTGCTGTCCAGGCCAAGGTTGCAGTTATGTTCTTTGAGCCTAATGTGCTCCCACTCAATAGCCCCACCCATGTGAATGTGGCTCCTGGGCTGTAAGAAAGGCCAGAAACTAATTATGTCGTGTGGTCCTAGGGTCAGCGTTGGTTCGTTTGGAAAGTTCACTTGCTTTGAACCGCGGTTGGGCTCAACGAGTTAATTTGCTGAGCAAGTTCCCGAATTAGGATTGTTTGATAACTTGGCAAATTGTTTCAGAAAAAAATAATCTTTTTTTTTGTAGGTTACAAATAGTTTAGGTATTTTACGTTTCTACAGCAACAAATCCAGCAGCTCTTAGTTTCCTGAGCCTGTCTCTCCAATACTCTGGATGAACTCTGAAGTAATGAATAGCTCCACTAATTAACGTGATGTTCTTTCCGTTCAGTAGGAAGCCATCAGGGTGCGTAGTCAGTCCCGACGTAATGCCGCCTTCAGTGTAGTGTTCATAAAGAGTTGGTAATTCATCCTGACCTGAATATTTGGAGTGGAAGGAAATAATTTAAAATTTATTTTTCTACACGTTTTGAAATATGCTCATTTTCTAGGATGAGGCCTAGTTTATGCAGGCTTTTGATATCTAATATTCTACATAATTTAATTTCTTGGTAAATATTCTTGAATTTTAATTCCAATAATTCTATTTGAAATTATTTCATAGATTGGTGAAGTAAACATAAGAAAAATTGTTCATATTTTAATAGAAAGCTTAAATTTAAAAAAATGCAACAAAAAAAAAACACCATTCAGACATGCAACACACATAGTTTTTATATTTTTAACTGATAGGCTATTAACAAACGTTAAGGGTTATCAGGGACTGGGATCATAATTAGAGTGAGCTATGTGTGACTCGCTTGTTCCTAGCCCTGAACATGTAAATACTAATAAAATGTTACCTCATCGAGAGTTAAATCAAAGTACTTCATTTGAGATTGTGTAGGTAATGTCTGAAGACATAAAATATCAAAATTCTTGTCCAGGTTATTCAAATATTGTTGGTGATGTGCGATGTTTAAAGTGTGGCACAGCTTTTAGTGAAAATTTTAACTAAGCTAGGAACCCATTCATATCCCTTTCTTAAAAAAAATATAATCAAATTAAACAGTGAAAAAACAACAAAACACATAATTATTTAAGTCTCAAGGTAAATCAGTCTCTTTCTTCTGTTGAAATAAAACACAAAATTATGTAATTTTTAGGGCAGTCATTCTCCTCCTGCTGAAAGAAGTAGGCTGATGTACCCCGAAAATTGTGTTTGTAATTGTGAACTTTGAGGCCTACAATTTTCTGGTAATTGTGTAGGCCTTACCCTTCTATCCTCCTTTCAATGTTTTAATATTATTACAGCTGTTTGATGCAATTTTTTTTCTTTGTTTGAAAAATAAAATTGTAATATCTTATTTATGAGTAAAGTTTGATTTGTATATTCATTAGTATGTTGTTTTTATTTTATTAATTTGAGATATTTAACACTAACTCTTTGATTTAACTGATTATTATGTAGCATGTCATTTATATAATGACATCTACAATAAAAAAATTATTAAAAAAACTATCAAAATTCCATAAAAACAATTAAAACAAGATAACAAGTACTAATCAAGTACTAATCTATTCCAATAAGAAGAGACAGGTGGCAACGCACTCAGAATTGATGTTGCCAGGAAACGCACAAGCGTCGAGGAATATTGCCCCAGCGGACCATTTCGATATTGTGAGCATTTTCACGTCTTGATTGAAGGCCACACATCAAAGAAAGGAGAGATTATTGTCTCTGCTCACCACTCCTACTGACAGCGCTAGTGAGGAGGTGGATTTATTTCGCAACCCCCCCTCCCGCCTGCCTTTTCCCCTTAGATCTCCTGTTGTACTCAGGGCCAGTTTTGTTGCTATATACCAGATTCCCCGTGGATCACATTTTTGTATTCCATTGTATTTATTCACCGAAGGAGGAACTACTTCATACAACGTCAGCACTGAAGACTACTGGTGGCCACGTTGTGTCAGGCGTCGGTCTCACCACCGCATCGGAGAGGAAGCCTCTTCTGAGAAATATTGAGTATCATGTCAGAATATCTGACGTTTGTTATCTATGTTCCTCAGACATAGTTTTGTGTATTAGAGTGTCTTGCTTTACTTTCTATGTCCACCAGACATAGTGTATTGTGTTAGTGTGTCTGAATCATTTTCTATGTCCATCAGACATAGTTTCTTTAGTCAGATTGTTTGACAATTATTTCCCTATGCCTATAAGGCATAGTTTAAATACAAGGGTTCTATGCTCTACATATGTATAGGACCAGGTGATTGAATATACTGAGTCCGTGAATTTGATTTCCTTTTTTAAGTCCTTAAGACATTGTTATAATTTTATGATACCCTAAACTGTGTGATCTCATTTGGAATCTCTTTATGGCAACAATCAGATCATCTAACATTTTCTTCTTGGGCCTAGTTAGATCAGTGACTGGTTGTAGTTAAGATTGCACCCTTGTTTGTGTAGCTATTTGCGGTGCACAACCTGTGGGGGCACTACTAGATTAAAGTAGTGGCCCGCAAGGATAATTCTTTCTTTTGGCCCCTTCAGGCACCGTGTTTATCTAAGTGTTCAAAGATAGTTTGTACTAGCTATTGTATGCCCTAGTAATGGGTATATTTATAAATTTACTATTGATTGTTCTGGCAGTACTCATTAGGAAATGACTGGCCATAGTAAAATACTGTGTAGATGCCTGATTGTTAGCCATCTATAATATGTAAAATGAAAGCTCCTCTTATAGGATATTTTTCTTAGGTTTTTTCGTAACTCTCCATGAGGGTTAATACAAGCTAGATAGCTTAAATTATATTCTTCTTAGTAACTCTAAAAATATAGTATTTGATGCTATGTTTCTATTTTCAATTGTTTCACTATAATTCATGATTAGAACTCTCAGGTATTAGTTTGGTATTAACCTGGCTAGATTGTCTTTTTTTATATTGCCTAAACCTTAATTCTCCTCTTTTTACTGTTGCCGAGTTGTGGCAGATAATCCAAACTAATATCCCTATTTCTAGAGTTATTTAACTAAACAAAATGTTCTATCCAACTACTATCGGTTCCTTGTGGACAAAGTAATAATACCTATTCGTATAACCTAATCTTTTCTATCTCAATAATGGAATAATTAATTAATTGAATTTGAATCTTGTCACTCATATGTAATTCTATATCTTTTTGTTTGCCTTTTAATTAACTTAGTTGTTAAATTTATATATTTCTGTAATGCATTTTCCTTTCCTTTCCTTCATCAGGTATAACTTATTTAATTATGTAAAAGCCAGTGTTTCTTTTTCTATGTAATAGGAGAAGTAGAAGATGCAATTATCCTATATTTATTTGCTATAAATGTGTGAGTAAGGAACAAAGGCAAAATATATATATTTTTAAATGTAGTCCAAGTTCAAAAATTCTTTCCCTCACAAAAAAAAACCCAGTATTTTTACTATCAAAAGAAAAATTTCAACATACAAGCAAATTGTCATTTCTAATTAGTTAAAACGACATTCAAAACTCCTACCTTTAGCAGAGCCAAGCAAAAATTGTGTTGTTGTAAACAGGCAAATAAAACTAATAAGCATCTCCATTCTTATAAATCTCTACAAATACAGTATAAAGAAATTATTGAAATAAAGTAATACTTAATATACTGCATTTACTACTTATCTTAGATAATGTTATCTCTAAAATAATAAAAGATATTCGTAGTCATGTACAGGTCTACCTTACTTTAAGCCACTTTGCTAAAATGGCACTTTTCAATTAGTGCTTAACGTATAACTCGAATGGCTACTAAGGCACTTATAAAAAAAATGCTTGCACTTACCTTGCTCTTAGGGGGGGTTTTCGAAAGTTTAATGGTTAGCAAAAATTTATTTATTATTTTTACTTTCACATTAATTCTTTTTAAAAATGTAGCGTTAATCAGTTTTAGCCCTTATATGCAATGGCAAGTGAAAAAAAAAGACTGTGACTCACTTTACAGCGGTGTTCTGGAAACTAGCTTGCTGTATTAGTGAAGTATGACTGTATTGTTGTTTTTTAGATCTTCCATTGTCTAATAATACTAATAAAACAAATATATAAGTATATCATTATAGAATGTAGAGATGTGAACTACTTGAATGAAAAAGTAGCAGTCTAGAAAACTGAGATTAACAGCTGTAGGGTTCTTTATACTGACCATATAACACCCTCTAAGTCGGCACTATTTCCGCCAACGCACAACAGTCACAAAGACCGGTACAGCTTGATTGTGAGATGACGCCATGGCTTTTTTTTTTTTAAATAAAACAATTCAACATATTGCTTGCCACTAAAGTTTTCAAAGAAAACTCCATATTTGTGTCACATAAGTGTTAGTGGTATAGGACAAACCAAGCCCCAGACAATTAATATACCCTTAAATGAATGTGAATTCTCATTAAGACCTAAAATATTATCATCTAACAAATGATTTCTATTTTTATAGCAGCTAAAGAATTGTGAACAGAAATATGTCAGAAGAAAAATGTCATAGAAATGTGAGAATCTCTATTGCTTATCATGTTTTATAGGATTCAAATTTGAGATACATAAGTAAAATGAAAATTTTGATTCAACCCAGCTATAAACATGAAACAGCACAATCAAAGGTTCTACATCTAGTAATCGATTTGACATTTAGTTGAATCGATATGTTGAATCAAATATTTAATAAATATAATAGCCAGATAATATTTGGATAAGTTGGCCACAGGAACGAAATTCAACATCAAACAAGAAAGAGATTCAAAAGCAAGATAAGTATCTACTTAAGTTTTTCATTCAACCTTTATTTGCCTTTCAACTCAAATAAATATTTTTCATCAATACTTGAAACTAATTGTTTGCAGTGAATAGTAGGTTATTAAACTCTTGGTAAAAATGTCGGCTTAGAACATTTGAATAGTTTTTGCTCTCGATACAGATTTATTATTATTTATCACCACGTCTTACTACCCGTTCGGGTTATACGCTTAAGTACTAATTACACTAATGGATTGTGAATTGGGAAGGTTGAATTTAGAGGAAGTGAACCCACATTTACATGGAGTGAGAGTGGAAAACCATTTAGGAAAATCCACCCCAGTTCACCCAACCGAGATTCAAACCTCGATGGTCTAGCTCAACACGACTGGTGTGTTAGCTAACTACACCATCGAGGCGGGTTTCTATATAGATAAAATGTAGCAATATCACCTCTATTATTTTATCAGTGTTGGTACAATATACCAGAAGTGACAACTACAGCACACACAATTTGACATAATGAATATATGAAAGTGCCTGACACCTTAGCTCAGTCGGTAGCGTGTCTGTCTATTGAACTAAGGGTCCCCGAGTTCGATTCCCGGCATGGCCGAAAAATGTATCATTGATGTAGTGTGGGTTTACCCTTTCACAGTGATAAATTAACAACTGGGGACTGGATGTTGTGACTGTCCTAGTCTTAGTTTAGATTATAAAGCATATGAAGCTAAAACAGGCCTAGCGAGCTGGTAGTGGAAATAAATGGCTTGAATAAAAACTGGTGACACAGGTCACAGGCTGTAAACAGTAATGGAAGTAAAGTAAAGTAAATCTATGAAAGTAGCTTTATTCACGGTTTTAAATCTCAAGATGCCTTCATATTAAGATTCCAACATAACAATAAGTTTAACATAATTGAATAGAACAAAGAATGTACTTTGACTAGTATGTTTATGTCCCTGAACCACTTAATAACTAATCTTAACAATTTTGATTACCAGATAAGATTGGACTCAACACCACTCGTATATTGATAAATTTCCACTCAATATTCACAACTGTAAGAGTTGTGTGTCTCAATGCTTTAGAACTCTTTGCTTTTTGCTTCCACAACCATTTAAGGTGGGGGTGGAGGGGAAGGCGAGAAAAAGTGGGTACTTTTGCAGTTTTATTAACAAAAAAAATTATTTTTTCTGTCCATATTAATAAAATATTCCTTCAGTGGATATCTTAAGTTTAATTTTCTAAACATAGTAATTTCAACTGTTTTTTAAATACTCCTAAATGAGTCTTTGTTGAAACAATACATCTTAGCCATCTTCTGTTGGGAGAATTCGCCACAAGCCACCACAGATAGAACTGCTCCTTTCCCTAAAGAAAAAAAAGAAAAAAATCCTAGGTGCAACAATGTAATTACTAAACATCTCATCACACTGTTTAAAGTATGGATCAGAAAGTCATTATGCCACTAATGATGTGAGCTTGGCCACGAGTAATGATTAGACAAGTTGAACAATAGTATGTCTAAAAATGTGCTGCTCCCACTGATGGCAGAATCTTAGTTATTTGTGTAATAGGATGGGGGTGGGGGATAATAAAGTAAAAGAGGGTGGGAGGGGGCAAGAACTTAACCAGCTGGAAAATGTTTGAAAAGTGAATGCCCTTAGAAGCTATTTTAAAAGGTTCTTATCTAACAAACATTTTAAAAATTAGACTTCTCTACAAGATATTTGGAGTGGTTATCCACCAAAAGTTATTTTGGAAATTTGAATACCGCTAGAAGCTAATTAGAGCGGCCCTTGCCTGGAATTTTTTTTTTTTTAATTAGATGCCTCTACAACTGGTTCTTAAAGTGTGGTCCTCAGACCACTGGTCCTGCGCAGTGATCTATCAGGTGGTTTGTTAGATCCCAGTTAGTTTTGTGATAAAAATTAATTAAAAGAAAGGTTGATCATATATCTACCAAGAAAATTGAAAATATTTATTAAGAATTATCCATACTATGCTCTATTTATTTTTTCGGTAGATACAAGTCGGATAAAAAAGGAAGTCTGTACCAACCTTAAGCAAACAAATCTGAACAATCATTTAAAAAAATTATAAGCTTACAAATGATTAAAAAATCAACAAATCATTACTTACTAATTCAAGATTTTTTTTTCCAATATTTCATGAAAAATAAATTTTTTCCTTGCATTTATGGTCCGAAAATGGAATATCCTAAAAGTAATATTTTTGCAGCATACATTCCATAACACTAGAGTAGAAACTATTTTAAGTAGCGATTCCCAGAATTTTTTTGAAAGTTCTATGCCCTTGTAAACTATTTAGAGTGGTCTCCACCTTTAAATTCCGAAGAGATGGAAAAATTCAAGCACTCTTCCTGGGTTTTTCCTCGACGCACAAAATTAAAGCATAAGTTCCGATTTTACCAACCAGTGGCCAGCCCGAATAGGAACCCAAAAATTTGGGATAAATGTATTTTATCTATAAAAACTGATAAAAAAATTTGCAAGATATTAGGAAATATGGAAAATATTATTTTATACAAGTAAAGCAAATTATTTATAATTTAAAATTAAGAAAATTAAGGATATTTGGAAAAGAGCACTAGGCTAAATCATGGTTTAAATTAGGAGGGATAGCCAACACAACTTGCAGTTCAACCAAGAACATCAGTCTACTCTCTTGACCTGATGAAGCTGTCTGTGACAGTGAAAGTTTGTCCTTAAAAATGTGTTTGTGTTTTTTTGTGTGTTCTATAGTTCTATATAAACAATTTATACTCCAGCATCACGAAGGTAAGTGTGCTGGCTATCCCTCCTAATTTAAACCATTATTTAAAGGTAAGAAATTATTTGTTCATATCCAAGAATGTGGTATAATTTCCATTGGAAATTCAACTTATAAATGATAACTAAAACAAGACAAACATAGACAACTTTTATTTTTTTATTGGATTTTACATTAAAAAAATTACAAAATTTGATGCAGTAATAGTATGCTTATTTTAGTATAGCACCGCACTTGAGGCCTACTAGCTGACTATGAAACTAGCTCTCAGTTGAAGATATTCAAGGTCATGGTTGATATAGTTTATACATTCAAATGTATTCAAAACATAATAATGTAAGTTATGAAATTTAATGTTTGTTCATAGTAAAAGAATACAGTTATAGAAAACATTCACTTTTAATTAAGTATGATAGTTAGAAAACTAACTCAAAGATGTGTATTTGAATATGATATTTCATTTTTAAAAGACTTGTTACATGGACTCATGACGTTTTCTCCCGATGGGAGTAAGAAACAACTTTTTAGTTTCCAGTTGTGACATCTTGGCGTATTCCTCTTTGAATTCATGGAAAGTTATGCCCTTTCCAACGGTCATGTTCTCTGCAACTGCCTTTAATGGCTGCTCCCACCTAACAAGACAAAAAATGTTATAGCTGTGCGGAAATATTACTTGAAAATATCTATTTTCAAAATTCCCAATCAATTGCAACATATTTAAAAATAACAAATTTAAAACAAACAATATAAATGTATTAGAACAGAATTAAAATTTAAATAATTGTCCTTTTGATTAATTGTGATTACAAACATTTCTACTACCGATAAGTAGTCACATATTTGACTCACCTATAAGTAGAGAGTATTAGTTTGCCTCTATATTTTAGAAAAATAAAAAAATTGACAAGATTATAGTTTATATGTGACCAAGACAGTGTCTAGACTCAATATTGGTATTTGTATACAGTTTTATCGTATTAAACAAATATTTAACTGTCTGGGCTGGAGTTTAATGTTAAGGGTGCTGTCTAAGATTAAGTTAGTTAAAGGTTGTGTGCTGATATAAGCATGTTAAATAGCCCTTAAATACCAAAAGAAGACAAACACTTTTGTAAGCCGCAACGAGATTTTCAGTAATGGTGTACTCAAATAGTGCTTGAATTAAAAAATTACACTTTTTTATTTATTTTTTATCACTATGTCTTACTACCTGTTCAGGTTATATGTGTATATTATTATAATTACTATAATAGCGTAGGGATGTGAAAGGAAGGATTTTAAAGGTAATCTATCTGCATTAGCATGGAAGGGGAATGGAAAACTATATAGGAAAAAAAAGCTCAGTAGAGCCGATAGGAATTCAATACCCGATTTCACCGTCTTCAGCAGGTCAATCTAACACGAGAGTGACGCCTTAGACCAACCATTCAACTGCTGAAGCGGATAAGATTAAAAACCCTGACCTTTCATCACTGGCAAACCAGACTAATGAGCTTGACATTTTGCCCACAAGCCCATCAATGCAAATGGCTTTACAGTAAAATAAAATAGTTTATGTACAATTTGTAATAGATTTAATAAAGCTGTACTAGTGATATTTTTCCAAATAAACCCAAAGGAAATATTAAAGAACTCTGCAGTGAAGACTTGAAATAATTAAACTTTCAATTTTAAAGATAAAATTGAAAGTTTCAGGCAAGCTACTTGAATTCTTTTCAAGTTTTGGAAAAATTTTCAGATGAGGTTCGAGAAACTACTAGAGCCCGACTTGAACTCAAATTTTCAGGTAGTCACACACTTTTAATATGAAGTCAACCAAAGAGCTTAGATGATATTACTTCAAAAGAAAATTACAAGGAATGATTGCAATCATCTTTATCTTACCAAAATGCAATGTCTTTTTCCCATAGTTCACACATATTCTTCAACTTAGCTGTTAAGTGAGCAATAGAAGAAAGATGTTTATACGTGGTCGAGATGAAACTCTCATCTTCTAATTTCATTTCATCAACATTGGCCATATCTGATAAAAAAAAAAAAAAGAACCATGCAAGTGGAAACATACAAGTCTCAAAAAAATATATACTAGACTCTGTAACTTCTTCTATATCAAAATAATACCTCAAAAAGCTAAAAGAGGTTTTCCTTAAAGAAATATATTATATATTTGCATCCTAGGTTCATGTACTGTGAATCTCTTATTCAATCACTTCCAGTCCGGCTTGACTGTCTTACTCTCGATTCACACATCCGCTGAAAACAAGCGCAGAACAGAAACATAATCATGTGATGAGTTCTAATTACAAGATTTTCACCTAATCTGCGCAAGCTGTTCTGCCGAAGTTTAACTTTGTTCGCTATGCCCGAGACCTTCGTCAAGGGAGAACCAATCAAATCTCAAAACCAGCCATTTCAAACCAGTGTGCATGTGCATATGACAGTGCTGTAGAGCTAGAAGCAAGCCGACAGCTTCATTGGCTTTTGTGAGATTTGAAATAACCCGTTAATGTAATTCAAGTGTATCGATGTATTGGATTGTGCCACAACCCAGCGTTATAATTTGAAAACATCGGGAGAATGATTTAAAATATGTCTATCCACTAAAAAATAAAATGTGTTGAGTGAGTGAATTGCTGCGCTATTCAAGCAGATTCTGCTTTCTATTTTCGGCGAATGTGTGAATCAAGCTTTACACAGCTTACCAACTCGTGGTCCTTAAGTTGGACCTAGAGGAGTTGGCACAATAACAAGTGTACCACACGGCATGGCGTGCTATAAGCGCACAACTCCCAAGACCCACTGGTGCAGGTCACAAACAATTAAAGTTTGAATTAACATGCGCCAAATTTGGCTTTTGAATTAAATACTCACAAAAATCTTGTGGCCCAACTTGTTCTGCTTCCAGCCTTTCCAAAGTACGCTCTTTGACCAAAGTCCCTACTAGGTCTACAACAATGTGAGCGGGGTCACAAAGAGGGAAGTGACCGAACAGATCAATGACTTGGTCACTTGGGAAATCAACAGGTACTTCCAGGCACAGTGTAAGAGGCGATATTATTCGTTGAGGTTTGGGGTTCCTTACATGGAAAAATAAACAAAACTTAAATATAATATATTTCACCTCGTGTTACATTTTGAACAGAACAAATACATTTTAAAATAAGTAGTTTTTTTGTTTGTTTTTTATCACTGCGTCTTATTACCCATTTGGTTTATATACTTGTGTACTAATTACTCTAATGGGTTAGGGATTAGGAAGAGTGAATTTTAAGTGTACCCACATTTGCGTGGAGAGTGGGAAACCATTTAGAAAAAAACACTCAGTACATCTGACTGAGCTCCAACCACAATCTCGTTTTAGGCAGTTTTAGTCTATTGTGAGAGCTTTAGGCTATGCGGCCATCAAAGCAGGTAATAAGTGCCAGTAATTCAGTTAGTTGTGAATAGTGTAGCCTTTTTCTAATGTGTTGTGTTATTTAAAAACTATTTAGTGTTGTTTTATTATTATTATTATTATTATTATTATTATCATCATCATCATCATCACTGCGTCTTACTACCCATTCAGGTTATACGCACTTACACTAATGTGTAGTGGTAGAGAGATTGTGAGATGAAATGGAGGATCTACAGTTTAATGTGGGATCCGAACCACGGTGGAGGCCTGACACTCCACACATTCACAAGTTGTGATTAATACACATCTTGTCAGAGGTGAAGGAAGGGTTTGGCAATCAGATACATCTGTGCCGGGAGCGAAGATTGAACTCTAAACCTCCAGCACAGAAGCCCGACACCTTACCCCTAGACCGCTAGGACACCTATGTGTTGATATCAACATGTGAAGAAAATTAAACTCTATGCTTGTACTGGAACAACATTTTATTTATTCTGATCAAAAAATGATTTGCCATAAAAAATAAAATAAAATAAACTGGCCTTTTCTCATGTTCCCTCCCATCCCACCTTAATATGGAATATTAAGTCTAGTATAAATTTTTTCCTGGGTGTATAAATATTTATTTGGAAGTTTGTTTTATATTATGGATCATCTTATATTCAGGTAAATATGATAATACAATTAAATATGTAAGAATACATACTCCTGAAAAGTAATTCCGTCCAATGACTTGAGGGAAACAGAGGCAAAACTTTCTACCTCCTCTACCCACAGCTGAGGTAGTTGCTTTACCGCGTGGCGCAGCGGTGTAACATCAAGAATTTTCAGAGAGCCCTTGGACACTTCTGCAAGTGTCTTCCTATGCAGCCTAAGTGTAGTTGAATACATTTGGAAGATAACAGACATTATTCTGTTCATGTTAGAAACACACCTCGCCTGGAAAACAGGAAAATTAATTACAAGAAATATAGTAGAATAATATCGAAAACAAATTGTCCCGATTTAAAAAGCCCTGAATAATCGAATAAGTACACTCTGAATAACATATAGACATTATTTTTTATTTTAAGCATGTATCACCACTTCCGTTTTATCATAGGTTCAACAACATTATTACTTGAATATGTCACAAATATTGTGTTTCTCAATAAAAATTCTTAAATTTTAACCTAAATTTTTTTGTTTACAATTCTGATTTTTCAACCCCAATCTCAATACATCTTTCCACACATATTACCTCAAATTATAAAATCTTATTTATTTCTAGACCATACCAGAATGTGGTTTGAAAAAAACCAAAACAGTGTGGATGGATTAAAAATAACTAGCCTACTTAAATAAAATGGCTATGTTTGATCTACACAAGATCACTAAAACACAAAGGCCAAAACCAAAGAAAGATGGCAAAATAGTTAATAATGGACACAATAAAACACTGACCCATTTTAAATTTAGCTGTTTCGCTTGTATGCCAGAACTATCATTTACTGGGAGTCGAGAGCTTAGAATCAAAGTATCAAAAATTATTATATTAAGAGTAATTCTAGATTAGTTTGACAATTGTAAGAACTGAGTGCATCGAGGTATACTCTTTTTACATCCTTATTTTTATTATTTTGGATATTTAAAATTAATTTAATTCTAAGATAGACACAACATCCAGTTCCCCTGCTGTTAATGCATCAGTGTGCAAGGGAAACCCCAATTGAAACATTTCTCAGCTGTGCCGGGAATAGAAGCTAGGACTCTTAGCTCTTACTGACAGAATTTGGGTGGGTGACAATATAGTCTACAAACCAAATCATCTTATTTAAATATGATCTTAAAATTTAATAAATGGACATTATTAAATCGAAGCCGCTAAGTCAAAAGTTTTGGGTTCAATTCCCATGTGTAGATGTTATTTTTCACCTACACTTAAATAAAGAACAATACCTCATGAGCGTCCTTAGATGGCATAGTCGAGACTTGAATTTTATTTTTTTATAAAAACTACAAACGGAAAGCAAAGTGTCTTCAACCGATGCTTTAATTACTTACAATTTTCATTTTTTGCTCTTTACGCTTGGAGTGAATATTTGTAAGTTCTGATTCCGTCTCTCTAAGAAAGGGATGTTTTATATCATCCCTCCCTGCACTCTGGTCTACATAAGTTAATTGTTTATGCAGGACAAATACACTGACAAAATCCTGGATAGTTCTGTTCAGAGAGGATGAGTCACTGCTCTCAACATTTAACTGGAAAAAACAAACAGAAATTAGTGGATTAATATATAAATTATCAACACACTAGATCGTTAATTAAACTTTACATACTTGCATATAGTTTTTTTTAGCACGTCTTACTACCCGTTCAAGTTATACAGTTATGTACTAATTATGATATTTATTTCAGGGATTAGGAAGCTTATATATAAATGATGTGCACCTAAATTTGCATGGGTATAGAGGGAGTGGAAAATCATTTTGGGGGAAAAAAACACCCTCAGTACACCTAGCAAAGATTTGAACCTCGATCTTCTCGTCATCAGCGGTCTAGTCTACTGTGAGAGTAACACATAGCACCTTAAGACCATGTGGCCACCGAAGCGGGTATTTAAAAATCATTTACGATTTTTTTTGTTTTTGCTTTTTTACTTGTAAATTTTAGGGTTAAGATAGTTAGATTGTCAACTTTTATATTTGAAGAAAACACTGTTAGGATAAGTTTTTAAATAAATGCAGCAACATAATAAATCTGGAGAGGATGGAAAACTAAATTATGAAGGGCAATGGGCCTAATGCAGCCGGCTATAAATCTAGACAAGAACTTATGCAATAAAATCAAATATGTTAGCTCTTAAAATAACTTTTTAATCTGGTCTATTTTGTGTCTTTTGAATTAATTAATGAATTACAACTTAAAAGTTTACGACATTAACTTGGTATGAATACTATAATACTTTCTCAAGCTAATTATTCGAGTTTGCTCATCAAATAAAGTACATTATGTAAGTATGATAGATATAAAATGATAGAATATGCACTAAAAAAATCCAGTAACAATAAAAATTTTAATAACGAAACTAACAAAAAAAATGACACCTGTATAGAGATTTGAAACCTGATGACCTGGCTTTACGCACTAAGTTATCTCGGATCCCCTCTGTGTAATTCTGTCATTCAAATATATAGGAGATTAAAGAAAGGTCAGTTGCTAAAGAGGTTGACAGATAAAATCAGGGTAACCATGGTTCAAATCCCTGTGTGGGTAAAACTTTTCTACGCGAGTACAATCTCTTCATCTGAAAAGAAAAGTTTTTTTTGAATGCAAGAAGTTATCTAATAATAACGCTAGACAGGTCAAATGATCTCAGTTTGCAAGTTTTGTAATTATTTGGTATCTTTAATCAGTTATACGCCAAGGTTTAGACTTGGGTAGTGTTAGTTTTTAATCTAATATATTATTATTACTAAGTTGCATTCTTGATCTTAGTTGATAAGATTTGTAAAGGTTTTTGTAAATTATAAGTCCAATAAAGGCTATTTATTAGTACGTTTAATAGCAAGGGTATTAACATATTATTGCAAGTAAGGCTTAGGAGAAAAGCTCAAGAGAAAATGCATCAGCAATGGCATGTAGAGGGGATGGAAAACAACTGATAATCCACCTTCTCGTACAAACTGGGTGGGACCCAAAACTTAACCTGTTAATCCAGTGTATTGTGAGTCTGACACCTTAGATATTGTAACCATCAGTAAGTGTGTTAATGTATTATGATGGCAGTGAAAAATAGTGCATACCATTTCTTAAAAGAATGTAGAAATTGAAACATTTTCTTTAAACTGACAAGTACAATTTTCTTTTGTAAAACAATAATTTATTTTTATGAAAATGTATTTATATCATTCAAAATTATAAAAAGTACAGTCCATTCATATAACTTTTTTTTTTTACATGTTTCAAAGATGAAATATATTTTTAAAAAGTTGTACTTTTTGTCGGTGTATATCTCTTGTAAGTAAATTTATCAGAAAGAGATTCCGCACATGTGTTTTAGATTAGACTGTTAATCCTTTCCTTTAAAAACAATTAAATGAAAAAAATGATACAACAAAAGATAAAAAAAGTACAAATATAACCAAATTATGTTAGATTATTTATTTTATAGCACCGCGTCTTACTACCCATTCAGATTATACACTTAAGTACTAATTACGCTAATGGTTTTAGGGACTAGGAATGTTATACGCAAAAGAAGTGTACCCACATTTGCGTGGAGGGAGAGTGGAGAACCATTTTGGAAAAACCACCCTCAGTTTACCCGACCAAGATTTTAACCTCGATCTCGTCATCAGCAGTCTAGTCTACTCAGGGAGTAATGTGTTAGACCATGCGGCTACTAAAGCGGGTAATTATGTTAGAATATGACTCAATCACACTAAGTACTATACACAAACAAATACCTTCATTAATTTTACTGCCTTCTCTTTTAAAATTTCAAATTCCTCTGATTTAGCAATTTTACTTTTCAGTTCAAAAACTTTCTTTTTTGTGTCGAGACAGCTTCGTCCATATGACAAGAATCTATTCTTGACAGATTGTTCTTCAGGGATACTAGAACCAAAATTTGTATTAATATCTTGAAGTTTAAACCAAAATTTAATTTTAGGTGTAATACTAATTATGCTAATGGGTTAGGGATGAGGAAGGTGAATCTAGAGGAAGTGTCCTCACATTTGTGTGGTGAGAGAATGGAAAGGCATTTAGAAAAAAAACTCTCAGTACACCCAACCAGCATCAAACCACGATCTTCCCTGTCAGTCTAGTGCCAGAGTAGAGCCTTAGACCATGTGGCCATCAAAGTGGGCTGCATTATAGTTAACATTTAATCTTAAAATAGCTATGATGTTGGAACATTTACCAGCAGGACATTTAGACTATTTAACTCTTTTAAGATTAACTAAATATATTAACTTACTTCCCAGTAACAGTGCCAATACTTTTCAACCGTTTGTTAATGTCATTTTGTTGGGCCAGCAAGGTTTTCCACAATTCTGTTGCTGCGATTCCAGTTTCAATTGAAAGGCTAAGTTCGTGAACTAACTCTATAGGAATTTCTTTATTTGTTGCTTCATAATGTTTTGAAAGAGTATCCCTCACTCTTTTCAGAGATTCTTCAAAGAATGACTGAAAAATAAATTATTTTAAGAGCTTTTGTTAACAACCAAGAGCCTCTAACTTTGTAGACCAAACACCCTACCAATTGAGCAAAGGTGTCTGTACTCTTTAATAACATTTCAAAGGTTAGGTAGTGAAAAAAATTGTTATTTATAAACCTATCAACATGATAAGCCTACTGGATTAGATAATTTAATAATCACAATATAACATTTTTCTTAGTTACCTTAGCAAATATATATAATTAAGATGTGATATTTAGTCAAGTCCATTTTTCAAAGGAAGAACTGACAGATAGAAAAGTTACTAGATCCACTTTCAATATGCAGTCGTCACTTTGGATAAATATTATCAATTACACTAATAATATAGTTAAATGTTGTCTAAAAAAAAGTTTGTATTTTCTAAAAAGGTCTTCCTACAAAAATTCTATGGTACTAACTATGGATAAATTAGCATGCTACTTTTAACAACATATTTTATAGACCAGTGGTTTTCAACCAATATTTGTTCCTGTAGCCCCAGAATTAATTGCTCTTTGACTTTGTACCCACAAAGTTTTTTCTTAGCATCGCGTCTTACTACCTGTTTGAGTTATATATAAGCTTAGGTTCTAGTTACACCAGTGGGTAGGGATTAGAAAGGTAATATTTAGAGTAAGTCTACCCACATTAGTGCAGTGCGCCTCACAGTGGACAAACACAACTAAAGGTTGTCTAGCCTTTATAATAGACTGTACACCTTTGTTGATCCCACTCATATTTGGAGCACCATCATCGGTGTGTCCGTGCAAGTTCGAAAGAGGTAGTTGAAATCTGCTCATTATATCAAAAAGAATGGCTGAAATCAACTTTACAGTTGTTTTACTAGCACTGTATGGTCCCAAAAAACTTTCACAAGGCCTTAAGTTTTCATCGACCCAAAACACACACATGCTAAGCTGTATCAGTCCCAGTTATATTACATGTACCATCACAAATCAAAGAAAACAAATTAAAATTGGAAGATTGAATTTCAGCACAGAGATTTCACACAATTTCACTGCCTATTATTTCCAAAATCTCTTTGAATTTTTCCATCTGTGTATACCTCTCATTCCTTATTCATCCAATTTGCAAGCTAGGAATCATCCTCGGAACGTAGTTTAAGAAGCTGAAACAAGTTTCTACTTTTTTGTTGATTTCTTCTTAAAGCTAAATATTTAATTGAAGTGAAAATTTTGAAAAGACATTCCCTAAAAATCTTACCTTACGTTCAGAAACCAAAGAAGAATTTAACTGGGCATTAATGTGGTTTTTAAGCTGTCTATAACTTAAAACTGCTTGTAAATGACTATCTGACTTTTTATGTGAACGAAACTTGTCCAATGCCCTTTTCCAGTTTTTAAATCCATTTCTAGAAAACGCCGGATCCATTTTCCTGTCAAGATTGTAATTAGGACATAATTTATCTATTACAATAAAAACAAATCACTCCATCATGCATTGTTTGTAGAGGCATCTATATGCAGCCAATTGAACTCCTTGTACCATGCTGGTTGAAACCGAAATGTTTTCACTTATAAGTTCTGAGTAGGAAATATGGTTGGTAGTGTAACTTGGTTGGTTTGGTGCTAGATATTTCTTTCTTTCACAATTATAAACGTGCGATTGATTCAACAAATTTCTTGTTTTATTAGCATTTAAGTTGGCATGAATGGACTTTTCTTCAGACTCGCCAAGGCAGTATTTTTAGGAGATTATGGTTCAGTTGGTGGATTACGTTTTGTTTTGATTAAGAAATGATCCATACTCAAAATTGTTCTCAAATCACACTGATTTATATAAAGTTCACTTTTACAGACAAACACATTAGCAAATACGACGTATGTATGACATAAACTAATTTATTCACAAAACATTAAACACCACACACAACAGTATTTTATTGTTAGCATTCACAAGATTGCTGCAATTATCTGAAAAAGTTAAGAGCTTGCTTATAAAATAGTTTACTAATACAATAATAGTGTCACCAACCTAAAAACTATTTTAGCATCACTAATGTCAATACAAATGAAGCTAGGTCCACCCATTTAATAGTCATTTTATTTGAAAATAGCTGATATTTTAAGAATAAAAAAATCAATAAATACTCTTTGAATTTAAGGATAATTTTTCTTAAATATTGGATGGTGGGTGGAGGCATGTGTCCACCCTATCCCCCCCACCAGACACGTCCATGCTATCAAAGGGGTCGAAAGGTGGGGTGGGAATCTGGACCTCCCTCTCGAGAATTTGATGGACCCCCCTGGAGGGTGGAGGTCCATAAATATGTATACAAACTTTAATTTGCTATAGGTTTCTAGCGGAACCAAGGGTGTATAAAGCGTACTCCAGGTTGAATATCACTGTTATATACTACTTTATAGATAGTTTTGTCCACTTTAAGGAAAGATACATCCACAATGGTGGTTGCATGATTTAATGTGTCACTCCCGTATTAGACTGAATGCCAGAAACAAGGAGATCCATGTTTGAATCCCAGTCGAGTGTATCGAAAGTTTTTTGTTGTTGTTCTAAATGATTTCCCACTCTCCCTCTATCACAAAATAGAAGACAAATTTCCCTGAAGTTTTATCTTTCTTATCTTTATTCAATTATGTAGTGTAATTAATGTATATGTACCTAACAGTTAGGTACTAAAACAAGGTAAAAAAATAAATAAAGAGCTATCAAATAAACCAAATCATATAAAATATTATCTCAACAGTACCTGTGTTTCATTTTCCTCGGTTTTAAACTTCCTGAAACATACGTCAGCTATATCACAAGCATCCTTACAACAGGTCAGCTCTTCTTTTACATCTTGAGTTTTGCAGGTTAAGAGGTAGACTTTATCATTTAATTCTTCCACAAGATCTCTTTGTTCGTTCAGTTTGTGTTCTAGAAAAAAAAACAAAGATGAATATAACAAAGAAATGTACATGTGATGAGTCAAGCAACAATGATGACCCAATAAAATACATTTAAGTATAAACACACACACACACACAAACTGCATTTTTGTTACCTTTTAATTATCTCTCCTCTCTCACACATACACATTACCAAATCATTGTTTAAAAGTTTGAAAGTCACAGTTCTATAAAATTATATTTAATCAAAATTTACCTTCCAAAAGATGATGCTGTATTAATTCCTCATAAACAAGTGTATCTTCAGCAATCAATTGTTTCATTTTAGCAATTGACCTCTTCAGACTGGTTTTTTGGTTTGTAAGTCCAGATGCCTAAAATAAAACCAAATTATTATAAAATCCAATTAAAACAACAAGAAGACCTCACAATTAATTCTTCTCAAACACGGTTCAATGGCCACATGGTCTAAGGCACTACTCTCGCAATAGACAAGACCACCAATGACAGGGAGATCAAGAGGCGAATCTCGGTCGGGTGTACTGAGGGTGATTTTTTCCAAAATGGGTTTCCATAAACTTCCTAATCCCTAAAAACATGAGTGTAGTTATTGCATGAGTATATAAGTAGTAAGAACCAGAGTTACCAATGTTTGAATGAGCCTTTATATCAAATTATTTAGTCTAATAGTAGAAATAATACTTTAGTATCAATGAGAATAATATTTAAACTAGGGCTGGGCCAATACCGATATTATAATCTAATCAGTGAACAATTAGGGCACAATCGGTAAGCCGATGGGCATATTTTCACCGATTCCTAAAACCAATCTTTTGTTAACGATCCGCACATTGTAAGTACTAGTTATTCATCATTGTTAAGGCCTTGGTAGACAACCTTGTCCTTCGTTCTGTTATTGGGGGGAAGGGAGGGGGAGTTTAAGGGGGTGTCTGCTAGTATACTCTAAGTAAACATTAGTTGTGTTCGAAACACCTGTTACAAACAGTTTTATCTGTATTTTCCTGCTTTTTTGAGTTCATGTCACCAGAGCAGTTGTACCTGTGGTGCAGAGAATAACTCATTTTTTTGTTCCATCTCTCAAGTGAGAGTGAGTCTGGCTGGTTTGGAATTGAAAAATAAAAATCATGCCATTTTTGAATTAGGTAGGTTTAGAATCGAAAAAGAATAAAAAGCACACCATTTTTTAATTAAGCTTAACCCAAGATCTAGAATTGATTAGAATCCCTCCCAAGACAAATCATGCATGCATGTTGAAAGCTAAGTTACATGTAACAATTACATTCAGAATTACCTACGTGCTAATGGTGGTATTATATTCAAACTAGAAATAGATGCAAATTTAAAGGAATTACTGGTATAAAAATGTAATGCAAATGTCAATGCATGCTGCTTACCTACCTCCCTTTTACCTCTTCAATTCAATATTCTTACGAATATGTGAGACATCTTCAGTTGCATATGTGTGTTTCATAAGAAATTCACACGCATTTTCTATTTCCCCATGACACACTCTGTTCAGAAATAAATAAAATTGTATTAGAATAAACAAGTGGTTCTGCACGATAGTATCTCTCATTTGCTTTGGAAAATATACACTAAACAGCAAAAAGACACAAAATATATATATTTTCTAAACTGTTCCATGAAAATAAAGTAGGTCGACAGTTTATGCTTTTGAGTACGGTACAAAAATTATTTTTTTTCACCAACTATCACTGCCTGTTTGGATGAAACACATGTATTTTCATTACAGTAATAAACTTTCAATTGGTTACCAAGCATTGAAATAATTTTTCATTCAGTAGGCATATAAAATTGGTGATAAATTCCTTGTACCACTATAGTAATTGCAATATTGTAGGCCTATTACTACTACTACTATTATTATTATTATTATTAGCATCATGTTCTTACTACCCGTTCGGGTTGTACACACTTATGCTAATGTGTAATGGTAGGGTGATAGTGAGATGAAATGGAGGACCTACATTTTAACGTGGGATCCGAACCACGGTGGAGGCCTGGCATTCCATAAATTCACAAGTTGTGATTAATACACGTCTTGTCAGAGGTGAAGGAAGGGTTTGGCAATCAGATAAATCTGTGCCGGTACCGAGGATTGAACCCCGGATCCCCAGCACAGAAGTCTGACACCTTAACCCTAGACCACCAGATCACCCCTATGATAAAAAAAAATTACCCGATTAGTTATTTAAAAATATACACATTAGATTAACTTATTGGCAAGTCTTACTTTCCAAATTCCTTTTTCATATCTTCGAATTTTGGAGGTTGTCCTTTGGTCATGAAGTGTAACATGCACATGAAGTGTGCTAACTTGATGTGTGTGGGTTCCATTAAAGGTTTTAAGGCCATGGTGAATTTAGTGCACACAGATTCACTAGACACGAGTTTTAGAATAAATTAGTACTCTAAATAAACATAAAAATGCAATAAGATAATTATTTAAGGTAAAATAAAGGGCACTAAAATTATATCTGTAGGTAATGGATTCAAATCAGGAGATAAAGAACCCAAAAGTTTCAAGTTTTAAGCATGATGCTATTTAGATTGGTCCTTGCATAAAATTGGTTTGAAAAGTTGATATCAAATTATTTGAAGTGATCTTCCAGCAGAATTGTTTTTTTTTATTAGATGCTTTTCTAAGTATTTTAGAGAGATTTCCCCCAAAAAGTTATTTTAAATTTAGATACCCCTAGAATTTATTTTAGAGTGGTCTTTGCTTGAACATCTTTTGAAAATTAAGTGCTCTAAAAAGTTATTTGGAGTAAACCCTTCCAAATTTTTTGAAAATTGGACCCCTCTAAAATATATCAAGAATTTGTTTTTATTTGTATTATGTTCTATAAAACCAGAAGGGAGTTAAATAAATATATAGGGGGGAAAATCTAATCCAAGGAGAGTTCTTCCCTCGCCCAACAGTAATAGGACCAACGAAGATAATATGCCAAAGCTTTGTGCCATTGTCAAAAACATGTTTTCTTTGTCATATAATAGGACTACAAAAAAAATAATTCACAAATGACACAAGAATAAGACGATACCAAAATTAAGCTAAATTGTCTGTAAGCTTCTTGGATGTAGTCTTATTAATTTACACGATTCTCAGTGTTGTTAATGGTAACATAGCCTACAGAGAAAACATATTTGTTGCATTCACACTAAGTGTAGTATTACCAGTCAGTCAGTAACAATATAACAAGTGAATAGAAAGATGGGATGCGAGAAGAAGAGGAGAGGGTGGGGTGTAAGGGATTTTTCTCAAAAAACATATTAGGTAGGCCTAAAAATTTAAAAACTCACAAATAAATGTTTAATTTGTTGGCAAAATTGGGCTTTTAATTGCATTTACTTAAAAGCAAATGTACAAAGAGATGCCAAAGTCCAAAAAATTATGTTTTAGAGGCGGCAAAGGGTCCCTTCAGTGTCAATAGGCCCTATATACCTATAACAAACTTACTAGGGAGGAAAAGTGATTTATTGGCAAATTCCTTGACAACTATAAAATGCAATTTTTTCCTCTTTTATCTTATTTAAATCTTTTCATCTAACTGGTGACCCACACCACAATTCTACACGAAAATTGTTACATTTACATATACATTCCTTTAATTCTAAGCTATCACTATATAATACAACATAAATTGGAAATTAAAATAACCACAGCATACTGCATATAGCAGTTATAAAATTTCGCGCGAGTTTAAGTTTAGTAAATACAAGCTCGTGTACAGTTTACACCATCTAATAACAAATAACAGTGTGCCCAACCTATAATACCAAAATCACACTCAAAATTAATTTCCAGATAGATTTGAACTAAATACTTTTCTATTTTATAACTTTATCGATTTTGTTTCCAAATACGGTGGCTATGGTATCGTAAAAAAAAAAAGTACAGCTACTTTAAATTTAAGTATGTAAAGATATATTGACCAACCAAAATTCTTGAAGTATCAAAGTATCGATATTGTACTCATTGAAAGTACCGGAAGAAAAATATCAAAATTCTACTAGTATCGAAATAAAGGTACTGATAAAAGTAAGTATCGGTATCGAAATTTTAATCTGAAAAATGATTTTTTACCAAGCAATAATTTCAACTTTTGCATATTAATAGTAAAATTATAATGCTATAGAATATTTGGGTCTTTCACGTCTATGTTATGTGTTGGAACTTGGATGGTATGATTGTGTTGTATAATGGATATTGTTGAGGTTAATTGTCGCTCAACTATTTTTTTTTTTTTTTTTTTTTTTACAAAGTTTATTGAACAAATTAATAACTTTTGTTTGTCTATGCCGGTAAATAACAAAGGTAAATAACAATGCAAAACAAAATATAAATTTTCGCGTTACATGTCTACCAACAAAACAATGAATAAATTAATTCTTGTCTCTCTATGTTGTGTCTGATATTTTACTTGAACTTAAAATATAACAATAAAGAATTCAAGTTGTTCTTATAATTAATAAGAACCAATGTGTTACGAATCTATTAAAATATATATTTTTTGATAGTTAATGTTCAAAATTAACCTAAGATTAAAAAAAAGAAGATAATTGATAAACATTATACTTCATAAACTGATACTTTTAGTTTTTATTCACAAATAATTTACAATGATTAGCAATAAATTAATCCTACATATTATATTAGGAATATGTAGGAAATAAAATAGTTTTCTCTTAAATAGTCAAAATTAGATATATTTTTTTTGCAATCATTTATGCATCTGGTTCATATTCTATTTTATGGTATTTTTATTATTTGTGTTTAATGACTGTTCAGTAAAGAATAAATTAATAGTTGAGCGACAATTAACCTCAACAGATATAATAAAAGGTTTTACCATATCAGCTTACAAATCTATGAAAATGTCACTGATGGAAAGTTATTTAATAGCTAAATATGATTATTAATATATTTCTCAAACTATTTTGTACCAGTCTTTAACCATAGTATACATTTAATCTCAGCATGAGTAAAGATAGCAAAAATGTTGTTTCTTAGAATTCATTCGTGCCGCTTCATCTTTACATAGGCCGTTAGGGTGTCTTACGTGAGTGAACGAAAGCGAGCGGCTCTGTTGAAGCTGTATGAAGAGAAAAAGTAAATATTGGCATGGAAGTATCCTACATAAAGGTAAAGTGACTATTCTCACAATATACTATACTTCCGAAGACAGCGTGATTGGGGTTCGATTCCAGTCGGGTGTAATGAGGGTGACTTATCCTAAAAAAAATTCCACTCTGCCTCCACGCAAATGAGAATACACTTAATCTAAATATAGCCTATCTAATCTCTAAAACCATTACCATAATCAATACATAAGCAAATAGCCCGAACGGGTAGGACGCGCTGTTAGAAAAAAAACTTGTTAATCCCTGACACATCAGTATGATTAGTATAGGCGAATAACCTGTGTAGTAAGACGTGGTGCTAATTTAAAAAAAACACTTGACTAAGTCCACGTTTCCTTGGCGACAACATCATGGCTCCCGATTTGAATTCTTGACGCTTGCTTCTTGTATTCGCCTACGTCAATTCGCTCGCTTCGCTTCACGTCACCTGCTTTCGATCGCTAGTTTAGGACTGCTCCTTTATATATTAAGAAAAAAGTTGTACTGGCTATATTGCTAGTTATTTGTCAGTAGTTCAAAAAAATCTCAAAATATTAAAGATGTAGACTTTGTATACGGTGTTTGGCGATTCTGTTGCTTTATAAATAATATACAAAACTTAGTTTACTCTTCTTTGTAAACCAACCAATAAGTGTTTAGTTGATATAAAGTAGATAGTAGTATAATTACTTTTAGGTTACTTTCTTACTCTCTGTAGAACACACGACACGCAGGCCACATCCGGCTTGCGGTGTATATACAGGCTGTATATATATTTATTTTAAGCACTGCGTCTTTCTAACCGTTCGGGTTATTTGTAATAGTTTTATATTTAGGCCTGGCATTCAGTCAATGGCTAAACGCTCATATAAATCAAGTTTAATTTATGTGTCTATGGTATATAATTTTGAAAAAAAAAAAAAGTTTGAACTATTTAAAACTATTGGTTTTATCACTTTAAATTCTTGAGTGTGGGAATTTTTATTTACAGAATTTAATAAATATTGCTTCAAGTATTTCACTAACCCATGCGTTAATGATATTAATGAAAGCATAAAATAGCTTAAATTGTTGTGCATACAGCTCAAACGTCAGGCTCAGATCCAATTTGGGTATTGAGGTGATCTGGTCTCAAATTCCAGCTGGATGTACAGAGAGGATATAATTCCTAAATGATTACCCACATTCCCTTCACTCATAATGTGGTTGAATTTCTTCTAAGTTATCTGGTTCTCATCCCTATTAGACCTGACCCACTAGCGTGATTAAAATGTGCATTGTCCAGACAAGTAGTAAGACACATTGTAAACACAAAGTTGAGAATATAGCCTAATAAAGATGTGATTTGCAACATGCCCCAATTTTTTTAATCTAACGTTTCAACTAATTTAAGTTTGAGACCATTGCTCTATGGCACTAGGAACTGAAATGTTCACTGTCACACTTAAAAAGTATGCCAACTATTCCTTTTTTTGAGCTAGTTCTATCCAGTCCACCTCATTATACCCTATACCTATCGAGCTAGTTCTATCCAGTCCACCTCATTATACCCTCTCCCTATCTTAAGCTAGTTCTATCCAGTCCACCTCATTATACCCTCTCCCTATCTTAAGCTAGTTCTATCCAGTCCACATCATTACACCATATCACTCTAATGTCCATTTAAATGCTATCCTCCCATCTGCGTCAAGGTCTTTTCACTGGTGTCTTTCCATTAGGTTTGCCAGCTAATGCCTTAAACATGATTCTTGTTTCTTCCATTTGTGCTCCCTATCACCGGAATCCAGTCTAGCACGAGATTGATGCATTAAACTACACAACCATTGATTCGGGCTATATAATTGAAGATTTTACCTTTGTTTGTATAATATAATAATGTTGATGTAATAAATTTAAAATATCTATATCAGATTGCCTCTGATGGGTCTGGATGAAAGTGTCAGACAAAAAACCCAACTCCTATAAATAGACCTCAAATGCATGTGAAAACAAAAACAAAATTCATCCCAAAAGATGACTGTTATAGTTAAAACCAAAATATTGGAAACCATTTTGACATAGTTCAAGCCCGAAAATAGTTTTTATTTAACTCTACAATATATCCGCCTCTGTGGCGTAGTTGGCTAACGCGCTAGTCGTGTTGAGCCCGACTGCTGAGGACGGGGAGATCGAGGTTCAAATCTCGGTCGGGTGAACTGGGGTGGTTTTTCTTAAATGGTTTTCCACTCTCCCTCCACGCAAATGCGGGTTCACTTCCTTTAATTCAACCTTCCCAATTCCTAATCCATTAGCGTAATTAGTACTTTAGCGTATAACCCGAAAGGGTTGTAAGCCGCGGTGCTAAATAATAATAATAATAATAATAATAATAAACTCTTCAATAGTTAAATACAAGTCCATATGAGATTTAAAAATTATTTTTTTAATGCCAGATGATGTTTCACCAGTACCAGCACTTAGAATATCAGGAGGACTTGTGCTACTTGACCCCTGACCCCAGCTATACTGCATGATAAGAGTCATGTGCTAGTTACCTGCCTTATCACCTGGACATCACTTGATTCAATGCGTGGGTGATGTCCAAATTCAATACATGTGCATGAATGAATGGCCTTTGATATCAGTAGATGCTTGAGCAATATTTGTATATTGAACGAAGGATGATTTTAATTGTGCATGACAATATCATCATCATCAACTGTTTCTGGGTCAGTTTAGTAAAATGCCTTATCTTCTTTTATTCTTCCACCACTCTTCCTCCTTTAATTGTTTTCATTCTTCTCCTCTCACTTGCACAATTTCTGGTATCTACTGCACCTTCATATCTTTCTTGGCCACCCTCAAAGTATTTTTCCTACATTCCAAATTTTCCAACATTTTCTTTGGCATCCTCTCTTTCTCCATCTTCAATACAAGCTCATACCATCTCACTCTTGCTTCTTCTACTATCTCTTGTACTCCCTGTACCCCCCACTCTTTCTACTAACGGGGTAGTGACGCGCAATTTGTGTACCTCAGGATCTGAGTTACCTGGTGGAGGTTGGGTTGAACCCCAGTGGAAACTACGTCAGGTGAATACAAGAGACCAAGGATTGGTCAGAGCCAAAATCAACAAACAGAGTGGGCTGGGAGTGTGAGGGTTGGCAATGATGAGTTAAGTCATCATCCGCACACATAGCCTCAGTTAGGAAGGTCACCACCAATAGAAAGATCTAAATGAGGATCTATAGTTGGTAGCCTCACCACTCAGGTGTTGGCCACGACAGGCTTAATAAACCATTAGCCGAAACAAACCAAAGTACTAAAAAAATAAAGTAAAATCTCAGATTGCATGACAACTCTTATCAATAACATCACAATTCAGGGTGATAATAATAAGTTAATTTAAACTAGAATTTCCAAATTATTTTTTTAAACCAAATTAATGTTTTACAATGTTATCTCTCATTTGTAAAATCACTGATACTTGTAGTGACTTCCATTTCTACTTCAACTATTTTGTAAATAATACCTTCAGATAAAAACTAATCTTATCATGACAATAGAAATTGGATGTATTCATGTTGGTTTTTTTTTAATTTTGTTTTCAACATAGTGATATATATAAAGGAGGCAACTTAGTATTCCATTATTTGTTCTCGAGATATAATAAAAATAAAAAATGGCTAGCATTGTAAATGGATTCATCTTGATACTTTCTATAACAAGTATTCTTACAAATAATGGGGGTAAGTTTATTCGATATCACACTAATGATAAAAATATATATAAAATATTAAACTTTATTTTAAAATTCATATGACTTATTTTATTTATGAATTTTTATTTTTTTCTACAAAATGTTCATTAATACAGTGTTTTTTCTATGTGGTATCATTTAATATTAAACTTACATATTAGTAGAAATATGTTAGTTATATATTTAGTACATTTTCTGAGCACCACATCTTACTGCCTTTTTCAGGTTGTTTGTATATGTACTAATTATACTAATGAGTTAGGGATGTGGAATGTTGAGTTCAGAGGTGATATACCCACATTTGTGTGGAGGGAGAGTGGAAAACCATTTTGCACAAACCACCCTCAGTACACCTGACTGCGATTCAAACCTCAATCTCCCTGTCATTGGGATATTTAGTCTTAAAGTACATATTGGGGTGTACAACCTGGACATAACTACATCAAAAAAAGAGAGAGATTGTATAACTATATCGCAACATACAAATAATCATGAAATCTATGTTTCTACAAAAGATCATTAGAAAGTTTTACAAAGTACAATTGACTATTTGTACAGCCACTTTCCTCACTAAAATTATGTGAAGCTGTATAATTTTCCCCAACTTTAGCGTCATCACAAGATCTCCCAAGTGTGTTCGAATACTACACAAATGGGGGAATCGAGTCTGGGTTGGTGGCTGAAAGTGATGGCTTCAAGTTGAATGGTAGAAATATTACAATACTCAGTGGTTCCATCCATTACTTCAGGGTTCATCCTGTATACTGGAGGGACCGACTGCAAAAACTCAGAGCTCTGGGATTTAATACTGTTCAAATGTAAGTCATTCGCTCTTCACATATGTTTTAGTAGTCAGGGAGTAGGTTGAGTTGAGATGTAAACAAAGTGCTATAGTCCGGTTTTCTTACAAAGAACCATTTGGAAGGACTTTTTTCATACCAGGATCTTACTTTATAGGCTACAGTAAAATTCTGATAATCCGGCATGCTTGGGACTTCGTCAATCCGGGGTGTAGTAGAGCCGGAGTGGAGCGACTCTCCAGCACTGGTTTGGGAGGTGGAGCAGTGCTTTGGCTGATTATCAGCAAAATACATACGTTTATCTAGAAATCAGATTTGTTTGTCTTTAAATGTGGATCTATGGAACATGTCTTATTAATTAATGGTAATTGAAAGTTAATTAAATTATTTATAGTTACATATCCATTTAAACCATAATTAAAGACAGACGCAAGCGTGTATTGTGTGTGTCCTAATTTTGTTTGCGTACTTCTCCATCCCAACACCACAAATGAGAGCTCAGCCACTGTTACATCCGGGACTACACCTCTATCAGCAATGCCGAATTACCAAATATGCCTTATTATCGGACTATATCTGAGTAATGTGGTAAAAGTGATGAAAATAACTTTGAAAACAATCATGGTTAATATGAACTGTAGTAATTTATGTATTGACGAAAAACAATATTGTGCTATCCGGGCGTTGATGATGTATTGTTAGTCTCAAATGTTTTTTTGTTTTATTCTTTTAGCTGTATAAACACGTCTATTAGGTTTAGAAAACATTTTAAAGAACTAGACATACAATTACAAACAATTTATGTAATACAGACCAAGGCATAATCTCACAAATGTAAACAAACACTGACTGGCAGATGAATGGCGCTGGGCCAAGCCAAGGCATGTGGTGTCGGGAAGGGTATTCATGCTGGACTATCAGGTGTACTGAACCATTGGGTACTAGATTATCTGACTTCTACTTTAGTAGGATTCTTTTAGGATAAAAGGCCTTTCAAAAGGTTCTTCACCATTTTTTTTTTCCACCATGCCAGGAATCGAACTCGACTGGGACCCTTAGCTCAATAGCCAGACATGTTACCGATTGAGCTAAGGTGTCAGGACCTTCTTTGCAAGAAAATCAGGCAAAAGCTGTCACTTAACCATGGACAACCTTAAAACATTTGTGGACCAATTTTTTTTTTTTCTGCATCACATCTTATTACTTATTCAGGCTGTCTATACATTCACACTAATAAGATAGTTATGCGAAAGGCAGAATTTAGAGAAAATTTACACCCATTTGCATTGAGGGAGAATGGAAAACTATTTAGAAAAAAAACTCCCTACAGAGATTCAAACCTCGACCTCCCCATCACCAGCTATCCAGTCTTTTGAGAAAGGACATCTTAGACTGTGTGATCACCGTGTGGATGTGGCAAAAGTAAAGAACTATACATTATGAGCATATAGCTTGGAATTGATCAAATGAAAATTAATTTAAAGAATTCTTGATTGCAGATAGGATGAGTTATTAGATGTTACCAAGAAAAAATATTTTGTATTAAACTTGATTTTTAATTTCATGTGTACTGTCAAAACTGTACAGTTCTAGAGTTTTTATATGCCCTTAAAATTCATTCAATATCATAGACTTCTGAAATCTGTTCTACTTATATAAATAAAAAGTTAACTGTGTAAACTACTATCTTAAAATTCGTTAAAATTATTCATTATATCTATGAACAGTTTGAATTTGTTTTACTTTTTTTTATATACATATTGTACTTAGAATGTTTTTGGTTACCGCCTCTAGAAGTACAGTGCGCATTTCACACTTCCTTCTAGTGAGTTCTGATAAAAATGAAATTATGTTAAGTAATTTTGCAGTATTGATCGATTTTATTCAAGAGGCAGTCATTATTTCTTTGTCCAGTGGCAGCAATGTAAATTGTGAGCTCTGTTCCTCTTTTTGTTAAAAAAAAATCCATATTGTGTCATTCATTTTATTTGTTTCCATCTCTTTTTTGTGCGCTTTCTTCTTCCATGAATCGAAAAATATACCCCATAAATGTGAAAAGAGATTATCCTTTAAGAGATTTATATAATTATGATACAAATTGTCATCTAATGCAATATTTTTCTGCCACAGCTATTTCCCTTGGAACCTCCATGAGCCAAGGAGGGATGTTTATGACTTTGGTGATGGAGATAACGACATGTCTGCTTTTTTGGACTTTAAAAAATTTATACAGATTGCCCAGGAAGAAGATTTGCTGGTGAACGCTCGTCCTGGACCATACATTTGTGCCGAGTGGGAATTTGGGGGATTACCGAGGTAATTTATTATTATTATTTTTAGTTTTTTTTAATACCAAACAAAATTGGTAGACAAAGATTTGTGATACAACATTTGTGCTGTTCTTTGTCTGAAGTATATATTCTTTAAGACAGATCAGTTGAACTAGTCTAGTTTTTGTTTGAAAAACCTTATCTGGCTTCTAGAACATTTTATATATCATAAACACTTTTAATTAAACTAATTTTCCATTCACCAAGAAATTATCTTTTGTCAGACATGCACCAGTATTTTAGCTTGCTGAACATTAAAATCATGTCACCCGCTTAGGTGGATGCATAGTTTAAGGTGCTACTCTCACATTAGACTAGACTGCCGATGATGGGAAGATTGTGGTTCAATCTCAGTCGGGTGTTCTAAGGGTGGTTTTTCCTAAATGATTTTACATTCTTGCACCACACAAATGCAGCTACACTTCCTCTAAATTCAAACTCTCTCATCCCTAACCCAATAACTTAATTAGTACATAAGCGTACAACTCGAATGAGTATTAAGTTACAGTGCTAATTTTTTTTCTTCTAGATAGTTGTAGTGCAATCTTGTTTAAGGACATTTCAATTTTAGCTTCTTTTTTTTTGTGGGGGGATTGAGGGGGGAGGGAAGCTTTATTTGCCAGAAGCTGAGTCAACTAATTGTTCTTCTTACAGCTGGCTTCTGCGTGACCCTGACTTAAAAGTGCGAACAGCAAATGACGCTTACTTAGACCGCGTCGAGAAATATTTCAACCAACTTTACCCTATACTAGCTGAATTACAATTCACAAACGGTGGCCCAATCATCTCGTTCCAGGTAAGTGGGCTTATTTTTGTTTGTGAACTTAAATAAAAATATCTGCATTTTATCTACTTGTTCTATGATATGCATTTTTGGTAATGAAAGGGTAAATTTTTCATACTTTGGTAATTTTGATATATTTGTCTACTAGATCACTGTTTACCAAACTATCACCGGTTGTGTAGCTCTTACAACTCTTCATTTTTTTTTTTTTAAATACATGTTGTCTGGTAAAGTATAAACATTTGTTCCAAATTTCTCGCAGTAGAATGACTATCGATGAAGGGAGATCGAGATTTGAATCTCTGTCCAGTGTACCCAAGGGGTTTATTACTAAATGGTTTTCACTCTTCTTCCACACAAATGCAGATACACTTCCTCTAAATGATACTGTCTTAACCTTTATTGTATTATTGTCTTTAGTACAATATATGTGTATAACCCGAAAGAGTAGTGAGACGCCGTGCTAAAAAAATAGCATTCTTAATTGGCTGAAGGTAATAGAATAGTAAGAGTATAACCTGAATGGGTAGTAGTAAAGACGTGGTGCTAAATAAAAAAAGAGTATTGATTTATTTATTTATCACCACATCTTACTACCCGTTGGGGTTGTACACCTAAGTACTACTTACACTAATCCGTAAGGAAATGTGAGGGTAGAATATAGATAAAGTGAACCCGCATTTGTGTAGCGGGAAAGTGAAAAACCATTCAGTGAAAACCACTCCCAGTTCACCCGAGTGAGATTCGAACCTCAATCTCCCTGTTCTCGTCAGTATAGCTTAATATGAAACTAGCAGGTTAGCTAACTACGCCACTGAGGAGGGTAAAATAGTAAGTAGTGAAACACATTTACATTGCCTACTGTGTGCCTGCCTATTCTAGAGCCTAAATTCCAAATTATTATTATTATTATTATTATTATTATTATTATTATTATTATTATTATTATTATTAGCACCGCGTCTACTACCCGTTCGGGTTATACGCACTTACGCTAATGTGTAATGGTAGGATGATTGTGAGATGAAATGAAGGACCTACAGTTTAACGTGAATCCGAACCACGTGGCGACCTGGTCCAAATTATTAATGCCCATTTTGCCTGCCTATTTTAAACATTTTTGGTGCTTTAGAATCTGCGTTACTACACATCGAGTTTTAACATTGAATCTGTGTGTAGATTGAGAATGAGTACGGCGCTGTGGGAGCGAATACTGGAAGTGCAGGTCAAGAATATCTGACATTCATTTACAATTTGATGAAATTAAATGGTATGAACAACTCTCTAATCTACACATCAGATGGTGCATATAACGTCCGTGGTAGCTTAGACGGAGGTAAGTGAAGTAAGAAGTTAATACAATCCTGTGGGGGGAGAGGGAGGGGAAGACTTGAGCGATGAAGTAGGAACAATGTGGGAAGGACGTTTACAAAAGTTGGTAAAACCACTTTCATGTATTCATAAGTCGAGGGCGAATGGAAAACTATTTAAGAAAAACCGTCAGTACACCCACCTGTGATTCAAAGCTTATTTTTATGTCATTGGCAGTCCATTCTATTGCGAGAGTGATGCTTTAGACCACTCAACCATTGAAGCAAGTCTTTTTAAATGTAAACTGCAAAAAAAAAATTAAAAAATTAAACTGCTCTTCCTACCTGGTTCTTGGAGTATAACCTGCACTCTTTTTCCCTTCTCCTAACTCCCCTCCTCTCCACAGAAATAAGATCATTTTCCGAGTCCTATTCTATGACGACAAAGGGAGCATACCAACACAGGGTGTTTCTGAGTACTGATTTCTACTCACTACGATGATATTATTGTCACATGGTACTTAAATATGAATAAAACTTTATACAATTTACCTTATTTTAATAGTGAATATATTACCCGCTTCGGCGGCCGCATGGTTAAATGCGCTACTCTCACCAGTAGACTAGAATGTCAATGATGGAGAGATCGAGGTTTAAATCTCTGTTGGGTGTAATGAGGATGGTTTTTGCAAAATGATTTTCCACTCTCCTATGCAAATGTGGGTATACTTCCTATAGATATACCCTTCCTCATCTCTAAAACCATTAGCGTAGTTAGTACATAAGTGTGTAACCCAAACGGGTAGTAAGACCTGGCGCTGAAAAAAGTGAATATTATATTTTGGGTGAGGAATAGAGAGGCGGAAGGTGGGTTGAATACCTAGTTCCTTATTTCTCAAATCCAAATCTTTATTTCACCTAGGAATCCTGAATCTAGACCCAAAACTTAGAAAATATGATTTTGTGCAAATAAATCATTTATATAATGAAAAAAAATCAAAGCAAATTATATGTTTTTTGTTATTATGAAAATTCTCATTCAGTTTAAGTTATAAATCAATGGTTAGGGGTCTGGTTGTTAGGTTTGTTCTATAATCAACTTCGGTTAAGCTATCTAGTAAGTAGCCCTAAAATAAATTTGGATTAAAAATTTGAATAACTTTGTATTACATTTTTTTCAAATCCTCGAATCTTGAATATTCTTAAGAATTTGAGGCATTTAAGAATTTGGAGATTCAAAGAATCCATTCCTGTTTATATATTTTTTTAAATGTTCTACAATAATATTTTTTTATTTAAAAAAACTGGCCAGATATCTGATACACAGCTATATATGTCTAAGTTTATCTAATATGTGTGGAATTTTTTATTCTAGTTAGGAAATATGCCTCTTACAATGAATGAGTTTTCTCCACACGTGATGAATAGGAGACAAAGCGTTGTGACTTGAATATCGTCAATATATTAACACTTATTTTTTTGTCATGATAGTGCTGCGAACAATCAACTTCCAAAACAACCCAGAAGATCAACTAAATAAACTGAAAGAACTTCAACCAAACTTACCGCTCTGGGTGATGGAGTATTGGAGTGGATGGTACGATGCCTGGTTTGGCTCACACAGTGGTGCTAATACTAACCGTAAGTAAATATGTATTTTATTTTTTATTTTAAGGTACCTTCGTAAAAGTTTAAAATTATGCAAATTTGGTCTTCACCTGAAAGGTAGCAAGCTTAAAGGGTTAGCAAGCTCACCTTGGCACACTTCATCTGCGCTGAAAGATAGCAAAGCTTTCCTCGACACACTTTATCTTCCCTGAAAGGTAGCAAGCTCAGCTTTCCACACTTCGTCTTCCCTAAAAGGTAGTAATCTTACATATTTTGGTTGCAGTGAGGTACAGTTTATATGATAGTGGCATAGTGTAGACTGTGAAGATAAGATTGTAAGTTTTCATCTTACAGATTGTATGTAAGAAACTTTAAAATTGTTTTTCCTTAATTAGCTATATCCAGTAGTGTAGCAATCCTAAATGCCCTAGCTGCTTGTGCTTTATTTATTTTTTCAGCACAACGTCTTAGTACCCTTTCAGGTTGTACACATACGTACTAATTACACTGATGTGTTAAGGATGAGTAAGGTTGAACTTAGAGGAAGTGTATCCACATTTGCATGGAGGTAAAGTCGAAAACTATTTATGGAAAACCACCCCCAGTACATCTGACCGAGATTCTAAGCCCAAACTCCTTGTCTTTGATAGTCTAGTCAATTAGGTGATGCTTTAGAGCATGCGCTACTGAAGTAGGTTTTGGTGGATGTTAAATTAGGTGGTTTTGGGGAGAATGTCACCCAACCACTGGAGGCATACACTTTTTAAGTTTTTAAGAAGAGATGGGTCCTATATTTCTAGAATATGGATCTTAAATTTTCTTTCGAATCTCAAAATCCTAAAATCTAATCCTCAAAATTATAAAAATGTATAATTTTAGTTAAAGTAAATATATAAAATTGAATTTAAAATAGTTGTTTAAGGCTTAGTACCCCTGACAAATGCTATTTTGTTTGTCATGTCTTTACTTTACTTCACATCCATTATGGTTTTCCAGCCTGTGACCTGGGTCACTTTTTTTATTCAAGCCATCTATTTTCCACTATCGGCTTGCTAGACCTGTCATAGCTTCATTTGTCTTATAATCTATGTTAAGACTAGGATAGCCACAACATCCAGTCCCCAGGCATTAATTTATCAATGTGAAAGGGTAAACTCATATTTCACCAATGATAAATTTTCGGCCATACCAGGAATTGAACCTAGGACCCTTAACTTAGTAGGCAGACATGATAATGACTGAGATAAGATGTTGGATTGTTTGTCATGTCTATTACATCATAAACAATAGAGAGAAAACATTTTTAGAATATTAATTATATTGATACAATTTTTTTTATCCTCCAAACAAAACAAGTCCATATAAAACTCCTTTTACCAATTCCTTAAAATTGTTATATCAAACCAAGGTCTTTATAAATTGTATTCAAGATACTCTTTTGAGATTTTTACGAATCTCTCGAATACTAAAGGATTCAAGGATTTTAGCATCTCTATTTTTAAGCAATTACTATGCTGATCATGCTCTGGGAAATGTTAGGTTTATTCAAATTAATTAAAATATACTACAAACACTTTTAGCAATAGCTAAATGTTTATGTTAAACAATATAAACATATTATTATTTATTTAATGGAAATATTTGCAGCTTAGATTCCATAAAATAGCACGATAGCGTCGTTAGGCCCTTACTTCACCACTGGCTATATGCTAAGTTGACCATATTATTGTGAAAATACATTGCTCTGGTGTCGTCAAACACAATTTTTAAGTAACAATTCTTTTTAGATACCATACTAAATTAATTAATAAAAATTTTAAACTATGTTTTCAACTATATTTCCAAGTACTTTATTTAAATCGCAAATAAATCTTATTTTATATTATTACATTAAACACACCGTGAGCAAACAAGCAATTTTTTTATGTGAAGGATTGTCATGTTTTAAGCTAGTTACACAATTAAAAAACTTTATTTATCAATATCATATTTTTAAAAACGTTTAAAATATGTAGCTCTGCATGTGAAACCATATCATTAGTCAGAAATATGCATTTTTAGGTGTTAGTTTTGAATTTAGTATAAAATTATGAAAAAATAAATAATTGTAAGAGTCAGCTATTAAGTTTAATTACTCTAGTAATTTTTTTAAAAATTTTGAATGCAAAACCATAAGTCCCAATGGGAAATTACCATGGCAATAAGATATGGCTTCAGTTCCTATTCAGAGGTATTTCAAATAAAGATATATGAGTTTTAGACACGGTAGAATGTAGTTAAAGAGATCTTCTAATAGATTGCACTGAAATTTAAAAATCGATATTTTACATTTACAATTTATTTTTTCATCGCCCTGTAAAATTAGCCTAGCGACTTATGGTGTGGATGCACAGTCACATATATAAAAAGAATAATTGTTGATAAAAATGATGTAGGCTCATTTATACTATTTAATCTTTATTTATTTTTCAGTGTATACGACCAATCTGGAAACTATCATTGGAACCTACAAGGCATCTGTTAACCTATACATGTTTATAGGAGGAACTGATTTTGGATTCTTGAGTGGTGCAAACATTGGCAAATCTTTCCCTACTTACTTTCCACAAGTTAGCAGTTATGGTAAGATTAATTCTACTGTTAACTATAATCACATTAAGCAGTGCTGGAAAATCCATGGCACGCCGACATGAAAAAATAAACATAAAATAAAACTTTATCCAAAGTCGTATAATTTTTTTTTAAGTCAATAATATTTTGACAGCCATGACATTCAATGTCATGTCACAATGAACTTTTTCAAATCAACTGTAAAAATGGTCTTGGCTCGTACTTAAGTTCATCTTGTTTGCTGTTGAAGACAAGAAGTTATGATCCGAACATATCCTTGCTGGCAAAATTGAAAATATAACATCTTTCAAAAGAACATTAAAATGTTTACAATTTGATTTATTCATTACATTTCATAATATTTTAAAAGTTTTTGATTTTTAAATACTTGTTAAAAAAAATGTAATTAAGAGGTGACACCAGTGGAGGATTTATATTTTTGCTGCCAAGGGGCTAAACAGATCTTGCTGTCTCTCCCACCTAAACCCTCAAATCGGAAACCTCTTAAGAGTCCCCACCCTCAGTCACACCTCGTCCAGTGTAAACTATAGCCATACAGAGAAGTTGTATATGAATGACTTATGGTATCATATAACCCTGCATGTAGCCTATCCACATGTTTTACACATCTATCGCAGGAGGTAGAGAACGTGTTTATTAGAATAATAAAGAGATGGATAATGTTAACATTTTCAATATCAATAGTTTTGTTGTTTTTTTTTCCAAATTTTTTCGCCACTTTGATTCTGTAGGAGTCTGTGTTGTGGTCACACATTACATACTGGCTTCAAGGTTGGCGACGTAGTCATAATATGATTAATGTTAGAGTATTCTAAATTCCCCTTGAACTTAAATTATTTTTAATCTATTAAAAATGTTCGTTTCTGGACTTCTAAAATTTAAACTTATTGCTTGTTAACATTGAATTCACATTTGATGGACTTAGTATATTTAGGCTCCTAAAGCAATGTAAATATTTTAAATCTATGTACGATTAGTTCAAACCGTGTGTCCTTATCTTTTTTCATTATGATCCTTTGGAGGACATTTGGTCTGTGTGTTTTCAGCTTATCCGCCTAGTGGAGGTATTTTTACCCTTTGGGTATCGGCCATTTTGGGACGGTTATTAAATGATAGCGTCGTTCGTCGGCTCTACTTATTTTAATATTTTGTAGGATTGCAAGAGTCTTTAATATTGTTGGTAATGTTTAAAGTTTATTGTTTGTTAGTTAAAAATGGGGCCACAAGTCGGCAAGATTGTACTGTAGAATTCGCTTTAATAATTAAATGTTTGAGCAAGCCGCTCGGCGGTGTCATTATAAAATTAAAGTTTGATGTATCGGTGAATGATTTCAAATATAGTCCTGTTAAGTTGATAGGACGATTATTTAATGGAGTCATATTGTTATGTTTTCAACTAAATGAGAGCTACCGTAACTGGGCAATTAGATAATCATTTTGTATTTATAAAATTGTATCCCTGATTAGTTATTAATGACTAGGATCTTTGATTTGCATGTAAAGTACAGTTATGACAGGAATAAGAATATCAAATGGATTGTTATGAAGGTCAATTTAAAATATATTATTTCATGTGTTTTGAGTTGCCATTTATGGGCGAGAGTAGGTGTCTTGCAAGTATCAAATGTTGATTATCTGTAGTTATGACTGGTGCGAGACAGTACAGCCAACTTGTCACGTTGGAACTTACCTTTATTACTTATCTCATATTGTATAATGCCACTTTTTACTTAAAGTACTTTCTATGGTACATAAAACCTGTGTGTGACAATTAAAGCATGTTCATTTCAAACTGATTTTCAGCGCCTAATGCTTTGAGCTGTCTCACTCGTCTCATCGAGTTGTATCTGTTTGTTACATGAAGAAAATAACTCTCTTGTTGCCATCCCTGACTGTTATTTCTGAGTGATGATGGGGGAGGGGGGTTACAACACTGGTTGGAAAAGTTTCACCAAACCTGAAATAAGTCATCAGTACTTTTAGTTTCAAGCTATTTTTATTGAATACAACTAATCTTTGGGTTACATTCAAATCATCTATATTAACATTTTTATTTTTTAATCAGTTATTCATTATTTTGAAAAGTCCATTGCTGTGTCCAATAAACACCTTCCCTATTTAGATCCTGAAACATCCATGTTATTTCCTTGCTTGAGATTATCTACCAGTCACATTCATACTCTTCCTACTCCCCTTCTTTCTTCCACCTTTTTTTCTATGACATCACTCGATAATTCATTTTTTATATAGAAATACCCGCAGAATTGTTATATTTTCATTGACTCTTTTTTAGAACTTCATTATTAGTCAGGAGTCAATAGCCACGGGTATAAAGTTTGTGAGGAGAATGTTAGCTGTTACGAGGAGCGAAAGGATAAGGAATGAAGCTATCAGGGAAAGAGTAAGGGTAAAGGGATTACATGAGATAACAGAGGAAGCAATATTTAGATGGTATGGGCATGTAATGAAGATGGAAAAGGACAGAATACCAAATATAATGATGGAGATGAAGTATGTAGAAAAAAGACCGCTAGGGAGACCAAGAAAGCGATGGGAGTAGCTGATAGCATAAAGTATCATGGTGAGAAGAGAAGAATGGAAGTGATTAAAGGAGGAAGGGTAGTGAGGGATTTTACTAAAAGGACTCGACCACAATCGACAAAAAGTTGTTGTTGTTGTTGATGATGATGATTAGTCACCTGTTCTGGCCACTCTTTCCTCCGAGTCTATGTTTCAACTCCATGTTTAGCACTTCTCCAGTTTCTCCCTCAAACAGAGCTCTGGTTCGCTAGTCAGTAAAATTCTCTTCTTACTGAAAACGGCCTTAGCCATTGCTTACTTACAACCTCCAAATTTAATGTTTTAAAGATATTTTTGTAACCACTTCATTTTTTGTAAAATTAAATATATATATAATTGTGGAAGTGAGATATTAATTATTATTTTTTTACTCCAACAGATTACAATGCTCCCTTAACAGAAGCAGGAGACTATACAGCTAAATATAACGCAACAAGAGAACTTGCTGCAAAATATAATCCTGTACAACTTAAGGTGCCAGATCTTCCAGCACAGAGCATTAAAAAAGCTTATCCTACTACAGCTGTTAGTGAACAACTGACGTTTGATCAACTCTTAGAACTTGTGGTATGTGAACTGAATCTTGCCCACTTGACCCACTCAAGGTCTATGGCATCACTCTCACAATAGACCAGACTGCCGATGCCTGTCATATGTACTAAGAGTGGTTTTTCCAAAATGGTTTCCCACTTTAAACAAATGTGGGTATACTTAATCTAAATTCAACCTTCCTCATTCCTAACCCATTAGCGTAATTATTAGATAAGCATATAACTCGAATGGATCGTAAGACAAGGTGCTAAAAAAAACCACTTAAACTTCACTGACATGCAAAATTCCTGTCTCATTTTTTTTTTTTTTTTTTTGTACTACCCAGAATATTCACATAACAAGTATGGTTAATGTTGAGGAAGGTAGAATATAGAGAAAATTTACTCACATTTGTGTGGAGGAAGAGTGGGAAACCATCTCGCTACACCCGGCTAGGGCTTGAACCATGACCTCCTCTTAGACACTGGCAAGCCAGACTAGACAAGATTGACGTTTAGTCTGCATGTTCGTTGATGAGAAATTATTATCATTATTATTGTGGTTTAATGGTCCATCAACACATTAGGTTTATTAGTGCCTAGCAATAAAATTGTTGAAAACCGTAAAATCCTCATAGGGGAAAAGAAAATTCAAACATTTCACCTGTTGCGAACAGCAAATAATTTAATATGCTAAATAAATGTAAACAACAAATATTAAAACTTGCTAAAATCTAATGAAAATAAATAGAATAAATAGAGCATCAGTCCACTCTCTTGACCTGATGAAGCTGTCTGTGACAGTGAAAGATTGTCCTTAAAATGGCTTTGTGTGTTTTTAAGTGTTCTATCTAAACAATTTTTACTCCAGTATCACCAAGGTAAGTGTGCTGGCTATCCCTCCTAATCTAAACCATGATTTAGCCTAGTGCTCTATTCTAAATAACCTTATGATTTATCAGCATGTGTGAAAGTAGAATACTTCCTTATTCTATGACATTAGGAATGGGAAAGTTCATTGCTACACTTACAAAAGTACACCACCTATCCCTGTTTTGAGTTAGCTCCAGCCAATCCCCCTCGTTACACCCTGTCTCTTTCAGGTCCATTCTCATGTTAACCTCCCATCTGTGTCTAGGTATTCCTAATGGTCTCTTCTCGTTGGGTTTACCAGTCAATATCCTGAACATGGTTCTAGATTCTCCCATTCGCGCTACATGTCTTGCCCACCCTAATATACGAGATTTGGTCACTCTAACATTGTCTTGTGATGAGTTTTTAACTACCTCCAAAAACTATCCAAAACAGATGTAGTATGTATGTATGTATGTATGTATGTATGTATGTATGTATTAGAGTTGACAGTGCAGTGTTTTATTGTTTAATATTTTCCCCTTATCAGCCCGAGGAAGACCGTGTGACTTCAGATGATGTCATAGCCATGGAACTACTCGACATTAACGACGGTAATGGACAAAGCTACGGTTTTGTCGTTTACAGGAAGACTAATTTAGATATTCCAAAGAACTCGACACTGACGATTGAAGGCAAAGTTCATGATGTAGGAATTTTGTTGCTGGACAATGTACGTCAAACAGAACCTTTAACTGATCGAGAACAAACCAGAGGTTTTGGTTACTGGGAAACCAGGTTTGTAAAAAAGTGGCACTTTTTTTTTTAATTTTTGTATGCTTTGTGGCAAAAGTATGCTCACCAACTCAAAAAAGTTTTGTTTCATCAAATAAATATGTCAAAATTATCAACCAATGAAAGTTTATTTTTCACACAGCACCTTAGTACCCGTTTGGGTTGTACACATACATTATTTAGATTGGTGGAATATGGATGGAGAAGGTAACATTTTAGAGCTAATGTGCCTTCATTTACATGAAGAGAGAATGAGTAAACGTTTAGGAAAATCGCCTGACCAGGATTTGAATCTGAATCTTCCCATCACTGACATTGTCTAATAGGAGAGTAATGTGTTAAGACCATGGTGGCCACCGATGAACGTCAAAAGAAATTTATTTTAGCATCTTCTTCTTGTTCAGGTTATATGTAGCTAAAGAAAATTAATCACAAATACTTTCAAAATGGATGATATTTTTTACAACTATATAAAGATATAACTCGATAAAGGTTGAATCTTTAATTTTATCTTGAGTCTCGTATCAAAATTTGAGTCCTTGACAATATTTAAAATTGACTTTTGAAAAATAAAAATATAAAGGCTGGTAAATATCTTTTTGAGATTTGTGCAAATCTCTTGATTACTATGAGATTATAGGAATTTGGATGTCCCATCTCTAGATATAACTTTGACAATTTTTTGCTAATATTATAAAAAAAATTAAATCCTTTTCTGGAGACCTAAACAGTAGTAATTTAAGAATAAAAAACATTAGTGTTGGGTCATTTTCTTCACTTTAGTTCACAAGTTTCAATGAACGGCAGAGCTATCCCGACATTCACAAGCTTTACTTAAATGATCAGCTCTTGACACACAAGTTTAGGATTTGATTTGAATCCTGGTCAAGGCATGGTTTTCCAAATTGAGATTTTCACATCCCTTTTCCAGGCGAGCGCTAGTGCCTTTTTCTAAATTTCACCTTCTTAAAACTCCAAAGCACATAATGAGGAAATGAGACGTATAAAACACGCAAAAGAAAAGGTGATGGTTCATGCAATATTGACTCACTTTATTTTTATCTAATGAAATAAAAAAAAAATTGCCAAAATTAAAACCAATTCAGTGGCCACATGGTTTAAGGCGTCACTCTCGCAATAGACTAGACTACCGATGACTAGGAGATTGTGTGTGGTTCAATTGTGGTCGAGTGTACTGAGGGTGGTTTTTCCTAAATGGTTTTCCACTTTTTCTCCATGTGAATGTGGATACACTTCCTCTAAATTCAATGTTCTTCATCTTTAACACATTAGCTTATCTAGTACATAGGTGTATAACCCGAACAGGTAGTAAGACTTGGTGCTAAAAAAAAAAGCTAAAATTATTAACTCATTATTTGAGCAATGTGTCTTACTACCTGATTTGTTTAGAGCCATCAGAAGTTAAATCATAGATACCAGATTCTTTATTTGACTAGAATTCCCAAAACACTCCGTTCATCCTGAAAGGTATAAGTTTTACCTTGATGGATTACACTATGGCCCTATCTTAGTTATAATCTGTACCATAGTGGAACCATGCAAGTTAAGATTGCTACCTTCTGGGGTGAACAAAGGGTACATGGCTCTTTAAGTTCATAATATAATATTTTACTCTGATTCATATGTACAGGTTTCTATAACTTTTTTTCCAGTGATAGTCAGTTCAGCTTGGAAAACGAGGCAGTCACAGGGACGTTAGACATCTTTGTAGAGAATTGGGGAAGAGTCAACTATGGTTCATATATAGACCTGTTCACCCAACAGAAGAAAGGTCTATGGGAAGGATCTGTGTTGCTCAATGGCAACACAATCACTGGCTGGGAAATTATAGCTCTTCAGTTCAACAGCACTTGGGTAAAGAGGTAAGACAATCAGAATTGTTTGAGATTATTTGTATATAGTTGTTGGAATCTCGCATTTAACTTTATTTTCTTGAGGGGAGAAGCAGAAAGTGTGCAAATGATTAAAGGAAGAAGATGGAGGCATTTTACTAACCTAACCTGACCCGGCCACAGGCTGGAAACATTTGATGATGATGTTAAGTTGCTATAAACTTGGCCATCTGGAAACTTAATTTAAAGAGTTACATTCAATCTACATCAAGTTAGATCTCCATCAATAGCTTGTACAAGAAATCTAGATAAATAAAAAACACTTATTATTTTAAATATAGGATTCTGAAATTTTACCGAATCTTGAATATCCTTAAGGGTTATAGGATTCTAGAGCCACATTCCTAATTATTAATAATATATTGGTGGTTAAAACTTAAAAAAGACATCAAAGAATTAAAGATGCTTGGGAAGACAACTTTTCTTTGCCAGTGTATGAATAAAATACTCTTATTGAATGTTCCAGTTTGAGTGGTTGGGGTGATGTTTCTACAACCGGCAGTGCCAACCCTACTCTATACAGAGCAACACTAGACATATCTGAGACCCCAAGTGACACATTCATCAACATGTCTGCCTGGGGAAAAGGGAATGTCTTCATCAACGGGTTTAACATCGGCAGATATTTTAGTGGTGGGCCGACACATACCCTCTACATTCCAGCTCCACTACTAGTTCAAGGAACAAATGAAGTGAGTGGGAGGGTCTAGCTACAATTTAATATGGGTGGGACATGCTTCAGTGGTTGAATGGTCTAAGGCGTCACTCTCGGGTTGAAGAGTGGTCTGCTAATTACAGGAAGATTGAGGTTTGAATATTTGGTTTTTCCTAAATGGCTTCCCACTCTCCTTCCATGCAAATGCGGGTAAATTACCTCTAAAATGCTCTCCATCCCATAAGAGTGATTTGCATCATATGCATTAACATGAACAGATAAAAGGACGGTGTATAAAGTCACAATCTCAATTTGAATTTTCTTGATTAGTTATTTTAAGCTTGGAATAAAAAAGGATTATATACATATATATATATATTTATTTATTTTAACTTAACTCACTAAAATAATTTAGAAAATGATTTGTTGCCATTTACTATCACAACTTGCAAATCAATTACTTCAGATGTTTTCATAAGAATATTAATTTGTAACTGTCGCGTGTAATTTGACTGATTCTACTAATAATTTGTACACAAGTTTATTCGTCATTAAGTATATCATAGAGAGTTAATTACTATATTTGTTTCATTTATTTCAGGTTCTAGTATTTGAAATGTACACTGCTGCACCTGAAATAGTCTTCTCTGATGTTCCATTACTGGGATGAAGTTTATTTTATTTTAGAATCTGTACTTTCACTCAAAATTAATATACATATATCAGACAGCTTCTATTTGTAAAACTAAACTAAACAAATTACAAGTTACTTCAAATTAAACAATATTTTAATGTCAAATTTAAAGGCCTATAAAAACAAATACATTTATATATTACATTTTTAAGCATATCACACATGACAAAAAAACTATTATAAAATGTACCTGTAATACTTACAAAACTGATTATTTAAATAAATGTGTACAATTACATATGTATGTTTACACCAAATTGTTTTAAAGCACAAAAACTAGCCATGTACTCTACTTAGCTGGCAACTCAAAAACAAGATTAATTTTAAATCAGTAATATAGTGGAGTCTCTTCAGTTCTAATTTTATGGAAAAATGTGTACATATTAAATTCACCCTGTCATCTTGCGAGGCATGCCTAAACCACCATAATGCCATATCTAGAGGGAGCTTTTAATGTGAAAATAGAAATATATACAAAAAAATTACACACAATAGTAGCATTCAAACTATTATAAATAGAGGGCTTTAAATCGCATCAGAACAAACCAAGATGTGATTATTTATATCCCACTTCATAAAACTCCAGGTCATTAGCCTGCAATCGAATCAGACTGACCCTACTATCTCAAATTTAATAAGGTTTGTGTCAATTCTCACAACTTCAAACCATTCCAAAGGGGTGTTTACGTGAAACCGCGGATAATACTGAACAAAATTTTACATCTAGAAGCAGAATGGAGGCAACTTGTGTGAATAAATGTGGTTACGGGGACACAGAAATATGAGGCAAGAACATTGTAAAAGTGTTACAAAATATATTATTTTCACAGATATAAAAAAAAGGAAATGGATAGGTACACACCACCTTTATAAACAACATAAAAGTAATTCGTAAGTCCTTGATCAAACCGATATATAGTCCTTTTTTAGCAGGAATATTCATTTGTTTGGAGAATTTAAATATAAATGAAAGAAAAAAAAGAGTGAAACTAAATTTATTTTATAAAAAGGAACATTAATTTTAGATTGGTTTCATTACGAATTTAGGGGGAGATGTTCTACAAGTATGAAAAAGAGTGCCCTTGAAATGTAAGGAGGTGCTGTATAGGATGGACAAGGAAGGTGGAGGCTGTGAGGAGCATGCTAGCTGTCACAAAGAGAAACAGGATTAGGATTGAAGTTGTAGAAGTACATGAGATAGTGTTGTTATGTAATGAGGATGGAAAATGAAAGTATTGATAGAGATGAAGTATATAGGAAAAAGACTGCAAGGGAGACCAAGAATGCAAGAGAGGAGAATGGTGGCATTTTACTAAGCGGAGACGTAGTCATGTTTAAGTTAGATGATAGCATTTAATTGAAATTACTACTAGGGTAAGTAATGAATGTCATAAATCACAGTATGTATTAACAATCCCTGACAATAATCTATAACTATAATTATATGTCTCTAATTTCCCCAATATTAATTATATTTTATTTTTACAAGAGGTTATCTAAACCATTATAAAATAAAGCCTCTATATGACACACAATCACATATAGTCCTTCCTTAATCCAACACATGTTGATTGCTGAAGCAAGAAAAATTTGCTACCACAGTGAAATTATCTTTATTAGCCCAAATAATATAATTATTCTTGAGTTAAGTTTTTTTCTAATGGATGGAGTAATATCATGTTGGAATTCACAATCACATTATTTTCTAGCACAAAGATTACTATGGAAAACAAATATGTTATTATTGACGGGCTTATTAGAGGGCATTATCTCTGAGAGATTGTGCTCTGATAGGTTGAGAATAGAACTGTTGTCTATTCTCAACCTATCAGAGCACAATCTCTCAGAGATAATGCCCTCTAATAAGCCCGTCAATAATAACATAACTGACACTACATCCACCAATGGTCCAGTCAGCAGTTCCATATTGAACCTATCAAAATACAATCTCTCAAAACACGATATGGAAAACAAATGTAAGTTGGGCACTTGGGCGACTTTGTTCAATGACCACTTCTTGTTGGTATAGTTTCTTAAAAGTTTGTATCGGCCTGGTACAACATCAAAGAACCGGCCAAGGAAATTTCAAATTTTAATCCGAACTATTTCATGTGTGAACAAGAACAACAGTGAAGTCATATAAAAAATAATTTATAAACAAAACAATGATTAAAATACATTTTGAAGACTAACATTTGGCCAAAGGAATCAAACCTGTGCCTTGCTTAAGAGCCCACTGTTCTATCCAGGTACAGCATTTATACATCACCCAATATTTTGTTTAATAATAAACAAACTATCCGACACCTTAGTTCAGTCTGTAGATTGCCTGCCTACTGAGCTATGGGTCTAAGGTTCGATTCCTGGCATGGCTGAAAATTTACCATTGATGCAAATATGGATTTATCCTTTCACAGTGATAAATTGACGGCCAGGAACTGGATTTGTGCCTCTCCTATTCTCAAGTTATATTATAAGGCACATGAAGCTACAACAGGCCTAACAAGCCGGTAGTGGAAAATATATGGCTTGAATAAAAAACTGATTCAAACCATAGGCTGGAAACAGTAATGGATGTAAATAAAGCTATTCATAATTTAATGGAAGGACAAACTATAAAGTTATTTGAATTCTTACCACAAGAATTATTTTTATCGCAGTTCTATCTCTATGAATGCTTTATTTAATTGCCAAAATTAGACAACCTGTCATTACATTAAAAACCATTGGACACCAATGATAATGAAGTTACGAATGTAAAGATTTTAATACAATTGAATTTGATTCACCCATGATTCCATTAAATGAAAATGAAAATAATAGATTCTAATTATTAGGTGTAAATAACCCTACAATTCACTACAGTTTTACCATCAAATGTGTTTATTTGAGTTGTAACAAACGATGGTTCATGTTACCAAATCAGTTCAACCATTTAAAAAATTAATGAGAAGCTTTGTTTTATGTTATAGATTCAATATTTATTATCACAATATTTTCCTTGATCAACTGCATATTTGTTAAAATATATTTCAAAAATATAATTATAACTTAACTGCACAACTCACATGACAACTTGATATTCACGCACACGACACTAGCAGGTGGTCTATCCAAGAATAGGTGCATCTGTGAAGACTAGATGACTTGATGGTTTCATCAACTCAAACACTACAAACTGGACAAATCGAAAAATATACAAACAAAACATATTTGAGTAATATAAACCTCCCCAAATTCCCATGAATAATAGAAGTCTGCTTCAGGTTTAGATAAGTGTTTAGGGGTCTGCAAAACTTTGATGATATTGAGTCAAATTTTATAATATTTGATTCATTAACTCGAATTACAACACACTAGGAAAAAAAATCGATAAGAGAGGCCACTTCATATCCCTTAGTGCGCATAAAATATGCCAATATATTTGTAATAACAATTCTTATGAGGGAAAGTAAACACTTATCAATTATTACCATATTGACCCAACAATAAGCTGCATTTTTCCCCTAAAACCAAACTTTATAAAAACTTTGTACAGCCTAAAATCGCACCCTTGGATAATACGTAACAAATGTGCTAACTTTGAGGACTGAAATTATGTATTATCACCAAAAGAGATGGTGCTCTTAACCACTAAACTTTGATATGATGAACTATTGTTCCATGAACATGTTAAAGAACTTACATTAATACATGATAACATATAAGACTAGGGTACAAAACTAATCTAATGTTTTGTTTATAATGTGTAACTTTTTATCTAACATAATTTCAGCATATTTAATTAGGATATTATTAGATTTAAACTCAAAAAACTTGTGAAGATGTGAAACATTTAATGCAACTTCCTAAAAGAGGAAACCAAAAACCATAAAAGAGAGAAAAAGGAAATCGGTAAAAAAATAGGACACATAGCTAGGAACATGTAAGAGGAACCAAAAAAAACATAAAAGACAAACACAATAAAAGGAAAATGGTTGTGAATATACAATATATCTCTTTTAGGAAGTTGTGTTGCGTGTTTGACACTCACGCCTGATGAGAACCGATAGAATGAAACCTAGGTCAGGGATTGGTCGGCCATTATCTCTTTGTCCAGTGGCAGCAATGTTAAGTGTGAACTGTGTTTTTCTTTTCATTGTAAAAGCCATATTGTGTTTGTACCTTTTATATGTTTCTATACATCTTTCCTATACCTTCTAACAAATACATATATGAAAGTAGGTCTAGTAACTCTTCTAGCAGTCAGATAAGACCATTCTTAAGAAAAGTGGACTCTAATAAATAAGGTTTAGAAACAATTAGGATTACCTCATTTGAGCCTTCCTTCAATAAAGGAGCTGGAACATATAAGGAATGAGTTGGCCCAGCATTGAAATATCGGCCCAGGTTGAAACCGTTGACGAAGACATTTCCTTTGCCCCAGTTCGACATATTCAAAAATGTGTCCATTGGGTCAAAAATGTTCAGTGTTGCTTTGAACAGAGTTGGAATGTTGGAAGTGTTTTTTATATTGTGATCCCAACCAGAAAGACTGAAATGAAAAATAGAATTATAAATATTAATATTTTAGTTTAATAGTATGAATACAATACAAAAATATTTGCAGTGTCATCAGTGCAACTATACCTTGATTTTCTTACAAATAAACACTAAGAGCACCTTTTAGAAAATACAAACATAATTTTGCAGTCTTCATTTTACTATAAATATATTATTAGCATTATTTAGGGGTAAGGTGTCAGACTTCTGTGCTGGGGATCTGGGGTTCAATCCTTAGTCCTGGCACATATTTATCTGATTACCAAACCTTCCTTCACCTCTGACAAGACGTGTATTATTCACAACTTGTGAATGTGGGGAATGCCAGGCCTCCGCCATGGTTCAGATCCCATGTTAACACAGTGCTAATAATAATAATTAGCGTTATTTTATAGGTATAAATATCCATCAAAGTGACAGCTGCAGATAACATGACTTAATATATAAATACATGAAATTAGATCTAGTAACACCAATGTTTGGCCGAATTTATTCCGGCCTAATTTGAGGAAGAGAAAGTTGTCTGTCCCACCTGTTAACCCATTTCCTCTTGAACTGCAACGCGATTATCTCCCAGTCCTCCAGTTTGTTCCCGTCGAGCAGCACTGAGCCTTCCCAAATACCCTTCTTCTGATCAAAAGCGTCAAGAGAATTGTCAAAGTTCACTCGACCCCAGTTCTCCACCATTATGTCCAACGTTTTATTCGACCCGGTGCATTTCTCTTTCAGCTTTAGTTCCTGATCACTAAAATAATAATTAAGTTTACATATGTTTCTTCACAAGTTTTATGAGTACATCAATACCAACTTTTCTTACTGCTAATTCTTTCTTCAATAATGTGAAACCTGCTTTAGTGGCCGCATAATCTAAGGTGTCACTCTCACAACAGATGACAGGAAGATCGGGGTTTGAATCCTCAACTGGGTGTACAGTGGTGGTTTTTCCTAAATGGTTTTCCCCTTTCCCTCCACACAAATGTGAGTACACTTCCTGTTAATTCAACCTTCCTCATCCCTATAATATTAGCTTAACTAGTATGTGTGCCTATAAACTGAGCACGTAGTAAGATGCGGTGCTAAAAAAAATGAAAACGTGATACAATTCAAAATCCAACATTTCTTTGCGTCTTACTACTCTTCTAGGCTATCTACAAATTTACACTAATGGGGTGAGGAAGAGGAAGGTCAGTGAAATATACCCACGATTGCATGGAGAGAGTAAGGGAAAAAATACTCAGTATAGTGGTCGAGATTCAAATCCCAATCACCTCATCACAAGCAATCCAATTCATTGTGATAGTGACTGCTTAGACCATGTGACCACCAATTCAAACTAATTTTTTTTTTATTATTAACAGTAAAAACAAAACTATTTTTATAAGGCAAAATAACATGTGCATCTCTCACCTGGCTTCCCAAAAACCGAAGCTTTCCGTTTGTTCCAAATGTTTAAAGCTCTCCGTTGCTGTCAATCCATCCACCATTACAATTCCCACATCGTGTACTCGCCCCTCAATTTTCAAAACAGAGTTTTTGGGGATATTCATACCCGATTTGCGATACAAGACGAACCCATAGCTTTGTCCGTTACCACCATTTATATCCAATAATTCCATCGCAGTAACATTTTTAGATTTCACACGATCTGCAGCATCCTGAAATATACATGGTTATTTATATATTTTCTATAGTAAAATTCAAGCCTAAACAAAGGTATTGTGGGATTAGGAGAAAATTAGGTTTTTATTTCCTTCTTGCTCTTAGTTTTACAACCCAAAAATATGTCCTTTGACTAAAAAGAAATTTTTACAACCTAGCCTAGACATTGTACTTTTTCGATATACTTTACATTTAAAAGAAACTTCTCCAATCTTAAATCCAAATGGTGAATCATTCCTCGGAAAGAGGAGGGAATCATAGAGTTTGGAACACATTATTATTCCCATCCAGTGTCCTTTTCCTGTGTTTGTCCTTTATGTTATACCTTTTACATGTTCCTAGCTATATGTCCTATCATTCTTTACCATTTTCTCCCTTTATGGTTTCCTTTTTTAAGAAGTTGCGTTGCGCGTTTCACACTCCTCCCTGATGAGTTCCAATAGAATGAAACCTAGGTCGGGGGATTGGGCGGTGACGATCAATTCTCTTCGAGAGGCAGCCATTACCTCTTTGTTCAGTGGCAACAATGTAAAGTGTGAACTGTGTTCTTCTTTTCCATTGTAAAAGACATATCGTGTTCGTCCCTTTTATATGTTTCAATCCACCTTCTTCCGATTATAATATTATTAATAAGTGGTATGGAAATAAACCCAAGTACCTAGTTCTTGAACCTTAAATAAGATAATATGTCTCAATGTCAATTACTTGAAACATAGGTGCAAAGTAAAATTGTAAAATTAATGAGCATATCAAGGAAGTGTGAAGGAGTGGTCTTAAGGACATACTATGTTCCAATATTGACCTATGCAGTGAAAACATGGGTAAATAAGAAGCAGAATTCAAGCCTGTGAAATGAAATTTCTGAGAAGTATTATAGGAGGGCCAAGAATGGATAGGATGAGAAATAAGATTGAGAGAGGAATAGTCGAGGAGGAGCCAGTGCAGGACATGAGAGAGAAGGCACGACTAAGTTGGTACGGTCATGTGAGGAGAATGGAGAAGAAGATACCAATGATGATGCTGGATATATAAGTGGAGGGTAGGAAGGAGGTCAAGAGGAAGATCAGTGTACAGGTGGTTGAAGGGAATGCAGAAAAGTGTATAGGAGAGAGAAGAGTGGGTCATTGGGGAGAAAAGATATGTTGGACAGGCTTATGTTTTAAACAGACCCGGCCAGTGGGTGAAAATTGACAACGACAATGCTAAAGCCAGTGGTGGTTAGTATCACAAATTGTGAACCGAAGACATCGCACATTGAAGAGGGCTTCAATTCACTTACTAGGTCACACCAGTGGTTATGAACCTATCCTATAAAGATAAGTCACACTTACAGGACTGTGTGTCGGCCATTTCATGTCATTGACATTCAGTACTGTAGCAGCACGGTCCTGTGAGAGTGAATCAAACAATGTAACTCAAATGGAATGTTCGAGATTGTTTGCAGCACGACACACCCAGTACACACAGAAGTCCTATGAGTGGATCCTACTTAAGTGATTACCTCAACATGAAATGTAAATTTGTGCCCTTACACAGTACAACATATTGCATTTTATACATACTTACATAACTAATCACATCTATCTTTTTGGGGTAAGCAAGAAAACTGTGCATGTAGCTCAAAAAATAACAGCTCTGTATTTAATCCATCCTTACCAACTTTCTCCACACTTCCTTCCCTATACTTGCATACTCCCTTCGATTCAACAACATCCATACACCGAGTTATACCTGCTCTTTATTCTTAAAACTCTTAATATTTCTCTTTTTCAAACATTCATCTATGACATTTAGCCATGTCTTACATAGCCTACCCCTTTCTTTTGATCCACATACTCTACTTCATATATTTGCTTCACCACTTTATCCACACTCATTCTCTCAACATGCACAAACCAACGCATTATGAGTCTTTCACAATTACCTATGGGATTTCCTTTCAAACTGCACTCCTTCAGCACCCATTCATTACTGACTTTGTCCATACGAGTTTTCCCACATACATATATATCTCATTCCAACCGCATTCACCTTGCTCTTGTGTTTCTCCTGACAAAACAATGCTTCACATCCATAAAAAATGTTGGCGTTAAACACATTTTTATATACTGCCATCTTTGCTACTTTCAAATTCTACTTCATTCTTTGCAATAGTCTACATACATCCAACTATACTCTTCAAAATACATTTGCCTGTCTGTCGATTTCACCATCTCTACTTCTATTTTTACAGAACGATCTGCCCAGATACACAAAATCATTCATTTGTTCTAACAGTTTTCCATTTATACTAAGCTGATAATAACTCCTGATCCATCCTTATTAAAAATGATTACCTTAGTTTTGGAGACATTTATATGAAGATCCATTCTGCCTGTTATCACATTCAAACAATTTAAGGCATTCTGCAAGTCACTTTCATTCTCAGCCAATAATACTGCATCATCTGCATATAACAGCACCACTCTCACATTCACAAAGTCCATTTGTACACCAACCGCGTCCTCACAAGCATCCCTCATTCACTTATCCATGGATACATTAAACAACCATGGACACAACCTTGTCCAACCATTCACTCAAAACTCCCTAATGCACTCTTTACTTCCATCAAACACCGCCATGATCGCCATGATTGCGTTTACTAACTGTGCATCCACATCATACTCTCTAAGAACATTACATAACATACTCCTGTTAACATGATCATATGCTTTCTCCAGATCAACAAATGCACTGTATAATTTCTTCCTTACTGCCATACATTTCTCGATCAGTTGTTGCATTTTGAATTTTTTGGAATAAAACAAGAAAAAAAAGTGTGTAAACACAGTTTACTTGTTATTGTAAGCGGTACCAGACGAACCATAGAGACGGAAATGCCCAGAAATGAGGCAAGCAAAAATTCTATGCAATATAAAAAAATAACATAACCTACCACTTTTTGTATTATTTGTTCGAATTGTAATTGATACATGATTGATGTTTCTGGGTACTTCTTCTTGTGGCTTTCATTCGGTAGTTTCGGTGTTTTTGTCTTGACATGATTGTATCTGGCAATCAATTCTTTAGTTGCGTGGTATTTTTCGGTGTAATCGCCAGCTTCTGAGAGTGGGGCATCATAATCTAGGTCAAAATAGGAAATTATTTCACCTATGATTAGGAAGTATCTAGTGCAAAAAGGAAAAATGGCTATATTAAATTAAATATTGAAAGTAGGATAGAAGGGCATAGGCTTTGTCTTATTATAAGTAGAACCAAGAACCAGAGACTGTATTAATACAACCCGATCCAACCTATATTAGTAAAAACATTTTAAAAAACACTTCCTGAGAAATTAATGCCATTTTGAAAGACAAATGGTAGCGGGCAGTTTCCACAACCAATGAATTTATCTTACTTTGTTTCTATCTCTATATACCTTATTTCAATATATTTACTACTTCCTGGTAGTGAAGTTTGGTGTGAAAATAATTTGACTCACCATAGCTACTGACATCGGGCTGATACGTGGGTTTATTAAGCTGTACGTTAGCACCGTTGAGGAATCCAAAACTTGTTCCACCGTGGAACATATACAGGTTGACTGAAGAAGGGAACTTGAGTATTGATTCAAGAATAGATATATAGTCTGACGAAAAATAAAACAAAATATCAAATCTTGGATAGCTTGATTGAAAAACAAAAAAGATTTCAAAGTACATTGCAAGTAAAATTTCAACCATAATTTGTTCTTTTGTCATTTTAAATTATACTAAGACTATTTTATAGATACCTCAATCACGTTATATGAAGTCGCAAGCAAAATGTCTTACCGTCAGTTGAGACTGTGTGATGATGTTCAAACCAATGGTCGAACCATCCAGACCAATACTCCATTACCATCAGAGGTTTGTTTGGTTGGAGAACCTTTAAAGTATTCAGTTGGTTATCCGGATCAGTATTGAAATTAGCAGTCATCAACACTACAAACACAAAGTAAAGTCTATATACATTCTATCATCTTTATTTATTTTTGGACACTTATGCATTTGGCCAAGGAGCACACATTTAGTATAGTACTAAGCCCACTCTACAAGTCTTGTCTATTCATCAGGACATAAAAAGCCAAGGCTATAATCAGACCATTCTGGTTCAAACTACCCACAATGTTTTAAATTTTATTTGGTAAAAGCCACTTCGGTGGCCGCATGGTCCAAGGGGTCACTCTTGCAATAGATTAAACCAGCGGTTGGCAACTGGTTGATCGCCATCAATAGATTTTGTGGCAATTTTATATTGATCAAGTAAAAAAAATTACATTGTCATTAAAGTTGATCTAGGAGTCTTTTTAAACTTGTAAATATATCAAATACTTTCGAGTGTGAGTAGAATAACTTTGTTCATTCATGATCGTAATATTATAAGAACATTACAGTTCAATCAACATGAAAATTTACATTTTATTAATTCTTTCTTTTTTTTTTCCTATTTAGGTGGGAATAAGTATTTGAGGAGAGACTGAATGAGTAGAGTGGAGAAATAATGGGAGATCGTGGGAGCTATGATACGTTTTTAAGTCGATCGAGGCCCAAAAGGTTGCCGACCCCTAGATTAGACTGCCAAAGATAGGGAGGTTGAGGTTTGAGTCCTGATTGGGTGTGCTAAAAGTGTTTTTTTTTTTCGCTTTCCCTTCGCACAAATGGGGGTACATTTACTCAAAACTTAACGTTTTTCATTCCTAGCACATAAGTGTAATTAGTAAATGAGTGTATAGCCCAAATGGATAGTAAAATGGACATGCTAATTTAAAAAAAAGGTAAAAATAAAAAAAAACTTTAAAATTGCAATATTTTTTTTTCTTACACTTCAATCTATAATCTTAGTAGGTAGTATTTGTAAGTTTACTAAATTATATTATCCTCTTTTGAACAAATCACATAGTAGATGTTTGAAGGCTCACCTCCGTCTAATGCACCAGAAGTGAGAGCGATAGATGGGTAGTCAGCCGTGAAGTACAATGACTTATACAGTCCATGTTTGTCAAACAATTTCTTTATCGACAAAAGATACAGCTTATCAGGTCTTTTTACTTTATATGCTATTGAACCGTATTCATTTTCTATCTGGAATAGAAAAAAAAAAATTAAAAAATAGCATAACCAAAATAATGATACTTGAAAAAAAAAAATATTAGAAATGCAAATAAAGTAAAAAACAACAACTTTAGTTTGAAATTGCTGGTAAAAACACAATTAAAAAAAGTTTGAATAAAATACATTTTATTGATAACAAACTCAAGTGAAAGTGAATTGTGAGTAACAGTGATAATTACAAAAAGGGCTTATCTTTAACTAAACAAAATACAGTCCTGTAAAAAAAGATATACTGTAAATGTAAAACTACAGTACATATTTCATATTATACATCAAAACATGAATGTAAATTTTACATATACGAGGGAATGTGCACAAACTGACTTCCGTATTCTCCGGCTTAATCCCAACAAACTTCAGTCCCAGTTAGTTTGGATTAACGAGGCTCTACTGCAAAAACAAATGAATAAATAATTTATGACTAAAAATAAATAGAGTATGGCAGGAACCATATCACGCCTGTTTGGGGGAGACTTAAAATGAAGATTAGAATTCAATATTTGGATTTATAAAATAGTGTCTTTGATCCAAATCTAGTTTATTTACTATAAAACATGATTTTATTTAACAGCGATGTTGCTAAGTCGGCTGACCTGGAAAGCAAGGATTGGTCCACCTTCTGTGAACTGCAGTTTGGTGAACAAGGGCAGCAACTCATCAAAATATTTGGTAACACGAGTGATGTATCGAGATTCAGAAGTTCTTACTTTTAGGCTTGCGTCTCTGAGGAGCCAACTGGTTTAACAAAATGTTTTATCAATCAGTAGATTATAATTATGTTATAGCAGATTTCACAATTTGTGAATTCACAAGCCACAATAATGAGCTGCTATCTATGTACTTGGATTACAGTAAATGTGGGTATTAAAACGATATACAAAAGTACAACTTTTCCAGGTACAACCAAGTGTTTCAAAATTAAGTGTTTTTTGACAAAGAAAGAGTAACATACAATCTAATTTGTATAGGATGGGCCTTTTAGAAAATACAAACTTATTTTTTGCTGCCAACATTGATAAAATTAATATGGTACTAATATTATTTTTGAGGGATTGATAATAACCATCAAAGTCACAGCTGCAGAACACATAACTTGAAGTATTAATACATTAAAGTAGATATAGTATATTTTCTAGATGTTCTATACAAATTGGACTTAAGGGTAGTTATAACCTCATTTATAATAAAGAACTTTAAAAAAATACATATTCACAAGTTGTGATTAATACACGTCTTGTCAGAGGTGAAGAAAGGATTTGGCAATCAGATAAATCTGTGCCGGGACTGAGGAATGAACCCTGGATCCCCAGCACACAAGTCCGACACTTTACCCCTAGAACACCAGGTCACCCTTTAATTATTAAATTATTAAATAAACACATAGTTAACTAGCAGATTTCACAGTTCACAGCAAAGAGCGAGATTATGAACCTCATTTGAATGGCAAAAGTTCACTCCCTGCTCGTTAATCTCATTTAAGAATTAATGTCACTCAAATGAGCTTTATAATCTCGGCCTTAAATGAGTTGAGCAGAACTGTGATGGTGATATTTTGTTCACCTTGGCATCCCTCCAAAGTCCCACTCCGCACAAATGTATGGGCCTGGCCGAACAATAACAAACAAGTCCTCTTCCTGGGCAACTTGAACAAACTTCACCACATCCAGAAACATTGACATATCGTTGTCTCCGTCTCCAAAATCATATTTGTCCTTTTCAGGCTCGTGTAGATTCCATGGCACATACCTTGAAAATTAAAAATATTACAATTGTATACTTAAATGCACATTAATGCTTTGTTTACTAAGATAATTAGAGGTGGATTAATACTATGTTACCAATTTTGGTTTCTTGTTTGTGTTATGATAACAATGTTGCTGTCTAATTACCTACTAATTAATATCCTTAAACCATTTTTTATTTTACAAAGCCATGATTGAATTTAAACAAAACATGCTTAGTGTGCTTTAGATAAAATTATATTTTGGTGAAATGTTTAACATATAGTGATTGATTGTAATTAACTATATTTTTACCCATGTCAGTGGGCACGCAGACTATGTATCAAACTCATTTAATATTGGTTGCCAGTGACAGAAGGACAAGGCTTGAAACCCAGCAAAGTGTACTGGAGGAGATATTTCCAACTCTATCCACACGCAAATTCAGGTATATTTTCTCAAAATTATTCCTTACTCATCTCTGCCCGATTTGTGTAATATAAACCAGTGACAGGAAAAAAAAAAGATCAGATTAGATGTACACAAATAAATGCTTTGCTTAGACTTAAAATTTGATTTAAATTTAATATTGATTTTTTTAACACTACGTCTTACGACCCTTCAGATTATGTGACTATCTATTAATTACACTAATGGTTTGGGGTTGAGAGGATTTAACTAAGAAAGTGCACTAGCATTTGCGGGGAGGGAAAGTTGAAAACCAATTAAGAAAACCCCCCTTAGTGCACCCGACCAAGATTGGACCTCGATCTCCCCGTCTTCGACAGTCTAGTCTAAGACAAGAGTAGCGTGTTAGACCACGCGGGTTTATATTTTATAATTAACCTACCTATTTTATCTAGTGGCTACAGTTCAATTTTCCTAAAAAGTGCCTTATCTGACAGGGATATAATCTATTATATATACTTTCATGTATTCATGCGTCAAGTGATGTTCAATCTGGAGTGATCACTTTTGATGAATTTTATCAATATCTATAAAATACCCTAACACTGATTTTATAGTATCTAAAATGTTATCTATTTTGACAGCATTTTTTAAAAGGCTTTTTCTATGAAAATTGGACTGTAGTTATTTTTTTATTCTTTTAACACTGTCATACTACTTGTCCGAGCTATATACTTATGTACTAATAATGCAGATGATTTTAGAGCTGAGGAAGGTTATATTTTATAGGAAGTGTACTCATATTTGCATGGATAGAAAGTGGAAAACCATCTCTCAGTACACCCGGCAAAGATTTGAATCTCAATCCCCTCGCCATCTGCAGTCTAGTTTACTGTGAAAGTAGCGCCCTAGACCAATGCGGCCACCAAAGCTGGTCAAACAAGTAGGGCCCTACTGATGCGGTGAAAAAAACAAACAACATAAATCATTATCTTTAAAACTTATTGTAATGGCTAGCCATGTTTTACTTTTTTTATCAATGATACTTTTTATCAATAATCTTCCATATTGGTGGGGGAGAAAGATGATAGACCACGTTGATCTTGAGGAACATGTGTTCCCCTTATCCCCTTGAGTAGCTACGTCGTCTCCCACATGAAAATATTTAAAAGCAAATCTCACGTTTCGACAGTATTGAAGCCAGCAGCTCTTAGTTTCCTTAGTCTGTCCCTCCATTGTGCTGGGTGGACACGGAAGTAATGAATTGCTCCGCTGAAGATGATTATGTCCTTCTTGTTCAGCTTGAAACCATCGGGCGGTGTCTCCAGGCCTACCACCACCCCGCCTTGTGTGTAGTACTTGTAAAGTGTTGGAAGTGACATAGCTGAAAGTGAAATACTATTTACAGTCTAATTTTTATATGAAGAACCTTATTTGAATGATAGTAAAATTAATAGGTTTATTTTCACATATTCATATGTCAAGTCATGTGCGCTGTCACTTTTGATAGATATTGTCAATACCTACAAAATAATGCTGACTTCTAGATGTTTCTTCCTACTAAAGCGATCTAGAATTAAAGGCTTTAGAGACACTAGTATAAACCATAAAAAGGTCGTATATACAGTAAAACACTGTTAGTATGAAATTCTGAAAACAAACAAGGTAGGGAGTAGCACAGTCAATTGAAATATATTCTATTGATAACAAACTGAAGCCTAAAGATAATTTATCGTAAAAAAACATGTATAATAAATACTAAATATTTACATGTTGTAGTCAAAACAATGATTTTTCCTGTATATAAAAATAATTACAGTACTGTACAAAGATATACCGTAAAAGTGATAGGTAAATATTACATATTATACATCAGTTAAAATTAATGTAAAATTTATAAAACTCATTCAACTGTAATTTAAAATTTGTGAAAATATGCTTGTCATTCCTAAGAACCTTTCGTATTCTATCGCTTAATCTGAGTTTTCACTAATCTGAACAGTTTGATCCCACCTATCGGATTAACGAGGTTCTAATGTATATATCTTAGGGATTTTTAAATGTTGGCAACTACCTGAAAAAGTGTCAAAACTCCCAATTTAAAAAGTGAAACACATTAAAATGTTGCGAACCAGAGATGCCGCAGCCACCCGGGTAGTCAGTATTTTTTTTTAACTAGAAACTTGCTATGCATTTTCAAGCATACTATCAATATGTGAATTTTCAAACTTAAAAAAATATATATTAAAATCAATTCAAAAAACTTCAATTTCAAGTTTTAAAATGCTCCCTCCTTCTTTAATCATCTTTCTTTTGCTTGACCATAGCCGAGTGCCCTCACCTGACTATATCCAGCATTTGGAAGCATAGCGCTGGTTTTATTAATTAATGGTTTACAAATTTTCAAGGTGGAAATCTCCTAAACCCCCTTTTAAGGTATCCCTCTCTCATTTGGTCCCGGTGTTTGTTTCGGCGCCTTTGTCAGTCAAAAATAAATGTGTGAATAGCGTGATGTTAATTCTACATACACAGACACACAATGAAGATTACTTTACAAATAAATATAAATTATAAATGCTCTCAGTAACAAAACTTTATCAACATTTCTAAAAACAAATTAATAGTAATCTAATAGTTTGTTGGTATTGATAAAATGTTTTCAATGCAGCATGTTTTGGCTATAAATAAATTACATTAAAAAATCAAAGGACAAAGGATGAGGAGATCAAATTTTAAGGAAATGTGTTAGCATTTATTTGCCTGAAGCAAGGATGGATAGCTATTTATAGAAACCAGCAGTGTGGCCATTCAGGATTTAAGCCAAGCCTCTTGGGTTAGTCAGATAATCAAATTACCAACCTTGATGGTTGGTAGGACCTACAGAGTATCAGTACCAAAATTGAATAAATGATCATAATTATTTGGAATAAATTAACTATATTTTTTATATGTTATTTCTAAGTTACATGGAGCACAAAAACACTTTTTAATGAATATTCTAAAGGCACTAGTTTATAAAATAATCATAATGAAAAGTGATAAGAATTATGTAGGATAATCTATGATTATTTTAAGTTGGTCCAAGTTTCAAATGATACAAATTATCACAAACTAGAAATAACCTAGCTTAGTTATATTACTTAAATATAATCAATATTTTTTATCAAAACTAATACACCAAAATCATGAACTTTATTTACATTACCGAATGGAATTTTACCGAGACTTATGAAACTTGCTAATGGAATCTTATCAGTTGGAGTACATAGGGCGAGGTGGGATATTATTTACTAAAGACATGTTTGAACAAAGAGTTCTTAAGTACGTACAACTGTTAGTAAACATAATGTTTATATGAAATCTAGCTGCAAATATATATATATAAAATTATAATTATATATAATTATTTTATATATTAGTTTAAAGTGGAAAATTGTGTTGAGGTGGTAAGATTTAGCTAAATAATCTCTGCTTAACTGAATCATAGAAAATAATTATGTAATCTGAGTAGAAAGATCCAAATGTTTTCCACTAAAATTCTACCTTACATGAACAATTATGCTAGATTCACAATACTCCCCAAAATATTGATTTTAAAAGAGCCATTCATAATCAAACTCCTAGGAGACAAATTTAATTAGGTACCAATATTAAATAATGAAAATAAACTGGATTAGTGATTCTCTTTTTATACTGTCATAAAGTTGTACAGACAGGCAAGGTTGGTCATACTGATGCTTGTGTTCCTGACCAATGAAACAGGGGGTTCGACCCTTACCTACCAACATCAAGGGTTATTTTCCAAAATGTGGTTTCTTGTCCATTCTCCAGGCAATTAATGGAGCAGAATGAAATATTTTCAACCCGCCTAAGCTATCTGAATGTAAATGAAGGGATCTGGGCAAAAACATAATAGCCCTCATTTTACGAGAAAAAAAAATGTATTTGCGGTTATTCTGGTAGTTTACCTCTTGAACTACAAGTTGTTTTCATAGTTAGTCAAAACTATGAGGATACCTGATAATGATTATGCTTTATTTATTTTTTATAGCTAGATTTTATGATTTCATACATGTTTAAATATATCCCATTTAACTCTATGTGGGTTATCTTGATTTTGCCTTCACCTCCTTAATTGTGCTACTGTAATAGGATAGGGATAAGGTAGGTAAAACTTAGAGGAAGTGTATCAGCATTTATATGTTGAGAGAGTATGAAACCATTTGAAAAAAACACTCTTGTTACACCTAGCCAAGGTTGAAACTCCAGCCTCCTTGTCACCGAAAACTAGACTAGATGATTTTGACATTTGCTCCAAGTTGATCGGTACTCAAAATTAGCTTATCAGATGATTAATTCTTTGACCAGATAAAATGTTGTATAGAGGGAGAAACCACACAATACCATAATCTAAAATTTGTATTTTTGTAAAGCTTCAGTCAGGAACAAGCACCCTATCCTAAGAACTTCAATAACCTGCTGTGACCATTCCTCATCGGAAAACATCAGCCCTTTAACAGACGCATGACCGACCCCATTGGAAGTAGAATGCACCCTTATGCCTTATCAACCCTCCACCCCTTACCACCATAGTTTCAGGGGTGAAAGGAAATGCTCCATCTTAAGTGTAGTAACCCGTTTCAGTGGTTGAATGGTCTAACTGTGTCACTCTCGCGATAGAATGGACATTTAATGATGAGGAGATCGAGACTTGAATCCCAGTCGAGTGTACTGAGAACACAGTTTTTCCTAAATGGTTTTCCACTCTCTCTCGCCACATATATGGGTGCACTTCCTTTAAAGTTCAGTATTCCTCATCCATTACACATTAGTGTAATTAGTACATATGTAACCAAAATGGCTTGGTAAGTAAGAAAGTGATTTAGAATGTATCAGTCTGCAATACAAAGGAGGCCTGGTCTTAAACCAAGGAAAGTATATTATCATCATCACCGCGTCTTACTACCCATTCAGGTTACACGCACTTACGCTAATGTGTAATGGTAGGGTGATTTGCGATATGAAATGGAGGACCTACAGTTTAACGTGGAATCCGAACCACGGTGGAGGCCTGGCATTCCACACATTCACAAGTTGTGATTAATACACGTCTTGTCAGAGGTGAAGGAAGGGTTTGGCAATCAGATAAATCTGTGCCGGGACCGAGGATTGAACCCCGGACCCCCTGCACAGAAGTCCGACACCTTACCCCTAGACCACCAGGTCACCCAAGGAAAGTATAAAAACAAGTGACATGAATTGGTTAGTTGCCCAACGAGGACCTTATGCAGGTGATCAAACAGCCATCAAATGGAAACCCGTTGCTGGATACCATCAGCCACTAAATGTGTCATATGGACGTATCCATCTTATGTCCCCCAATTTGACTCTGATGTTCTAACTAGGATTTAGCTGTTTCTATAGGTTTCCAGTCTACAAGTCTATTGCCCAGGGCGCACACAAGTACCATAGGTTGAAACAATGAAACTTCACCAATCAAATATCTTAGATGCCACCTCTCCATTGGAAGGTGGGTTTTAGAAGTAGGTAGTGAGGTCTTTTATTTATGCTATTCCTATCCTTAGAGAGAGGGTGCTCAAAGGTCACAGATTCACCACCTTAGCTCAGTCGGTTACTTGCGTGTCTTTAGATATACCCTGATTTTGGTTGGAAGAAGAGAAGAGAAAATTCAAACATATTTCTTTGCGTCCAACATTGATAACATTTTACTTTATTATTTGCGTTATTTTATAGGTATTGATGAAATCTATCAAAATTGACAGCTTCAGATAACATGACGTGATGTATGAATATATTAAAATGGTTTTAGTAATGTTAGTAACTAACTTTTACTGTTCTTACTAGCAAAATCATAGTGTAGATAAGAGTCCTAGGCTAAATTATAACAGCCAAGCTGAAAGATTTATTGTTGGTTCAACAAGAGGTTCGGCTTTCGCAGTGATTAATTAGCGGCACAGGGAAACTAGATCTTTGTTTTTATTCCTAATGTTTTTAATTTGTAAGTAATGTGCTGATATAATCAATCAGTCCAGAAAAAGTGTGTTAGATAAAATATCTAAAAAAAAATTCAAGCCCTAAAGGCCACCTTTTTACTGCTGGCTCCTATTAAATTATTAAGCTGTGGCCAGACTAGTGTGCCGAACCTTGCCTCGAACGTCATTAACGTTGGATGGGTTTGTCGAAATTTTTGCAGCAACCCACCGAGTGTCTGTATTTTGACAAAACATCAAAGGATGTCATGGGGCTCGACTCAAAACTCAAAACCCATTTGATTGGCACTGTGAGCCAAGCCTCAAGACGAATCACTCACAACTTTAAATTATTGTTTATTTCTATTTAACCTTTTGTCACACATGCTTGAAATATTAACTGAGCAGTTACGTGTTATACATTTTACAACCTCTCGAAATTTTGTTTGAAATTAAGTTTTTTGTAATTGACATATTAAATATTAACTGCAAATTTGTTTTATAATGGGTCAAGGGAAATAGATAAAAGTTAATTAAATCATTAATAATTAAAGAGAATATTAAAAACAATATTTACAGTTACACGATTACTCGCGTGTTGTAAACTGTACAACTACAGTTCCTAAGCCTAATACTTTTTCTTAGAAAGTTTGTTGCACACTGAAAATAAGTTTAAAACTGCCTCTGCCTGCTTAAAAAAGCAGGGAAAGATGTAAGCAAAGAATAGATTGTCATCCCAGGTAAATTTTGTGGGTAAATACGCCCCGACCCCCTTCAGTGACATAGTGGTCTGACGTGTAAATCTAGTGTTATACTAGCGTGCTCAGAATGGGGAGATTAGGGTTAAAATCCTGGTCGGGTCTATTGAGGCTGATTTTTTCCTAAATGGTTTCCCACTCTCCTTCAATGTAAATGTGGGTATATTACCTCTAAAATGCTTCCTAAGGTAAGGGAAAAAGTGTTGAGGCTGTGCACCCACACTAACGTAAAAAAAGGGGATGAGGAAATCACTCCCTAGTGCAATGGTTCTTAAAGTGTGGGCCACAGTAGTGTGTCAATAAATATATGCTGCGCAGGCCAATTATAAGTTGCCCCTGTTCATTGCGTATCATCCACCAAAGAACATAACTTTATGAAGCAAAATATGGCTCTCAGGAATGTTAAGGTTCGGCTTGCGGCGTGGTTCGGCTCAATCCTCAGCTCGCTAGTCTGGACGCAGTTTTAGAACCAGTAATGGGGTTCGGCTTGGGGCAAATTAGTTTTGGGAGAAGGGGAAAAATAGGGATTGATATTTGCGCAATTGTGCCCTTTGACATTAAGCCCAAAATTATTTAAATATTTAATTCTAAGGTTTGACACTATACATAACAATTTTTTCATGTACGCAGGACCTAATTTTATATATATTTTTTAATATATTGCTTAGCTCAGCTTACTTTCAGAATTGTTATGTTTTTCTGCGCGATTCATCAAATCATAACGTTCATGATCTATATTTAGAGTTTTTTTAAGTTGTGTTGACATCAAAAATAAATTAATAAATATTATAACAGCAACGACGAATAAGGCACACCAAAAATAACGGTTTCGTAAACGTTTAGACATCCCACCCTAGTTATAATATATATTTATTTCACTTTGTGTACAAGCAATATTGTTGGAAATGTTACCAAATAAAACAACTACACATTTTTTTTTATATAAGTGTGAGTTCAGACCAGACATTACTGGTGCAGACAATGTTGTTTGTAGTGTGACCACCACACGATATCAAAATATTTCCAAAACACGCCACGTCCCTATATCTTATAATTTGCACTAAAGTAACTAAAATGTCGCTAACCCATCGTAAATCGCTAGAACTAATTATCAAAAATATTTTAAAATAATGTATTTGAGTGATTGAAGTCATATTGCAACGGTTTTAATAAAACTGAAAAGAGATTGTCATTCATTTTTGTTTGGCTATAATAAATTGATTGGGATTAAGGTTAGTATAGTAATATACTGGATATCATACCTGAGGTGACTGCATGAATATTAATATTGGGAACCACTGTTGACATTTTTTTGTTTTTGAGTGGTTAATCTCCACTCTAATTAATACAAGATCCTTCTTTATACCCCAGCACACCACCATACGTCATAACTGAGAGCGAGGAGATTTGGCTGGCAACAGTCCACTTATAGAAAGCGAAGGGGCGAAGATAAAGCTTGTCTCCATACAGTGGCGGTTCGTAGCTAAAATTAGTGGGGGTGCTGCTCCAGAAAAATGTTAGCCTTTGTGTAAAAGGAAAAAAAATGTATAAAAAGCAAGTTTATTCAGGAACTTGATAAAATCTTACAAAAAAAAAAGCTTTTTTACTTACTTTAACTTAAATTGTTACAATTCAAGCTTGATCTATTCATTGAAAAATGAAATCCATTCTTCTTGTTTTAATTTGCGCAAAAAGTTCAATAATTTTCACCTTAATCTCTGGATGACAATTGAGGAACTTTTTCTCCATTGAAAGTACTGGAAGCGCATTTAGTCTTTCTGTTAAATAAAAGAACCGAAAAAAAATGAATCAACTAGAATAGTTGGAAGCAGAATAATAATATAATTCTACACTCTTCTACACTATATCACGGTTTTTAAGCACAACACACGCTGAGTAAAAAAACATTTTCTTCCACCATCATGCCAGAGCCGGCACTGCGAGAGCAACATTGCTCTCTTACCTGGCAGTCCCGCCTTCCTCCCCACCTCCCTCCTATGTGCGCATGCGCACAACAGTCAAACACCAAGTCGCTGGGACTAGAAGCGCACAGTTCCATACAAAGATTTTTGTATCTTTTTCATAAATTGGGGGATGGCTACTGAAGTACTGACATTAAGCTTAAGGAGTATATATTGTACTACAAAAATAAAGAAATAATTAAAGAAAAAAGGACTCATTATATTAAATGTTATCGATAATATCAAGTGGAAATAGGGGGAGCTGCAGCTCCGCAGTGCCTATACACTAGCCACCACTGTCTCCATAATACTTGCAATTCTCTCAGCAATGATATTGGGTGTAGCCTTATAATCAACTTATTACAATCATCTAAACAAAAACGAATGACAATCACCTTAGTTAATAACGTTAGTACTAACCTTGGATTGGGACTACCTAAAGGGCGACCGCAGGATTTTTATCAAGGTGGGGCAAATCGGGGGGGGGGGGGGGGGGGGTCCTCCCACGGGAAAATTTATTAAATTGAAGCCTTAAAAGACTCTTTTTAAGGCAAGGCTTGTTTCTCGAAAATAAGATAGAGATACAACATAATAAAAATGTTTCAATTTTATCCAAACCCATGGGTGGACACTTGACCTTGAAGATTTGATTGGTGAATGCTGTTGGAATTGCTCGCGCATGTGCCCAGCTATCAACCCTAAAGTCAGCAGGTGGACTGGTGGTGGGCGCTAGTAATTAGGAAGGGGATAATTGCACAGTGAGTGAACAAAATCAACTAGAAAATGTGTTTATTTTGACCAATATATCAAGTGAATTCAAACACGGTTAACAACAAACACAGCTACATCAGTATTTGGATTACCCACCAAAGAAATATAGGTAAAATAAATAAGATTAGCTTTAAACACTAGAAATACCCGCTTCGATTGCCACATAGTCTAAGGCGCTACTCTCGTAGTAGACCAGACTGCCAATGACGGGAAGATCGAGGTTTAAATCTCGGTCGGGTATATTGATGGTGGTTTAAAAAAAATAGTTTTCTAATTTCACTCCACACAAAGAAGGGTACACTTCCTATAAATATAACCTTCCTAATCCCTAAAACCAATAGCGTAATTAGTACATAAGCGTATAGCCCGAATGGGTAGTAAGACACGGTGCTAAAAAAACCATTAGGAAATAACTAATACTATTTATACATTTCATCAACAATGTTTTAATAGAATACTGTACTATTTATGCGATAATAAGGCCTATGAAAGCGGTTGATAGTAAGAGAAAATCACATGTGATAGCATCCCGATTTCCCCTCACCGGTGTTTGAGTCTTAGTCTTTATTGTAGTTATCTTATCCTCTTTCCAAGCGAGTACGAGTGAATTTGTAAGAAAAATCCATCCTCTCCATTTTTATCCCTCTGATTTAATTATAAGTTACTCGCCTCAGTGACGTAGTTAGCTAACGCGCTTGTCGTGTTGATCTCGACCGCTGAGGACGGGGAGATCGAAGTTCGAATCTCGGTCGGGTGAACTGGGGGTGGTTTTTGCTAAATGGTTTTCCACTCTCCCTCCACGCAATTGCGGGTTCACTTCCTCTAATTCAACCTTCCCAATTCCTATTCCAGTAGCGTAATTAGTACTTAAAAGCGTATAACCCGAACGGGTAGTAAGATGTGGTGCTAAATATTATTATTATTAATTATGAGTTAGTAATTATTTTAGTGTTAAAAAATAAGTTTTTTTTGCAACGCGTATTACTTTCCGTCCTTGCATACTTACCCTTAAAGGGAAGGGATTAGAAATGTGGAATTTATCTGTATTTGCGTGGAAGGCGATTTTGATAATCATTTTGGCAAAAAGAAAACAACTCACTACACTCGTCCGGGATTAGAATTCCAACTTATTCATCACCGGTATACCAGACCAGATGAGGTTTACGCTTTAAACCACGTGCCCACCGATGCGGGTTATCATTCCAAACAAATAAAGCTGTATTGCTTCACTTTCGAAAAAAAAAAACTGGACCGCCTAATACGGGGAGATCGCGGTTTGAATCCTGGTCGGGTCTGCTGAGAGGTTATTTTTTTCTAAATGGTTTTTAGGTCTTCCTCCACGCATATTCGGGTACATTTCATCATTCTTTTCACATTATTGTAGTTGAATAGATGTTCGTATGACCCAAACGGGTGGTGAGACGCGATCGCAACAATAAAATTGCCTTGTTTAACTAAGCAGCGATTTGTTTTTTTTATCATGCTGAACCTGTCTTACACCATCAAGAGAAAATACCACTTTATTTGTGACGTACGTTCAGTAGTATGTCTATAAGAGGTCATCAAGACTTAGGTCAGTACTTGTTCAATGTGCATCATAGAGTTGGGGTCCAATCAACAATTGAATCAAGACTGACGTCCCACAGTACTGAATAAAAGTTTGGTCAAGTTGAAAAGTGTAGCCAACTTGTAAACTGCTTTAAACTTTTCGATCGTGATTAACTTTTTTTCAATAAGTTGAAACAGTTTTGACTCCTGTGGGAGATTACCACAGTGGTCTGACACAGGCACAAATTGTTGTTTTTTTTACTTTTTCCGCGTGATGGGATGTATTTATGCAATAGTGAGGCGTATTCACCGTTACCACTGATAACGATGAAGAACGAATTAAGCTAGAAATATTTTTTTTAAACATGAGGCGGTAAATTTATAAAATGGGAGTGTAAGCCCTTACTATGGACACACACTTTTCATTCTCAGTGCCCTCTCACACGAGGTGTATTTGATCGCGCAAACTTTTATTCGCGTGATCAATTCTGACGTTGCTTTCAGACCAGAGGGAGAATCTCGCTTTATTTCTTATGTTCAATTAATTGTGCTTTTGACTATGGTGTATGATACAAGTGGCTGTTCTAAACCGGTGATACGGGAATTTTACCGCGCGATTATTTCTCTCCTGTGTGAACGCTCCAATTTGAACCAATGTATCTCAGCGGATAACAAGCGTTTCCACAAACGAGCCAGGATACAACACCTATTGTAAACACCGGACTGGGCATGTGTGTGGCACTTCATATTGAACGTTAAGGCCATGTGTACACAGTCAACAAATTGTCTGAACACTTTTTTGTCGTTACCTTTCTTGCTAGCTACTGCAAAGCAACAGATGAACGACGAAACAGTTTGTTGTCATGAAAAACAAAAGTTCCAGAAGCTTATATTACGCCCAGTATAATCATGGAGATAGTAGAAGTAGGTGCTATTTTTTGCTCTTCTAGTCTTCAATATAAAACGACGACGCGCGAACGTCAATTTTGGGTACACCCCATTTACAGTGAAACACTTTCATTTGGAAAGTTTAATAAAAGTTTTGAGCATTATAGGAATAGTTCCGATAAGTTTCTTTCCTACTATAGAATGAATTTTTCCAGTTTTGATGAAATTTTGGCTGTTGTTGGACAATCAATTTCTCTTTATATTTAAGAGTACTACAACTAAACAATGATAAGTTGTTTCTTATCTCAAATTGTTGCCAAGATATCAAAATTGTAAATTTCCCCTGATGTAAGGAAACCTCAAAATATGTTTTATAGGAAAATGAGAAATACAATTTTGTTTGTAATGATAAACAATGCTTATATACACAATTTAATCAAAATCGTTAAGTGGATTATGAGAGAGTAGATTTTTTAAAATCTTTTTTTCCCTTCAGTAAACTACCCTTAATTTTAGGGTTGGCTATCTAATTCCAAAAATTCTCGGGGGGGGGGGGCTTTAATAAATACCTAGATATCAAGCTTTATCCCAATCGATATCGCGTAAACCACTTTTTCGGTTTCCTGGAATCAAGCTCTCGAGTTGAATTTTTTGCTGATCACAATACTTCTCTCTCTCTGAGGGGTCGAGAGAAAGTAACGATATGTGTGTGACAGTTTAAAAATGTGGATCTATGGGGTGCTTTACAGTGTACGTACCCTTATAACATTCTAGGACAGGGGTTGGCAATGTTGTTCCCGCGGGCGCCATGGCGCCCTATTGACAGATTTTACGCGCCCGCCTTATATTTTGTAATTTTGTACATTTTTTGTTAAATAGTTTTGTTTGATAAATAACAGGATTGTTGTCGAGTATTATTTGAAATTAAACTTCTTTGTTATTTAGTCCTCAATTTATTAATACATTAATATCTTCATAAATAAGTATTTAACCGCAAGCCTACTTTGTAACATGCCTAAAAATTTGAGGCTCAAATATTTAAATCTGAAGAGTGATAATATTATAGTTTATGTTTTGTTTATTATATTTAAAATATGTATATTCTCAATTTGTCACAAATAAATATATAAATAAAAAGTGAAAATTCAAATATAAGAATCGACATTTTTCTTGGCGCCCCCAGAGTAAGATAGCTCTTCATGCTCAAAAGGTTGCTCTAGGGTAACGACTATGCACTGGGATCGTGTCTGCGGGAATCTATGCGTGGGAACTTTTGAATGACGAAGCGCTCCTGGTTCCTAATCTGTTACTTGGGAGCCCGTTTCTATCGGGAAAAGGTTCCATCAATACGATTCCTAAATATCCAGGCTAGCGTCATTCACATTCGTAATGGAACTTTTATATAAAACAATTCAGGCGTTCTTAAATATTTTAAAAATGTCTTTCGTGGTGTGACGTTTTTGTATCCTTTGATTAAACACTTTTTAAATTTATTTATATATATATATATATATATATATATATATATATATATATATATATATATATATATACACACACACACACACACACTCCCCGTTTGGGTCACCCGCATATTTACACTGTTGATGGAAATATGGTACATAGAGAAAATGTATCCAAATTTTCGCTGATACATAATGTGAAGGCATTTAGAAAAAAAAATACCTTCAGTAGACCGTAATTCGAGCACAAATCTCTCTTCAATCCCCAGCAGTCCACGTGGACATCAATGTGTTATTTTATTTATAAATTAAAAATTATTGGGGGATACCCTTAACATCCTCACCATTACAAAAACCATTGAAATGTAATACAATTTTAAAACAAAGGCTAAACATTTTCTGGAGCAGCACCCCCACTAATTTTACCTACGAGCCGCTACTGTATGGAGACAAGCTTTATCTTCGCCCCTTCACTTTCTTTCAGTGCACTGTTGCCAAATCTCCTCGCCCTCAGTTATGACGGATGTATACTAAGGTTTTACTCATACATATTAAAACGTCAATAGCTATGGTAGTGTTTTTTTTTTATGTAGCAATGAAAATATTAGAGAATGCTCCCAACACTCTTTATTTTAGAATTAAAAATTTACCAACAAAATAATATTATAATAATGTTATGATAAATTAGTCAATGATGATGGTAAAAGAAAAATTTAACTAAGGCTTAGTGAGTTTGATTTATTGCTGAACAAGCGGTAAAAAAAACATGAATACACGAAAATAACATTTTGTAAGTAATTAAAACGTAAAATTTACCTCAAATAACCAATATTAGTTAAAAATAAACACATTCAAATTTTAATAAGTCGTGATAAAAAAAAACACATTACGTCATAAAGTAGGGCTTGAATTTAACTCCAAAAACTACATGGAATGAGCCCGCAATCGAGCTATACCGACCTAGCATCCGTCTACGTTAGCGTTGATAGTGCCAACATTTGCAGATAGAGGGTGTCATGTGGTCAGCACAACAAAGCCTCCGGTCTATAATCTCAGTTTTCTAGACCCGAGCCGCTACTTCTTTATTCAAGTAACTCATCATTTGCCCTTACGAGGCTGAGTTTGACCCCCATTCCAGCCCCACTGCTTTACATAAATGTTTTGAACCCACCGGGAACGAACTCTGGACTTACGGATCTGTAGCCAGGAACTCTATAACTGCCAGACCACAGAACAATGATTACTATAACCCGCCTCGGTGGCGTAGTTGGCTAACGCGCTAGTCGTGTTGAGCTCGACTGCTGAGGACGGGGAGATCGAGGTTCGAATCTCGGTCGGGTGAACTGGGGGTGGTTTTTCCTAAATGGTTTTCCACTCTCGCTCCGCGCAAATGCGGGTTCACTTCCTCTAATTCAACCTTCCAATTCCTAAATCCATTAGCGTAATTAGTAATTAAAACGTATAACCCGAACGGGTAGTAAGACGCGGTGCTAAATATTAATAATTACTATAAATAAATATAGATGTTGTTGATTTTGTTTTAGTAAACAATTCTTTGAAAAACAATAATACTATTTTGAAACGTGTTTTGAAAGATCAAACCATTATTGATTCTAGAAGTTAAGAAGAGCAAACGCTGTCCTACGTGGGCGAACAAAAGCAGGCGGCGCGAAACGGCGAACGCGAGTGAGATTGGCGCGATGGTCTTGCGTGGACGAAAGAATACAATACAAGCAAGCTCAGATCAGTAACTAGTAACCACGACGTTGTCGTCAGGGAAACGTTAGATCAGTCAACCACAAACGAGATAAACGGAAATATCTCGAGCAAATGCAATCTACTTGGAAAGGGAATATTACGTTGAATTTCACCATTTATACTAAGAAAAAAACACATTAAACATTATAAGATTAAAGGGGAATACTAATTTCCTCTCTTATATACACCTACATTGTTAGAATTTATGAATTTGTTTTAAATTAACATTTTCATTGTGGTGATAATGTATAATCATTAAAAAAACAGTTCAACACTTTAAAGGACCACTTTTTATCCCCGAACAATCGATTATGGTAGTTTTTTTTATTTTTCATTTTACAAAGGACATACCTACTTTTTAACTTAATTTATTTAGTGAATTTTAACATTTTAATCACCAAATTGATGTAATATAACTCAACTAAAATACTTACAATAAACATTGCCGGTGGATGCTAGGAAAGAAGTTGTGGTTTAAGAGTTTTTATACTAATAAAATAAACTATATTTTTGTGATATTTTATAGAATAATACACTAAAGAAAATAGGTTACCTTTAAAATCTAGATGGGTCACCGAATACATATCTGAATTTAATTGGGTCGTACGATAGTGAGGTTTGGTATCCACTGAGTTATAGAATCAATTTTTTTTTTTCAAAGTGTAACTTCCGTTGTCATAAGTTACCTAAGAAATATATTTGCGGGAATCGAATGTTTGCTACACATTATTTTGATTCCAACCACTTTTATCACACCAAATATATTCTTAGTGTTGTTCGAGTTTAAGGAACGTAAGAAAGTTTTTTTTTTTTTTTTTCAGTTTGGCCAAAATAAAATATTGCTCCAGTACAAACACAAAGTTTAATTTTCTTCACATGTTGATTGATATCAACCGTTATTAAATATCTGTCATAAGATACTTTTTTTAATGAAGAGAAAAGTTGTAAATAAAGTCCTGGATGCCCTTGGCATTATTTAACAACAACCTGTTGAGGTCACCATGTGAAGAAATTTTTCTTAGCACCTTTACTCACTACCCGTCCATATTATACGCCTAAGTACTAATTACACAAATGTATTAGGTATTAGAAAGTTTTAATTGAGAGAAAGTGCATCCGCATTTTCTTGGAAGGAGAGTGGAAAACCATTTAGGGTAAACCATCCTCAGTGCACTCGACCGGAATTGAATCCCAATCTACCTGTCTTTGACAGTCTAGTCCAGGGACCCGCCTCGGTGGCGTAGTTAGCTAACGCGCCAGTCGTGTTGAGCTAGACCACCGAGAACGGGGAGATCGAGGTTCGAATCTCGGTCGGGTGAACTGGGGGTGATTTTTCCTAAATAGTTTTACATTCTCCCTCCACACAAATGCGAGTTCACTTCCTCCAAATTCAACCCTCCCAATTCCTAATCCATTAGTGTAATTAATGCTTAAGCGTATAGCCCGAACGGGTAGTAAGACGCGATGCTAAATAAATAAAAATAAAAGTTTAGTCCAGGAGTGGCCAGACTTTTTGATCTAGTGATTTACTCTGGGGAAGGAAAATCCTTTGCGATTTAATACGGAACCATAGGCTTATAATGTTTGTCACATTGGTGAAAAAAATTATTAACCCATTTTGTGTTTTAATAGTAAAATTATAGTGCGTATAAGGATCCTTTCACACACTTAAACTGAGTTTTTCATCAAACCACATTAGATATATATAAATAATGTCCCTGAAAAAGGTATTTTCTCATTAAACACTTGACTTTGAAGTTGCTATATGACGCCACATAATCTTAGGTTAGTTTGTTGAACGAGAGTTCATAATTGCTCTGACATAAACGAAGGCAAGATTGTAAATGGTCATCGGTCAGACAGCTTCGATATTTCGATTTTATTATGTTGATTTGAAAAAAAGAATCTGCAAACTCTCTTTCATTTTCTTGCTCTCGATTTTTTTTTTAAATCGATAGACGAGACGATCGACCAAATTAAATTATTATTATTAGCACCACGTCTTACTACCCGTTCGGGTTATACGCACTTACGCTAATGTGTAATGGTAGGGTGATTGTGAGATGGAATGGAGGACATACAGTTTAACGTGGGATCCGAACCACGGTGGTGGCCTGGCATTCCCCACATTCACAAGATGTCTTGTCAGGGTGAAGGAAGGGTTTGGTAATCAGATAAATCTGTGCCGGGAGACCAAATTAAAGGCCGAGGTCAACCAGTAGATCGTGATCGACTGTTTGGCCACCTCTGGTCTAGTCTATTGCGAGAGTAGCGTCTTAAACCACGCGCCCACCGAAAATGGTATGTTTGTACTGAAACCATATTTATTTTGACAAAAAAAAGTTTTGATATAAAAACCGCCAAAACACTGACTTCTTCTTGCGTCTCCTACGTCCTCACCTTAAAGGTGAATTTCTATAAAGTTTATGAAAATCACTGAAAAACATGAATTGGAATTATATCTATTGCGAGTACTTGAAGCCTAAACAACCCTAAATGCTTGGGTTTCATTTTGGTGAACAATTATTTTCAAACAATCCAAATTCATTGCTTGTTTTTTGCTCGAGCTACTACGTCACGTGAATCCTAATCACACACTAGTTTAAATTATTTCATGATGACATATTGTATATTTGAGGGATTTAAAAAAAAAAAAACAAAATTAACTTAAGTAATCATTTATTTTGTTTGCTTCTTAACTTTTTGAGTTTTAATAAGTTGGTAGATTAGCCATTTGCCCTTATATTTGCTAAAGGGGAAGTATCTTAGTGTGTTTATTTTACTGACCCTGATTTCCAACGGGATGTACTCCCCCTACAATGGCGTTTTATCAACCAGACAATGGCACATTTACTTGAAAGCTCATCTCACTTTTCTTATTTCTCAAGGTCACCTATAGAATTAGCACATGCTTTTTTTTTTCATTTTTCCACCGCATCTATAATATATATATATATATATACACACGTGGAATTACGTTATTAGAGTAGGGATGAGAAAGGTTGAATTTAGGAAACTGTACCCCCACTTGCTTATAGGGATAGCAGGAAACTATTTAGGGGTGAAAAATGGCAAACCGAAATACGATATTTACGTTTAATCCGCGTGTCCATCGATAGGTGGATTGAAATATCGCCTAATGGCGAGCCTTGTTAGAGTAGATTGTATCAATGGGTTAGTCGGTATTAGTGAATGACCTGTGACAAGTTTCGGGTGGTTCAGAGATATTTAAACTTGATCCGTGTTTGTACGTCATCTTATCAAGCTTTCGATGTTCATTTTACTCATTTCATTTATTGTATTTTCTGTTATAAAAGGAATTATAGTTACCCCAAGAGCTTCGCTCATGAAGGTCAAACATTGTAATTGTTTGCAACTCTAATAAATAATAGACTAATAACTTATTTTAATACATATATTATTTTTGTCCAGTCAAACATGACCTTTTGCCTTTAAAGAAAACCTGTATTAGATATTACATTGTTGACGTTATTGAGGTGGTGTGTTGAAAGGAGCCAAGGATGTGTTTTTGTTCTATATCCATCTTTGTAGTTCCAAGCCTCTCCGCTAGAACTTTACGCACTGCTCAGTTCAGCCTCAGTGTTGAGTCGTCCGCCGAACGAAATGTTTGTTACTGTCGCAAATAATATCGGATGAATCTTTTCAATAATGTGTTCTCTTTTCTAATGTTTGTTTTGGCAAGTTCTGTGGAAGAGTTTCGCGCCTTTGCGAGAACGTAGCACACATTTTAAATCAATCATAAATAGCTATGAGCAGCGCATGAATTAAACTGTGTAATTCTTTCTTTACTGCAAGTGACTTTTATTAAATGACGTCAGATATGTGAATGCGCACACACGCGCCAACGCTTGGAGGGATATTTGAATTTGTCAATAGACTTTAATTTTAGTTTTACACATAGTAGCCTATTCAGTGATACAACTTTAGGAAAATATGGAACACGTGACTAAAATGGGTGAGTAAATTAAACAAATTTAAAGCATAATATTTGTTTACGAGGGTTCAAACTAAAATAATGTTTCTAAAATTAAACTGAACCAAGCCCGCACACGTATTTTATGTAATGAATGCCTGTTAAGCTAAGGAACGCTTGTTTGATCCTAACAGCCCACACAATAATAACATTATCCGCCTCGGTGGCGTAGTTAGCAAACACGCTAGTTTCGTGTTGAGCTATACTGCCGAGGACGGGGAGTCGAGATTCGAATCTTGGTCGGGTGAACTGGGGATGGTTTTTCCCTAAACGGTTTTCCACTCTCCCTCAACGCAAATGTGGGTTCACTTACTCTAAATTCAACCTTGCCAATTATTAACCCATTGATGTGATTAGTACTTAAGAGTATAACCCGAACGGGTAGTAGGACGTGGTGCAAAATAAATAAATAAATAAATTAAGATCAATGAGTTCACCAGTAGCCGGTACTGATGTTCTAACAAAATCACATATACAAATAATAATCATCAACCAAAGGTAACAAGTTTACTGTGGCTCTGTTAAAATTGGCACAACACTGTATATCATCTCTGAGGGAACTTTATTGGAGAAAAGCTTTACTTTCACCGTCTATCAGTTAATTGTTGCCAAATCTTTCTCATTCATCTATGTATAAAGGCAGGGGTGTAACTACATATAGTACGATTTTGGTAGGAAGAACAGTACAAGTTAGTTACTAAAGTTACTAAAACAATTTTTATATATTCATACATCAAGTTATTTAATCTATAACTGTCACTTTTGATAGATATTATCAATGCCTGTAAGATAACACAAATAATATAAGAAAATGTTATCAATGTTGGTCGCAAAGAAATAAGTTTGAATTTTTTCTACTGTTCTTCCAACCAAAATCAGGGTATACCAAAGACCCGGATGCGAACATTGACATCAGACCCCCCTTCCAGGCCAAATAAAATATATGCCAAACGATAAAAATAAAATACGGTTTCTGAAAATTAATATATTTACATAATATTACGTGTTTAAAATTAGTTCTTCCGCGACTTAAAAAAAAAATCCATTATTGTTTACAGCCTATAGCCTGGGTCAATTTTTTATTCAAGCCATATATTATCCACTACCGGCTGGCTAGGCCTGTCGTAGCTTCATGTGCCTTATAATATAACTTGAGAATAGGAGAGGCCCAACATCCAGACCACAGCTGTTAATTAATCACTATCAGAGGGTAAACCCATATTTTCATCGATTATACATTTTCGGCCATGTTGGGAATCAAACCCGGGACCCTTAGCTCAGTAGGCAGACACGCAACCGACTAAGCTAATTTGTTCTTCCGAAACTTGATAGAAGCAAAGTCGTCAATCAGGGCTAAGACGTCCATTTTTTCTTATGTGTCTGCTTATAATATGTTGAGGAGGGCTAGCTGTGACATGTGATCTTGTCCCATGGTGTTTCGTAGGTAGCTAATTCTGTATTATCTTCAACCTAGAAATTGTCCTTTCTGCTGTTGCTATCGAAACAGTAATTAAAAAAAAAAAAAAACAGAGCAAACACCGGAGCTCATGTCTGAAAACTTGATAAAAGCAAGTCCAACAAGCTGTCGTATAGTCGTTTTTTTTTTTTTTTTCAATTTATGCCTTCAAACTTTTGATAAAGCTCAACAAATGTAGAAATAGATTTTCTTACAAGTCATTAAAATATTACCGTCGTAGTTTGAGTGCATTTTTCCTTACTTCTTCATCTGACAAGTTCAGCAATACTGTTGGTTTAAGAAGTAGAAACAAGTCACAAATGTGCAGCACATAAACATTATCACTCCTTTGTCGATTTTTCTTTTGGTTTGTTAATTGCCTCTTGCCTCGCCGCAAGGGCTAGGGGGCCCCTTTTGGCCTGGGGTCCGGATGCAGTTGCATTGCCGTAATTACGCCACTGTAATGAAGGTGGTGTGCTGGGGTAAAGGAGCTACCGGCAACATTGACAAACCAGTCTTGCAAAATTGGTGTTTTATTTAATGGAAGATTATTATATTATTATTATTATTATTATTATTATTATTATTATTATTATTATTAGCACCGCGTCTTACTACCCGTTCGGGTTATACGCACTTACGCTAATGTGTAATGGTAGGTGATTGTGAGATGAAATGGAGGACCTACAGTTTAACGTGGAATCCGAACCATGGTGGAGGCCTGGCATTCCACACATTCACAAGATGTCTTGTCAGGTGTAGGAATTGTTTGGAAATCAGATAAATCTTTGCCGGGACCGAGATTGAACCCCGGCCGCCAGCACAGAAGTCTGACACCTTACCCCTAGCCCACCAGGTCTTCCTAGTGGAAGATTGGCCCCCACTAAAACAAGAGAATGACAATGATGTTTCCCAATAGTAGCCAGGGGTGTCCGTAGGGTTGATCAGGGGAGATTGCCCCCCTCAGATTCTGAGGTTGTATTAATACTAGAAGTAGGATAATTCCGCTCCCAAAGTGTTCTTAACTCGCTCAAACAGAGAATTATAGAATATAACCAATAAAGTAATTACTAGCGCTCGCCACCAGTCCACCTGCTGACTTTTAGGGATGATACTTTGACGCCTGCGCGTGCAACTCCAACCGCATTTAGTATTCACCGATCAAATCTTCAAGGTCAAGTGTCCACCCATGGATTTGGATAAATTTGAAACGTTATTCTTATGTTGTATCTTATTTTCAGGAGACAAGGGTTGCCTTAAAAGGCGTCTTTTGAGGCTTCAATTTAATACATTTTTCCAGGAGAGGACTTCCGGACCCCCCGCCATACTGGGGGGTATTTCCCAGACCCTCCTCCCCCGATTTGTTCCCTCTGGAAAAAATCCTACGGGCGCCTTTGATAGTAGCTATAAGGATCCCTCAGCGATGATATTCAATGTATATTATGTCAACGTGATGGCTACAAAGAACTTAATTTCACGTAAAAATAAATTATATTAGATACAACTTTTAAATTATTATTTTTATTTATCACAATATGACTAGTACTTGGTTGGCTTGAATATTTCTGGCTTTCAAACCATGACTAGCTTCAAAATCGCTACAGGTTTTAAAAAAATAGGTACATTTTCATTTATATTTTTTACGATGATTCACGTCTTACTACCAGTCTGGGCTATCCGTATTAATGGAGTAGTAGGTACGAGAAAGGTAGATTTTAGATGAAGCGTACTCGCATTTACAAAGAATGAGAGTGAGGAACTATTTAGTAAAATGCATATTATATTTGGATGTCGGTAGGAATAAACTTTTAGAAAAGATAAACTTTCTTTTTCTTTCTTGTCAACATTGATAATATTTTAATATTAGTGTTATTCTAGAGTCATTGAAAATATCTATCACAAGGGACAGATTCCGATCACACAACTTGCCGTATGACCATATGAAAGTATATCTATTAACGTTTTTAGCTCTAAGATATGGTTATTCCTATGAAAATTGAAAAAAACGCAGTCCTACTAATATACTTAATTTATTCTTACATCCCCGACCGAGATTCGAACCTACAACTCCGCATTATCGGCAGTCTAGTCTACTGCGAGAGTAGCGCGTTATACCACATGGCCACCGAAGCGGGTTATTTTCGTGTTCCTCGTCTTTGTTGCCCATTCGGGGGAGTAAGGACGAGAAAGGCATAGTTTAGATAAAATGTGCCCGCACTAAAACAAATTCCAATAAAAACATTTTGGGGATTTTTTTTTTCTAAATCTGGAATCTGATATTTTTTCCTTTAATCTCGGATATCTTTATTGATTTGAGGGTTCTAGGTTCCGAGGATCCCATTCCTAGTAAGTTATATTTCCTATGATTTAAGTTTCTTATTCAAATTGTTTGTAGTCTTTGGGGAGGATGCCCTCTTCCCTCCCTCCCTCAATTTTTGTCTACGCCACTGCGCTGACTGTTGACGTCGAGCCGGTTTGAAAACCACAAAAGCTATATAGTCGAGTTTTAGAGGACATCAACATGGATGTTTATTTTATATGTGCGTGACCTTCTAATAAGTATTAAGCCAGATTGACGGGTTTCAACTAACGCCATCCCGTGGTAGAAAGTGGCCAAACTTATGAGATAAAAATAGGTTAAGGGCATATTCGTCGCTTGATTTATAGATTTTTTCTCCAAACATTGTAACATGTAGTGGACATTCTGGCCACCAGAGCTTAAATCGACCGGTTTGAATGGTACCTTCTTGAAATATTCAAACACATATTTCCAAAGATGTAAAATAAAAAAAATTGTACGGTACACCGCACAGACTTTCTCCCGCTTTTATCGTCAAATATATATTTACTAAAAACTCGTAAGATTAGTGAAACGAAATAATAGGTCTCTACATTGTTGTAGAAACGATGATCATCATCATCATCATCATCATCATCATCAGGTCATCAAACCTGCGATTGGCTTACTGCAGTTCTCTAGTTTTGTTTATCATGAGCCAATTTTTTAAATTTCACATATTTGTACCTTTTTCTGCCAACATCGTCCATTATATGGTTCATCCACTCCATTATTGGTATTCATCTTGAATTGATCCCTTTCACGTCTCCTTCTGTAATTACAGTTTGTCAAACTATCATGTCTCAATATATGGCCTACTTTGTTAACTCTTCTTTGTTTTATACCTTTACTAAGTTTCCTTTCTTAATTTTCTTTCCTTATCATTTCTGTCATTCATACCATCTACATCCACGATATGTTCAACATTATTCTGTAGCACCACATTTCAAATATTTCTACTATTTTCCTTTCATTTGCACCAATGGTCCATGTTTCACTCACTGGGCAATGACCCTCAAAAGTTATTTATTCATATAAACTATCTATGGAAGTTTACACATACATATCAGGCTTTTAGCGATAAAAAAAAAGTGAGCTATCTTTGCCCCATAGGGATATCGTTGCCAGCAGGGAGTTTCACTTATCACAAACACTAATATAACCTTCCCATTGACTATGCTATTGTTTGTGTAGTTGGTGAAAGTTAAGATAACAGCTGCACACCTCATAACGTCGTGTATTTTTGAGTGTCGACTAGACCTCATGGGGAAGCTCTGATGTCGAAAGAACATTAGCAGCTGTCTTTGTCGTATCAACCATAATGTTTGGCAGGTGAAAATACGTTGACATTAGCTGTTTTTAATACCGCGTCTTACTACTCATACATTACATACTAGTTACGCTAATGTTGTAGGGGTAAAGATGGTTGAATTTAGAGGAAAGTGTATCCGAATTTGCTTGGAGGGAGAGTGAAAAACCATTTTGGAAAAATCCACCCCTAGTACACCCGATCGGGATTCGATCTCTACGTCGTCAGAAGTACAGTCTTTTGAGAGAGTGATGAATTTGACCAGTTTTTTCCAACCTTTTGTGGGATTTGACCCCAATTTTGGTCTTTTGAGATCCCTTGATAACCTATAAGCATTCATAAACTAGTTTTTAAATTATTATTTTCACAGGATCTTTCTACTCTTTGGGGGTTGTACGCATTTAATTACACCTATAGGGTAGGTAGAATTCAGAGGAAGTGTACCTTTATTTGCTTAGGGGTAGAGCGGAGAGACAGTTTAGGAAAAATCACCCCCAGTATCCTCGATCGAGATTCGAATTCTTACCTTATCACCGACAAACCAAATGAGCGTGATGTTAAGTCCGTGTGTTTGATTTAATTATCATACGTCGCTTATATAATGATCGACCGTCTCTGTGGTCTAGCGGTCAGAGCTCCTGACACCAGAGCCAGAGGTTTTCTGTGAAGCAGTCGGTCTGGATCGGGGTAGACTCAGCTTCGTGAGGACAAATGAGGAGTTACTTGTGGTTCTCAAGCTTATTTATTTTCTGTTCACGGCACACTATTCTTTGTGGTGATTCATCGCGGCACATTATTCTTTGTGGTGATTCCTCGCGGCACATTATTCTTTGGTGATTCTCATGGCACATTATTCTTTGGTGATTATTCCTCACGGCACACTATTATTTGTGGTGATTCCTCACGGCACACTATTCTTTGTGGTGATTCCTCGCGGCACATTATTCTTTGTGGTGATTCCTCACGGCACATTATTCTTTGTGATTATTCCTCACGGCACACTATTCTTTGTGGTGATTCCTCGCGGCACACTATTATTTGTGGTGATTTCTCGCGGCACACTATTCTTTTTTGGGATGATTCATCGTGGCACACTATTCTTTGTTGTGATTCCTCGCGGCACAATATTCTTTGCGGTGATTTCTCGCGGCACACTATTCTTTGTGGTGATTCCTCGTGGCACACTATTCTTTGTAGTGATTCCTCGTGCACACCATTCTTTGTAGTGATTCCTCGTGGCACACTATTCTTTGTGGTGATTCCTCGCGGCACACTATTCTTTGTTGCGATTCTCGCGGCACACTATTCTTTGTGGTGATTCCTCATGGCACATTATTCTTTGTGATGATTCCTCATGGCACACTATTCTTTGTGGTGATTCATCGCGGCACACTATTCTTTTTTGGGATGATTCATCGTGGCACATTATTCTTTGTGATGATTCCTCGAGGCACACTATTCTTTGTGGTGATTCCCCGCGGCACACTAGACGTGCAGGTTTGGCAACACTAAGTGAGACTCGGACATGTTCATAGACATTTGTCTCAGTGGAACAGAAAATGAGTGGGTTCGACCATAAATTGTGTAAGACACGACAAAAATTCTCATTAAATATTAAACTTTTTGAAAAAATAAGCCTCTGCAAAAATAAATATATTGAAATCGTTCGAACATATACCTCTTTAAAAAAAAAAAGTAGTATTGAATTACACTTTTAATATATTTTTTTTACAAACAATAACATAGCTTAGAAATTTTGCCACACACCTAGAGAATTTCGAAGCAAACCCTTTTTTAAAACCTTTGTTATAACCTGAACAGTTAAAAAGATAAGGTAATAAAAATAAAATTTAATAAACATTGTGACCTTATCCAAAACATGCCACGATCACGAGCGTGGTCTAGAACCCAGCTTGAAAACCAATGAATTATACCGTTTTACATTTTTGGTGATGGGGTGGGGAGGGACGTAACTACCGCGTGATTAGCACATGTCCGTGTTTAAATTCTTGGCACGCACGCTCTTCTAAATGGATACCGACGAACACTCATTTTAATATGAATATTTTATTCACACTCTCTACTCAGCTCGATAAATGCCAACGGAATGTATGCATGGTGTCCAGCGACCTGGAAAACCAGGAAAATTCATGGAAAATTCATGGAAGTTGATAGAATTTCTTGGAATTTTTACATATTCACTAAAATCAACATGTGATTCTCGTGTCGTCTTACCACCCCACTACCTCGCGTCTATAGCCAAAGTTGAGTCAAAGTTTTGCGCATTCGCGTGAATTCAATAACATTATGGGAAAAAGAGACTACACAATAATTTTAAACTGTACTGGTGTAAGGTGTTCTTTTACTGTCTCAATAATGCTAACCCGCCTCGGTGGCGTCGTTGTATAACGCGCTAGTCGTGTTGAGCTCGACTGCTGAGATCGAGATCGAGGTTCGAATCTCGGTCGGGTGAACTGGGGGTGGTTTTCCTTAAATAGTTTTCCACTCTCCCTCCACGCAAATGCGGGTTCATTTCCTCTAATTCAACCTTCCCCATTCCTGATCCATTAGCGTAATTAGTACTTAAAGCGTATAACCCGAACGAGTAGTAAGACGCGGTGCTAAATAATAATAATAATAATAATAATAATAATAATAATAATAATAATAATTTATCTACCCGCTTCGGTGGCCGCATGGTTTAATGCGCTACTCTCGCGTTAGATTATACTGCCGATGACGGGGATGGGTGGTTTTTACAAAATGGCTTTCCCCTCGCCCTTAACGCAAATGGGGATACACTTCCAATAAACATAACCACCCTAATCCATAAAACCATTAACGTAATTCTTACATAAGCGTATAATCTGAACGGGTAGTAAGACGCGGTGCTAAAAAATACAAATAAATAAGATATCACTGAAATATAACTTAGATCGCACTTTCCAACAACTCATAACCTTAGGATGAAATCCTTTAGTTCCTTTATAGAGCGAAACGATTTCAAATTGTGTGCTCTTAGTAGCCGATTATTTCCGCACGTCCATTACAGACTCTGCCTTAAGCTATGGGTAAAGAATAACCCTGACTGAGGGACGATTCCACGATAGTTCAGTGATAGACCATTGACTTGCTAAGCCAAGGGGCTTGGGTTCGTTTCTCGTGTCCAAGTGTCATTTTTCAAATTGTATTGTAAATCCTGCATTAGGAATATAAGCTCGGGTTCAAGGACGTAGAAATAGATTTTTTTTACCGGAGGGATATCTGCTAGAAAATTTAACCATAAAGTCCGTTCACGATAGGTTTTTACCTGGATGACAGTTCAAAAATCATATGTTTAGGTTTTGTGTTGCCAACACTTGTAAAATATCACAGTTTTGTTATAAATGTAAATATCTTTAATTACCTTAATTTCTTTTTATCCAACTCTAAACAATATTTTAAACATAATTAAAAGTACTTATTTTTCGTTTTGGAACTTTACTGATTTTGTGTAATATAGTGCACACATTAATACTTTTTAATACAGGCATCGTATTTATTTGGAAAAGAGAAAATTCTTGTCATTTTTTTACATACAATAAATTATTTTATGATTATTTTATCGTATTTTGAAATATTTAACCGAATAAAAATTTTCATCAACTGCGTGTCTGCATCATTGTAAAAAACTTGTTTACCGTTATGTTCAACCATATGGTTTAGATTCGTCAGTCGCCATTTTAAAGCTATGTTCGTTAGAAGTTTTTGTGAAAGTGGTGTTAATATTTTTTTTAGGTGGAATAAAACTATAAATAAATTTTGTGTTCGTCCTCAAATAAATATATAAATAATATTGGCCTAAATTACTGTGGTTAACTATCACATTAATATATTACCATTTGTTTTCATTACAGTCAACCAAAGTGATAGATGTCAGCTGTTGGCGTAGTGATATATTAGGGAATACTTCTAGTAACATTTTGAGCTGACATCCAAGTAAACTAAGGTCGTGAATGAATTATACCTTCAGCCATTAAAAGTTGCTATACCTATATGGAAGGAACACCCGTCGCGGGGTGAGGGGAGCATCAAATTCCGGTCACCACGGACCCGCCCCCCTTTCTACGGGCTATGCACTGAAAGCGCATGGAGATGAATTTGTGTACCTGCTTTAGATTACATCATAAGCACACAAGGTGGGAGTATCAAAAGCACACCATTGTTTATAGAGTTTGAGGCACATATGCAGCATTGAAACATTTTTTATTCCTTCAGGAATTACAATTATCGTTAACATCGTGAATTAGGCAGTTATCAACCTAACCTAACCTAACCACTAATTTTTTTTTAGCACCGCATCTTACTATACGTTCGGTCTATACGCTACTGATTTTAGGGATCAGGATGGCTATATTTAGAGTAAGTGTACCCTCATTTGCGTGGAGAGAGAGTGGAAAACCATTTTGGAAAACAACCCTCAGTACACCCGACCGAGATTCGAGCCTTGATCTCCCCGTCACCGGCAGTCTAGTCTACTGCGAGAGTAGCGCTTTAAACCATGCGGCCACCGAAGGGGGTAGGTCCATATCTTCGTGCGTTTACGTTTTTTTCCTCCGCTTTACACGCCCCTTGAGTTGGGCTGCTCAAGAGTAGTCTTAATTTAACCTCCGCTTATTCTCAAATCTAGCATTGTTACTTTGTTAGGTTTCACTCAATGTTGGATAATAATGTAATCAGTCAAGGTAAGATCGTTAGGTGGACTACCTTTACTTGCCAAGGTCATTTGGTCTTTTCTTCCGCTTGAGTTCCCTTCTTAATTACACAGGGTCATCGAAAAAAGGTGTCTCTGGTTTCATAATTAAATATCTAGGAAACTAATTGAATAATCCATTATAATTTTACCAGAATGGTAATGACTAGAGCAACTCATTCAGACTGCATATAATGTCTGAATGTCTGATGATGGCGCCGTAGCGTGCCGAAACATGTAACAAATAACACAAATAGGCTATCTCTACGATGCCTGCATAAGGAGCATGGGACTCAGATAAGCAAATAGAATTCAATAAAAAAAATTATTTATTCAACATTGTGTCAATTTTACAATTTATTCATCTTTCAATCACTCCTTCAATTATGACCACAAATTTATGTTAAACTAGTCATTAATAATCTGTATATGTGGTTTAGTTATGTTAATTAATTTTAATGTGTTATAATTTTACTTGTTCACTCACATTTTAATGTGTTTTTATTACATGTTATATCTAATCATATATGTAGAATTAACACTATTCACTTTAAATAATTTATACAGATATATTCATTAGATTTGTTTATATTTTCACTATATGAATTTTCTTAATATCCTTATCACAAATAGATTTTATATTGAATTCTATAATCTTAATTATAACTGCTTCCTTATTACACTTTCACCATGTTTTAAAAAAAAAAAAAAAACTCTTCCCAGTTCACCCGACCGAGATTCAAACCTCGATTTCCCTGTCCTCTGTAGTCTAGCTCAACACGAAACTAGCGCGTTAGCCGACTGCGCCGCCTAGGTGGATACCTGTCTTTACAGTTGAGAACGCAACTAGCTGGCCAATTACTCAGAATAGTTATTTTTTGTTTGTACCGTTTATCACTCACTGATCCGTTCGTTTCGTATTAATTACGCTCATATGATAGGGGTGACGAAGGAATAATTCACCCATATTTTTGTAGAGGGAGCGTGGAAACCATTTCTATAACATTCTGGTCGTTATTGTGAAAAGATTGGAGGGGAAAATAATTGGAGAAATAACCGCCCTCATAATGCGCGGCCGAGGTTTTGATCCTCACGACCTTCTCGTCAACCGACACTTAAACCGTGTGATCACACTGATTGGGATATTCAGAACATGGACAAAGGAAGGGGTTGATTGATATTTGGCTTCTGATCAGCGTGAGTCCGACATTGACTGCTGTTTATAGAGGTCAAACATTAGTGTGTTCTGATCAGCGTGAGTCCGACATTGACTGCTGTTTATAGAGGTCAAACATTAGTGTGTTCTGATCAGCGTGAGTCCGACATTGACTGCTGTTTATAGAGGTCAAATATTAGTGTGTTCTGATCAGCGTGAGTCCGACATTGACTGCTGTTTATAGAGGTCAAATATTAGTGTGTTCTGATCAGCGTGAGTCTGACATTGACTGCTGTTTATAGAGGTCAAATATTAGTGTGTTCTGATCAGCGTGAGTCCGACATTGACTGCTGTTAATAGAGGTCAAATATTAGTGTGTTCTGATCAGCGTGTGTCCGACATTGACTGCTGTTTATAGAGGTCAAATATTAGTGTGTTCTGATCAGCGTGAGTCCGACATTGACTGCTGTTTATAGAGGTCAAATATTAGTGTGTTCTGATCAGCGTGAGTCCGACATTGACTGCTGTTAATAGAGGTCAAATATTAGTGTGTTCTGATCAGCGTGTGTCCGACATTGACTGCTGTTTATAGAGGTCAAATATTAGTGTGTTCTGATCAGCGTGAGTCCGACATTGACTGCTGTTTATAGAGGTCAAATATTAGTGTGTTCTGATCAGCGTGAGTCCGACATTGACTGCTGTTTATAGAGGTCAAATATTAGTGTGTTCTGATCAGCGTGAGTCCGACATTGACTGCTGTTTATAGAGGTCAAATATTAGTGTGTTCTGATCAGCGTGAGTGCAACATTGATTGCTGTTTATAGAGGTCAAATATTAGTGTGTTCTGATCAGCGTGAGTGCAACATTGACTGCTGTTTATAGAGGTCAAATATTAGTGTGTTCTGATCAGCGTGAGTGCAACATTGATTGCTGTTTATAGAGGTCAAATATTAGTGTGTTCCTACTGTCTGTTCAATAATAGGTTTACCCGCTTCGGTGGTAGAATAGTCTAAGGCACAGGTTCTTAAACTGTTGTTTTTTTATATTCACAACCCCTTTTCATAAGACAACATTATTAGCAACCCCGATCAATAATGGTTGCTAGAAATTTTTGGGTGGATTTAGATACGAGGAAAAAGAAATATACATAATTATTGCATCAAATGCATATAATTTATTTTAAATAGTAGATTAATTTATATGAGGTATTTAACATGCACTTTCTGAACCGACTGATTATATCGGCACACGAGAATTTCTATGAGTGAGAGTGAAAGGGCCAAACAATTTTGCCGGTAAAGGTATTTTCACATACCTTCCGTGCCCCAATCGACATGGATGGGACTGACGCACTAGGAAACATTTCCCTGGAACCATTGTTTGCCAAAATGTTGCCCTTGTTTCGGAAACAGTTGACCAACTGTTACCCAACAGTTGATCAACATTTTCTCATGTTTTCTTTGTGTTTCCCAGCGAGGAAAACATGTTTACCGTGATCCATTTCAAATGGGTTACAATAAACAATGTTGGTCAACATTTCCGACAACAAGCAACGTGGGCTAGTAGGTGAGATCGTAGATCTAAATCTCTTTTCATTATCCTGGGACCAACCATTTGTAAAATAGCTCCAAAATCTGTAGGAGACATGGGAGTGAAGTTCCTAAAACCACTGCCATCTTCGAGCTTCAGTTTGTTGGAAGCTTATTTACATAGTACGAACCATTTTGAATCACTTTACGAGCCCACCATTGTTTTCTTATTATTATTAGCACCACGTCTTACTGCCCATTCGGGTTATACGCACTTACGCTAATGTGTAATGGTAGGGTGATTGTGAGATGAAATGAAGGACCTACAGTTTAACGTGGAATCCGAACCACGGTGGAGACCTGGCATTCCCCACATTCACAAGATGTCTTGTCAGAGGTGTAGGAAGGGTTTGGTAATCAGATAAATCTTTGCCGGGACCGAGGATTGAACCCCGGCCGCCAGCATAGAAGTCTGACACCTTACCCCTAGACCACCAGGTCACCTGTGTTTTCTTCTTCTCTGTCTTCTTGAACAGCTCATAACTACTGTACATACAAAGCACAACCCATATCAGCATCCTCGACAGACATCTTTCATTCAACTGAACTCTGTACGGGAAACAAATGTTTCAGCATTGAGGTCTGGACGTGAAACAATGTTCCTTTAATGTTTGCCAACAATCTGTTTCTTATGTTAGCCAAGAGTTGGAAACATTTGGTAATGGTTGGGTAATAATTGGATAACAGTTGGGTATCAGCTGGGAAACAATTGGGAAACAGTTGGGTAACGGTGGGTAACATTAGGTACGTTGGGTAACATTGAAAACAGTTGGTAAAAACAATTGGGTAACATTTGGGAAACAGTTGGCCAACAATGTTTCCAAGTGCGGACTAAGCTTGACGATTTTTATCGTTCGAGAAAAATCCACTGACCTTGGTTGGGCTTGAACCCACGAACATTGGATCCTGAGGAAATCATTTTACCCCAAAACCACCGAGGTTGACATTAATTAATCAAATGTTTATAATTTTATCTCTTTAAAATGGAGATAAAAATAAGAAAATTAAAAAGGTAATTTACGAACAATAATTGATAATAATTAGGAAGGTTTTATTTAGAGGAAGTGTACCCGTATTTTCGTGGAGGGAGAGTGGAAAATAATTTTGGAAAAACACTTCAGTCCGCCTGACCAAGATTCGAACCTCGATCTCTCCGTCACCGTCAGTATCTAGTCTATTGCAATACCATCTCCTTAGACCACGTGGTCACAGAAACAGGTAATCCTTAGTGTTCGTACATTCACCGACTAATTAAAATTATATTTAGATATAGGTTTCGCTATTGAAATTTGTAAATGGAAAGATCCAGGGTTTAAAAGATTTTCTCAGAGAGGGTCCCTATTCTCCCCTTTAAGTCCAATATCCCCCCCCCCCCCTTTCCTTGCTCCTTCATTTTCAAAGAACTTCCGGAGTACGTGTTTTTACTTTTATTTTTTTAATAAGCTATACCATACATACCAATTAACTCGGTCAAGGATCGAAGCCCTGACCTTCAAAGGAGTACGCCAATATATCTTTAAGCGGCTAACCTTTACATTCACTTCAAAAAACGAATGGAGTAATACATGGATCGTAAGTTAGATGTGTGCTTCCTTCAAGGTCGAACGAACTCTTAAAAAAAAAAAGTGGATTGACCGGAGATTTTCAAGTTCCTCAAAGGCATCTCTCATTTTGTAAGCAAGTCCAGCCGGCTTGGTTTCACGAAACGAGAAATCTCGTTAAGTTACAAGTTACTGGTAGTAACTACGACACGCGAATAGTAGCTGTATATTTTGTTCTTGAAGATTTGAATGTAAATACAGTAAAACTTCTCATGTTTAAATCTAAAAGACTAACTGCATTTTTGTATTATGTATATTCTTCAGTAGCTGAACTGCCAAAATAATGTTTTACGTCAGTAAATCCTTTATTTGTTAAGATTATATAAAACTAAAAAAAAGAGTCAAAAGAAAATGTCATACTTTTTTTAAGAAAAAAATTATAAATGCAGTTTTGTTGTGTATTTAACTTTCTTATATTGAATAACCATTTATTTAAATACTGTATGTAGGCCCTACACATATATAAAACATATTGTGACTGTGTTATGTAATTTATAATTTTTTTTTACCTTTTAGCTCTTCAGAGAGGTATTCATTTCATATCCGGAAATTTTCTTATCCGAAACGCGTTCATCCTCCTTTAATTTGATTGGAAGAGGTTTTATTATATACATTAAAAAAGTTTTTGCTTGAACTGAGCGTTCCTTTTCATTATTGGGTTTTAGGGCTGATTGTGTTCTAGGATTTTATTCATTCACTAGCTTTTACCCGTCACGGCTTCGCCCGCAATAAATGATCGAATCTTTTAATTTTTAACTAAACTGTTTTGGTCATAAATCAAACTTTTTTTTTCAATTATCTATGCGTTTTCTCAGTTAGAGCTGGAAATAATTTTGCCGTATTTTAATTTTAACTTTTAAATATTTCATAATAAATTAAATATATATTATTTAAGTTATCAATTATAAATTTAAATTTTTACCTTCATAATTAGGCCTAGTAAGATAAATAAATAATTAAATAATATTTTTTTCGAACTATTGAGCTAAAATCACATCATATTTATTATTTATTAGTATAAAACTACGTCACACTAATTACTATTTACTTTAATTTCAAAATATCAAATCCCAAATTCTTAAATAACATCATTTGAATCACATTATAATCATATATTTATTATTAATGTAAAATCAAAGGTTGGGAATAGCCCTATATGTTATTCCAGGACATACTCTACCAAACTACCAAGTTTCATTCGAATCCGTTCAGCAGTTTTGGCGTGATTGAGTAACAAACATCCAAACATCCAAACTTTCGCATTTATAATATTAGTAAGATTTAGACTTTTTTTAAAATAGTTCTAATATTACAATGCTTTTATTTCAGTTGTAGGTCTGGTTAAAAAAAGACACTTCCTTGTACATAGGCGAGCCGCTCTTGGACCCAGAACACACAAATGCTCTATACTTACAGTAGCCCCATGGCTTCTTTGGTGCTGACTGACAACTCACAGCTGACGGCTTTTAAAAGATACCAGACCAAATTATGTATCCCTACGCCGAACCATATGATCTGCAAAAACATGTGTTTAGCAGCTGTGAGCTGTCAGTCAGCACCAAAGAAGCCATGAGCTACTGTAGCTTGCAAAGAAAGACTGCATGCAAGTAGCGAAACAATCCGTGCTTATACCGGGAAGGTTAACTTCTCTAGAACAGCTATTCTTAACCGGGAGGGGGGGGGGGGGGGGTACAAAATGTTTTTTGGGGAGTGGAGCTCGTAAAAGTAATTTAAAATGTTATCTGCGCCCCCTTCACCAACTCCACTTTCCCTTCAACAACTTTTTTTTCCAACGACTATATAATATACTATCGACATTTTTATGAGGAATAAATTTAAGTTTCAAAATAAAATATAGCCTATGCTACTCGCTGATAATGTAGCTTTATATTTGTGAAAGAATTTTTAAAATCGGTCCTAGTAATTTTTGAGTTTATCCATTACAAACAAAAAATCAAATCATTCCTCCTTATAATATTAGTATAGATAGACTAGCAGAAGTGCCCAACGTTGCCCGGGGTAACCACGCTACGCTTTTATTGGCTTCAAACAGACCGAAAAAATCCCTTAATTTTAGTTCTTCCGTCACAATTTTAAGTTAATTAAAAAAAATACAAATTTAAAAATTCCGATTTCGAAGTGCACATGTTCGTACAAAGGGGTTACTAATTTTTAATATTTCTAACCTCTGCGTGCGAAAGATATTACGCAACGCCCATGATAGACAGACGGACAGGAAAAATATTCATTTTATTATTATTATTATTATTATTATTATTATTATTATTAACACCGCGTCTTACTACCCGTTCGATTTATACGCATTTACGCTAATGTGTAATGGTAGGGTGATTGTGAGATGAAATGGAGGACCTACAGTTTAACGTGTGATCCGAACCACGGTGGAGGCCTGGCATTCCCCATATTCACAAGTTGTGATTAATACACTTCTTGTCAGAGGTGAAGGAAGGGTTTGGCAATCAGATAAATATGTGCCGGGACCGAGGATTAAACCCCGGACCCCAGCAAAAAAAAAAAAAATCTGATACCTTACTCCTATACCACCAAGTCACCTTCATTTTATTTTGTTGACATAGATGATATCCTATAATTTCATGAAATATTAGAAACGACACGTTATTATGTTGTACAAGGTTATCATACACTAGAATTCATAATAATTTCCGTCATGTGTCACACACAATCTCCAGGGATGTATAAGTTGGTTGGGTTTCAACTTGCATTGACATTATATCATTATTCATTCATCGTGTCTAACCACGACACTTTAATTCATTCTTCCTTTGGATTGAACCTCGTTACTGTCATTGTTATAAGTTATGGCACCGAGACACAAAGGCGCGTGTTCGTAATTCCGGGAACTGGGAGATGTGATGTCGGTAGTTTGTTCCCCCACTATATTATTTAACATGTGTTTCAATTACCATCTATTGATTAACTCATTGCTCATTCACAACCTATGCACGCTGCTTTATACCTTGAAAGGTAGCAAGCTACCTTAACAGGCCATAGTGTAGTCAATAAGGCACGGGTTTTGATGACCTATAAAATGACCTAAAAATTCTAAATAATGACTACATTTTTTTAAAGACCTAAGACTATTAACCAAGAGGTGTAGTAAACGAACGCGACTAAATCAAACTCTGAAGGTGAGTTGTGGCGTAATCTTGAAATCGTGTACGAGCCCGGCTTTTTTTGAGAGACAATTACGAATTGCGGCCCACTCGATTAAGAGAGAGGTATGCGTTGCGTCCACCTAATTAGCCGTGTGCTTTCTATCGTGCTGTTTTAAATAATTTCATCGTTACATGTCGACATCCCTCGTAATAGCCAAACCTTCTCATTACTTGTCGATCAATAGTTTTGGCAAAAAATTTGAAAGTTTGCTAGGTTAGGTAAGGTTAGGTTAAGTCAACAGGCTGCAATTAGTACGTGGATCTAAAAATGTGGGACCGCAATTCAATTGTTTCTTTAGAGGTAAACAACTTGTGCGACCGCATATCACCTGAAGCCAAATCAAACACATGGTTTACATAGGTAGACTAAAACATACACATGCAATGAAAAGCCTTTAACAACTAGATTCTCGCGTTCTTTTGGATAAGATATTGATTTACAAATATCAGCTTCAGAAGTAATAGCTACCCCCTTCCAACAAACCCTCTCCAGCTTAGTTGCAGTTTATCGCAAGGAATGTGTATTTTACAACTAAACAAGAAAATAAAATACAAAGTTCATTGCCTATATTATCTTCTCAGTCTGACAAACGTGCGTTGGAAAAAAAAAGTATGTTTGAGTAATGATGCATTCGTAAAACATCATTAGTAGGTATTTAAAATCATACTTATTCAACATTATTGCCTTAAAATGTTTCAAACTTTAGTAAAAACTCCTAAAAATGTCTGTAAAAAGACGCAAACCAAGACAACAAAATAAAAAACGCCTTATAAAATATACATTTTTACAACCATGGTATCACGAATCCCAAGACTGGGAAAAGTATCAATATCAAGTCACAAAAAGGCTCAATTGGGCGTTAAAATACTATACATGGCGTATTAATTATGGTAGGATGGTCAAAATAAATAAAATATTGCTTCAGTGTCAACATAGAATTTAATTTTCTTCACATGTTGACCTCAAAATTACTTGAACTATCTGTCAAGAGTATTCTGGAATTTAACGACAACTTTTTATCTTCATTTAAACAATTTGCTAGATAATGCCGCCATGCTCATGACAGATATTCAACAACTGTTGATATCAACATGCGAAGAGAATTAAACTCTTTGTTTCTACTGGAGCAGGTGACCTGGTGGTCTAGGGGTAAGGTGTCAGACTTCTGTGCTGGGGGTCCTGGCTTCAATCCTCGGTCACGGCACAGATCTATCTGATTGCCCAAACCTTTCCTTCGCCTCTGACAAGACGTGTATTAATCACAACTTGTGAATGTGGGGAATGCCAGGCCTCCACCGTGGTTCGGATTCCACGTTAAACTGTAGGTCCTCCATTTCATCTCACAATCACCCTACCATTACACATTAGCGTAAGTGCGTATAACCCGAACGGGTAGTAAGACGCGGTGCTAACTATAATCTACTGGAGCAATATTTTTTTTTGCCAACAAAATGTTTTGCCATAAAAACTGCGAAAACACTGGCCTGTTTAGGGTCCCCTTCCATCCCCCTTAAGTCAAGGTAAGACTTATCTTTCAGGTTGGAAGAAGTGTACCATGTCTTACCTTGACGGAACAAATTACGACCTTGACTTATAAGGTACACCATAGTGGAACCATGCAAGCAAGGTAAGGCCATAGTGTAATCCGTCAAGGTAAGTTAACGGACTTACCTTGACTGACTACACTATGGCCCGAGCCTATAAGCTATACCATAAGGGAATGAAACAAGGTAAGCTTGATATCTTTTAGGGTAGACTGGATTTACTTTACTTCAAGGCAGCAAATTATATCAGATTAAAAAAATATCAGGTCCATAATATACGAATAATGAGAGTTGCGTGTAGCATATTGGTTTTTTTTGTTGCAAATTTTAGATTGTCCTTGCCATTCTGAATCAACTTAGGGCCTATTTACTATCTAATTATTAGCATACATTATAAACTATTTCCTCCCCACAGAGCTTCCAATAAAGTTATTTAAAAAAAAAGAGAGCCATCTAATATATTTTAATTATTTTTAAAACTGAGCTTTTGTTGTTGTTTAAACGATTTGTATAAGAATATTTGTGTTGTCATGATATTGACATTGTTCAATGGTGAAAATTTTTTGTGTACTAAATCACTTACTTTCTGAAATTAGAAATGTAATCATAAATAAATAGTTAAAACAATTTGTTGTGTGTGTGTATTTTCGTTATCTTCCATCAAAGTAAATATATACATCTGTTAAGAGATATTGTTCGATAGAGTTTATACTTAGTAGTCTAGTGGTTGAAAGATTCTTTTACACCGTGATCTTGAACCTTACAAAGTCTCTATCAACAAATAACTTTACCCGCTTCGGTGGCCGCGTGGTCTAACGCGCTACTCTTGTGTTAGACTAGGCTGCCGAAGACGGGGAGATTGGGGCTCGATCCCTGGTCGGGTGCACTGAAGTTTTCACTCTCCTTCCACGCAAATGTGGGTGCACTTCATTTCTATCAAGCCTTCCTAATCTTTAACCCATTAGTGTAATTAGTACATAGGCGTAAAAACCAAACGGGTAGTAAGACGTGGTGCTAAAAACAACAACAACAACAGCTTTGGTCGGCTCTTTCTTGGAAACGCCTCTAGTATCTGACTATTCTGATAAGATAATGAGGATAGAGTAGAAGAAGGTTCGCCCGTTTCGATGGCTGCATAGTATAAGGCGCTACTCTCACAATAGACAACTACCGATGACGGGGAAGAACTAGTTTCGAATCTCGGTCGAGTGTACTGAGGGAGGTTTTTCCAAAATGGTTTTCCGTTCTCCCGCCACGTAAATGTGGTTACGCTTCCTTGAAATATCATTTTCTAGTCCCTAAAATCATAAGTGTAGTTAGTATGTAAGTATAAACCCGAACGGGTAGTAAGACGCGGTTAAAAAAAAACCCGGAAGAGGCTTAAAGGTAAAGTTGTCATTTTGATTAATTCATAGATTAAATGGATTTACACCCTGTTTTTTTTTTTGTTCGAAGAGCAGTAGAGAAAATTCAAACTTTTTTTTTTTTGCGGCCAACATTGATACAATTTTACTGTATTAGTGACAGCTGCAGACATGACTTGCTGTATGAATATATTAACATTGTTTAAGTAACTCTAGGATCCAACGTCTACTGTTCTTCCTACCAAAATTATACAATACGTGCAGTTATATAACTTGTTATTTTTGATACGAATCACAGTGAGTAAACAAGCTACAAGTTCTTTTTTTTACTTGGAGCTCATCCAGTTATTCGAGGGAAATTGCGACTTTTAATGCCCAGTGCAGTGCTTTCCAGGTAGATAACACACTCCCGCGTCGGACGTAACGTAGCTTACGTTATCACATCACGTTTCAAAGGAGAACTGAAAACTTCGACGAGCGTGGAGTTGTGCAATTCAGTTGTTAAGGCGCGTTCATAAATGTTATCAAACATCCTCACTAGATCCTAAATGGAAAGTACAATTCTAATTTCTAGAAAATACCTTTTTTTTTTGTGTGGACAAAATTGATTTTACTTTATTATAGTCACAATCAAATTATATTTTATGGCTGAAATAATTTGTATGGTTTAAAAATTTGACACACATACTCTTGAGTACTGTAGAATCAAATTTCCCCTTCCTCGATGGGGGCTTCATCCCTTAATATTGAAAAAAACATCCCCTCCCCCCAAACGGCTAACTTGTGGAAATTTTTTTCAATTAACTCGTAAACGATGCAAAGTGTGTTATAAAAGAAAAAAACAACAACAGATATGTCTATAGTATTAACAATTTGTATAGGGTTTTAACTATAGTGGAATTTATCTTCAATATTAAATTTTATAAATTAAATAATTTGAACATATATCTTTGCAATTTGTAAATGACAATATATAAGTCTTAACATATATTTAAAGGAAGGTTTTATGCGATTCTAGCTATCCGTAGCTGGTAAGTGCTGCCTGCACCATCTGGTAGAAATACCATGTACTATGGGGGAAGTGCGGTGGTTCCCCGGTACTTTCCACAGTGAAAGGACCTATCAATGTATTACAGGGCTCTCTCACACGTCACAACCGACATGGGACCGATGGCTTTACTTCCCCTCCGAAGGAAGTTGTGCTACGGATTGTCATCGCTCAAGAAAAATACAATAACCACCGGCTGGGTTTGAACCCACGAACAGCGGATCTTGAGGCGAGCACTTTATATCAAGACCACTGAGATCTACGAGTATTGATAATATCTATCAAAAGTGACAGCTGCAGATCACATGACTTGACGTATGACTTCCTATGAAAATTGCACTGTCTATGCTCTATAAAACAGTTTGTGATTCCAGAACATATTCTCACCAGGGAGTTTACCTCCTATTTGATGAAAAGCGAGGCTCGGGAAAACATTTAGAATGATAAGGAGGATGTATAATTATAATTATTATTATCATCACCGCGTCTTACTACCCGTTCAGTTTATACGCTAATGGTTTTAGATTCAAGGAAGGTTTTATTCAGAAGAAGTGTACCCGCATTTGCGTGGAGGGAGAGTGTAAACCAGTTTTGGACAAACCACTTGCAGTACACCCGACCGAGATTCGAACTTTAACTTCCTGTCATCGGCAGTCTAGTCTACTCAGAAAGTAGCGCGTTTGACGACGCAGCCATCGAAGCGGGTAGATACAATAAGTTAGGCCCCGAGCTTTCAGAGCGTCCAGACCTCAACTGCGGCGAACTTGCGAGCTTCCCTTTGATGTTTCCAAAACTATTTATACGAGCAGCTCTTGAACTCTTTTCTAGTCACTATCAAAATACAACTCTTGAGCTCTTTCGAGTCACTGTCAAATACAGCTCTTGAACTCTTTTCTAGTCACTATCTATAAATACAGCTCTTGAACTCTTTTCTAGTCACTATCTATAAATACAGCTCTTGAACTCTTTTCTAGTCACTATCTATAAATACGGCTTTTGGGCTCTTTTCTAGTCACTATCTATAAATACAGCTTTGGGCTCTTTTCTAGTCACTATCTATAAATACAGCTTTGGTCTCTTTTCTAGTCACTATCTATAAATACAGCTTTTGGGCTCTTTTCTAGTCACTATCTATAAATACAGCTTTTGGGCTCTTTTCTAGTCACTATCTATAAATACAGCTTTTGGGCTCTTTTCAACTAATTTTCCAAATCCAGTTCTTGAACTCTTTTCGAATCACTACCAAAATACAACTCGTGGATTCTTTTTAACCCACGAATAACAAACAGTTCAGGTCGAATGAGGGGACTGGATGATGTCCAAATTTTGACGATATATTGTATACGGCCCTAGATGAGACATTTTATCTTCAATTCATGGTCAGTAAAAATGCGCCATAAACAATTCATCGGCCTCGAGCCGGCGGCTGTTATTTCAACGTGATGGACCGTGCGTGGGCACACAACTCGCACATTGTTGTCAACAATTATTGTAAGAGAAGGTCGGTAATCAATGGAGTTGGGACCCAAGGACAAATGGACCCAAATTCACGATATTCGAAAATAACGTCGTTAGATTATTTTGTTTGTTCGAGCGAGTATAGAGTTAAAAAAAAAAAGACATATTGTTGTTGGTGAAATCATCTGTAGTCTCTTGATTCACAAACTTTTGTTCTAAAATAAACATTGTTTATATACCTTTTGTAATATTTTTCTTTATATATAAATAATAATAGCACCGCTTCGATAGTCGAACGGTCCAAGCAAGGCGTCACTCTCTGCATTAGACTGGACAGCCAATGATGGAAAGATGAGGATCGAATCCCCGTCGGATGTACTTAAGGGGGTTTCCCCTAGTTGATATCTCACTCTACCTCCACGCAAATGTGGGTACACTCTATCTAAATTCTACCTCCCTCTTTACTTATTCACTATGTGGATAGTTCTAACAGGTAGTAAGACGCGGTGTGTTCAAATACATCTCTTTATAGAAATGTAGGGGATATACGTAATGAATTGTACTACTTTGGATTCACACGCTCGCAGAAAAACTAGAGCATAGTAGGAACGTGGTCACGTGATGTCAGCAATATCCGCGCTGTCCGCTAGGTGTGGATTAAAATAGTCTCAGCTTTCTCGGCTCTGCGCGACCACATCTTCTTGGGAGACGCAAACAAATTTCAGAACCAACAATCTCATTCAGAGCGCACGCACCAATAAAGCCAACTAACCTGATTGCATTACGAATATACATTTGGGGCACCTTTTAGAAAATATAAACATATTTTTGGTGGTCGACATTGGTCACATTTTACAGAAGTGTTATTTTAAAGGTTTTTGATATATACTAAGTGAAAGCTGCAAATCACAATATTTGTATAAAAACGCGAAAGTAGATCTTGTCACTTTTTTCTAGCTGTCGGATGTATTTTTCTAGTTTTCAAACATCCATTCGTAAGAAAATTAGGGTCCATACAAGCAGACAGCTGCGTTTACTGCTGTCGTGAGGAGATTGCCCGTAAAATGAGAAGTGTGTATGTCGTCTACATGTTTTGTTTTGATCGGTTACACGACACATTTTTATTACCAGCAGTCTGAAGTTTGTGTAGCAAAGCATCATCATAGGCAGGGTGGCTAATTTGGCAGTTTTTTAAAAACATTTTGAATCTTATTAGAGGTTTTTTTGCGGTGAGGGAAAAAATACTTTGAATGTTTATCAAAATGGTTTTCTTTGTTATAAGTAATATAAAGGTGAGGTAGGCAAATGAAAAATATCGATCTCGAGACTGTGGCACAAAGTATTTGATAAAGTTTGAAGTATCTTTTTTTAATTGATTACAACAATAATTTATCTTGCTTCAAGGATTCTAGCAATATATTTCGAGCATATTACACGAACAGATAACACCTTTATATTATTTGCAAGATGCCTTACATTTACATTGAAAAAAAAAAATGCTCAGAAATTTTTGCTTTATTTGGTTCAAATTTAGTGAGAAATTAGAACATTTTGTTCGCTTCCGGCGGTATTTTGGTAATATGTGTTGGCAACTGATCCTGGATGTTTATTGATAACTTCACTTACATTTCTGCTAAGTGTTGCACGTGAAATGCTTCACTATTCATTTCAAATTTTTAATTTTGGTTTTCAGCAAACGTTTGAATCCAAATCACTTAAAGTGTTTTTTTTTGGCACTGCGTATTACTTACTACCCGTTCAGTGCTTGTACTTCCAACTTCCAATGCATGACAAGGGGTCGCGTGTTTTTACTAGCCCTGTTGTAAATGTAAATGTCACTGAGTTATGGTATGATAATGGCGTGACCAAGCATCGTGATGCCTAATCATAGAGTAGGAAAGAAGCCGAACGCCACCCCTCTTTTTTTTTACTTAAACTGTTATTAGTCCACGCCGGCCCAGCGAAAAATGCCTCACTGTACACTGCACATCCAAAGTTGGAATTTTCGCAATGATGTGCGGAATATTAGGATTTAATTCAGTAAGGGGAAAAGTTTTTTTGTGTGTGCGCACCGCGTGTTGCTAACCTTCAGGAAAGAAATCTGCACTCCGCATAGGGCTATGCAGTGGCGGTTGGTAGCCTCGCGAGTTGGTCAAGCAGCTTTGGACGTGGGAATCTGGGTAAAAATGTTTCAAGGCATGTTTTTTTTATCTTAGGGCTTTAAAATCTTTGTTTAAATAATTTTAGTGGCATACAAAATATGTAATTATGTTAGATATATAAAATTATATTCTGAAAAATGAAACCTGGACACAGGATTTGAACCTGGGACCTTTGGCTTAGTACGCCAATGCTCTTACCACTGAGCTATCCAGGATTTGTTCCATGCTCAGGGCCATTCTTCACTTATATTTTAAGGCAGAGTCTATGATGGACGTGCGGAAATTGTCTGCTACAAATGTGTGATTTTTTATTAAGATCACGAGCTATCAGATATAACAGCCACCTTCAACTCGGTAGTTGGTTATTGCTGCCACTTGTACAATTATTATAATTGTATGAGATCGCAGATTAATGACTCAAATGGCCAAAGCTATTAATTATGCTTTTTAGTGAGGATTACTCCATCTAGACGAATCCTGGATAGCTCAGTGGAAAGATCAATAACGCCTTTGCCCCTGCTTTAGGTTTGAAAATTGACATAACCATTAAAAATATTAAAATATAGGTCATGGTTCTAACTTTATATGTGTAATTTAGGTACCACCGAACTTAATATATTTTTAAGTTTCCAAGATTGTCCATCCCATCGATCTTGATGATCTTTCTAAATATAATAATAATATTAATCACATTATGGCAATGTTGGCCAAACCATAACTCATTTTAAAGCTTTGTGTGTGTGGGGAATGCCAGGCCTCCACCGTGGTTCGGATTCCACGTTAAACCGTAGGCCCTCCATTTCATCTCACAATCACCACTACCATTAGACATTAGTGTAAGTGCGTATAAACCGAATGGGTAGTAAGACACGGTAATAATAATAATAATAATAATAATAATAATAATAATAATTATTATTATTATTATTATTATTATAATAAAACAAATTATGTAAAGATTAGACAAATCTTTTGACAAGATCTACAAAAAATGTAAGGCTTAGTACAAAACAACACATTATTTACTGTGCAAAAAGATTAAACAGGATGTGGCTTAAAGATTGTACAACATTTGACTTGTAAACATAGATAAATAGCCCTGTCTGCTAGATGCATACTTTTTTAAAGAATGCTCTCTTAGCAGCCAAATACTTGAGCAGAACAAATATTATAAATTAAAATGATAGGAAATTAAACCTCGAATAGAGAAGATTTTGAAGTGTTAAATAAATATATACTTTGAAAATGATTCTCAATTCATATTCATAAACTTTAGGAATTATTAGGTGAATATTGATTTTATTTTTTTACTATTTTTGTTTCAGCTCCCACTCAAAGGTTACTGCGCTCCCTAAGAAACAGTTATCTCGCCTAAGAGGTTTCCATTCTACACATCACAACAATAACCTGATTTGTGACTTTCATTTGAGATATCATCAAAGATGGGTCTAGTCCACTATGTACATTTTGTATTGTTGTTCTTGGTTTATGTTGCAAAATGCCATCACGAGTACGAGTGCTCGGACTGGCTCCCACAATTTAACGTAAGTCATTTTTATTTAACATTGGTTTGTGACCGAGATCTTCTGTGGTAAGTATCAAAATCTTACCACAGAATGATCTAAGTTTTTTCCTGTACTTTACTCTAAAGATTACACAATATTAGGAAGCAAAATTACCGATAACTGGTAGTGAAAGATAGTCTTGGTTCCGAGATGAACCAGGATGGCCAGTGGTAAAGTATTGGCACTCAAAGCCAAAGGTCCCGGGTTTGATTCCCGCATCCAGGTTGTAATTTTTCACTTAATTGAAAATTACAACATATTTTCAGGAGTTGAAAAATAAATGTAATTTGTCGTTTATTAAGTAAACTGGGCTTTCTGGTATAGTTGAACCACTGTCCTCACAGTCAGGGTTGTGAACATAAGTGAGTTAAGTAAGGAGAAGACAGACATAAGATTGAACCTGACACCTTAAATATATTCTTCCATTAATATACTTTACCTTTGCCTGAAGTGGGCAGTTTAATTTAAAACCATTTAAGTATTAATTTTAATGGTGTGCGAGAAGGCCCTCTTGAGCCGAGTTTGAATGGAAATATTTGGTTTTATTTGAGTTCAATTAATATAAAGCAGTGTTTGTATTACTCCAAATATTTATAGTTAAATTTCTGTAAAAGTTCCAAAGGCCAACCATAAACACAAATTATTCTTTTTAGGTTGATAAATTTTTGCAAAAAAAATAATTTATGAACATACAAACTTTGATTTTTGACGAATTATAAAATGTCTGTATAAGTTATATTTTTATAATCAGATAAAAGGAAATATTGAGGGCCTGTTCTCTATGAACCAATCAAGCAAAACTGAATCTGATTAATTAAACTCATTTTTTATAAATAAAATTGATCATTTTAAGTAGTACTCAAATTTTTCAAGATAGACTCGAACTTGAATTTTTGAGTATTTTCACGCCCCTAGTAATTTCATATTTCAGTGCACTCCTAATAATATGGTTTTCTTTCTTCAGAAACCTGATGAACCAGACTGCTACATGCCTAAAGAAGGTATTACTACTGTAATTGCTAATTATAACTTATTTAAAATTGTTATTAAGAATCCAATAATTTTGAAAGTTGTATTATTGTTTTAATTCAGTGGATCCAATGTAAAATTACTTTTGAGTTAAAAAAAAAATCTTCCTGTATCAATTAAAATTCGACTCTAACTCGAATTTTCGTGTACTCGCACATCCCTAATAAAGCCTTTGTTTTTCACAAAGATATAGAAACAATTGTAAACAAATCCAATCTTGTATAGCAAAAAGCAATAAATGAATTTGTTTATTTTAAAAATTGTTTCTAGGTTAATTTGGATTATTAAACAAGAGCTACCTATGCCCACACATTCACACTAAAAAAATAGTCATATTAATGTAGATACCCATTCTGTACAGTTAGTAGGGGTGTAAGCAGCTACGACTTGGCTTCGAAACAAATTTCAGCTTCGACTTTGCTACGAAAATAATTCTGGCTTTGAAGCTTCGTCAATAAAATATTTACAGCTAAAATACTCGATTTATGGTCAATTATTGCCATTTATATATAATATAAAACAATATTTATTTGGAAAAAAATCCTACGTAGTTGAATTGTAAATTTTTACTTGATTTATTAGACTAAAATAAAATATTAGCAACAATAAAACATTTTCTAAGTAATTTAAATACATTAAGTTTAATAAACAACAATAATTATAATATATTTTTCTAGTGTAAAAAAAAAAGTAACAAAAAAGAATTCAAACTTCGATTCAGCTTCGAGAATATTTCAAATATTTGATTCGAGTTCACTTCGAATTGAAAAGTGGACTTCAACAACCCCTAATTACAGTTAGTATAATATACCAAATAATTTCATATCAAAATATACAACTAATCATCATTACAAATCACCTATTTTAATGACAAGTTTTTTTTTCCTTGGAGCAGGGATTGATAACCTTCTCACCTTAGCACCAAGCAGTCCTTATCCTGTTTCCTGGGTCATAAATAACAGTGACCTGGGTGAGATTGACGTGGAGTTTGCAATTATGTCTAACTATACTGACTACAACATCAATCTTGCGGTCAGTAACGTTTCTGAACACACCTGTGCTGGTCCCCATCTCTTCAAAAAACATTCCACCCGAAACTACATAATTGCTCACTTCAACGACAGTGAAAATTACAACTTTTTATGTGAAAGGGTAAGTCAAAGATATGCGTCTTAGTAAATATTTTCTGTTTGTTGATTGATTTTTACCTTATAAGTTATTTTTAATTATACCGTTAGCAAGGCCTGATTAGGCTGCAGCCTAGGGAACGAGATTTGGGGGAACGGGGGGCACACATCATGGGCCACAAGTTTTTTTATTGGGGTGTGAGACATGTTGAATGAAGAAAAAACTTTAATCAACTATAATATAAGATAAAATCTGTTTTCCAAAGTAAAAATGAAAACTGAAATATGATTATAAGGCATTAGGATTCTTATTTTAATGTAGGGCCTAAAGCTACTTGAGTTTCTAATGTAAAGGCTAAGACAAATTAATCATTCTCGGGCTGCTGGGCTGGCACCGGGCCTGTCGCTGCCAATATTTTCATTGCTTATTTGAAATTAAAAACAATTCAGTGTTATATTGAAGTACATTTTTTTATGATTAACTGATGTGTGTCAATATAAATACAACAACTTACTAAATGGTGGGTTTGTGTGATACATTTATTCATTTATTACATGATATAATGATAAAATTTACCTTTGTGATAAATTTACCTTTATTGATTAGTTTATTCCAAACATGCATAGTTATTAATTAATAATAAAATCAATATTCAATTAAAACATGTAATAAAATACATTTCAGACACAAATGTATTTATTGGTTGTATCTACTTTTAGCATTATGGTTGGGATTGGTGAGTCGGATTGCAGGGTGGTGGGGGACCGGGGGCTACAAGCATATTAGCCTAGGGTAGCCACAACCCTTAATCAGGCCCTGATTGTTACTAGGAATGGAAAGGGTATTTTCAGAGGGCGTTCACAAGCACTAACATTGAAAGTGGACGTCAACCACGATGATGAATACTATTTTTGTGAACAACACCCTCTGCACCTTGCCAATAACCGAACCTAGCTCTTCCTGTCACCGGCGACTCATTCTAGTGTGAGTCTGACTCCTTAGACCACATTGTCTTTGGTGCAGCTCATTATTGAAATGATTCAATCCCTTCTATGGATCATCACTATCATCAACTGTTTCCAGCCTGTTGCTGGGTCAGTTTAGTAAAATGTCTCCATCTTCCTGTTTCTTTCCACCATTCTTCTCCTCTCACTCGCACATTTGCTTATTTCCTCCTCCTGTGAGTAGATGTCGAATTTTCCTAACAGAGTCTGTAATGGACTCTGCCTTAAAACATGATTGAAGGATGATCCTGGGAATGGGACGACTCCTGAATAGCTCAGTGGTTATATCATTAGCATACTAAGCCAAAGGTTCCGGGTTTGATCCCTGGGTCTAGGTGTCAATTTTTAATCTATTGAATATTTCTAAGCCTAAGTTAAGTCCTTCATATATTAATATTAATATCTGCTGGTATAACACAGAGCCATGTTTTAAGTTTTTCATTCGTTATGTCTACATTAGGATTTCTTATATATTGTAGAGTCTAACTACCTGTTCAGGTTATATTTGTATATGATAGTTAAACAATTATTATAATAGGCTAGGGATAAGGAAAGAATCATTTTTAAGGAAAATCTTCCCAAATTTGCATGAAAGTAGAGTGGGAAACCCTTTAAGAAAAACCACCCTAAGTAGACCTGACTGGGATTCGAACCCCAATCTCCCTGTCATCAGCAGGCCAATATAACACAATTGTGACACCTCAGATCATTCGGCTAACGAAGCAGGTTTGAGATTTCTTAATTTTACTGTTTTACTTAAAAAAAAAGATCTAAACATTGATTACTAATATAAAAATTTGTTTCTCCACAGACTGGTCATTTGATATTTCAGTACGTGTACACTGGGTGCTATAGAATAGAGATCGAGGCAAGCTCCCCCAACAGATTTGAGGGATCCTATAAATCTTTTACACGTTTCATAAAAACAGACTATGTAAAGATTGGCTTAACGAAATCTCCTATTTTTAATCACAACTTCTACAACTCTATGTGAGTATTTTACATAATATTCCATATGTATTACTTTTTAAAATTCACTTAAGGGGATTGGCACCTGACACTTATGGTAATTTGGGTTTTATTTAAATATATAAGGTTTGTAAGAAATCTGATGATAGGGTCAAACAATCAAAAAGGCCAAAGGACACATTCAAGATAATTCAAAGTAAAAAAAAGATCTTGACATTTTACAATACCTTGCTGTATGTATAGCAATGATTTTAATTTTTGGTAGTAATTATTCTTGATTAAATTATTTCAGTGCCACTAGCTGATCTGAATGGTTTCTATCGTTAAATGTTGCACTAGCTGAGCTGATTGGTTAGATACCTTCTACCGTTAAATATGTCACTAGCTGAGCTGATTGGCTCTGCCTTCTACCGTTAAATATGTCACTAGCTGAGCTGATTGGCTCTGCCTTCTATCGTTAAATATGTCACTAGCTGAACTGATTGGCTCTGCCTTCTACAGTTAAATGTGCCACTAGCTGAGCTGATTGGCTCTGCCTTCTACGTTAAATATGTCACTAGCTGAGCTGATTGGCTCTGCCTTCTACCGTTAAATATGTCACTAGCTGAGCTGATTGGCTCTGCCTTCTACAGTTAAATATGTCACTAGCTGAGCTGATTGGCTCTGCCTTCTACCGTTAATATGTCACTAGCTGAGCTGATTGGCTCTGCCTTCTATCGTTAAATATGTCACTAGCTGAACTGATTGGCTCTGCCTTCTACAGTTAAATGTGCCACTAGCTGAGCTGATTGGCTCTGCCTTCTACCGTTAAATATGTCACTAGCTGAGCTGATTGGCTCTGCCTTCTACCGTTAAATATGTCATTAGCTGAGCTGATTGGCTCTGCCTTCTTCAGTTAAATATGTCACTAGCTGAGCTGATTGGCTCTGCCTTCTACAGTAAATATGTCACTAGCTGAGCTGATTGGCTCTGCCTTCTACCGTTAAATATGTCACTAGCTGAGTGATTGGCTCTGCCTTCTACAGTTAAATGTGCCACTAGCTGAGTGATTGGCTCTGCCTTCTACAGTTAAATGTGCCACTAGCTGATCTGATTGGTTTTCCAGATTTGCTCTAGTTCTGGCATTACCACTAGATATGGTAGGAATGTATTAGGTCGCTAGAGTCATAACATTCCCTCTATTAAAGAAAAGTATACGTTGATAGAACAATCTTAAAATGGTTTACTAAATAACCGTTTGGTGATTTGTACAACCTTACAAAAGGATCAAATAGCTGTGGCACTCTTAGCAGGTGAACCTCTTATGAATGTGGCAATAATAAAGGGTAAAAAAAGAGTTATTGACAATTTTACTAAAATTTATTAAATGACTTAGCTTTTATGAAAAAGTGATCATGTACCAAAATGGAGCTAATATAAGTTTTTTTTAATATTCTTTTTACAGGATGCTACGATTAATATTCAGTTTTGACCCTGATGCAGGAGGCCATCAGCTGAGCATCAAACTAAGTGATGAGATCAATTTTGATCTAAAAGATGTTTGTCAAGATTCAGGTAGTGAAGTAATGTGCTGCTCATATTGGTAAGTTTAGTTGATATTTGCAAGGATTTTTGTGTTTTAATTCATCTATTCTTGTTCTGAAATGGCCGCTAAACAAGCTCGTTACATATTTGAGATTTGTTCATAGGTGTAATATTATTTATTGTCTTAATACTGTACAAGCTAGGGAACTGTATCTTATTTAACAATAAAGCTATTTAATTAGTTTTGAATGGTTTTAATTCAACAGGCTTTATGTTTTTAGCCCGAGGAAGAAACAAAATGCAGAACTCGTTCTTCAAAATATGCCACGGAGTGTATTTTGGTAAGGATTTAAATCTTTGCTACTAAACAGGAATTTTAAGGCAATTTTATCACAAAAGTGACTAGTTTTATGAAACCTGACTTTTGGCATAAGATTATTTTTAACTTGTTAAAAAAAATCAAAATCAAAATGTGAAGGTTATTTGGTACACCATAAGGTGGTCTTTGTTTTTGAAAATTTTGTGTTTTTCCAATTCTAGTAAAAGCATCACATTACTGATGTTTCTTTTACTGCTGCGATTTCAATTTTATTTTATTCACAAACTTTACTGTAAGCCTAATCGAAGAACTTAAAATTAAAACACTGTAATCTTAGTGCTTATAACAGTCAGGAACCTTGAAGTGCTTCACTGACTCTAGAGGCTTTGCAATAATTCCTTTCCTTTTAGTTCTGGAAGTCTGGTGGTTGTATTGACTTCCCTAACCGTGTTTGTGACAACTAAAGGGTTTTCCTGAATAGAAGCGACCAAACTCGGCATGCACTAACTGCCATCGATAGAAATTATAAAGTTTTTACCTTTGTTCCAATACTCTTCTCTATAGTTTCAAAAACTGTGTGTAGAGCTGTGATACCCTCTATGAAACTGCAAACCAACTGTACTGATTCGAAAAAGTAAAAAATTCGACCATTTTCAACTTATAATTTGCAAGAATAGACTAACTCATGATTTAACGAAATGAGCAAAACAGTGAATATACAAATAAAACTGGCCATTCTAATTTGATTGGCCACAATAGAAGCCCAGATTTATAGTTCAATAGAAGCTATATAGAGTTTGTTTTTTAATTTGAGTTTAGAGCGTCCTTCTCCCACCAAATAATTATTTCTTACATATGTGTGTACATAATTAAAAACAACATTTGAAGAGACATTAAAAGGGGCCATGGCCTAACTTCTCCCCACCCCATCCTCTCCCATAGGCATGACTCTGATCTTCTCTGAATAAATAACTTATTACAGTGTGCTCAGACATATGGACAAGCTTGTCCAAGGTTGCTCACAATTAAGAAAATAAGAAATCTACATTTATGGAAATCTACAAATCTAGTGTTGATATCCTTTCAAGGTTGAAATAAATATTCAAAGTATAAAGAGCCTGGACAGAATAGGCTGAATATAAAATAAGTAAATAAAAAGAGCAACTTATTTTGATTGAGATAAGGATCCCGGTTTTGATTCCCGGCATAGCCGAGAAACGTAGAATTGGGGAAATATGGGTTTTCCCTTTCACAGTGATGAATTAACAGCTGGGAGTCGGACGTTGTTTTTGTTTTAGATTAGAGGATTAAAGTTAGTTTATAAGTCACTGGCTGCTATAATCATTCAATGCAGAAAGTGCATGTAAAATACCTCAAATAATAATAATAATAATAATAAATACTTGAACTTTGTGTACACCGGATCACTTTTATACACTTGTTTATTCCAAGTACTCAATATAAATGGAGGTATTTGGGAAAATCTGAATATAATTACATTCAAATTAACAAAGAAAAATAGAAAAAAGTTGAATGCAATCTAAATTTTCATAGGAGGAATCTTATCTGAGAGTTTGGAAAGTTATTAGTACTTTAATGTATTCATAAATCAGGTCCTGTGATCTGCATCCGTCATCATTGGTAGATATTATTTGTACCTGTACTAATAATACAGTAAAATATTATCAATAAGAAATGTGTAGTAGTATTTTTTTTAAAGGTCCTTTCTACTAAAATCCACTATAGTTTTCACTTTTTTTTATTTTTTCTATGGTTGATAAAACAACATAATATTTTTCTTGTCTGAATATATAAAAAAATTACGAGAAAAAATATTAATCAGTTTAGTGTGCAAACATCACTGCGACAGGTTGAAAGCTTTATGTTTACCATGAAACAGGTGGCTCCTCTCAAATAACTGCCTAAGATAATCCCTGATTACATACTAAAGTATGAAGTCTGTCAGTAGATAACATACTCAACTAGTTTGTTGAATATTTCCTTTTTATATATAAAACATACCTTGAAAAAATAGTAATATTGTGGTTTATTTAAAAAGTCATAATGTTTTGTTTTTTCGAAATAAGGGAGAATAAATTTTCAAGAATTGCAAGACTCTGCATAACACTATTTTAATACTTGAGAGATATATTGTTCTATTACTAAGCTACATTTCGTTTATTTAATTCTATATGTGTCTTAAAAACTGCGAATTTTTTTTAACAAAAATACTTTGTTTCCTACTCACAGAATGCAGACCTGTACACATTGACTTGTGATGTGCAAAATATCAGTGCTGGAAACTACTGTATAACTGTAAGTATTTTTTCAAGCACTGTTTTATTTTTTAAATTATTTAGTTGATTGACATGCAGCACTACCAATACTCATATTCTTTATTCTCAAATATTGATACCTCAGTGCAAAATGTCTACATTTTAAAATCACTGACTTTTCAGTATGATGTATAAAATAAAGTGGATTGATCAAACACAATTTGCAATAAATAAAATGATAGAATAGTAGGGAAATAATATAGCATAAATAAAAGTAAAAACACTAACACATATTTACACACACTTTAATATTTTGATGCTATAATAGTATCGAAATATTGAAGTGTCTGTAAACATATGTTAGTGCTATTTATTATAGTATCAAAATATTGAAGCGTGTGTAAATTAATCTGTGTTAGTGTTTTTACTTTTATTTGTGCTCTATTATTTTTCATACTATTCTATTATATTCGGAACAAGGTATAGGAAAGGTGGATAGAAACATATAAAAGGGACGAACACAATATGGCCTTTACATTGAAAAGAAGAACACAGTTCACACTTCACATTGCTCCCATTGGACAAAGAGGTCATGACTGCCTCTTAAAGAAAATTGATTGTCATCGCTCAATCCCAATCATACTATTCTATCATTTTATTTATTACAAATTGATTTTTCGATATGCAAGTAAAACGGTTTGAAACAGAATGGAATTGGAAACTCGACTGTTTGTATTATTAAAATATCACTTTCAATAAGAAAGATTGTAACATTTAGTTAGTATTTGGATTTTCTATTATTCTATTATATTTATATTTTCTATTATGTTCATATTTTTTTCCAAGATTCAGATTCAGAATTTTGAATTCAAAGATAAATTGGAGATTCAGATTCATAAAATAGTGGATTCGACTCATCTCTAGCTATAAATAAAATTTAAGACATTTTTTCACATGTTATGTACAATAATTACAGTAAATTTAAATTCCAATTACTCTAAGGTATGAATCATTTTGGAGTATCTTTTGGGAAACATGTCATTGCTAAGCTGTTTTGTGTAATACAACACTTTATAGCTTAACCAGTATTAGTCGACACAATTATCTTAGTCCTGCCTTCAATTCCCAGCGAGGGCCAGAAATGAGTGGTTTGAGTTTGGACCCGTTTGTTTTCACTAAATACTAAATTAACCGTCTTATGAATTTACTTCAGTGGCTGCATGCTCTAATGCCCTACTCTTGCAGTAAACTAGACTGCCAATGACAGGGAGATCAAGGTACAAATTTCGGTCCATTGTACTGAGGGAGGTTTTTACAAAATGGTTTTCCACTCTCCCACCACACAAATTCAAGAACACTTCCTCTAAATATAACCTTCCTAATCCTTCAAAACCATTAGTGTAATTAATACATAAGCATATAACCTGAACGGTAGTAAGACGTGGTGCTAAAAAACCCTGTTAAAAGCCTCATATACAGTCTCAATTAGCTCCGTAGGGCGATGCAATGAAACAAATAAATAAATGCAGATAAGGAGTATGTAGACAAAGCTTTATGCAGCAGATTAAGGCATCAAATGCATCCAAATAATAGGAATAAAACCAGTTTTTTTTTAGATCTGTTCACCCGCCTCGGTGGCGTAGTTGGCTAACGCGCTAGTCATGTAGAGCTTGACTGCTGAGGACGGGGAGATCGAGGTTCGAATCTCGGTCGTGTGAACTGGGGGTGGTTTTTCCTAAATGGTTTTCCACTCTCCCTCCACGCAAATGCGGGTTCACTTCCTCTAATCAACCTTCCCAATTCCTAATCCATTAGCGTAATTAGTACTTAAAGCGCATAACCCGAATGGGTAGTAAGACGCGGTGCTAATAATAATATTTATATCTGTTTCAGGTGGATGTAGAAGATGACAGGTGCGATGTCAACAGTGTATGGATAACACCACCCAACTATTGCAGGCGAACTCTTGTTCTCAGTAAGTGAAACACTAAATGAGGGCTTGATCACAATATTATATATAGACAAGTTTTATAAACATGAGGAGTATAAAGCAAAGAGGAAATACACTTGCGTTGGTGCGGATAGAGAATAGAAAAATGACACGATAAAAAACCATCTCTAATGCAAAAGCCGACCAAGATTCAAACCTCGACCTTCTTTTCGATGTCGGACAAGTTTGACGTGATTCTTATCCCTTAGATCCCTCGGACCAATGCTGTTTTTGTTTGTTTGTTTAGTCGTTTCTTGGTAACTTTAAAAAGTATCTTACTTGTTCAGACTTAAGACATATCTACACAACATTCAAATAATATTCTTCACAGATTAATTATGGAACACTTTCATTTCTTTGGCTGACCATTGTTAAGATTACGATGGAGTAATGGTACAACAAATGGTTTTGGGGCATTATCTCTTGTCTTCTTCTACAAGATCACAAGTACTTAAAAGCTTTAAATATAAGAAGTAGAACTCAAATAAAGAGCAGGAGGTGAGAAACTTTTTGGTATTGGAAGGCCGAATGTCACTTCTTTTGGTATTGGAAGGCCGAATGTCACTTCTTTTTTGGTATTTGGTATAAGGCCGAATGTCACTTCTTTTTGGTATTGGAAGGCCGAATGTCACTACTCTTTTGGTATTGGAAGGCCGAATGTCACTTCTTTTTGGGTACTTCTGGGTTTCACATAATGCTGTACACTTCATGAACATTAATTTTTACCCTAATATGATGGTGTGCCAACCATAGGTAAGTAGATCGGTAAGATAGGCGTAACTTTATTAAATTATGCTTTAAAAACAAGATTTTATTTTAAGCAGATGAAATATCTACCGTTTGAGAATGTATAATTTACAAACGATGAAAAGGCTGTACTGAACACCATAAAAGGCCTTAAGTTCCCTATCCCTGATATAGAGTATTGAATAATGAATATGTGTCAAAACTTTTAAGATTACGCATGCAACTTGATATTCAAAAAGTATACATTTTGAAAGTTCCTCAAAAATTTCCATTTGGGAAAAAAAGTACATAAATAATAGCTTAAATACACAGTTATGTCTCCCTTTATCTGTAAGGTGCATTTCTTGGTTCACAGCTGTGACCGAGTCATAATTAGGGCTAGGATTTTGATGACTAAAGATGATAAAAAAAAGTACCTATAAAATGACTTAGAAACGCATATGACTAAATCCAACATTAATTTTACAAATGTAAAATGCAGTGAAAATCCTTCAGCTAAACTCTTGCATTCTACTAAATATAACATTGATTTTAAATATCTTCTTCAGAAGTAATAGTTACCCACTTCCAATGCAACCCTTTCATATTTTGCAATGTCTCACCAGGAATGCGTATTTACCAATCATACAAGCAATAAGGATACAAAGTTCATTGCCTACATTATCTTCTCATTCAGATAACTGTGAGATTGTGTATGAACTGTGAGACTTTTTTTTTAGCATTTATGCATTTATAGATTATCGATAGTATTGAAAAATATTCAACACAAATGCCTTTAAATGACTCAAACGTTCCTAAACAATCTCACAAACACCTTAAAATGACTAACAAATCACTCATTCCAAATAAATATGACTAATTTAAACTGCAAAATTACAAAAAAAAAAGTATATAAAAACTGACTTATAAAATACACATTTATGCAACATGAAGATCATGAACAAAGTTTATGTACTTATGAGCATTGTTTGTGGCGTACAAAAAAAAAAAAAAAGACGAACTTTCATCAAAATCTGGGCCCTGGTTATAATAAATAAAGCATACTAAAACAAAATTTTCTTTCTGTGTTCACGTGCATACATATTTTGTATTCACCTCTTTATTTTGTCCCTAGATCTAACGAAACTTTACCAAGCTACGACTTGACAGAACTCTTTTCCGAGGATAGTCACAACATTATCCTTTCTGTCATGTTGTCGATCTTGGTACTGGCACTTGTACTTGTTGCGCTTTGCTACTTCAAGACCATGATGTATTCCCATCAACATTCACGACATAGAAGGGATGATTCCTTAAGGAAGCCAAGTTTTATCCCCTTGGTCGGAGGAGGTAAAGATAACCCGGTGGTGGTGGATTGTTGTAGCTACTCACTGTAATGCTTGCGAGATCCCAACAAATGACTAATAATCAAAATGTACATATTGCTTGGCTAATAATTGTTTCTATTTTGACCCAATATGATATTATCCATGGTGGCTACAGATAGGGAAATTTTTTTGATGTCAATGAAAACGGAAATGTCGAGGAATTTAATCCAAAATAAGGAAAGTTCAGGGAATTTAAATGCTTGATTAATCATGGTGGCTACATACAAGGAAAACCTGGAAAAGTCATAGGATTTTTTGAAATCAGGGAAAACAGAGACATGTCAGGGAATTTAATCAAAAATAAGGAATAGTCAGGGAATTTAAATGTTTGATTAACTTTGCACCTAAACATTGAAACAAAAGTAAGAGTTTTTCTCAATGTTAACAAAGTGCACTGCCTAGATATCTTATTCTAACATGAGATGGTTGTACATGGTTTATTTTATAACACATTTACACAGGGACAAGAATAATAACTAATTAAATAATAGAGAATTAACAAGAACTTATAAGAATATTGATAACCTAAGATTTTTTGAAAATATGTGATCATTATAATAAACAAAATGGTTCTCATTCAGCAAGAAAAACTGTAAAAAGGTTAGGTCTGGATTTTTTTAATGTCTGAAAAACCTGGAAAAGTCAGAGAATTTTATAATAAAAGTTTTGTAGTCCCTCTGTTATTAGAGATTATATATTCGAATCCTTGACTCTTCTGATATTTGCGAGAGATTCATAAAAATCTCAAAAAGTATCTCAAATACATTTATGAAGATTTGCAGTTCAAATAGCAATTTCAAGCAGTTGGTTAAAGGAATTATATATATACTTGTGTATTTAGGAGAGTACCCAACAATATCACTAAAAAGGACAAAAAGTTATTAAAATAATTAAATTACTATTCAAAAGGACTTTCATTGTCACTTACGATGTAATAGACATGACAAACAAAATAACTTTTGCTATTGGCACCAAGACTTTAACAACTTTTTTTTTATTTATTTTTAAATATTTTCTCTTTAAAAATAATTGAACATGTTTAAAGATTTGAAGACTCGATTTTGGACTCTAGATTTATTTAACAACTGTTTAAATTTCCCTATCAAGCTCAAATCATTTTCTTCTAAACATCAATGGCAAGTCACTTTTATGAAAAGTGAATGTCTATTCCCTAATACTACTCTTCAAAGTGACTTAAAATTGGATACTCCCCTAGAAAACACGGGAAATTTTGTATTTTGAAAATAGTTGGCAACACTGAATAACAAGTGTTTGGGCCAGATTCATAGTCAGACCTGGTGCACCTCAAGTGTTGCTCGAAACCAAACAAAAGACGAGACCAAAGAGGAATGGGCAAGTTTTAAATGGGAAACTGCCCCATTCCATTCCAGTTTAGGTAAATGTCATCTTGTGTTTGGTTTTGAGACTCACTAAGTCTGACTGAATCTGGCCCTGTGTCCTCATTGGTAGTTTGTATCATCAGTAAAATGCCTTTTCATGAAATAGAATAGCTTTAATAAAGTTGATCATTATTATATATACATATTTATATAATTACAAATATTACTAGTGGCGTAAAGTAAGTCAAGTGTTCCTATATTTACCTGTGTAAATAGTCAATATTTACAGAGGTAAAGTTACTAATTTTGTAACTTTTGCTAATGGATATTGTTTATGTATAAAAATGAAAAGTTTTCAATGCCACTCATGGGTAATGAAGTTAATACATTCCAAACCAAGTCATTCTTTTCTTTCTTTGTGAAATCATAAATGTCATATTAATCTGTGCATGTCTTCCTTCTTGTACTTACTGGTTGTCAATTGTTATGCTAAATTAATAACTGTATTTTTTCATCTATTAAAGCTTGCTTATGTTTTACTATGCTATTATCTTATATCTTATTTTGTTGGGAACAGGTCTAAAAAACTGTTTTATACGAGTGTTTTTAATTTTGGTTTTCGTGTGAAATTGTTGTATTATATTTTATTTTGTTGAGTGTTTTATTTTCTTCTTGTTTGTGAACTGTACTTTTTATGTGTAGCTTGTTATTTATTACTATATACAATTTTGTAAACATAAAATAAATATTATATTGAAGATATGCTATACATATTTTTGCTATATATTTGTTCTTTCTTTCCTACCTCTTTCTATTTTTTAAAGAAATTGTGCTTTTGTGCCTGCTCTACACATTTTCTTATTAACATAGTTTTTAATGACAAACCTGCTTTCTCTTATGAATAAATCTTTTTTGGAATTAATAAAAACACACCATCATAAGTTATTAGGTTCTATTTCACAAGTAGCCTATATGTTAGTACTTTTTTTTCCAAGAACCGCCTCAATGGCGTAGTTGGCTAACACGCTTGTCGTGTTGAGCTCGACTGTTGAGGACGGGGAGATCGAGGTTCGAATCTCGGTCGGGTGAAATGGGGGTGGTTTTTCCTAAATGGTTTTCCACTCTCCCTTCACTCAAATGCGGGTTCACTTCCTCTAATTCAACCTTCCCAATTCCTAAATCCATTAACGTATTAGCACTTAAAGCGTATAACCCCAACGGGTAGTAAGACACGGTGCTAAATATTATTATTATTTTTTTCCAAGACAAGAATAAACCCTTTTTGACATTTGTCTATTAATGTCAATTTAAATGTGTTTTTATACTATTGTTTTTTTTAATAAATATCAGAGGTGTAGTATCAGGGTAGACTATGAGACAGTCTCCCCAAACCTTCTATTGGACAGTTTGGATTTGACCCTCAAATCCAAAAATTTTTGGATCCTTGATTTTTGAATATCCTTAAGGATTTGAGGATTTTAAGTCCCATCCCTAGTTCATACAAGATTACATTTGGCTCACAAATGAGAGACAAATAAATCAACAAGTCCTTGTGAAGCAACTTCACACTTTGGGCATAAAACCATTACATTCTTTGAGATTTGACAGTCCTTAGTTCTCAAGATCCAATCAACATTTTTATTTCACTAGGGCAAACAATTTTCATATTTTGCACATCACTATTTGTTGTTGTTGATAGTATTAGTAATAGTTGTTTGCTTTCTCTTACTATTAATACTATCTGCTAATAAATATATTTTCTAAGTTTCTTTTCTTGCTTTGCTGATTATTAATGTGTAACATATATAGTTGTAACTAAAAACTAAACATCAAGTCATATGATTAACGGCAGTTATAGCACTTTTAGTAAAAAAAAAAAAATCACTGTTTACTGCATAAAAAAATATGTTTGTATTTTCTAAAACATTCTTCCCACCATTTTATTAGTAGGAACCCATGCAAATAATTTTTTTTAAAATTATTTACTTTATAAGGACAACTATGATGATAGAGTAACACTTATTTCTTTAAGAAACTAGCTATAAGCCTAATGGGATATATATATATATATATGTTTAGGGCTCCGTCTTCCAAAGTGGACTTTGGCTTCGCCCACTATAATCCTCCAGAGCCTGTGTTTGATTAATATCTTCGACAGATCCTCAATCCAGAGTTCAAAGGTCTTTGTCCACTAGGTCCACCCATTTCCTTCAAGATCTGCCCATTGGGCATGATCTTTCCATATTGGCTTCAAAACTTTTCCTATCTCCTTTATTAATATTTAGTCTGAGCACATGTCCAAGCCATAATATTTGCCTTCACTTCACTTCACCAATAACTGACTGGTCTTGGTATAATTATCTGTTTCTTCTGACTCTCCACTCACCATTTTCCTTCACTGGACAATGCATATTTTTTATAAGTATTTAGTTTTCAAATATATAATATTAATTTAAACATCACCACCTTCCTACACAATACAATTAATTTTCAAAACAATGTTTGATCGCAGTGATTTCTTCACCAATAAAAATAATTGGTACTGCATAATCTTTCTTGCTCCTTTATTTAAAAATAGTGACATTTACTTAAAACTCTTAAGAAATGTGAAACAAAATAATAGACTTTGTTGGACATTCTACCAACTTTAAGAAAAAAACATCTTGGTCTGCCAAAGAACAAAAAATTAGAGAGCAAAAAAAATTGCTTATAGCTTAGAAACTATTGGTTCAATACAAATATATGTCATATAAAATATTTCTATTTATAAAAGTCCTACATTTTTTGCAATAGTAAGTAATTTTGTATCTCAAATAGTTGCGGAGATGTGATCAAATTTGAAAATTTCTGTGTTTTTTAAGTACCCTCAAAGCTATTTTCATGGAAAAATGAGAGTAGTCATTTTATTTTTAATCTTAAACAATGCCAAAATACGAATTTTGTTCAAAATCGTTTGAGCCAATTTTGAAAAAGAGCTTTATGATTAGATTCTCAAATAAAAAAAGTATTAATCATTTGATACATTTTAAACTAATTTTGGTGTATATAGTCTTACTACCCAGTCAAGCTATTTACACTTATGGTAAGAAAAGAAAGGGGAATTTAGAGGAAATATACCCACATTTTCATGAAGGGCGAGAGTGAATTCATTTAGGAAAGCTATCTTCACTACACCCAACCAGAATTCAAACCTCATTCTCCTCAACATCGGCAGTCCAGCCAATTGCAAGAGTGATGCTTTAGACCAATCAACCACCAAAGCAGGTTTTGAATTGATTTATTATTTTCAATAACTGCAGATAATATTATATTTGTACTATCTGATTCTGAAAATGAAAGAACACTAACCACAAAACTAAAAAAAACTATTGATAAACTTGCCTTGGTTCTGGTGGTGTTCAAAGCTTTAAAACTTTGATTTGGCTTTGAAACAAATATTAACTTTGACTTTGCCTGAAAAAATTTCCGGTTTCTACAATTACGAGTTTCAGAATAAAAAATACTGAATGACCATTCTTAGCTGTCGTTGTCGTCGCTGCCATTGTGCGAGAAGCCACTGGTTTATATATATATATATTTATATATATATATTACTGATAGCTAAGCTACTCACTTCAATGGTTAAATAGTCTAATATGTCACTTTCATAATGAACTGGATTGTTGATGACAAAGAGATCTTTATTTGAATTCCACTTAGGTATGGTGAATATTGTTTTTTTTTCTTGAATGATTCCCCACTCTACCTCTATCAATTGTGGTCACATTTTATCTAAATCATACCTTTATCATTAGTGTAAATATGCATGTGTCCCAAATGGATAGTAAAATGCAATGGAAAAATAACCAACTTAACTCTTATAACCTTTGTGCTTAAGCCCCTTTATAAGCCCTTGGTAGTAATTTTATCTCGTTACAATTCACTATCAACAACAATGCCTATTAACAGAGTTATATTACTAATTAGAGATGTGTGAGAACCACTTTTTCAGTTCGAGATGTTATTGAGACAAGAAAATGAAAAAAAATATCGAGATGCGAGAACGAGACAAGAAAATATTTTTAAAACAAAATTTTTCTTAATGATGTATCTAATGAAACATTTTAATTTCAAACAAACTAAGATTATGACTTGCCATGTTTGGCTACTTTATGGGGGGGAAAATATAAACTTCCAGTTACACCTTATATTTACTATCAAATAATGTTAAAAGTAATAAGTTCTCACTTGGCTTGGTAAAAAAATTTATTAGTGCACTTATTTGCATATTTATAATATTTTATTTTAAATTCTAGAATTTTTGAGAACCATTTTATACGTTTGAAACAAGATTGAGATTTTTTTTTCTCGTTGATTTCAAATTTTTGAGTGTCTCACTTCTCTATTACTTTTTTTTTTAATCTTTCAGATAAGGACTCGGATGATGTAATAAGTCCCGCAGAGAGAATATTATTACTATATGCATACGATTGTGAACCTTTCATGGAGCTAATGGCTACTTTTAGAAAGCTATTGAATAGTTCTGGCTTTGAGGTAAGGTTATGGTCTAAAAACTGTAAAGGCTGGGATTTTTGAATGTTGTTTTTCTCAGATTATTTAATTCAATTGATCGAAAATATAGGTTATATCATTTTTAATATCACAAAAAAGACAAAATTGTATATATATGATTAATTTACTAAGAAAGTGTTCTCTCTTTTGTTTATGACTCAATAGATGTGACAAACAAAATATCATTGGTCAGTGGCAATTAGTCTTAAACAAATTTTTTAATTCAATTTTAAATATATTCACTAAAGGATTAAACATTTTTAAGGGTTTGAAAATCTGTTTTTGGATTCAAGATTCGAAAAAAAAATCTGTATTGAGATTTAAAATTGGAATATAGTTGAAATTATCCAGATAATGTTGAAATTATCTAAAATAGATGGATATTGTTAAATAATGTTTTTCAAAGTTTATCCGGTTAATATTTACATCCATCCACACTTGAATAGTGTCAAAATCTTAGGGTTGAGGTTAGTTTAGTTAGGTCATGTTAGGCTAGGCTAAGTTATAATAAGTAATTTTTGGCTATATTTGTTTAGTATAGGTTAGTGGAAAAGAAAGAATTAAAATGAGGCATTTCGAATGTTAGTGCATTTCTATAATTCAATTTCAGAGATCAAAATGATGTTCCAAAATATAATCCGTATTCACACATGTTTAGTTTTACAAATAATATTCAACATTATCCAATTCTTGCTGGCTAGTGTCGAGATTTTTCGGATAAGGTCGAAAATGAGATGTTATTTTCTGATTCTGACTTTATCCATTTCACTTGGATAATGTCGACATCTCCTGGCTAATCTCGACATTATCTAGATTTTGCACATTACATGTAACATATATATGATAAAATCTGATTTTAATTATCGAGAGATAATCAACCACACTACAAATTAAGATTACACTTTTATTTCATATAAATAAACATATTATATTTATTAGCATTTTGTATATGCTTATTCAACACTATTAAAGGATATGTTATATATTTTGAATGTTCAAATTTAATTTTTCACTCCAGGTTCTTGACTGTTTTGATGACCACAGTTACAACGACATTAGTGTCCATCCGACACAATGGATACTTGACTTATTGTCAAACAGTAAGGTGAAAGTAGTAATTGCATCTAGTAAGTGTGCTAGAAAGCAACAACGGTTTCGCAACAGAGTCTGTTACAGAAAGGACAGATGTTTCAGTCCCTTATTTCTTTATGGACTGGATTATATAACCAAAAACAACAGTGCTGATATGTTTGAAAGGTGTTTTCATGTCAGGTATGTGAAGAGTATTTAGTACACACTTTTTTACCTACTCTATCAGAGGTCACAAACTCAAAAGCTTATGGGGTGAGGCAGATAACATAAATGAGCGAAGGTGCTGTTTGTGAGCCAAATCAACATGCAAAATACATTTAATGAAACTGAATTATGGTGTAAGCATGTGACATACCTATTACTTTTACAAATTATATTTCAAATTCGATTAACCCACTTCGATGATTGAATGGTCTAATGCGTCACTTTCTCAATAAACTGAACTGCCGATTATGAGGAGCTCATAATTTGATTCCTAGTTGGGTGTACTAAGGGTTGTTTTTCCTAAATGGTTTTCTTCTCTTTGCCCCATACAAATGTGGGTACACTTCATCTAATACAACCTTACTCATCCTTAAAATGTTTGTGTAACTAATCCATATGCGTGTAGCCTGAACGTGTAGTAAGATGTGGTACTAAAAAAATTAAAATTGAAAAAGCCCAAATTAAACAAATGTAAGTAGTAAAATATTGGAGTTTTTTTGTAATTTATTAATACTTTGATTTGAAACCTGATATCTCTTCATCTACGCCTTTTATTTTTTGGTATTTTTTTTTTTAGTAAGAACAGAAATCCGGATTATTTTAAAGTTTCTGGTTTTTAAATGTTGGGCGCAAACAAAATAATGCTTTTTACTCTAAACATTTGGAGACAAGTGGTGTCAATAGACCATGTAAACTTGTGCATTTCAGTTTTAAAGTGAATATAGTTTATGGTCAATACAATGATTATTGTAAACATTTTGAAAATAAAATGTGGTCAATGAAATTACATCTTTCCTGACATTTCTGATAATTTTTACTATTCTATTACAATTCCAAACTTAAAACAACACACAAAAAATGCATATGTTGAGCAATTTTTCTCTTTTATAATCTAAGTTTTATAAATGAAAAATATTAATCTTAAATATACATGTACACAGTTATTCCTTACATGTTAGTTTATGTTCTGTGTTTACTTCCTTATAGACCAAAGTTAATAAACAACAAATTGTGCGTATAACCGAACGGTAGTAAGCGCGGTGCTATATTAATAAACAACAAAATTAAATATTGCTACTTTTTTTGATTTTTTTTTTGCAAGTTTTAAACACAAGTGGTACTGTTAGCAACTCATACCACACTTTTAGTGAGCTCAAGTTCATTCTTAACTTTCACACACTTTAATAATAAATCTTTGACTCCACTACTATATAAACTATCTCAAAGCATACCATGCATCATACAAAGACATAACACTATAGCCCAGTGTTTCTCAAACTCTCTCCAGTCATGTACACTTTTGGGACCATGTGCTAATAAATTTACCCCTTTTACTTCTTCACAATGAAAGAAATAACTAAACAAATACCTGTGATTTTGTGAACGGTTTTATAAATGGTATTTCCAAACTTAATAAAATTGCAATACACACACACTCACACACAAAATCACACACACATTTTTGAGATAAATTAAACAAAGCCATGACAGAGGGAAAGAAAGGCTTATAAGTGCATAACATCATGTCAAAATAAACGCTAATTTGTTTAGCAGACCCACTATTATTAAGACTATTAGGTACAAATCACACTCCCTTGTGTGTTGCGTACCCCCTAAAATCTTTCCCGTACCACTAGGGGTGTACTAGAGTTTGAGAAACATTGCTCTGGCCCAGTGCTTGTTTCCACGTTATTCGTTTATTTGTTTTGCAAGTTGTAAGATGAATTAGAACTTATTAAAAGCTAAACACATTGATGGGGGAGAGTTATTTTGTTAGTTTTTAGAATTTTTTTTTTAACCAACTCAATATTGTTTCTTAAAACATTAGTACCAGGTAAACACAAATCATGAGTGAAAAAAAAGCCATTTATGCTATTTTATTTGTAAATTTGAGAAATAATCAACATTTATTTTTTATTTTTAGGTTTGATGGTTTTACAGATGAAGAAGATATGTTAGACCATGTTACTACTACTAGAATTTATACACTTCCAATCCATATTAATGAACTTATCTCACATTTGGGGAAACTGTAAGTATACACAATGTATTTAACTACTCTCATAGCTAAAAGTTTGTTTACAAGTCTATTTTAAATTTAATTGTATTACATTATTCATGTTAATATATTTGGAAGAAGGTAAAGGAAAGGTGGGTAGAAACATATATAAGGCACGAACACGATATGGCTTTTATAACGAAAAGAAGAACACAGTTCACATTTTACATTGCTGCCACTATACAAACAGTAATGGCTGACTTTTGAAGAAAATTGATTATCACCGCCCGATTCCCTGACCTTGGTTTCATTCTATTGGAACACATGAGGGAGTGTGAAATGCGCAACGCAATTTCCTAAATGTTATATGTTTCTATCCACCTTTCCTGTACCTTCTTCCAAATATAGTACAATGACCGCATAAATATATGATTCATGTTAAGTTACTAAAGATAGTGTGTAGCCGATCTCTCTAACCATATTGTCCATAACTATTACATGGTCTTTCCTGGGATCGGGATATTTGTAAGTGAAATCTTGTTACAAATGAGAGTGGCTAAATTATGAGATTACTGCCTGGTGACAGATTTATGATCACAAAAGTGAGCGATTTTTATTCACCCATATAAACAACGTTACTTAATGTTCTGGAATCTTGGTCAAGTTGCTATATATCACAACTATTATTTCTGGGTACTTCCTGAGTATAGTTACACTATGAACTACTCTAACCAAAGATCTTACAGATAAAAGACTACATCTTGAGCGAAAAATGACCCTTCAAATCCAACACAATATCAATATGAAAATACATATACATGGGGGTATTCAGGAATCAAGACTAGATGACCCGTTTCAGTGGTTGAACATTCCGAGCCGTCATTGTCCTATTAGACTGTCCTGCTGATGACGGGGAGATTGGGGATAAAATATTGGTAGAGTCTACTGAGGGTGCTTTTTCCTAAATGGTTTCACACTCTCCTTCCATGCAAATGTCAGTAGATTATCTCAAAAACGCTTCCTTTCTCTTCCCTACTCAATTAGAGTAATAATCATATGAGTGTATAACCTGAACAGGTAGTAAGAGACAAAAAAACTAGATACAATTGAAACCATCCTCTTAAAATCATAAATAATAATAATATTTTCCAATAAAGGAAATTGATAAAACTAAAGAAAATGGAAAAATAAACTACTAAGAATAAATTTGATGAAGAAAGCTCACCTAGGGAAAGAGGAAAAATGTGGGAAGAATCCAATGCACAAAGGTGACATCTTCTTCCTTTCTTCTGTCTTCTATAGTAGAAGTAGTCACACACACATTTTAACACAAATATAATAATATTTCGGCATTGTTGCCTTTATCAAACACAAAGAAGAAGAGAGTACAAATAACAGAAACAATGGATTACTCCATTTTGAATTTTGAAAGAAACTGTTAGAAACACATTGTGCCAACTGTTTTTGGAGTAAAGATAAATTCCTTGCCTATTGTTAATATTCATAAAAAACTGCTGCTGCTGCTGATGATAATAATAATATAGATAAAATAAAATAATAATAATAATAATAATAATAATAATAATAATAATAATAATAATGTTAATTTTGAAAAATAATAATATTATAGAAATAAACTATTTTTGGTTCAGGCCTCTTGCTAATCTTGATTTGTTAATCCATTTCTTGGCCCAGTTACCAAATCAAGATTACCACCAGGCCTCAACAGAAGATAGTTTATTTCTGTAATATTATTATTTTTCAAAATTAACATTATTATTACCATTATTATTATTATTATTATTATTATTATTATTATTATTATTATTATTTTCTTATCTATTATTATTATTATTTTATCATCATCATCAGTTTTTATAAATATTAACCATAGCCAAGGAATGTATCTTTACTCCCAAAAACAGTTGGCACAATGTGTTTCTAACAGTTTCTTTCAAAATTCAAAATGGAGTAATATTGTTTCTGTTATTTGTACTCTCTTCTTCTTTGTGTTTGATAAAGGCAACAATGCAGAAATATTATTATATTTGTGTTAAAATGTGTGTGTGACTATTTCTACTATAGAAGACAGAAGAAAGGAATATGTCACCTTTGTGCATTGGATTCTTCCCACATTTTTCCTCTTTCCCTAGGTGGGCTTTCTTCATCAAATTTATTCTTAGTAGTTTATTTTTCCAGTTTCTTTAGTTTTATCAATTTCCTTTATTATAAAATTATCTAGCAATTGGGCCACCTCATTTTTGAAATGATAATTTATTTTCTTTCAGACCATGTGAAAAAGATGAGAACATACAATTCCACGACAACAAATCAAAACTTTGTGGACATTTAGCTGATCTTATTAAATATAAGAAGAACAATGATTTTTACATGAACCATTTCCTAGATTCGAGCTGATGGATTTATTTTCACAAAAGTCTGAGAAAATAATCTTGTTTTGTTTTTATTAACTGCCAAGAAGGATGATTCATATTTGAACATCATGGTTACAATAAGTACCTAAAACCAGTACAAGTATAAAACTCTGTGAATCTATGAGTCACTGCTTTTATAATTTGTTCGTTCTAAAGTGAAGAGTTGAACTAAGCATATATATATATTTCATCTGAGACAATAACTTGAGAATTTATTTACTTTGGCTTGATCAGTATTGTTTGGAAAGACAGCGCTCTTCAACAAATTCGGGCGTTAAATAAAATAAATTATAGTATTAATTATTTATTATTAAGACTAAGGCTGCTATTTAATCCTCAAATGTATGACACGTATCTGTTCGGTTAGTGAAATTGATAAACAATGAATGTGAAAAAAAAAAATATAATATATATATATATATATTTGCAAGACATAAAATAAGTTGTGTCTATAGAGAATTTCATACTAGATTTATCATTTATTACTCTATCCTTATAGTTATAAAAAAATAGTAATTTGTCGAAAAAAGTTATTTAGTTATATATTTCTTAAGAAACTTTTGTTGCAAACATTAAATAAGTATTTTGAAACCATATGCTTTGTTACGGCCTTATCCAGGAAACTTTTTTGTGGGAGGGTGAGGGGGCAGGGGGTGGGGAAGGTCATGACTTAAAAAGAAAATTATCTTGGTGGCTGGGCAGGGTGTAGTGGAGCGGACCTCTGGACATACTGGTTTTGAGTGTGGCACAGTGATCTGGCTTAAAATATAATTTTCTCTGAAAATTAGACTTGTTTGTCTTTAAATATGGATGCTTTAAACTTGTCTTTTCAATTAATAGTAATTGAAAGTTAATTAAATTAATGATAGTTACACTAGATAGATGGCCCTTTGAACCATAACAAAACAAAGATGCGAGCAAGATAAATCCAAATCTCCCCCCTTCCCCCCTCCACTTTCCCCAACCCAACACCACTAATCAAGAAATGAAGAGCTTCGGTACTGATATATTTGGGACTACACCCCTGCGGCTGTGAGAGGAAGTGAAATAATTAGAAATGATAAAGTATTTATATTATTCAAAGCTTTCAGAGTGTGCTATAATTAAAAATCCCAAGGCTACTTTATTTTTACAGTACAAATGACAACACTCCTCAAAAAATCATTGTTACCAGATTTTACTAAAAATACTCATATAAAAAACTGAATGGATATGCATTTAATTCAACTCTTATCTTATACTAATTGATATAGTTATATTTTATTTGTTATTTTGTGAATTTTGAACATTACCCCTGCCCTTCTCCTGTGCCCTTGGATAAGGCCTTTTTTTTTTTTTTGAAAACTATATTTTAATAATAAGGGCCCAGATTTTGATGACTAAAAATGATCAAAAATTGACCTTTAAAATGATCTAAAGATTCTAAAAAATGACTTCTTATTTTAAAAAATTACCTAAAGATGTGAACAAAAAAGCCTTAAACAACCAAACTCTTACATTCTGCTAAATATAACATTTATTTACAAATATTTGCTCAGAAATAATAGCTATCCCTTCCCAATGCAACCTTCTCCAGCTTAGTTGCAGTCTCTTAGTAGAAATGAGTATTTTACAACCAAACAACCAAAGATGATACAAAGTTCATCGGCTACATTAGCTTCTTATTCCGGCAATTGTGTGCTGAAAAAATGTATGTGTTAGCCTTTATAAAATATCAATATTATTTAAAAATATACTTATTCAACTTAAATGCCTTAAAATGTCTCAAAAATGTATAAAAATATCTCTTAAATTCCTTAAAATGATTAACAAATTACAAAAAAAATTCCTATAAAAAAGAGAGATTTCTACAACAAGTGGATACCCACTTCGGTGGCCACGGGGTATTACACGCTACTCTCGTGTTGGAGCAGACTGCCGAAGACGAGATTGGGGTTCGATTTCGGTTTGGTGCACTGAGGGTGGTTGTTCCTTAAATGTTAATCCACACAAATGCAGGTGCACTTCCTCCCATTAAAACCTTTCTAATTCCTAAACCATTTGTGTAATTAGTACATAAGCATATAACCCGAACGGGTAGTAAGATGCGTGCTAATAACTAACTAACAAGGGGATCATGAGCAGGGTTCATATACTTACGAGCATTGTGTGTGACGAACTAGAAAAAAGATGGCATGTCATCACAACCCTGGGCCCTGTTAATAATATACGCATAGCCACAGTGAGTTTTTTTAAGTATCTTAATGATTGAAACAATATTTCCATGTATGTCATTTTTGGGTCAGCTAAGTTGTCAGCATGTTTCATTCAGCCCAGCACACATTTTTTTTTATAGTTAAAAGGCACTGCTGGACATAAAAAAATAAAATAAAATAGGTTTGTGATAGTTTAGCCATCCTTCAAGATTGTTGTAAGACAGATTTCGTTTTAAATTTGTGAATGTCTTTATTTCTTAAAAATATCAAATCAATACTGTTATTGTTTGAATCCAATTTCGACCTTTCACATTCACATTGTTAAGTAAATAACAGAATCATAGCTACTGTAGGTCTAAACTTGTTCTCTGTTATGATAAGATTAAACATAGTGTAAACTTTAATATAAATTCAAGTTAAACTTAGAAATTATGCACTTTATGTTAATACTTTTTAAGATATTATTGTTAAAATAATTTATTGAGTTGTGTGAAAATGTCATGATATTTTAATGTTAGGCGCATGATTACTAATAATATTGTACATATTTTTATATATTTATATTTTTACATTATTGAAATAGCTGATATCAAGGTAATCTTTATGGGATTAGGCCTATTTGTTTTCAAGAAACTGAGATAACTGACTGATTTTATCAACACACGAGAATTTCTATGAACAAGTGTGAAAGAGAATACCAGTTTTGCCGGGAAAGGTATTTTCATATACCTTCTGTGTTATTTTACATGCCACAATCGACATAGTACCAACAGCTTTAGTTGTACTACAGATCTTTATCGCTAAAGAAAAATCCGTCAACCTCGTCTGGTTTTGAACCCACAAACATTGGGTTCTGAGGCGATCACTTTACCCAAGACCACCAAGGTTGACCATTCTGAACATATTTTGATTGATAAAATTTTTTAAATCAATGTAAAATGGCTGTGAGTGTTGTAAAATGCATAACCATCCCCAACAAATAACAAAATAAAACTCTTCACAGTTAATTTCATTAGTTCCATGAAAACAAAAAAGGTAAATCAAGTGAAAATTATCAGAATAAAAAGCTAACAAATCCTTTTTTATTATTTTAAATTATATTGAGTTTATATTTAAATCAACCTTTGGAGTTGTAATGTATATTCTCTATAAGTGTGTTTGATCAAATGTGTGTCACTTTGACAGATTTCAAATGCTATGTATTGACATCTGTGAGGAGGAATCATATGCGCCTTTGTATTTTAGTCCAATCAAATATTGGTTAGCGCCAATAATGGTTTATCTTACTGTGAATATCCCGTAGCCAAAATATCTCAGTAACGTTTAATTTTGGAATTTTTATACATACTATATAGTTGTTAGTGATAACATATTATGAAATAATTTTTTTAGAAAAATATGGATTAAATCAAGAAAAAAAAAGAGGAAAAATAATAGAGAATAAAGTGACAATATTGTGAATAAAAAATTTAGAAAATAGTTAAATGAACTAAGGAAACAAGAAAGAAGGAAATTATTAGAGATAAATGTGTTAATATTGTGAACTAAATGTTACTTGTGTAAATTTATCAGTAAAAGATATTCACCGAACTGTAATTTAATATTTGAAATAAGATGTGCCTCCAGAGACAATTGGGTAAATCTTATAATGTCACATTATTCTATTCGTTAGTGTTTAACATAAGGTTAAGTGTTAACAACCACTTCTTTTGATTTTATGATAGTCCATTGGCTCTAATATCCAGGTAAAAGTGCTTGTTAAGTTAACGAGAGGTCTTCCTTCTGGTTAGTAGTCATAACATCCATATTAACAATGTTAAACATTCCACCATACTGTTTTCAAAGCGATTGTAATTATTAAAGTGAGATTACATTTATTTATCTTTAGAAAGGAGTGATTTATTGTATGATGGTGACAACTCCAAATTACTATATCGCTTTGTTTATTTTCAACAGTTTGTATTTTATTGTAATTTACTAGCAACATTTTTTCTTCTTTGCTGAAATTTACACTTTGTTCTCTTTTATTATTATCTACAGACATTTTAACAAAATATAAATAAAATAAATGATATCAGATAACCTTTCAAAGACTGGACGTGATAAATTGAACCAACTAGAGTTTGCCTTGATTTGTTTTCCGAACAGCTCCATAGATGTTGTAACAACTTGTTTATATTCTCTATGGTCAAATTAAACCAATCAAAAGCCTTTAGTCAAATCTAGTGCTCTAATAAGGTTTACAATAAGAACTAACGGAAGAAACTTTTTCGTAATTTGATGAGCACAGAAAAAATATTGTAAAACACAACACAAAGTTTAATCTATGGTTAGCCTTCATGATCAGTTAAGTTGTGAGGACTTTGACGAGACACTGTAATATTGGGTGTTAAAGTCTTAATTTTTGGTTGTTTACCTAATCTTGTGACAAAGTTAAGAGCTTGATTTTCATAGGAACTCATGGAAACTCATTTTGCCACAACGGTGTGAATAAAACATATTACAATTGTATTTATAATCTTAGTCCATCTAATTACTGATGTAAAGATAAAACATACAGTAATTGATAAGGAAGTATTATTGAATGCTTTTGATAACTTTTTAATTAATAAATAAAATAAAATATATTTCTAGAATGCAAAATTTTGTGACTTTCAATAAATGTTGGTTGAAAATGGGCTGCCTATGAAAATCAGGGCTTAGCTCGTATCTTAATCTAATATTAGTATCTTTGTTGGAAGCTCTCTGTGATATTAGGTTAGCGTGTATGTAAAGCCATGTCTATACTAGGCGAACGAGGGCAAACAAATTAGTTTGCTTAATGTGTACGTAGAAACAAACACCACCGAATGAATTTGTTTGCCTTCGCCAAGGTTAGCTTCTTGTCGGTACATCAAGGGATGTTCACTAGCAGGGTGTTTATAGTGCAAACTCAGTGGGGAACAGCGACAGCAAACTTAATAGAAAATAGTTTTTATGTGTGGCTATGGAGTGGAGTAATAAATACTCTTGTATTAACACTCATTGATTTATACCACAAACATGAGTGTCCTTGGAATATGACACACAGTGATTATAAGAGTAGAAAAATAGATGCCTGGAATGAAATATTTGAACCATTCAAGTGTGATCCAAATTAAGTTGAATCCTTATTGAGTTCATTTTGACTTGAATGTCAAAAACAAGAATGTAAAAGTGATTAGTGGTTATGATGCTGATCAAACCTATAAGCCTACTTTGTTTGTTTTTAAAAACATGCTCTTTTTGGCGGACAAATTTTTGGTCGGGAAAAAGTCCATATTCCATCTTGAGTTTAAGATCATGCATTAAATCTGTCCCACTATATATCGTTTTCTACTTTTAAAAAATGAAGTTATCCATCAACACCTTTTTTTTTTTCTTCTCCTAGGCTGAACAGTTTCGACTAGACAACCAGCGAAAGTGAGTGAACATCCGTGAAAACATTTGGTTTGCTTAGTGTGGACTTCAGGGCGAATTTTGAACCAACACAAAACAAATTTTACCGAATGCATTCACTATCATTTGTTCGCCTAGTGTACACACTGCTTAAGACATTTACTATTTTGCTCAAACTTTATAGTGGTATAACTGTACAATCAATATATGCATGTAAACCACTTTGTTGGCAGCATGGTCTCACAGACTGCCAATGACGTGGAGATCGAGGTTCAAATCTAGGTTAGGTGAGTTTTTTTTTTTCAAAATGGTTTTTCACTCCCAAATTTTTTGTACTTGGATAAAATAAAATGTTGATTTAGTAAGAAAGTTTTGTATATGAGTTAATAGTCAAAAACAGCTTGTTAAGAGGTTGAGTTTCAATTTACAGAAGGGAGTTATGCAAGAAAAAAAAAGTAAAACATATTTTGGAAATTCACCATGTAAAAGAATGAATGGCATGCTATTGACAGAAACAAGAAATAGTTTTTTTTATTGTCGACCTTAGCAGTGTTTTGATGATTCATGAGTAAAAATTAAAAAAATATTTTTAAGTGTACCAAACAGAAATTTTTAACAGGACTAAAAGTTGATACTTTAATTGGCCAGTGTTGATGTGAAAGCTTTCATTTTTTTTAAAGTTTGGTGTTTGTATTAGTTCAAATATTCTTAAGGTGAATTTTGGTTTGGTTTAAATTTTATTTGACTGATGACATTGTACACCCATTTATACGCATGCTTACATGCTTGTTAAGATTATCATACTTTCATTATTGTTTTAGTTAAGGCCAATATATAAGATTTAAGTTATCTTTTATCACCTTCTCCTTAGGGGTGTAGCGCAGAGTGAAGTGTATAAGGTGGGTTTGGGGGGGGGGGGGGGGGGGCAATAGAAGAATCATATTTTCAAGTGTAACTTTGATATATATTTACTCACTCTTGGTTGAACCTTATTTGCTTGGAAAGGGGGCAGTTAGTAAATACATTTTTAAAATAAGAGGGTTTCTCAAGGTAAAGGGAAATCTGTTGTTCCACCCCCAAGATTCTATTTTGAAAATTGGATGCATCTAGAAACTATCTTGAGCTTGTTTTTAATATTAATTGCAGTTCACTGCATCCTTTCCCCAAAATCAATCAATTAAGTTGTTTTTTAATTATATTTTGAGGACATGGGAAGTGTAATGTTTTAAACATTTGAATAATGCTTGGAAATCATTTGGTTAAGGCAACTCAATTTATTGTACCATAGCCAGGATTTTATATGGAAAAGGGGGTTGGGAGGAAGAAAGTTACTCCTTGCCTCATCTATCAACCTGATCGTAAAGCCCCCCCCCCCTTTCCCCCTCCCCCCTTTACCTTCCTGTGAAACTATCTCCAGTGCATGCTTGAACAGCTTTGCTTTCTCGTGCACTGTACACCAAAATTTTGAACACAATTTAATGGGATTAGCATAGTTTTCCTGATGTAGGTGTATAGGGATTTTGTATTACTTTTGGTTAAAACAAGTTATATGTACAGTTTGGGCAATGAGTTTCCAAACACGTGTGTGTGTGTGTGTTTTGTATATATACAAACACACACACACACACAGATTATCAAATAGTGGCTCAGTGGTAGTGGTGCTAAATTATGATCACATACTTTTTTTTACCCAACCTAGCTTAGCATGGACATAAAGTAATTTTACCTCCTCCTACAAGTCAAAAAAACTTTCGGCGCCCCTGAAATGGACGCTAGACTTTATTCAAACACTAACAATTATCATAAAAGTGGTTGATCCTATATAATCATGTTTATCTTGTGTCATGGTGGATTGCATTATTGTATTCATATTATACCTGATGTTACATTGCTATACCTGTTACTTCATTTCCATCACCATGAATTTGGATATGTTTTTACTGCTGCAACATCAATTATTCTAAAAACAGCCTTCCTATTTCAAGAAAATGTATCTAATTGCTATCAATAAATTCACATCACACATAATTTGTGATATAGTAATCATTGTTCTGTTTGTTATGGTTGGAGTGTCCAAACTTGAACAGAACATGTTATTTGTAACATGTCCCCTTAGATGTAACCTCGTAACTTTTTCCATCTTGTTCAGTTGTGCTTCAATATCGGTGTTGGGATGAGTATGTAAGCAGCAGCGGCTGCATGTATATCTATCACACACACAAATAAATATACTCGACAAAAAATATATGTAAAAAAAAAAAAAAAGGTTCACCAAAAGTTCAAACTACTACCGGTACGAACATGAACATCCTTTGATGGATGAACAAAAACTGACAACTGTTGGATCGAGGTTGAACAGAACAACAAACAAATTTTGTATCGAAGAAATGCTCGAAAAAACTGTCCACACTGTTTGCGAGCAGTGTTCAGTCCATTGTTTTCTTCTAGTCTGGACACAGTTGTACATGTCTTTTACTATCATAAATCTCATTTAATTTGTAAAATGTTATTAAGAGTGAAAGTAAAAAAAAAAAAAAAATATGTGTAAAAATTAGTATATATTAAAAATGTTTGTAATCGATATATTCTTGTTTGTCTAATCTTTTTTGCCTGTAAATTTTCTTTCATTGTCAAGTTTTATTATTATGATTGTGATGCAATTTTAATGTTATGTATTTTTGGATATTTGTAATTATTGTTATTGTTTTAATGGTGTTTGGAATTTATAGTTGTTTTTAAAACCATGACAAATATAATTTTTTTTTTAAAATAAATGGTTATAATATTTTTTTGACAACATCTTAATACACCTTTATTTATACAATAGAGTCATGATTATCTGGCCTGATTATCTCTGTTAACATGTGTGTTTTAAAATAAACAAGTACATATCCACTAATAAATAATTAAAAGCAATTGCAAACACTTTACAACTGTTATATTAGAGACACCAAAGTATAGTAATATCTATGTGGTTGGCATACAATACAGTACTATTCCAGTAGCATACTTTGGTCGGTGTAGATAGCAGCACTGTTTTGATTTAGCTGGAAACAGAAGCAGTGTCAAAGGAGGTGTAGATAGCACTGTTTTGATTTGGCTGGAAACAAGCTGTGTCAAAGAAGGTGTAGATAGCAGCATGTTTTGATTGGCTGAAACAAGCTGTGTCAAAGAAGTGTAGATAGCAGCACTGTTTTGATTTAGCTGGAAACAGAAGCGTGTCAAAGGAGGTTAAATAACACTGTTTTGATTTGGCTGGAAACAAGCCGTGTCAAAGGAGGTCTGTGTGAGGCATAGCTACATGAGGCAAACCTATACTGAAGACTATTTACACTTGGATTCTGTATTATCTGGGCTGGAATGCTGCCACTTTAGCCGGATAATCGCGATTCTATATATCTATATTCCTGTCTAACCGAAAGAGCTAAGGGTAGGGTCATAGTAGAGTAAGACTGCTCGCGACCTTTCAGAATAAATGGGGTGCAGATGTAACCTTGGTGACATATTTAATGCCTGTTGGTTGTTACGTCCACCTTCTATTTGGGTCCATCAACTGTATTTTGATTATACCTATCTCTGCGGATACAGGATGTCGTGGCCACACAGTGAGCCCTCCGGCTGTTTATCTAAATTTTTTAGACTGATGCTGCTAATTTTTCATTCAAGTCTACCTAAGGGCATATTAATTATTAGGTGTATTTATCGCTTTGTGAAACGCACAAATTATCATTTCGATAGGTCGCTATAAACAAAGAAGCTATAAAATCCAAGAAAGTAATGCATATATAATTTTATAATATAACTCATGTTTAGATTTACCGTATGTGTTTGATCATTTTATAACAAAGTAGGGATAAGGACGGTATAATTTAAATATAAGTGTACCTTCATCTGTGTGAAAGGAGATTGGATAATGGTTTTTAAAAAAATTAGCCCAATACTGACTGGGGTTTGAACCTCGACTTCCACATCACTGCCAATCGAGAGTGATGACCACAGGTATTTGTGCTATTTATATATGGTTTGTAATATATTATAAAGATATTAAGGTAGTATTTTAACATTATTTTCTATTCAAAATTGTTATTTTGGGCTTCTGGTAACAAAAACAAAATTTTCTTAAATGTACCGTAATAAAATGAATCAATTACACATAAAATGAAAATCTTTTTTTTTAGCACCACGTCTTACTACCCGTTTAGGCTAAACTCCGATGTAGGCTTAGTTACACTAAGGTGTTAAGGATTAGGAAGGTTTAATTTAGAGGAAGTGTACCCACATTTGCGGGGAGGGAGAGTGGAAAAGCACCCTCAGTACACCCGACCAGGATCTAACCCCAATATCCCTGTTATCGGCAATCTAGTCTATTGCCAGAGTAACGTCTTAGACTATGTTGACACTGAAGCGGGTCTGTTCTATTTGTTTGGGAATACTTCTGACCAAAAACGTAAACAGAGATTTATAAAAATCCCACTTGTGGTTCTACCTGATACCATTAATCTAAAGAATTCATTCGAGTACAATAGTTCTAGCAGACGAGAATATAATATTCTATACTGGTCAAACCAGGTTGAACAGATCAACAGGATATAATTTTACTTTAATTAAGTAACGTTTTATTTGTTTGCATTTTATTTGACTACATAACTATCTGCAATTTATTCTTTGTTGGTAAGTATCCAATAATACATACACGAACAAATTCTAAAAATATTGTTTATTCTACAATGGTTAGATTTGAATTTCGCGGTTACTTGCAATACTACGCCACTAGATACCACCACTTAATTCTTCAAAATTCGAAAGTTAGTTTCTGTTGTCAATAGAGAGCTCTTTGTTATTGGTACTGTACGTGGTATTTAATTGTTATTACTCTGTCCATTATTAGTATTATTCGGTATTTGTTACTGCTCGCCGGTATTAGTACTTTACTGTATCCGCAAAATTAAAAGGTTACCGTGTGTTTTTCTTATAACCTTTTGAATATTTCGCGGGCAACACCTGTGCTTGAATAGACTCGACCCTATTCTCTCAAGACATCAGTGCACTTTTAGTAAACTCGTGCTGATTAATACGCTCTTATTAATGTCTTGTTAAAAAAGTGAACTTATCTCAAGAAATAAGACCTTCGCCTTCATCTCTTTAACCTAAAGTGTTCATTCCACAGCTTAGGTTAACTACTTTCAAGATCAACAAAAGGTAGGACATTATGATCCATTTGAATGAATATAGATTCAACTTTAATTTGTATTTTAAAATCTATTTTCTCTTACACTAGGGATAAACATCGAAACATCTATGTTGAGGATTAATATTTTCGTCATCGTTATTTGTTAAATGGCAGACGATGTTCTATTCTCATCAATGTTACATTTATCCAAAGGAACATCGATATATATCATTTGAGGTTATTGGATCGATGTCCATCCCTTTTTTCCCCCACCAGATGCCTGTTGACTGATAGTCGGGGACTTATTATTCACGTCTTTTGACCGTTTCAAGAAAACAATTGAGCACCGCAAGTAACAACAAAACATGTTAAATGTTTTGTCGGACTCGCAACTACGCAATAACCTAAATTTGTCTGTCTACAATAGCTTACGCAAACACAATCGTATATCGGAACTTTCGGACCCGCTTGTCGGGAGATGAACACTGTCCGTTTCTTGCGTTTAGTAGTTGCGTTGGCTTGCGTTCAGCCAATAAATAACATATAGATTGACTACTAAAGTCAAATTATATTAAGTTATTGGTTTTGTCACAGGCTCTTGGAATGTATAGATGAATGCAAATTTTCAATTAAAATCATATATATTTTAACATTTAATATTTTAAAATATGTATTTCTTATTTGAAAACATTAATATGAATTTGACTTTTATAGTCATCTTTGCTGTTTGTTTTTATTGTTGAAATTACGTTGTGACTTTCATTATAGTGACAGTTATTTGTATTTAATAAGGTAATTAGGAGTGCGTTGTGATTGCGTAATTGCTGTCGAGCGGTATGTTGTTGTAGACGGGCCATAACGGATGAAACCAGGCCGTATGATTTTGGCTGCCGCAAATACTTTTGACTAAAAAAAGTTTTCATTCAATTCTTATGATTGTTTTTATTAAATTTGAGCAAAAGGTTCCATTGAATATATCGAGGTGCCAGAATACTATTTTGTGAAAATACAGATAACACAAATGTAACCTGTCCCGCTTTGTTGTTTCTTTGTCTTAGTATGTTTATAAAAGATTCGTAAACGAATTTATAAGGTTTAGTGGATACTGTCGTTTAAAAAATTTTATCTACACAATTAGCGGACAAAGGATAATTTTACAAACTAAATATTTTAAAAATTGACTCCAGTATAGATATTGTCAACAATTTATATATTTGTGCCCATGTCAATTATTGAAGTATAAGCTGATTCTTAAGGGGACTGAATAGTGACGTATTATCGACTATTTAGTAAAAAGGCCTCGAGATTACAGTTACTATAATAAATCATATTCTTTACCTCACGCTTGAGCTTACTCTTAAGGGCGTCATGAAGTCCAGGCCGTTGGAACCGCAGTTTTTTTTTTAGTAATCCCTTGAATTCTTCTGTGGATTTGAACTGTTCATCTTTAAACCATGTATCTAAATTAAATATAAACCCTATATTCAGCGTTTCAATCTAATTTTAACAAACACCACCACAATTGTTCTTCAAAACTGTTTTATTATTTATTTAGCAAATCCTGATTTTTATAGAAGTACACTTTAGAACTTAGACCACTAACGTTGACTGAAATTCAAATTTGATACTGTAGAATTTATGTTAAAGGCTTTAGCGCTTAAGAAGTCTATATTAAAAAAAAGGAAGTGTACTCGCATATGCGTGGAGGGAGAGTGAAAAACCATTTTTAAAAACCACTCTCAGCACACCCGACTGAGATTTGAACCTCGATATCTCCATCATCGGCAGTCTAGTCTATTGCGAGAGTAGCGCGTTAGCCAATGCGGCCACCGAAACGGGTATGTTTCATTTGATTTATTGATTTAAAACGTTATCAAAAGTTTCGAAAGATACATAACTTCTTTTGTGGTCAGAGTTCCTGGCAACAGATCCATAGGTCTCTGGTTCGATCCTTGACGCTACTAGATTTTCTATGAAGCAGTGGGTCTGGAACGGGGTCAACTTCAGACTCGTGAGGACAACATGAAGAGCTATTTGAATGATAAAATAGCTGAAGAGCTCGTGTGCTGATCACATGCCACCCTTTATACTCAGGAGTTGGCACTATCTTGGTCAACAGACGGTGGCCGTTCGAACAATACTCCATGGATTTCTTTTTTTCGAACAATACATACTCAGGCTTACTTATAGATTACTATATAATTTCTCTTTACATTGTTAATCAAACCGACACGGAATGTAAATACTTGTAATATTTTAAATTACGCTATTGCGTCAGCATGAGATTTCAGTTTAAAAAAAAATGATTTCCTATGAAAATCCGGTTTTATATAGGGACCAAATAAAGTATAACTTAATTAGCAAAGTTTAAAAACACATTTCAAAACATATATTATTATTATTAGCACCGCGTCTTACTACCCATTCGGGTTATACGCACTTACGCTAATGTGTAATGGTAGGGTGATTGTGAGATGAAATGGAGGACCTACAGTTTAACGTGGAATCCGAACCACGGTGGAGGCCTGGCATTCCCCACATTCACAAGATGTCTTGTCAGAGGTGAAGGAAGGGTTTGGTAATCAGATAAATCTGTGCCGGGACAGAGGATCGAACCCCGGCCGCCAGCTTAGAAGTCTGACACCTTACCCCTAGACCACCAGGTCACCTTAATATAATATTTTAAATTACGCTATTGCGTCAGCATGAGATTTCAGTTAAAAAAAAAATTTCCTATGAAAATCCGGTTTTATATAGGGACCAAATAAAGTATAACTTAAATAGCAAAGTTTAAAAACACATTTCAAAACATATAATTAAAAATGTGACATAGTTATATTAATGGAGTTTCCTAAGCCTTATTTTTCTGTTCTCATGCGCTACGGAAACAGAGTATATAAACTAAACACTCCCATTTATTAAAGTAGGAATGGGATAAATTCTTCCACAGTGGGATAAAGGGAGGTAGGGATGATTTAAATTCATCCCCTGTCCAGTGGCGTAACTTTCTTTAACTGGCCCTCCCAACCCCCGCCAGAAATATTTTGTCCCTCTGACTTCTTTACTTTTTTGAGTGATTTTTAGCTAACGTAATTAATGAAAAAATTACTACTTTACTTTAGGAATTGAAAATTGCCATGTATTATTACTAAATAGCCATTTAACATTTTTTTTTCATATTGAGTCAATTCAAAAGCTGAACAAGCGATTTCCCTTTTGGATTTTTGAGAGGAAACAATATAATTATTTCCTGTTGGTCGAGGCCGCGTGCTTTTTCATATTCAATGCTTAATACACTGAGAGTACAAAGTATTTGTTAACTCATGGTACTTCTTAAATAGTTTTTTTTATCAACTTCAACTTCGGAGAGGATATTTCAGCTGTAGAAACAGTAACTTGAAGAGTAAGAAACAAAATAAAAGTATTACACAGATCTAACAAGTTTGATGCCAAGGTGTAAAGTTCAAGAAACAATAGATAAGCTATTTTCAATTTCACTTTTCATAGTTGCTTTAAAACTGTTTACCTCGTAGGCTAAATCATCACTAAGGTCTTCTTCGTCCTCCTTAACCAAGAAGGATGATTGCTCAGTAACATGCTCATCTGTTGTTGTAAGCAATGCATACTTTTAAATCCAATTTTTATTCAACCGTTATCTATGTCCAATGTATGGGCCCCTCAGCCCATTGGGTGTAAGTTACGCCACTGCCCCTGTCCTGTCCTATCAATTTGACTGCCCTGATGTTGTAAGACAAGACTCGTAGTGGCCAAGACTAAAGGCCCGTTGACACGGTGTTAGTTGACTAATGCAAGTACACTAATTTGGCTGCGCGCGCACAGCTTGCACCGTGTAAACAGACAAGCAAGCTACTAACATGCAAGTCCACTTGCAACTGAAAAAGTTGGTCACCTTCCAACTTTACTAATGCAAGTAGACAATCCAAAATGGCGGCAACTGAAGAACTGGTTGTGCGGGGGACACTTATTTGTGGAATGTTATGAAAAGAATGAGTTTTTGTGCAATTTTAAGCACCGAATTTATAAAAATAAGAATGGGAGGGATATTGCACTATAGGGTATTGTAAAGTTATATCAGGTGTACATATTCTCTAGAAGTTTCCAAAATAAAATTTTATACCCACGTAAATTTTACAAATGATCCTTGTGAGAGATATTATTTAATATCGGTAAACAAATGGTATCAATAATTTTAACAAACCATTATTTCCTACCACTCAACGTGGAATGTGTAATTTTTTTTATATATGATCACAAAATATAATAACACTATGTAGTACCGTGATTAGTTCCGGCAACATAATATTCGCGTTATCGGCAAGTAAGGTATGAATGGCCGGTGTTTTTCACGCGAAATCATCGGCGCGTTTTCCAATCTCCATATTTGACACTTTAACCAATCTTTATAAGTTTAAATTATAAATGATCAGCCCACACACATCAAACACTTGTAGTAATGCTTTGGAATCTTTAGTAGATACATAATTTAATATTATTATCGTATAGCAAACCAGATAGTATATATTTAAACCAATCTACAAATTAATGAATTATTATTTTTAAGGAATATTTTAGGCCTAGCAAGCTAGCATTTAACAAATTATTTTGTTATTAGTATACCAAAATTTAAAACAGAGTTTAAAAAACCGGCGTTAGGCCTATTTAAAAAAATGCCCAACAAATTAATTAAGGCCTACTATTTTTTTTTATGTTTTAGGTCTAGCTAGAATTTAGCAAGATATTTTGTTATTAGTATACCAACATTTAAAACAGTGCTGAAAAAATCTGGGTTGGACCTATTTAAAAAAATGCCCTACCGAGTTTAGTTGTATTGGAATTTATTGACCTTATTTGAGTTTAATTTTATTTAACATATATGCTAAATAAGTTAACAAATCAAGTAAAATAATTTAATAATTATTTGGGATCAACTAAAATATATTTTAATGTATTAAGGAACTAAGAAATAGGAGACACACTAATCACTAAATTTTTTATGTTGGCTATATAAAACAATTTTTATTAAATAGGTAAACTAATTATGATAAATTGCGTTACTAAGAAATTGTAATTTATGTGGCCGCCCATACTTATTCTAAATTCACTCTTACTAGCTCCTAACACATAAGCGTAATTAGTATATGCGTATAAATAGCTCGAACGAGAAATGAGACGCAGTGATAAAAAAAAGGCTCCAATAGAAAGACCAGTTATCACCACTCTTCATTTTCAGCCATGTTTTTATAAGCGCTACTAATACAAGTGAAAAATACGTGTCAACACAACTAACATGTTAGTAAGCTAATACCACTAAACTTGCATTAGTCCACTAACACCGTGTCAACGGGCCTTAAGGGCCAGTTTCATAGACAAATTTAGTACGCCTCAAGTGCGGCGCTACACTAAGTACATGACGACACCTACCTGAACCAGAATGGAATGGGCCAGTTTCCTATGCGAGAACGGCCCATTCCATTCTGGTTTAGGTAGGTGTCGTCATGTACTTAGTGTAGCGCCGCACTTGAGGCGTACTAAATTTGACTATGAAACTGGCCCTAAGCATGAAAACGTTTGTAAGGGCTTGCTGCTACACGATTAAGCGCTGAGACGCGTTGCAGACGTTTAGAAACCCCTTTGATATTTTTAAATATCGTAAATATCAGGTTTTTGATCAATTGATAAACTTAAATTTTTGAGCTTAAAGCTAAAAAAATAAATAAAATTCAACGACGGTTTAATCGAAAATTTGTATTATTATTATTATTATTATTATTATTATTAGGGTCTATTATTATTATTATTATTATTATTATTATTATTATTATTATTATTATTATTTATCACCGCGTCTTACTAGCCGTTCGGGTTATACGCTTTAAGTATTAATTAGGCTAATGGATTAGGAATGGGGAAGGTTGAACTAAAGGAAGTGAACCCGCATTTGCGCGGAGAAAGAGTGGAAAATCATTTAGGAAAAACCCTCCCCAGTTCACCCGACCGAGATTCGAACCTCAATCTCCCCTTTCTCAGCAGTCGAGCTCAACACGAATAGCGCGTTAGCCAACTACGCCACCGAGGCAGGTGAAAATTTGTAGTTCTGAGATTAAAGCGAAAGGCTATCAATTTAAATCTAACCTTACTTTATCAAATAAAGTTACAATAATATTTATAGTTAATTATAATAAAGAGATATTTGATATTACAAATATAAGGAAAGAAACTTATGTTATATTTGGAAATTACTTGATATTTTCCAAAATACTTTACGTCAAAATATTAGATACTATAATATTTGTTCAAATATACATGTTTACTTATCAGTTATCACACATATTTTCAAAAACAGTTATTTTAACTTAAAATTTAATCTTTTTAAGTGGCCAATCAGTTTTTTCGCCTAGATTTTGGCGAACACGAAATAAAAAAAACAATTACCACATTATATAACATTGTAGCTATACTTATTTTTTAAAGTGTTTAATCCTATTTTAATTGTTCTACTACCAGCTAAGGTGGCCGTGTGGTCTAACGCGATAATCTCGAGTTGGACTAGACTGCAAAAGATGAGTAGATCGGGGTCGGGTGCATTGAGAGTGTTTTTTCTTAATGGTTTTCCACTCTCCTTCCACTACAAATGTGTATGCAGTTCTTCTAAATTAATCCTTCCTAATATCTAGCCCATTAGTGCAATTAGTACATAGGCGTATAACCTGAACAGGTAGTACGATGCCATGCTAAAAAAAAATGTTTTAAGCTACTATCGTTATTCTTAAATTTATAAAACATTTTTCAACTTATCAATTTCAATCTATATTCTTTAAATTTTCTCACCTTTTCTAAACGAATAAAGCATATTTATTTACAAATCTAATCTTGTTTAATAATTATTGGTACCTACTGTTAAAAGTATAAAATTAAATCGAATAGCTTTTACATTTCCAGTTTTGCCTATTACATTAAGTGATATTTATATTATTATTAAGTACAATAGTATAATCTTTTTCTACAGAAATAATCAATTCGCATACTACACTATACTAAGTCTAAGGACATGTTCTTCTAAATATTAGCTAAATTACTACTACTACTACAATTTGCTATAGTAATGTTATAGTTTATTGCATGGGTGTATTTTAAATATAAATTTCATATATTTTACTATATAGTCACATATTTATTCAACTATGTATTTACTCAAATAGCTATGTGGATTTTAAATATTCCATTTGTTTAGCGAACATTTTAATACAAGTTTTCATGCAGTCGCAAGTCTTATCTTTTAAATCTGATTTAATTTTATTCTGAAATCCCCTTTTGTTTCACTCAAAGCATCTATTATTTTAAAAACAAAATCAACCGCTAACCATACTGCTCCCAAATAAAAACAAATCCTTATGTTATTCAGCTTCAACTCCAAATTCTTATAATCCACGTATGGCGCAGAATCCAGTCTCCTACCTAATACATTCCACCTCTTCCTCCCGTTAAACTTGACCGTCCTGTAAGAATCACACTAGCTCTCAAGCCCTCCTACTTTGCTGTGTGAAGATTTCCCTTCAATCTCCTTCCTAGGGCGTAATACACCCATCTGCATGCACCATTTACAACCGTGCTCTCTCGCCACTCACCTTTCCATGTTTTCCTGGCCCTTTCCTTTGCCTTCAGTCTTTTATAAACCTCAGCACATCCAACTCTAGTATTCTACAGTGCGGGGTCTGAAAATACGCGCCCTTATGTATAAAAAGTGTATTCAAATATTAATTTAGTAGTACAATATGCTCAATCTTTAAATAAAAATGTTATTTATTACACATAAAACGCGCCTAATTGAGTAATATAGAATGTTCAGAATTATTAGTCTGTTTTTTATTTTTTTTTATTTTTACTAAGTCACTACACATCATTAACAGTTTCCAGCCACTGGCCGGGTTTATTTGAAAAATAATCCTCTCCAACATTTCCTTTCTCCTTCTCCACCACAGTGACCCAGTCTTCTCCTCTTTCCTCCACTCTTCGCCGCACTCCCTTCAGCCACCTGTAACTTGGTTTATCTCCTGGCCTCCTGACCCCCACTATAATATCCAGCATCTTCTTTGGTATCTTCTCCAATCTCCTCACATGACCGTACCAACTTAGTCGTGCCTTCTTTCTCATGTCCTGCACTGGCTCCTCAACTATTCTCTCACCTTTTAAGGTGCGGCAGAAGGGAGCGCAATTATTCTTACAGTTTTTATAGAATGTACATTTATTGGCCAAAATAAATCAAATATTTCTCCAGTAGCAACATAGAGTTTAATTTTCTACACATACTCATATCAACAGATCTTGAATATCTGTCAAGGGTGTCCTGGAATGTTGTCAAAACTTTTTTTAATAAAGAGAAAATGTTTTGACAAAATTTCAGGACACCTTTGACAGATATTCAAGATCTGTTGATATAAATAAGCATGTGCAGAAAACTAAACTCTACGTTGCTACTGGAGAAATATTTGATTTTTGTAAAAAAAATTATATTCTATAAAATCTGTAAAAAATACTTGAGCTCCCTTCTGCCGCACCTTAATTTATGTAACAGTCGCTCGCTGTTTGTCAGTTGTTTTGTAACCAGCCCCACAGTTGGACGCCATTTCTAACCAGTCGCCCACCTAGCCTGCTCCTCATCATAAGGTGTCGTCCACGGCAGTCAGTAGGTTCCAGTAGAGCATCTCGGGGTTATACAGATAATGGTGGGGGTAGATGGACACAGCCGATTAAATAGATACTATTTTATCAAGTAGAACCAGAGGTTTTATTTTAGATAGAATTTGACAGACATAGCAAAACATTGGTTACGTAACGAAAAATAAATCTATTCATGATTGCACGAAGCTAGAAATATACAGGTAATATTGTGTCCATTAGCCACGTATTATACATTTTCTAAACCCCCCCCCCCCCCCCCATCTATTACTTATCTCCAGTTGAATATGCGAGACTTGATAACGTGACTTCACAACCCGAGCGCTCACCGACCAAATTCTTTTTCCCACGCTTTCCTTCCCCATGGTCACCAACAACACAGACGCTATACCAAAGGTGCTGATTGGCCAGGAGTCCGCGCAAAACCTCCCCCTACCGGAGAGACCCCACGTGCAAGCCACAGGTGCGTCTCACAGCTGCCGGGTTCAGCTATTAATAATTGCACGATGCTTAAAATGTAAAAGGTATAAAAAAGTAAATAAATTTGGGATGGTACATACTATGAATGTAAAGACCTAATTACTGGAATGACCGTATAATTCCCAATTCATTTAAATAATGAAAAACTATTAGATTAAAAGTTTAAAGGCCTGAAAATGAAGTTAATGAATTGAAATTTAAAATATATATTGCTTACAACTTTGGTTATGATTTACATAACTTATACTTACCACAGCACCTCACTTTATTATAATTAACCATTTGATAGTAATAAAGAGAATTAAATTAGGCCTAGACTAATGGGAAATGAAAAATGTATTATCAGTTTAGTACTCTCAATATCTTGCGCGTATTAATATGTAAACAATGGCAAACTAATATAATTTTATAAATGAAATGGTTGAGAGCTAAGGGCCTAAAACCCTGACCACTTTACATTTAGCATCCTATCCATTCTTGTCACCCTCATTTACTCATTTAGGTGTTTATATTTTTAAGTTTATAATTTTTAGGTAAACTTTGATGGTTGGTTAACGATTTAGAATTAGCTAAGTTTATTTTATTTTGTTTGACGAATACAAATAATATTCTTTATCTTTGAAATTTTTACTCCTTATTATCTCCGTTCCCTCTTTTCACTAAGCCTACAGCCCCGGAACCCTCTATTACGGGGAGTGTTCCGTATCATGAACTGAGCTACGCGCGCCTATAATAGACATAATCAACCTACGTCACATTTCCCACTTGATGGTGTAAGACAATTTTAACACTATGATGAGAAAAAAAAAATTGGATTTCTAGTCAAACAACGCAATTTCACTCTTGAACCTGCGTCCCATTTAACCCGTTCGGGCTATACGCATAAGGTTCTAAACTATGCTAAAAGGTTAAGGGTGAGGCAAATGCGGCTACATTTACTCTAAATGAGACCATCTTTATTCCTACCCCATTAATATAAATATGCAGGGTTTGTAAGACACGTTACACAATTTAATTACGAAACAAGATCAGTTATTTGGGAGTCGGAGAGTTTTAAATTTGTTAAAATATGTATTTGTGAAGCGGGGAGAGGGGAGAGAGGTCTGTATAAATATCTATAAATACAGATGAAAGAATATGGTAGGGGATATGCTGACATCAGATGCTAAGAGCTCATCTTACGAGCACGGGTATTCTTACCAGCACATGGGATTATGATAAAGATATTGGAGGATGAGCTAAGTCGAATTTAGACTACGCTGACGTTTTTTGTTAACATATTTCAACATATCTCAACACAACAACATCGGTTTCAAATGATTACACTGCTCTGATGTATCTGGTGTATTGTGTCGTTTGGGCATGAATTATTGTGTTCAGTTGACTTCTAGATTCTGATCAGAGCACACCATTTTGTGTACGATTTGTTTAGTCAAATTTTCAAGTGGACAGTATTAAAACGGATGAAATACTATTAGCTGAACTAAACTGTCATAACACGTGTTAACACGAAACGTCAGCGTAGTCTGAATTCAGCTTTAGGCTCAGAAATAACTGGAATAGAGATATATTTATTTAAAGGAAAGAACGTAGAGAATTTAGAGGGGATGTCGAATGACAAAAATTAGAAAAATAGCACTAAGTTTAGTCGAAGATAAAGAAGAGTTTACTCAAATTCTTCGAGAGAGCTTTATTGTATGGCAAAAACTGGTCTGACAAATCTATGGGCAGTAGGGAAAGGTATTAGCAGGGAAAGGTACTTAGAAAGATTAGGCCTCAACAGGGTTTTTTAGGTTGGCGTAAAAGTGTTCACTTACCTGATTGGCCATCACTTGCCATCGGATGTACCAGCACCTCAAGTCATCGGCGTAGGAATGAATGGGAGCATCAGTTGATGTAATGCTCGATAAAAAAAGAACGGGGATAGGTCATATGTAGCTGGAGACTTTCAGGCGTAGCTACTCATATATATATAAAAAATATGAGACACAGTCAAACTTCATTAGAAGGTCTTAATTCACGACCATAAAGGTTATTAGATCAACTTTCACGTATTCATACGTAAGGTCTTGTGATCTACAGCTGTCTCTTTTGATTATCACTATAGTTATATAAAATCACACTAATAATATAGTAAAATATTATTAATGTTGGCCACAAAAAAATGTATTTTCTAAGAGTCCCTTTATAAGAAAATTGGACTGTACATAGCATTGAAAAAATTACCGAGAGAAATAAATTGGCGTGATCAGTCTCATAGAATATATACTTTTTTTCTGACAATCAAATTTGTCAGTTAAATTTCACTTGTTTACGAATCATCATATTAGGGTCATCTCTATCTAATCTTCAATAAATCACGATATATGCTTTTTGTTTTGTAACATAAGTAATTGAGCTGCACTTATTAATGATGGCGTACGTCTACTAAAAGCCTTGTAAGATAACACCAAAATGATTTAAACAAAATTAATTTATTTTTGAATATGTTACCAGGGGTTTAGATTAAGTCTAAAACTAAATAACAGATAAAGGCCAACGAGTTCTCTAATTACATCGTCGATACATTGTTTTTAATTTATATAGAGCACTGCTACATAGCAAAAGGCTGTTAGAAAAGTTTCATCCTATCTGAATAAGATTGTATTAAGACAAAGAGAAAGGAGGAGGGTGTGTGAAGAATATGGAGAAAGAAGTACTCAATGTGGAAGGCATGGAAACTGAGGTGTAAAAGTGGAGGATACAAAGAAAGGAGCATTGGGGGTGGAGGCATGGAGAAAAGATCTGTGGATGGGAAGGACACGGAGAAAGAGACAGTGAACGTGGAGAACATGGAGTAAGGGGCAGTGAACGTGGAGATCACGGAGTAAGGGGCAGTGAATGTGGAGGACACGGAGAAAGAGGCAGTGAATGTGGAGGACCCGGAGAAAGAAGCAGTGAACGTGGAAAACATGGAGTAAGGGGCAGTGAACGGGAGAACATGGAGTAAGGGGCAGTGAATGTGGAGGACACGGAGTAAGGGGCAGTGAATGTGGAGACACGGAGAAAGAGGCAGTGAATGTGGAGGACACGGAGAAAGAGGCAGTGAATATGGAGGCCACGGAGAAAGAAGCAGGGGACTATGAAGGACACGGAGAAAGAGCAGTGAATGTGGAGGACACGGAGAAAGAAGCAGTGAACGGGAAAACACGGAGTAAGGGGCAGTGAATGTGGAGGAACATGGAGAAGGGGCAGGAATGTGGAGGACATGGAGAAGAGAGCAGAGAAATGTGAGGACATGGAGAAAGAGAGCAGGAATGGGAGGACATGGAGTAAGTGAGCAGGGGAACGTGGAGGAACATGGAGAATAAAGCAGGGAATGTGGAGGACATGGAGTAAGGGCAGGGAATGTGGAGGCATGGATAAGAGAGCAGGGAATGTGGAGGACATGGAGAAGGGAGCAGGGAATGTGGAGGACATGGAGAAGAGAGCAGGGAATGTGGAGACATGGAGAAGGGCAGGGAATGTGAAGAATATGGAGTAAGGGCAGGAATGTGATGATATGGAGAAGAGAGCAGGAATGTGGAGGACATGGAGAAGGAGCAGGGAATGTGGAGGACATGGAGAGAGATAGGGGAATGTGGAGGATATCGATGACAGGAGCATTGAGTGTGTAGGTTATGGACGAACGTAAAATTACTATTGCGAATTGTATAATAGTTTATATGAGGTAAAGTGGCGGCTCACGTCGCAGTAGTCGTAAAGATCTTGTTGAGACGGGTAGGAGGGTCTTGTGGTCACGTGCTCACGATTACTACAGCGTTGTTGACAACACTTGGCGTCAGCTGTTGCACCCGGACCTCCTGAGTGCGTCGTCGAGACGACGCAGAAGAAGTCTTGTGTGGACCTGGCGTTAACAGGAAACAACTTTATTACCGGAATAGAGACGACTCCATGTTGCTACTTTACAGCGTCCACCAGCTATTCGGTACAAAGCTAGAGAAGGAGTTAAACTTGTTTTCTTTCAGGGTAAACGAAGGATATTGTTTTTTCAAACAGTTTTCTTAGGACTTTGTAAAAATACAAATAATGTAACTTAGTAATGGCAGGAAACATTGATCTTTTTTATCCACGTATATAATTATTTAAGTATTATAACAGTAAAAGAATAGTAAAACACAGAAATTAATTCATTTATTTTGTTTGGGAGGAGACCCGATATTATATTGCGGGGTGGAAAACCGTTTTCAGGATTCGAAATCCTACCTCCTCGTCACCGGTAAATCACCGATGTGAGGCATTTAGATGTAAAATATTGTAATGTATTTTTTTTATCTGTAAGTAACTTTTTTAATCATCTTATTTGTTATCACCATTTTATTCCTGAACTTGTTCTATCACACCGTATAGTAAATTGGAAGTTGACCTGCAAGGAACTTTTAAAAGGAAATTAAAATACATCCTGAAGATCCTTGTTAGAGAATGTCATAGTAAAAATGAAACGTTTCACAAATAAATGAGCCTTTCGATGTAATTACTTTCTTAAGGGAGAAAACGCAAATTAAATTTCCTTGGATCCCTTTTCTTGTATAATATCTCAGAAGACATCTAATTAAATCGATTGCAAACATTTCTTGAGACTTGGATGAAATAAATAGTTAAACAACTCACGTTTTAAGAATGTTGATACTTGTCAGAAAATCATGGTAAATTTCTAACTCTATTTTAATAAAAAGTTTTGAAGTTGACTATTAATTTTTTTAACGGATAGTATATTTTAAAACAAAAATAGAGCGTATGACAGTTGAACTACACAGGTTATTTATCTTATTCAAGACAATAGCAGTGACACATATTGATAAAATACACAAATTTAACCATTTTCTTTAGTAATCAAAGGTACATACATTGTACTTCGATAGTAAAATACACTTTGATTACGATTAAAAAACTTTCTCCATACTATATCAATAGGCTTGGCGGGAACGCTATATATACATGGTGCCCCAAAATAAAACCGGCCCCAAACGCACAGTATTTCTAATTCCATGTTCGAAATGTGCGCCACCAGCCGCTATGCAAAGTTCCGCTCGCCGACTGGTAAACGTTTATTTATTGAGACTATACATAGCAGCTGATGGCGCATATTTCGAACACAGACTTTGAAACACTGTTCGTCTGTGTCGGTTTGATTTTGTATAAGGACACTTGTACTATATGACCACCACTTAGGTAATTTCAAGCTTTAAATTTGTTCATTAAATGAGTGAGAATATGTTTATATTTTTAGCGCTAAGATTTCTCTGTTAGTAATCTAGTTTTATTAATTATAATCAAACTAACGTTTCCACGACAAAGTATTACGGAAAACGATCTTATCTCCGGCTATTGAGGGGAAGATTCCCCCCTCCCCCTCCTCAAAGCCCAATTTACCACTCACCAATAGCTTGGGCACTATTCAATATTGTGGGGAAAGAGGTAGGGACTACTTCCATGGCCGTTAGAACTAAAACCATCACTCACGCATTAAACTGCTGATGACGAGGAGATCGGGGTTCGAATTCCGGTCGGGTGTATTGAAGGTGGTTTATCCTAAATGCTTTAATGATCGCGAATGTGGGTACACTACTTTAAATTCGATCTCCCTCACTCCTAACACATTATCGAGATTAAGTGAGACGCGGCGACAAAAAATATTCTAGCAGATTGTTTCAGTCCAATTTTCATAGCGAAAGTCTTTTAGAAATAACTTTTTTTTTGTGGTCGACATTGATATCATTCTACTATATTATTTCTCATCATTCTTAACCAAGTTCAATGGTTTTATTCTACCTAGAGTATTTTGTAGATAATGTTGTGTACGTCATAGCTGTCTCTCTTAAACACTAATAATACCTGAGGTACATCTCGCTGACCTTGACCTGGCCAGCTCAGCTGACCGGCTGTGTTTGGTTGTGGGCAGCTCGAACGTGTCTAGCTTCACCTTCTTAAACAAGCAGTACAGGCAGATGATCTCCTTAAAGTACAGGCGGAATCTGCAAACATTACCAACAACTTTACTAAACAAGTATACGTTTGTGAATAAAGGACAACAGCCATTGGAACCGGCTCCGTCATAGAATGGTCTATGAGAGTGGCTCTCAAATTTGTTTAACCTTTAGAACCCTTCCCTAAAAAAAAATAAAAAAATTGCGAAGCCCCAAAAAGATTTTGTTTTTTAAGTGGGTTCTTCTATCCATCGATTTCAACCGTACCCGGCTGCAAGCGGGCGGGCAACATCGCGGCCTGTGCAGCGTTATACCTTGCTGTGGCAGTCAAATGCTGCAGGTCCAGTTTGACCTCCGCCCGCGTCATCTAGGTCCTGGTTTTAGAACTAGCAACAAGTAATGTAACTTTTTTTTTTTGGTACTCCCCTCATTAACAGTTAGTTTATGTACTAATACGATAATGGTTTGAGGTATTGAGAAGGTTATATTTGGAGGAAGTGTACCCGCATTTGCCAGGAGGGAAGAGTGGAAAACCACCCTCAGTACATCCAACCGAGATTCTAACCTCAATCTCTCCTTTATCGGCAGTCTAGTCTACTGCGAGAGTAGCGCGTTAGACCACGCCGCCGTCGAAGCGGGTGGGTAGTGTAACTGAAAAACTATTGAAATTATGAAACAACGCGTACATGGTGTTATATTTTATATATCACGCCCTGACAACAAAAATTTAAGAAATAAAGATAAAATCTTGACTTAAATGGGCAGATCGCTACAGATATTAAAAGTTTTTTTGTTAATTTTTCTTAAATTTTTAGCAACTTCACACAACTAATATTAATAATAATTCTACTATCCTTACTGCATGATATTTCAAAATGTACTGAAGCTTAAGATTAAAAAAAAATTCGAATAAAATACGGTATATTGGGTGTTTCAGCTTAATCCACAAGATGCAAACATTATTTATTTAGGCCTTTCCTACAGTCCACAAGTAAATGTTTAAACATTGCCATTGAAGATTTCATGTTATATTCCAAATAATTCGAGATTGTGGCGTTACATTTCTGTGCATTTCTATAATTATTATTAGCACCGCGTCTTACTACCCGTTCGGGCTATACGCACTTACGCTAATGTGTAATGGTAGGGTGATTGTTTAGATGAAATGGAGGACCTACAGTTTGACGTGGGATCGAACCACGGTGGAGGCCTGGCATTACCCACATTCACAATTGTTGTATTTCTATAAGGGACGTAATCTATTTGTAGGCTATGAGGTGCGAATTGATCACATCCTTATGAGCGATCGTGATCATCACAGCAACTGCGCTGGTGTGTGGAGACCTTTAGAATTTAAAACTTTGAGAAATTTGTGTATTATGATTTAATTAATTCCCTCTGTACCAGCCAGGTTGGGGTGTATTAAAAAAAAAAAAACCAGCCCCCACAAAGATGTTAAAGTTTGGAGGAGACCCTGAAGGGGTGGTCTAAACGAGCACACGTTGAATTATTTAGCAAATCTTGTGGTGGGTTTAGGGTTAGTCACGTGACCACTTTTTTCTTTTCTTTTTAAAGTGAAAGTGTGAATCTTCGGTTTAATCTCGCGAGTAAATGGAGCATTGCAACTTACCTCACGTTCATCCAGTAATAGATCGCAGGGTTGACCATCGCGTTGGCCATGGCGAACCAATAGAAGGTCAGGTACATGTGTTGAACGTAGCTAGTGCGGGTCACATCGTTGTTGTGGTAGGCGTAGATGAAGAAGCCGTGGTACGGCAACCAGCACAGCGCGAAGATGCAGACCACCATTATGAACATCCGAACCACCTTCAGAAACACAACAAACACCGTCTGGTTTAACAGACCGCGACTGACGACCAAATCATATTCAAGTTCAGGGCAAGGATATCCAAACTACGGCCCGAGAACCTCATGCGAACCGCAGCGCTACAGTCTAATTTTCATAGGAAAGAGTCTCACTAACTGTTCAGGCCGTACGCATAAATTGCCATTACTCTAAAGGGGGTAGGGATGAGACCCGACCTAGATTCTAACCTCGATCTCCCCGTCATAAACACGAGAGTGACACCTTAGACCATTCGGCCACTGAAGTGAGTGTTATTATTGTAGAACGCGAAAAAAAGTTAACATTTTCTAAAAGGCTTTTTATATGGAAATTGGACTCTAATCCATCCGCCATCTGTGATATTTGATTCTATTAGTTAAATATGTCGACGGAATAAAGTACTGTAATTAAAAGTAGATCAATGAATCTGTCGCCAATTTTAGGTATCTAAATAAATATGAAGGTAATATAGGTCGTAGCGTTTAACCCGAACGAACAGGTGGTAAGAGTGGTGCTAGAAAAAATAAAATAAAGATATATCTAGTGTTAAGTTTATTTATTGACTAGTTTTAAGCTTGTTTAGGACAGGCTGATTATAACAAGATTACTGTAGATGCATGGAAGGCAAGATTTTGTTATGCGGCTAGCTTTGAGCTAATCATACTTAAACAAACTATTAATTCTATATATTATTTCTGTTGTCAACATCCCCTTTTTATTATTATTATTATTATTATTAGCACCGCGTCTTATACCCGTTCGGGTTATACGCACTTATGCTAATGTGTAATGGTAGGGTGATTGTGAGATGAAATGAAGGACTACAGTTTAACGTGGAATCCGAACCACGGTGGTGGCCTGCATTCCACACTTCACAAGATGTCTTGTCTGAGGTGTAGGAAGGGTTTGGAAATCAGATAAATCTATGCCGGCCCGAGGTTTGAACCCCGGCCGCCAGCATAGAAGTCTGACACCTTACCCTAGACCACCAGGTCACCGATCCCCTTTTTTCAACTAATCAAATATCATATTCTGAGAATGAAAATGACACTTGGACACGGGAATATAACCCGGACCTTTGGCTTAGTACGCCAATGTCCTTACACTGAGCTATCCAGGAATCGTCCCGTGCCAAAGTCATTCTTCACTCATATTTAAGGCAGAGTCTATATGGACTGCGGAAATCGTCGGCTACAAATGTGTGATCTATTAAGATCACGAGCTATCAGATAACGCAGCCACCTTTGACTCGGTATTTGTGCATTTTAGTGAGGATTACTCCATCAAAATCCAGCCTACAACGATGAATAAGGTATCAATGGATAGGATTTTTTTTTTACCGACTTCTGACATTGCATGCTACGTTACGTTAAAACACATTGTTTGTTTAAAATTTAAGTTAAAAGAAAAATCTAACAATATTTTTGTATCAATTGCCGAAAATAAACTCTCTTTGCTATTTTGTGTATTTTGTGTATACACTTCGCTGAGTATTTAATTTCAACAACCCAACAAAAGACTAAATAATTTTTGTTGGGGGGAGTGGGGGGGGGGGGTGGAGGTTGAAAGTTTCGCCAGGGTTTACTGGTACCTATCTAATGGTGTCGGCTTATAATTTTTTTTCCTCTTGTTGAAGAAATATAATAGGTCAATTTTTGGTTTTTTAACTTTTGAGATTCTGTCGAGTTGCTTATATAAAATTCATCCACACTTCAGTTCTCTAGCGCCTTGGAAAGTTCAAAAAATCTTCTTTATAAATATACATAAACATAATTAGATATTTATTAATAGAGATTATTAATTTAAAATATCACTTTTATATCACTTTTAGTGGCAGAGTATAGTTTTGTATAGAAAGCTGTACCAGTGGTAGCTACGTGGGAATTATCATAGCAAAACTTTCTTTAGTAAATATATATATATATATATATATATATATATATATATATATATATATATATATTGATCCATTAGAAACATAAAGTTCAAGTTTCTTCACATGTTGGTATCAACAGTTGTTGAATATCTGTCATGAGTATAGCGACATTAGATGAGAAACTTTTTAAATGAAGAGAAAAAGCTGTCATTGAATTCTAGGACATCCTTGACAGATATTCAACAATTGTTGATATCAACATGTGAAGAAAGTTATACTCTTTGTTTCTACTGGAGAAATATTTGATTTCTTTTGGCCAAAGAAAATGTTTTGTTATAAAAACTGCAAAAAAAAACCAAACAACACTTACCGTAATTCTCATCCCCTACACTCCCACCTTAAGAAATTGTAGCATGTCACTCAAATCAAATGGCATCTACAAACTATAATCTGCACCAAATGCTAAAATAATATAAAGGAATCCGAAAAAGAGAATTAAAACTGAAATATTCTGCAATAATATAATTTGTGTTCTACTCATATTACGTGGATGTTTCCGGATTCGATTACCGTGCTTTCACCAACTGTTCTGCAAGTATGGCGGAATAGAAGGTGTGCCAGTTTCAACGGACGTCTAACCCCTTGAACTCAACATTGAAGAAAGATCTGACTGAATATCTCTGGTCCGATGCCGCGAGCTACGAACACTACTCCCCTAGCGGACTTCCTTGGCACCTCTTTATACACTACTCCAAACTCCCTCCCTCTCCTCCATTGTCTTCCCTTTTTCCTTATTTACATGCCAGAAAAAGAGTATATAATGGGCGATCCCCAGGTTCACAGGATTGTAGTTAATCTTTGGATATCCTCGAAGGAGGAACCTTTGCTCCAGCACCTCGAGAATATACTGCTGACCGCGATGGTTGGGACATGGGTGTCACCGCATCGACGCCGAGGGAATATTCTTTATTGATCCAAATATTCTGCATAGTTCCGAGTCCATCAGACTGTGTATACTTTTCTATGTCCTTCAGACTTAGTTTAATTTGTCGGAATGACAATTGTTTCCAAGTCCTTCAGACTTGTTTAGTTAGTCTATATGACTGTTTTCTTAGGAGCTTACTTTAAGCTTCCTCTTATCCATGAGCTCTTTATTCCGTTATAAGTCCTTATGACTTTACACTATATGTCATTGCGCCGTGAACGTCATGCTCACGTGTTCAAATGTTGTATGGCTCCAAGCAGGGTGTCGCCTTTATTTGAGGATCTAGCTAGATCAGTATCTCACAGCATTCTTGTTGCCACTCCATTTTCTGTGCTACTATTTTGGGTGCGCAAAGTGCGGAACACGTTGGTATGGTGGCCCGCACAGATAGTATTTTCTTTCACCCCTTGGTTGGCGCTTCCTTTGGCTATGTACTTAATGTTGGTGTGTACTAGATTGGACGAATACCCCAGGAAGTGGGTAATAGTATAAAAGTACTATCGAGTGCTCGGGCAGTACCCACTGGGAATAGACCGGCCATAGTACAATTTTGTATGGACACCTGTTTGTTAGTCATCGACTAGTGTAACTGACCTGCAGTCATCTTACCTTTTATTATTTTGAATGTCGTTCCTTTGTCAAGTCAAGCTCGGTAGCTTGGCCGACATGTAACCTGATAACTCAAACTATAGGATTAGCAGTTTTTGCTTTATATGTTGCTAATTCTCCGTGTTCTTCTGGTGGAAGTCTGTCGCTAGCCCGGCTGTCTCGCAATCCAATACCCACTATCAACTTAACTTCCATTTGACTGTTTCCGTGTCGACTTTGACACGTTCATTTCCCGTGCTACGGGTAGTACCTATGTTTTTGGAGTTGTTAAGTCCTATCATTAACTGTTGTAACCCATATCACCTTTTTATGTTATTTGAATAGTAAATATATTTTTGTTACCTAATCAATTCTTTTACACTTTTCCCCTACCTGTCACTGTAGCCTTGAAGCGGTAGAAAATCAAATATTAGTTTTGTAAATTCCATCTGTTTATCAAGTCTAGAGCTTCCCTGCTGTGGTTCTATCTAATAATAGTCCGTGCGGTTTCCCCACACCACCCCTTAATATCAACCCCCGTGTCCCATCTCTTACCCAATGTTTTAAAATTTCTCTAGAGAGTTAGTGTCTGTGTTGTTCGGAAGGGAACGCATTATTGTTTGTTTTTCATTACTCTGATCTAGAAAGTTTTTGAAAGAAAAAAAAAAAAAAAACCACACTGAAAGAAGGGTTATAAAATGGACAAGGGAGTGGAGGATTGTCCAACCGAAGCTTCAAATGAAAAAATTGTTCGTTGAGATAATGGAGTGCATCGCCGTGGAAATAATGGCGGCGACCCCTCTCGTCCGTCTGTAAGGGTCAAAAATAATGACGATGTCCTAGTTTACACTGGAGCTCGGGGGAGTAAAAGTGATACATGCTTCCTTCTTTTTAAATAAATAAATAATGATTGTACTCTAGGTTTACCCTGAAAGATAGCCGCTTTATCTTAACGGGTTACACTATCAATCCTGTCTTATAAGCTACACTATTGGTTTTCTACCCGCAGTAAGCTTTTATAACAGGGGTGCACAAAATAATTAAATAATAGCTGCTTTATTTATGTACCAATATAACCTATTTGGAACCTAATGTAAAGAAAAGTATTTTTTAAATTAAAAAGACCCGCTATTCATAAGGTATCATATTTGGTATATAATCCCCAGCGTCTGTCCTTCCAGGGTTCTTTCTCCTTCCATATTAGGTATATAATCCCCAGCGTCTGTCCTTCCAGGGTTCTTTCTCCTTCCCATATTAGGTATATAATCCCCAGCGTCTGTCCTTCCAGGGTTCTTTCTCCTTCCCATATTAGGTATATAATCCCCAGCGTCTGTCCTTCGAGGGTTCTTTCTCCTTCCCATATTAGGTATATAATCCCCAGCGTCTGTCCTTCGAGGGTTCTTTCTCCTTCCCATATTTGGTATATAATTCCCCAGCGTCTGTCCTTCCAGGGTTCTTTCTCCTTCCCATATTAGGTATATAATCCCCAGCGTCTGTCCTTCGAGGGTTCTTTCTCCTTCCCATATTTGGTATATAATCCCCAGCGTCTGTCCTTCCAGGGTTCTTTCTCCTTCCCATATTAGGTATATAATCCCCCAGTGTCTGTCCTTCCAGGGTTCTTTCTCCTTCCCATATTAGGTATATAATCCCCCAGCGTCTGTCCTTCCAGGGTTCTTTCTCCTTCCCATATTAGGTATATAATCCCCCAGCGTCTGTCCTTCCAGGGTTCTTTCTCCTTCCCATATTAGGTATATAATCCCCCAGCGTCTGTCCTTCCAGGGTTCTTTCTCCTTCCCATATTAGGTATATAATCCCCCAGCGTCTGTCCTTCCAGGGTTCTTTCTCCTTCCCATATTAGGTATATAATCCCCAGCGTCTGTCCTTCCAGGGTTCTTTCTCCTTCCCATATTAGGTATATAATCCCCAAGCGTCTGTCCCTCCAGGGTTTTTTCTCCTTCCCATATTAGGTATATAATCCCCCAGCGTCTGTCCTTCCAGGGTTCTTTCTCCTTCCCATATTAGGTATATAATCCCCAGCGTCTGTCCTTCGAGGGTTCTTTCTCCTTCCCATATTTGGTATATAATTCCCCAGCGTCTGTCCTTCCAGGGTTCTTTCTCCTTCCCATATTAGGTATATAATCCCCAGCGTCTGTCCTTCCAGGGTTCTTTCTCCTTCCCATATTAGGTATATAATCCCCCAGCGTCTGTCCTTCCAGGGTTCTTTCTCCTTCCCATATTAGGTATATAATCCCCCAGCGTCTGTCCTTCCAGGGTTCTTTCTCCTTCCCATATTAGGTATATAATCCCCCAGCGTCTGTCCTTCCAGGGTTCTTTCTCCTTCCCATATTAGGTATATAATCCCCAGCGTCTGTCCTTCCAGGGTTCTTTCTCCTTCCCATATTAGGTATATAATCCTTTAAGATTAAAAGGAGGATACATTTAAAGAGTACGAGGGTAAAAGGTGGGAAGTAACACTAAACACATTCTCCAGGACATCAGCTTCTACATCTCAAGCGCAACAAGAAACACTAAAAAAAAATTAAATATGACAGATACCTCTAAAGTGCATTAGAAAGGTATCATGATTGTCTACAGATGGAAGCACACATTCAATTTGAGTCAAAATAAGGCTTTACCCCTTTTTTCCACTTCATACTTCATTAGTTCAGCGCTTGTTTCTCGAGGATACTCTACGTCTACGTTATTGACGGGAATTTAGAATTCGTGTACCAGTAAACTGTCATTCAATCATGCTGATTTATTTTAGTAGTAACGATGGAATTTCGCACTTACAATATTTACTACTCGAACCCGTAGATATACGGATGAAGGCGCCAATCACATCTAGTCTGGTATACTGTTTTTCTTTCTCTTCGAAATAGGTCCCTCGCTTTAATTACAGACAGATGTATGTTCATCCTACAGACTAGACTACCTTCCTCATCCCCACTCAGTCATGGTAGTAAGACGTGGACCACAGCCAACATCTCCCCTCATTCAATAGCATGTCTGACTACTGATCTACCGACCCCGGGATTAATTCGCGGCACTGCCAAAAATATGTATAAATATATTTTTTTCGCCACGTCTAGCTACCCGTTCGGGGTTTCCGCATTTAATTATACCAATAGTTTAAGGATGAGGATTGTGACATTTAAAGGAAGTGTACCCCATTTGCGTGGCGGGTAAGGTGGAAATCTAATTACAGAAAAAAAAATACAACCTAAGACACCGGGCCGGGATTCTATACCTGACCTCCCCGTTAATGGAAAATCAGAATAGACCGGTCTGACACTTTAAGTCTACCGATGCTGGTTCCGATAATATGTATGATGTGAAATGGCGTTTGTTCGAGCTTTTATTGAATGGTAAATGATCGATATTAGTTCTGGCTTCGGTGTATTCCCTAGAATTAATCAGACTAAGTCGCCTCCAGCGCGCGACTGAAGCGTTCGTAACAAAAGAACACACACACACGCGCGCGCGCTCAGAGCAAGCAATCACACGAATTTTCTCCTTCCCTGTCGTTTGAACACACCCGAGAAATAACTACCGGTTTCGTCTGTGACGTGCGTCGAACTAGCTGTGTGAGGGTTAAACATGCAAATAGAGTATCATCCAAAATGACGGCACCTCCTCATGAAATGCCGTCGCTTTGCACTTCCGACGGTCAACTACGGGAGTGGGAGACACTGTTTTTTATGGATCTCTTTTTTATTTTACGATTCCGGAAATGGCATTTTATGCGCTCGTGTTAGTTTCACTTTATTTGGTTCTGAGTACGGAATAATCCACCGCATTTGATAGAGGAGTGTTTCCCAAACTGTGCTACGTCCCTCCCCGAGTCCCTAGGGGGGGGGGGGGGGGGCTTGTATTAACGTGGGAGTGTAGGGGACGTGAGAAAAGGTAAATGTTTTTGTTGTTTTTATAGCAACATATACTTTTGGACAAAATAAAATATTTCTCCAGTAGAAACATCTTTACGTAAAGGCGATTACGTTTTCTTTCGAATTATACACTCCTCGTCCTTATCCCGTTTGCGTGGATAAATGCTAATTGCCCAGAAAGCTATTAAGACGAGGTTAAAAAATCACAACAAATATTGGTTTTATTTCATCGAAATGATTACATTCCAATGATTGGATTTTTTCTTTTTACTATTTAGTAACATAGATATTTTATATTTTTTAATTTACTTAGTAATGATATAACTAATACATTTTATTTTAAATATGGTTATAATAAACTAAACTCAATACTTGATTTGATAACAAGTATGTAAGAGCTTTTGAGGTTTAATTTAGTGGATGGGTATTGGAATTAAATAGACAATCCACGATTACACTTCAAAGCAATTGTTTCAAAGCTTGATTGGTACTTTATCATATATATTATGGCATTTGCGATATATTGTTCTGGTAAAAAAGTGTAATATTTATTTCCTGATTGATTGTAATATCAGTTTAATAATTGAGATATTTTAATGTGCACTTAATAAACACACAGATACCAACTATCTTAACCTAGGGCATTACATTAATCTCGGCTCAATTGCTAAGATACTTAATAAATAAAACGCAGAACTAGCCCGTACACAAATAATAAATATGTATCATTAGCTATTTACAGGGTTGCCACGCACCTGGAAAACAGGGAAAACCGGGAAAAGACAGGGAATTTGTTTGTGTCTGGAAAAAACCGGGAAAACACAGGGAATTTCACCCAAAAGCTAGAATTTACTGGAATTTGTTATTGAATTTGGGCAATAAAGTGCTTGCAAGCGGAACAATATAGACTAAAATTTGTAACTGGAGAATTGAGCAGTCTGATTGGAACACGTCTCATTTATGATGACTATGCTTACCAGCACCTCATCAGCTTGAGATAAGTCCTAAGTGCAACTGAGACGACTCTTTTTCGTTCGGCAAATGCCGCGCATTTTCGGCTTCCTCCACTCAACCCTGCTAATAAGACAAACGTCTCTTGTTCCACCCCCACATTTAAACTCAAAATAGGATTTTTGGTATTTCCCATTTTTTTTCATTCCATTTAGGGTAGACAGAAAATATAACCAATTTTTACGTCTAGAAAATGTGTCATTCATTTCTCATCATTTTCCAAATAATTCTTAAACATGTGTTTCTCTTGCACAATAAAACATGCTTCCAATGACAAATTACCACTCTTCATTTCTTAAATTTTCTTTAAAACTAAATTAAATGCTTTTATAATTATATTTATAATATCTATTAGGTGTCTGGAAAAATGAAAATTTTCTCTGGAAAACCTGGAAAACACAGGGAATTTGGTAATAAGAAAATAGTGGCAACCCAGATTGGACCAAGGTGCTGGACTTGTGATTGATAACTCTAACTGAATATCAAGGACGAACATTTTTCTTTGAGGTAACAGCATTGAAAGTAAATTACCTTTGGTGACTTCCAGCTGTCTCTGAGTTAATTCTCCTATGGACCTATTTCCTTATAACTCTCGTACCACTTATAGTCTGGTTACTCTACTGACCTACCTCTTGGACTTGATGGCGTCCAGCTGTCTCTGAGTTAATTCTCCTATGGACCTATTTCCTTAATACTCTCGTACCACTTATAGTCTGGTTACTCTACTGACCTTCCTCTTAGACTTGATGGCGTCCAGCTGTCTCTGAGTTAACTCTCGTACCACTTATAGTCTGGTTACTCTACTGACCTTCCTCTTAGACTTGATGGCATCCAGCTGTCTCTGAGTTAACTCTCGTACCACTTATAGTCTGGTTACTCTACTGACCTTCCTCTTGGACTTGATGGCGTCCAGCTGTCTCTGAGTTAACTCTCCTATGGACCTATTTCCCCAGAGCTCTCGTACCACTTATAGTCTGGTTACTCTACTGACCTTCCTCTTAGACTTGATGGCATCCAGCTGTCTCTGAGTTAACTCTCGTACCACTTATAGTCTGGTTACTCTACTGACCTTCCTCTTAGACTTGATGGCGTCCAGCTGTCTCTGAGTTAACTCTCGTACCACTTATAGTCTGGTTACTCTACTGACCTTCCTCTTAGACTTGATGGCGTCCAGCTGTCTCTGAGTTAACTCTCGTACCACTTATAGTCTGGTTACTCTACTGACCTTCCTCTTAGACTTGATGGCATCCAGCTGTCTCTGAGTTAACTCTCGTACCACTTATAGTCTGGTTACTCTACTGACCTTCCTCTTAGACTTGATGGCATCCAGCTGTCTCTGAGTTAACTCTCGTACCACTTATAGTCTGGTTACTCTACTGACCTTCCTCTTAGACTTGATGGCGTCCAGCTGTCTCTGAGTTAACTCTCGTACCACTTATAGTCTGGTTACTCTACTGACCTTCCTCTTAGACTTGATGGCGTCCAGCTGTCTCTGAGTTAACTCTCGTACCACTTATAGTCTGGTTACTCTACTGACCTTCCTCTTAGACTTGATGGCGTCCAGCTGTCTCTGAGTTAACTCTCGTACCACTTATATTCTGGTTACTCTACTGACCTTCCTCTTGGACTTGATGGCGTCCAGCTGTCTCTGAGTTAACTCTCGTACCACTTATATTCTGGTTACTCTACTGACCTTCCTCTTAGACTTGATGGCGTCCAGCTGTCTCTGAGTTAACTCTCGTACCACTTATAGTCTGGTTATTCTACTGACCTTCCTCTTAGACTTGATGGTATCCAGCTGTCTCTGAGTTAACTCTCGTACCACTTATAGTCTGGTTACTCTACTGACCTTCCTCTTGGACTTGATGGCGTCCAGCTGTCTCTGAGTTAACTCTCCTATGGACCTATTTCCCAGAGCTCTCGTACCACTTATAGTCTGGTTACTCTACTGACCTTCCTCTTAGACTTGATGGCATCCAGCTGTCTCTGAGTTAACTCTCGTACCACTTATAGTCTGGTTACTCTACTGACCTTCCTCTTGGACTTGATGGCATCCAGCTGTCTCTGAGTTAACTCTCGTACCACTTATAGTCTGGTTACTCTACTGACCTTCCTCTTAGACTTGATGGCGTCCAGCTGTCTCTGAGTTAACTCTCGTACCACTTATAGTCTGGTTACTCTACTGACCTTCCTCTTAGACTTGATGGCGTCCAGCTGTCTCTGAGTTAACTCTCGTACCACTTATAGTCTGGTTACTCTACTGACCTTCCTCTTAGACTTGATGGCGTCCAGCTGTCTCTGAGTTAACTCTCGTACCACTTATAGTCTGGTTACTCTACTGACCTTCCTCTTGGACTTGATGGCGTCCAGCTGTCTCTGAGTTAACTCTCGTACCACTTATAGTCTGGTTATTCTACTGACCTTCCTCTTAGACTTGATGGCGTCCAGCTGTCTCTGAGTTAACTCTCCTATGGATCTATTTCCCCAGAGCTCTCGTCCCATTAGACTGTAGCACACAGCCATGACAGTCACCGGGACCAGGTAGGTGAGTGCTAGGAACACCACGTTATACCTGAAACATTCAGAACATAATTGGGAGAAAACAGGAATTTCGACCTTAGTATCGGTATCTCACACATTTATATTAGACTATGCATGTCGGAGATTTCTGGGCTTACTTTGGTTTAAATTTTGGCTGAATACTTTAGGAAGGACTTTTCGATAGGGTGATTGTAGCAAACATTTTTAGATTATTTCTACCGCAGAAGAGAGAATCATTCCTGATTACAATGATTCCTAAACTGTGGTACACGTAGCACCCTTGGGCATGAGAAGGTCTTAAGGGTATACGTGAAATGTCAATAAGTGCAATTAATATATGTTGAAAATGCTAAGTCTGATAAACAAAAATTAACTTAGATTTTGACTTGATTCCATATACTTTTATACTCTTTTCTTTCCATATATTACGGTCTTACTTAGCTTAACTTTAAACTTTTACAAAAATTTACAATTACCGAAGTTATAATTTACATTAAAGCAGATATCAAAAAACCTTACGCTTAGCGAAATATAACCATTCAACCCACTTTTTAAAAATATATTTGTTAGTAAATACTCGGTTTGGGGTTCGCGTGGTTAAAGGCGTAAATCTCGAACTAGAGTGTACTTAAGACGTTTTCCCCTATATAGTTGTTCTTGCCCCCTCATTCAAATTAATTTACTCATCCCTACTTTCTTAGAGAAAAGTGTGGATATTTTACTTGGTTTTCAAACCAAAACCAAATATTATATGCCTTGAGTTTATATTCTCTAATTGGATAAACAGGAGTGTTAATTTCTACCCAATGCGAGACATTTGTTAAAAAAAAAATGTGTTGTTGATAGATAGAGTAGCTTATGGTTCTAACCATATCATAGGACTTGATTTCGCCGCAAACGGTGTACCGGTGTGCAGCTAATTAGGTGTGCCGTACGGACACAACCCAGATCACCCACCACACATCGCTCTTCAATGAGAACACGAATTAAGTTGGTACGAGTGGCAGAGCCGTGCCTCATCCACATTTCTTAACTAATAATATTTTAAATGCACCTGACAAAATCAAACGCTCTCGTTTTAGGTTGGAGCTATGTATGGTCTGTCCAAATTTACTAATGGTTTGAACGAAATATTTCAAAACTTTAAAAATAACTTCAACCTTTAATCTTTAAAAATTTGAAGCTACTACAGGGGGGGGGGGGAAGTCTATTCTTTTCTAATTATGATTTACCGTACAACCGTTGGACCATTTTCTGCTGCCGCGACGCGTACTCAAAATCAAAACATTGTTCCGCAAAAATGTTGGTCTTGTTAATTCATCTACCGTGAAATTAAAAGTTTTGGCAACACTGCTTTAGGCATTGAAGGTTCTGGTGGTATTACTTACATGTACTCAGTCATCGAGGTGGGATACGTCCCGTCCGGCCACTTCATGTAACATACCACCCTCATCTGCCCTCCTATATACCTACACAAGGAAACGAGGACATTTGAAGATAACATGATTAAGGTCATTCGAGAGTAAAAACAATTACACAGTTTTAATAAGTGAAACGAACAGAAAATCTAGAACCTCTGGATCTGTAGGTATTTTTTAACTCAGGTATACTTTGGGAGTGTCTAAGTTTCTTTAAGTTATAAACAACCATGAGAGGAGCAACGAAGTTCAAGGTTAATGAAAGTAATAATAAATTACTGCTTATTTAAAAACAGGGATTAAAATATATACGTGGTCTATTTCAGCTGAAACATTACGTAGAGTATTTGCCATTAAAGAGAAGAGAGTTATTCTATTATTATTATCATCATTACTATCAGGATCGTTTTTATTGTTTAAATTATTTAATATTTACTTACTGTTTAAATATACGTCACATTAAAATGTTAAATGTTAATGTTAATTTGTGTGTTAATTTTTTCCCCTCTACTCTATTTAGTTCTGTTTTCTTAATTTATTTAATCTTAATATGTTCATAAATGTACAATTATATTGAGAGCCACAGGTTTAATATTTAAATATTTTTATTTGTTAGACATATTAAAAATGAGTTTTTTAGTTAGTATCTTTACGGAGAAGGAAAGTCCCCTTGAAGTGTTAGGAAGTGTTGTACAGGGTGTACTTTGTACCCGTTGTCCCATATGCAGTAGAAACATGGACAGTGAATGTAAGAGAGACTAGGTAAGTGGAGGTCATGGGAATGAAGTTTGTGAGGACATTGAATGTAAGAGAGACTAGGTAAGTGGAGGCCATGGGAATTAAGTTTGTGAGGAGTATGTCAGCTGTCACGAGGAGAAACAAGATTAGGAATGAAGTTATCCTGGAAAGAGTTAGGGTACAGAGCTTACGTGAGATAGTAGAGGAAGCAAGACTAAGATGGTATGAGCATGTAATGAGGATGGAAAGAAGAGATGATAATGAAGAAAATGTTGTAAATGAAGTATATATAGGAAAAAGACCGCAAGGGAGGCCAGATAACAGAAAGTGTTCAAGTGAGAGGAGAAGAATGGAAGAAATGAAAGGAGGAAGAGTGGTAAAAGTAAAGAGGAAGATGGAGGCATTTTAATAAACTGACCCGGCCACAAGCTGGAAACAGTTGATGATAATGATATTATCAGTATATAAATATGCCCATAAATTATTAATAAGTGGTTAAGTTTAAGAACTGGTGTCGGCCTTAACTTCCTACAAATAAATACAATATCATTACTATTATCACTCTTAACATGGCATATGTTGTATTTGCAAATATTAAGTAAAATATTTGTAAATAAAGTGAAGATTGTATTTCTAGTGTAAAATGTATGTATGCAGAAAATAAAACAAAAAATTGCTACTGAAGCACTATTTAATTCACTATAGTAACAAAAAAAAAAGAGCTTTTATTATAAAAACTACCAGATCACAAACTTTATAAGGTTTTTTCCATCTTAAATTAATGAATAAATATAATTGATATTTATCGTGCTGATATAATAGTTGACTGGAGATGGTGGAAACATTCCAAAATATATGGTATTTGCCTTCTGCGGAGACATCTTCATTTTATGTTTGACGGAATTTTTCAATTAATCTAAATGGAAATATTTTTCACTTTATATAGATGTTTGTACTCCTTTTGAATAATTGATATAAATTGTTAAATTGCTATATAGAACCATTCGTTCGAATTGAGGAGGGCTGGACAATCCATAAAAAACGCTTCGACTGGTACTGCATCTAAAATATTACTGGGTTTATAATCAAATTGATTAGTAGCAGAGTATACAATAATTTACTCTCACTTAGTGTCACTATGATAAGCAAGAGCATAAAAAACTAATTATTCTATGGAGGGGGATTCGCTAGAACATTTTATTATAGGCCTACCTTTAGCCTATTAAAGTTTGTATACGATTGTGTGTGTGTGTGTATGTGTATATATATATATATATATATATATATATATATATATATATATATATATAAGCGAAAGCCCTGACTGACAGACTCACTCACTCATCACTAATTCTCACACTTCCCACAAAGCTAGAGGGCTGAAATTTGCCACAGGCGTTCCTTATAAGCTAATTAGGACAAGTAAAGACGTTTTATTCCGATGTTTTGTGATTAAAGGGGTTAAATCGGGGTAGCTACCCTAATCAACAATATTGCTTTATAAACTCTTCAAGAGTTTAGAGGGTGATAATCGAATACGTTTGTTCTAATAATGCCTTCGAAAAAATATAGCAATTATTTTTAACCCGTAGATACTTCTAAGGGGCGGAAAAAAAAATGAATACAGATAATTAATTAAAATATGTAATTACGTTTTAATATGCAACTCCAAGAGACGATAGAAGTCTGTAGTTTATATTTTTCTGAATTTTGTGGTGTTTGTAGTGTGCGTGAGTGAGAGGGCCCGGCCCAGGGTGGTGTATGGTGGTGGGAGGGGAAGACTTGTCCATACGCGCTCAGCTGATAACGTCCCAGGTAGTAGGCAAGAAGGCCTGCCGATGGTAATACTCCCCACGAGAAACGATACATGGTCACTTCTTAGCGCTATAAGAACTATGCCATTAAGATTAAAACAAGAATTCCTCATTATAATGAATATAAATATAATATTTTAAAACTTGAGTGGAGAATATATTTTAAATTTAGAAAAGTCTGAAAATTGTATATGATAGAAAAACCACATACACCTATGTATGGCTATAAATATTTTGTTTGGCAATACAAGATTATGAAAATCATGTTAAATTTAAGTGTTATCATTAGTCGATATGGAAGTTTATTGAAAAAAAATAATCAAAATAACTCTAAAAATATATTTTTTTTGAAAGAACCTCCCTCCCATCCATCAGATAAAAGAAAGGTCTTGGACTTACTTACATAAAAATAGTTCACATGACCTGATAAGATAAAAATAGAAAATTTAAATAGTGTAGTTGACAATTCACAACTGCGAAATTGCCAACGACACCTAAGGATTAATCAAAATAACTCTGAAAATATTGATTTTTCATATAAAATGATTGGTAAAAGGAAGGGCTTGAAATTACCTTCTTAAAGAGAGTTCACATGGGACGATCGGATACATTGATCTGTCACTGGCTCTCCTAGAGTCAACTTATTTAGTATAAGAAAGGGCTTGGACTTTATATATAAATAGTTCATATGACTTAATCAAACATAAAATTAAAATATTTTGTTTGGCACGTCAATACTTCGAAATTGTCAGGCACCCAAGAAACAAACAAAATAACTCCAAAAATATCGATTTCTCAAATAAAACTCCCTTAGTTAGCCTTTATTAGCAACAGACCACTACAATTTTATCACTGAATATCTTCTCCTAACACAACATCCCGCAACCTTGTATTAACTAGCAATGCCGTTAACATTTTGTGTATGTTTACAAACTTTTCATGGTTACAAATTCATGTTTTGAGTAAGTAGTTGCCTTAAAAAATGTGTGGTGTGAGGGTAATAAGCCTACCTACATAAGCTGACAGTTGATCTTTTGCGATTTCCTCTCGTTAATTTCTCAAGTACGATCTTACAACTTACAAGTAAAAGCAAAAATGGCTACCTCTTTTTAACGGACCACATTTACTCAGCTCATTCCAAGAGAATGTCCTTTATTTTCCAATTCCAGTACCATATTGAATGTAGGGAAATATATTTAGCACCGCGTCTTACTATGCGTTCGGGTTATACGCTTTAAGTACTAATTACGCTAATGGATTAGGAATTGGGAAGGTTGAATTAGAGGAAGTGAACCCGCATTTGCGTGGAGGGAGAGTGGAAAACCATTTAGGAAAAACCACCCCCAAGTCACCCGACCGAGATTCGAACCTCGATCTCCCCGTCCTCAGCAGTCAAGCTCAACACGTCTAGCGCATTAGCCAACTACGCCACAGAGGCGGGTGGGGAAATAAAAACATGAAATTATGAAAGTGCTAATTTTACAATGGGGTGTTTTACAAGATATATCTTGAAGGTGAATATTAAAATATTAACTAGTATTTGGTTGATGACATACAATTAAAACTGTAGTAAAAGTAAAGAGATATAACAATAAGTCAATAAGTTTATATGTGTGTATGTGTGTGTATGTATGTATGTATGTGTGTGTATGTATGTATGTGTGTGTGTGTGTGGGGTGTAGATCCCCCTATAAGGGGGTACAACCAATTCCAGAGGAGGTCCCCTCCTTAGTACGGCCATAATAGCAAGGGTACAATTTCATTATGATCATTAGAACTCTTTAATTTGAGTATAAACAGTGGCATTACCTTTTGGTCATCGTGTCAGAGTAGAGAAGGCACGGAGTGGCCAGAAGACAGCTGGCAAGCCAGATGAAGAGTATAGCCACTATAGCTCTGCTACGGGATAAACTGTGGTGAAGTGGACGAACTATAGCCATGTACCTACAGGAAAAAAATATCACCCTCATATTAAGAAGGAGCTGAAAAGTAACTACTCTTCTCGAAATTGGCCTCAAACTAGAAACAAAATTTAAGTAAAGAAACTGCATTTATTAAACTCAAATGTTTTATTAATGACATGAATCGTACAGGTAACGATACGACGATAAGGTTACAAACATCCACACTCAACTATCTGCTATGTTTAAACATTCTCACCTGTCCATGGATAATGTTTTATTAATGACATGAGATCCGACGATAAGGTTACAAACATCCACACTCAACTATCTGCTATGTTTAAACATTCTCACCTGTCCATGGATAATGTTTTATTAATGACATGAGATCCGACGATAATGTTACAAACATCCACACTCAACTATCTGCTATGTTTAAACATTCTCACCTGTCCATGGATAATGTTTTATTAATGACATGAGATCCGACGATAAGGTTACAAACATCCACACTCAACTATCTGCTATGTTTAAACATTCTCACCTGTCCATGGATAATGTTTTATTAATGACATGAGATCAGACGATAAGGTTACAAACATCCACACTCAACTATCTGCTATGTTTAAACATTCTCACCTGTCCATGGATAATGTTTTATTAATGACATGAGATCCGACGATAATGTTACAAACATCCACACTCAACTATCTGCTATGTTTAAACATTCTCACCTGTCCATGGATAATGTTTTATTAATGACATGAGATCCGACGATAAGGTTACAAACATCCACACTCAACTATCTGCTATGTTTAAACATTCTCACCTGTCCATGGATAATGTTTTATTAATGACATGAGATCCGACGATAATGTTACAAACATCCACACTCAACTATCTGCTATGTTTAAACATTCTCACCTGTCCATGGATAATGTTTTATTAATGACATGAGATCCGACGATAAGGTTACAAACATCCACACTCAACTATCTGCTATGTTTAAACATTCTCACCTGTCCATGGATAATGTTTTATTAATGACATGAGATCCGACGATAATGTTACAAACATCCACACTCAACTATCTGCTATGTTTAAACATTCTCACCTGTCCATGGATAATGTTTTATTAATGACATGAGATCCGACGATAATGTTACAAACATCCACACTCAACTATCTGCTATGTTTAAACATTCTCACCTGTCCATGGATAATGTTTTATTAATGACATGAGATCCGACGATAATGTTACAAACATCCACACTCAACTATCTGCTATGTTTAAACATTCTCACCTGTCCATGGATATGGCGACCAAGGTGAAGGCACTTGCAGCCACTGTGATGTAAGATATGAAGTTGTTGACAGTGCAGTAGAGAGCTCCGAAGGGCCAGTCCGAGTTGATCATGAAGATGAAGTTGAAGACGCAGTTGAGAAGTGAAATGAGAAGGTCAGCTACACTCAGGTTCACCAAGAAGTAGTTGGTCACAGTTCTCATTCGACGATGAGCTGTAACAATAAATAGAGTTGGTAATCGCAGATTTCAACTTCCACGTTTAAATTAGCTGCTGTCATTTCGTGGACATTTTTGGTGGGGTGGTATTAAATGTGCACGTTCTGAACCTACTGATTTTGTCACTAACCACGTCGGTGGTCGCATGGTGCAACGCGTCACTCTCATATTTGATTGTATTACTAGTGTTGGGTAGATCGGGGTTAGAATCCTGAGAATTGTTTTCTCTATTTGATTTTCCACTCTCTCCACGCAAATGCGGGAACATTTTATTTAAAGTTCTTAATCTATTTCTACTATTTTTACTTAATTAATATATTATGTTTATAGCCCTAAAAGTTACCAAGAATAGCTGAAAAATAAATTAAAAATAATAATTGAACGAGTTTAGTGAGGTTTTGATTTAGCTTGACCATTTGGCATTTTGTCTGTCTATTTGTTTGGATGTTTGTTCCGCGATAACTGTCAAATTCTTTGACCAATTTTAACAAAATTTGGCTGGGACTGTTTTTGAATCTAGGCCAATCGATGTATGTTCATAGTTTTTCAATACATTTATACATTTCAATAAGACGGCCGCTCAAATGTTTTTTGTTTAATAGCTCATCTCATGGGATTTTAATTTAAAATTCTAAGCAATCAAACGAGTATCACGGGCGTATTAAAAACAAATGTTGACATAAATTGCGAAACTGTCGTCCTAAGCCACGTGATAGATGGTTCTTCTCTATGCATATAATATATTATTGAATATAGAGAGTTGTTTCCTATTTAAATTTATCACTGAAGAAAATTATAAACTTAAAATCCAAGGAGAAATTATAGAAGAAATTTATTACAAATTGAAATCCAAAGATAAATCTAAGACTGGGGAAACAATAAGCACATGGCATGATCCTTGTTTATTTTTGTTTGCGTATGCCAGCAGGATTTGTCAACTAGACATTCCTCGTATTCTACTGGCAGTGGCGGATATATAACCGTCTTCTGAGTTTGGGGCACCATGTGAGTGCGGTTACTTCGTCTAAGTGATATGTGATGTTAATGATGATGATGACCATATGATGCCGGTATAAGTATTAAACGTAACTTAAGCCTAATTTTCCAGGCCATAGGAACACTTATCCTTTTGGAAAAATACCTATGATATCGCCGGAAATAGACCCTGGCACCTCTGAATTAGTAGCAAGATGCTGTCAATCGCGGAATAGCCTGCACCTCTGAATTAGTAGCAAGAATGCTGTCACTAAGCCGGGAGGTCAGTCACATAATCTTAAGGCCCTTGGCCCTGTAAAGTGCAAGTATAAAACCTATTTTGTGGGATGGTGGGCGGAAGAGTGAAAGGCGTGGCGTGTCTTCACAACCGACCAAAGTATCCTTCCACGCCAACAAGAACAGATGGATCACGGAAACAGTAGATGGCGCTAGCTACCGGACAGATCTTGCGGAAAAAGCATACGTTTGGAAATACCAGTTTTCTCGAGAACGAGTGAAATTTTTAGGTTAATATTTTCAACACCCCTTTTAAGATAATGTATCGTTGTTTATTAATTGTTACATTTTCTTATTTATTGTTATGAAGCCGGCAGTCTTTCATTGAAAAATGTCGATTTTATCTATATTTGATCATTGTTAAAATTATAAACGAGGTGTGTGTATAAAAAGTATAACTTAACAAAACAACATGCTTCTATTATTGAACAAACCGTTTCCGAAAAGAAAATTGCAAAACAATCAAAATTCTTGAAGATAACCGTTTATTCCCATGGCTCTGCATTTCCACGCCAAATGAAAATGACCAATCGTCTTAAAATAATGTACTTAGCAATTTTTTAATGGAGAGAGTGAGGTCTACTGATCACAGAACTACTAGTTAAATTTTGTTTGCATATGACTTATAAACAAACTTAGTTTTAGTCGGTTATCAAATCATCTCTGTGATAGCGATGTCGCTCATTTCCCGATGAGGGGATCGAACCTAGGGTCCTAGCCTAGCTCAGTTGACAGTCGCTCTACGGAGCCAGAGCAAATAGGAAATACAATCGTTATAAAATAATGAGGGATCTTTAAACGTCTGCAACGCGTCTCAATGCTCTCTACCTTGTAGCACCCTTAAGTGTTTATTTACTTTTACCCTTATTTTATGTTTCTATCTCAATAGAATTTCAAACAATCCTAAAGCTAATTTGTGAGATTCCTATTTAGAAAATCCTCCACTTCATCCATTGAAATTTTTTTCCCATCCATTTAAACTCATCAGACTAGCACATTTAATGTCCACAATTCACGGAAATTAGCGAGACAAATTATTTATATAATTTGCCAACGTTGATTGTTCAAACACAACTCTTCTATAAATTAGCTAAATTAGTAGCCTCGCAGGGGAATTCAAATAGGGAATTAATTGATTTATATTTCCTCCCGCGACTTAATACCCTTCGGGATCATACAGATTTTTATCACGCTAACGAAATAGGGAAAAGAAAGATAGAATCAAAGGAAATATGATAGCATTTTCGGGGAAGAAGGGTGGATAAAAACACTTTAGAAAAAAACTCAGTGCACACGGTCGTGTTTCAAACCCCAACCCAAATTAGATAAGACTGACATTTAGATCACGTGACCACTTATATGAACTGTTTTTTGTTTTCATTAAGTTTTATTATTAATTGAATTAGCCTAATTTGATCTTCTAAAACTACCGAGAAGCCTTATCAAACGAGTAATGCGATTTAATAATTAATTATTAGCTATTTTAAACCGGCTTTCTAAGTGTATACTCTTTAAAACATTAATTTCAAAACACGACTTACAAACCAACTTAATTATATTTCAGACACAACACTCATCCCCCTTGCAATTAATTCATAACTGTGAGGGGGAAAATACTAATTTTACAAAATAAAAACTTTGTAGACAATGTCGGGAATCAAACACGGAGCTTAGTATTGAAATGTTCTACTAGCTAAACAAAGGTTTAAGGTGTCTGTCAAACACATCACAGCCATGCTTAATAATAAACACCCAAACTTAATGTAGGCTATTCATGGGGAATGAGGTATGTAGAAACGTTGCAAGCTTACCTTTCCACTATACCTCTATGGTATGGACTATAAGATAGGGCCATAACATAATATTTCAAGGCAAGACTGTTACCTTTCAGGATAAACGAAGCATATAAAATATATACAATAAATTATTAAATGAATTGACTGGAATCAAACAAGAGACTCCTAAGGGCATTAGGGACAAGCCTCCCTAAACTCATATCACCAGGAATATGCCAATTAATCTAGAATATAAGATTGCAAAAACATTGTTATATTTTAAAATATGTATTGAAGCGAAAACATTTTCTTAGATTTAGAGTTAAACGGGTTTTCTTATAAAATAAAAAAAATGTTCCATCAAACCGTTTTACATAATTTGGAAAACAATATTTCTAAATTAAAAGTGATCAAAAAAATATTAACATTTATTTTTTTAAACATACAAAGTTGTTATTTATTTTAAACAATACTAGTCCTATATATAGTTTTATTAATTGGTTTTTGTTTATGCTAAATGAGGCCATAAAGTTTTTTAAAACGTTTATTACTATGCTATGGTTAAATAATTTATCAACGCGAATATTTTAATCATTCAATGAAAAAATGTGTAGTAATTATTCACTGGAGTAAATCATTTTGGTCTCTAGAGACTATTCATAAATTATATCACTATCGAATTAAGTTGGTCTTGGTTTAGTTCAGATATAGTTTTAAAAATAACTTAGTTCTTTCAGAAACAAGGTTATTAATTACCTATTCTACGGGGTAAGGACCGAAAGGGCAACTTAGAAGGAAAGTAGACGCATTAGCTTGAAGAGAAATGGGAAAACCACATCGATATTTCACACCTGACTGACTTGACCTCACTTCGTCCTAGGCAATACAATATATTGCGAGACTGACTCCGATATGGCGTCTTATCGGTGTAAATTTCAAACAAGGTTGATATATTAGTAGATTCAAGCATGTTTGCCAATATAATATACATAATGTCTCTTCACGAAACACGCGACAGTTATTACAAGAAACCTCAACTTCAATTCTTTCAAATCTTGAATTTAGATTATAGTTGCCATGCAACATTTGTATATCGGATATTCAGTTTCATTGGATGGATAATTTTGGGCGTAGGGTAGTCGAGTTATTTTAATAGTTTTAATGAAGGTACTATTAAATTATTTCAATACGTTTGATACAAGTTAAAGGTTATATTATCGCCTGATACGCAAATTAAATGGAAATGAACCGCTTCGGTGGCCGCGTGGTCTAACGCGCTACTCTAGCAGTAGACTAAACTGCCGATCGGTCGGGCGTACCGAGGATTTCCCCTCAAATAGTTTTCCACTCTCCCTCCACGCATATGCGGGTACACTTCCTATACAAATATATCCTTCCTCATCCCTAAAACCACTATCGTAATTAATACATAAGCGTATAACCCGAACGGGTAGTAAGACGTGGTGCTAAAAACAAACGAAAATTCAGTCGCCCCGCTTTCCCCTTCACTCTTTAGTAGAGGCTTTTAAACCTGGACTCCAGCGGGACTCGAACCGGCAAAGTAGCTACGAATTGGTTGGGCGTACCTTCTCAAACTTGTCCACAGTCAAGAACAAAAAATAAACCAGAAAAAACTTATCTTTGAACACCCAAGTCTTTAGACCAATAGAGTATGGATGAGGAATAACATTTTGAGGAAATGTACTCACATTTGCGTGATTGGAGATTAGGTGTGGAGTGGGAAACCATTTAGGAAAAAGGCAGGCTAAGTAAACTTCGACCAGTGCTCAAACTCAGACTTCTCCGTCATCGGGAAACAAGACCAGACAAGACCTGACGTTTAGTATGCCTTCCCGACAGTGGGAGGGTCTAAATATACATCACTTAAGGCGGCCTGACCTCGGTCAGAGATAACGTATCAATCGCTTTCGGGATACACGACTTAAAATACTATGGTCTGTGTCGTTTTCTGGAACGCCTTCTTTATTGTGACTAGAGGCGTATACTTCCTTTCACCCTTCACCGACAACCACCTATTGTCTTGTCAATAAGAAAGAGGGGAAAGAAAACTAAGAAATTTCTTATTTAGAGGTAAAGTAAAAGGTTCACCTCAAGCTCTCAAATATCTACAAATTTTCTGATGTAAGATTATCTGAAAAATACTGTAGGGCCTATTTGATAGAGATTGGCTAAATCTAAAGCCCCTTTTCATTAAGCCCAATCTCATAGCTGCGCATTTATGACTAAGGAGTTGAAAATGAGTTAATTGTCTATTTTTTCTATTTAAAAAATTCAGACTATAGGGTTGTTATGGGAAAAAGCTGCTTGATGGAATATTTTGATCTAATTTTGGCGTGAGCCATATTTTGAAATAACACAGAGAAGAATTAAATATTGCGTTAGAGCTGAACATCAGTGCGGCAATTTCTCGCTTACCGAGGTAGCCGCCTTAAGTGTACCCTAATTGTGTTGAGAGAAGGTTGGAAACAATTTAAGGGAAAAGATTGAATTAGTAAACCCGGGGGGAATTAGAAATCCAATCTTTCTGTAATCGGGAAACCAAACGTCTTTCTCCACGTGCTCTCGCCGCCTGCCCGTGAGAGTAAGAAAAAAAGCTAACCTCGAGGGATAGTTCGGAGGTTTGAACTCCTGTCTCAGAATTGAGGGGTTGAAATTTTAGTTAGCTCGAATCCTGGTCAGGTAAACTGGGCGTGGCTTTTCTACAATGTGATAGTTTCGTTCTTTGTTTGAAACAACCATTTTAGTAGAAATAAAATGTTATAAAATATAAATTATTATTATTTAGCACCGCGTCTTACTACCCGTTCGGGTTAAACGCTTTAAGTACTAATTACGCTAATGGATTAGGAATTGGGAGGTTGAATTAGAGGAAGTGAACCCGCATTTGCGTGGAGGCAGAGTGGAAAACCATTTAGGAAAAACCACCCTCATTTCACCCGACCGAGATTCGAACCTCGATCTCCCCGTCCTCGGCGGTCGAGCTCAACACGACTAGCGCGTTAGCCAACTACGCCACCGAGGCGGGTTATAAAATATAAACAAACGGTCAATATTGATCATATTTTAACTAAATTATTAGTGCTATTTTTGGGTTGTATCCCGATTGTGAACATAGCAAAATTCTTCCAAATTGCGAACATATCCAAAAATGTTTTGGCCACATAAATATCCAATGCCCAGTTTGCGAACAAGTAAAAGAGCAACTCACGGTAATTTCTACATGAGGGTTGTGACACGAGGTGGGAGGGGTTACTGGCAGCACCAACCGGGGCTTTCCTTCTGACCAAGCGTATCTTAGCATAACTTAACCTAACTTAACCTAACTTAAACTAACCGAACCTAACTTAACCTAACTTAACCCAACCTATCCTAGAAATACTTGTGAATGCAATTTAGTTAAATTAAAACTGACGAGGCTGAAATAAAGACTGCTAGGCCCCCGTGTCCCACCCCTATTATAAAATTAGGGGCGGGATGGCATAGCAACATGGCGTGTCCACAATCTTGACTCCTCCCCATATATCAAAAATCACGTTCACAATCAGGCTGTTCGGAATCAGGAGGCCATTTTTATTTTATAGGTATTAATACTATCCATAAAAAGTGACAGCTGTAGCTCATATGACTTGACGTATTAATGCTTGAAAGTAGATCTAGTATATTCTCTAGCTGTCTTACTATGACATTAGTTTAGTACTCCTACTTAAATATTTATGACATTACTTTGACAAAGTTAAAGGTTCGAGTAATATAAACGATAGTAAAAGCAAAAACCCATATTGTAGTTTATGTTTGCAAACTTTTCACGATAATTCATTCCTATTGCCTTTGTAACAGTCTTAATATCAGTTTTGTGAAGAGTAGGCCTCGCTCCCGCCATATTTTGAGGCTAGCATCAATATTTGAAATATCAATGAGACGTATCTGATCAAAGGGGTCTAATGTCAAACGTTATGACCCCCTCTCCACCATCACCGAGACTATTTCTGAGGGAAAGGGGGGAAGGAAGGGTCAAATAGAATGTTGAAGATGCGCGCACTGATGAAGAGTAGAATGAATCTGTTCTAATTAAAGCTTCTTTTATGTTATTATAGCGCGGATTCTGTATCGATGAGATTTTGAAGCTATTTTGACGCGTAAAACCCTTCATAACTTAATAATATCGGATCTTTATGTGTTTTTTTCTCTCTCTGATCGTATATTCTATTATTTTTCTGCAATTCACTTTAATTACATCCCCAGGTCTTTTTGTAAATAAATTGATGGTAAAAGTTTAGGTGATGGAGGGTGTATATGGATTATTTTTTTAAAAATCCGCGTCTCACTACCGATTTGGGTTAAACGCACTATCTAGTAGTTCTCTGAACAGTATACGTCTCTCCCTCCATGTTTTTATCGTTACTACAGTCTTACTAGTAGTTCTGTGAACAATAGACCTCTCCCCATGTTATTATCATTACTACAGTCTTACTAGTAGTTCTGTGAACAGTAGACCTCGCACCCTCCATGTTATTATCGTTACTACAGTCTTACTAGTAGTTCTGTGAACAGTAGACCTCCCTCCATGTTATTATCGTTACTACAGTCTTACTAGTAGTTCTGTGAACAGTAGACCTCCCTCCATGTTATTATCATTACTACAGTCTTACTAGTAGTTCTGTGAACAGTAGACCTCCCTCCATGTTATTATCATTACTACAGTCTTACTAGTAGTTCTGTGAACAGTAGACCTCCCTCCATGTTATTATCGTTACTACAGTCTTACTAGTAGTTCTGTGAACAATAGACCTCTCTTCCTCCATGTTATTATCTTTACCACAGTCTTACTAGTAGTTCTGTGAACAGTAGACCTCCCTCCATGTTATTATCATTACTACAGTCTTACTAGTAGTTCTGTGAACAGTAGACCTCGCACCCTCCATGTTATTATCGTTACTACAGTCTTACTAGTAGTTCTGTGAACAGTAGACCTCCCTCCATGTTATTATCGTTACTACAGTCTTACTAGTAGTTCTGTGAACAGTAGACCTCCCTCCATGTTATTATCATTACTACAGTCTTACTAGTAGTTCTGTGAACAATAGACCTCCCTCCATGTTATTATCGTTACTACAGTCTTACTAGTAGTTCTGTGAACAGTAGACCTCCCTCCATGTTATTATCGTTACTACAGTCTTACTAGTAGTTCTGTGAACAGTAGACCTCCCTCCATGTTATTATCATTACTACAGTCTTACTAGTAGTTCTGTGAACAGTAGACCTCCCTCCATGTTATTATCGTTACTACAGTCTTACTAGTAGTTCTGTGAACAATAGACCTCTCTTCCTCCATGTTATTATCTTTACCACAGTCTTACTAGTAGTTCTGTGAACAGTAGACCTCCCTCCATGTTATTATCATTACTACAGTCTTACTAGTAGTTCTGTGAACAGTAGACCTCGCACCCTCCATGTTATTATCGTTACTACAGTCTTACTAGTAGTTCTGTGAACAGTAGACCTCCCTCCATGTTATTATCGTTACTACAGTATTACTAGTAGTTCTGTGAACAGTAGACCTCGCACCCTCCATGTTATTATCGTTACTACAATCTTACTAGTAGTTCTGTGAACAGTAGACCTCCCTCCATGTTATCATTACTACAGTCTTACTAGTAGTTCTGTGAACAGTAGACCTCCCTCCATGTTATTATCGTTACTACAGTCTTACTAGTAGTTCTGTGAACAGTAGACCTCCCTCCATGTTATTATCATTACTACAGTCTTACTAGTAGTTCTGTGAACAATAGACCTCCCTCCATGTTATTATCGTTACTACAGTCTTACTAGTAGTTCTGTGAACAGTAGACCTCCCTCCATGTTATTATCGTTACTACAGTATTACTAGTAGTTCTGTGAACAGTAGACCTCCCTCCATGTTATTATCATTACTACAGTCTTACTAGTAGTTCTGTGAACAGTAGACCTCCCTCCATGTTATTATCGTTACTACAGTCTTACTAGTAGTTCTGTGAACAATAGACCTCTCTTCCTCCATGTTATTATCTTTACCACAGTCTTACTAGTAGTTCTGTGAACAGTAGACCTCCCTCCATGTTATTATCGTTAATACAGTCTTACTAGTAGTTCTCTGTAAAATAGACCTCCCTTCCTCCATATTTTTAAGTTTAGAAATTTTAATGTAACGTAACATAATTTGAAATTGGTATTTTCTAAAAGTTTCTTTCCACTAAAATAATTCCATTATTTTTTTGCGACTGCATCGTGCTGCGGGAAAAAGGACAGCTTTAGAAACGAGGAGATAAACTCTAATATAATACGAGCAACAATGAACAAGCTGGTCTGGTACACTTTAACAATAGTTCAGTTGAAGTCACATTATATTTGTTGATAAGCAATTCAACAGAGCTATTTAATTTTACTGGGATATGTACACAACGCTTGTTCAAACCTGGTGGAATGAGAAATGTAAAAGTTTAGCAGTGAACATAACTCGCATGTGAATGGAAAAATACTCTTAAGTAGGCCTACTCCTGACCTGACCGGAATTCGAATTCCAACCTTCTTGTTCCCAACAAACTAGACTATAAGAGCTTGACTTTTAAAATATATTGTTCATCCAACAGGGTGTAATGATATAAAAAAATAAAAAATAAATGAATGATAAGATACGTTAGTAATTAACTTTAAGATAACATAAAAATAGTAAAGCTGAAACTATGATTGCGTTTGGCAAACAAGTCTCGCAACTATATTTACCCATGGTTACGTTAATCTTTACTTTTTCTCTTAACTTTGACCGAACAACTCATCTTCCATTTCCATCGCTCCGACGTTACGTGACAAACAAATGCAGTCCCTCCAGCGTAGGATTGAGGGCAACTGAAAGCTAGCGTAAGATTTTCATTAGGAACATTGGCTGAAAGTAACTAATGATAATCTATTTGGAAATAATAATAATTTTCTTAGTAATGCTTTACTATCAATCAAAAGCGTTCTCAAACGCTTCTAAGAACACTTCCCCAAGAATTTATTTATAATTGACCTTTTAGAAACTAATTTAAAGAACAAAAAATTGTAATATAACCATTATAGTTTTTTTTCGTGGTTGTGCCAACAAGATATGTTGTTATTATTATTATTATTATTATTATTATTATTATTATATTATTATTTTAACCCCTGAATTGAAGCATAGGGCAGCAACAAAGCTTCGTTATTCAGGTTAAAAGATATACAGAATTACATTGCATGCAATAATAAATTAAAAAGTATTTTATCCACAATTATATCTAGGTAAATGTTTTTTTTATTTCTTGGAGAAAAAGAGCCATAGAATGTATAGTTCTCATAATGAAACCTTTTTATTTTTTAAACCCAAGCGTATGAACACAATCGAATGCGATTTGTATGAAGTCATCAACCAAGCTAATTTTTTTCCAGTTCGACATCTTTATTAATGAAGAGAAGGCAGCGTTTTATAAGCTCTCATTTGTAGAGCATTTTTAAATTCAGACACAGAAGCCGCCTCAACAAAAAATAAACATTCTAAAGGTTATTTGTATAAGTTCCTATACAATTAATGTAAAAACGTTTAAAAAAATAGCTAAAAAATTGTTTGTTTTGAAGGTTTTGATTGCCAAAAGTGACGACGGCTTAACATAATATGGTTTGGCGAATGGATACATGAGATTATTGATCTTGTAACTTTTGATAGCTGCCACCTATGACCACTCATTAAGCTGGATGGACAGTGGTTCGTCGATCTCATACTACCATCAAGGAATAACAAAACAATTAAAATGAATAAAATAGTAACAATAACATTTTTACAGATTGGATGAGTGAGATTATCAAAACAAACCTTTAGCCTAAAAGAATACAACTGATTGAAAAAATACTAACAATTTCCGCTGTTGTTTTGTTCGGCGGCCATCATGGAACAGCGAAACAAGTTATTTTATAGCTTGATACAAGAAAAACACAGGATGTACATGTTTGATGTGTGTGTGTGTATATATATATATATATATATATATATATATATATATATATATAAATGCTGGAAGCTATGGAACATTACAATGAACCCAACAATTCAAGTTTTAAACAATGCGTGTAAAACTTGTATAAATGTAAGGCTCTATAGGATCAACCAATGTAAAGAGAATAGAATGAAGCGCCAGATGGAGAAGTACATCTGATTGGCTGGGCTTGTGACGTCACTCAGTACACAAGCCAGCGCGTTATATATATAAAGCTATATATATTATACATACACACACACACCACAAGAGAAACTAAGCTGTTAAAAATCAGATCCCGTTTTGAAACTTTAAATAATAAATACATCTTTAAAATTCACGTCTAATTACCGTAATTGTTTGACTATCTTCGTATTCAAATGTAGCTGCTGTGTACCCACCTCAGTGGCTGCATGGTATAAGGCACCACTCTAGTAAAAAATGAACTGTCGAGGACGGGGAGATCGAGGTTAGAATCTCGATCGGGTGTTTTGAGGGTGGTTTTCCCTAAAAGGTTTAACACTCTCTCTTTACGCAAATGCGGGTACGTTTCCTATAAATATAACCTTCCTTATCCCTAAAACCATTATGGTAGTTAGTATATATGCGTATATAACCCCAATGGGTAGTAAGGTGCGGTGCTTAAAAAACTGCGGTGTACTGGGTGATGTAAACAATGACAGCAAATTCCTCCAAGTGGCGTTACCTTTCTTCACGTGGGCTGAGTAATCGGATACTTATTGTTGAAATAATGTCATGTATTACAATACTTATTAAAGATAATGTGAACTGACACTACAATATACTACAACTACACGCAATTAAACCGTAGTCAATTTTATTGTAAAGTTAAAATGTTTTTGTTATTTGGTTCAAACATATGGTCATGCCAAATAAAATTCTAAATATTTATGTAAAACAATTATTTATATATCAACAATTTAATTATTATGAATACACAGGAACGGATTTAAAGTTGTGGAGGCCCAGCCATTAAACAAGGCCCTCTCCCCTCACACCCAACGTTTCTTCACTTTAATTTTGTATTCGAATAATTAACTGCTAAAAGATCATATAAATAAGAAACTATCGTAATCATAATTAGTTAGATCTGTTTAAAACAATATAAACTATATATAATCTATATTTCGTTTGTTTTTAGTTATAAGTACAGAAAATAATGTCAACACTTTGAATTTTTTTTACTCGATTCATAAATTCATAAATAAGTTTGTGGTTGCCCTCAGATTTGTAGAGGCCTTGGGGCATGTGCGCCTGTGAATATGTAAGGGGAATATTTTGTGATTGGATTGTTATTTGACAGACAATCAACCTAGTTAAGCAATTGTGTTGTCTCATTAAAGTAATTAGTTGGTAAATTAATAACAATTAATGCAGTGCTGGATTAATGTATTTGGAGGTCCTGGGCTATTGAAGAATTTGGGGCCCTATTTATTCATGCATCGTAAGATATCCAGCAGACCAAGCATCTATAGAACATGCCAGTTTATTTGTACATTTATAGGAAGTGCACACGCATTTGCGTGGAGAGAGAGGGAAACCACTTAGAATAAAAAACTCAGTGTACCCGAGTGGGATTTAAACCAGATATCCTCTTAATTGGCATCTAGTCTAGTGTGAGAGTAGCGCCATAAACCATGTAGCCACCGAAGTGGGCTATTTTGTGAATTAATTGCCTACTAAATTTACTTTGGAAACGTATTTATGATTCCGTCAAGATAGAAAGAGAGTAAGGAAAACACGCCGTCCTTAACATAAAATATGTACAATTCGTTACATAAAAATATAACTTAACAAGTTCTGTTGTGAATTACACTCTGGAAATTTTTGAGTATATTTTAAATAATTGACACTAAAAATAATGAAGTGAACTAAAAAATATACTTTATTTCCTGTTGAATTGTTAATAAACTATGAGGCACATCTTTTGAATTAGCGCAGTCACGTTCGTATTGAGTCGTAGGCTGGTGTAGATCACATACATTTATTTGTTATCTCACCTTTTAGATTTTGTTAGTAGATTAATTAATTTAAGTCGATTATAACCAACCCCGTGATAAAAAAATAAATAAAGCAGTGTTACTCGAGAAAGAGATACTATATCCAGTAGCGAAACCACGAGTTTTCAACCGTGCAAACAGAGCTTGTTAAAAAAATACTGGTAAAATGTTTTTGCAACTCGATTGAACCTACAGCCAATGAACAAATATTCTCGTGTGGTTTAGTCTAACAGAAACGGAACTGGGAGAACATCACACAGGTACGCTTCTAACAAGGTATGTGTACTGTACCGCTTCTCTCTCTCTCTCTCTTAGTATCCAAAGTTACTGAATTGAATATTATAAAGAACGTACTTGGTAGAATAGCAATTAATTGACTGGTACACTACTTTGGTCAATTAAACAATATAAATTATGAATGTAACAAGGAATTAATTTATTTAAAGAGAAATTGTTATCCTTTGAATAAATTAATTACTTGTATTATTCATAATTTATATTGTTTAATTGACCAAAGTAGTGTACTAATCAATTAATTGCTATTCTACCAAGGTACGTTCCTTATAATATTAATTTCACATTTCTTCTTACTACAATTACAATGAATATAACTAAAATTAATGTTACTGAATTGAATAAAAAGTGTGAACAGTAATATTTTACTAAAAAACTGTATAAATACGAGTATAATTTATAGAAAAAAGCAAGGTCCCTTGATTCTATACATTATCAACATTTAGTTAAATTAATTAAGGTGAGGGGGAAAAAGAGGCGAGAAAATGTCAAGTGTGTTTGCAGTTTTTATAGCAAAACATTTTTGGTTAAAATAAATAAAATATTGCTCCAGTAGCAACGTTTAGTTTAATTATCTTCACACGGTGATATCAACAGTTGTTGAATATCTGTCATGAGCATAGCGGCATTAGACGAGAGACTTTTTAAACGAAGATAAAACGTTGTCGTTAAATTTCCGAACATCCTCGACTGATATTCAACAACTGTTGGTATCACCGTGTGGATAATATTAAACTAAACTTTGCTACTGGAGCAATATTTGATTTATTTTAACCAAAAATGTTTTGCTATAAAAACCGCAAAAACAACGGCCTTTTATCTCGTCCTCTTCCACTTCTCCTTAAGGGGGGAAGGCGGATATTCTTACTAAACAAAGTTTATTTTAAACAACATTCTGAGAATATAAACCACAAGGGAAAATTGTCCTGAGGTCGAAAATAATATTACAAACCCAGTTAAACATCGTAAATCTAAGATACACACATATTAGAGAATAAACATGAAACATACTAAAATATTAAGTAAAAAAGAAGAGGGGTTAAAAAAAAAAGAAGATAGTTTACCCTTTTTATAACCCACGTGGATAGCATGTAAACCTAACCACAGGTCTATTAGACTGATACCCGCCTCGTTGGCGTAGTTGGCTAACGCCCTAGTCGTGTTGAGCTGCTCGACTGCTGAAGACGGGGAGATCGAGGTTCGAATCTCGGTCGGGTGAACTGGGGGTGGTTTTTCCTAAATGGTTTTCCACTCTCCCTCCACGCAAGTGCGTATTTACTTCCTCTAATTCAACCTTCCCAATTCCTAATCCATTAGCGTAATTAGTACTTAAAGCGTATAGCCCGAACGGGTAGTAAGACGCGGTGCTAAATAATAATAAAAAATATTAGACTGATCTTATATTGATATTCACACAACAATGTCATCTTAAAGAATAGGTCTACTAAAAAAAAATTGGAGATAATTAACAATGACCAAGAGCCCCTCTTACCCCAAATATTTTTTCACAACAGTGTCAGTCATCTAAGAAAATAAAACGAACTAAAATCCCATTTATTCAAGAAATTTACCCATCTATGTCCAAAACTTGCTAATTTAGATATGAGTAAAAAAAACCCTGTAAAGGTTGCAAGTTAAAACATGTAAGTTACATATTAGAAATAACATTAATTTGAAAGATGTAAACAATAGGATGTAAACAAGTCCTAGGCCAGATTAAGAAAAATAAACAAATGATTAGAAATATACATTTTAAAGAGCAAGCACCCCAGCACTGTTAACATTAAAAACTATCAAAATGTAACGTTACCTTACAGGAAAGAGCCTGGACGCCCGGCTTGTGCGAAGTGTGGGAGTTAAATTATTATTATTATTATTATTATTATTATTATTATTATTATTAGCACCGCGTCTTACTACCCGTTCGGGTTGTACGCACTTACGCTAATGTGTAATGGTAGGGTGATTGTGAGATGAAATAAAGTTTAACGTGGAATCCGAACCACGGTGGAGGCCTGGCATTCCACACATTCACAAGTTGTGATTAATACACGTCTTGTCAGAGGTGAAGGAAGGGTCCGGCAATCAGATAAGTCTGTGCCGGGACCGAGGATTGAACCCCGGACCCCCAGCACAGAAGTCTGACACCATAACCCTAGACCACCAGGTCACCCGGGAGTTAAAGAGAAAAGAAAAGATCAAGAAAGATGTCAGAAATGTGTGCAGTGAATTCGTATTTGAATGATTACTCGACATTTTCCGTGGTGACGATGGGGGACAAAGCGACAAAGTTTCTTGTTATTAATCCCAGAATGCCCCTATTATGACAGAATGAAGATTTGTGTATAACTCTAAGCTGTGAATCCATTCTAAAAAGGTCAAAAACGACATTTTCAATGCAGTTTTTATCCAATTATCATTTAATATTTCAACAATATTCAGGCCAGGCCGCCACCGTGGTTCGGATTCCACGTTAAACTGTAGGCCCTTCATTTCATCTCACAATCACCCTACCATTACACATTAGCGTAAGTGCGTATAACCCGAACGGGTAGTAAGACGCGGTGCTAATAATAATAATAATAATAATAATAACAATATTCAGTATTAGGAACTTTTATTAACTCTTTTTCTCCATTATCGTTTGATCAGAAATGATCCACGTGCAATAAATTGTAACTACCTTAACTTTGCATGGAAGCGTCATAAATAACAGTCAAGAAGTTACCAAAGAATAACAGCATATGTTTTATTTGACATATTAGAAATGAATGATACACAATAAATGTTTCAAATGCCGTGACATCGCCCAAGTTGAGTTAAGTCGAAGAGTTATAGTTAAATATAATATATAATAAAATGACTAGAATTTAATATAAACATATTATTTAATTAGTATGCACGTAAAGTTGAGTTTAAAGTGAGAGACAACTATAACTATCAACAAGTTACGACTCAAAAGTTTGAATATGAATTAAACTCAATTCAAAATATTTAGTCACCTGTTGACAATGATTTGTATACAATAAAGTTTTTAGAGAAAAAGTAATAACTTTCAAATATAATAAATCCTGCGCTTTGCGGTTAAGGTATTTGAACTGTACAGTAATTAAAGTCCCAAAGGACGCAATGTAAACATCATTTACTAAGCGCCTTACACTCATGTGCTAATAATATGTACTCTAACATAATTGAAGTTAAGATACATAATGTATGATATACTTGGAGATATCTTACAATCCTAACAATGTTCAAATGCATCAAAGTTTAATAGAACAGTACTAAATATATATATGTGCTCAGCCCAAACTGGGATTTAAAGAAATTAAGTAATGAGTCATGAATCTAAGGAACCAAAGCGTTCCGCTTTCCCATAGCAATATAATGTAATTCAAAGCTATCAAAAATACAAAGCGCCACTCTAATAGTTTAAGAGCTTCCTTCTCGTACTATCAAATATTAATTTCCAAGCAATAATTGTTATTAGCATATTGCTTACAGTTTAAGTCCTCGATTCCCACATGATAAAATGAAATTTAGACTATCGAGGAATTATTTACTCACACAATAACTATTTGGTTTAGCACCACAACATAACATAAGTTTGAAACAGTTAAAGTTATAAGCACATATCTGAACGTTAAAGTGCTCGGTCCCTCATAACAATATGTAAATTTAAACTATCTAAGTTAAACATAGTCTACTCAAAATATTCTGAAAATAACATCAACTGCTAATCAGACAGATGGCAAGAGCGCAATTAGACGCAAGTCGTCAAGCGGCGAAACAGAAGTTACTTTGCATAGGAGAATGGTTAAGTTCCCCTAATAGGAAAAATACTAATAGATACGTGGTTAAAAATTAACCACGATGATACCAAAAGACCCATCCCGTAATAGAAATTTAAATTAATAAGTCCGAAAATAATAATTTTGAAAAGTTCCCCATAATATAACCGAAAGAAAATTTTGAAGAATAAAATGAAGTCCAAGCTTATTTTCCGCTCTCACCTAGTAAGCCAGAGATCAATGAGTGCTCAAGCAAACCAAACATCGCAATATATAGCCGACACAAATACATGACATGCCCACAAACAGCGCTTAGGAAGGATTGCGGTGACTTTAGGAACTTGTAAAAAGTCCTGGAACCATCTAGGTGGCGGAGACGAAGACTAAACTCGTGGAGTTGCCGTTACTTGTTTGTTTCTGGGTGGGGCTTCCTTTATGAGCAGACCATTTAGTCCGTAGGATTGAGTGCTAGGGAGAGGAAGTCGCGGCACATGTGCTCCGGTGTTTAAGTCCAACAGGCCAGAGGGTGAGTGTTCTCCCATTTATTGAGCTTGTTGTATTATTTTTGTAACATGGTTACAAAGTGTTAGTGAAAATGTACGATTTCTAACCGACTGTATCACAAGAGTTGATGGTATGTAATGCACGCTCTTAACAGAGAGTCAAATAGTTTTGCACAAAGATAGGATTATTTATTATAAGTTATAATAAATTCAAAATTTTTGTCCACATAGCAACAACTTTAAAAAAAACTAAAGAAAAGCTACAATTGACAGTCTACAGCTTTTGCCACGAGATCACATCTCAGTCACAGTGCCTCAGTTAGAATAAAGATCAAACACTTTGTACAGTTTTTACATAAAATAGATAGAAATTAAAAAAAACACACAATACTGTCACTCAGCATAAAACTTTGATAACACCACGCCAACGCTATTAGAGCTGAGGGGGAAGAACATCACACAGGTATAGTTTTAACAAGGTTGTTTGTTGTAACCCCCCTGGCAACATCCCACGGTCCCCCACTACCCTCATCCTTAAAAACAAATACCATGTTTGACACGTGGACGTGATACCTCTTTATACTCTAACCTCCTATTTTCCCTCCACATAATACGTGTTAGTCAGATTGTAGTCTGCATACGTATAATCAAGTACTAATTAAAGAGCAGCCAACTACAATTAGAGCTTAGGACTCGTACACGAGTCGAGACACAAAGCCACGTCATAACAAATAATGATTGACACGTCACCTTTATGCGCTTTCTATTAATTAGAGTATTTAGTGTCCACTTTCTAAACACACATACTAATGTTTGATTCACACGTTCACCGAAAATAAAGTAAAATCTGATTAAGTGGTGCAGAAATTCCCACGCTGTACATTGATCCATGATGCATCGCAACGTAAACATAAAACCTCTGATTAACAACATATTTATTTTATAGTGTATATTTGAGATCATTGTTAACGGCAGATGTTTTCAAATATAACGCTGTGTCGTGGAATAATCCAATACATCGATACATACGTTTTACATTAACGGATTATTTAAAATCTCCTTACAAAGGCTAGTTCTAGCTCTACAGCCATGCGCACCGACTTAAGATGGTTGGTTTTGAGATAATTATGATCGGTTCTCCCGTGCCGAAGATCTCAAGACAAAGCGGATGAAGTAGAGATGAGTTGAACTTTAGCGGAACAGCTCGTGCCAATGAGGCGGACGGACCTCTTGCGATTGGCTTAGAGTTCGTCACGTGGCCTTGTTTCTGTCTTGCTCTTTTTTTCGGTGAAAGTGTGACTCCACAGTAGCACAGGAACAAGCTTAACCGAAGACGAATTCTAATAATAATAATAATAATATTATTAATTAATATTAGCACCGAGTCTTACTACCCGTTCGGGTTATACACTTTAAGTACTAATTACGCTAATGGATTAGGAATTGGGAAGATTGAATTAGAGGAAGTGAACCCGCATTTGCGTGGAGGGAGAGTGGAAAACCATTTAGGAAAAACCACCCCCAGTTCACACGACCGAGATTCGAACCTCGATCTCCCCGTCTCAGCAGTCTAGCTCAACACGATAAGCGCGCTAGCCAACTACGCCACCGAGGCGGGTGAATTCTAATAAATTCAATCCTAATGCTTACTTAGATCAATGAGTAACATTTGTTTTCCCTAGCTGACAGCAACAACGAAATATAATTACCGGTGCCCTAACTTACTTAAGAATGAAAGGAAATATCAATGTTTGTTGTAATTTTATTTGTAAAAAACGGATAACCCGTGTTTTAAAACCATCAGAAAATCTCGTAAATTTTTTTTCCACCGAATTTTAATATCTGATCGGGCAAAACATATACACCTTACATTAACTACGCTAGTGATAACATTATTAAGAAGGTATATTTTAGAGTAAATGCACCCACATTTGCGCAAAGAGAATGGGGAAGCCATTTATGAAAAACTCTCAATACACTTGACTAGAATTTGAACCAGGATATTGCCACTAATGGCAATATGGTCTAACTCTAGAGGGACGCATTAGACCATACGACCACCGATGCGAGAAAGATTGTTTTATAAATTTATTAAAAAAATAATATAAAAGTAAACGAAACCAAATATTCAAATTAAAACTTGGAATTTGTGATTTTTACATATTTTTTTAATATTGGGACGAATTTTTGATAAACCAGTGGTGTAGCAAGGATTATTTACAGAGTAATGCAGAGCTTGTAAAAACTATACCTGTGACATACTCTCACTGATTCGGTCCCCATTTGACAAAAAAAAAAATTACTATTATATACAACTATGTATCAAAAGAGTATGTGGGCTTTTGTTTAGCGTCGCGCCTTACTACATGTTCGGGCTGTACCTCTATGCATTAATTACGTTAATGTGTGTTAGGGATGAGAAAGGCTGAATTTATAGGATATGTACCCAAATTTGCTTGGAAATAAAGTGGGAAACCGTTTAGAAAACCACGCTCAGTACACCAGACCGGGATTGAACCTCGATCTCCTCGTCATCGCCAGTCTAGTCTATTGCGAGAGTAGTGCGTTAGAGAATGCGGCCACCAAACGAGTTGCATACATATTAATTACGCTAAATTGTTATGGAGGAGGAAGATTTGTTTAGGAGAAAATGTAGCCTAACTTGCGTGTCGAGAGGGTGAGAGAATCATCTAGGAAAAAACCATCATCATTATACTCGGCTGGGATTTGAATCCAAGCCTTTCCCGTCACCTGCAAACCAGATTACTATATAAAAAATTAATCAAATAACTTTTTTATACATTAAATTTCTGAGTGATAAAGTAGGCCTGCGCTAGATATAAATACAGGAAAATAATACTCCTAAAACAAGTCGGACATACCTAAGCATTATCACAAAAAGGAAAAAACCCCTAAGACTACTCGGGACGAGTTTTGTCTGGATCGAATACATATGCTTATTTTAGAAAAAATATATTTTAAAATGAAATTGAGAATGTGTAACTGTAATTAGAAATTCTGAATAACAAAACTACAGTTCCATTTAATATAATGGATGCTCAAGTCATAGATTAAACCAACACAGATTAAATGACTTCTGTTATAGCTTCAGATAGCAAGAAAAAAAAAACTGTTTTCGGAAAATAATTGCTGAAAGTTTTTTTTTTCTTTTTCTAAATGACGCATTGCCATGGTAACCTTACATAAATAGACTACATAATCTTTAGTGTAGCTTTAAAACCCAACCAGATGGTGACTTTGCTACGACCCATTTTATTCTACTCAGCCTATAGCCGTATGTTTTTCTTTATATTGCAATATTATCCGTCTCCATTTCTTAAATGTATAATATAATAGTGGGCCGTTATTTTTTCATGGCATCTTTTCTTGCGATGGGATTGTTTTCTTTATGTGTAGTATCCCATTTTCTTCAAACAAGGTAGTTCTTTATAGTGCTACCAAATGTTTATAGGCATGTTGACTATTATTATTATTATTATTATTATGATTTTAAGACGCCTCGACACACGGCCAACTTTATGTAAGAACCACAAATTTAAACTTTAAAGATTAAAAAAAAACACATTAAAGTTAAAGGATTGAAATGGGGTAAGGGGGTTATGTAAAACTATGAAAAGCTAAAAACCTCTTTCAGCTAGTATACTTACCTCCCCTCCCTCCGAATCGTGTCTTACTACCTGTTCGGGTTATAGGACTATTTACTAATTAATTTAATGTGATAGGGGTAAGGAAGGTTGAATTGTGAGGATGTGCACTAGCATTCGTGTGGAGGGAGAGTGGGAAACCATTTAGGAAGAACTACCTTCAGTACAACCAACAGCCAGTCTATTGTGAGAGTAGAGCCTTAGACCATGCGGCCACCAAAGTGGATATATATATATATATATATATATATATATATATATATATATAATTGAATATTCAGTTTAATTATACTAGTAAGTTAGAGGATAATGAAGGTTTAATTTAGAGGATGTGTGTTCGCATTTGTAGATTGAAAACTATTTAGGGGAAAAAGCACATTAAGTTCATCTGTCTTGGATTAAAACCCCGACCTACCCATAACCGGTAAACAAGACCGTGTGAGCTTGACATCTAGTCAACGTGCCCACCGATTCGGTTATTAATATCCTTTACATAAGTCCCCCATCAGGGACACCAACCCCACACCCGCGAACACGTGAACAATGGAGCTACCCGCTTCAGTGTCCGCATGGTCTAAGGCGTCAATCTCGCAATATACTGGACTGCCTATTACAGGGAGATTAGGGTTTCAATCTTAGAGAGTTTTTTTTAAAGGTTTATTCTTCCTTCACGCAAATGCGGTCACACTTCCTCTAAATTAAACCTTTTTCACCCTTAACATATTAACGTAATTAGGATACGCACATATACGAGTAACCCAAACCGATAGTAAGATGTGGTGGTAAAAAAAAAATAAAAAAAAAATAAAGGGTTAGGCCCGTAACATCTAATTTGTCGATGACTGAATTCTGTGTCTGAATTCGCCAACTAAAGATACAATAAAAAAAGAGCACGTTGAGATGAATGGATCAAACTCGAAATAAGTTTTTAGTGGAAATGGGTCGAAACCTATATTTCTAGAATCCGATTCCAAAATTTTCTTTTGAATCTCGAATCCAAATTAGAATTTTTTAGTCTTAAAAAATACATTTTTAGTATGTCAAAAAGTGAAAAATAGGTTTTAAAAAGGCAAACAAATTGACATTTTAGAATGTTTGGCATAACTGAACATTCCTATTCTATTTATTTGTCTTTTATATTATGTTTCAAGAACAAAAAATACATTAAACATTAGGTGACCTGGTGGTCTAGGGATAAGGTGTCAGACTTCTATGCTGGCGGCCGGAGTCCAATCCTCGGTCCCGGCAAAGATTTATCTGATTACCAAACCCTTCCTTCACCTCTGACAAGACATCTTGTGAATGTGAGGAATGCCAGGTCTCCACCGTGGTTCGGATTCCACGTTAAACTGTAGGTCCTTCATTTCATCTCACAATCACCCTACCATTACACATTAGCGTAAGTGCGTATAACCCGAACGGGTAGTAAGACGCGGTGCTAATAATAATAATAATAATAATAATAATAATAATACATTAAACATTATATTATTTTTCTATAAAAGAATTTAAATTTAAGAAAGGCGATTTTGTTCTGTTATTTTTTACATAAAAGAAGCTAAATTGTCATTATTTTTTTCTAAATGAAACTAGCTAGCTTCCAGAATCTTGTAACTTTAGTTACAAGTTTCTAAATCTAATTTTTTAGCACTGCTTCTTACTACCCGTTCGGGTTATACGTTTATGTATCTAAATTTCTACAAAGTGTCTGCTACGAATAAATTTATGAACATTTGAACCAGTGTCATTGGTGAAATTTGAAGTAAGATAGTCGTTTAATAGAAGAAGATCAAAGTAAAAGAGTAATGGGAGATACTAAAAGAAGGTTTAATTTAAAATGTAAAAGATGTGAGGGTGGAAAATAAAGGGAAGATAGTAATTTCAGAATGGAGAGTTGTTTTCCGTCAATTTACGACAAGCAATCTTCTGAAAAGTCTCACAAACACAGAATCAGAACCGAGAGGTTCAGCAGGAAATGAAGTGGACAAGACAAATAGAAACTAGGTATTCGATTCAGAAGAGGTCAAACAAACTAAAACAGGATTCGGCAGCGAAGGGAATATAAACCCAATACATGGATTAATTTCGACGTAAACTTGACGAAATAAACTAAAGCGCGTTTCATTCTCTTGATTGATGTATACTTATTTACTTTCTCGAAATGAAGGGAGCTATTCTAGGAAAAGTAATTAATTATATACAGATTTTGATAGTCCAATTTTTATAAAAAGGTCTTTTAAAAACGTAAAAACAATTTTTTGCTGACAAAATTGATACAATTTTTTTATTTTATAAGTGTTGTTGTGTAGATATTGATATTGTACAACAAAAGCACCAACTGTAGATCACATGACTCTAAGTATGAATACATGAAAGTAGATCAAGTAACTTTTCTAACTCTCAGACAAGGGCCTTCCAATAAGACTTGACCCGCTTCGGTGGCTGCATGGTCTAAGACGCTCCTCTCGCAGTAGACTAGATTGCCGATGACGGGGAGATCAAGTGTACCGAGGCTTTTTCCAAAATGGTTTTCCAATCTAACCACATGCAAATGCAGTTACACCTCCTCTAAATATAACCTTCCTAATCCATAAAACCATTAGCGTAGTTAGTATATGAGCGTATAACCCAAACGGGTAGCAAGACGCGATGCTAAAAAGAATAGACTTGTTATGAAGGAAGAATCTTTTTTGACAGTTAAGTCACTACAACTTTTATATATTCATGCGTAAAGTTATGTGATGTCCAGATGATACTTTTGATAAATAATATAAACATAATATAAAATAAATACCGAAAAATACAGGAAAATTATATCAATGTTTACCTTAAAAAATTTTGTTTTTAATTCTTCTAAAACTTTCTATAAATCAAAAAGGCTCATAAGGATTTAAAGCAGTTGTAACTTTATTCCCACTTTATTTCATTAGTTTAGTTTTTTATTCATGACATTTTTCTTGGTGCTATTCGACTGATTATATCAGCATATTATTTAATTATATATCTGACAGAGAATCTAATTCCTCAACCGTCAATTATTCTTCACCGTGAAAGGGAAATATAATTAATTCACGACCTAAGTTTTCCTGAATGACAGCTCGAAATGTTACTAGTAGTCCCTAATATATCACTACGCCAACAGCTGACATCTATCACTTTGGATAACTGTAATGAAAACAAATAGTAATATATTAATGTGATGGCTTACCACAGTAATTTAGGCCAATATTATTTATATATTTATTTGAGGACGAACACAAAGTTTATTTATTGTTTTATTCACACCACTTTCACAAAAACTTCTAACAAACATAACTTCAAAATGGCGACTGACGAATTTAAACCATATGGTTGAACATGATGGTAAACAAGTTTTTTACAATGATGCAGATACGCAGTTGATGAAAATATTTTATTAAGCTAAATATTTCAAAGTTAGATAAAATAATCATAAAATAATTTATTGTATGTAAAAAAATGACAACAATTTTCTCTTTTCCAAGTAAATACGAGGCCTGTATTAAAAGATATTGATGTGTGCACTATATTACACAAAATCAATAACGTTCCCAAACGAAGAATAAGTACTTTTAATTATGTTTAAAATATTGTTTCGAGTTGGAAAAAAAGAAATTATTTAAAAAAATGAAATAGTATGAGAAAACTTAAGTTTACGTTATTTTAAATGTAATATATAACAGGTAATTAAAGATCTTTACATTTATAACAAAACTGTGATCTTTTACAAGTGTTGGCAACCCAAAACCTAAACATATGATTTTCGAACTGTCATCCAGGTAAAAACATATCTGTAAGTCTGTACCCAATTTTCCTTTTATTTAAAAGTAATCAAATTTCTTGTTCTTAGAACTATATATATTACACAGATATATATATTATATATATATATATATATATATATATATATATATATATATATTACACAGATATATATATATATATATATATATATATATATATATATATATATATCAGAGAGATATATATATATATATTATATATTATATATACCTGTCCGAGCTTTATGCATAGCCTAAGCACTAATTAAGCTGTTAAGTGTTAGGGAATAAAAATATAGAATTGAGAGAAAGTGTTCTTGCATATACGGGAAAGATAATAGAAAGCTATTTAGGAAAAATACCTTCAGCACACCCGACCGGGATTCAAACCCCAATTTCTCAACCACAGGCATTCAAGTATATTGCGAGAGTTACTTATTAGTTAAATCATTTGACCCCCGCAGAGGGCGAATATATATTAATATCCTTATAAATAAAATGGTTACGTATTAAACGAATTATTATAGGCTTATTGTGAAGGGTGAAGACTGTGGTTAAAGCGCCAACCTCATCCAGTTTACTGGGTATGGAGAATTTGGGGCTCGTTTCTTGGCTGGGTGCATTGAGGTGGATTTTTAATAGTTGTTTTCCTCTCTCTGTCGACTCAAATGCGGGCGTGTTTCATCAAAATGTGATCTTACTCATATCTACGCTATTGGTGTAAATATTAGGATAATTCGAATAGGCTTTTAAAAATTACCTTTATCATTTGTGAAATGCTCCTAATCTGGATTTTTAGTTTTTTTTGTGTATACATTTTTTTTAGCACCGTGTCTTACTACCCGTTCTGTTTATAAGCTTGTGTAATAATTAAGGTGACTGGCGGTCTAGGGGTAAGATGTCGGACTTATGTGCTGGAGGTCCGGGGTTAAATCCTCGGTCCCGGCACAGATTTATCTGACTGACCAAACCCTTCCTTCATCTCTGACAAGACGTGTATTAATCACAACTTGTGAATGTGGGGAATGCCAGGCCTCCACCGTGGTTCGGATCCCACGTTAAACTGTAGGTCCTCCATTTAATCTCACAATCACCCTACCATTACACATTAGAGTAAGTGCGTATAACCCGAACGGGTAGTAAGACGTGGTGCTAATATTAATAATAATAATAATGTAATAACTATGTTGATGTTTTTTGGTATTATATAGGTTATAATAATATGAAGTGTACCCGTATTTGCGTGTAGGGCAAGTAAAAAACAGTTTTGGAAACCCACCCTCAGTATATCCAACCTATATTCTCCCCGTCATCGGCAGTCCAGTCTACTGGGAGAGTAGCGCGTTAGACCACGCGGTCACAGAAGCGGGTAATAAAACTATTAACTGTTTCATTTTATAGTATAAAGTCTGTCCCATTTGAGAAGATTTTTTGGGGAGGCGGAAAAAGAGGGGTGACCGTGTATTCCATATACCCCCCCAACTCCCCTATCCACCACTATCAATGCTCGTGTTCGACATTATGAAGTTTTAGTTTGAATATTTTCAGCAAACTTTTCATATATGTGATTCACCGACCAGTACAGGAATGTGTGACCTCTCGCTGCTCGCGAGTAATAAATAATGACAAACCCTCCTCCTCCTGGCCCCTCAGGCCTAACGTCAGTCCATATCCCGGACTCGCCGCTCGCGAGGGAACCCCTGGAGGGTTTGTTATAACTATGAGGTACGACGAGGCTTTGTAGCGGTCAACGAAGGGAGAGTGTTCTTTATGGACTGCGCGTATTGTATCCGCAATATTGAGTATTTATTTGTTTACTTTGCTGTATTTACATTATTTTTTATCATCATGTATATACACACACACCTAATCAACATATTTTCTGTCTGCTTTAAAAACAAAATTCGTGCCACCGTTTGGTTTATACGCATATGAACTAATAACACTAAGGAGTATCAAAATGCAAGTAGCAAATTATTGTAATTACGGGAATGTCCGTTTGGAGGAGACACTAATAACAATTATCTATCTCGATAGTAAGTGAGTGCTCCGACACTAACCTAAGTCAAGGAAGGAAGACCTGCCTACTTCGACAGGCATGCGTTCTAAATATAAAGCTCATCTAGTTTGGCTCACCGGCGACGGGGAGGTCAAGTTTAAAATACCAAATGGGTCTACTTCGGGTGTTTATTTCCTAAATAGTTACAACACTCTCTCTCCACGCAGATGAGCTACATTTACTCTATTAGTTATAACCTCCTCATCCCTACCCCATTAGTGTAGCAACCCGCTTTGGTGGCCGCATTGTTTAAGGCACTACTATCGAAATAGACTAGACTGGACGAAGAAGGTGAGATTGAGGTTCGATCCCGGTTGGGTGTACTGATAGTGAGTTTCCCTTACTGGTTTTCCACTCTCCCTCCACTCAAATGTGGATACACGTTCTTTAATTTCAACCTTTCTAATCCCTGAAATATTAGTGTAATTAGTAGGCTACATAGGCGTGAACAGATAATAAGACACGATGCAAAAAAAAAAGTTTAGCTGTGTAAATAGCCCGGACGATAAATACTATTCCATAGTGATATCCAAACAACTGTTAATATAAGGAAATGAAACTTTCTCTCCATTTATAACCTCTGTATCTCTCTTAAAAAGTCAACTTTCAAAAGAGTTTTTTTTTGTTTTTTCTTTGCAATCATTTGCCACCATAATCTTTGTCAACTACGTTCAAGTTCACTTCTGAACAGAAAGTAAAAATAAAATGAAATCCAATTTTAGATTCGCTGCAGGCCAACAAATACTCACGTAACTTATGTTTTTATTACCAATAACAATGAGATTTACTCATTCCCCACCCCCTCCCCTCCACCGCATCATATTACCCATCTGGGATTTGAATTTAAATTTAGCTGAGGATGAGTACGGTAGAATTTAAATTTAGCTGAGGATGAGTACGGTAGAATTTAAATTTAGCTAAGGATGAGGACGGTAGAATTTAGAAGCAAGCGTATAATTTAGAGATGTACCTGAATTTGCGTGGAGGGAATTGAAAAACCATTTAGGAAAATAACACCGCCAAGTACAGCCTACAGAGATTTGAACACACACCTCCCCGTAATCGGCAAACCAAGCTATAGTCCATTTGCCATAGGAGTGTAGGTAAGTGACACCAATCAAAAGTTACCAGAGTTAATATGTATCCATTCGTCAAGCCATATGAGCTGTAAGACCACGTTGTTTTGTCACTTTTGGCTATCAAAACTTTCACAACAAACAATTTGTTTTTAATCATGTTTTTCTTTTTAACTGTTTTTATAATTTTATTTTTCCAGATGTCAGCTACCAACCCTCCTATAACGAATGGACTCTAGATGAGCCTGAAATTTAGCCCACGTGCTCACGGATACGAGTTTTTCATTTCTTAAGTAATAATACGTAGCATACGTGTAGATCTATTATTCAGTTTATATTTAGTTTCATTCGAAAATATCGACATCGATGGCATTGGGGTAAAGTGCTCGTCTCAGGACCCGATGTTCTTGGGTTCAAACCCGGCCGGGATTGACGGATATTTCTTGAGTGTTAAACATCCGTAGCACAACCTCATTCGGAGGGGGAGTAAAGCCGTCGGTCCCAATGTCGATTATGGCGTGTAAAACAACCTTGGAGGAAATGTGAAAATACCTTTCCCCGGCAAAATTGATGTGTCCTTTTGTTCAAGCTCATATACATACTCGTGTTCTGATATAGAGTTGGTTTAGAAAATGCCTTAATTTATAATAATAGTAATAATATTTGAAAATGTTGTAATTCAAGGGACAGATAGATGGCTGAAGGGAGTAAGGAGGAGTGTGGAGGAAAGAGGAGAGGATTGAGCCAAGGTGGAGGGAGAGAGGGGGTGGAGAGGCTTGTGTTCCAAACAGACCCAGCCAATGGTTGGATACTGTCCATGATGATGATAAAGAAGTATCTACATCACATTAAGTAATTTAGTATACAATAAATCCATCAACACATCGAGTTTGACTATTTTAAACGCCTCTACTCGACAACTCACACCCTTTGATAGGTTATCCTGACAGAGTGATATATATATATATATATATATATATATATATATATATATATAGACACACACACACACACACACACACACACACACACACACACACACACACACACACACACACAGTGAAAGGAGGGACAGCCAATGACATTATTAACCTTAAATCAATAAAATATTATTCATTTTATACATCAATTTAAAACTAGTTGTTTTTTTCGTACTAAGTATGTGTATGAAAATATGTATATAGTGTCAAAGGCAATAGCGTATGCAAGATTTATTCAAAGAGGGGAAAAAAGGGGGATGCATCGGTAGGGGTGTGGATAAATAAACACACATTTAACCAAGCTAAGGTTTACACGCCCCGAACTGAGGTCAGAAAAGGTTCGCAGGGATTTAGGAAGTCTATTTCATTATAAGCTGAGGAGAGAGTAATTAGTTAATAAATACACACTTTTAATTGATTTCACTTTATTTTTTAAGGGTTGAGGGTGAAAATTCTCACACTATGATAGATTTATGTTCTCAAATTTTAAAACTACTATAACAAACCCACTTAGGTGGACAGTAGACAGACTGCCGAAGGCAGGGAGATTGGGGTTCGATCTTAGTAGGGTGCACTGAGGGTGGCTTTTCTTATATGGTTTTCTACTTTTACCTCCACGCAAATGCGGGTGCACTTAATCTAAATTAAACCTTCATAATCCCTAACAGATTAGCGTAACTAGTACATAGGCGTACAACCCGAATGGGTTGTAAGACGCGGCACTAAAAATAAACCCTACTAAAACAATCTACAATTATCTTATCATTCTCTATTTTATTAAAACTACTTAAAACTGGATTTACAGCTTTCGAGGAAAGTTAAATCTATGTTTATTACCATTACATTGGTTTCATAATCGTAACATTTTGCATGGAAAGTTGTATAAAAGGAGCAAATATCACCTTTTCATTAAATATAAAACTTAAACATCCAAAATTTGTTATCTTTCAAACGTATTTAATTACAAACAGTTTTTTAAACAACATGAGACCTGAAAAACTTTGTAGACGTCCATTACCGGCTAAAATATTGTAAAACAGAGTACATTTTTCCTCTTTTCCAGCCATTAATTTATTTTAATGAAATTCTCTCTGGTTTTATCATTCCATACCCCTTTTAATTATTATTGTAATATCCCCCCCCCCCCGGCCCCACAATGTTTTACTACTCATCCGTACTATTGGTATTTCAATCACACTCATGGAGTAAGGCTTAAAATTTATTATTATTTAGCACCGCGTCTTTACTACCCGTTCGGGTTATACGCTATAAGTACTAATTCGCTAATGGATTGGGAATTGGGAAGGTTGAATTAGAGGAAGTGAACCCGCATATGCGTGGAGGAAGAGTGGAAAACTAAGGCTTAAAAACATTAACTTGACGTTTAATCCGCTTGCTTACTGGTGCGTGTGTGACTAATATAATTATTATATATATATAATATATATTATGCGAAAATGTAAATTATTTAATTCACAATTCTGACAAGTTTTTAGCAAATATATATTTTAAGACAAAAAAAAAAGAGAAAGTCTGTGTGGTGTACCGTGCCATTTGTTTTATCTTATTTAAGAGGATATTTTGTATTTGTTTGATAAAGATATACACATAGCTTAACTCTAATAATACCCCCGCCTAGAATACCGACATCCATTCAATTTGTCAACCCTGTCAGACAATTTCTCCATCAAGTTGATAGCGATATATCTGCGGGATGCACAGGAAAACAAAATAGAAGATGGAAGTCTGAAAAGGTTGGTGACAAAATGTGTGAAAATAAACAACCTGCAACCGAGGGAAATAAGTCTCACACAGTGGCGAGGAAATGACTGTCTTGACATAAATATCTCTCTCCGCACAAGAACAAATAACGTTCAGTACAATTTTACTTAGGGAGAACTAGAAAATGTAGAACTACTTTCACAACAAGTCTTGTTATCTGCAGTCATACTGTAGATATTATCAATACCTATAAATATCACTAAATAATAAAGTAATTCTTTTTAAGCGTATGGCCTATTTGATAGGAGAGATTTTGATATCCAGGTTTGGCCGCCTTATATGTAGACTATTAGCCGCTCTGTGGGCACAGAACGTTACCCAGATACACCATAGGAGGTTGTCTACATGTCGTACCCGCGATGAGATGATGTGATGAATGTTATTATGATGTCGTGGAGCCGGCGTGAATCTAACCAAATTCTGGTGACGATTGGGATTATTCTCCTAAAGGGAAAAGTACCCAAAGGTACCAGCTGGGAATCGGACCCTGGACCCCTAAGCTCGTACCCGGGCGCACAGACCGCTACACCACGGGACCTGTTTTATAATCGATGACAGAAAAACACCAGAGTGCTATTTTGATAATCTGCGATATTGCCATAAAAGGCGACTCAATGGGACTAGAAGAGAGCAGGAGCTCTTTTAGTTCTGGTACAAGGGGAGGTTGGTGGACCTGTACAATAAATACCACTTAGATCTGGCTGAGAGCGGCAGCACCGAGGCAATCCGTCACTCCCGTGAACTGTAGATGATGATGATCGCTTTTTGAGGTTTTTTTACGTTATATGTATAGCTTGGTTATCCTTATTTTATAATATAGAGCAAGTATTATAATCGTGACTTCTAGCCCTCAAGATTACTATGGATATGTTTAATTTGCCCCTGAACTTTAAAAAAAAAGAAGTGGTTTTACAATTCTGTCTGTCTGTCTATACCTGAGGCTACAGCTACCCGTTTTTGGTTAAAAGCATATGTACTAATTACGCTAATGTGTTGGGTATGAGGAAGGTTAAATTTAGAAGAAGTGTACAAGAATTCGCGTGCAGAGAGAGTGTTAAAATCGTATAGGTGAAGCCACCATCAGTACACCCGACATGGATTCGAACCGCGATCTCCGAAATCGGCAAGGAATAGTAATCCGAGAGAACAACACCTTAGACTATGCGTCCATCAAAACGGACAACAACCGAAATGATTTGATTGATTTTGTCCAATCTTGATATTTAAAAGTTATATGCTAACTATAATGGATTATAGGAAAAAGTATATACTATTGTTTTTTGTGGTTTTTACAAATAAATTTCTCCCTACTCCTTTTTTCGGGACTGTACATAAGCTGTTGTTGTTCTAAGGCCTATTCTACATTGTTTGGGCGGGGCTGGAAGGGTAGTGAAGAGGAGACGCCGGTCTGAAAGGGGCGTGAAGAGTGAAGAGTGATGACTGATGAGAAGTGAACCTCTAACTTGTGACTTGGAGTAGAGCGAGTTTAAAATATGATTGCTCGTGTGATCTCACAATTTGGAATAGTAAAAGAAAGAGGAAGAGTTCTGTTTTTGAGACAAGTTTGGAGAAAAAGACGTAAAAAAACAGAGCAATATATTTTTGTTGAAAAAAACTCCAGCTACATGCAACTATACAAATTTGTTCTCAATAGAAACCAAATGGTAAATATATATATATATATATTATAATTTGTATCTGTCCAAGCAATTTTTTTTTATCAGAACAAATGTTAACCTTGTGGTCTAAGGGTAAGGTGCCAAGACTTCTGAGCTGGGTGTCCGTGGTTCAATCCTTGGTCCCGGCACAGATTTATCTGATTGCCAAACCCTTCCTTCACCTCTGACAAGACGTGTATTAATCACAACTTGTGAATGTGGGGAATGCTAGGCCTCCACCGTGGTTCGGATCCCACGTTAAACTGTAGGTCCTCCATTTAATCTCACAATCACCCTACCATTACACATTAGCGTAAGTGCTTATAATCCGAACGGGTTTTAAGACGCGGTGTTAATAATAATTTTTCATAATAATGCCTTATTAAGAAGTATAACTGTTTTTTTGTAACTGATTAAGATTTCTAAACCTTAAAGCAAACGTGTTTTTTTTTCAATTTGACTTATTCTATAACCCGCCTCGGTGGCACAGTTAGCTAATGCGCTAGTTTCGTGTTAGGCTAAACTGTCGAGGACGTGGACATCGAGGTTTTAATCTCGCTCGGTTGAACTTTTTTTTTCCTTTCCTAAACGGTTTTCCACTCTCCTTTACTTCCTCTATATTCAACCTTCCCAATTCCTAGCCCATTGGCGTCATTAGTACGCAAGCGTGTATCCCGAACGGATATTAAGACGCGGTGATAAGTATTATTATATTATTACTTGTTCTATACCCGATTAACACTTCTTACATAACGCGGAGGGACAATATTAGGTTTTTTAATTCACAATACATTTTTACAAAAGGTTTTCACGAGTATTAGAACATTGTCGTGTCGTTGAGTGTTGCCATGGTAGTCGGAGTTAGTTGAAACGTTACTTGTGATATGTTCTCATCAATCAGTATAACACTCATTAGCAAGGTATCAACGGAAACACATTCCCATGTGAGGTGTGTAGAGCAGAGTTTATGTATAATTGATCAAATGAGGATCGAGTAGGTGAGAATATACCACAAGTGATTAATATAAGCTTCTGCTTATCCTGGTAACATTCCACGACACTGAGTTGTAATAGAAACCAGAACCAACAAACTACTTTACACTAGCAGTCATAATAACTGACTCAAGTCTCTCACTGCGGAATTATACTTAGTAAAGCATTGTGGTTACAGGCAGGGAAAACAAGGAAAAGTTAGGGAATTTTTGGATGACAGGGAAAACAGAGAAATGTCAGGGAATTTAACATAAAATAAGTAAAAGTCAGGGAATTAAAAAATATTTCTAAAATATCCCATTAATTTCGCAACCAAACACTAAAACAAAAGTTAATAATACCTAAATAAAATAACATTTTTAATTTTTTTTAAATAACTGATAAAACAGTTAATGTTTAGTAGATACAAACTTTTTTTAATATGTGATCAATAAAAATAAAACAAAAGCCATCATCCACCATTAAAACTGGAAAAAAGTAGTCAGGGAAAATTGAAAAATGTTGCCTGGAAAACCTGGAAAAGTCAGGGAATTTTGTAAAATATGTTTTGTAGCCACCCTGTAAAGGTAAGTATACATATTTTATTTAAATGATAAATATAGCCCTTTAAGTGGGATGGAAGAGAATAAATCATACTACTATGGCATTAGGAACTCGAAAGTTCATTGCGCACTCACAAAAGTACGTCCCTATATTGGGCTAGTACTATCCAGTCCACCTCATTACACCTTATCCCTATCTCGAGCTAGTTCTGTCCAGCCCTCGTCATTACACCTATCCTCCGCTAGCTCTATCCAGCCCCCGTCATTATACCCTATCCCTATCCTCCGCTAGTACTATCCAGTCCACCTCATTATACCCTTTCTCAGGTCCTTTCTAATTTTATCATACCATCTGCATCTAGGTCTTCCCATTGGGTTTGCCAGTCAAAACCCTGAACACGATTCTAGATTCTCCCATTCGCGCTGAATATCCTGCTCACTGTAATCTACGAGAATTGATTAAACAATGTTTCGTGATGAGTACAAGGTATGTAACTCACCATTATGTAACATACTCCTTAATCCCAGTAACATAAACTTTTTATAGACCAAATACCTTCCTAATCTCCTTGTTTTCGAACATCGTCGAGTAAGGTCACCACCATAGACACACCCACAACCATAGAGAAAACACATTTCACAACCATAGAGAACAACTGGTAAACTTATTCTTTTGTATATTCTGAGTTTTACAGTCCTTGACAGCAGGCAAGATGACAACTTAATGACCGGGAAATAGCATGCATTTCTCGAATGTATCCTTTTCCTAATTTCAAATCTAATACTGTTATTGCTGGTTAAAATTATTCCTAAATATTTAAACTCAAAACAGTTATCGATTATTTGTTATAAGCGTTGCGGATTTTGAACAGGTTTTTAAATCTTAATTAGTTTATAAAGTTTCTGTTAAAATGTTACTATGCTCATAATAATATATATTATATTATGAGCAAATTTAATATATTTTGACCAAACATTTTTTTTTGCTTATAAAAACTTCCAAAAGGCATACCTTACGTAACTCACATTAATTCTCATCCCTCTTTAAATATAAATCCTGGAATTGTTTATTTTCAGAAAATAATTCAATTAATATATTATATTAATTATTTTAACATTTTAGATAGGCAGTTTCGGTATTAATACGCCAAGTTGATGGCTAGAACTAAGCTGTATATTTTGAGTTTCATGATTTACAGTCAGTAGGAACTGTCAGTTGGTCTCATTAGTATTTTTTTCAATGAATGTTATAATCATAATTTATGTAAATCTCATACATTGATTTTATTTGTGTTTTAATAGCGTGATATAATTTGAGATCAAACTATTTTAACTCCATTGCGTCATCCTACAATGACCATACCGACTGAGCGGCCCTTGTCTGTTGGAAAAGATAGTGTCAACTTCTGTGCATAGAGGGTACCATGTGGTCAGCACAACGAACCCTCCGATTGGTAATCTCAGTTTTCTAGACCGTAGCCGCTAACTTTTCATTCAAGTACCTACTAAATTGGCCTAACGAGGCTGGAGCCAACCCCGTTCCAGACCCACTGCTTCACATAAAAGTCTGGAAGCTCTTGGGATCGAACCCGGGACCTCTGGATCTGAAGCCAGGAACGCTGACCACTAGACGACAGATGTGGTCCTAAAATATTCTTTTTGAAGAAAATTACATAGCGTTAATTTCTACAGCTGAAATAAGTATTTTATCTTTTTAAATAAAATATCAAACGATGCCATTTTTTTTGTGACGTTTGAAATACTTACAATTTTAAAATGTATTATTTATCTTTAGTAAACTTGAATACAAATTACCGATTTTTGCTATATTTTGAGATATATATTTGTATCCATTAATAAAAAAAAATTAATACTGTTTCTATAAAATGAAGGGTATTGACATTTATATAAAAATACTCACTTAGAATTTGACTATAGGTATATTAATATAATATAGTTAAATTTATTATATGACTTAAGGGAAAGTTATGAAAACCTAAAGCAATCCTGAGAAACTATTTATAAAGTAAGACACCTCGATCCTAAATTTTAACATCTATTAATAATAATGGATTTCATAATGGTAGCATATTATAAAATAATTCTCTGTTGAATTGATGGGGATGGAAAGGGTTACCGGGAAAATATAAATAGGGGAGGATTAATGGGGCTGTCGATTTGAAGAGGTGGAAAGGACATTTCGATAATGATCTGAAAAGTCGCGCGTTTAAATTGTTGAGAAATACAGAAATTCTTTTAGAGATGAACTGGGGGACTGAATCCTAAATCCTTTACACCGCCTTTAGAAAAAAACCAAAAAAACCTCTCTAAAATTCGATACGCCTTCCTTAAATCGAGGTTTAACTATTGATTATCAGAGATATTTAAAGTGGTGTGCCCTCATTATTGCATTCGATGGTTTCATCAAGGGGAATGTAATAAAACCAAGGATCGAGATAAAATTGGATATTTTATGCTCTCACCAATGACATTATTTAAGAATAAAATTACAGAGGGAGAAAAGGACGACCCTTTATTTCACAACCCTTCGTTTTATTCAAGTCGGGAGACGACTTATGTCAGCATGTATCAATACATGTTTAGGTTATCCGAAAACTTTTGTTAATGGGGTTGTCGAGATAATAAAGGTATAATTTAAAAGGAAATACACTTACATTTACGTGAAGAGAGAGAGAGAGAGAGAGTCGTAAACCATTTAGGAAAAATCACCATCTGTATACTCGGCCAAGATTAGAGCCCCGACCTCCCAATTACAGAAAAAAAAAAACCGGGCCAGGCAAGGTTTACTGTCGAGATGAGAGTGTAGGAAAAGTGAGTAAAAGGCAGTATTTTTTCAGTTTTTATATAAAAACTTTTGTTTTAAGTCAAAATAAATCAAATAATTCTTCAGTAGGAACATAGATTTAAATTTCCTTCACAAGGTGATATCGACAGTGCTTGAATATCCGTAAAGCTTCTACCGGAATTTAACGACCAACCTTTTCTCGTTGTTTAAAAACTCTCTCATCAAATGCCGCTATGTTCATAACAGACATTCCACAGTCCATCTACGCAAATGTGAATATGCTTCCTCCAAATCCAACCTTCCTCATTCCTAACACATTAGTGTAGTTAATTTACATACGTATAACCAGAACGGACACCATAAACAACTATTTATTATGTATATTATTAGTATATTCAATGAGGGCTATGTCGCGACGTAATAACTTACAAAATAAACACAAATAGACACACGTATCTTTCATTTTAATGTGTTGTTTTAAATTGTTTCAAACACACTCGACGTGATCTATCTTTTAGTTACTATTATTATTAGCACCGCTTCTTACTACCCATTCGGGTTATATGCACTTACGCTAAATTGTAATGGTAGGGTGATAGTGAGATGAAAATGAAGGACCTACAGTTTAATGTGGAATCCGAACCACGGTGGAGGCCTGGCATTCCCCACAATCACAAGATGTATTGTCAGAGGTGAAGGAAGGGTTTGGTAATAAGATAAATCTTTGCCGAGACCGAGGATTGAACCCCGGCCGCCAGCGCAGAAGTCTGACACCTTACCCCTAGACCACCAGGTCACCCTATCATTTAGTTAAACCAGTGCATTCGTTATAAATAGTCGAGAAGTTGTGAAGGTTGATTGGACCTCACAAGAAAAACGTTGTGGTGCAGAGTAGACAAAGCTGTAACTATTTCAAATCGTGCCAAGCAAACAAATCGGATCGCGCCGAAACCTCGTGATTTGATTAGAGCTATCACGTTACCATGTTTATGTTTTTATCTTGTTTTTTGTCGACGAATTAAAACCACAGCCCTCTTGGTAAATAAATTATTACAAGCTTTTTCAAAACGTTACTATTATTCTACAACTGAATTTAAATAATGTAAATGGGCAATTTTAATTTATTTATTAAATTAGAATGTTATATGATTAAGAAAATTCGTTAACATTAATCATTAACTATTATATTAGTTACAATATTTATTGACAATCTTTCCCCTTTTTTTAGTTATATATTTCTAAGGGCGAGCCCGTTTCTAATTCTATTAAATTGGTAGCATTTAATTTATTTACTGTCGGTATGCCTTAATAGTAATATGAAATTGAAAACATATTACAACTGAAATAAAATACCTATTACTAAACGAAATCATAATAATCACAACCAATCAACATAAATTTGAAACTGCTAGGCTGTTTTGTGGACACAAAACTATAATATTTTATCTATTGAGAGTGAACACACGTTAACTTCAAACAAACATTTAAATATTGTGGGGATAAGAATATTATAGAGAAACTAGCTTTATTCTTTGGAGGCTCCACTCCCAAACCCCCGATGAGTTTTCTTTGCGAGTGGATGTTTTTGACAGGTCTTACCGTTTAGCCACAAGAGACCTCCAAAGAAAGGTTAGCACCGACTTTAAAGTACTCTGCCATTTTGATTATTTTTTTTGCGTAATTTTTTTTTAACTTTTTGAAACTTTTCCGTCGATTACAGGCTAGAAGCTATAATTTTGCCAAATTTCAAGTTTCTATATCATCTGGAAATGGGTAAACATTAATGTCAGTGAGTGAGTCAGCCATGTGGCTTTATAGTAGTATAATAGTAATATGGAAACATATTATTAATCAAAATTAGATAGATATTATAGCCTGAAGGAGGAGTTAATTGAGTTTCTAATTATATTATTATTATTATAAAGTTTAATTATTTTTTTTCCGAGAACCATTCATATTTTCCTAACTAACAAACCTTTGAATATCAGCAAATAGGTCGAAAAACGTTTTAATTACGCCACTGTCCGTATGGAGGGAACCCAAATTCAACCAATTTAAATTAGTTGTCCACAGGGACATTGCCATAATTACAATTATTTGCGGCCTATGTGTTGATATTTATTGTAATTTCACTTTAAAAATTACAATTCTAAATGGTATACTTGTCATAACAGATCTCCACAGTCGCAAAAGGCTTTGTTATCTGATAGCTCGCGATATTATTGATCACCCATGTACAGCTGAAAATTACCACACGTCCATCACAGAGTCAGCCTTAAACTATTAGTGAAGAATGACTGAGCACAGGATTAATCTTGGATAGCTCAGTGGTAGAACATTGACGTGATAAGCCAAAAGGTACCGGCTTCAATTATCATGACAAGGTATCATTTTTCAACTAATTTAAATTAACAAACCTTTGTTCTAAAATAAATATTTTTGAGAACATTCCCTTACATTTTTATTGTTATAATAACAACAACTTTAAATAAATAAGTTAATGTTATTTCAGTCTTAATAATGAACCATAAAAGATTCAATAAACATCGTATCATTGTTTTAAATATCAATGCAAATATTAGAGAAGACCTCTAAAATTATTTTTGTTTAAACAAAAGTTTTTTTAATCAATAGTGTAAAAATTGTTACTAAACAATAACATAACCCGTTTCGGTGGCCGCATGGTCTAATGCGCTACTCTCGCAGTAGACTAGACTGCCGATGACTGGGAAATCGAAGTTTTAATTTCGTTCGGTTGTACTGAAGGTGATTTTTCCATAATGGTTTTCCACTCTGCCTCCACTAAAATGCGGGCACTCTTCTAATAAATATAACCTTCCCGATGCTTAAAATTAATAATAGTAGCGTAGTTAGAACATAAGCGAATAAACCGAACGCTGTGCTAAAATAAACTACCCATAAAATATTTAAAATTATTGAAAAGTATCTCGGGCACTTTTAAAAGTTATAAAAACTGACTTTCTAATTCAAAAAACAATCTTTCCGTTGGGAAAAAAAACCCTCTTCAGATGAATATCGCATATCATTCAAACACACGGCCATAATCTGACAACATAAAATCTACCGACATTTTTGATGTGGTTTTTTTTTTTTACCCTTATTTAAAATTTATTTGTTTTTGACATTTTTGATAGCTTTCACCCCTCTTTTTATTACTCTGTGCTATTTTTTTTTATTTTTTTTTTATAGCCGCCCATTTATAATGGTATTCACCTTCTTGGATCGACCTGTCTTTCAACTGATTGATGTCTTCTCCTATTCCTAGAAGGTGACCTGGTGGTCTAGGGGTAAGGTGTCAGACTTCTATGCTGGCGGCCGGGGTTCAATCCCCGGTCCCGGCAAAGATTTATCTGATTACCAAACCCTTCCTTCACCTCTGACAAGACATCTTGTGAATGTGAGGAATGCCAGGTCTCCACCGTGGTTCGGATTCCACGTTAAACTGTAGGTCCTTCATTTCATCTCACAATCACCCTACCATTACACATTAGCGTAAGTGCGTATAACCCGAACGAGTAGTAAGACGCGGTGCTAATAATAATAATAATAATAATAATAATCCTATTCCTAGCATCATCTTCACATGGTATTCAAAACAACTTTTAAACTAGTAGTTTTGTGAACATGAGAACTCGCTCCCTTCGTTCAAAAAATGCTAAGTAGGCCTACGTCGTGTTAAGAATATGTCATGTTCATTTCGATAGTTTAGTCTTCCATTTTTTTGGAGGTATTTAACGGGTACTTTCTGAACAGACTGATGACATCAGCACACGACTTATAAACCAACTTAAATCTAGAATAAACACCATATCCTGACCCCAGCCGTTAATTCATCACTGTGAAAGAGTAAACCTACATTTCACCAATTATACATTTTTCCGTCAATGTCAGGAATCGAAGCTTTTCATTTCTCTTTGTATATTAAGTTTTTAGCAGGTAAGTGAGCGGGGAAAAACAGCGTTGTCATTCTCTTGTTTGCGCGTGGCCAATCTTCCCCCAAATATACGACATATTTTGCAACGCTGGATTGTAGATGTTGCCAGATGCTCTTTCTTACTCCGGCACAGTCACGTTCTTAATATTTACTACACAAATATTAACTCAATTAATATTTTTGTTTTATCGGCATGTTTTGAAAACAATGTTAAAAATAAGCTCTATTACTAAATCAAGTTAATATTTTGCATTCAAGTATTGTTGTTTTTACGTGAATAGAGGTGGAATTATTTTGCTACTATCGTAGCCCGCTTCGGATATTTAGTGAAAACTTAGTTATTCATACTACATCATATTATGGTCACTTTAAATTCTGTCGTGGGTACAGGGCTTTAGTCTAAACTGCGATCATTGATGCGTTTGGTCACGATTTGACGCATAGAACTACCTGGAACAGTTTGCTCTAACCTACCCTTCCACTCCCCAGCCCCTAAGGGTCGGGGATAGTCATTTACTTGATATGATGAAGATCAATCGAGGTGTCACATTCTTTATCTTTGGGAGGAAGAAACCGTTCAACCTACGGACAACCTTTAAACCTCTATTTTATTACCAACTAGCTGTAGTACCCGGCGTTGCCCGGGAGAAATGTCGTGTATCGACTTTAAATTAATCTAAAATAAATAAATCTAGTACACATTTTAAAATTCTGGCTTCTAGGTGCACTGTTTGTGCACAGGAGCTACTATTTAAAAAAAAATTTCAGCCTTTGCTTGAGGTAGATATCGCGCAATATTCATGAAAGACAAACAGATTCTTCATTTTATTAATTTAGAAGATAATATTTGGAGCACCTTTTATAAAACATAATATTTTATTTTGGGATCAACACTGATATATTTTTAATTATATTACTAGTGTTATTTTATAAGTATTGCTAATATTTATCACTATTGACAATTGAAGATCAAATGACTTCACTTATGAGTATCTGAAAGTAGCTATAATAATTTTTTGTCGGACATCCAGTCTTAAGAAAATTAGGGTGTATGTAAAACTTCTGGGTCCAGGGGTTGCATCTTAGTTTGTTAGCAAAAATTAATATATTAAAATGAAAAAAAAAACTTACCCTCTTTTCTATCACCACGTCTTACTATCTGTTCAGGTTATTACGCATATACGATCATTACTCTAATATGGTAGGGATGAGGAAGTAGGAATTTTAGAGGTAATCTACCTTAATTTGCGTGGAGGGAGAGTGGGAGACCATTTAGAAAATATTAGCCTCGGTAGATGCGACCGGGATTTGAACTCCAATCTCCCCGTAATCAGAACTTTCAACTGAATCTACTATGATATAAATTATGATTTGAGCGTTATCTTATATCTAATATACCTGTTAATAATCCACGAGGTGGTTTCCCGAGAAAGGCTATTTTGTAAACCCTTAATAATCTGGTAACTGGAATTTTGAGAAAAAATACTATTAATTCACTGTTATATTTACTGGTCTTGATGTCTAACTAACGCGTCAAACTCGTAATAAACTAGACTTCCGATGACAGAAAGATCGGAGCTAAAATCCCGGTTCGGTGTGTGCTACTGAAGATTGGTTTTAATGTGTAGCTTTCCAAGCAAATTCTGGTACACTTCCGCTAAATTGAACCATCCCTATCCTTAACACATTAACATAATACCAATCAGTATATTATATGCGTATAGATAGCCCCAACGGGTGACAAACAATAGCTTTCAGTAAACTATTCATGGGTGAATTTCTCTCCGGGGAATAAGTATACACTGTTATTTATATTGTGGAACACTCCCTAGATACTAATTTTCAACCAACTTTTTAGAGTTGTTTTTACAATATTTTTTTTAAATTTTACAAACTCAGTCCTAAATAAATTAATTTATCTCAAAATAAAATCAAGTAGAGTGATCGTGTAAAATACTCGGCAGATATGCATTCCAAACAAAATAGTTTTTAGCAAAAAAAATAATAATAATAACAAATTTAATTACTTTTTTTATTGATAAATCATCCTTAAATCTAAAAGTAAGATTCAAATTATGATTTCACTTCGAGGTATGACAGACCATATAACATCTCATAAAATTTTGATGGAATTCATTAAACGGTTTCATGTGCAACCCCTGGTATGGCCAAACATACACATACATTACAGACAAATATATGTTCAGATAGCATACAGAGATACAGATAACATAAAGTTATAAATGGTAACATATATAATTATAAAAATATATTTTTTGAGATAAAGGGTGCATATACGTCAAGGTACATACAAATCTAGGGGTCGTAAATTTTCACAACTAAGATTCTTACTATATAATAAGAAAGTAAAAATATTCTTAGATGGAAAAAGGAAAAGTTACCTTATTATTTTGTCTTGTGGTTTGTTTACACACGCCATTTAGGGGTTGTGATAGTCATATTTTGAGTTTGCGGAAGCTATAAATCAACGTAGAGTGTAATGGACACGAGAAAGCTCCCCCAATTTTCTTTTTATTGAAGCGAGGGAAATAACTTGGCTCAAGTTATAAAAAGTTATAAAAAAAAGGTCAAGGAGAACATTTATTATAAATAAAGTGAATCGAAATAGAACCCACCAAAACAATTCCAGTGGAAACTATACAAAAACGAACTCTCCTTCAATCTTTTTCTGATTATTTCGATTATAAAAAAAGTATAACTTAAGATTTGGTTTTTTACAAAAAATATATAGTAAAATTGTAAGATATGTCGTATTGAAACCTTGTGTAGAAGTTTGAAAAACTGTTTCTAGCAACTTTGCTATAATTACCATACAAAATCATTAACCTCTTTTTTATATATAAATATTACTGTCAAAATCTTGTCAAAAACTCCCACGAGGTAGTAAAAGTCTTAATGAATTATTAATAAATTTAAACCCGCATTGGTACTCATACGGTCTCCAGGGTCGCTCTCTTAATGAGCTGGATCGCCGTTCATGGGGAGAACGGGCTTCGAATCCTGGCTGAGTGTATTGAGGGCGATTTTTCTCAAAGGTTTCCCACCCTCCCGCTAAGAAAATAAGGTACAATTAATTTAAATTCTTCCTTCCCTATATATTAGTGTAAATTTGGGGATAACCCAAACGGGACCTGGTGCAGACAAACAAAAAACACACCACAAATTTTTGTTTAGTATGAACTTTATAAACTATCCTAAAAACTTTATAACTACCATTTCTAATAAACTATTGTTTGGTACAAACTTTATAAACCTACCTTCTTCATAAAATATTGTTTGGTACAAACTTTATGAACTAACCTTCCTAATAAGCCATCGTTGAACTACCCAACTTTTAAAACAATATCTTTAAGACGATATTAAATAACTGTTTAGACCCGAGCATATTCCTTCGAGCCCTCAATTACATTTTTTACGGAGTTTTTAACATGTTGGGCTGGTTTCAAACCTTTAATAAAAGTGACACCGTCTTTTTACCCAAGTTTGGCCTTAATACAGTGTCATTTCTTTTGATGGGTAAGAAAACAATGTCCTCTTCAGGGACTGAGACCTTGTTCTCTAACACTGCCTCATCCAAACTTTCTCTTTTCACAAGTCGAGAAAGTTTACTTGTAACTTGTAACTTGTAACTCTTGCATTAGTTATCGTACAGGCTGTTTCAACAAGTCACAATTTTCGCGAGTCTGTTCTGACACTAAACCCGCACGTAATATAACTTTATTGTTTTGTTTTAGTTATAAAAAGAATAATTGCTAGGATTTGGACAATCTATAGGTAAAACCTAATCTGACAGCTAAAAAAAAGTAATTCGATCTATTGTCACGTATTAGCCGCTTCGGTGGCCACATGGTATAAGGCGCTACTCTCGGAATAGACTATACTCGTATCGCCGAAGACGGGGAGATCGGGTGCACTGAGGGTGATTTTCCTAAGTTGCTTTCCATTCCCCCCACGCAAATGCAGGTGCACTTCATCTAAAATTAAAACCTTCCTAATCTCTAACACATAAGTGTAATTAGATGTATAAACCTAGCGGGTAATAAAACGTAGTGCTAAAAAAATCATGTATTCATACGTCAAGCTATGTGTTCTTTAGCTGTAAGCTTTCGTATATACTAACAATAAAGTGCGATTTTCAGGGTAAGAGTTTTTTTTATAAAATACCCAAAAATTTTGCTGTCAAACTTGATAGCACTTTATTATTTATCTAGTGTTGAAGGTATTCATAATATTCATAAAAAATGAACAGCTTCAGATAACATGTCTTGATTTATGAATACATGAAAGTAGATCTAGTAGCTATTTTAGCTGTGAGATAAATAATAATAATATTTAGCACCGCGTCTTACTACCCGTTCGGTTTATACGCATTACGTACTAATTACACTAATGGATTAGGAATTGGGGAGGGTAAATTAGAGGAAGTGAACCCGCATTTGCGTGGAGGGAGAGTGGAAAAACATTTAGGAAAAACCATCCCCAGTTCACCCGACCGAGATTCGAACCTCGATCTCCCCGTCCTCAACAGTTGAGCTCAACACGACAAGCGAGTCAGCTAACTACGCCACCAAGTCAGGTCTGTCAGATAAAGCTCTTCTTTGAAACTTAAGATTGTACACTTCGTTTACTCTGAAAGGTAGCGACCGTTCTCTTCTTGGCGAGTTACACTATGAACAAAGTCTTATAAGCTACGCCATAGTAGTAACATGCATGGTAAACTTGCTACCTTTCAGGGTGGACGGAGTGTGTTTATAAAATAACGCCGGTAATACAGTAAAATAATACCAAAGTTGACAGCGAAAAAATATGTGTTTGTATTTTCTAAAGGGTCTGTCTTACTATCAAAATCCTATTTGACCTAACTTAATGAAGCGTCAGATAAATTTGACTAAACTGAGTCACTGCTAGCTCTTATGTTAATGAGTTAAGAAAAATATTTGATTTGATTTTGAAACATCTTGTTACTTATTGAAATTTTGGGCATCCTAATCCGTGAATATTATTTTGTATTTTAAATATATGACTCATATTTAATATGAGGCGTATATATGTATATATATATTAAGGCCCTTGGCCCTGTCGAATGCAAGTCTAAAACCTATTTTGTGGGATGGTGGGGGGAGGGTGAAAGGCGGGGTGGGGCTTCACAACCGACCAAAGTATCGTTCCGCGCCAACAAGAACAGATGGATCACGGAAACAGTAGATGGCGCTAGCTACCGGACAGGTCTTACGAAAAATCATACGTTTGGAAATATCAGTTTTCTCGAGGACGAGTGAAATTTTTATAGTAATATTTTCAACACCTCTTCTAAGATCTTTTCTAAGATTTATGTCTATTAGGTGATTAGTTTTCTTATTTTTTATTACGCAACCGACAGTTTTTTATTTAAAAATGTCAACATTATTGATATTTGATCACTTTTAAAATTATAAAGGAAGTGTGTATATAAAAGGTATGACATAATCAACATGCTTCTATTCTTTAAAATAACATTTTTTTTTGTCTAAATCAAATATTGCTTCTATACAAACATTGAGCTTAATTTTATTCACGTGGTGACCTCAACATTTCTTGGATATCTGTCAAGGGTGTCCTGGAATTTCACGAAAATTCTCCCTCTTAATTTAAAATGTATCTAATGCCGCTATGCTCTTGACAGATATTCAACAACTGTTGATATCACCGCGTAAAGAAAAAACTGTATGCGTGTGTATAAGCAATATTTTATTTATTTTGACCAAAACAATGTTTTGCTATAAAAACTGCAGAAACACTAACCCTTTCTCGCGTCACCTGCATTCCCACCTTAAGTTTTGTCAAAATTATTTGAAATTTTAATTTTACAAAGTGTTGTCCTACTGTGGGTATAATTTTTGATTTTTATCTCTAATCTTTTTATTATCTATTTGGTTCAAATATGTTAAATATATAAGGTTTTTAGAGAGTTTTATCATCATTTATGAGTATGGTTAGACTCAAGGTTCAAATAACTATATATAATTTTGTGCTGAGAAATAATATTAATGTACCAATTTTGGTTGAAATGTGTAAATTAGATCAAAAGCTAAACGTTATTAAACAACCCCTTGCCCCCTAAACACCCATCACAGCCCACATTCATGGATTGAATTCATAAGGTTTTTTGATAAAAATATAAGATATTTAAACTAAATTTAATAGACGTGTAAATGTGAACTTTGTAAACTAAACATAGTTTTAAAACTATTTTTTGATCAAATAAACTAAAATGAAATACCATTCTAATATTTCATTTATCGAACCTTGATGTCTTATGTAATTTAATTTCCTTTAGTAAATTATATTGCTAATTTAATATTCATAGCAATACACTTTATATTTTGATATTAAATGATATTTATATTCATACTCAGAAGTATAAAATTGTGTGTTTTAAAACACTTTTGGTAATGTTCTTTGTGAAGAGCTGGCTGACTACGCATGAAAGCCCAAACTTGATGGAAACTGTTTGAGTTGGCGTAGTTTCAGAGTATAACGGTGACTACATGGCGTATAAACCACAAGAGTATTTAGCCCATCAAAAGTTGGAAAAATAAACATCTTCCCTTCAATCATTACTAGAACAGAAAAAATAAAATTCATAGTATTAAAGTCAGTCGTGGATAAAAGTTAGAAAATAAAATGTAATATATGCGTGGACTTTTATAGTATTTTGTTATATTTAAGGGCTGATCACACAAAATATTGGCATAGGCGCCATAATCTGTGCTATTATGGGTGCTGCCAACTTCATGGGCCTGCTATCGAGGGGGTGGGGGAATGGTTTTCATAAGGTCCCTTCAAGTAAAAATTTAACAATTTTAATTGATCACGATTTTAATTTATAATAATCTTAATAATATAAAGAGGGACTTTGAAAAAAAACACAATTTTCATTAACAATTTTGTAAGTTTAATACAAAAAAAAATACAAAATAAAAAGTCACTGTCACTATAAAAGAAATGAATATGTATATGGACCAAAAATATTTTAGTGGGTAGTAATATACAAAATATGTATCTTAATACAAATAATTGTTTATAATATTAAACTCACCGGAGAGCATTAGTTTTAAACCACTTGCAACATAACTCTAATGCGCAAAATAAGCAAGAGTTATTGTTTAATTTGTTCATGTAGGAGATGAAACGAGAGAGGTACTTGTCATTCTTTACAACATTGAATTATTGGTTTGAATATTTGTGGCTATTTTCTATGCCTCCCTCCTGGATCCATCATTTGTTGTATTGTATTTATCTAAACACAAATAATAATAATAATTATTATTATTATCATCATCATCAGCACCGCGTCTTACTACCCGTTCGGGTTATACGCACTTACGCTAATGTGTAATAATAGGGTAATTGTGAGATGAAATGGGGGACCTACAGTTTAACGTGGGATCCGAACCACGGTAGAGGCCTGGCATTCCACACATTCACAAGTTGTGATTAATACACGTCTTGTCAGAGGTGAAGGAAGGGTTTGGTAATCAAATAAATCTGTGCCAGAACCGAGGATTGAATCCCGGACCTCCAGCACATAAGTCTGACACCTTACCCCTAGACTGCCAGGTCACCAACACATTTTTTTAACCTACTTTGGTGGCCGAATGTATCAAGGCGTAAATATTGTAATATACTGATTGCCGAAGACAAGGACATCGGGGTTTGAATCCCGTTCAGCTGTACTAAGAGTGGTTTTCCTAAATGGTTTTCCCTCAACACAAATGCGATATACTTCCTAAAAATTCCATCTTCCTCATCCCTAAGACATTATATCTTATTTAGTACTTTTTTGTTGCCACCAGATTTCACTATCAGTTCTGGTTATACACCTATGTAGTAATTACACTGATGTGTTATGGATTAGGAAGGTTTAATTTAGAGGACTTGTACCCGCATTTGCGTAGAGCGAGAGTGTAAAACCATTTAAAGAAAACCACTGTTATCTGAAAACCTAAATTATTGTTCTTTTATATGGTTTGTTTGTAAAATTACTAAGGTAGGTACGTTAATAAATACCAGGTAGAAAGTGTAAATTAAGTAATTTGTATAAATGTCTTAAAAATTGATTAGTTAATTTATGTGAATTATTAAAAATTTCAATAAACCTGTAACATTCTAAAATTGTAGGCCTATTATAAAATGAGTACGATCCAATTTACAAAATATAGCAAAATAATCATATAGGCATTAAATTAAAACCTGCTATCCTTTCCCTCCTCCCCCATTGTCTATTTAAAAAGAGAAAAATCCATTTTAAAAATCCATAGACCTACTTTAGTTTAAAACAGCTTATTAATATCTAATTTCAAAGTAATAATTTATCAAGATCGTCATTGGCAAAAATATAAAGGGAAGGAAATATACATTCTTTGATAACTAAGTGCAATTCCGTTTTTTTTCAACCGTGAAACAATATTCGTGAAGCCTTGTCATGGAAACTTTAAAATGGTATTTCAGTTACATAATAGGTATTGAGTTGTTTTTTTAAAGAAGATAAATACATTTTCCCAATATTTTTAAAATCTAGTGGCCTATCTCTCATACAATATTAAATTAGTTTTGCGAACATATTTTACCGAAAACTAGTGAAACAAATTTGGTTTGAAGCATATTAGTTTTGTACTGAAGTGTGTATCAAAGTTTATCTTATTTAATTGATATAAACTCTGTTTACCTTGAAAGATTACAAGCTTACCCTGCTTGTTTATACTATTAAAGATTGTCATGATTTGATCAGTCAAGACAAGTTTGTTACCTTTCAGGGTGAACGGCGTATAAATGACTTCAATAATCCACGTTATATTACAAAAATTAAGTACAGATATATTTCAGAACAAATCTGTTTAGTTAATTTTGGATGACAAATATTCATGAACAAAAATTTATTGTTATTATACAACGAAGAAATAATATTTAAAAAAATACTGAGGGTATTTATTTATCCTCATTACCTTTCAGGGTAAACGTGGTGTACAATAACATATTTTATTCAATCTTATTTAACCAAACATAATGTCATTAAAAAATGTTGTGATGCCACTAAATAATTGTTCAAAATAAAACTTTGATCAATCAATACATACATTTTTTCATAACCTTTTAATATCTAGCTCTGATTAAAATTATCTCTCGTCTTCAATATATGATAATTTTCTAAATAAAACTGTTAAATACCTAAAGAAGAACTTCAAAAATATATTCAATCTTATAACAAATTTAAATTGGGGTTTACCGATAAATTAGATTTTAATTTTTGTTAATTTAACTAAACCGATAGACTTGTAATTTTCATGTAGACGTCTTATCAAATTTTACACCATAAAATTCAATTTAAAAAATTAGTTTCTATCAGTACCCGTTTTATAGCAGTGTTATTCTAGAGGGAGCTTGGACAAAGTGAAAAGTTCTTTGGACTAACCAGGTTAGATAAAAAATGAAACAAAGATGGTAAAAAATGGGGAAAAAAAGTTTTCCCTAAGGTGCCTCGCCAGTTTTATTGTAACTTTTTTGAGTCACCTGCCCACCCTCACCCCCTACCATCCCCCATAAGCTCTAAGGACTAATTTGGCTGTACTCAATGCTCTTCGCTGATTGGCCTATTCAGGGCAAAGACCTCGACCTAGTAGCGAGTCAGTCGTCAACACGTGCGACTTGCTCCCGATAGCGCACTAGAAGACCCATTCAAGGCGAAGTTTGGTTTAATCATGTTTTGTTTGTGTTTCTTTATTGATGATGTAGAATTACGTCGAAATTAACTTGGTCAAATTTTGGCCGCTTTGGCCATTCACGCAGTTTCTTGACACATAGAGAGCGGGAACCAAAACTAAGGAATCATCAATCTGTAATCTCCATCCATTTTACTTTTATTAAGCTTTCTAATTTCTAAATAATGCGTATAACCCGAACGGGTATTAGGACGCGGTGCTAAATAAATAAAATTTTAAATAAATCATGTCTTAATTTGAATATGTTTGTTATATTGTTACAAAGGCTCTCATGCTAAATATTTTATATGAGCATTCACTCTTTATGAAATAAAATTTAATAGCTTTTTATGGATATTTTCCAAGCGTGTTTAATATTTAATACAACCTTCTTTGAGAACTTTTAAAATTATTTTCATAACATTTTTATTGATTCTTAAATATTATATTATTATCTCTCCTTACTAAACCTTAAAAGGCGTATAAAAAATTACAAACATTTTATTATAAACATATTTGATTTTCTAGTGGATAGATAGATCTTTAAGATTACTATCACGGCGGATGTTTTATAATTATTGTGTTGTATCAAGAAACTAATCAAGAAATAACAAGAACGGCAAACATTATTTCCATTCAACAAGTTATTTCAGATCATTTCACAACTGTTGATATAATTGTCTACTAACATCTAACTTTGTAGGTGCACATGCGCACTGATCGAGTCAGTCAGTTTAGTCGTATGGGCACAGATTTCGTCGGTATGTTTAGACTTTTGATTAGGTATCTCAAGAAGACGTTGTCGTGCAAAGAGAGGAAAGCTGAAGTTATTTTCGAGTCGCACAGAACGAACAACGCTAATGAGGCAGAAATCTGGTTATTGGCTTAAAGCTCGTCATGTGATCACGTTTCTGTTCTGCACTAAGTTAGTCATGTCTCAGGAGTAATGTTTCTCACAAACTAAACTTCAGATGGCGTTATTATTACTATTATCATCACAGCGTCTTACTACCCGTTCGGGTTATACGCACTTACGCTAATGTGTAATGGTAGGGTGATTGTGAGATGAAATGGAGGACCTACAGTTTAACGTGGAATCCGAACCACGGTGAAGGCCTGGCATTCCCCACATTCACAAGTTGTGATTAATACACGTCATGTCAGAGATGAAGGAAGGGTTTGGCAATCAGATAAATCTGTGTTAGGACAGAGGATTGAACCCCGGACCCCCAATACAGAAGTCTGACACCTTACCCCTAGACCACCAGGTCACCGTTTCAGACGGCGTTATTACTAATATATTTCCGGCTTGTTCTGCTATAATTAATCTCGTTGCGAAGGTATAGTTGCGAGAGTTATCATTATCTAATGTATTATTGCATTCATGCACTGGCAGATGGTATCAAGATGATTAAGTTTCTCCTTGGGAGGTAACTCTGCAATATTCTCAACAGCAACTGATTGATGCTCTAATTTCTCATTGCTATTGCCGCGATAATAACAGCTTGGGGTGACATCACAGTAATATCGTACTGGCGAAAATTCCATCTACTACAAGATCAACTGATGACTCTTTTTTTGTCCAAGCAAGATTCATCTAATAAAAATACACAATTATTTGATTAATTACACAATGTCTTAAAGACTAAGAGGCCTAACAACCGATACGAGCTATAACTTGATTAATGGCCGTGCTTTATATTATGGTCACATCATCTAGGGGTGGTAGTGTGTTCAACTTTTTAATCTAAGATACTAGATTTTATCTTTAACAAGGTATCTTGTACAGAGCTGTAACCAGATTAATTTTTGGTTAGAGGGGGGAGGGTTACTATTTGTGGTGGCTAGTGGTAAAGTACAACAACAAGAGGTGGTTATGATTTTTATTTGACATTAAATTACCCTGGAAGAAATGTAAAGTTTCTTTAAACATATTTCTTGGGGGTTGTAGAAGTTATAAGTTTAAAAAAAATTCCAATAAGCTACTAGCCTAGGAATTGTAGAAGAATACCAACATATATATATTTATTTGCAACAAGTTTTACTTCCCGTTCTGGTTATACGCTCATGCACTAATTACGCTAATTGTTTTTGGGACTAGGAATGTTATATTTAAAGAAGTGTATCCACATTTGTGTGGAGGGAGATCGGAAAGCCATTTTATAAAAAAAACACCTTAGTACTACACCCGACTCAGATTAAAACCTTGATCTACCCGTCATTGGCAATATAGTCTACTACGCGAGTAGCGCCTTAACCATGCGGCCACTGAAGTGGGTCCAAAATATATTGTTAATCATACTTTTTTAGGGGGTTGAAATCAACCAAACACCCTGGCCCTGACCGTTTGGTTTCTCCCACGATGCAGCTAACCTTCCTTTTTTCTAGTCATATACTATATGGAGGGAAAGAGAAGCTTAGGAATAAGGAGGATTCAAATATTGGCGGAATTGACGGAAAGAAGAAAATTCTGGTAGCTGAAGGAGGAGGCAGAAGATAGGACGCATTGGCGGTCAAGTTAACTGACAAAAGGAATGGACCTGTCGTAAGACAGAACACCTAATAATAATACTAGCGCATTTAACGAAAATTCAGCATTATAATATTTTATTTCACTGTGTTCAATGGCTTAATTCACTGTTAACCAGGACATACTAATAATTTTCCATTTATTTGAGGTATTTAACTTACACTTAATGAACGAACTATCACCACACGACTACTTATAAATTAAATTAAATCTAGTGCAGACACAAAATTCTTCCCCCTGCCGTTAATTTATCATTGCGAAACGGGAAACCCACATTTCACTAATGGTAATTTTTAGAACAGGAGTCGAACCCGGTACCCTCGCTTCCTCCAGTTTCTTATCCTTACTAAAGTCTTAAGATTTCTCTTTGTATTTCAAGTTGAAATATATCCTACAATTTCTCCTTGGATTTGAAGTTTATATTTTTCCTTGGAGGAATTAATATAATTTTCAATAGAACATTATATTCATAGAGAATAACACTTTTCTCACATAGTTTTAGACGAAAGTCTCGTAATAGACGTCAAAATTCAAATAAATACGCCCAAGGCGGTCGAGCGATTGTTTGGAACGAGCTATAAAACAGAACCATATTTAGATGAATAAGCAGATCGCAAACCCTGTATATAAACGTAACTTGACCTTGGTTTAAAGAACACCCTTGCCTAATTTCATCAAAAAAGGGTCCAACTGTTTGACATTAATCGCGTGACAAGCAGACGAAATGCCAAACCGTTGAGTTAAACAGGATATCTCTCCTCTCGGGAAAACTATTTCTTTTATTGTAATTTAAACAAAATACAATTTTATATTTAGAGATCTGCTTGGTAAATAGTGAACATCTGACCTGCTAATAGGTTTAAGGGCAGGCCCAAAAGTCTAATTATTTCAAGGGAGATGCGACTTCTCTATTCAAACAAAGTTATTTAAATCCGCTAATTCATTTTGAAATGTTTTTTTTTTTTAAGTTTGGTGATGTTGCATGTATGTTCAGGAACAGATGTGAATGCCCTTAAAACAAGCAGAACGTTTTCCTCTATCCCCAGGTTATTTTTAATCACACTGAGCAACACATTTTAAATTATACTACTATAAAGCCACATGGCTGACTCACTCACTCACATACATTAATGTTTACCCACGTACAGATGAGATATAAACTTTAAATTGGCAAAATTATAGCTTCTAGCCTGTAACCGACGGAAACATTCCAAACGGTTGAATATTTTAAGTTTCAACCCCCCCCCCCCCCTCCAAAATTCAAACTGTCAGAGCAACTTTAAAGTTGGTGTGGACCTTTCTTTGGAGGTCTCTTGTGGCTAAAAGGTAAGACCTATAAAAATACGGCTCTGGAATTACATTGGTTTATATCCACTTTGAAAGAAAACTCACTGAGGGCTTGGGGGCGGAGCCCCCACGAGCAAAGCGAGTTATTGAATAAAGCTAGGAGGTTTGATCTAAACTTAGATTTCTTACTATCCATACAGAATTTAAAACAATGCTACAAATCAATCTTTTAAAATATTACTAGAAGGTATGAATTTACATTGACAACTTTTTACTTTCTTTCGACTTTCGACACCTCGAAGAGAAAGTATTGTGATCGTAAAAAAAAATCAAACTCAATATTTTGATAATTGTTGACTTTTCATGACCCCTTGAAACAAAAAAAAAGTGTTTTTCGAAATGCTTTGTGTCTGTACCTCGGGCTAGAGCCGAAACTGTTTAACTGAATGGGCTAAAACTTGGTACCTGGTGTTTTCATAAGTTCTTCTAGAGGGTTTTTGGAATTAGAAATCCGACTCTTAATTTAAGAGCAAAATAAGAAAAAAAATCGATCGATTCTCTCCAAACTCGCTCTAACGATTTTGATTACATTTTATGGCTAGACACTTTATCGTTATAAACAAGATGGCATTTCTCATTTTCTCATGAAAATGACTTTGAGAGTACTTTCCATGGGTGAATTTTTTCCAATTTTGATCATATCGCTGCAACTATTTGAGATACGAAATAACTTATGATAGAAAAGTTATAGAAGTTATTAAAGGTAAAAATATTTTATTTGAAATCTTTCTTCTATAAAACCAACTGTTTCTGAGCTATAAGCAAATGTATACTCAGGTCTGAAAATTAATTTTATTCTTATGCTCTTTGGAGGACAAAGATGTTTATCCTGTCTCAATTTTTCTATAAAAGTTTTTCTAATGCCATAACATAAGTAACAATACCCGTTATTTCATTTATGATCTTTAGTGTAATGTTTCTACAACAATGTATATACCTATTATTTCGTTTCACAAATCTCACCACGAGTTTTTAATAAATGTGTCTATTTCAAAATAAAAGTGGGAGACAGTCTGTGCGGTGCACCGTACCATTGATTTTAATTGTAACTAAAGTATGTTATCCCGTTTCAGAGGTCGCATGGTCTAAGGCATCACTCTTGCAATAGACTAGACTGCCGATAATAGGGAGATCGTGGATCTAATCCCGGTGGGATGAATATACTGAGTTTTTTTTCTAAATGATCTTCCATGCAAATGCGGGTATACTTCCTTTAAATTCAACTTTCTTAATTCCTAACCCGTTAGCGTAATTAGTAAATAGGTGTATCACTCGAACGAGTAGTAAGACGTGGTACTAAAAATAAAAAGTTGTGATTCAAAAATACAAAATTATCCTATATATTATTTATATTGTCAACATCCCTTTTCCTCAACTAATACAAATCCTACAGCGATGAATAAGGTATTAGTGGGTAGGAATTTGTATCGACTTCCGACATAGCATACTTATTTTACGTTAAAACAAATGGTTTGTTTAAAATTTAAGTTAAAAAAAAGACCTTTATATTATTTCTGTTGCTTTTTCAATGACTACCAATAAGTCTCAGGGACAGACGCTTCAAAGAGCTGGATAGTACTTGCCAAATGTTGTATTTACTCATGAACAACTCTATGTAGCCTTTTCAAGGGTCATTAAATCTAACAATATTTTTATATCAATTATCAAAAACTCTTTGCTATTTTGTGTACACACTTCGTCGAGTATTTAATTTAAACAACCCAACAAAATATTAATTTGGGAGGCGGGGGAGGGGGGGGGGGGATGGGAGGTTGAATGTGTGAAAGTTTCGCACGGATTTACTGGTTTGAAATATATATATATATATATATATATATATATATATATATTTGTGTGTATATATAATAGAGCTACTTATAATTTAACAATATTTTTGAAAATTACAATATATAATGTTCTATAAAATACGGAATATATCTCGCGGTCCTTTCTAAAATGCCTTATATTACTGCGACGACTTGAGTTGGGTCCACACGTATTAAATTAAGAGGATACGGACGTTCCGCGTGACAGTGGTTAAGCTTCCCAACAATGTACTGTAGCCTTGAGAAGGAAGAGGAAGCTTACAAAGCTCTATTATACTTAAGCCGAGATTGATTGCCTCATCAATACTTTAATACCCGCGTAATGAGTGGAGCGGACGAACGTTTAAACCAGGGGTGGGCAAACCATGCTACGTGGGTCACTAGTATAGTAGCCCCATGGCTTCTTTGGTGCTAACTGACAGCTTACAGTATATACCTACATTTTGACCTCAGAAGTGACAGATGCTAAACACATGTTTTTGCAGATCATATGGTTTGGCGTAGGGATACATAATTTGGTCTGGTATCTTTTCAAAGCCGTCAGCTGTCAGTCAACACCAAAGAAGCCATGGGGCTACTGTACCATGCGAAGACACTTAAACTCACTCTTAAGGTGGAATTCAGGGGATGCGAGGAAAAGTCCAGTGTTGTTGCAGTTTTTATGGCAATTTTTTTTTTTTTTTTGCCAAAATAAATAAAGTATTGCTCCAGTACAAACATGTTACGAACTTAGAGGTATTATCTAACAAACTTTTTAAACGAAGAGAAAAGTTGTCAATAAATTACAGAACACCCCTGACAGATATTCAAGAAATTTTGAGGTCACCATATGAAGAAAATTAAATATTATGTTTGTACTGGAGCAATATTTTATTTCTTTTGTACAAAAAAATATGTTTTGCCATAAAAACTGAAAAAAAAAACATTGGCTTTTCTCGCGTCCCCTTCCACCCCACCTTAAGTTTGGTTCTTCTTGCTCTTCAAGAAATATTGATGAACAAAGGAATGCCAAAAATATCTATAAAAGAGAAATACATTTTTATTATTTTGATTTTAATGTTCTCTTAATAAAAACCATTTGTGATTTTTTCTAGTATTTTGTTGTTTAACTAATATTCTTATTATCAATCTTATATCTATATTTATAAAATGAGTTTGTCTGTCATGAGCATTGCGGGGTTACCCAGAGCAACGCCGGGTACTTCTGCTAGTATATAACATAGCTATACAATTTAAAGTATGTTACTTTTATACCACTTTCTTATCCATGTTGCTTTTAAAAAAATCTTAAATCATTTCTGAATTGTGTATTCTTAAAAAAAAAGGCCATTATTTATTACCAATAGAAGCGTTCTATAAATTGGGTTTTATTTTTAATTTTTAATATTTTACCTCACGTAAATATAAATTACCCATAGTTTTCCCTATCTCACTAAATAGTTAAAAAATATGTTTTTTTTAGCAGACTTAATACATTTTAATGATACTTTTCACAGGTTAGTGGTGGTAGGTGGTAGGTTAAGGTTAAGAGTATAGGATTTGGGGTGGAGTGGCATGCTAGAATCAAAGGTTGCCCACTCCTGGCTTAACGATGCTGTGTCCCCTTACTCTATAGCGACTCTCCCTTAAAATATGTGCTTATTTTAGCTTATCTTCTTTCAACATTCGAATCCACTGAGGTTCATTTCCAAGGTCAACGTCTAAGATGTCGCATGACGATAAGGATGACATCTTGATGGTTAACTGCCTCTTCGGGGAGTGATAAAAAAAAGGGAGGGAACATAAGACCTTCGTGATCCCGGGAGCATACTGTAAAAAAAAAACACGCATCCGTTAATCTTACTCTTGTAACGTGTTGATTAACATTTAACACATGGATTCAACAAAACCCTGTAAAAGGTTAGTACTGTAACTACCAGATCTAATAAGTTCTAATAATGTGTGGCAGATATAGACTCACTGCGACATTACAATTGGGAGACGCCCAGTTCTAACGAGACAACACGACCAGAAGGCCAACACGTTCCACACTTCTTGTTCCTAAGCCAGTCGACGAGTAAATGAGAAAGGCATAAATAAGTCCAAAGGATTCCACCAGGCATTGGATAGCGCTAGTTGTCGGCTCTGATTAGAATAACCTAGATATAATGAGTACTCGCAGTATGCCATTGTGGGGGTATGACGTCAGAGTCTACAATGTATTCTTATGAAGAAAATTGAATTTAAAAAATTAATAAAGTCCATTTGTACTATTAAATAAATTATAAATCAACCATTTATGAAATCAGAATAGCTTTAACTTCACAAAAAATAAGAGGAAAGTTTTGTAAAATTGTACAACTCTTAGTAATCTCTGTTAAAAAATCGTAAGATTTGGCGGGAATTTAAATTAAAGAAACTTTAAAAACTAACGTTTAGGTAATATAACGTAACAATTTATATTTCCTAAACATGAGCTATTATTAGATATATTATTTACTAATATAATATTAGTTTTATATATATAATATATTTAAATATATAACTAAATGTTAAATATATATACCTATATTTTATACATACCAATATTATATATATATATATATAGGATAGATATACCTATATTATGTGTATAACATATATTTACTTATATTATGTATATATAATATATGTATTATATAATAAATATTTTATGATATGATTGTATTTATATTATAAAATTTTTTATGATAAAATTATATATATTATATAATTTTTAATAACATTGATAGCTTTTATTTTTTATTAAAAATAAGCACACTTGAAACATTATGAAAAAATATATGTGTTTCAGTGGCCACATGGTCTCAGGCATCACTCTCGCTATAAACTAGAATGTCGATGACAGGAAGATTTGGGTTGAGTTAGAATCCTAGTTGGGTGTACTGAGGGTAGTTTTCCACTCTCTCCACGCAAATGCGGGTACACTTACTCTAAATTAATTTTTCTTCATCCCTAACTCATTACCCTAATTAGTACATGTGTGTATAACCTTAACAGGTGGTAATATGTGGTGCTAAGTATATTTTTGCTTATTAATTAAATCTAAAGATTTATTATATTATTTTGGTCCACTCATTATTCACAGAGTAGCTTAATTTGTTACGAAATATTTAGAACACCAGTTAGAATTTGATGAAGCATCAAAGAAAAATAGCTCATGAAAAATTAAAAGATAAATATAAAATAACACATAAATAAATAAAATTAAGTTTCAGACCAACATTATCATAAAGTTAAGCTTTGAAGTAAACAAAGCAAAAGCCAGTACACCTTCAAAATGGCGGCCAAACTTCTTTTTTCTTTCTTGTTTGTTTGTATATTATCACCGCCATAAGACGGAACGGCTAGTGAGTACTCTTCTAGGAACGCATCGAGGTTACTCTAGCTCTGATGAATCCCCCCCCCCCCCCCCCCTCTCCCCTTTTTGTCGTACATTGCCACATTTTAATTAGTCCCGCTGGTCCTCGATTCACGTTTACCTGTTCAATTGTAATCACTTGACGGAGGAACTGCGGGAAGAAGTATAGAAGGTCATGATGTTTGAGGCGTCCGAGTCACCTCCTCGCCGCTACGGTGGATATTAGAAGTATTGAGGAATACCGTAGCTGTTTGTATGTCAGTATCTCTGACTTGTTTATAGCTTTATGCATTACCGTTCTATGTCTATTAGGCTTGTTCGCAAATATTAGGGTCATAATTAGACGCCTTAGACTGTATGGTTACGTTGCGGCTAGTTTAAAGAATGTAATTTAATATTGGACGAAACCAGGTTATCTATTGCTATGTTTCACAACCTGACTGGGTCTGTAACTGTCTCTGAGTCTGTAACTGTCTCTGAATCAGTGTACTGGCTTGCGGTGCGCAACCTGTGGAAGTGTTACTAGTCCATAGTAGTGGCCCGCGGGGTTTTGTCTATTGTGTTGGGTCCTTTTGTGGAGATTTTAACATTAGTAATACTTATCACTATAATGGATAGTAATGTTGTCCCATTTGTAAGGTAACAGATTATAGATACCTTGATTGCTTAGACAGTACTAATTAGGAATAGTCCAACCATAGTATTAGTAACGTCTAGTTTTTCTGGTAGTTCCTCTTTTATCGATTGTATTATTGAGGTTTTTCTAGGAGGTTATAACGTTATAATGCCTGTTCTAACTCATAATGGAGTTAGCTCATACTAATTAGCTCTCACTAATTACCTCTCTTGTAACTCCTTAAGGCAGAGACTAATTTTGTGTGGCTTATATATTTGTATATTTTGATGAGAGCAGTAGCTTGAAATCCCAGTCAGTTGACTAGTGCTATATAATGTATAGTATATATGGAATTAGATTTGATTGTCACCACTAAGTAATAGTGCCGTGGAACCTCAACCTCTATTCCAGATGATAAATCAGTACATGCCCTGTTTTAACGAGTTACCGGCTTTATTATTATCGCTGATTACCAATAATTGTGGGTAATAGGATGTTCCTAGGTTCTTCACACCTGTTGCTCCTTTATCGAGCTACATATTTTATTTATTGTATTCTTTCATATGCTTATGGATAAACAATGGATGATTTGTATATTTTCTAACTGTAATTATACATCTTGTGAATGTGGGGAATGCCAGGCCTCCACCGTGGTTCGGATTCCACGTTAAGCTGTACGTCCTTCATTTCATCTCACAATCACCCTAACATTACACATTAACGTAAGTGCGTATAACCCTAACGGGTAGTAAGACGCGGTGCTAATAATAATAATAATAATAAACTGTAATTATATTACTTCCTGATGACATTTTTCTATGTCAATAGACTAATTTGTTAAACTTGTAATATATTGTAATTTATGTGTTCTGTTGTAAATAGCACTTGACATTATACTCTGTTTATAGATTACACTTTTACAGAACTCGATTTTGGTGTTTACCGGAACGAACAAAAAACTATTTCTTATGACCTTACACGTGTATACCCGTGTAATATTCAATCAAATGAAGTTTTACACTCTGAAAATTAAAAACATAAAAAACAACTACATTGTTTGATGATAAATATCTAAATACCTGGGAAATTAAAGGTAAATTTTATAGGAGCATAAAATATATCTTTGTGGGTAGAATTATGTAATACCAAGTGTTAATTTGTATAATCCTTTTATGCAATTAACAGCTAGTTGTCTTATAACTAAGTTACCTTGACGTAAATGTCTGCGTTTAAAAATCTCGATCTAACCACAAATTAAGTATTTATTAGCTAAAAAATGGATGTTATTTATTTTTATAAATGTCACTAATAATATATTTAAAGGTGTTCGAGTATAGTTTAAAAAAAGTGACATATTGGACTTCTTAAATCAAATTAAATAAAAGCATCCATTACCATATTCATAACACAGTAGACTCGTGAAATAATGTCTACATAATTTTTAAAGTCAAAATTAAAGTAAGTTCCTTTTTGTAAATAAAATATATTAATCTCATTAAACAGTTGCGTTTAAGCTCTGAACATGACTTTAATTATAGTTTATATAAACTTATTTCTCTTTCATGTTCTGATGAAAGTGAAACAGAGGAGCATGAAGAGGAGGATAGAGGAGGATAGAGGTCGCACATAGAGGTTAGAGCTGGTGAACGCTTTAAAGAAGATGAAACAAGGAAAAGCGCCGGGTGTGAGGGGACAAACTGGCTGTGGAAATGATAAGAGATGCAGGTGAAGGGGGCTGATACTGATTTGTAAGGAGAACAAGGTACCGGAAGACTGGAAAAGGGAAATTATAATACCTATTGTCAAGAAAGAAGACAGGAAGAGGTTTACAAACTATAAGGGGATAACGCTGATGTTATATAAAAATGTCTTTAAAAGGGTGGAGAAAAGGGGATTGAGGTAGAATGCATGAATTAAAAGTTTACAGCTGTGTTCCATATACAATGTTAGCAAATTAAAGTGCAAAAAGAGATTTCGAGAGAATTTTAGTTCCACCATTGAGGCGCACTGTAGGAAAATATAAAGAAATAATAATGTGGTTTTATGGTTTTATGGAAGGATGCTAAACGAACATGCTATGTCATTGTGATGATAAATAAACACACATAATTCAGGAAAGCTTAATAAGCTTTAATAAAGGCCATGTCAGTTCCTCTCCTCCCCGAAATTTTGGTTGACGTTAATAAAGCGATGTTATTTGTCACTGCAGTTTAAGGAATGGTCAACGTGTGTTATATTTTAACCCATACAATTCTGAATAATTTGTTAATGTGTATTGTAAATCACAATCTAGACAGTATATTTATTTGTTTGAGGTATTTAGTGTGCACTTTCTGAACCGAATGATCATACATCAGCACACGAGAATTTCTATGAGCGAGTGTAAAAGGGCCTACCGATTTTAGTGGGAAGGTATTTTAACATACCTTCCAGGGTTATTTTACATGCCTCAATCGACATGGGCTCTACTTCCTTTCCGAAGGAAGTTGTGCTACGGATTTTTAACGCTCAAGAAATATCCGTTGACCCCGGCTGGGTTTTAACCCATAAATATCGGGTCCTGAGGTGAGTACTTTACCCCAAGACCACTGAGGTCAAATATACAAAGAATAGGAATAGTTTAAGTCTTTTAAATATATGTGAATATTTACATACTACTTATTTATTGTAGTGATTAAGGTGATAGTTTCAAATAAAACTAGATCAAAAATTTAAAAAAACAATAGCAACAATTTAATCCAGATTTAAAATTAATGTACCATGCAAATTTAGACTTAGTAAATCCAAAACCATATTTATTAATATTTAATATTATTCATTGTTATTATAGTTTCATAAACAAGGTGCAAAAATACCTTCTTCAAAATGTGTGTTGGGTAATGTACTTATCTACGTCCGACAAATAAACTCCTAGAAGATAATGTAAGTTGAAATTATTATTTAAGAAAATATATATCGTAAAGGACTAAAATAATGGAGAGTGGAGAAGATTGAAGTTATATACCCAGACGTTGCATATTGACAGGCAAAACTAATGGGAAGAGACCAGTGTGAATATCTAGATGCAGATGAGAAAATAACATTAGAATCACTGAAAGAGGTATGAGGTGGCTGGATAGAACTACTAAGATAGGGATAGGTTAATAGGTGGACTGGATAGACTAGCTAAGATAGGATAGGTGTAATGAGGTGGACTGGATAGAACTAGCTAAGATAGGGATAGGGTGTAATGAGTGACTGGATAGAATGCTAGTAGGATGGAATGAGTGACTGAGAACTAGCAAGATAGGATAGGGTATGAGGAGATTGGTAGATAGCTAAAGATAGGATAGTGTAATGAGGGAGATTGGATAGAGCTATCGAGTAGATAGTGTGTACTTTCTAGTGGCAATTAATTCGAGCTTTTAATACCACCGAATAGATAAGTAAATACATTTTAAGTAAAGGGTGAATTTTATCGTCGGTCCATGTCAGTTGTGCCAAAATAACGTGAAAAGAGCTATAGTAAAATATTTTACTAAAAGAAAAACGCATCGCTTACACAGTGTTATAATACAAAGAATTACAGCTCTTATGAGAAGAAAATAACCATTTCTCGACTAAATAAATCGCCCAACCAATTATTCATGAGTAATTATAAACGGTTTTACGCGCATTAATATACCTAATATGCTCTACTACATCAGCGTAATTTAAGGCGGAATGCATTAAGTGCTCTACAGCTTTCTTAAAACTAGATAATTAGTTCGTTTCCGTTTCCTCATTACTTTTATTCCCTCAAGTTAATATAGCAAAGCTCTTAGACTACACACTTTCGAGAAATTAATATGCATGCTGGCTTTTTATAAGTAATTACGAGGTAGGAGTGTTAAAAAAAAGGGTGGTTTAGTGAGTAAATTATGAAGCAGTTTTTCATTTAAAATCACTTTTAAATACGACTAGAGATAAATTCTTTTTCACAGAGTTTTCATTGATAAACATTATTATTAATTTCTTTAGATAGGTTTAATAGAATCATATAGGATTATAAATATAAGTAAAAGGAAATATTTTAAATGTTACTTTCGATACAATCCGAAATATGTAAAACACCTTTACGTCAATTAAATCAAGATTGAGTGAATTTATTGAGAATACAAAAATAATTTTATTTCTAATAAAAGGTTAGAAAAGAAATGAATAATAAACTTATGAAAATTAGATGGTAAATTCTTGAGAGCAGTCAACAAGTTTTAAAAAACTTATTATTTACAAATGATGCAATGATACGATATTATATAACTTGAGAAACGTTAGTAAGTACGATGCTTAAAAACTCTGAATAGGATCACTAAAAATAGAAACAAAATGTATTATAAGAGAACAATGTTAAAATTGACGAATAAAAACTACACAACGTATAACATATTAAAATATATGACAGATCATATCAATATTATATTGTAAAAGTTTGTAAAGATAAAATGTACAATTGCATGTGTCTTGTCTGAAATAAATATTTATATTTAACTTTGAAAAGTTGAAAAATTTAAAAATACCAGGTTATTAATGCAACACAAAAATAAAATAAGATTTTATTAATAAAAGATTGACGTTGATGTTCCTTATCTGGTTATTTATTTGGATGATTGGGTCATCAATAGTCTTGGAAAACATGTTTCAGCGAATTGCGCCAGCATCTGCTGAAAGTGTAAACTAGTGACACAACGGAAGACTCACCCGTGCTCATGCACATACTTCTCTGAAAAGAAATGCGTGTTTTTTTAATTTCTTTATTCAATCGTGAATTGAAATTTTAGGTTGGAAATGGAAAGCTAGAGCTCCTCATTAATTACTTATTCGATTACAATCCATTAATTTTTTTGGAAATTAAATATATCAAAGTTTACGCACATTTTCTTTCTCATAAAAAATATCAATTTTTTTAATCAACAATATCACAACGTTGATAATTTTATGGCACACCTGGTGAATTTCACGGCACTCCTTTGAGAACCACTCTCTAGAAGAAGGTTATATTTAGGTACTTTATCTCCTACATACTTGTTTGATACTTTCCTCACTACAGGACTGTGCTCACAGTAGCATCCCAATATATCTCACGGCGCTTTTTATTCCTTATTTTTTGTTCACTGCGCCTTACTTCTATTTAGGGCTATTCACTCTTTTTTTCAACACCGCATTTTACTACCGTTCTGGTTATATGCATTTACACTAATTAAGCTAACGTGTTGAAGATGAGTAAGAATTAATTCAGAAAAAGTACACCCGCAATTTCGTGGAGGAAGAATGAAAAACATTTAAGGAAAAACCACCCTCAGCGGTACACCCAACCGAGATTAGAACCCCGATTTCCCAGTCATCGGCAATCTTGTCTATTGCAAAAGTTAAGCCTTGGATCATGCGGCCACTGAAGTGGGTCAATCCATGTTTAATTATACTAATAAGTTAGGGATATAAAGGTAGAATTGAGAAAAAATATATCCAAATTTATGAGGAATTATAGTTAGAATTTAGAAGAAATGTACCCACATTTTTGTGGGGATAGAATGGGGAAACAAATAAGATAAAAACCCTCATAACCCCTGATGAATATAAAAAAAACAATCTTTTCATCACCAGAAAAAATCCAACAAAACTAATCAAGATTTTTTGGCTGCATGATCACCGATGTAGGTTAAGGCTATCATCAACTATCCTGGAAGAACTTGATTCATTTTTATCTCATGATACCTTTAAGAAAGTTGTAAATAACAGAAATGTTGGAAGAATGAATTATATCCATATCTACTGTAGCCCGCATCAGTAAACACGCGCACTAAACGTCAAGCTCGTCTAAACTGAAATGCTGGTGACTGTAAGGTCGAGGTTCGAATCCCTTGTAGGTGTATCTAATATGTTTTTTTTACTAAATTTATTGCCGTTCTACCTCCACGTAAATTCGGGTTTATTTACTCTCAACTATAACTTTCTACCCTTTTAGCGTAATTAAAATGCGTGTACAGCTTGAACGGGTTGTTAAACTTGGGGGAAAAAAATTCTTCTTCATATCAATGGTTTAAAAATATTTTTATCTCACAAGCGGGATCGACTCTGTTTTAACATTTTTGATTAATATTTAACAAACCACGGATTACTAGGATTTTGGTAGGAAAATACATTTGGATGATTAAAATATTTTTTATTTTGGCGGGCAACATTATTAACATTTTTTAAATATGTATAAATTTGAGATGGAATAGATAGTTGTATGTACAAAATTTAAAAGGTTATCATAGTAAAGTCTTAATTAAAACTGTATAAAGATTTGAGAAGAAATATTAGGTTTGATACATGAAGTTTAACACATTGTTATGAGTTATAAACATATACAATTGAGAAAATATTTAACACTTTAACATTACGATATCTACAATTTAAATTTAAGTTGAAATATTTTGTGGCTTGGTGTGTTTTGTTTCATGAAGTCCTGAGGATGATACCGGCGAGCGTCGAAAGTAGTTAACATTTACGGGCAACCTAGCTGCCATTTTAAAGAGCATAGGTTAGATTTCAGGTAAACTAATCAAAACTATATTATCTTTAACATATATTATTTTGACTTTTGAAGTATATCCTTGTGTATACTATATATTTGAATATTAATGTAGTGACTATACGATCTAATTTTCTATAAAACTTATTTCAACTTTAATTTTAATTTTAGATGTAATTTTAACGTGTTAAATATTTTCTAAAGTGTATATATGTTATAACTCTTAAAAATGTAGTGTGTATAACTCCCATGTGTCAAACCTAATATTTCCTTATAAATCTTTATAAATTTGTTAATAAGACTTTATTAAGATAACATTTGAAATATTGTACACGTATTAATCTCAATTGTGCACTATATTTAAATTCTCAACCACTTAACTGAATTATAATTTCTTTACTAATATTTTATCAAGTTCCTTGATAAAAAAAGTTTCACAATGTTTTCTAAAAATGGTATTAAAATATTATCCGCTTCGATGGTCGCATGGTCTAAGGCGTGACTTTGCCAAAAGCCTAGACTGACGATGGTTGTAAGGTCAGGGTTCAAATTACAGTCGGATATACTGTGGGTGGATTTTACTAAATGACTTTACACTCAACCTCCACGTGAAATGCGGGTACACTTTGTCTAAAACTAAACTTTCCTCGTCCATAACACACTAATGTGATTAGTAGCCTACATATGAGTGTAAGCCGAACTGATGATAATATTATTTATTATTACTATGGTTCTGTCTTACGACAGGTCCATTCTTTTTGTCAGTGAACTTGCACCCTGTCCTCTGCCTCCCCCTTCAACTACCAGGATTTTCTTTCTTCCTTCAAGTCATCTTAGTCTATTTGAATCCTCCTCCTTCCTAAACTCCTCTTTTCCTCAAGTAAGAGGCGGTACTAAAAAACAAACCTATATTATTTGTGTTATGGTTATTGATAATACCCACAGCTAAAGATCACATGATTTGACGTATGTATACATGAAAATGGACCTAGTAACTTTTCTAGTGTCAAACAAGGTTATTTATTTGAAAGTAAGACTCTACTGGATGATCCCAAGAGTATTACCTACAGTGCAGTAAGGGTAGAGCTCGCAAGTTACTTGGATATTGTAATACGGTCCCTCCCCCCCCCGCCCCCCCTCCTGTTTAATTTGCATGTATCATGTAAAGGGGTCAACGACAATGCAGGTTCCATGTTTGCCCTTCTAATGGTAATAAAACAAACTTTGTTAATACATTATCAGACCACTCAACGTAATAGCAAATATGAGCACACCCACTGGACGACCTTCTGATCGATTTGACCTCCGTGCTTATGTCACGCGTTAATTACAAGTCTTCATTTGACTTATCTTTGTTCATACACACTATTTACAAAAATTAAAAACTACCGTTGTTTAAGGTGAGGTGGATGAGCGCGCCAATTAAGGTCAAGGTTTTTGTAGTGTTCATAATCATTTTTTTTTTTTAGCTTGTGGTTGGATGCTCTAACACGTCACGATTTTGTTAGGCTGAATTTCCGGTGAAGAGGGTGATCAGGATATAAGGGTTCTAATCCCGGCTGGTTTTATTGAGAGCAGTTTCCTCTAAATGGTTTACCACACTCCCTCCACGCAAATTTGGGTACACTTACAGGGTTGCCACAGTCTGGGATGAATGGAAAACCGGGAAAAGTCAAGGAATTTTAAATTACAAAGTCAATCAGAGAAATGTTAGCAAACTTTGTATTTGATCAGGCTAGATAAAGATGAGGAATTTCTTAACTGTCTCTTATTAAAACACTTTTTATTAAGGTAGACGTATATTTATTTTAAAGGAATTTCTAAAATAACTTTCTATAATAAATTAGATATATGGATTTTTTTAAACATATTTATAATTTCAGATAGAGATTTCATTCAGCGAAATTTGGATTTTAAAATCAGGTAAAAGTTGGGAAATTTTCTTAATATGATTTTGTGGCCACCCTGATTTCCTTTAAAATTCTACCTTTCTCATATCTATTCAAATAGCGTAGTTGGTGTATGTGTATAACCCGAATGGGTATTAAGTCAGGCTGAAAAAAAACCATTCTAAATCAAGGGAGGAGTGATTTATTAACTTTTATGTTTTATCTATATATGTTTATCTATAATATCGCTTAATAACTATTGTTTAAAAAATGAACGTCTGGTGATTGCGTGAAACGAAAGGTTTTAATTTCAAAAGTGGAACTTAAGAGTAAAAGAAAACCTGTTTGTATAACGTTGGATACCTCGCAATAATGTAACTGTGGGGATTGCTACGAGTTTTGAAAACATTACATTTGCATGCTATGTTGCCGTTTGTAGTAAATACGGCACGCAGGCTACAGCATATAATACGGGCTCGGGTGAAAATTATTGTTAGTTGTTGGAGGTACCGAATAATATAGTTAAAACGAGAAATATTGATTCGTGCAGTCAAGCGTGAGCTATATCCTCGTCCAGATTCTAGGAACTCACTAAATCACCAGCCTCCACAGTAGCTTGAAAGACGCCTTAAGACCACACGGCCACTGAAGCGGGTTTGTTGTTATTTAATTGCGGCAAAATATCAAAACGTAACGGAATTTTTTTTAAATATAAAACCTAAAACGATTCAAAATTTTATATGAAATATAATACTAAATGCGGAACTAAACTCTAATTAGAGTCAAAATTGCAAATCATTTAATAAAATCCTATAAATCTAAGAAAGCATGGCTTAAAAACAGTTCCCGTCCTCACACTAGGCTAATAAAACAGTTTTTATTTATATCATAATTATAACCCACACGTGTATTAAAACGTATTTACCGGTTATCAAATAATTTGACAGCGCATAAACTGATTGGGTAGTAAGAAGCGTTGCCAAAAATAAATTTGATCAGAAAAAAAAGTGCGTGGACCGTGATATCAAGTATTCTGTCGGTACCCTCTCAATATTTTGCCATCAGTTACGTTGTGATACCATTTTCGTGAGTTGAACAAACATTTCAAGCGTAGTGTACGTGGCATAGTAATTCTTTTATATAGCTCGTTTGTTTTTCCTTCCTTCTACATTATCCAGGAAAATTAGATTATTCCCATATAAAAATAAAAGTGAGATTTAAAACGATTCTGTTTGACTACCAGACCATGAATTAACTGGCGTGTATGTTCTTGTAATGGAAATGGACAATTATTTAGGATGCAAAAAAATACACATGCTGAATGAATAAATATTATGTTTTGTACACGATTTACTTAGTTTTTATACAAGGAATTATGATTATTATTAATAAATAGTATTTACTAGTTTGTTAGTTTTATAAGTAAAAATGAAAGCTGTATTAAAATAAACATATTAATTCATTCAGAAATTTTTTCCGAATGCGATATTTAAATCTCTTTTCTCTCTTAATATTGGAATACTCTTGTTAACTTAGAGCGCTGGTATTCAATCAAGTTCAATGTTAATTTTGTAGCTTTATTTTAGTGTTATGAAAACAAAATGGGTCGAGGGGGGAAATATTGAAAAAAAACAAAACATGCAGTTGTAAATACATTTTTGTTTAACAGTTTTGACGGTAAGTTCCAGGTGTTAAAGTACACACAAGGAGCAAGATTTCTCCCAAGTTTAACTTCGAGAAAAGGTGGCTTTAAGGACCTTGTTAGACAAAAGTCTCGAAATGAAAGAAGTTCTCTTCCTCGTTTCTTGTCATGGATTGTAATTTTGGGTCGGGGCTCCGGCTAAAGGATTTTCTGATGCCAGAGCTGCAATTATCTTCAAAGTAGAAAACATTCGCTCAGCTGTTGCGCTTGTGTTTTAATCAAATAAAGATCTTCATTAGATACTTCGTGTTCCACAATTTCAAGAAATAAACAAATTTAAAATTGATTAGAAATGTTTTCATCAAGCTGTATAGTTGTTGTCTTCAAGCCTTTGACCTTGATAATGCTATAACACTGGCTGCTCTCAACCCTTAAGGTGGGGTGAAAGGTAATTCAAATTAATGGATTAAATAGTCAAGCTATTATATTTGTTGTGTTATTTAAGGTGGTATTGAAGGGGACAAGAGAAAAAATACAGTGTTTTTGCAGTTTTTATGGCAAAACATTTTTGGACAAAATAAATAAAATATTTCTCCAGTACAAACATAGAATTTAATTTTCTTCACGTGGTGGTATCAACATTATTGAAATCCTGTCTTCATTTAAAAAGATTGTTAGATAATGCCTTCATGCTCTTGACAGATATTCAGTAATTGTTGATATCACTACGTGGAGGAAATTAATTATGTTTGTAACGAAGCAATATTTTATTTATTTTTAGCCAAAACATATTTTGCCATAAAAGTGCAAAAACACCGACCTTTTTCTCGCGTCCTCTTACATCTAACTTTACTCCATCATAATATGCGCAGTCGGACAGTTGTCATTGTACTATTGACAGTATAAAGCCCTGCCGAGTTGAAGATGGCCGCGTTATCTGATATCTCGAGATCTTAATTGATCACACGTATGTAGCCGACGATTTTCTCACGTCCATCACAGACTCTACCTTAAAATTGAGTGAAGAATGACCCTGTGCACAGTAAAACTCCCAAATAACTCAATGGTTGGAGCATTGGCATACTAAACCGAGAGTTTCGGGTTCGATCCCCGTGTCCAGGTGTCATTTTTTAATTTAAAAATGCAAATTAATATTCGTGAGTTTTCATAATTAAGATTACGTTTGACTAAAATAATAAAAATATCGCTTCAGTAGCAATGTTCGGTTTAATTATATTCTTATATTAATTTTAATAGTCATAGAATATAACTCATAAACGTCACTGAAATTTAGTAGAACGTTTTTATATTTAATTAAAGAGCTATTTTCAAACGCTGTGGTACCTTTTGATGATAATAAAGAACTGTTAATATTACTATGTAGAAAAATAAACTAAATAATTCTTTGGATCATTTTATCTACGTTTGCCAACAACTTTTTTTTTGTTCTAAACGCGATCAAACTTCAAAACATTTAAAGTAGTTGGAAAAGAACCGTTAATAAATGTCCATACCGGGTTTTAACTTCCAAAGCCAATGTTGTAAATAATAATGAGCGCAGCGGAAGAGACTTGTAAACATTTACAACTTCAATTGCCTAGTTAAAGATTATTTCCTAGCTGAGGTGACATTCCTTTGGTAGCTGAAACCTCCCTTCTGAATACCCTAATCAAACCATTCGAGCATTGGGGCCTCGTATTCCCATCCAGTCAACTTTCTTAGACGTGGGTAGTTATTACAAAACAAGTTTTCAAGAATCCTCCTGTTCGCTTTAACAGAAACCTTCCATACGTTGGCTATCACTGGAGAGTAGCCATTACTAGGACTCCTACCGTATGGTACCAGAGTATCGTTGCAGCTTTGGCTGTAAATACTGATTCGAACTTCGAAGCTTATCCCGGGTGAAGGTGAAAGCAGGGAGGGGGAGAAAAGAGGTGGGGAAGGGGGAGGAAATAGATAATAAAGGGGGAGAAAAGATGGGTTTAAGGAGGATTAAAGTGAGGATGAAGATGGAATAAATAGGTGGTGAAGGGGGAAGGCGGGATTAAGGGGCGAATGCGGGGGTTAAGGGAAGAGGGAGGGGGCTAAGGTGAAAGGGAGGGGGTTAAGGGGATAAGGCCTTGGTTAAGGGAAGAGGGAGGGGGCTAAGTGGTGAAGGAGGGGGTTAAGGGGAAGTAAGGATGTAATGAAGGGAGTGACGTGAGGTGGTTAAGAGGTAAAGAGGTGGTTAAGGCGGAGGAAGTAGGTGATGAAGGGGTGAAATAAGGGGGTGAAGAGGGATGGTAGAGGAGGGGAGGGGCTGACGTCACCATCTATGGCTGGGGTCCTAGTCCAGATATAGATAGGTGTGGCCTGACGTCTTGTTTTCTAAAGAGGTGTACTCAAAGGAGCTTACTAGGAAATTTAGTACATGGTACAAGAAAACTTATTTTTACCCTGTCCCTGAAATTTTGATTTTTAAAATGAACTATTTCCACCAACCTACAACTTTTCCATGTCCCACAGTTCACAACTGAATATTAAAATACCAACAAAATTGATATAACTTACATACATTTTATTATTCACTTATGGTATTTAACGTGCAACTGACTATATCGAATACTTATAATTAGAAATGACACAACATCCAGCCCCCAGCCGTTAATTCATCACTGTGAGAGGAGAAAACCACATTTCATAAATTACAAATTTTTCGGTCATGCCAGAAATTGAACCTTGGATCTTAGCTCAATAGACAGACACGCTACCGCCTGAGCTAAAGTGTTGGATTATATTTATTTATTCATTGTTTAAGGTATATATATATATATGCTATATTTAGTTATATATAATATATATAGTTTTCCCTCTGAAGAGCTACATTGAATCAAACGTTTTGACATTTGTTTAATTGAATCTACCATTGACAATATTAACTATCCACATTGTTTCACATGCTACATTGGCTTTGTTTACAAATAACTCAAAAGGTTTATCGGTATGTTCTGCGAGTTTTCTCTCGAACTACCCCAGATATTTCACTGGTTTGTTAACATCGTTTGAATACATATCGTAACAAAGGACACACTGAAGTAATTACATTATTTTAATTTGAATGGAAGGCAGTACCATTTTGAGATAACCATACTACTTACACTTTATATTGTCTTTTCAGTTATTTTATAGTCAAACAACAAACCTTAGTGAAATTTAAATTCAACCTTATTCGAAAGATCCACTTAATGAAAGATCTCGTGTGGACAAATTTTACTTAAGTTTGGTAAAACAGTTTTTGATTTTTTTTTTAAACATTCATTTTTAAAGCTTGCTCGAACAATTTTAAGGAGAATGAGTAGTCGAGAAGAAATTCCTAAACTCCTGAAACCGAGTGTGTTTATAACGTTACAGGTTTGAAGCTGTCCAGCAGTAGGAGAACAAATAGGGGAGGTGGGACATACAAATGTCAATACAATGTGTTGTAACACCGATACCCCTAATAAATTACATCATTTGATTCACTAAGATCCATCTACATCCTTTACAAGTTTAACTTCGTTAACAGCATTTAGGTCTAAATGATAACCAAATTAGGTGATTTTTGATATTTAAGAGAAGAAAATTCTACTTTTAAATTATATCTTTAATTATAATTTATATTATTATATTTATAAAATAGTTTAGAGTTCATTCCATCACAATAGATTAGAATGCCGAAGATGGGGAGATCAGGGCTCGATCCCGGTTGGGTGGACTGAGGGTGCTTTTTTTTTTGTCCTAAATGGTTTTCACTCTACCTACACTCAAATTAGAGTGCACTTGCTCTAAAGTAAACCGTCCTAATCCCTAACGCATTAGTTTAGTTAGAATATAGGCGAATAAACCGAACGGATAGTAAGATGCGGTTCAACGAAAACAACTTCTCAACATCCGATTGGCAATATCTCAGCTTCCTAAGCAGCTCCTTAAATACGCTATACATGATAAAACATATAAAAAATAAACAAACTACTGTTAATTACAAATATTTAGGCATCGTGAGTTAAGGAGAAGAAAGGGGTAGTTTAGAACAAACGTACCTGCATTTGAATGGAGGGACAGTGTAAAACTAGTCAGACAAAAATAAATGGTACGGAACTCCGCACGGACTTTCTCGCTCTATTGTTTGAAAATGGAGATATTTACTCAAAACTCGTAATATATGTGAAACGAAATAATATACACAAACAAACCCAAGTATAAATTGCACGATACTTATGTAAAAAAAAATTTTAGTCCCGGTTTTAAATTTTATAATTTTATTTTTAAAGAATTAATGTCCTCATTTGTATGTTTGGACCGATAAAAAAGATCAATGTTGGGTCCACAAGGTTCAACACTTCGTATTAAAATTTCAACTTTCGACATTTTATTAGCTGTTACAAATCTTCATGCCATTGCATTGCTATTAAATTCCTCATTTATAAATTTTGACCAATTAAAAAAATGTAAATATTGACTATTGAGTCTAAAATGGATATAGATCATTGTTGTACAAACATTTCTCCTAAGAGGTTTAAGGAAAAACAACATAAGCTTTTAGAGACTTATATTTAATTACTCTATGGCGTTAAAACTTGAGTAGTATCTCTTTACAACTAAATCTCACAAAATTGTATTAATAGATTTGCCAATATCTCAGAAACTGTTGGATTTATAAAAATATATTTCATATAAAAGTTTTTTATTTTTAATAGTACTACAATTTTGCAATGATAAGTTATTTAGTATCTCAAATAGTTGCGGAGATACGGAAGTTTCTGTTTCTGTAAAGTACCCTAAAATTCATTTTCATGGTAAAATGAAAATAGCCAGTTAGAGTCGATTTTTAGAAAATCTATTTTTTCTCTTTCGCCCTTTCTTAAACTACTTTTAATTTTAGGTTTAAACAGACACACAGACATACGTCATTACAAAGACAACTTTTTAGGGTTTGGGGGATCTTGAGACGTTGACATCCATCAACATTTCAGGTTAGATTTTCTTTTGCGGTCGCAATACTTTTACCTTTTTTATTCGAAAAGTTTATATATATATAGCTTGAAAGTTATTGGTTTTATAAAAACATGATTCTCATAAAATATTTTTAATATAAAGAGACCTACATATTTGTAACGATAAGTAATTTCATATCTCAAATAGTTTAGGAGATATTGTAAATAAAGATAATTTACGCATCAGACCGGAGCCCTTAAAGTCATTTTGCCGAATTATTGAGAGAAACCATTTTGTTTGGAATATTTATAAATGTTTATAAATGAAATTTAATCAAAATAATTAGAGCCGATTTTTAAGAAAATCGCCTTTTTATCTTTTTGCCCTTCAGTAAACTACCCTAAATTTTAGGGTTAGATATTCAATTCCAAAAACCCCTCGGGGCAACCCTATGCTAACCCTAGATACCAAGTCTTAGCCCACTCGGCAAAATAGTTTTGGCTCTAGTTGGAGGTACAGACAGACAGTCAAAAAACACTTTTTCGGATTATTGAGGTCATGAAACGTCGAGATTCATCAAACTCTCGAGTTCAGTTTTTTTTACGATCACAATACTATCTCTACCTGTAAGATTGTTAGAAAGTAAAAATCATCTCAGTTAACTCTGCTAAGATTTAAAACCTAGGCTTCCTGTCCTCTGAAAACCTGACCAAACAGAGGTATTATCTTTAAGAATTAAACAAGGTATACTCAGACAGACTATTTCTAGAACATCAATCAAATATACAGCAAATAGAACCAACATCTCATACAACTTGCAACACTTTTCCTTCAGTGACGTAACAATGTGTACACAATTGAAGGGGGCTTCGTGATGTCATTTCAATCCCTCTCGTTTATTCTTTTTATCCTGTCTGTCTGTCTGTAATGACAATGACCAAGAAAGCGCAATCTATCATATCAATAAAATAGGATGTATATTTGTCTGTATGTAGACTCTAAAATTCCAAAACCAAGAAAACTAAAAAGTTGAAACTTGGCATATATATTGAGGGTAACCTGAGGGTGTGCACCATGGGCTCGCAAAAAAAAAAGTTTACATCTATCGTTAGACATACGTCTTGGAACCACGTGTACAACATCACAGTTTTTTACCACTATGTACTTTTAATATAACATTCATTCGACTTGGATCAAGGAGAAAATATATCATCTTCAAGTCCAAAGATAATATTAATACGGTCATTTGGTATTTCCACTTGAAATCCAAAGAGAAATGAGAGAAGATTACTTTCAGTCATCTGTTTTATAGTTTGCTTCGTATTCACATTAGAAGGTAAAAAGTGGTTCGTTGACAAATAAAAAATGTGCACAGGTTACATTTCACATAATTATGTCTGTATGGTCATTTACAATATAGATTAATACTTAGACAAACATATTACCTAGTTTTTCTATTTAAAAGGCAACTTTAATTTCAGAGCTGCAAATGAGAGTAGGTGCTGTAGTATATATAATAATAATTATAATAATAATTATTATTAGCACCGTGCCTTAATACCCGTAAGGGTTATACGCACTTACGCTAATGTGTAATGGTAGGATGATTATGAGATGAAATGGAGGACCTACAGTTTAACGTGGGATCTGAACCACGGTGGAGGCCTGGCATTCCTCACATTCTCAAGTTGTGATAGAATATATATAAACGAATAATATATATTATTGTCAAAATTTCTCACCAAGGATAAATCCAAAGAAATTTCACAATACTGCTAACGTTACCCAGACAACGCCAGACATTTGTATACAGTATGGTGTTACGTTTTATTGTTAGAACGTTCTTGTCGTGTGATGCCATCTATCGGCGCATAGCAACAACTCGCGGGCAAATCGTTCTCGCTTCTCGAAGATTATTATGGATCTGCGTTTCCTCGCGAAACAAAATGTTTTAATACTTATGATATCTATTGGTGATATTTTGTGGACAATAGTGCAATTTGATTTTTATCTATTGACATTAAAACTTCTGAGAAGTGGTTGGACGACGGCTTTAAGATAGACATAGAACATGAAATTCAGATTTAAAATTTTAAACGCTAGAGAATAAAAAAAGCAAACTTAATACAGGATAATTTAGGTTGAATTTCTTCAGAATTAATTTGATTCAATAATATCCTCCTAATTTTCAAAACTAGGAATCAATTATTGTATGACGAATAAGCCTAGATTTATTTTTCAATCTGAGTAAATTCAACATAAATTATCATGGATTAGATTTGCTTTTGATTTTTTTGTTCATTCTCAAGAGTTTAATTTAAAAATCAAGTTGTGTTCATTATTTTAGCTTTCAAGCTATATATATATATATATATTATATATATATTATATATATATATACACATACACACACACATACATGTATCCATACATATTTATAGTTCAAGTTTAGACTACTGGATTTGAGCTTTTATGACTTTGGGTTTTATTTCTTAAAATTCGCACATATTTAGTACATATTTAAAGAACATGAAATGCTTTTCACAATTTTATATGTTTATTACATTCAGATTTAAAATCTTTATAAATCAAAAATATACATGCTCTCGTGAAAATATAACGAATTCATTTCCTTTCAAGAAAGGGGGGAGGTTCAGGTTCACGTTCGGAGTCACGTTACAGTTTTGAGCGACAGAGAAAGAAGACGTGGTACTGAAGATTTTATGTCCACTAATTTTCTTGCCTTTCCCTCCGCCAAGTTATTTATTCCAGAAGGCTTTACGAGAACTAAGATTTACACTCTATGACTTGGAGCAGATGAAAATAAAATGTTGAGGTACATCTCCTTTATTTACTCTACTTTCTCATACGAGAAATTAAATTAACAATCAAATATATATATTTTAATTACGAAGAAAAAACGACACTTCATCAAAATATTTCAAACAAAAGCGTACCTTGTGTAACATGTAAAGTGATTTCTTTCTGTATGTACAATGACAAACCATCTATACATAAAAGTTTCTTTCTAACAGACTGTTAACATAACGTTAGTTATCGAAGAACAAACGAGAGGGAGGGGGGGGGGGTAACAGGACTGCTTGCACATCTACGTCAAATGAGACTTACACTTTTAACACAGTAGTTAATGAGGAACACGAACAATAGGGGAAAACCCGGGTAGTTTCGGAGTATCAATGTTAGTTAGAAAATTAATTCATAAATTTGCATTTTATATCAAACCAATCGATTAATAAAAACTAAAGAACCAATTAGAATTTTTCTTATTTCAAATTTACTTTTAAAATGACAAAAAAAATTAATAACGAATAAATAGTTTAAACATGATCATTATACTACGCTCTGAAAAAAAAGGTCAAAAATCTATCATTCAGCCTTCGTGCAAAAAACCTATCACCCGAATGTACTTTCTCAGATCATTATACTACACTTCTCGTGGAACTATTATTATATTATTATTAGCACCGCGTCTTACTACCCGTGCGGGTTATACGCACTTACGATAATGTGTAATGGTAGGGTGATTGTGGGATGAAATGAAGGACCTACAGTTTAACGTGGAATCCGAACCACGGTGGAGGCCTGGCATTCCCCACATTCACAAGATGTCTTGTCAGAGGTGAAGGAAGGGTTTGGTAATCAGATATATCTGTGCCAGGACCGAGGATTGAACACCGGACCCCAGCACATAAGTCAGACACCTTACCTCTAGACCGGCAGGTCACCCTCTTCTCGTGAAACTAACACCGGCATTGAATGTAATCTTTGTAATTCTCATCACCTATAGGTGCTTGATTCGTTTGTTTGGCACGTTTTCTGAAAATTCTGGGAGTGGAAAGAGTTTTTTTTGTAAACCTAAAGAAGTTTTATCTGAACATTTTTCATTCTTGTTAATTATTTATTTATGTAGGAACAATTAAAGGATCATCAACATCTTCCACATTTTCAGCTGTACGTACATTAATTCGTTCCATTCTCCCGTTCATAGGTATAGGAGGGTGGGTGTGGTGTTGGGTTCATAGACTACCTGTAATAGTTAAGTAAGATAAACACGTTAATACATTTGAATAGTAAATTTTTGGGTAAGTAGCTTATACCGAAAAAAATAGTGTGAAATTAAGACATTAATAAATACAAATTAATATAAACACAAATTCATGACTACTTTTAGATAAAATCAATAATACGTTTTTAGAAAACATAAAACTTTAATTCTCATACAATAATAATTTTAGAAACTCTAAGTTGGTCATTCATTGCTTTTTATATGCGACAAGGTTTTTATGACGACGTAGACTTTACATAGTAACCAATATTACATTAATTTAGATATTTTCTAATATCAGGACACACTCATATTTAAAGAATATAATATTATATGTATATATATATAATTAGCAGTAATAGTGTTTGAACAAGAATTTGCAAATTTCTGAGAAAGTACATCCGGGTGAAAGGAGACCTCTTAAGGCCTATCTACAGACTCCGTATCCGTAAGGTGCTCAGTACTCCATAAGAGCTCGACTCCACACCAATAGATTGCACTATCTACAGAGTCCATATCCTCAATTCCTTAGTCCTTACCACTCCGTAGAAGTTGACTCAACTTTAACTTTCTAAGGACTAGTCGAAAAGGACAGCTAAGGACTACCAATCACACCAAAGTAAACGTTCGTGCGCATTGAAATAATAGCACCAATACAAAATTATAAAATAATTTAATGGACTGAGCCGTTTCAGAAATTCCTGAACGTTTTATCAAAGTATGTTGAGTAGTCACTTGTGCTATAATATAATTCTGCTGGGATATCGTCTGCTTGAGCCTAGCTTTAGAAAATTTCCTTTCGGAGCGTTTTATTGGACGTTTTTTCCAACTTTCTCATTGGTTGGCATGGTCACGTGATTACGGATACGGACTATGTAGACGCGATTTCCATTTCTAAGGACCATTAAAGACTTAAAGACTATAAGGCTGCGGAGCTTACGGAATCTGTGTCAGGGCCTTTACAGAGCTGCTCAAAGCTCAGAAGACGTAGAAGAAAGCGGGAGGGGGAGGGGGGAGGGAAGAAAATTAGATGCACTAAATTCGTCCTTAGTATGTAACGTTCGGAAAAAAAAAGACGTTATTTAATCTTTCGAAATGTAGTGCAGCCGCGCATAGATTTTGGGGGTTAAGAATATTCAAAGTTTACCTTTAATTCTCTCCCCCTGCAATAAGACTACTATCCCTCAGTTTACAACCTTCTATTTCTTACCAACTCCCCCTTCCCCCCCACCCCCAAATACCCATTTTACAGATGCCACAAATCGTGCTTCTTTACTAGCTGACCCCCCTCGGTGGCGTAGTTGGCTAACGCGCTAGTAGTGTTGAGCTCGACTGCCGAGGACGGGCAGATCGAGGTTCGAATCTCGGTCGGGTGAACTGGGGGGGGGGGTGTTCCTAAATGGTTTTACACTCTGCCTCCATGCAAATGCGGGTTCAATTCCTCTAATTCTACCTCTCCCAATTCCTAATCCATTAGCGTAATTAGTACTTAAAGCGTATAACCCGAACGGGTAGTAAGACGTGGTGCTAATATATATATATTTTTCTACTATCTGGACCAAACCCTTTTGTTTTTATATCTAAGGGGGAGGGGGGTGATTTCACGCATTCAATATTAAAGCTGTTTTTTTAATATTCAACATAATTAGTCGGATTATACTTCTCTTGCTTAGATAACGCACATCTACCTTATAATGTCGGTTTTTACCGATACAACTAGCACGGCGTCTTACTACCTGGCCAGGCTATACGCATTTATACTAATTACACTAATGGATTAGGAATTGGGAAGGTCGAGTTAGAGGAAGTGAACCCGCATTTGCGTGGAGGGAGAGTGTAAAACCATTTAGGAAAAACAACCCCAGTTCACCCGACCGAGATCTCCCCGTCCTCAGCAGTCGAGCTCAACGCGTCTAGCGCGTTAGACAACTTCGCCACCGAGGCGGGTGTTACATTTGTAGGCAGACACGTTACCGACTGAGCTAATTTATCTGACTGTAAACATTATTGTTTTGCAAGTTATGATTCGAAAATCCTACTCTCAACAAACTCAAAAGAGAGAAAAAACTTAGCCAAGTTGAACACTAATAATAATTAAGAGTCGCCTTATCGTTCATAGGCTCAAATATGATAGAACTAAACTAATTAAAAAAAGTTTAACTCAATCCTCAGATTGAGATACTAATTATTTTATTATTACTACTGGGAATAATTATATTATAGTTACTTTAATAATGAAAAAAACCAATCATTACCTAATATTATTATTGTTGACTAAAACCTTATCTCTGTTGGTAGTGCATCCACCTAGCGAGTCAAATACCCCCTGATCGATTCCCGGTGTACACTAAAAATATTTCATTGGGTACGTTGGGGTATCCACTTTCACAGAGACCAGGAAACTGGGTGATGTATCTATTATAAAATTAAGTCATTTTGTAAGTCATGCGTTGATACGATCTGTCGATTTAAAAAGTTCACTTTTAATATCCAATATCAAATATGTATTTCCACAATTTTATAATTACCACTTTAAAAAATAAATAAAAAAACATAATATAAAATGTTGAATATCTTCATTTACTGTAATTAATTTCTTTTCTAATTTCTAAAACTTTATTTTATTAAAACTGTGTTAGACTTTTAAATCCTTTTTCAAGTGTTTCGTAAAAAAAAAATGCTTTTATTCGAAAGTGTGCCACAACGAATACAAACATATTTAAGAACTACGTGTTTCTCTATTACAAATATTAGATGTGCTGAGGGTGCCTTTTTACTAAATGGTTTCTCACTCTCCTTCAACGAAAATGAGGGTATACTATCTCTGAACTATTCCTTTCTCGTCCCAATTAGGGTAAATATGATAATATTAGGGTAAGAGGAAGATGCATTCAATACGCAATAAAATACATATTTCGAACAAAACAACTTCTTTACCGTTTTCATTATACATAGACCTACATTTTCGACTTATAAGGTAATAAACACTTAATTTTACGGTCTTCGACCTTATATTATCTAATGTTACACATGAATCATCTTTATACTATTCAGGATAAGATTTTTTCTTTTGTTTTGCTGTTGGCTATATTAATATTAACTTATTTGGTGGGAGTGCACAAATTCGAATCGATTTAAATTTAATATTCCAGATGACGAAATGAAATTCGAATATTTAAAAAAAATATCATATATATCTAGTAAGAAAATAATATCCTGTACATATATATGTGGTTGAAACAGAAATATTTGCTTGGAGGCGAAGTTGAAGCTGACGAAAATTCGAATATTCCCTCTATTATTTGTCAAAGCAAAGTGTATTGTGTGTGCGGCTCCCTAATGTTGAAATATTACCTATGAAAGAGGCTGGAAAGCTCACTGGTGCGACAGTTTCAACATGGGTTATCCTTCACAAACGCGGTTATTCACATGGAAATGACAAAATTCGGGTTAGAAACTATGGAAAATTAAACACTCAGAGAGAAACCATAGAGAGGGCAGCCGGCGTACCATTGTCAAGTCCCTTATTACTCGACCTTATATCCCTTAACGACAGGCTTCTCTGACCTAAATTAACTTCGTTTCTGTCCTTGCCATGGTTGTTTTTTTTCAGAGCCAACCTTTTCTCTTGTTTTTGTAGTAACGGAATAAAAACATAATTCGTTTTAAATTACTTTTATGATTCGTATTAATTTTACGGTTGAAGAATATCATACAAAGATATTATAAAGACCAGTTTGCTAATTTAACTTTGTCTCATTATTAACATTATGTTGTAAACTTAAGATTTCTTTTCGTCACCGTGACTCGTTACCCGTTCGAATTGAACACATACGTATTAATAAAGCTAATGTGTTAGGGATGAGAAAGGTTGCATATAGAGTAAGTGTATCCACAATTGCGTGGAAGAGGAGTGTAGATACCAGCCTCGGTGCATCCGACCGGAATTCGATCCCCAATACCTCCAAAATCTGCAGTCCAGTCTATTGAGAGTGTGACGCCCTATTAGACCATTCGAACCGGGTTACATACATTTTGATGGGAAATATTTGCTGTTGTTATTATATTTGCAATTAACTTTATGATAAATGGGTGAAATGTAAATTTTATTGATCATAGTAAAACTTTAATGATTACATCACAAATACATTCATTATTTTACATACATTTACCCGCATCGTGCGGGTAGCATTAAACAGAGTGAGCCTTATATCGGTTATTAGCTCATAGGACACGCACTGATGGGCAAACCGACAAAGGCATCAGTTCACTCTAGTGGGATAAAAGTAATATAACTGTAGAGTGTGACGTCACACCCGCACTGTTGAACTGTGAGCCCGCCGTGTGTGGCGCTAGAGGGCAGGTCACGTGGTCTTCCTCTCTAGTTTTCACGCGGGTGGGACGTCAGTTCAACCCTGTTAGATCAGTTCAGCTTGGATCAAAGATCCGCTGGCATTCACGATGTACTGAACAACTGAGCTTTAAACAGTTGTGCTCTAATTCACGATCTACTGAACAACTGAGCTTTAAACAGTTGTGCTCTAATTCACGATCTACTGAACAACTGAGCTTTAAACAGTTGTGCTCAAATTCACGATCTACTGTTTTCACTTCTGGACAAGTCAGCTTCCAAATGTTATTAAACAATTTAAAACATCTACATTAAAATAAATACTATGAACAAAAATAAACATCTCTGGATTTTATATATATGTCAAGTTACATTCACCATTAAATAATAAGTTCAAGCAAACCTCGAGTGAACTTAGAAATGAAGCCACAGAATGAAGTTCAGAGAAGTACAAAGGAAACAAACAAGTTTCATAACATACAAATAACAAGTATGAATGGAAGCCATCATATGTAGCCCCAGGTACAGGCACAGGATGAAAAGACAGAATAAGTTAGACTCAATTTTAAGTTTGGGGAAACAATAAACGTCAAGATCCATCATAATCTCCAGGAAAAAAAAAAAAAAAAAAAAAAAAAATTGTTCACGATTACAACACTTTCTCTACATGAGAAATTAAAAACCATTAAATTTATAAAAAAAAACTAATTCAATGATTAGAATCTGCCATTTATCGAGTGAAGGTGCATGGAAACCTCATTCCGACGTAATTTATGGTTCAGATATCCTGGTTGAAAGTTAGTCACATGTAATTTTAACATTGAACTGCAAGTTAGTATATTATGTCCGACACCTTAGTTAAATGTCTGCCACTGTCTGCTCATGTCTGCTCATATGGGCTCTATTCCTGGCATGGCTAAAAAATTTATGATTTGTTAAATTGGAGTTTACTATTTCGAACTTTTTGGTTTTATTTTATGTCACCAGGGTTGGTCGATTAGACGTTCCTGATCTACCGGCAGTGGCGGATATTTTAACCTTCTTCCGAGGTTGTGCCATCATGTAGGAGTGGGTACTTCGTCCAGATGAGATGATGATAATGATTATATGGCGCCAGTAAAAGTCTTAAATCTAACTTGAACCCAATTAACCAAACCATGGCAACCATAGGAACAAATCTTCTTTGCGAAAAATACCTATGGTACTGCTGTGAATTGAACCCGGGACCTATAGGTTTAACTTTAAAACTTTAAAAGTGATGATTTGACAATGGGGGTGCTAAGTGCTGTGTATGTTCTAGATTTAAGCTAGTTTTAGATCATGTGCTGATATAATCAGTCTTTTCAGAAAGTGTACGTTAAATAGTCTGTAGTCATGCGTATTAAAACTGGGTATGTTTAAGTTAACATGAAAATCTTGTAACTTTTTCCTCCGTTTATTAGAGTTTATATAGGTGGTGAAAATTTTGGGCTGGATTCATATTCCATTTGTTTGAATTCACCTTTTGTGAAACGAGATCCATTCGTGGAATTGGGACAGCATTTATATGCTACGTAGACAAATATCTCGATTAAAACCTGGTGTTTGTACAACTCACCTAGAACGATCCACATGACGATGGCGTTCCCTCCCACAGCGACAAGCAGCATGGGGGCAAACACCGCGGCCCACACCAGTTTCTGCCACCAGGGTAGGTCGTAAGGCCGGGGCTGAGGGAACAGACACTCCCCCAAAAGCTCTCGGAAGGAGTTACTCCTCCCAGGGGACAAAAACAGGTCCTCGTCGTTCACTACCACGGTGAGTAACTCCAGAACCTCGGAACGGTTCAAGGACCACGCCGAGGACACGTTCCTCAGAGGACCTGTAGCAAGAAGCAGCTCCGCCGTGCAGTTGTACAACAGCTGGTCCGGAATTTCGTCATCCATACCTCTTAGAGGTTCATGCTCTCCTGGTATGATTTACTGATTTAGTAAATTAACTTCTACTATATACTAAGAGGTTTTAGTCACTCTTGATATATCAAATGATTGTCACTTCCACAAAGTCTTAGTTTACTAACAGCGATTGTACATCCATGCCTTTTGAAGGTGTTTACACTCCTGATATAGTAAATGATTATCTCTTCTACATTAATTAGCCCATCAGAGAATGGGCATTCGTTAATTCAGTAATACCTCTTTGATAGTTATCTATTCATTCCGGATATTGCAAATGATTATCATTTACACATACGGATTAGTTCACTATTAGCGATTGTACATCTACACCACTTGGAGGTTTATGAACCCCTAATATAGCAAATGATTATCACTTACACAATCCTCATAAATTCACAATCATTGAATGACTGGGTGGGCATTCATACCTCTTTGAGGTTTATGCACTCCTAATATAACACATGATTATTACTCTTAAAACGTCTTAGTTTTATAATACAAGCGACCTCCAAGTTCATACAAACCAATCATGATATTTATTGTAAGATTTTCCCCTATACATCACATGTTGCCTTAGTTAATTTTTATCTACCGTGCATCCATACCTCCTGAAGTTTTATTCACTCCTGATATAGCAATTTAAGATAATTTATTTTATAGAGTCTCATAAAATTCACTATCAGGAGCTGGACATCCATAACTAAATTTATTTCGTCGCCGATATAGGCCCACTTCAAAGGATATTTCACACTTGAAAACTTTTATTTTTGGTTGCCGTTAATATATTTTATACATACTCCCGATGTTATAGGCCTAAACAAGTATATTTTCCCCTTAATTTATAGTATATTGTATTTATCTTCCTGAATATACAGTATTTTGTACATTATTAACGTTGAATATTTTACACTTTAACCAGAGATTAGATGAAACAAATAATCAAAAAAGATTAGTGTAGTATGGTATATTTTTGTCAGTCCCAAGTTGGTTCGTAAGTAGGCAACACTTTAAAATGTAAATTTACGTAAGTGATATAAGGGTACACTTGTTAAAATTTGACAAACTACAGGAATAAAATACTGTAGTAAAATTTAAACAATTAAGGTTATTGATCGATTTATAGTTTCCTTTTAGTTACGACACACCGTGTTACTTTTCATAGCTAAACAAATTTTATATATATAGCTAGGAACAAAATATGATCAACGATTCAAATGAATCAATTTTGTTTGATTGAAGTGTACCAAACGGTATATCTTGCTAATAATTTCCTTCATAATACACTTTATTTTGTCCATAAAACACTAAATTAATTGACACACATTGGTATTCTTATGTGTTTGGTGGAAGTAATAAACATTTACTCTTTGAATTAAATATAAATATATAACGTTTAGGACTCTTATTTTTCATTTTTTAACCCACACGCAAATCCATTTCCAACTTAATTTAATCTTCAAAGCTGGTTCTAAAGAGGAAAAAAAAAAGTCTTATTACTTGCTTTTATTAAATTATCTCCTCTGACGTAGAATTAAAATATCCTACGGTAATGTAATGTTTGAAAAATATTAGACTACTAGTATATTTTAATTGAATAAATGTATTAATGTCATTAAAATTATAAAATTAATAATTTAGTACGATCATTGATTTCAATGTGTATATCTAGAAAATTTTACTCACACATGCTGTATTTTAATTTATAATATCAACCGCTGTTACTTCAAAATAAATAACCCCTTATAATATAATCTATAAAACCTCTAAAAGATACAACACATATCTAAAACTATGGATATTGAAACTCAACTTGTTAGTGAAATAAAAACTTTTTTTAGCACCGCGTCAGCACCTGTTCAGACTATACGCATATATACTATTTACGCTAATAATTTAGGGATGAAGAATGTTGAATTTAAAGGAAGAGTACCTGCATTTGCTTGGAGGGAGAGTGGTGAACTATTTTGGAAAACCACCTTCAATACACCAAACTGGAATTTGAACCCGGATCCACCTGTAATCGGCAGTCTAATCTAATACAAAAGTGACGTCCTAGACCATGCAGTCACTGAAGCAGGTTAAACTTTGCTAAATTGACTTATAACCTGTTAATATAAATGAAAACCAACTTCATGTAGATAGCGTTATTCAGCGCACCCCGTTTTCAATTGGTATTAATATTTTCTCTTTTTTTCTATTATAGTAGTGTTTGCCGATACTTCTAAATTTTCTATCACCTTTTTAAATTTTTAATATTAACTATTATAATACTAATGATCGGGTTCAATAAAAGGGTACTTATGGATATACAATTTTTCTCACACAAAACATATTTATACACACCACAAAATGTCTAGACCAATAACTATTGAAATTAATTATTTACAAAAGTGTAGGTCAATTACCCCTGTACATCCACCAAACCCGTTTTGACTTGACTGGATTGCGGTCCACAATTTGATCCACATTTCTTCAATCATTGCAGCAGCAGAAATACATATAATTGAACGAACTCCTTTACAAAATTCAAACTTTGATCCTGGGATCTTCGTATCTTCCTGATGTACAAGTCTCAAACCAACTCACGCAAGAGTCGTAATTTGGCGACTTATCATACTCACTTGTATGGTACATTAGACTCAGTGGGGCTGTTCAACTCCAGGAATGACACGGTCTAATATTGACTTGTAATTTTAGATGATGTGTGATGAAATCAAATTTGACGTTAGTTTGATTTAATTTAATTTAACATAGTAATATTATGTGTTCAACGCAATTAAGTTAATATTAAATTTTCCTCTTAAATTCTAGTAGTTCTGTGAACCATGCCAAATTTCGTTAAAATGGGTCCACATATTTAGTATAAACGGGTAGATTTACTTTTGAGTGACCCCCATATTTAAACGGATAACCAGATAGAAAAACTATGTATATACGTAGGTCCGCCTAGGTTCAAAGAACGTTCCCGACAAAGTTTGTTAAATTGGTCGGCGCATTTGACTGTTGTCACGGAACAAAGAGCCAGACATACAGATGCAATTCAAAGTGGTTAAGAAAAAACAAAACCTTGCTACGCTCGGATATAAGTGCACGAATTATTTATTTACGAGTAAGGCTGTTGAAATGTATTACACAACATATCTGAGTCTAGAAGGTATTTCTCTGTTCTCCTAATGACACTCAAATATACCCTCCCTCCCATATTGACGATAAAATATCCTCTTCTGACAGCTAGCTTCAGCAGATGAGGGAATAGGAAAATTTAATTTAAAGGAGGTGCACCCTCAGTTGCGTGGTGGGAGTGTGGAAAACCATATAGGGAGTGAACTCGACCGGGATCGAACCCCGATTTCCCGTCATCAGCAGTCTAGTTTATTGTGAGAGTAGCGCTTTAGATCACGCGGCCACCGTAGCGGGTATGTGAGCTAATTAGTTAATTAAGATGCTCAGAACCATATTTCTTTTACCTTATTTTCATTGTGTTCAAAAGTATTCTTATCACTGAATTATAACTAACCTATGTGGTAAGAACAATCATTATTAGTATCATTTAAACTTTTTTTTTTTACAAAATTAACAATTTTATAACATTTCCCGTAGTTAAAAAAAAGTGTAATGAATATATTTCTAGGTGAAAGATAAAAATAGATTGAATTTCAAATTAAATTGAAACACGTTAAAAAATAATAATAGTAATTTTGATTTAACTTGACACATACACTAGTCTGTAAATACCTGAGTAAGTAAATGTCTGACTGTAAAGGATTCTCGACGAATAGAAACATGTATAAATGCGTCAGATTGTAGAAAAACAAAACCTGTTTTTATTATTATTTGAGGTATGTGCAAAGTGTGATGTTGGGTTAGTTAGTGACAGACAAGCAACATAAATATTAAAGTACTGCTTTTCTCAAAAGAGCTCAGCTTTGTTAAGTTCTGAAAACATTAGTTTCTTTTTCGCTTTGTCCTGAAATTTAATCTTTGTGAGGATAATTCTGTAACCTTCTTACTAACATTACCACAATACCCACTCCAAGAATTATAGCCATCAAATCTCTACCGGGAATATAACCAAGATTATCAAAGGAGCGGGGTAAACGCTTTATCGAGTTCAAAAGAGAAATATCAACGAGGCGGTGCCTTGAAATAAAATATGTAGCTATACCTGTAAGAATACATTCTATATGTTTTATACGATGTTTCATTGGCTATTATTATTATTATTATTTATTAATTATTATTATTACTATACAATGTTTTATTGATTATTATTATTATTGTTATGTGTTCTGTCTTACGACAGGTCCATTCCTTGTGTCAGCGAAGTTAGACCGCTGCCTTCCTTCAGCTCCCAGAATTATCTTCTTTCCTTCAAGTCATCCAATATTTTAATCCTCCTCCTTCCTAAGCTCCACTTTCCCTAAACCTTTCCTTCTATGAAGTCATGCAGAAGACAGTTACTCCTAAGGATGTGTCCAATCCAGTTTGCTCCGTACTTAAGAATCACATCCAAAATGTTTCTCTTCTCACCCACTCTTCTTTGGTATTCTTCATCTGTCACCTTGTCTGTCTGTCACGTCCCGTCTTCTCCAGCACCACATTTCAAACCTCTCCGAGTATTTCTTTTTAATCTTTTTGAGAGTCTAAAGTTTCTTCTATATACAGCACGATGCTCAAAATGTAGCATTTCATCAGTTTCTTCCTCAGTTACAAACTCAACTTGCTGGCCACAAGTATTGGATACACGAAATTAGATCTGACAACTAGTTTAACCTCGGAAAAAAAGTTTTACAAAAAGTTAGGTTTGCAAACGTAATGTTTTCTCCGACAATATTTCTTTTTAACAGCATTTATCAATAGTCCTAATTCAACAAACCGTTACACCAACTATTATACTCCGTGGATAAAATAACAAACCAACACATAAATAATAGAATGTTTTGAATAACAGCCCCTCAATTCCTATACACCACCCTCCCAGCCCACAAAAACTCTAAAACGTTCTGTAAAGTTGATAAACGTGTGATCAATCCTACCTCTGAGATTGTAATCCTTCCATTCCTCTGTTTAATTAATTATACTCATATTTGTAAAATTTTTGCATGTACAGGCAATAATTTCATATTTTTGTCTAGCGCGAATAGATCAAAATATTACCAACAAAATTAAACTGAAAACAAAATATTTTAGGTTCCATCATAGGGAAAAATATTTAATATCTTTATTATCTTCAGATAACAAGTATTGGTATATTTTGATTTTGATAGGAAAAACAGAAGTTAGTTACTAAAACAATTTAAATTTTTAATATATTAATACATCAAGTCATGTTGACTGCGGTCGTTACTCTCATACATATTATCAATACCTATACAATAACATAAATAATAAATTTAAATGTTATTTTGGCTGCCAATAAATATATTTGCATTTTCTCTATCGTTCTTCCAGTTAGTTTAATACACTACCCCTATTGATACGTTAGTATCTTGGTTTCAGCTGTATAAACACATTAATATGAATATTATATTTGACCAAAAAAAAGGAATATAATGAAATAATGATCGTAGAAAATTATTTTTAATAATGTTTAATAACTGGCAACTTTAATCTGTTCGACCTAAATTTCCCTTGTAGTTAAATCCCTTCCCCTTGTATTGAAGTTATAATTATTGCACAAAATGAGTCTAAATTTGAGTTAAAAAAAGTTGCTGTGATTATAAACCTTTATTTATAAACAGGGTTGCTTTGTAATTTGTAAGAAATAAATAATTTTAATTTTTTGGCCATTTTCTCTCTCTACATACGCGTGATAACGTTTTGATAAGCTCATTTAAGGCTTATATATTTATAATAATTAATGCTAGAATTAATATAGTTCATCTGTATTTTTAAACTAATGCTAAGTTTTTTATAGTCTAAAAATATAATTTAATTTCAGAAATTTTAAATATTTAAAAAGTAATTTCAAACAAATATTCAAACGTTATTCTCATGTTTTTACCGATTTAAATTATTCTTCCGATTTGAAACTAGAATATTATCCATACAAAATACTAAGTTTATGTTTTGGTTGTAAAGTAATTGAGTACGCCTATATTATATAAACTTATATACCTATATATATATTATAAAGTTAATAAATCTGTATAAATAAAGAATCTATTATATTTTATATAAATAATATAATTGTATTGAGCTATATATTTTATTTACATTGAATTAATATTCCTAAGCGTTCTTATTTAAATATTAGTAATTATTTAAGAAATTGGAAATATTTAATAGAATCTTTTAATTTTAAAGTTTATTTTTATTCATTTGAATTTGTACGCGTATCTTTCGTAGGATATTAATTATTCAAATTTTAATGACATTACTTGAATCAGTAATTACATAACTAATTTTCAAACTTCTCGAAGCAAGTTGTGAGTAATATTCGCGACACCAAACGAATCTCTTTATCGGCCTCACAACTTGCGCACTCGTCTCGCCGTCACTACGAACGCGCTGATATCTCGGTTTCCCAAAGTGTCGGCGTCGCGTTGCGTCCGACTAACCGACGCTGGGACAAGCACGCCCTTAGCAACATAACGGCGAAGCTCCCGCTCAGCGTCTGAGACGCGTCATAACGGCTCGTTGTCATTGAGGGAACCTTACCGCGTCCGCGCATGCGCGGGAAATATTTGGTGCCTATGAGCGCCCCTGGCGGCAGCTCAAATCAGATCAGTCATCTGAGACCGAAGAAATGCTTAGATAAAACACCAAATGTTACAGCCCTAGCTGCCTGCAATATATTGCCATAAGTCGTTATGAACTCAGCATAAGTGACCTCATTATTTTTATTGTTGGTTTATAATCACCATCAGATGCCTTGTGTACCCCTCGTTTACCCTTGAAGGAAGCAAACTTACCTTGATTTGTTACATTATGGTACAGCTTATAAGATAACGGCATGGTGTAATACATGAAGGTAAGGAATGTATTTAAATTGATTGTACATTTTTACTATTGGTAATATAGTAATTATAGGTTGTATCACATTTTTTATTATTGATCATACAACTACCATCATCTAGCCTGTATAAATTGTTATTATATAATCTATCCCACGTACCTTTTTATTTTTGGTTATATAGTTACAATCCGCTACCAGATATATTTTAAATATAGTTTCTCACGTTACCTCCATGAAAATGCAGGTACACTTCCCAAGTCTGCTTCTTTAATCCCTGCATGTTAGTGCAATTAGACGGATATAAAACGCTATGCACACACAAAAAAGGAAAGGATTTCTTAGTGGAATTCTTGAAACCTGCATCGGTCGTCGCACGGTGTAACACGTCACTCTATAATAATTATACTGGACTGCGGATGACGGGGAAATCAAAGTTTGAATTCCTGGTTGGTGTATTGAGGGTGGTTTTCCCTAAATGGTTTCCCACTCTTACTACAGGCAAATACGGTTACATTTCCTCTAAATTCTACTTTTTCTTATTTCCGAACCATAAAGGTACAGTAGCCCCATGGCTTCTTTGGTGCTGACTTACAGCTCACAGCTGACGTCTGACAAGCAACATTTAAGTATATACATAAATTTTGACCGTCAGAAGTGACAGCTGCTAAACACATGTTTTTGTAGATCATATGGTTCGGCGTAGGGATACATAATTTGGTCTGGTAACTTTTCAAAGCTGTCAGCTGTGAGCTGTCAGTCAGCACCAAATTGGTGATGGGGCAACTGTAGTTAATACTTATGCGTATAACAAGTAAGGGCACTAAAATATGGTAAAAAAATAAGTCTTCTGAAATAAACTCTATACAACAACTTTATTATGATGTCGCCAAATATTAATAATTATTGTATTTTATAGAAATTAAACTAATATTTACAACTCTCAGCGTGTTGTTTGCTTTTTAACGTATACAAATAGCTATTTTTGTTTTAATAATCCAAACACATTCAAGCGTTAAGCACAAGCTAAGGCTTATTAGCGTCAATAACCAACTTATGTTTGATTCCGAATCACTGGTACTTGTTTTACTTTATCCAAACAGTAAAAAAAATATTAAGAAACTTTGATTTCATAGGTAAATAAAACATCAAAGGTTTTCAGTGATGGCGAGGAATCGTTTTAAGCCCAAACACCTTAAAAAGCTTCTTCGCAACACTGCACTCTGTACAGAAAAAATGACATAACTCATGGCCTCTAAGAAATAAATTAATACAAAACATTAAAATTGTTAAGCTACTACTTTTGTCATGTTATTAAGCTTATATCTTCAATACATTTTTATAGGAATTAAATGCTCATCATTTTTTATATGATAAAAATACAAAATACAAAACGCAAAAACTATGTCTGTTTTTATAGAAGATAATTTCACTTCATTATTTTAAACTGTAACTATAACCTATTCATAAATTTTTGACTTGAATAAATACACTTTCTAGTTGTGTTGATTTATACATTTTTTAAAGCCAATTATTTTAAATTATATTTAACCCACTAGATAAATATTCTCACAGGATTTTAAGTGAAACATTCGTTTCAAACGGGTAAACACAAGTCTCTATAAAACCTCAAGATAAAACTCTAGCCCCTGGCGGAAAAACAACATAAAAATGTAAATCTATTTTATATATCTTCCCTATAAAAGTGGCTGTATAAAGCAATAGCCAAATGTAGCCCCCGTCTCCCCTCAACATGTATCCATACTCAAAATGGGAGCTATTTAAAATCATTCCACGGAAATAATGAAAATTTAAACTTAATTTATTGAAGAAGAATGGATATTTCATAAAAAAAAATCATAGATACAGTATAGAACAATTTTCTTATTATAGGCTATCGTAAATATTGATAAATAAAATTGAACATCATAAATCTATCTAAACCACCCTCAAAGATGTAATGGAAAGCGACACAAGATAGTGATTTAAAAACAAAAACAATATACTATTAACATCAAATTATTATATTTCTGGTTTAGGCCATTTTATATATATAATATATACATACTTACTTTCTTACTCTATGGTATTAGGAACTAGAAAGCTCATTGCTGCACTTAACATCATAAAACCTCCATTCTCCAGTAGCCTCATCCCGCTTTAAATCAATTACAGTAGCCCCGTGGCTTCTTTGGTGCTGACTGACAGCTCACAGCTATCTTTTGTCAGTCAACATTACATTTTGATCGTCAGAAGTGACAGTTGCTAAACACATATTTTTGCAGAGCATATGGTTCAGCGTAGCGATACATAATTTGGTCCGGTAGCTTTTCAAAGCTTTTAGCTGTCAGCTGTGAGCTGTCAGTCAGCACCAAAAAAGCCATGGGGCTACTGTATCTTCCTACACCTTGTTTACGAACACCCTACATTTATTTTCGTCATGTAAGGTGAGATACCATGTTTCACATCCATAGGGAACCATCTGTAAAACAATTGTTTTTTATATTTTGAGTTTAACATTCCTGGGCAGCAGGCGAGATGTTCACAATATATATATATATGTGTGTGTGTGTGTGTGTGTGTGTATGTGTATAAAATTAATCCAGATGATTCCTAACTTGACATGATACAGACCTAGCACTGAGCTAATTACAGCCAATTCTCATAGAAAGGGCTTTATTTTTTTAGCTAGATAAGCTCTTTTATCTACTTTCATAAGTCAAGTCATGTTCTCTGAAGCTGTAACTATTGATATGTATTAATACCTATAAAATATCACTAATAATGTAGTAATATGTAATCAACGTTGACTCCAAAAAAGTTTGTATATGATAAAAAGTCCCTTCCTATTCAAACTCCGACTTTATTTGGGGTCATCCCGGGATTAGAGAGCTACCACTAACCAAGGTAAAAGTAGGCCCATATACATTTAGTTTACATTAACAAATAAATAATAGTACGGTAGTTTAGATAATAATGGGTTTGGATTTAGCAGATTCAGTCTATATTTTAATCCAAAAATATTAATTTTACCACGTAAACGCTCAGGTTAGAATCTAGTTTGAAAATACTTTTCTTAGGACTTTTTTTTTAACTTATAACTTTAAAAATATAACTTTACAGGGATTCAGAAATGTCTGGAATTCAAATTTATCTCCAGGCAATTTTTAAGGATATGTACATTCTCAATGGAGATTCATTTTCATGTAAAATATGTTGATTATGAAAAATCTTTTCAATATTAGAACTACGGGTGGAATAGGTAATATATCATAACTTGATCGTTGTTATTATATATATTCCAATTTTTAATTTAATCCTTAGCGAATTTTTAGTTAAAAACTTTTGTAGTTTTAAAAACATGTTAACTTATTTCTTCACTGATTACATATAAAAAACAACTAGAATAAGCCGTAGGGCTTCGAATGAAAGTATAAAATACTTTAAACTTGCGCACAATCGATAACGATTTTTTTTTTCAAAAGGATGTAATATAAAAAAACACTTTGAAAATAATCATACTCAAATCATTTGCGATAAACTTCATTTGTCTCAAAGACAGGAAACTTTGTATCATTATTTTACAGGGGACCATCTACAGGGTGGCCGAAAAGTTCTCGTACCCATATAGCGGTGCATTCCTTTGTATTCACGCGTGAAACGAGGATTCTCCTTAGCCCAGAATTCAAGGTCCTAGCCTAGGGGGTTATTTAGAGGTTCAACCCCCTTCCCCCTCCAGAAAGTTGACAATAAAAATTAATACCACCTTATTTACGAATTAAAGTGTATACGTATTCGAAAGTTTAAGTACATTTAAAAAAAATTGTTTGTGGCTGTGTTCATTATTCAGCCAACAAGTTTGGGAAGACTATGTGGTAATTATTTGAGATTGGCAAACAAAAACTTTTGACTTGAAACTATTCGAATGGTAGTTCCAAGAACACGTTTCAATTAGGTCACCAAATAAAGAAGAATGATAGGGTGTGGCCAGATAAGAGAGTGGTTTATCCAGATATCAACCCAAAAACAGTTTGCGGTCAGAACATTTGGTCAAGTTGGAAATACATTTATTTGAAAAGAATAAAATTTTGAACTATGAAGCAAGGGTGACAACAACCTTTTCTCTAAACACAAATCTTTGAGCCTCTAACTTTATCAGAGAAAGACGAGATCATCCCTAAAGTTATCCATGTTGTGTCAGGGGCGACAAAACCTTTGTGCGTAGGTGAAGGGCATTTAACAAAAAGAGGGATTTTAAGGAACTTTTCTATTCTTACCCCAGTCTAAAGAGTTTCGGAGGCCCTTCCTCGTCAAAATACATTTAGATTTATTTTTAATTATATATTCGAAAATATAAGAAATAAATATCTAGTGGGAGAAAAAAATTATTTTTAGGGGGCAATCCTCCCCGGAAACCCTACTCCTTGGTTCTGCCGCCACTGCGTATGCCCTTATATTTTAATACATGGTACATTCTAAATTTTCTTATTTGGAGAGAGGAGGCGTTATTATAAGTTTATAAATATTGAAAATAAGTAAAGCACTTAATGTATTTATTCCGTGGCCTTAGTTATCATATAATATTAAATCCAGATAGCTTATAGAGGCCTTTAATTTTCGTAAATCTTCTTTGCCTAAGGCCGTTGGGGGACTGACTGCACCTACCAAACCCGCGCCTCCTACCCCCTGAAATCTCGACCTAGTAAGGCCTTGCCAGAAGTAAGCATTTCTGGCGCGTTAGCGGGAGACTGGATTGGTAAATTTTGCTAACAAAGCAAGCGGGCTACAAGGGCAGTTCTGTCCACACTCGATAATGAATTGACGCACATCGGGCGAAACGGTCTTTCAAGTTGTTTTTTTTCGGATGATCTCGCAGTGTTGACCGTGGTATATGAAGTTTTTACTCTCTATTATATGCTAATTTCATTGGAGATAGCGTAATCTAATCGGCAACTGCGGCCGCCACGTGTTTCCAATCGCGCGTCTTCTTCCGTCTCCTCCGCGACCCGTCTCTAAAACTGCCTGAAGTATTCCCCAATCAAGAAATGTCTCTTTACGAGGTGGAACTTTTTCAAAATGAGCCTATGACGCATCCATTATTTGAATAAATAATATTGCCAAACCTACTACCTACTCAAATAACACGATTTTTGTCTTTTTTTAGCACCGCGTCTTACTACCCGTTCGGGCTATACGCCTATATACTAATTACACTAATATATTAGGATTTAGGAAGGTATAGTTTGGAGGAAGTTCACTCGCATTAGCGTGAAGAGAGAGAGAGAGAGAGAGAGCGAGAGAGAGGAAAACCATTCAAGAAAAACCTTAATGTACCCAACCGGATTCGAACCCCGATTTCTCCGTCTTCGGCAGTATATTCTAATACTAGAGTAGCGCACTAGACGATGCGGCCACCAAAGTTGGTAACAACATGTTTATTACCCTTAGGGGTACCGGGATTTCTCATCCAACCTGTATTTTTTTAAAAAGGATGATGAAAAAACAACAACACTTGAACTCACTCTGAGTAAATTAAACTTTCTTCGAAAGAAAAATAACGAAGGAAGAACTGTACATCAGCACTGTTTTTTTGTTGTTGCTAAACCAAGAAATTTAAACAGGGAAACGTTCCACGTCAGCAGATGATGCCAGGTACAGTCTTGTTCATGGAAATTAGACACATCCGTAGATTTACAAGCTTATTTACAGACCAAGACACACACAAGACTATAGGGTATCTACGGTAGGAGAGGCGGTGACAGTCATGAAAATATACCCTGTATCAATACGCCAAAGTAAATAATCTGAAAGACCATTTGTCAAGTTGTTATGTTTGGTAGTCAAACTTTCACAACATATGAAACAGCGTTCACATTATTGGAACATAAAATTATGAAAATAACCTTTTGGATGTTTCTTTTTGTGGTTCACTTAAAAATGCTTTTCAAACTAGAGCTTCTAAAATGTTAAGTTCTCTCCGTAAATTAAGATGGCGAACCAGCCAAAACAGTGGCGGTTGATGACGTCATACAAACCGTGTTCGGTTATATTCACGCGGTGTTTACTAAATAAAAACGTTTTATTTTGAAACCAATATTTTGTATGGCTCTTTCTCTAGACTATAAGGAACCTTTATTCATTTTGGTTGGCAGTTATAATAAGATACTAGGGTGAATATAATACTTTTAATTAATTCATGTAATATAATATCTCTTGTTGCCACAAACCCAAAACAAAAGAGCATAATGATTTTATTAGTATATTTTGTTCTTTCAATAAATTACGAGAACGACCATTTTTACATTAACTTAATAATTAGTGTAGTATTATTTAGAGGTGTGTGAGTCTCCCGAGTCTCGGGATTCCTGCGGGAAAAAATATTTCCTTTCTTGACCCGATTGTCGTGAGAGATATGCTATAATATTGAACATTTTGGGAATTATACTTTCTTTTCCTAAATATCTAAAATGTTGGGTAACTCAACACATTTTTATATTTACTAAATTATGTGAATATATATATATATATAAAATATTTAAGTTAATTTGGTTAGTAGATTTATTTTATAATTCACTTAAAATTACGAAGTAAGATATCTTAAATCAATCGATTTCAACAAGTCACCTGCCATTTTGGAGTGTTGTGCGCTCTCTATAGAGCTACTACTATTAGACTAATCATCAAATCTATAACCAGCAATAACATGTATTGCTGGTTACGAACACCAAGCAGTAGTCAAGCATGTATAGTCTAGAGGTAATAAGTATATTTCATATTATAGCTTCCTTAGTGCTATTAATGTTACATATGTTGGTGTCTGATTTATATTCAGTTTTAAACTGTAATTATATTTGTTTTAATTTCCACTATTAGGGCCTGTGTATTAATTTATCAAACTAAATATTGACCATTGTTTTAAGATTGTATTGAATTAAGAAATATTTAACTATACAATTTTCGTTAACTATCTCGTCTAAAAACTAAAAAACTCTTATGTCGCACACTCCTAGTATTATTATAATCGTTTGATTATACATTTTATTGATAGTAAATCATAATTATTTGCTAATAGCTTGTCATTAGTGAGACTATACCAATGTTTGCAACAAAGAACCTTCTTCTAGCTGTCACTAACCTACTCTGCTATCGTGGATACCCTGTATGTCTATGTGTGTATGCTGTGGATTTTATTATAGAATATTAATCAAAATCCTGAGTTTTCCGGAGTGTATTGTTTTATTATATATGTTTATATATGTCTAGAACTAAAGGTTCTTATTTTTTCACATTTACTTTTAAAATTCAGAAATGAAAATTGTGAAACTAAATTATTCAACACAAACAAATGTTCAAGGATAAACTACGGAACTTTAAACCTATTTTTTTTTTTTTCAAAGCATTGTATTATTTGTACTATTACTCCTTTATTAGTGGTAATGGCAGCCAACAAGACGTATCAGCTATATTCAAGGAACATTTGGCTATTTTAATCTAGATTAAGGGATATAAGTTTATGTTAGTAACGTAAAGATTGGCGAAATTCTATAACATATTTTATTTCCTTATCTTGTTCAATAATTTGCGATATTGTTCGTTTAAGTTTAGCAAACTTTAAGAAAATATAGTAATAATAAGTAACTTTTATAGTAATGGGTAAAGTTTTGTAATGTAGGAAGGACCTTATCTGACAGCTAGAGGTATTACTAATCTACTTTCACGTATTCATACGTCATGTCATGTGATCTGAAGCTATCACTTTTGATATTGATTATAAATACCCATAAAAATACAATTATTATAGTAAATTGTTACCAATGTTGACAGAAAAAAACTGTATTTGTTATTTTATTTAAAAAAACTTTATGAAAATTGGAGTGTCCAACATAAGCTAGTAGTGATGATTTATTATCTTTTAAATCACCGCATCTCAATACCTGTCCAGGTTGTACGCATATATTGTAATTACTCTAATGGGGTTAGGATGTATAAGGGAGCGTTTTGAAGGTAATCTACCTGCATTTGCTTGGAAGCAGAGAGGAAAACAACATTCAGTAGACTCTACCGGGACTCAAACCCTGATCTCCCCGTCATCAGCAGTACAATCTAACACGAGAGTGACGCCTTTTAGACCATTCGGACACGAAAGCGGGTAATAATTTGTTAAAACAATTATTTTTTTCTAAATTTATTAAATTTTCCCATCTTTTAATATTGATTAAATATATAATCTAATCTATTAACAGGACTTTTGTTATGTGTGTTTCGCCGGCTATAGGCATTTTAACTTTGACGAATGTTATTGAACCCTCCTTATCAAAATTAAACCACAATAGGAGGTCCAAATGAATAACATCACAAAAGGGCAGAAAAAAAGGCAATAGGAGTGAGTAGCTGGAGTTCTTGTTTTGAATTTCTGAGTATTAACATTCGAAACTCAGAGCACGCAACTCACACCGGTTGCGGGAATAATATGTTGACGGTCGTCCTCAAATAAAATGATATATATTATGTATATATGTACCCACAAAGAAAAAGATAAGAAAACATACATATGACCTAACATTAAAGAAAACTTGAAGTTGCATTATTGTTATTTATTCATAAATAACATAATTAAATGTATAAGAATATTAATAAGTTTGAACAATATATAGATATATTAATAAATCATAATGATAGTCGAGTTGGCAAACAAACAGTATTCTTTAAGATTTAGAATTATTGATGTAAAAAAAATTATATCAAAGATAATTGCAGTTTTACACTCAAAACAGCTGCATCAAAAAAGAACAATAATTATAACTACATCATTTCTTTCCGCACGGAACAAACTAGTATAGTACGTAACCCTCGTAAACAAATATAAATTACAAAATCTATCTTCATTATTTACAAGGTGATTTCTCAAACTTCCCTCATCTTTTCTAAATCATCTATACACATTCCCATTACATACAAAATCCCAACTATGCCTAAATTGCGCGATCATAATTAGGTCAATAGATATTCTTAAGAATAAATTTTAAACTGCAAGTGAAACCTGTTTTGTTATATTTATCGACGACAAAACCAAAATTGGCTGCAAAATATCAATATTGGCCCTCATTAAAAAGTTTCTTCCGTCTCACAATTCGATCAGAAGTTATATCCTCAAAGTAATCGATCTCCGCAAAAATAACCTAAGTATCGACATCTTCAATAGTAAATTAAGTATCGATACCCCCAAAAATAAACCAAGTATCGATATCCATATAATAATCGACTATTTTCATACGTGACAAAATTCAACATCGATCTAAGATCTACATGCATTATACATTTCCCTTTGCAAAATTAATAATATATTGCCGAAACAAGAATTTTGAAAAGTTAAATTTATAAATAAATTAATAATGATGAAGTAATACTAAGCCGAAAAAGAAATTTGTTGTTACATTTGAACTATCTGAAGCCTTAGCTTTTTAGTCCTCCATTCAAGCTAAGTCCAAGAGTGCCGACAAGCTGCCCCGCCGGCACTATATATACAAGAAAACCCAGAGAACATTGGAGAACAGGATGCATGGTGGGGGAATACATATGGATCACCAAGGAGGGGAATGCGCGTGACAACAATAACTTCTTATATACACTCCAAACAACTGGAACCTTCTAGATTATAGTAGAACAACCACTCTTCACAGCTTAAACTCTTTGGAACGCCTTTAGTTGTGTGGCACACTCTAGTGGGCGCCGTTTGAACATTGATAGCAGTGGCTAGTTTAGGGATGGGAAAAACTGTTCCTTTAGTGGAGCAGGAACAATCTTTTACTGCTCCACTACTGGACCTGTTCCTTTCACCTGCTCCTTTTTGTCACAGTGACAGTATTCGTACCTACTCCCAGCCTAGTTTTTTTTTATAGCACCGCGTCTACTGCCCGTTCGGATTTTACACATTTATGCCAACTACGCCAATGTGTTAGGGATGAAGATGGTTGATTCTAGAGGAAATGCACCCACATTTGTTTGGAATGAGAGTTGAAAACATTTAGGGAAAATCCCCCTCAGTGCACCCAACCGGAATCGAACCTCAATCTCCTTGTCATCGGCAGTCCATTCTAGTCCGAGAGTTAAACCAGAGGCTGGCAACCTTTTTAATATTGTGGGTTTTATGGGTTTAAAAAAAAGTTTGGCTAATTTAAAAAAAGTAAGGCAAAAAAGGTTCAATTTTACATTTCCCAATTAGTAATTAGCTATTTAGTCTATTTTTGAACAAATTGTTTGTTTGCCAAATATTTTGTGGGCTAGATAAAATCAGTCAGTCAGTAGATGGCTGACCCTTGCCTTAAATAATTTGATCACCAAGTGGGTTCCTTCAATGTCACTCAACAACGTAACCAATTATTGTGAGAATACATCACATACTGTGCTTGTATTGTGGAAATAGTGTTTTCTAAAACGAAAGCTTTCCCCTTCAAAACTTAATTGTGACTCCCCAAACCAACTATAAGCTAGGTCTATATATATAATCGATAAGTAAGGTTGCGCCCGACCTAAGCTCAGTGCTGTGACAAGAACACAAAGTATCCACTTCCTTTCTACTGTACGACTGCACCAAAATATCTCCGGAGCATAAAGGAACAAGGTTGCACTGGACCCGTTCCAGCACTGCCTGTGACAGAGAGACGAGGAGCAAGGTTACTTTGGACCTGTTCCATCACTTCCAGCACTGTCTGTGACAGAGAGACGAGGAGCAAGGTTACTTTGGACCTGTTCCATCACTTCCAGCACTGTCTGTGACAGAGAGACGAGGAGCAAGGTTACTTTGGACCTGTTCCATCACTTCCAGCACTGTCTGTGACAGAGAGACGAGGAGCAAGGTTACTTTGGACCTGTTCCATCACTTCCAGCACTGCCTGTGACAGAGAGACGAGGAGCAAGGTTACTTTGGACCTGTTCCATCACTTCCAGCACTGTCTGTGACAGAGAGACGAGGAGCAAGGTTACTTTGGACCTGTTCCATCACTTCCAGCACTGCCTGTGACAGAGAGACGAGGAGCAAGGTTACTTTGGACCTGTTCCATCACTTCCAGCACTGTCTGTGACAGAGAGACGAGGAGCAAGGTTACTTTGGACCTGTTCCATCACTTCCAGCACTGTCTGTGACAGAGAGACGAGGAGCAAGGTTACTTTGGACCTGTTCCATCACTTCCAGCACTGTCTGTGACAGAGAGACGAGGAGCAAGGTTACTTTGGACCTGTTCCATCACTTCCAGCACTGTCTGTGACAGAGAGACGAGGAGCAAGGTTACTTTGGACCTGTTCCATCACTTCCAGCACTGTCTGTGACAGAGAGACGAGGAGCAAGGTTACTTTGGACCTGTTCCATCACTTCCAGCACTGTCTGTGACAGAGAGACGAGGAGCAAGGTTACTTTGGACCTGTTCCATCACTTCCAGCACTGTCTGTGACAGAGAGACGAGGACAAGGTTACTTTGGACCTGTTCCATCACTTCCACACTGTCTGTGACAGAGAGACGAGGAGCAAGGTTACTTTGGACCTGTTCCATCACTTCCAGCACTGTCTGTGACAGAGAGACGGGAGCAAGTACTTGGACCTGTTCCATCATTCCAGCACTGTTGTGACAGAGAGACAGGAACAAGTTACTCGGACCTGTTTACAGCGCAATTGACCTGGACATGACAAAAGAACAGCTCTTTCGTCTTCATTAACAGTTTAAATGTGACGTCAAGAGCAGTGACAAAGACAGGTTGTGATTTCACAACCTACCTAGCTATCTATCTCGTGCGCGCATGCTCGGTTGTGTGTTTTTTCTCGACTCATAGTCCAGAGCAGACGTGAACGAGTATTGTATACTCTGACTAACCTCCATGCTTGTAGCCAAATGCTACATTATTAAATGCATTTTGTATTTTTCTCTGCGTCAAATATAAACAGTGTTTTATTTCTTATGAACATTTTAAAAACTTTTTGGCTACAAATTGGTGGTTTATAAGAGAAGAAGAAGAAAATATTATTATTATTATTATTATTATTATTATATATTATTATTATTAGCACCGCGTCTTACTACCCATCCGGGTTATACGCACTTACGCTAATGTGTAATGGTAGGGTGATTGTGAGATGAGATGAAGGATCTACAGTTTAACGTGGAATCCGAACCACGGTGGAGGCCTGGCATTCCCCACATTCACAAGATGTCTTGTCAGAGGTGAAGGAAGGGTTTGGTAATCAGATAAATCTGTGCCGGGACCGAGGATTGAACCCCGGCCGCCAGCACAGAAGTCTGACACCTTACTTACCCCTAGACCACCAGGTCACCAAGATAAAATATTACTCAAAAGTTTCGTGTTAGTTGCCTATGTGTGTAAAAAAGGTTCTATGAAATTCGTATATCAGTTTATAAGTTACAAAGTAAGATTCACATACAATTTCTCTCTCTCTCTCTCTCTATCTCTCTCTCTCTATCTCTCTCTCTCTCTCTCTCTATATATATATATATATATATATATATATATATATATATATATATAATATCACCCATACACATACACATATACCCACACACACACATCGAGTCCATTTTTCACAGTCAGATACTTTCATCTGACAGTCAAAGAAGTCACTATACCTACTTTCACGGTATAACATGTCACGTCATGTGTTCCGCAGCTGTCACTTTTGATAAGTACAGTAATACCAATAGCAATGAAATAACCTAATAATATGATACAATGTTATCATTGTTTACATCTGAAAAAAAAAAACCTCTACATTCTCTAAAAGTTTTTTCCTACCAAAATCCTACTACACACACATACTCTCCCCTAACACACACACACACAACATTCAAAGCACACACAAATAATTTAACGCATAGTGATCTTTCCTTTGAAATAACATTTTATTTCAAAATATATATTTTTTTTATCTTTTCTTACTGGATGTTACATACATATTTGTGGTTGAAAACGGAACAAACACTGAATTTATATTTATTTTAGATTAAGTTTAATCTAAACAGAATTATATGTGTAGTTATTCACTAGAGGAGATATTTTAATTTGTTTCAATGAAGATGTTCTTTCCACATGAGAGGACACTATTTTAATTAACCCTTAGTGTTTTTTTTGTCTGATATTTTCCATCGTGAGTGATGTTGCGAAGCGTGTGGCGCTTTCCACATTTGAACAAATAAGAAGCCACGTCTTTGGCCGGCTTGGGGGAAAGAACTGACCTGAAAACTCACCCACGTTAAGACTTTATTATATATGTTTAGTTGTGTTATCTCAAACTAGATCTTAACATCGTCTTACTACCAGTTCGGGTTATATGCATCTGTAGGCCTACTAATTACGTTAATATGCCAAGGAGGAGGAAGGTTGAATTTAGAGATAAGGTACTCCATTTGCGTGGTGAGAGAGGGGAAAAAGATTTAAGTAAAACCCCCTTCAGTACACCCGACCTTGGTTTTAACCCCTATCTTCTCGTTATTGGAAGTCTAGTCTGTTGGTAGTGAAACATTTTTTTTTACCAAAAATTACGCTAGTAGTAAAATAACGAAACACTAAAACCACACTAACACTAAACTAGCACTTAAACAATACTCAATCTAGTTCTTTAATACCGGGTTTAAAAGGATAGAAAAGAGAAATGTAGAATTTTAAAAGAAATGTGCTCGATTTTGCGTGGAGAGAAATTGAGAAACTATTTATGAAAAAAATAGCTTTGATACATTAGGCCAGTGTCCGAGTTTCAATCTATCCGTCACCGTAAAACCCAACTAAAGAGAATATAAAGTTAGCGTGCCTTGGAGAAATTTAATCATGCCATTGCTGACGTCACTCGGTAAACAGCAGTTGTATTTAATACAAAGACAGACAAACATACACATTAGTAATGACGTTTATCGGACATTGGTTTGAATTTTAAAGGTTATTTTATTATTTAAACTTTCAAAATGTGACCCGAGTTTTAACAACTTAGTTTGTGGTTAATTATAGCTTTAACTATTTAACGCGTTGGCTTGTGTAGTGAGTGACGTCACACGCTCAGCCAATAAGATCTATTTCTCCATATGGCGATACTATATATTCTCTTTACATTGGAAAAACCAGACTAAACTAGACTGACGCCTTTTTGCCCGTGCCCACCGATGTGATTTATCTGCTATTAAAAATGTATTTTAATTTAGACCTACATTCTTAAAATTATCAACTGAAATTCTTTCACTATATCGTACAAAATTTTAAATATTTCATTGTAACTATTTAGAATAACTCAATTTTGATTTTAAATGTATTAAATTCAACGTAGAAAGCAGAACTTAGGCTAATTTCAGAACATTGTTTACACACTAACTAAATTTTAACAGCTTAGATTTATTTGTTAAATTAATGTAGAATGTAGTGCCCATTCACGTATTTTAAGCATATGGCCTGAACGCGTAGTAAGTCGCAGTGATAAAAAAAAAACCAACAACATATTGTACTTGATCTAAAACTGGTTCAAAATGCAGTCCCTTTTCACAAACTGTGCATCATTACAAACTAGCTATCCTCAAGTTTATTAAGATGTGCTTTAATCACCACTGAATCACATCTGATAGGCTCTGGTTAAATTTCCGGTGTAGTAAAATATGCCCCTCCCTCCACCCTTTTTGAAGGTATTCATAGCTCACCGCGTGTTAAGCTCTCTCGCTAACGCCTCTTTTGCGCCAAGATCCAACAGTAACTTAAATAATAAAAGGACCACTTGGTAGACGTTGAGTGTCGAGAAAGGCTTAATTCGGCCGAGTGTGTTTGTTGGGCCCTGAGGATAGGGCTTTCTTTTCCGGAAATACCTAGTGGAAGCAGAAACGCACTTCTTGTAATCAACAAGAAACAAGACATCGACAATCTCCGCTTCCACTTAACTTCCTGAAACTTCAGTTCCAGGTTGAAATCACTTTGTCAGGATTGTGACTTAAGGATCAGTTTTCAAAGTCAACTTAGTGGACCTTGAGTGCAACTCAAAACCAAACACAAGCTGAATGGGATGGGCCAGTTTTGCATATGAAATTAGCCCTTTACATTCTGGTGTTTGGTTTTGAGGTGCATTAAGTCTGACCATGGAAAAAAAAAAAAGGCACAAATGAATCTTTTAGGAAGACGTCAATTTTGGTTACATGTTTAGTTTATGTACAAACTAGAACTTTTAAAAGGCTGCTTCTTTTAACATATTAAGAATATTGATCAGATTAAACGAAAGCTGTTGATTACGTCATACAAACAGTGTACGGTTGTGTTCATGCGCTGTTTACAAACTAAAAACGTTTTATTTTCAAAACTAATATTTTGTGTGACTCTTTATATAAGTTATAAAAATATATTTAATTATTTTGTTGGCCGATTATAAGAAGATATAAGTGTGAATATAATACTATATGATTTAGTATTTCGTGCACCATAATAATTCATGTTGCCATAACCGCGAAACAAACAAAAAATTACAGTTTTATTTATTTATTTATTTTGCGCTTTAACTAAGTTAAGAAAAAGTCAATTTATACTATATAGTATTACTAAGGAAATAATAATTATTTACATATAAATAAACACTAGTAACTCTCAACCAATGTTTACAATAAAAATCCTCTTCCGGTTGTCAGATACCACCACTGAAGTGTCAAATCGACCGTATATTGTCTTCTTAGCTCAGTCTAGACATATTTCCCTCAGCTACTCTAACTGCTCGCCGAAAGAAGGGAGACGGCCACACGTCAGTGACAGCAGATAAAGAAGACGATGTCACCGGAGTAAGAACCGTAGCCTGGAGCGAGCTCACGGTCACAAGAAATATCGCTCCACATTACAAGGAGGAAGAGGCTTTGTGCCGGAGTTAGCGAGTCTTACTTGTTCTTCTGTGTTTTTTTTTATCCCCTCGGTGTCATGGAGGAAAGAAACAAAAACAGATAGTTATGGAGAGGAGGTAGTGTTTCACTTATATTTATTTTAATGGTGAGTCAGTCTAAAATGTGCTACCAAAAACATTTTAACTATTTATTTTGTATCGTGTTTTACTAGTCTTTTCGGTTATCCCGGAGAACATCGAAGATGCACGAGAGGGTGAAACTTCAAATCAAAAGCACCCCCCCCCCCCCAAAGATACGGATCAAAAGCGCACAGGGGAAAAAAAAACAATAATTACATAACGAGGCAACATGGCAAACATGTATTATAAACAACCCCCTTTCCCTTTACAATAATTACAATAAAACTATCGGGTTATGTAAGGTTGGTTGGGATGCAAAAACAATACAACTTAGATTAAAAAATATATATATGTGTCGTTCATGAAAAAACCAACAAGCTGTGTTGCCACATAGGGCTCAGAGACTACATGCAACGGTGCACTTCTGATTTACTCTAAAGCGGGTACACACATTTTCCCTGTGCACCTTAAGACACACCGCACACAGGGCGGGGGACAGACAGAGCAGAGGTTGAGTGAAGGCACAGCACAGGAAGAGGTATCTGCAATGCACAGTATATTGCACGCCGGGCAGGCATAGCACAGGAATAGGTTTCTGCAAGGCACCGTATATCGCACGCAGGGCAGGCATAGCACAAGAAGAGGTTTCTGCAAGGCACCGTATATCGCACGCAGGGCAGGCATAGCACAAGAAGAGGTTTCTGCAAGGTACCGCACATGGCACTCAGGGCAGGCATAGCACAGGAAGAGGATTCTGCAAGGTACCGTATATCGCACGCAGGGCAGGCATAGCACAAGAAGAGGTTTCTGCAAGGCACCGTATATCGCACGCAGGGCAGGCATAGCACAAGAAGAGGTTTCTGCAAGGTACCGCACATGGCACTCAGGGCAGGCATAGCACAAGAAGAGGTTTCTGCAAGGCACCGTATATCGCACGCAGGGCAGGCATAGCACAAGAAGAGGTTTCTGCAAGGTACCGCACATGGCACTCAGGGCAGGCATAGCACAGGAAGAGGATTCTGCAAGGTACCGTATATCGCACGCAGGGCAGGCATAGCACAAGAAGAGGTTTCTGCAAGGCACCGTATATCGCACGCAGGGCAGGCATAGCACAAGAAGAGGTTTCTGCAAGGTACCGCACATGGCACTCAGGGCAGGCATAGCACAGGAAGAGGATTCTGCAAGGTACCGTATATCGCACGCAGGGCAGGCATAGCACAAGAAGAGGTTTCTGCAAGGCACCGTATATCGCACGCAGGGCAGGCATAGCACAAGAAGAGGTTTCTGCAAGGTACCGCACATGGCACTCAGGGCAGGCATAGCACAAGAAGAGGTTTCTGCAAGGTACCGCACATGGCACTCAGGGCAGGCATAGCACAGGAAGAGGATTCTGCAAGGCACCGTATATCGCACGCAGGGCAGGCATAGCACAAGAAGAGGTTTCTGCAAGGTACCGCACATGGCACTCAGGGCAGGCATAGCACAGGAAGAGGATTCTGCAAGGCACAGTATATCGCACGCAGGGCAGGCATAGCACAAGAAGAGGTTTCTGCAAGGCACCGCACATGGCACTCAGGGCAGGCATAGCACAGGAAGAGGATTCTGCAAGGCACAGTATATTGCACGTAGGGCAGGCATAGCACAAGAAGAGGTTTCTGCAAGGTACCGCACATGGCACTCAGGGCAGGCATAGCACAGGAGGAGATTTCTGCAAGGCACCGTATATTGAAACCAGTCCTCACGTAGTTGACACGGCTTGGGAAGAAGACGAACTTCTACATAAACCACATTTCTCAATAATTTTGACCGATAAAAATATCGATAGTTGGTCTGACAAGAAACACTTTTACTATTCAAGTAATTCAGTTCGGTTGCAGTCTTTTCCCATAGCTCATCTTTCAGTTTCGTCCTCATGTAGTCTGGATTGCTTGTATCGTACAACACTGGATTATTTTGAACTAACCGGATAAGATATTCCATTGCAATATTGCACTTTGTGGACGAAACTACGTGATAGAGTCGCAGAGGACACAGAAAATCTGTACCACTGCTACAACCAGACCGAGGCGTGATAGAGTTATTCCTATACTACGCCTGTGCTGCGTACAATGTGTGGTAAGCCATAAGAACACGAGGTTTATAGAATCTCTTCTGCATCGCCTGTCCCTCTGCTGCGTCTGTTCTGTGTCCAATGAATACTTGGGCCAAATACGTAGCCTGGCTATCCAAATTTAGAGTAAATGTAACCTCCCTCCCGTGGAGTGAGAAGGAATAAATATTTAGAGATATCACATACGCCAGATCAAAATTTAACCCAATCACCGGCAGATTCACTATACGGTATTGCAGGAATGACACCATCGGCCAGTGTTGCGCAAATTTTTTTAGTTCGTGGTACACTTAAACTTTTTTTTTTTTTTGTATTAAACTTTTGTTTTGGGTACGTCTTGTGGCATCAGAAAATGATAGATTAATTTTTTCCATGAAGTAACTTCTAAGATTATAGGTTGAATTTCTTTTTCCGTACCCGATTCCTTAAGATTTAGAAACATTTCGTTCAAACTATTAATAATTTGAGTAAACAATAACTCTGTCAGATTTATTTAAAATATTAGTAATGTAAGTAAGAAATGCAGATGAAGCACGGGTACACTTCCTCTAAATTCGACCTTCCTCCTCCTTAACACATTAGCGTAATTAGGTCATAAGACTTATAAGACGTAGTTTGATTATTTCAGATGCACTTACAATATTAGTAAGTGCGAGCAAGTAAGAAATGTAGATGAAGCACGTGTATCTTCCTTTAAATTCAATCTTCCTCATCCCTAACACATTAGCTTAATTAGTGCATAAGAACGGTTAGTAAGACTCGTAATCACTGCCTTAGACACCCAGCCTCGTGCACCTGGATACGAGCTAGAGGTCCGGGTTCGATTCCCAACTTACACCCTCTGTATTCTAAGGGGAATAATTCCAATGGTCGCCAGAGGTTGGTTAATTAGGCTTAATCTAGGTTAAGACTCCCATTGGCCCACACCTTCATATTCACTATCATCACTTCATCTCATTGCAGTTCTCTGGGCGAGGAGTCTACACACAGGCGACCGAATTGGAGGTCATGTTCCTCCCCAAGTCAGTAATGCCACACGTTAAAAATAACAACCTTAGACCACTCGGGCAGTGATGCGAATATTTTTAAAATAAAGTTATTAATATAAATATTTTTTAATTTTCGGGAATTGTTAACTTAGTTCGTAGGAATATAATTAATTATTGTTTAAACATAGTAGTCCCAATTATCCAAAGTTTAACGGGACTGGGGTGAGCTCGGATAACCAATAACTCAGATAATATGAAATACTAGAGTTGAAATGACAAATCAATAAGCTGAAAGGTGACCTGGTGGTCTATGGGTAAGGTTTCAGACTTCTGTGCTGAGGTTCCGGGTTTCAACTCTCGATCCCGGCACAGATTTATCTGATCTCCAAACCCTTCCTTCACCTCTGACAAGACGTGTATTAATCACAACTTGTGAACTTGTGGAATGCCAGGCCTCCACCGTGGTTCGGATCCCACGTTAAACTGTAGTTCCTCCAGTTAATTTCACAATCACCCTACCATTACACATTAGCGCAAGTGTGTATAACCCGAATGGGTAGTAAGACGCGGTGATAATAATAATAATAAGCTGCGAGCTTAGCACTCAGTATCAGTCAACCGACTCGACCAAGTGTAATATTTACGACACCACAGTACAGTGGAAACAATTAGTCATCCGATGATTCACTACACTACTCACACTAAACGGCTGAACCAGTTTAATGCGGGTCATTTTCTAAACAATTCTCATGAAACATAAATTATGTTACTACCTCGGATGATACGGAAACACGGATAGTCGGGTCTCTACAATAAAATGTACTAGGGGAGGACAACGTGTACATCGAATTCGGTCAGAATGATTTCATCCAAATTTGTGTTCCCTTTAAAATATTTTAATCTATTTTTTTAAATATGGCCGTTTTTAAAAAGACATGTCAAACTTGAGGAGTGCAAATAATTTTTTTTTAATAGGTAGAAATTTAGAAAACTTTCTAGTAGTTGGGTAGAAAGCGAATAAGATTTAAATTGTATGGTTATATAAACAAGAAAGAATTAACTAATAACAAAATGATTATAAAATAATTGTTACAAGTTCCATGAAACCAGTCAAGTAAAAAGTAGATAAATTATAAAATAATTAAAAGTTGACGTAATTGTTATAATTAAATGTAATTTGACTTTTTACTTTTGACTGGTTTTTTGAACATTGTACCAATTATTTTAAATCCTCTTGTTAGTAAATAATTACTTTTGTGTTTATATAGCCACACAGCTTAAATCTGATTTTCTTTTATGTATTTTAAATAATTGACAAACACGGTAAAAACCAATCATTTTATTTAAATTACAAAATATTTGGCTGTCAATTTCAAGCTATGTTATTTATTTTTTATTTAGCACCGAGTCTTATTACCCGTTCGGTTTATAAGCTCAAGTACTAATTACACTAATGGACTAGGAATTGGGAAGGTTGAATTTAGAGGAAACGAAACCACATTTGAGTTGAAAACCATTTAGGAAAAATCCCCCACCAGTTTACCCGACCGAGATTCGAACCTTGATCTCCCCGTTCTTGGTAGTTTAGCTCAACACATCTGGCACGTTAGCTAACCACGCCACCGATGCGGATTTCAAGCTATAGAAAAATAAAATAAATATATTTCGGAGTATATTGCTTTAAACTTGGACGGGTTCGTATCTTGGTAAAATCATTTCAAATGCTTCAAGTGACATTGCATAAAGCGTTTCTTAGTCAAAAATGAAAATAATGAACAAAGAGGACTGTGTTGTTTTAAATATACATTTGTATCAGATATCTTCGTATCGTATCCCCGACGCGTTTCCTGAACGCATCGGTTTGCAAGGGATCCTGTATCCTCGATGCGATCATAAGAGGCGATACGCGCATCTTATCGCTGCTTCCCGACATTAGTCGGTATTTTACCGTCGCATCAAAGGGTGCCGCGTTGCGAGGATGCGTGTCTCGACGCGCTCCAAACTGTCGCGGGTTGGTTTTTACCGGTTTATATCTCCTACTGCCACTCTACAACACTCGAATAAGGGAGACTACGGATCACATTAGTGATTAGGACGGAACAAGGATCTTACATGACAAACTTGTCCTTACGTATCGTCACCCGTTTTATCCCTGATCGCTACGTGGATAAGATATACTCTTACACTCTATTTTTATTAAATCAAAACAGATAACAAATAAAAGTTACAGGGAAAAAAAGAGAAGTTACTTTAAACACATTCTTCAGGACAGCTTTTATATCTCAGACACCATAAGAACTCCAGAAATTACCTTTTAAAATCAATTTAAATATGACATGAGAGTTATTTTAACTGTAATCTAAGTGCATTAGAAAGGTGTTATGATTGTCTAACAGATGGCAGCACTAACTAAATTTAAATTCATTAAAAGGTCTCATTATTGTCTAAAAGATGACAGCACTAACATAAAACGGTCTCATGTTGTCTAACAGATGGTAGCACTACTCAATTTGAGTTAAAAATTGACTTTCCCCTATTTTCACCCGTTTCCTTCATATTAAATTTTGTTGTTTTTAGATTTTTTTTTATTCATCTGACAAAATATCTTAGCAAACAACAATATCTTCAATGTAACACATCGGTAGTCGTTTATTGCAAATATTTTGTCTGGTTTTGATTTTTTTTTTAAATGCGGCCTACCTTATAAATAAACAGGTAAATAATTTTTAAACATAACTGTTTGGTTTAATAAAAGCTATGATTGATTTTTAATTCGCTAGTTTCATATATTTTATATTGATTTTGTGTGTATCTTTTATGTGATGATACATTTTTGTTTCTCTTATAATAATTATATTCTCTAGACGTAATGGATTGATATGGTGTTGACAGTTATTATATTGTCATTATAAATTCATAGTTTGTTTCTATATACACGTTCGTCATGTTGGCGGCTGTTTGGATTGATGATTAGCGTTTGTGTTTTTTGGTTAACAATTTCCAGCAATGGATTTTAAGCGGAAATGGATACGTGAGAGAAAAAAAATACTTAAAACTTTTATCTTTGTATTTTCTCGTACAGTAGAAACTTATTTTTATTTATTATTATTATTATTATTATTATTATTATTACTACCATACCACACCGCGTCTTACTACCTGTTCGGGCTATACGCACTTACGATAATGTGTAATGGTAGGGTGATTGTGAGATGAAATGGAGGACCTACAGTTTAACGTGGGATCCGAACCACGGTGGAGGCCTGGCATTCCCCACATTCACAAGATATTGTCAGAGGTGAAGGAAGGGTTTGGTAATCAGATAAATCTGTGCTGAGACCGAGGATTGAACCCCGGACCCCAGCACAGAAGTCCGACACCTTACCCCTAGTCCGCCAGGTCACCCAGTAGAAACTAGCTAGTTTGTATTTTATCAGTCTTTATTTGTGTAAACAGAAATGTTTGGATACTATTTTAGCACCTCGTCTTACTACCCGTTTGGCTATACGCATCTGTACTAATTGCGATAGTGAATTAGGGATTAGGAAGGATTAGTTTATGGGAAATGCACGCGCATGTGGATAGAGATTGAGTGGAAAACCATTTAGGAAACATTCTAAGTGCACCCTACCGCAATCGAACCCCGACTACTACGAGAATAGCACCTTAGACCATGCGCTCACCTTAGCGGGTTTGTTTGTATTAAAAAAGTATATTATTTTCATTATTTGATCAATTTTAACCTAAAGTCTGTTTCTATGCTTATAATTTTAAAACACCAAATAAGAAAAAAAGACTTATTTAAAGTTGTAGTCATAAAAGGCCTTTTGGTTGTACAGTTATGACCACTCGGGATGGACTTGTAAAAAAGATGTAATTGGCCTACTTCGGAAATAAATAAATATACCAACACTCACTATAGAGAACATCAAATAACCCTTTTTGACCAACTTCGGTGGTAGAATGGAATAACACTTCACTCCCGCAATAGATTGCACTACCGATGATGGAGAGATCGGGGTTCGAATCCCAGAAGAGTGTACTGAGAGTGTTTTTTCCTAAATGGTTTTCCTTTCTACGTCAGTGCAAATGTGGCTACATTACCTCTTAAATTCAACCTTCCTCATACCTAACATTTTAGCGTAATGAGTACAACCCTAATGGGTAGTTAGATTTGGCGCAAAAAATTAATTGCATGTATATTTATAAATAAATAATAACACAAATTTATATAATATACTTGGATCCTTTATACCATGATTTGATCCTAAGAGGGAACATTAATATATAAAAAAAGAAAGTTTATTCAAACAAAATATAACTTTCAAAAAAGTTTTTATTCTTTTTACGATCCTTTGATATGAAATGACGGAGTAATAAAAAAAATAAAGAAACTTGAACTCTTGAGTCAACAACGTCCATTTCACTTAAACAAGTTGTCAAGTTTCCAAGATGTTGATCTTGTAAACAGGATTATTGAAATGTATGCTCAAACAGGAAAATGGATTGAAAGAAAGTCAAAGATAACGAAGATTGAAAATTCAGAGAACAGATATAGGTAATCTCCCCTCCCCTACATGATATTGAGATAACGTTCACGTTACCAACTAAGTCAAGAATATATTTGAAAGTAGAATATTTCATTCCACGGTTCGTAGTGAACCTTCACAAACCCAAGTTATATATTTGGTTCTATTTAACCGTCGTAGGTTCAGTGAACTTATTTTTAGCACCGCGTCTTACTTCTCGTTCAGACTATATATCTATGTACTAATTACACTAATGGGTTAGGGATGAGGAAGGTTATATTAAGATAAAGTGTACCCACATTTGCGTGGATAGCGAACGAGAGAGTGGGAAACCATTTATGGAAAAACCACTCGATCGGGATCTAACCACAAGCTCCTTGTCATCGGTAGTCTAGTATTTTGCTAGAGTGACCCCTTAGACCATATGGCCACCAACGCGAGTTATAGTGACCTTGAAATGATTAAAATCCGTAATACATTATTTTCATGTAGGCTAAGGTACAAAAATATATAATAACTAGTCTATTTGTGTAGTACGAAGGAGAATAATTTAGTTTTATAAATATAATTAATTTTATTAGATCAAAACATTTTTATACATTCATAAATATAGAGCACACAAATATTAATTATATTTTACATTCGGTATGCATCCTCCGTTTAGAGTGAAAGGAAGCAAGCTTACTTTGATTAGTTCCACTATGAAGCAGCCCTTAAGCTAAAGCCATAGTATAATCTTTCAAGGTAAGTTATACTCATTTTAAACTGATTGGGCTAAAACTTGATATCTATAGTTTTTATAAGATCCCCCCGAGGAATTTTATCTTCTCAAATGTTTGAAATACGAAATAAATTATCATTGCAAAACTGTAACTTAGTATTACTATAAATAAAAATATTTTATTTGAAATATATTTTTTATAAAACCAATAGTTTTTGAGCTGTATGCAAATGTATAAATAAATAAGTAATGTGAGATGTTTAATAAAGTGAGATTAATTGTTATTATCTTTTGTAGACTGAGTGTTCCATTTTTCTCGATGTTTATATTACAGTGTATATTATTTCATTTATGTTCTTTAGTAGTAAAGATTTTCTACAAAAATATACACTCATTCTGTACGCTGCACAACTCTTACGAGTTTTTAATAAATGAGTTTTATAAGACAAGATAGAGAAAGTCTGTGTGACGAACCCTAAAATTTATTTCTTCTTGCAAGGAACTTAAAAACTAAGCGTCTTTAGGTACACAAATACCATTTTATTAATAATTACTAGAGCCAGATTGTGTCAATTATATAAATATCAGCTCATTAAGTCCCAGGGAATGTGGGATGTATTCGTAAATGCTTTAGTTATAATATTTAAGTATCAATATACCTGGCTGGCTTACAGTAGATTGGGAATCATCAAAGTTAGTGACGCATTTAACCACCGAGCGCTGAAGTCGACACTTGAGTGAAATGGCGTTCATGGCTTTATTGCAACTGATTCGGTCATATTTTAAATATTAAGTATTTAGGATAAACTCAACTGGAGTATAAAATGTAAAACTTGGGCCATCTTGATTAAATTTGTTCCGTTTAAATAGTTAAATTATTATTAGCACCGCGTCTTACTACCCGTTCGGGTTATACGCACTTACGCTAATGTGTAATGGTAGGGTGATAGTGAGATGGAAGAAATGAAGGACCTACAGTTTAACGTGGAATCCGAACCACGGTGGAGGCCTGGCATTCCCCACATTCACAAGATGTCTTGTCAGAGGTGAAGGAAGGGTTTGGTAATCAGATAAATCTTTGCCGGGACCGAGGATTGAACCCCGGCCGCCAGCATAGAAGTCTGACACCTTACCCTAGACCACCAGTCACTTAATAGTTAAACAAAGTCGTAGAAAGGTAAGGGTTGGGTCCCGACCCCCAATGGAAATTGACGAACCTCCTATGGGTGGGTGGGTTGGGGGGGGGGGGGGCATATATACGTATACAGACTTTTGTTGGCTAAAGTTATAATAACATTTTCACCCGATGGAAAAATAACTTTTCAACGCCCTTGGTTAAAATATTTTCTGGAAGAAATTAAAAGGGATATTTAACATTTCTGATTTAAAGAGGTAACAGTTTAATAGTAGGTATCAAGTCCCGTCAAACTTTACACACTGTGGTAACAGCTGACGAACCACCTCTGGTTTTACGTCACGTAGTGAAGTGTTTTAATAAGGGAAAGGGAGGAATATTGAAGAAAGTTCGTTGGGCTGGTGAAACTGGAGGAAAAGGGTTTGGGGGGGGGGGGGGATATAACACGCTCCTTTCTTCTCCTTTGGGCACAGGCTCTCAGACTGACCCGCTAATTAGACATGAGACGTGGTTTAGTGGTCAGGAAGCCATCCTCTGGATCCAAAGTCGGGTGGATCGATTTACTGTGATCCTATTTCGATACGTTACTACAGCGTCTGAGACTCTGATTATAAAGACCACGATTCATCCCCCACAGTATTTACGAAGTGTTATTATTTCTTTCTTTAAGATTATGATGTTCCATTCTTTTTTTAGGCTAAGGGTTGTACAGTTCTATAATTTCACTCTTAAATCAATAAAACAAACTAAACAAATATAAAAATAATAATAATAATGAAATTGAGCTAATACAAACTGACACAAGTCCTTTTTGTAACTATCGATTATCTGCAATTAAAGCCACTTAGAGTAAATATCACATTTCTCTAGACTGGTTTACCGATGATGAAGAAGTCGGTGTTCGAATACCGGCTTGTCGTATGTACCGAGGGTGGTTTACTGCTCTCCGTCATCACAAATGTGGTTACATGTACTCTAAATTATACCTTCTTCAGCCATACCTCAATAGCATAACTAAACATACAGCCTGGACAACACACTCCTAGAAAAGTATTAGCAAGCTGATTGGTTAATTCTTGACTGGATCACAGTTAAACATGTTTGAGCCAATTCGAATGATTTTGGTAATCTTTGGTAATGTTTTTAATATTATCATTAATTTCTAATAATTTTAAATTTGTATTAAATTATTAACTTATAATGAAATTTAACGTTTTTTATTAAAAAAATTTTTGAAGTTTGGCCAAGTTTGTTGAAGTTTTGTAAATATTTGTAAGATTTGGCCAAAATTTGTTCCATCTTAGCCGATTCGGTCGATTAGGTTTAGCAAAGTCCGATAAAGTAAGCTCCATGCATGAAAAACGAAACGTTACAAAAAGGGAATTGAGGATAAAATGATTAAAACATACATGTGAAGAAAAATGTATAGATTGATAAAGAAAGTGTCAAAACAATACAACCGGGAGAAAGATAAACAGATAATAATAGCCATTATAGTATAATATTGTTTTGTTTAATAATATATTTTATTGCGTGATATCTACAGTAAAACACATTTAATTTTAATAGATTGGTTTAATTTAATGCCTTATTATATACTGTGAACCAAATATAATAATATATAGTTTATTTAAAATTATAAATTAATTTGCATTTATAAAGGAATAATTTTTTTATTTTTTACCAAATCTACTTGACATCTGTTGAAATAATTTATTTTCATAATATTTGTATGTTCAAACACATGTCACATTATCACTACCAAATGTGTTGTATTCCCAAATGGAAATATTGTTGAGAGTTGTTGACAGTTATTAAAATGTAATTCCCCTTCAGTACTTTTGTTTCATCACCGCCTCTTAGTATCCGTTCGGATTATACGCTTATGTACTAATTACGTAAGAGGTCGGTTATATTTAGAGGAAATGTACCCGCATTTGCTTGAAGAAAAAGTGTGAACCCATTTCCCTCAGTACACCCGATTGATATTAGAATTTCAATCTCCCCGTCTTGGTGGTCTAGTCTACTGTGAGAGCAGCGCCTTAGACCATGCGGCCACTGAAGAGGTGTTCGGTATTCCATTATTCTACGGTCGTATAGATATATATTTTTAAATAATAATGTTATGCTTCTGATGATTTGAAAATAAACCAATCAAAACAGTTAATTATCTTAGCACCACATCTTACTACCCATTAGGGTAATACGCTAAAGTACTAAATACAATAATGGGATAGGAATTGGGAAGGTTATATTTAGAGGAAGTGAACCCGCATTTTTGTGGAGGGAGCGTGGAAAGCCATTTAGGAAAAAATATCCCCAGTTCACCCGACCGAGAGTCGAATCTCGATCTTCCCGTCCTCAGCAGTCAAGCTCAACACTAAACTAGCGCGTTAGATAACTACACCGCCGAAGCGGATAAACAGTTAATTATTTATCAATATTTTTCTTACACAATATATTTGATGTTGTTTCTATTCAGGCTAATGTATGTTTCGTAATATTTTAAATTGAAAATATTTGATAAATTTCATGCGAAAAGTTCAATCAAGTTCTAAACTAAACAAGAAAGCGTACACGCCCGACCCAAAGATAAATTTGTAAACTTTGACCCCTTTTTGTCCATGAATGGATGACGTGGGAGCGAATCCAAACATAAACATGGGATGTTGCGGACGGGTTTTATGTGTGTACCAAGTTTGTTTGAAGCATGTAAACAAGTTCAAAATATATAAATTTCATGCACACACACATACACACATAATATTTATTTTATATAAAATAAAAACAGTCTGAACCAATATCAAATAATTATGGTAAGTCTAGAAAATTTAATGGGGCATTTATTTATAACGTGTATCGCACCTTAATATATGTCCGGATTACACAATATTTACTCTAATGGGAAGATGAAGGTATAATTTAGATGAAATTTACCCACATTTGAGTGGAGGGAGAGAGGGAAACCATTAATAATATAATTTTTTTTAAATCTCATCACGTCCGGCTGTGATCTCTATACTCTAAACAACCATCTTCAGTGTCGAATTGTTTATAAACTGGACTTCTTATGACGGGGAGCTCGGTGTTAGAATACATGTTGGATGTACTGAGAGTGATTTTTTCCTAAATTGTTTTCCACAGTTCCTAATAAAAAATGTGGGTACACTTCTCTTAAAATTCTCCCTTCGTCAGCCTTAACCCTTTAGGGTAGCTCGTAAATATGGTACATAAGCACATAACCCGATTTGGTAGTAAATGTGGTCTTATATATATATATTAATAAACTAAGCTCTTCATCAAAGTCAAACAATATGATACGAGACTAAAGCCTTATTCTGCATGCTCACAGACGCGGCTATTTGTACCTTTTAATACCCGCGTAGTTGGCTAACGCGCTAGTCGTGTTGAGCTCGACTGCTGAGGACGGGGAGATCGGGGTTCGAATCTCGGTCGGGTTAACTGGGGGTGGTTTTTCCTAAATGATTTTCCACTCTCCCTCCACGCAAATGCGGGTTCACTTCCTCTAATTCAACCTTCCCAATTCCTAATCCATTAGCGTAATTATTACTTATAGCATATAAGCCGAACGGGTAGTAAGACGCGGTGCTAAATAATAATAATAATAATAATAATAATAATAATAATAATAATAATGTACCTGTTTATGATAGTGAGCAATGTCTGGAAGATCTTTTTCCCTACCAAAACCCTACTATATAGTATAACTTTGACAGGGATAAAAGGCTTTTCAGATATGCCTTCCTACTTTTAACAAGGTACATTTATTTGCTAGCCAAACCTCCTCTACAGAGCTTACATGAACATGTGCAAAGCAAGGTAGTTTTTGTGACGTCATTAGATAAGTTCTAAACTAACCCTCTCACTACGATCATGGACACTGGTTTATCAGTTTTGAAACACAAGAGGGATGGAACTGCCGTGTTGCATCATGGTACAGAAGTTAGACTCGCTCCGTGGCCTCTAGTTATCTCAGGTAGGATTAGCCGAGAAATTAAATACACGGTCACGCTTAAACCAGATATCACATAGGAGAACAGTTTTCTTCATTCTTCACTTGGAAACGGCAAAATCTTGTTAGGCAAAAATACATTTTTATATTTATTTCGGTTGAAATTATTTCCATCATCTGATTTTTTTTAGCATCACATCTTACTACCCGTTTTGGTTATATTCATGTGTACTAATTATGCTAGTGTATTAGGGATGAGGAAGGTTGAATTTAAAGAACGTGTAATCTCATATACGTGGAGGGAGAGTATAAAACCATTTAAGGAAACAACCCTATGTACACCCGACCGGGATTTAAACCCCGATCTTTCCGTCGTTGGCAGTACATTTTATTGCGAGATTTATGCTTTAAACGAGTGTTCCTATGTCCATACGTTAAATCATCACTCTTGATAAATAATATAATTATCAGGGCCCGGATTTTGATGACCTAAAAAGTTTTAAAAAACTACCTTTAAATGACCTAAAAATACTAAAAGATTATACAAAAATTACCTATAAAATACACATCTACAACCAGGAGGATTATAAACAGAGCCTATGTGCACATGAGCATTGTTTGTAATGTTTTACTAAAAAATAGATAACATGTCATAAAAATCCGGGCCCTTAATTGATCACATACAAAATACTACAACTAGCACATGAAATTTTGACAGCACAAGTATTCGTTTGTATTTTCTAAAATTTCCTTTCAACCAAAATCATACTATATTTGCATTCACTGGATGATATAAAATCTAATTTGGGGTCTAAGCGCGGTTATACAGGCTTTTAAGGCCGGTCACACACCAAAAGAAATATTTGGTCTAGCAAAGATTTTTTTGCTATTAAAATTTTTGTATTGCTTTGCATTTGGTGTTGAGAGCGATAGCCTTTGGTGAAACATTTAGATTCGCAACCCTATCGCAATTTTTCTTATTTCTTACCAGTTTACTCTACCAGAATTTAGTACAAATTTTTGTTGTTTGTTGTGTTAAGTTGTTTTTATGAAGTTAATGAGTTACACAGGATATCGCAAGTGAAAGGTAGATGTAGAAGCTCTTTTGTTACAATTTATTTAATTATTGAACGAGAAACCAGATATAAGTTTTTAAGGTCACCCAATTTTAATAAACACAACCTCTAGACAACTCCAAAATACAACATCTACAATCATAAACACACACTGTACAGTTACACAGCCTAAAACACATTGTAAAAGGCTCTATATAACATACGGCCATCTTGTTTGTGTCCACGCGCACACGCAGTTCGAAATGTCTCATATAAAAGTTGCGAGATATAGGTATAAGGCATTCACGAGCTAAGTTTACCTGGATGACAGCTCGAAATGTTACTAGACGTAATCCCTAATATATCACTACGTCAACAGCTGACATCTATCACTTTGGATGACCATAATGAAAACAGATGATGATATATTAATCTGATAGCTAACCACAGTAATTTAGGCCAATATTACTTATATATTTATTTGAGGACGCACACAAAGTTTATTTATAGTTTTATTCCCCTTAAAAAATATTCGCACCACTTTCACAAAAACTTCTAACGAACATAGCTTCAAAATGGCAGCTGACGAATCTAAACCATATGATTGAACATAACGGTAAACAAGTTTTTTACAATGATACAGACACGCAGTTGATGAAAATATTTTATCTAGTTAAATATTTCAAAATAAGATAAAATAATCATAAAATCATTTATTGTATGTAAAAAAATGACAACAATTTTCTCTTTTCCAAGTAAATACGATGCCTGTATTAAAATATATTGATGTGTGCAATATATTACACAAAATCAGTAACGTTCCAAAACGAAAAATAAGTACGTTTAATTATGTTTAAAATATTGTTTCGAGTTGGATAAAAATAAATTATTAAAAAAATGAAATAGTATGAGAAAATTTAAGCTTACGTTATTTTAAATGTAATATATAACAGGTAATTAAAGATCCTTACATTTATAACAAAACTGTGATCTTTTTTTTACAAGTGTTGGCAACCCAAAACCTAAACATATGATTTTAGAACTGTCATCCAGTTAAAGACCTATCGTGAATACCGTATAGTTCTTTGTTGCGACACGTTGCAAATAGCAGCGTAACAATGTTATAACAAGTGAGTAGACTCCATTTAATGTTACGGCAACCGATACGTCTGCAAATTCTTTCAATAAAATATTTAATTGCAAGACAAATGGTCGCATTTGTTGAACAGCCGGCCTAAGGAAACCAGGCGCTCAGGTGATGTTGGTCTCTCCATTCTAACGCGTGTAGCCGCACGTGCTAATAACCGCGGATTACGCCGTCTGCCGGATATCGCTGCCAGGGTCGGATCATAATTATTCCTCACCCTTCCAATTCCTCCTCCACTAGTGAGGGACTGTATTAGTTGGTATACGTGACAGGGTCTTGCGTAAGATTTGTTTGGGGTGACGAGTAGGATCAGGCTTAGCAGGCCCGCTAATGTCCCGACCAGGAAGCTCCTTCTGATGGTCGTCTGTTTAAATCTCGACCCCCTTCTTAAGTATCTAAAATGTATTTTTCAGAGAAAGAGGTATTACTGCATGATTGACCGAGTGGCGTAAAAATCCAGTTTTAACTCGACCGTTTGGTATTTCATCTGTTTGTTCTGCGATTACTGCCAAATGCGTGAACCAGTTTTAACGGAATTTGGCAGGGACAATCTCTAAGGGTTCGGCCAGACTGCCAAGCGTTCGAGCGAGCGCGCAAGCGACTGGGTGGCCAAACTGGCGAGCGAGCGAGCGAGCGAGCGCGTAATTAGCGGACCCTAGTTAGATTATTATTAGCACCGCGTCTTACTACCCGTTCGGGTTATACGCACTTACGCTAATGTGTAATGGTAGGGTTATTGTGAGATGAAATGAAGGACCTACAGTTTAACGTGGAATCCGAACCACGGTGGTGGCCTGGCATTCCCTACATTCACAAGATGTCTTGTCAGAGGTGAAGGAAGAGGTTGGAAATAAGATAAATCTGTGCCGGGACCGAGGATTGAACCCGGGCTGCCAGCACAGAAGTCTGACACCTTACCCCTAGACCACTAGGTCACCCCCCCCCCCCCCCCCCCCCAGTTAGAGAAGATGTCTCTGTCAAACACACTTAGTACATCTCTGCTCCTCGAAAATTCTTACAGAAAATATTGTGTATTTATAAAAAAGAAAAAAGTAGAAGTGCATCCAATTAATAAATTGAGAAATGCGTATGGTACTGTACTTAAGTGTTTTAAAATCAGATTTGCCGCACCAGTGGCAGAATGGTGCGTTGCACTCGATAACTTTTGACTAGGAGGCAAAGGTTCTAATCTTGGCTCAGTGAACTGAAGGTGATTTTTAAAACTTATTTATTGTTGTGGTTTTTTCATACTCTCTCCAAACTAATGGTGATTCTTATTTGTAAAGGCCTACTTTGATTATAATATTGAAGTATTTTAACATATCGGGTTTACATATATACATTATATTATTTATGGTCTTACCAATTAAATTAGGCCATTATTATTATTATTATTATTATTAGCACCGCATCTTACTTCCCGTTCGGGTTATATGCACTTACGCTAATGTGTAATGGTAGGGTGATTGTGAGATGAAATGAAGGACCTACAGTTTAACGTGGAATCCGAACCACGGTGGAGGCCTGGCTTTCCCCACATTCACAAGATGTCTTGCCAGAGGTGAAGGAAGGGTTTGGTAATCAGATAAATCTGTGCCGGGACCGAGGATTGAACCCCGGCCGCCAGCACAGAAGTCTGACACCTTACCCCTAGACCGCCAGGTCACCGGGCAATTAATAGCAAGTGTGTTAAACCTATCACTGATAGAAAAAAGTCAAATATCATGTCAAAATGAGAAGTTTCCCCAGCACTCAATGAACCAACATACAATAATATTGCCTAGCGCCTGTAAACTAGACTGTACCGGGTCGAGCGCGCGCGCTTGAAAAATTGGACCAGTTCTATCTTTCAAGCGCGCGCGCTCAGTCGCTCGCGCCAGTGTGGCCACCCCCCATTACAACCAATGTGTTCTATTTTATATTTTAGTCGCTCGCGCGCTCGCTCGCTCGCTCGCGCGCTCAGTCTGGCCGTACCCTAAACCTAGTCCGAACGACTTAGTGATTTAAAAAAAAAAATGTTTACATCTACTGAGAGATTGATGTCTTAATCCAGGTGAACAATTGTTATTCCCTATGAATAAAATGTACTATTGCATTATTGTATTAATAGGTTTTCTGCCTCACTTGATCACCAAGGGGAATCAACTTCAAATCCAAGGGGAAATGTTAAGACTTTAGTAACGATAAGAACATGAAAATTCTTAACATGATTTATTTAGCGTTTTTTGAATGGAAGGTGAGAGGTCTACTGTCACCGAACTACTAGTACTAAAGTTTTAAGCCACATTTTACCATTCATTATAGTGTACTTTTAATTACACAAAAACCAGCTGCAATGGTCGTAGGGTCAAAGGGTTCGGCCAGACTGACAAGCGTGCGAGCGACTGGGTGGCCAAACTGGCGAGCGAGCGAGCGTATGATTAGCAAATAGCTCTCGATAGTTGTTGTAGTTTTCTCATCCTCTCTCCACGCTAGTGGTGATTCTTATTTGTAAAGGCCTACTTTGATAATATTAAAGTATTTTAATATATCAGTTATACACACACACACATATATATATATATATAGGTATGGTTTATGATCTTACCAATTATATTAGGTCGTTAGATGCAAGTGTTTTAAACCTATCGATAGTAATAAAAATGTCAAATTGAGAAGTTTTCCTAGCACTCAATGAACAATACAATAATATTGCCTAGCGCCTGTAAACTAGACTGTACCGGATAGAGCGGTGCGCTTGGAAAATAGAACCAGTTCTTTCTTTCAGGCGCGCATGTTTAGTCGCTCCAGTCTGACCACCTCTCATTACAACCAATGTGTTCTATTTTAATATTTTAGTCGCTCGCACACGTGCTTGCTCAGTCTGGCCGTACCCTAAACCGTAACAGACTGTGATGTCTGTGGAGATCGAAGTTAGAATTCCGGTTAGGTTTACTGACGGTGGTTTTTCCACGCTCTCCCTACGCCAATGTGGGTACACTTCCTCTAAATCTAACCATACTAGTCCATATCCCACTAGCTTTGTTGAAAACCTACAACCCGGCTGCTAATACTAGAACAACAATATATACATCCCAAATCTTAATGAAGGCAATTAGGAGGGTCGTTACATTAATCATATTCATACTCCTATCATAAATACATTCAAGCCACAAGCGTATAGTGATTTAAATATTATTATTATTAGCTGTTCTGTCTTTAGACAGATCCGTCTCTTTGTCCAAATTGAGTCCTCCAGCATGCCCTATCAACAACTTCTTTTCTATACTAATATTATAAAGAGGAAAGATTGGATTTTTTGTTTTTTTGTTTGTAATGGATAGACTCAAAAACTACTGGACCGATTTTAAAAATTCTTTCACCAATATAAAGCTTCATTATCAGCGAGTAACATAGGCTATATTTTATTTTGAAAATTTAATTTATTCCTCATAAAAATGTCGATAGTATATTATATAGTCGTTTGAAAATAAAAAGTTGTTGAAGGGAAAGTGGGGTTGGTGAAGGAAGCGGGAGGGTAGGGATGAGGAAAGAGGAATGAGATGAAAATAGGAGGGTGGATAAAAAGAGGGAGGGGGCTATAGAGTGATGGTAGGACTGCATTTAAAAAAAAAGTAAAAAAGTTTTATTTTTATATTGACATGATGGATGATTTGAAGCTTTGTTTTACAGGATTCTTTACAATATTTTTACGGGGAAGGGGCTATATTTTATATCTTGAATCATATTCTTATTTCCTTGTTTGATGTTAGCAATCAGTTGCTAACATCAAACCTCTTTTACTTCCACTTTGCTGAGTGCCTAAAGAATTTCAAGATGTTTCAATACTATGCTATATAATCGTAAACTCAATTGAGTTTTAATATACCAATAATGAGAATCAAAAAATTGTTTTAAGGATTACAAAAATTTGTACATGCTCTTAGAGCTTTAACAAGTAAAATTAAATAAATATGTGGCACATGACGTTTAAAATATTCTTAAAATATGTTTAAGGCGTATGAGGAAGGCAGGATGGTAAAAAAATATTAAAAAAAGCGCTTATTTTTCGATATATTCAAATAATAATTTTCCTTTCAAGAAACTCTAAAATAAATTATAGTAATATAATTTTTGAATGAATTTTCTTAATTCATTTGAATAAAATGAACTAAACATTTTGCAAACAACAGATGCCAGTATTCAAATTAGAAATCCCGACGCTTCATTTTCATGCTGAGTCTAAAAAACAAAGAACATTTGGTATTTAACACTTGGCGTATGTCATTCCGAGCACAAAGGACTATTATAAATGTAAGTTACGGCCTGATAAGCGCCCACACACGAGTGCGATGTAGCGTATTAAACGAAATAAGTATGTGAACGTGGAACTGGAGCGAAACACACAGTATTTGCATATTTAAATGAAGTGTTTTTTTTTAGCATCGTTTCTTCCGCCGCATTTGCTCAAGACAGACAGACGTACAGGAATATAGTTATAGGGGACTAGGCGGTGTGATTTTAGAGTCCACATAGGAGGAATGGAAGTTGTACCCAGGGGGAGGAGGGGAAGGGGAGAACAAACAGAATATTTGCAATACCACACCCTCCCCCCAGTCAAAAATAAATTATGTAAACTTTTAAACACCGTTTTTGGGGATCGAATTGTCTAAACTCTAAAGGCCGATTCACACGTGCTATGAAAATAGAGATAAGCGATAGGAACCTGCTTGAATCGTGCAGAGGATCACACACTAACTAGTAGAAAGAAACTTTTTTTTTGTTTGATAGGATTTTTTATTTTTGTAGCAATTAATAGATATAATATTATTAATATTAGCATCGCGTCTTACTAATAGATATAATAACATGTATACACATTGAATATAGCTGACATATCACGAACACTAGCCCCGAAGGGCTCTCGGACGTTAAGCGACGTAGAAACAAAAATAAACGTTAAACATGAAAACCTTTGTCGCCCTGGCGGGCTGATTATAGGTATATATGGGTTATGTAGACGGGAAAATTAACTAAAAAACCCATCCTGTCGCCAGTATGTGGTCGACAGGGACCTTAAAATATATACATTTATACATATCGGGAGAACGACAGAGTAGAAAACATGGAAGGATGGGTGACCAAACGTAGATAAACATGTAGGAAGTGAAGCCGGTGAAGTTATAAAGTAATTTTATCCGGAACATTTTGTGACTTGCAACACAAGCTAGAAACAGCTGATTACCGACAGATTCCATTTTTATAGCTAGTCGCTTCAGTGGCCGACTGGTATAATGCGTCACTCTAATGTTAGATTGGCTTGCTGATGATGTGGAGATCGGGGTTTGAATCCCGGCTGGGTGTACTGAAGGTAGTTTTTCTTAAATGGTCTCCCACTCCTTCCAAGTATATGCGAGTAGATTACCTCTAAAAGACTACCTTCCTCATTCTTATCCTATTACAGTAATCATCATACATGCGTATAACCTGAACAGCTAGTAAGACACGGAGATTAATATCACGATGGATGATTTCAAATGATTATATTTTTTATCACCGCATTTAACTACTCGTTTAGACTATACATATATCTTCTTTTTCTTTGGTGGATTTAAGGAGGAGAAAGGTTATATTTAGATTAATCGCACCATAATGTGCGCGTAGGGAGAGTCATTTTGTAAAAAACTTGGTACACCCGACTGAAATCAGAGCCTCTATCTCCCCGTCATTTGAAGTGTAGTCTTCTGCGAGAGTGACGCCTTATACCATACGGCCACAAAAGTGGGTAAAATTATTACGTTTCGTAAAAAAAACCCAATCAAAACAGAAAAAGAAAAACGCACAAGATTGCCATTGAAGGAGTTATTTAAAATCATTTCATAACAGTAGACGTAGCGTCTTCTTGTACCTCCATGGTGGTTAAGAACAGGGAATTTAATATCAGGTGGATGTTTAGTATCCATTTAGATTGTTCTATAAAATATGTAATCAATGCAATTAACAGGAAAATTGCCATTCAGAAAGTAAAACAGTGTAAAAAAAGGAGAAGTGGTATTTTTTTTAAATGTCGTCAGGTGAGTTTATGGATAAAGTTTTGTAGCCATACTGATCTCGCTTTGTAGGTTCATGTGCAATGATTTGAGTCGGTTGGTTTTGAAATTTGATCGGCTCTCCCAAGATGATGTCACGCGTGAGTAGAGCAGCATTAGATGAAGAGAAAAAGTAGTAATTAAATGTCAAGATATTCAATAAACCGTGATATCACCTTGTGAAGAAAATTAAATTCTATGTTTGTACTGGATCAATGTTTTGATTTCGTTTGAACTCAAAAATGTTTTGCTATAAAAACTGAAAAACACTTAACTATTATCGTGACCTTCACACTTCCACTTTAGTGAAAGTAAATGAGATAAACACGAATTCTGTTCTGAATGTAAACTGTACGACGATAACATTCCCAAAAATACAATTCAATAGGACATTGCTCCAGATCAAATGTAAAATTTACTTCATGAAGACAAGCGAAGGTTTATATTTAATTATATTTTAATTTGACTCGCTACATGCTGCGCTTGGAACAATTGACCTTGAGAGGTTTATTTACACAAACGTGAGTAAACATGACTTATTAAGTGCCTATTGTTGAGTTCTGGCATGAGTAAATTATTATTATTATTATTATTATTATTATTATTATTATTATTATTATTATTATTTGCACCCCGTCTTACTACCCGTTCGGGTTATACGCACTTACGCTAATGTGTAATGGTAAGGTGATTATGAAATGAAATGAAGGACCTACAGTTTAACGTGGAATCCGAACCACGGTGGAGGCCTGGCATTCCTCACATTCACAAGATGTCTTGTCAGAGGTGAAGGAAGGGTTTGGTAATCAGATAAATCTTTGCCGGGACCGAGGATTGAACCCCGGCCGCCAGCATAGAAGTCTACACCTTACCCCTAGACCACCAGGTCACCTGCATGAGTAAAGAGATGTGCCGTTGAACCAAGTCAGTACCGTGAGATTTTTTTTTAATTCTATAAAGAGCGTCCATGAAAGCTGCTTTTAAGGTAGTTAACTTTTAATAAAGTTCAGATGGCTAGCTCTAATTCATTTGTTAATAAGTGGAATCCGACTCTTTACAATGGACTTGATGATATGAGTAACTCATTACTGAAACTGAAAGAGTAATGCTCTATTTTTTTATTGGTCCTGAATATCAGAATATTGACACACATGACGTAGGATGAGGAAGGTAGATTTTAGAGGAAATGCACTGGCATCTGTATTGGTATAAGGGGAAACCATTTGTGAAATAACACGTTTTTGTACTCTGACAATACACTCATTTAAGCATTTTCTTCCATTATTACAATAAGAGTACAGTAGGAAGGATGGAATCTGACGGCTACAAAAACTAGACCTACTAACACTACTTTAATCAGTGGCGTAATTTAGAGTGTTGCCAGGGTAAGAAAAGTTAGTTCAAACTATTCCTGTGACATGTTATATCACTCAGTAAGACAATCATTGATCAACTAATGAGTTATGTAAAACAAAGTATATGTATGATTGGTCAAATGGGGACCGAATGTGTGAGAAAATATTACAGGAACAGCTAGGCCGGCCTTTTGATCTAGTGATAATCATTCTTGGTTACTAATCTAGAGCTCATGGGTTCAATTTCCGATAGTAGAGTAGGTATTTTTCCTCAAGGGGAATTGTTCCTATGATTGCCATAATTTGGATAATTAGGCTTAATTAATTTTAAGTCTCTACTGCCACCACATAATCATCATCATCACATCATCTTATTGGGTAACCACACCTGCATGGTGTCTCAAACTCAGAAGAAGGTTACAATATCCGCCATTGCCAGTAGAAGACCAGAAATGTTTAGCCGACAAACCCTGATAGCATTAAACAAAGGTTCAGTTAAAACTAACTCTGTTTACCTAAATAACATTCCACGCCACGCCGCTACTCGAGTATACCTATAAATTTTGTCAGAGACGGGTTCCGAACTAATAATATCAAAATATCGTTTTGTAATTCTTTTTAAATTTAACTTATTTATGAATAATCGAAGTATATTCAATAAAATCACTCTGCTATATGTACTGACTTCTATATTTGTTAGTACGGTCGACAAGTTCACAAAACTAGTTTAGCTGTAGATAAACTAAAGGAAATCTAATATTAAACCGAGACATTACAATATACCTAAATATACCTACGTACAAGAGGTGCCATACTATTTAACCAATCGGATGTTAAACAAAACTTTTATTTGTTTAGCTATGAAATGCTGGATAGCCCGTGAGTAAACTTAAACATTAATTATACACACGAGGTTTTATAATTAAGGCAACTATAGGCTATATAGATTCAATTAATAGTAGAATTATCTTAAGAACATCAATCTGCAAAATTTAAAAAAGATCATTCAAGGTATAATGAAAGTAAACATTAACTCTGTATGTTTAAAGTTTTTATAACCAAAACAATTTTTCAGCCAAAATAAATAAAAGCTAATAAGCTAGATTGTGTTTTAAGTTTTGTACTCAGGATAGTGGTGAAGAGAAAATGAATGGTTTAAGTCCTGGTCAAAATCCGCGGTGCTCACGACAAATGTTCAAGAACTGTTGAGATTACCGTCAGTGTGCCTGGCTAAACACTTTGAGCCCTTTACAGTAAAACGCAATCTATTGTCACTCTACCACCTTACAAAACTGTTTTCGACTCACCATTTCTCAGACGTCCAACCCCGATCAAGTAGACGTTCGTTTTGAAGAGCCTGATTTGAACGCATGGCTCTCGCCTTTCGAATAAGTGATGTTGGCGCGCTTGCGCACGAATCGCCGATGCAATGATTGTATTAATTTAGATTTATTTATGTCTTAATATATTGATATGTAAGTCTAATTCTTGCCAGAGACTATGAACCCCCTTAGGATTGGGACTAGGCAAATTCTTAATGTGTAGGTAACTTCTTGTTTTTCTTGTTGCATTAAGGATTAGTCATCATGACTCATATTAGTAACTTAACGATTAATAGGCTAAACTAGCTTCTAGGACAGTGGTTTTCAATAGGCGGCCCGCGAAGGATGTAAGTCTGGCCCGCAGCACAACACTTTCTGTTCTTAATTACTGATAATGGATTCTTAATAAAGCTTGCATTTTTAAGTTATATGTTTGTTCATTTGAATAAATTAAACTTTCAGTTGCAGGAGAAAGAGAAAACTTGTATCGATATAATTGAAGCAATTAACAATTTCAGGACAAAACTGTTGCCTATGAAGGATGGTTTTACCCAACAGAAGTTTATTTGTGTTAAAGTGTTTGTGGAATATTTGGAAATGGAAGAAGAACCTGAAAGGAAAGAGTGTTTGTTTAAATCTGTGGAAATAGTCCTAACGCTTTTTTTTAACAAGTTTAATAGAAAACTTTGAGTCAAGGTTTGCAGAGCTTACGTTGCCTAAAGTAATGCAGGTATTCATAAAAATAACCTTTGCTGTGACCCCTGCCCAGATATGTGAGATCTCTGAAACTGCTAAAGGACTGTTACCTACCAAAGTGACTTATAGTTTGAACTAATTGCTGTTCAAGGTTCAGAAGAACTGAAAAGTAACTTTACGGGCAGGTAAATGTTTAATTTTTGGGTTAAATTTATTACTAGTTATACAAGTTGTAAGAAACTTGTCATTCTAACTTTAACTATGTTTGGGTCTACCTACAAATATGAATCAAACTCCTCTGACATGAACAATATAAAAAAATAGTTACAAGAACCAATTAAAAGACGTTCATGTTGAAAACGCCCTTAGAATAGCAACTACATCCTATACTCTAGATTTTAAACAAATTGTTGAAGGGAATCACCCTCATTTTTCTCATTAGTTTCTTGATAACTCAAGTAAAGTTTGTTTTATAATTTATATTTTTTAAATCCTAAATAAAAATAGTGTTCATAATATTTTGAGGTACTTAGTTTTGATTTTGAGTACAAGATGTACAATTTTCAAATTAAGTTTTCACGCTCTCTGGCCCGATCCATGAAAAAAACCCCACTGCGGCCCGCGCTGAGAAATAATTGAGAACCACTGCCGTAGGAGCTGCCTGGCTCTCCTAGAGACGTTCAATTTTCTTTAACTGTTGCTGATCACAAGAGTTGTGCCTAATCGGCGCGAGTTGTTCTGTTGAGAAGTTCAACTTATCCTGAGATCTTCGGCATGGGAGAATCAATCTACTCTCAAAACCAACCATCTCCAATCAGTGCGCATGCGCTGTAGAGCTATAAGTGAGCAAACAGCTTCGTTGGCCGTTGTGAGGAGATCTGAAATAACCCATAGGCCGTTAATGTAAAGCGTGTGTGTGTATCGATGTATTGGATTGAGCCATAACACAGCGTTATAGTTTGAAAACATCCATCGGAAGAACGATCTAAAACATAAGTATATCCAATAGAGAATAAAGTATGTTGATAGTCAGCTGTTAAAAGTTTACGTTGCAATGCATCATGGGTCAATATAAAGCGAGTGAGTTGCAACGACACTGGGTCACATTTTGCTCTTTATTTTCGGCGAACGTGTGTATTAAGCTTGATATTGACGTATGGTACACGGAGCAGTTCCTCTTTAACCTCCCCTCTCTACCTCTACCCCCCCTCCCCCCACCATAATATTCCACCTCCTCGATTTACTTCGTATTCCCCACACATCTGGGCCCGGTCATGTCACTTCGGAATGGAGCGTGGTAAAACGTTCTGGGCTATTAATGGAGATGAAACGTGATAGGGGAACATTGGGGGGGGGGGGGGTCATGGGGTGAGCTCCATTATGTGACTAACACAGCTCCGAGAACCGGGCGCTGGAAGAAGAAGGGAAAGATAACGGGGGTAGGTTGATAAAGATTGATAAAAACACAAACCTACTTATTAAAAGTTTGTATCAAGCGGATGTTTTATTTTAAAATAGTACAATCTAGTTCTTAGAACCGCGTATGACTACCTTAAGGTTGCTGCGCATCTGTAAAACAGAAATAAAACAAATTAACGAAAATAACACCCTCCGCACACCAAATAACCCACTTCGGTGGCCGCCTGGTCTTACGCGCTACTCTTGCAATAGGCTAGACTGCCGATAACGGAGAGATCGAGGTTCGAATCTTTGTCGGGTGTATTAAGGGTGGGTTTCCAAAATGGTTTTCCACTCTCCCTCAACGCAAATGTGGGCACACTTCTTGTTTACATAACCTTCCTAATGCCTAAAAACTATTAATGAAATTAGTACATAAGCGTATAACCTGAACGGGTAGTAAGACGCACTGCTAAAAAAAGTGCACCTAATAAGGATTCGAACCCCGATTTACCCATCGACAGTCCAGTCTATTTCGAAGGTGACACATTAGACCATTATATCACCGATGTGTGTAAAAATATCGCTTATCTGCCATTTTGAAAGTCAATTTTATTTCAGGAAACAGCTAATAAGTTTTTTTATTCTCAGACAGTTTATTACAGTACCTGTAATTAAATACCCGATTAAAACGTACCCACATATTTTTTCTCTATTACTCCCATCCGGGATATACCTATTTTTATCACGTTTGTGTAGAAAAGGGGGAGGGGAGTAAAAGGGAGAGAAGTATAAATGAGATGAAACATCCCCCGTTTGTGTGGAGGTAGAGTGGCAACCCATGTATTAAAAACACCCTTAGTTCACCCTGCTGGGACTCACCGTCATCGCTGACCCATACAAGAATAAGATTGGAATTTAGTTCCTGAGACACAAAAGTCCTTCAACGAGAATCAAGCAATGGCACTCTAAGCTGAGAACGCGCAAAACCAACAGTTAGTGCTCACACAATAGCATTATCGATTTGGTTAATTCTGAGCTTTTTCCAGTGTTTTCACTTCAATCGATATACACATCTGAAGGTAAAATATATAACTTAGTATTTCTGAAAGTAAATTATTTGTACAATAGAACATAAACCGTTCATAACGAATTCAGACGCATGCTTCTTGTATAAAAATGGCGATATTTTTTATATTCTTCCTGCCTTTTATGGGCCTCTTACTTTCGTAGGCGGTCATAATAGGAAGGGACTACTATTATTCTCATATAACTATAAATATTATAGTGGTTAGAAAACAAGTATATCCACACCATTACTGTTACTGCACGGACTAAGAATGTTAAGGTCTGTTGCAACCGACTCAGAATAAGACGTTGACAATCCCTTACTCATCGACACAGACGAAGATAAGGACCCTGATTGTGACAGTGGTGATGACGTTGAGTGTTCCTAATGCGGAGGACTCTTTTCCGAAGACAAAAATGGGAACAATGAGTTCAGTGCACTCATTGCCTAATGTGTGGAGTCATTCCGACTGTACACATAATTGAGGACAAATCAATTTAACTTGTGAGAAATGCTTGAATGGCTAGACAAACAATTTTTTCCACAATTTAAAATGGTTTTGGTAAGGGCCCATAATAGTACATATACCTTCCTAATATGGGCCACTATGTATTTTCTAATAATGTATTGTAAGTGTAGTGATTGTGTTAGTGTAGGGTGTTTTGTGATCTTGTCATGTACAAGAACTGATATTAAAGGTATTAAGGCATTTTTACTGTTTAGAAAAAAATCATAAACAGGAAATATCTCGATTTAAAAAAAAGGGGGGCCCATATTTGGCATGTTTACTCTAAAGATTGTAGCGGGCTGACCAGTCCTGGCCCGTACAGACTAAATCTGACAGAGAAAATCATTTCATGAAATAATATATATGGATATCTAAGTATATAAATATATATTAATGTTATAACGTAGTTTGTTACACGCCATGCCTCGGGAACATCGCTGGGTCAGAACGGCTCCATCGGAAGAGTTGCACACACGAGCCTCCCTCCATTCAACTCTAGACTTGACTCAACTAAAACTATCTAACGAACTGAGTGGATTTCTGCGTGGTTCGTGAGGGCGTGTGCCTACGTGCTATTCTCAACGTCGAGAGGTGCTTCTAGCCATCCCCTCTTTTGCCCGTGATTCGTTTGTTAAACCAGTATAAAAGGCCTCGGTCCGCTGGGAAAAAAAACACAGTTCCAATCTAATATTCGATGACCGACGTCTCTCCGATCTACTGTAGATCGAACCATTGTGGTCACATTGATGGTGCCGTCAGACTTGCCGGAAAGACAGAAATAACTTGCCGTAAACTATACACTTTTTCTTTAAAAGGGAGTAGGAGGCTTAATTTCTATCATGTAAAGTAAAAGGGATTTTTCTTACAAGTTGAGCTTGTCTGTCACTCTTGAGTTTATTAACTATTTAAATGTATAATTAGGTTAGGTTTTCATTGGCAAAGTCATGGAGCATGTCATGAGAGATCATACGTATCTCTTGTTTTCCTGTTTGGTCCTTAAGACCAGTGGTTTCATTGGAGTGTGTCTCACTCCTTGGCCTGTATGACCGTATTGTGGTCAGCTGTGCCATCAGGTGGGAAAGGGGGAATTTAGGTTGTTCCAGGCCCGATGTCAGGACCTAGTTAGGTAATGGTTAGTTATTCTTGTGAAACCTTAGCTCCTCATGCTTTGTTGTTCACCTGATTGCGGTGTGCAACCTGTGGGTTTGTTACTGCCCTTCTGGCGTGGCCCGCATTCAATTATATGTTAGTGCATAGGTGTTCACCTGATTGCGGTGTGCAACTTATGGGTTTGTTACTGCCCTTCTGGCTAGGCCCGCACCCTGTTGTGGTTGGCACCTAGGTTGATTGTGGTTTAACTCATGATACCTGGCTATACTAATTGGAGGCCTAGAATCCTGAATGACTACTTTCCCTAAGATATTTGCCCGGTGTTTCTATGACCGGGACGAATAGTCAATCCTCTGAAACTTATGTAACTAATTCAATTAGGTCAAGCTAGCTTCACTGGCACATATTGTTCTCGCCTCTTAAAATAGGGTCGCTTGTATTACAAGTTGAGTAGGTTCTGTGTGACTCATCCCTGCTCGCCCGTCATGATCCATTAGATATTTGTTGCAACCAATTTACTATTGCTACTGTATTGTGTTTGCTGTAGTCTGTGTCTCCCGTCTGGGAGTAACTTAAAATAACTTCAGTATGGTCTTTCTCTCTAGGAAGTATGATTATAACTCTTTCAAGAGTGGGGTGATAGTTCATAACACTAGCGGAGTTTAATTGTAGTATTAAACCAATGGCGCTTCACGCCTAGTTCACTCTATGAGTTTGTCCATTTTTATCTTATTGCAATTTTAGTTATGTTGGCCTACTCAATATGGATTGCTTACTTTGTTTGCTCTATTAAACTCTAATGTCAACATGCATTTGAATCTTATGCTTTCAAGTGTTAACCTATTATGTATATTTCCCATATTCATGTAGTCGGTGTATTTAGTGTTAACTATAGCGCCGTTACAAGATCTAGCAAATTTATAGCTGTCAGATAAGATCCTTAACTTAAATTTTTTATTTGAAGCTATTTATTATTTTATGTATAGTTCGAAACATACCCTAAACAAATTTACTAATACTCCTTAATTAATGCTGTCATCTCTAAAATAGTCATAAGGCACATGTGTTTAGGATAAATTAAACGTTTAATTTTAAACAGAAAATTAATACAACAACAACTGAACCATTTGCCAACTATTTTTATTCAATCAATTACGGTGAAATTCCGTCACCACGGCCTATCAATCGAAACTTAAGAGGACTCTGGTTGTATCCCAAGTAGAATATGTTGAAAAATGACATCTGAACACGGGAATCGAACCCGGGACCTTTGGGCAAGCGCGACAATACTCTACCATTGAACTATCCAGGAACCGTCCCGTGGTCAGGGTCATTCTTCATTGATAGTTTAATGCTGAGTCTGTAATGGACGTGTGAAATAGTTATTTACACATGAGTGACAGATATTTTGGCGAGGTATCAGATATGTTACCACAGCCATATGTGACACGAGAGTGAATATAATGAATAACACCACACACTTTGCAAATCATCGTAATTACAGCACTAACTTTATTGTGGTCTCCATACGGACATTCCAGTAATTAAAATGATTTGCAACCTGTGTGTTGGATATTAATTATAATATTTATATATATATATATACTGTTTGCAAACGAGATTGTTTTATTATCCATATACAGTAGAGTCTCGGAAACTCGACCTAATGTGGATTGAGATGGTGTCGAGTTATTGAAATGTCGAGTTTTACGAATTAACTTGCATAAGATTGCATGTCTACTAAACAAGGATGAATCACAGTGCAGTATCGAATATTATAGGTACAGTTGTACTGTACTGTAGTATTGTATGGTACAATAACAGTAATATATGTACATTACAATATATTACGTGTTAATATAATGGTGTATATACATACGTGTAATATACAGAAATGCAGTGCAGTACTGTACATATAATATTATATTGATTCGAATAACACTTAACTGAATTGGAAAACTATCAAAAACAGCACTTGTAAAAATACCACAGCACGAGTGTTCCACTTGTGTTACACAAACAGACTGAAAGGTTATACAGTTGAATGACCTTGAGTTGTGGGACTGACTCCAACAATAATGTGTGCACGTGCGCATGTCGAGTTACACGGAATGTCGAGTTATCTAGTGTCGAGTTTCTGAGACTCTACTGTAGTTAGTTTATAGGCACTGAAGCTTGGAGTGGCGTTTGTTGAAATATTAAAAAACAAAAGATTTAATCAAAGTTAGTTGAAAAATTCAATTATCGAATCTTAATGAAACGAAAATTTTGAATTAATTTTTTCATCCTTGCAAAATTGTTTTGTTCAAACCCAACGTATTTCCATACAAATTACATTGATTTAGTTTAAAAATGAAATATTTAATTTAAAACATATGCTTATGTTTAAATAAAGTAAATAGTATTATTAATACAGATCAAATAATTTATTTTCTGCTTTTTCATACGAAAAGGTAATTGATAAAAGCAAGAAGCTGTAAAGCAAATTTTAATAACTTTAAGTTTAGTTGAGGATGTTACTATAATGAAAAGCATAGCACTGTTGAAGTTTCTTTTCCGTTGAAACCTAATAAAATCCAAATAAGGCGAGTTGAATGGGCCCCAGGTGGCTTTTATTTCCTCCACTCTTACAGGAGCGAAGAAATGAAAAAAAAAAAAAAAAGTGGAGAAGAAAACCACAAACAAATTTCGATTAGGGCAAAAAAAAAAAGGACTGGTGTGAGAGGCGGTGCAAAGGAAATTACCTTCCCCCAAGATGGATATACTGAATCTTGGCGGTTTTATTACTCGCCTGGTGGTTGGTAGCACTGATCGTTTACACCAGGACTTACCCAAGGACGATACAATAAGTTGCTATGGAGAAAGGACCAACCTTATAATAGCACAATATGGGGGGAAATTATCCTTAACCTATCTTCCCCCTTCCTCCGCATTAAAATATGGATTTAAAAACTGGTGCGAAACTTTTAAAACAATTTCTATTAAAAAAAAAGCTAAATTACAATTTTGTTTTATATCCAGAGGTTCAATCCTTGGACACTTCAGATTTTTTTTTTTGTGAAGCAGTGGATCTGGAACGGGGCTTAACTTGGCCTCGTGAGAACGAATGAGGAAGTAACTGATCCGGTCTAGAAAACTGAGATTAACAGCAAAAGGGGTTCGTTGCGCCACCACATTACACCCTCTAGCAGTGTAAGCTGGAACTATCTTCGCCAACAAACGGTGGTCAGTTGGTCGGTATAGTTTGATTGTAGGATGACGTCATGTAGTTTTAGTAGTTTCTTTATAAGAAATAAATGGTACGATGCACCACACAGACATTCTCCCGCTTTTATCTTAAAATGGGTATATACATTGTTGTAAGATACATTACACCAAATATCATAAATTAAATAATATACACTGCTACTTACTTAATCTATATCATTATGAACTAGGAACATTGTTACAGAAAAATTGAGAAAAGAGATATATCATTTGTCCACTAAAGAGCATTGGAATAAAATTAATTTTTGATTATAGCTAAGAAATTATTGGTTCTATAAAACTATTTTTCAAATAATTTATGTTTATCTTTAATATAACTACAACTTTACAATAATAAGTTATTTCGCATCTCGAATAGTTACGGAGAAATGACGAAAATTAGAAAATTTACCTCATGTACAGCACTTTCAAAGTCATGAGAATCGCCATCTTGTTTGTAGTAATAAATAGTGTCAAGATATAACAAACATTTAATCAAAATCTTTGTAGTGAATTTTGAGAAAATCGATTTTTTTCTATTTTCATCCTTTAAATTTAAGGTTAGACATCTAATTCCAAAAAGTCCCTGGGGGGTACCTTACGAACGCCCCAGACACCAAGTTTTAGCTCAATCGGTAAATTAGTTTCGGCACTAGCACGAAGTACAAACAAACCGACGGACAGACTGCATTGTAAAAACAACTTTTTTGGTTTCAGAGGGTCATGAAAGTTGACATTATCAAAATCTCGAATTAGATTTTTTGAACGATCGATAGAAAGAAAGTAAAAATGTATGGCTCATAGGTAGAGCCCCGTAAAAATCGTTTTATTTTTAGTTAAATTTAGTTTTTTAATTCTCACGTTTTGGTGTTATTTCGTGTTTATTCAAAATTACATGTTATCTGAGGCGTTTAAAGTATTATTCACATATTGAGACAATGTATACAAAATTAAAATTTATTATTGAAACGTTATATATTTGCTTTAAAATTCTTTGTCAAATTTGCATATTTCACAATTTTGTAGCCTAAAGTTAACTTACACTACAACAAAATACTAATCAAATTACAGCATGGTCAAAATTTCTGCTTAATTTCTTCTTAATTTCGTTTTTATTTAAAGATTTTTTTGTAAAAGCAGTATTATATCATTCTTTTGTAGGATTTCGTGTAACAAGACAATTTCGTTTTATTTCGCTTTTAAAAAACATTGTAAATCATATCTAAAAACTACCAAAGGAAAAAGTACTTGATCCCATCTTTTTATGGCATTTTTTTGCTTTATCGCGTCTCACAACTTTTACGCGGCTCTATTCATAGGCCTTAAATAATATAGGTAATAGTATGTAAGTGGTAAAAATTTGCAATTCTTTGGCAAACATTTAATTCAAAATATATTTATTCATTGCTTTATTTTATCGCCTAGTGCCAGCTTAATTTCTTCAATACAGTTTGTGTTACATATACACACATATCCAGTATAAATAAACATACACAGTATGAAGTTTTTCAGAAAAAGTCTCTTTAGCACGTGGCACGTCTTTGTCATATATCGATAGTCGGCTACAATTAATTCATGCGCAGCTTTCTAAAGTCCTGATCAAAGTTTCCACATGAGATTCGAACCAAAGGCCTTGCGTTGTTATATTATAAGTTGTAAAAGTCCACATTGACCAATACTCATCCTCTTACCACCAGTCCGGATTATCCACATATTTACACTAATAGGATAGGTCTGAGGAAGGAAACCATTTTAGAGGTGATAATAATTATATCCCGATTTGCGGGGAAAAGGAGAATGGGAAAACATTTAGAAATAAGCATCCTCAGTAGACCCGACCGGGATTTGAACTGCGATCACCCCGTCATCGACGACATTGCGAGATTAGCGCCTTAGACAATGCGACCACCGCCGTGTCATTGGAAAGTTAAAAAATAAAGGTTGTGACTTGTTTTAGGTTATGGTCTAGAACCTAACCCATAATATTAGCGGGGCATGTCTGTATTTAATGGATTTATGTCTATATGTAATAGGATCAACCCGCTTTGAGGGCCTCATGGTCTAATGCGCTACCCACGCAGCATATCAGACAGCCGATAACTGGTAGATCGAGGTTTGAATCTTGGTCGGGTGTACTGAGGGTTGTATTCCCAAATTGTTTTCCACTCTCCTTCTCTGCAAATAGGGGTACACTTCCTATAAATATAACTTTCCTAATCCATAAAATCATTAGCGTAGTTATTACGTAAATGTACAAACCGAATGGATAATAATACGCGGTATTTAAAGAAAACAGGATCTAGATACCGCCTCCCCAACCCATTCCCTTCACCCACGCCACTGAACCCCCCCAAAAATACCAAACTTTTACTGAGCCATACAAACGGACAGGAAAGCTAAGTCACTCCCTTTCCCCCCATAAGTCCTCTGACGTTACAAAAGTTACCTGCGTCACCAAAAGCTTTATTGAGTCAACTTGACATAGTTCCTCCTCGAGCGACGACTGCTCCAACAACGGACATGTGCGTCAAGTGATGTGTTCTTCCTTCCAGGACGTTAAAACCTCGTTAGCGGGAAGGAAATCAATAGCGAGTTAAGTCGTGTACATCGTTTGAATTTGACGACTGAAGCTCGCGTTTTATGTCTTGTTATTGGACATCTGGGTCATTAGTCCTGGACTGTGATGTACAGGCTGGCACCAGCCACGTAACACGAACTACATTTCTAGAAGGGCAGGTTGATATTCCTGGGGTTCTATCGGTACAGGAGGAGTATCCTCGGGAGACTTCTCACCCATTGGTCACAACCTAAACTACCCGCTTCAGTGGCCGAGTGTTTTAAGGCGTCACTCTCGTTTTTTAACTGGTCTGCTGATGACGAGGAGATTGGTATTCGAATCCCGGTCGGGTCTACTGAAGGTTTTTTTTTTCATAGATGGTTTCCCACTCTCCTTCCACGCAAATGCGCTTAGCTAACCTTTAAAATACTTCCTTCCTCTTTCCTACCCAGTTAGTGTAATTATCATATACGCGTATGAGCTGAACAGATAGTAAGACGTGGCGATAAAAAAAAACACATAGATTTGTGTTAAACGTGTCGCTGCAAATAAAAAAGTATTTAAATAGTATTTAATTTTTAGTGCTTTTTCTTCTGAATCGATTGGACGGTTTAATTACTGTGAGTGTTTTCTATTTAATTACTATCAACATAATTATCGAAATCAACCGCTTCACTGGAAATAAATAAACACCTAATATATTGGTGGTAATTTATGAAAAGTAGACGTTGGATTAACTTAAAAAAAAAGATTTTTTGAAATATCAATAGCCAATTTCATTTATATGGTTAACTTGTGTGTTTTAAAATAAATGCAGCCAATATTACTGTTTTCAATGTACCAATAGAAACTAAATCAAACAAAAATACATAAAAATACAATTTGCATTGGCCAAATGGTCTAACACGCTACTCTCGCAGTAGACTAGACTGCTGATAACGGGGAGATCGAGGTTTGAATCTCAGTCGAGTGTACTGAAGGTAGTTTTTACAAAATGGTTTTCCATTCTCGTTCCACGTAAATGCGATTACATTTAATATAAATATAACCTTTATAATCCCTAAAACCACTAGTGTAACTAGTATATAAACGTATAATAGAACGTAGTGCTAAAAAAAAACTATTACTGAAATATGTCCCATTTTATTTTTCAAACTTGTGATTAAGTTTTAGCATACTTCAGTTAGTAATGTGCTGACAACAAGCGACTGATCTTTACTTATTTGTAAGACAAACAAGGAGTCAAACCATAGGCTCACCATTCGTTAAAGGGGACTGAGACGTTCTAGAGCTTGCCGTAATTAGGGGCCCTTAAATAATTAAACATACTCACTACGGACTGGTGTATGTATCTTCTTAAGTCAACAACCTGAAGGTGATTATGGCCACGGTTCGATTCACTTAAATGTAGGTCTCCATTATCTCACTATCACCCAACATTACACATCGCGTAAGTGGTATAACCAAGGGTGTAAACGCGGTCATAAATAATATTTTATGGGATTTCATACATCCGGAGCTGAGCAGGCACGCAACCCTTCGGCTGGTTAGTGTTAACTGCACCATCTGGTAGAAATTAAGGAAGTGTTGTGGCTCCCCATTTGACTTCCACATTGCATTTCTATGAGCAAGCGCTAAAGGGCTTACCAACTTTGCCGGAAAGCTATTTTCACATATCTTTACTTGTTACAATCGACAAGGGACCGACGGCTTTACTTCTCCTCCGAAGAAAGTTGTGCTACGGATTTTTATCACGCAAGAAAAATCCGTAGACCCCGGCTGGATTTGAGACCACAAACATCGGGTCCTAAGGCGAGTAATTTACCCTAAAATAATCGAGTTTGATAATCTTGTTCAGGGTTGTACAACCTATGGACCGCGGGATGAACAGTGGCTCGTCAATACACTTTAAATGGTCCGCCAGCTGAATCTAATGGATTTCTCGTGTAAAAGGCATGTATGACAACTTGGACATGTTTCAAGAACTTCTAGGACTCTTGTAAATTATCGGCCACAATAACTAGAAGACAGTGAAAATATTTCTAGAGAAAAATGTGATGTAGATGGGAGCAAAATAGGATAAACTTGAGAGGATATGAATGGACGTTGCTACGACTATGCTAGGAAAGAAATGGTGTGTTTCTTTGTCTGAACAGTACTTAAAGCAGAAGTTGTTTTCATACCACTGTATAATTCATAAAATGGCTTTGTGTGTTAGAGACAAACATTTTCATAATTTTATTGATCCTGTTTTACGTTGCGTCAATATGATTCGATCACTGGTACTCGACTGAAAAAGTTAAAAATAAGTTTTTGAAGAGGAAATAAATGCATATGGTGAACATCTATTTCATGATTATTCTCAATTATTTCAATTCCTAATGAAGAAATAATTTTCTTCGTGTCAATTCACTTTATTTTCTCCCATTATCTTGTGAATGATCATAGAATCGTAATAAAATGACTGGTTTATACGCACATGGGTTTTATTATTTTAAAAATTCCTCTAAAATAACCTTATATTTTAGTTTATAGTTGTTGTTTATTATTATTATTATTATTATTATTATTATTATTATTATTATTATTATTATTATTATTAAGCACCGTGTCTTACTACCCGTTCGAGTTATACGCACTTACGCTAATATGTAATGGTAGGGTGATTGTGAGATGAAATGAAGGACCTACAGTTTAACGTGGAATCCGAACCACGGTGGAGGCCTGGCATTCCCACATTCACAAGATGTCTTGTCAGAGGTGAAGGAAGGGTTTGGAAATCAGATAAATCTGTGCCGGGATATAGTAATTGTTAATGCAAACAAGAACAAGAAATATGGTTTTCTTAGCCTTTTAATGTGTTAAGTGGACAAATATTTGACAAGCGGGGGAAAGGGAGTGGGAGGGGTGAGAATCGGTAACAGTGGTCCGACAAATGGTTTCTAACAATTTATGGGCCGATCGTAAAAAAAAGGTTGGCCACCCCTGATCTAGTTAAACGTTTCCTAAAAAATTTCCCAACATTTGATAAGCATTCATGCATTTGCGGACCAAATTATAAGCGTTAAATGCCTTTGCAAACCACATAATAGGCATTCGATGCATTAGCGGACTACTTGATAAGAATCCAATACATTTTTCGGACCACTTGATAAGCGCTCGATGCATATGCGGACCAGCCACCTACCTGTTCCCTTGCCAAAGTCGTAGGTTCTTCTAATAGGCATGTTTTCATTAAAATACTTTTTTTTTATCAAACTTTGTTTCTTAAGGCCTGTCAATTTTGTACTGTTTAGCTTTTCCAAATCTTTTTTTGTAAAGGATCAAAAAGTAAATATTTTAGGCTCTGAGGGCCAAGAGGCAAACTCGAGAATATTTATGTAGGTAGGCCTGCCTACTTAAATAACAAAAAAGTTTCTACAAATTTACCGAGCAAAATGTAACGTATAATAATAAAATATTAATAATAATAATAATAATAAAATTACAATTGTTTGAAATACAGCTCTACTCATGAAAAGAATGGAATTGCATTTTTTGAGATAACATTCCATCAAATTGGGGTTCAAAGTTTGCACTACATATCATTACAATGGATTGAAAATGTTTATATGTTAATGCTGAACTTAGTTGCTAAATGTGTTCGAATCTCGGTCGGTGACGGTGGTGAACTGGGGGTATGGGGGGGTTCCTAAATGGTTTTCCACTCTTCCTTCACGCAAATGCGGTTCACTTCCTCTAATTCAACCTTCACAATTCCTAATCCATTAGCGTAATTCGTACTTAAAGCGTATAATCCGAACGGGTAGTAAGACGCGGTGCTAAATAATGCTGAACTGTATTGAGATTTTACGTATTTCATCTTTGAAAATGTTTTTTTGCACAGGTAGGTGCCGCCAAATGCATAATACATAAAACTCCAAACCACAACTTGTGAATGTGGGGAATGCCAGGCCTCGACCGTGGTTCGGATCCCACGTTAAACTGTAGGTCCTCCATCTCATCTCACAATAACCCTACCATTACACATTAGCGTAAGGGGCGTATAACCCAAACGGCAGTAAGACGCGGTTCTAATAATAATAATAATAATAATAATAATAATAATAATAATAATAATAATAATAATAATTTAAATTAATCTTTTAGCATGTCATCACACTGCAGATTAATCATTTACAGTTGAAGGTTAGCTGGAAGCTCCTCAATTAAACTGTCAAATGGATTTTGAAATATGGAAATGACATCTGAACTTACATCAAGTTGGGAAAAATGATGCTGGATTTCAATTCGAATTTGAAAATTTAAAAACCTTTCTTAGCTCGTGGGCCTTACAAAAAGAGATGGTAACAGGATTTGTACCACGGGCCATAGTTTGTCGACCCTTGGACTAAAGGGTCGATGATGGGAGATCGAGGTTTGAATGTTCGGGTGTACCGAGGGTGGTTTTTCCTTAATAGCGTTCCTCTCTCCTTCCTCGTCCTTAACTAATGGATACATAAATGTATAACCTGAAAGAAAAACCAAGAGCCCGAATGGGTTACAATTCAAATAAATTAAAAAAACACAATGTAGGAGTAATTAATTTATTCCATCAAACTACTTGGTTTTCCAAGAAAAAAATTATTTTAATAAAAAAGGGCTAATTCTTCATAACCGAATGAAGTCTGCAAGTGACGCATTGAACTCTCGTTTGTGGCAATGAAAGGTACTTTTGTCAGATATTATACTAGTCATATTTCCTGAACGATCCAGAAACAAACACGCCCCGAATTTCCTTTTTTGTTTACTATACGAGTAGTGAGTAAACAGTGGTTTACCGGCCATTATCATCCCCGTGCATACATTTCAGTTGTTCGATCGTGTGCATCATGGTCCGGTGCCGGCGCTTGTCTCCTATCTCGCATATCATGATCGATTTTCAATTTTCCGAGTGATCGTTGTAAGCTGTGTTAATTAGCTACCAACCACAACCTTTAATACCTCCAAGATAATGAAGTGTACGGATAGTTTATTTGTCGGATATAGGATCATGTCGGATAAAACTATTATGTAACACCCAATCTGCTTCGGTGGCCGCATGATATAAGGTGTCACTCTCGCAATAGACTAGACTGCCAATGATAGGGTGATCGGTGTTCGAATCCCGGTTAGGTGTACTGAGTTCCCCCCACTCCCCCTTAAATGGTTTTCACTCTCCCTCCACACAAATGCCGGTACGTTTCCTCCTTATTCAACCTCTTTCATCCCTATTGCATTTGCTTAATTAGTACATATGCGTATATTAATATTAATAGGTAGTAAACTAGTCTAATATGGTTTGGCCTATTTAAAAAACCCACTAGCACTACGTCTTACTACCCATTCAGGTCTTACACATATATATTAATCACGCTAATGAGCGATAAGGAAGTGCACCTGCATTTGCGTGGAGGGAGATTTAAAAACCATTTAGGTACAATCACCTTCAGAACATCCGTCTGAGATTCGAACCTAGATCGTCCCATCATCGTCACTCTAGTAGGCCTATATAATGAGAAGACGCTTTAGACTATACACGGCCACCAAGTTGGTCTGTTTTCCCTGTTATAAGAATAACAACTTAGTCTTTATCCTAACTTCTTTGTTACTTTACGAGCAACAAACGTTCTAGAAATGGATGATTTTGTGAAACTTTGAACATCAATGATCCCAGAATGGTATATGGTATGGATTTTTTTTAGCACCGTGTCTTTCACCCTTTCGGGTTACACGCCAATGGTTTTTAGAGATTATGAAGGTTATTTGTAGAGGAAACGCACCTAATTTGCGTAGAAGGAGGGTGAAAAACAATTTAAAAAAACCCATCCTCAGTACACTTGACCAAGATTCGAACCTTAATCTCTCCGTTATCAGCAGCCTGGTCTATTGTGAGGGTAGCGTCTTAAACCATGCGGCCACCGAAGTGGGTTTCATGGAAGTTATAATAACGTCTATGTAGATATGTACGTTTCTAATAATAGGGTACTTAAATATTTTTATTTAGAAAGAAAAACTATAAAATATAATTTTGACAAGAGATGCGACACGATCGTAAAAACTTTATCATATTCTGTTAGAACTTGTGACAAAAATTTCAAAAACCAATCATTATTAAAACTGCTTTAAAATGATGGTTTATTTATTTCGAAAAATATCGACTATAGAAAGGAAGATTTTTTTAAAATTGACTGTGTGTATAATTTAAAGTAAAACAATTTTCAGTTGGTTATATTTGAAAATTTAATAGAAAAAAATAATATCTGTAATGATCTGGTTATTTCAACATAATTTGTTTATTGCATTTCTATTTTTTCTGAATACGCTATTGAAAAAAATGAATAATTATAATGAATTATTAATAATGTATTAATTATTATTAATAAATGTAATGATTTATAAATTAATTTTAGCACAATTGCTCATATTGGAAAAACAACAATATCAAGTAATATAAATCTTTTTTATTTATTGTATATTTTAGGATTAAAAATCAATTAAATAGTTTAATTGAAATATAGTTGAATTGTGTGCTACATATAATAACCAACATTTCAAATTTGTATTAATTAAAATCATAGTGTAACTATATAGTTTATATAGTAATCATTAGCACTATATATATAAATATATATATATTTCTCATTAAATTATTAGATGTACGATAGTATATTTTCAGTTTCCATTGCCAATTATTAAAAAAAAAAGGATACGTGTTCATTATTTCACAAAAATACACCTACAATTTTAATACTGCACATATTTGAGTTTTTTTTATTTAAAACATATTAAAACATTAACTTAAATAAGTGTAATAATTCATTTTATATTTACATGAAAAAATAATTTACAAATTAAAAATGTTTCTACACAAATAAAACTAGGTCATCTCTTTAATACATTTATATTGTTAACACTATCCAGTGATAATGCATGTGTTCTATTGTTAAGCTTATTACAAAATAATAACCTAATTTTCAGTGAATTTATAAACTTTTTTTCTGAATAAATCCGCACGGGTTTATGAATAATTTTACCTAGAAGTAAAAGTGAATATAGATTTTCACACTACGGTACATGTATTTAAGCTGCACTTATCCTGGCTACATTTAATAATACGCTACTAGTCCTATACATGTTCTATTTATAGTCCTTTCATTGATTAATCAAATATTATTTTGTTTTCTACCAATTTTAGTTCAAAACTGTTAGCACTGTTTATCATATAATTATCATCAATATTTCCATTCATTTTTACTCTTCGAATCACTCACTATTAGAACTTGTTACCGTATTTTCATGAGAAGAATTGATTTATCTGTTCTCTAGGAGTATCCAAATTTGGCAAATTTTCGGGAAGGGTGGCCACTCCAAATATCTTGGAGAAATACCCATAAACAATATTTGTTCAAGTAATAAAACTTGGGAGCGTGTTCAACATAACTCATACAAATATATATAATATATAATAATTTATTCAAAGTCTCACAACAGGAAAAAAAGCCATTTAAAAATATGGATATTTTGCCAGTAAAACCAGGAACAATGTTATAATTTTATTCTAAAAATTGAGTGGCCACACTGGGTGAAAAAAGAAAGAAATGTTTTCTGCAACCTTCTATATATTTATTATTAAGCACTGAGCTGACTCCAAAACTGTGATGAATCAACTTATTAATAATTTGAATACGTCTCCCTTACTTCAGCCGGCTGTGAGACAGATTACGGGGGTTGACATTGATAAGTCATGGCCTTCAACCCCCCCCCCCCCCCCCCCCCACACACACACTTCTCCCAACACACGTCACTATAATGAGCGTCCCGATGGATTCATAGTTTCTAGTTAATAATGTCAAGCGCAGACCGCTAAAAATAAAAGCCTTCGTTATAATTCTGTAAGCTCCCTACTTATGTTATCAGCGTTTCAACACCTGCACTGGAGGTTCAAGTTATGGATAGAAGCGTATAATTAGCTCTAAGTTGATGTTTACTTTCGTGCGTAATCTCTGTTGGCTTACTAACATAAACATTCACCTTGTCAACGATTAGGTGTAGGTCCCAGGTGTGTGGAAACCCGCAGGTGAAAGAGTCATTATTATCCGACATTATATCTCAGTTGGTAGAGAGCTTTTTATTTTCATCCCGATAATTTTATTGTTAATTAGTATATTTAGCACCATGATTACTAATGGACATTCTTTGAGGAGAAACTTAGCGTAAATGTACCCGCATTAGGGTGAAGAGAAGATCTATAAAAAAAACCTCTGTGATAAACCTCGAGTAGAAAACAAGTTCCAATGTTTTCGGATGAGATTCGAACCCTGACCTACCCTTTTCAGGAAACAAAGTCCATTGTGAGATTGACGTCCTATATCACGTGACCACAGGTGCGTGTTCATCATGCGTAAGTTATTACGGGTTTTAATTCGTGTTCCGTGTCCTTTTATCCGTCCGGACTATTCGCTAATTACGTATACGTGCGGGAAAGATATAATTGAGGGGAACTGTACCTACATTTGCGTGGTGAGAGAGGATATAATCATTTAGGTAAAAACTACTGCCAATAAGTCGGCTGTGATTCTAGCCCCTACCTCCCGACCAGAGTCCAACCAGACCATATGAAGCTGACGTCTTAGACCACGTGCCCGCCGATGCTTTGGACAGGTAATGTTCCAACAATAGTACTGAATTGTTAGATTTAATGTGCTACTACAAGTATATTCACTATCTTCGAACATATAACCGGAGTTTAGTTTGGACATAAATTATATTATTATTAATAATAAGTGTTCTGTCTTTCGACAGGTTCATCGACTTGTCCAAATTGAGTCCTCGAGCATGTACTATCATCAATCAATTGCATTTGTGGTATTCCTGCTTCCTTTTTCTTCCCCACTTTGCCTTCTATGGCATCACTCAATAAGCCATTTCTGCTCTTAACTGTGACATATCCGGTTAGATTTTCTTCGTATGGTAGCCTGGAGAGTGGTTCTATTTTAATTCACTCTTCTTAGGACTTCATACTTTATCCTCTCTATTATCCTACAGGAGCACATGTCAAAACCTTTCCAAATATTCCTTCTCTTTCTTCCTTAGTGTACATGTTTAATATACGTGTGGCAGGGCACGGTTTGGATCTCACCTATCAGATGCTTTAGAAATACATAATGGATTGAAACAAGGAGATGCACTTTCCCCATTACTCTTTAATCTGGCCTTAGAGTATGCTACTAGGGTAATGCAAGAGTGTGGGGAGGGGTTGACATTGAACGGTACATGCACCTATTGTTGGTAATAGTAAGGAAGCTGTTGCAAGAAATGCAGAAATTTTATTAGAGGCTAGTAAGGAAATAGGTTTAGAAATAAACGCTGAAAAGACTAAATATATGATAACACAGAAAACACAGATTGAGGACGATAATTTAGATATTACAGCAAACAACATATCATTTGATAGGGTTAATTAATTCAAATATTTAGGAACAATTTTAACTAGCGATAACAATATTAGATAGGAAAATAATACAGTCGGGAAATGATTGTTAACTACTCGATCAGTAAGTTGTTGGCGTCTCGCCTACTATCAAGAAATGTAAAACTCAGAATATACAAAACTATAATTTTACCGGATATTCTCTCTCTATGGGTGCGAAACATGGCCTCTTACCTTAAACGACTAAAATAGATTTAGGGTGTTCGAAAACAAGGTGCTTAAGGAGATATTTGGTTCAAAAATGGATGAAGATAGTGGGTGTGTGGAGGAGGCTACATAATGATGAGATGCATACCCTGTACTCATAACCAGACATTGTTAAGGTAGTAAAATCTCGTAGGTCATGGTGGGCAGGTTATACAGCGTGAATGGGAGTATATAGAACCGCGTTCAAGGTATTGACTGGTAAACCCAACGAGAAAGACCACTGGGAATACCCAGACGCAAATGGGAGGATAACATTTGGATAGACCTGAGAGAGAGATAGGGTGTAATGAGCTAGACTGGATAGAATAGCTCAAGATAGGGATAGTGGGCGTACTTTGTATGAGTGCGGTAATGAACTTTCAAGTTCTAGTGCCATAGAGTAAGTAAGTAATGTTCAAGCTCCATACAAAGCGATGCTCCATATGTAGCGCTTCACCTGGTCTTTCCTCATCTCCAGGTTCACTTTGATAATCAGTGGCATCCTCTTCTTGTTGAAAGAAGCTTCGACCATTGCTATTTCTGACTCTATCCCCCGTGTTAGCTGCGCGTCTGTCGCAATCAAACTTCCTGGAAATGTTCCACACTCGCCAGATGCTGATTTTTAAACGCGATGTTCAGTTAGGTAGATCTTCTATCTGGGATATCATCATTACCTTGCACATTTCCCCCCCCCCCCATCCCAAATGGTATGTACATATTAAACACATCATTATTCACAATTGACATTCTGTAATTTTTGTTAAGTATGCATATTCTCAGTGTAATTAACCTTCGGTTTTATTTACATTTTCTCTGGAAATAGGTGGTCAGTTAAAACTCTACTTTTATAGATTACGTTTTCTGAAACGGGGCCTATAGGTTTAAAGAAGAGGGATGTAGGCAGATGTAAGTCATTAAGGTGAAAAAAAAAAGAGGGAGTAAAAGTCTATTTTTTAAATTATATGAATTCTGATGGTAAGAACTAACAAATAATAATATTTAAGCCTGTTTTTATTTCTTTGCCACGTGTTAGTATCCTTTTGGTGTGTACTAATTTTAATTACGTTAATGGCATAAGAATGAGAACTATAGAATCTTAGGGGATATTTGTGTGGAGGGGACCAAGTAAATTATTTATGATAAAAAAATTACCCTCAGTAAAAACAGCTGAGATTCAAGCCTAAACCTCCACATCACAGGCAAAACATACTAAATGAGCCTGAAATCTAGTCCTCGTGCCCACCGATGCGTGTAATTTTGCAGTGAATATATTGTGGACGGTAGGGTCTACAGGCACTTTTAAATCTTAATGAAACCTACTGTAGTGCTTGAGACGTGTTGCAAACACTCTTAAATCCCACGCTTTTAAGAAGAACTTGATTATTTAAAAATTTTGTTTCTCTCCTAAATAGAGATGAAAGGTATCAAAATATTCCAATTTGTTTAAAAACCTTATATTTTAGATATGATGTTTTTTATATTAATTCATGAAAAGGATCGAATTACACGTGAACTGTCGCAGTTCAAAGATAAAAAAGCAAATGATTAGAAACATATACATATTCTCAAACAAAGAAAACTATTATTTAACAAGGTTACAACAGAAACCCTTAAGAAAATTGACGAATGCTTGAGTAATTTTGAAGCTTCAGAAATGCCAATCTTGGAAGAAATACCGCGATATAAGAAAATTTCTTTAAATAGGCGACCTCTTTTTTTTTCTGGCACCACGTCTTACTACATGTTCTTTTTTTTTATTGTATGTCACATTTACCGGGAGGGACTTTTATATCCAGGTTTGGTCGCCTGTATGTAGATTATTAGCCTTTATATCCAGGTTTGGTCGCCTTATATGTAGACTATTACCTGCTCTGTTGGGACATAGCGTTACCCAGGGTACACCATGTACACCCGTGATGAGACGGTGTGACGATAGTTATTATGGAGTTGTGGAGCCGGGGCGAGTCTTAACCTAACTTAAGCCTAATTAACCATACCCATGAAGGGGAAAATACCAAAGTTACCAGCCGGGAATCGAACCCGGGACCCCTAGACTCGTAGCCAGGTGCACTGACCACTACACCACAGGGATGGTTAATTTCGGGTTACACGCCTATTTACTAATTACACCATTGTCCATAACTTTCAATTGGTGACCCTCCATCATCAAAACTTTGAGAAACACTGAACTAATATATTAATTTCGTTATTCACACATAGCGATGAATAATTAATAGCTGCTCAATTACTTGTGACGTGGCTTTCTCTGTCACATGGGAGCAGAAAGGTAGGTACGTTATAATGCGATGTGTCGACACTAGGAGAAAACAATGAATCGACTCTATTATCCCGAGCACCCATTTGTCTAATAGTATATTATTGTGTCCAATCAATTATTTGGGAATTTCAAAGTGACTCAACTGTCACCTCCTAAAAGTCAACCCCTCTCCCCTCCGTTCCTTCCTCGGAACACAACAACAATGCTGAACTTCCCCTTCCGCCCTGTATTGTCACTGAACTAACCTTTGTGTTGAGATGTGAGAAGGGGTGTCGTGGAAGAGGGGAGGGGGTGGTTAAACCCTTGTTTTATTTACACGACACGAACTGGGTTAGAAAGGTTTTCCCTATAAACTAGGAAATGGGACGTGTGCGTTTTTCAGAAGGGGTTGTGGTGGGGGTTCATGTTTCACAAACAAACATTTTTGGTACACTTGAAGATGACCATCACCTAAAGGTTTAGAAAGTGTTAGGACAGGGCAGGACTATAAGGGTGGTCAACCGAGCGTTAGATAGTTTTTAACATTTTATTTTTTACCGGAAAACAAATTTTAGCTTTCTTGATTAACAAACTTTTGTTCTAAATTAAACATTTTAGATACCTTTTATAATATTTTCATTACTACCAATTAATATCTATTGGACGTTTTAGTTATATATTAGTGTATTTGTAAGTTTAACGCTAGTGACTATAAAACCCGCAGCTGTGGGCACGAGGAACAAGGCTTTTATCTAGTTTTGTTTGTTTTTCTGGCAGCTGGAAAAATCGGGGTTTGAATCCCAACTGTGATTATCGAGTTCCCCCCCCCCCCCCTCTCTTGATGGCTTTACACTCTTCCTCGCCTAAAATTAAATTTAATTTCTTCTAATTTATACCTTAGTATTCCCTGACCCATTATTTGTGTGTTCCAGACGGGTAGTAAGACATGCGGTACAAAAATAGAAAGCTATGAAAGTAACTCTTCCCCTCGTAATCCTCACCTCGAAGCACCCTGCCATAGTTTCCCTTGAAATCGGTCGAATGGAGTTATTAAAGTGAAGGTCAGACTTCGTGGACAAAACCCTTCTCTTCCGTTTCTGGGATATCCGAGTAGAATAAAGAGGTGAAGATATTGGAGATATTTCCACGCATGGGTCCCTTCTTTGCCTCGGGATATTATTGGGAACATAATGTGATATAATCCAAAATCTCTACTATATGGGTGGAACAAGACGCTCAAGAAGGTTTGGCCAATTCAGTTTTGGAAGTTATTTCTGATAAAGAAACAATTTTGGCTCTCCACATTACAATTAAAACACTTTATTCCTGTGTTACAGAAGGGTTGTAGATAAAATTCAACGGTAGTTCAGACGTTTTGTGATATATTTTTTTCAAAACTATAGCTGGATTTTTTGAGAAACTTCAACAGCTTTTTTTTATGAAATCAAGAATCCTGTCATAACAGTTTCCATACATTCATATTTACCATAAATTAGGTCATATAATGTATAAATTAGGGCATACATTATATATATATAAATGGTTACTAAGACGCAATATCAACCAAAAAAACTCTCTCTCTCTCTCTCTCTCTATATATATATATATATATATATATATATATCCTAACAACCGGCTGGGATTTTAACACAGACTTCCCCATCACCAGCAAACCAGACTAGATGAGCCTGATGTTAAGTCCGCGAGCCCACCGATGTGTTCCAATTATATTAAGTATATTTTCTCTTTTAGCTTCTGTTTTGAGTGCTACTTTTACCACTTTTGTGACCTTGAATGTTTCGTTAGAAAATCTTATAAAAATTCATCTTGGACTTTTTTTTTTTTTTTTAAGATGAACACGAAGGGTCCATTGTTGGATTAATATAGGTTATTAATTTTAACGTCATAAAATTTATTTAATTTAATGGAACAAATTTGGTATACCTATTTACAATTTTATTGATTTTAATTAAATTTGAATAAATTCCTTTCAAAACCTTGTTTAGCTCCCGCACATTCAATCACCAAGGATTTAATTTCTTTTCAATTTCTTACATTTAAAAAAAATGTTTTTACTATATCTCTTTGAAAAATCCAATAATATACCGAACGAGAACCTACACATTTTTTATAATTTGTTTGGAAATATAAACTCATTCTAGAACTCGCGAATATCTACAGTGAAGCACCCAATTTTATGTTTATCTCAAATGCCTATGTTTTTATTATTATTTAGCACCGCGTCTTACTACCCGTTCGGGTTGTACGCTTAAGTACTAATTACACCAAGGGATTAGGGATTGGGAAGGTTGAATTAAAGGAAGTGAACCCTCATTTGCGTGGAGGAAGAGTGGAAAACCATTTTAGGAAAAACCACCCCCAGTTCACCCGACCGAGATTCGAACCTCGATCTCCCCGTCCTCAGCAGTCGAGCTCAACACGACAAGCGCGTTAGACAACTACGCCACAGAGGCGGGTCTCAAATGCCTATGAAACAATTTCTCTATTTCAAAGACTTCGCTGAATATACTGAGAACTGTATTGAAAAGCAAATTAAAACAAAACTTTGTCCCTGTCATTATTCAGTTTACTACTTTAATGTGTCGAGAGAGTTTCACTTTATAATTAACTTTTATGTTTCAATAGAACAAACACATTTTAATTCTTATAATCCTAATTACAATTCTTTGTATTTTAACTTAATTTCTTATTTCGAATTTAGAAAATGTAACGGAGTGAAATTAAAATTATAAGCAAATAACGATTTTTCCATAAATTTAAACACCAACCGATTTCTAAATATGGTATTATAATCGTATACACTAACCAGAATTAGAAAGGTAGAAGATTTTAGGGGAAAGATTTAATTAAATATTTTTCATGATTGATTTTCATTATCAGTTAACAGATCATACTTTATACACATTTTAAAGTCAAATTCGATTTTTGAAGGGTTGATCAGCAAACATTCAAATCTATATCATGTTCAACTTAACTATGCATATTATGTAGGTTATATACTAATACAAAACGAATGAGGCTTAACATGAACCCATTTTGTTGGTCGAATATACAAAGGCGTCAATCTCGCAAAAGACTTCACTGCGATGACTGGGAGATTGGGATTTGAATTCCGGTTGAGTGCCTTAAGGAGGTTTATCTAAATGGTTTTTCCCACTCTCCCTTTAAGCAAATGTGGATACACTTCCTCTAAATGTAACCTTTCTCAATACTAGCACATAAGCGTAATTAGTTCGAATCCGGATAATCTTAACGAGTAGTAAGGTGCGATATTAATAATACAGTTTAAATGTTTCTATAAAAATCACACAAATTAACCATGTTTCATGTATACTATATATCTATAAATAAAAAATCAAATCGACTTTTTTTTAGTGAGACATATTTATGTGTATACACACCTATACATTCACAGAAACATGGGTAAACAAAAAAAAATTCTAAGTCATACATATATATTTTTAGAATCGCGTATTACTACCCGTTCGGATATACATCTATTTACTAACTACACTAATGGGTTAAGGATTAGGAATGCTTTGTTTAGATAAAGTGCACCCTTATTTGTGTCGAGGTAGAGTGGTAAACCACTTAGTGAGAACTACCCTTGATGTACCTGACCGGGATCGAACCCCGATCTCTCCGTATTCAGCAGTCTATTCTAATACGAGATTTGCGCGTTAGACCACGCGGACACAGAAACGTGTAAAGTAACTGTCAATTAGTATAGTTTTAATCAGCAACAAATCAAGTTAAGTATGTTTATTTTATGTACATGATATAAACATGCCAAGCTTGATTCAATACCAACGATATATATATATATATTTACAAATTTTGAAATGTTATCACAAAAAGTTAACAAACTTATAAACGAGTTAGCAAAACATTTGCAAGCATAGGCTTAATGTATCTTCCTTTCTCAGATTATATCGATAGGGTACGATGTTGTTGTGTATTTTGGTGTTCTTGTTTTTACATAAAAAAATATAGACTTTTGAGAAGTATCGTTAAAACAAAAGTTTTCCCGAGAAGCAGGCGGGAAACCTCTTCTTAATGGACTGAAAGATTTCTTGTGCCTCGGAATTCATAGACGAGGTCCTAAAGCTCTGTGGACAGAAAACAAAATACTCCTTGGAACACAACAAACAACAATATAGTATATACCTATATGATGGGTATATGGTTCATACCCTTGAGCTTTTTTTTTTTTAGATATGACGTAATCAAGATGGTGATCCTATAACGCATAGTTGTTATTAGGATGTTCACCGCCTCGGTGGCGTAGTTGGCTAACGCGCTAGTCGTGTTGAGGACGGGGAGATCGAGGTTCGAATCTCGGTCGGGTGCGCTGGGGGTGGTTTTTCCTAAATGGTTTTCCACTCTCCCTCCACGCAAATGTGGATTCACTTCCTCTAATTCAACCTTCCCAATTCCTAATTCATTAGCGTAATTAGTACTTAAGCGTATAACCCGAACGGGTAGTAAGACGCGGTGCTAAATAATAATAATAATAATAATAATAATAATAAAATTAGGATGTTGATCAGTTTACACTAAATATGGAGGGTTCTCATGGGTAAAGAATGTGGTCATGTCAGTCGCTCTATGCTATATCACTATGTACAAGTGAAAGAACAAGAAAAACCGAGCATCATAGCAGGCCCAACTCAGCTCCCGGCTCGCACGAGGAGTGGGAGGAGAAAGGAAAAGAAAATACCAAGTTATGCCAGAAATGCGTGCAGTACAATCATATTTGAAAGATTACTCGACATTTTCCGCGGTGTTGATGTGGTAAAAAGCGACAAAGTTTCTTGTTAATAACTACAGTATATCTCCATTAAGACAGAATACATATTTGTGCACAGTGCTTAGCTGTGAAACCATTATAAAACGGTCATAAACGGCCTTTTCAAAGCAGTTTTTATTCAAATATCATTTAATATTTCAACAATATTCTGTATTAGGAACATCTCTTAGTTCTTAATCTCCATTAATGTTTAATCATAATTGATCCACGTGCAATAGTGTTCGTGTAAATTTACCATTTCTAGCCGACTCTACCACAAAGTTAATTGGCATGTGATGTACGCTCTCAACTGGTTCATGAAATGGTGCGAGTGCAATCAGTTATAACTGATTTGAAGTAATTTGAATACTGATCCTGGTATTAGACTGTGCACCGTATACACTACAATTTCATCCAAAACAATTTGTATGGTAGCAGTAAAATATATCGTTATTGTGAATAAACAAATAACCTGCTGCATTTAACAATGCTCTTTTTGTATTTCTTTAACTCTAAAACGTATATTTACATACCAAGATTGTGATACTAAGTGGCTTAGAAGACGAGATATTGGTTCTATACTTATATTTCAAGATGGCCGTTGGAGGAGGCGGTTCCTATTGAGAATTGAAAGATATGGCCTCTAAATAGCACGTGGCAATTTCTTTGTGCTTTTGTTCGGTTTGCCCACATTTTCATGCTAAGCTGCCTAACTAGGAAAATACTACTAGTAGATACTAGTAGATCCTACAAAATGAATACTAATGGATCTAGAGAAAGCATACTAGATAATGCTAGAGAAAGAATACTAATGGATACTAAAGAAAGATATTAGAGGAGCCTAGATAAAGAATACTAGATGATCCTAGAGAGAAAGCCAGCTAGAGGATGCTTATACTGTCGTATGATCACAACTTAACTTTACTGAGATATGTGCTCGAGTCGAATGAGAGATTCTTTTTGACTTCCTGTTTTCTTGAGGGCCGACCCTTAGCGTCTTGTTATTCCGGTAGGAAAGATGAGGTATCCGGTTAGACAAAGGATTCAAGCCAATAATCTTTTCTTTCTCGTTCTATATGCTCTCCGTGATGCCGTTCTTTGACGGATTTTCGTGTACAAAGGTAAAAATAAAAATATGCTGGTTTTTTCCTTCTAATAATCCATCTCTCTCTTCCCCTCTATTTCTTTCTATATATATATATATATATATATATATATATATATATATATATATATATATATATATATATATAAAGTAGGCCCTATAAATAAATACAAATCAAATATGCGATAAATTAGACCATACTTATGATTATTTGTTATATAGAAAGTGTTTAAGAATTAAATAGTAAATTTAATTAAAGGATCAGAAAAGTTAATTTTCTTTAAATAATATAATTTACCATTCTCATAGTGTCCTATCCCTTACCCCCCTCCCCCCTCCAATTGCTTCCCTGTCTCATTACTCTTTCGGGTAATGCACATTTATTTTAATTATTCTAATGTGAATTTAGAAAAATAGTAACATATTTTGCGTGGAGGGATATTGGGAAACTATATAAAGAAAATCAGCCTCAGCGCAACTGGCCGGGATTCGAACTTTGATCTCCCTCTCACCGGCAGTCTAGTCTATTGATTAAGTGACGCCTTGGGCCATGCGGTCACCGAATCGACTCACTCGTGTGTGTTTTTTTAGCATCACCTCCTACTACCCGTCCATATTATTCACTTACACTCGTAATTAAAGCATTAATCTGCAACCATAACGTTGTAATAAATATTAAACATTTTCTGATAATTTTTTATCTTACTACCCGTCCGGTAGATCCGCAACTAATTACACTAAAGAGGAAGGCACTCGGAGGAGCTGTAAGCACATTTGCATTGAGTCAGAGAAGAAAAACAATCAACGATAAACTCGTTCGGGATTCCATCCCCACCATCATCGCCAAACCATACTAGATGACGTCAATGCCTAAGCCCGCATGGTCACCAATGCATGTTGATAGAGTTCTGCTTGTAGATATTTTGGATATAATTTAAATACAGGCACCTGCTTCAATGGCCGAACGCTCTAAGGCGTAACTCTCGCGTTAGACTGGCCTGCTGATGAGGATATCGGGACACGAATCCCGGTCGGGTTTATTGAGGGTGGATTTTCCTAGATAGATTCCCACTCTCCTTCCACGCAAATGCGGCTAGATTACCTCTAAAATGGTTTCCTCCTCATTCCTATCTTATTAGAGTAATTATCATATATGCGTATTACCTGAACGTGGTGATAACAAAAAAAAAAAGCAGTCGTGTTCTTAAAGAGACTAACAAAGATATTCTAAAATGTCGGCGCATCACATGAAAAATGGTAAACTAGTAAATTAATGGATATCAAAAGCGCGATAAGGGTCCTTTCCTCGATTCGCTGCCATATACACAAGGGAGATTTGGTTAACCCTGGATTTCCAAACTAGGTTCATATAGTAAGAGAGCATCATTGACGTGCTACGTCAATATTTCAATTTATCACCAGCACTTTCAAGTAATTTAAAACAGGCTATATATCACCCATAGCGCTTCTGAGAAGTGACAAGTCTTAAAACTGAGATGTAGGGCACACACGTGACAAGGATATGTTATATCCATACACACACACGTCCAGAGAAACGGAGAACTCTTCTTGGAGACTCGTGGAGACATCAACTCAGATGATTCTTCGTGGTTGTTTCCTCTGTTTTAAAAAAAAAAATTGTTTGGGTTACTAATAATGATGTGATCATGTTGAACTTGAAACAAACACACCCTCTTTTTATGACTGCCCCAACCATCTTTGATTACGAATAACGAAACCATTGTGAATTGTCACATTTTATGATCCGCTTCTGTGGCGTAGTTAGCTAACGTGCAAGTTTAGTGTTGAGCTAGACTTCCGAGGACGGGGAGATCGAGTTCCGAATCCTGCTCGGGTGGATTGGGTATGGTTTTCCCTAAATAGTTTTCCACTCAACCTCCATGCCAATCCGGGTTCACTTCCTCTATATTCATCCTCCCCAACTCCTAACCCATTAGTGTAGCAACTTACGCGTATGACCCGAACGGGTAGTGAGACGCGGGGCTAAGTATTATTATTATCATCGTTATATTTCCTTCTTTATTAGTGTTTAGATTAATGAATATACAGTAGCCCCATGGCTTCTTTGGTGCTGACTGACAGTTGACAGGCTTTGAAAAGTTACCAGACCAAATTATGTATCGCTACGCCGAACCATATGATCTGTAAAAACATGTGTTTAGTAGCTGTCACTTCTGATGGTCAACATTTAGGTATATACCTAAATGTTGACTGTTAAGAAGTAATCTGTGAACTGTCAGTCAGCACCAAAGAAGCCACGGGACTACTGTAGTTTATGTTAATCAACCAAGTGGAGCGAGTTCCTGTCTAAACGCGTTTGGCATTTCGTTTATTTGTCCCGCAATTACTGCCAAATGCGTGGACCAATTTTAACGATAGCTTGCAGGGGAATTTTTTGAAGATAGACCGAACAAAGTATTTATAAGATTTGGAAATCTAATTATCCATTTCAAGATGATGACTGAAGTGTTTTATTTAGTAGCTCTTCCCAAGTGATTTTTAATGACATTTCAAAGCAATAGTTTGAGTGTCTTTTGTGTGTTTATTTGAATTGTTACATCTATTATTATCTATTCACTAAATCGTTTTAACAATCACTCGAACTGCGACCGAGAATATCTCAGACTCGGGGAAATGATCCGGCACTCTCAAACCAAACGACGGCTGCAAGTACTCACTCACAGTTATCGGCGTCCACGTACGCTTGGACCTAAAGCTGTCACCTCCAAAAGGGTGTGCTTAGATATCATAGAAGCCATAAAATATATCCTCGGAAATGAGAAAAGTATTCTGAAACCTAAACATGTACCAGGGCCAAGACTTTAACAGCTCGCATTTTAAACGGCTCGTGATAGGGTGGTACAGTGTCAGTCATTACTCAGCGTTCAGAGATTACTTGAAAACTGTTTTGTGGAACAAGTCGTAAACTTCCAGGCTCGTATCCAAGAATCAAACTTTAATAGTGGAGGGGAGAATAATGAGAATTCACTCATACCTTATACGATATAGTCAGGCTCGGATCTAGGATTCAACTTCAATTGGTGAAAAGGTGATCTGGTGGTCTAGGAGTAAGGTGTCGGACTTCTATGCTGGGGTCCAGGGTTCAATCCTCGGTCCCGGCACAGATTTATCTGATATACTCAACCTTCCTTCACCTTTGACAAGACATCTTGTGAATGTGAGGAATGCCAGGCCTCCACCGTGGTTCGGATTCCACGTTAAACTGTAGGTCTCCATTTCATCTCACAATCACCCTACCATTACACATTAGCGTAAGTGTGTATAATTCGAACAGGTAGTAAGACGTAGTGATGATAATAATAATAATAATAATAATAATTGTTGAAAGGAGGTGGGAGGTGGGGGAACCAGCGCATTCAGACATACTTTTAACAATGTGATAAGCGTATAGCCCGAACGTGTAGTAAGACGTGGTTCCAAAAAGAAACAAAATAAATTAGATATAAATAAAGTTATCGTCCGGCTCTAAATTAAAGAAAAAAAAGCATATTCCACATGTTTTGTGAGGTCAACTGTGTGGAAATAGCCGGCTACAGTCAACAACCAACACGTAGGACGACTATTTAACTCAGACGACAGTCTATGTTGAGGGCATTATCGATCACAATAACTCATTGTTAATATTATGTTAATCTAAGCAGAGGTTGTAGGGAGAAGCGAGGAAAAGTCAGTGTTTTTGCAATTTTTGTAGCAAAACATTTTGTTGGTCAAAATAAATAAAATATTGCTCCATTAGCAACGTTTAGTTTAATTTTCTTCACACGGTGATATCAACAGTTGTTGAATATCGGTCATGAGCATAGCAGCATTAGATGACAACATTTTTCAACTAAGAGAAAAAGTTGTCATTAAATTCCAGGTCATTCTTGGCAGATATTCAACAACTGTTGATATAACCTTGTGAAGAAAATTAAACTAAATGTATCTACTGGAGAAATATTTTACTTACTCCAAACAAAACATCTATTTATGGTTCTAAAAACAGCAAAAGTATTGATTTTAAATCTTCTTCCCTTTCATTCCAACTTAAGTTCAATCCACAGATAAGTTTTAGCCGAATTTTTTAAATACCATAATCTATTGACCATACTTAATTACATTTGTGAATCCGCTAAATATTATGTATATGGTGGGTAACTTCTACCAAAAGATAGCCAACACAATTCTGAGATGATACAGTTTGTATTTTTGATCGAATATAATTATAATATAGTTGACGTCATGGTTGAGTACTGATACTTCCATCATTTTAGGAACTCCACATTGCATTTAATTATTTGATCGTCTTTTGAGTTTTATTTGTTTTTATAATCCAATGTTTTATAGGCAAATAAAATAAATTGTTAAACTATTTTTTTAAATAGAGTTGCTTGCAATACAGAGTTCTCTTAAATTTTATAAATGACGCAATTACGTAATAATTAATGCCGTGAAAGATTCTTTGATGCTACAACCAGTACATTGATGTTATGAGGGCAGTATCAATTTCCTCAGACGAGACACATTTCTCATCAACGCCGTGAGATAGATCCTGATGCTGTGCTTAGTACAGTACTGTAATGCAGGCAGTATTTTCACACTAATAGGCGATATATATTTAATCGCCCTGAGATAGCTTAAGCTGCATTTAAGAGCGTGCATAATAACAGGCCCAACTCAGATCCCAGCTCGCGCGAGGTGTGGAAGTTAAAGGGAAAAGAAAATACCAAGATTTGTCGTCGATTTTCACTATCCTGGGTCGAAGCACGCTCGCTCACTCAAAATTGTGCGGAAGGAGTGGTACCTGACATAAGAGAGATTGTACACCACAGCTATCTCCTTATGCGGACAGAAAAATGAATTTTGAGCAGCTCAGGTAAACTATCTCCAACAAGATTTGTTCTCCTTGAACTCTGAGCAGCTCAGGTAACCTAGCTCCCCACTGGATTTGTTCCCTTAACTGTTCAGCAGCTATAAGGAAATCTGTAACAAAACCCCAACCTGATAACACTTTTACTGTTCCAATCGGCTATGTGGCCGGGTTGGCTATTTTGTAAGTATTTGTGTGCTACCCACCAATACTTGGAGTCTTTCCGAGAGGATCTGCTTCCATGCGAGCCGTTACCAGCTGACACAACTGGCGCCGAAATTTTCTAATTAATAGACGAATATTTCACGGTGAGTGGCATCCCATGAGATAACTGCGTTGATGTGTGCACAGGCGGTGAGAAGGCCAAGTCTTGGACGGAAGCGTAATAATGATTCATTTTATCAAATCACGAACTAGTCTGGTCTACCGAAGGGGTTTTTCCCTAAATAGTTTTCCACTCTACTTGCATGAAAATATAGATACACTTACCTCCTTCGTTCATAAATATAAACATCTGATTTTTAAATCTATGTATGTCTATGTTATGTATGTATGTATGTTGTATGTGTATGTATGTTGTATGTATGTTATGTGTAGTATGTATGTATGTATGTATGTATGTATGTATGTATGTATGTATGTATGTATGTATGTATGTATGTATGTGTATGTATGTTATGTATGATGTATGTATGTATGTATGTATGTTTATGTATGTGTATGTATTGTATGTATGTATTGTATGTATGTATGTATGTATGTATGTATGTATGTATGTATGTATGTATGTATGTGTATGTATGTATGTATGTATGTATGTATGATGTTGTATGTATGTATGTATGTATGTATGTGTATGTATGTATGTATTGTATGTATGTAGTATGTGTATGTATGTATGTATGTATATGTATGTATGTATGTATGTATATGTATGTATGTATGTAAAGTATTTGTATGTATGTTTTTATGTATGTATTATGTTATGTATGTATGTATGTATGTATGTATGTATGTATGTATGTGATGTATGTATGTATGTATGTATGTATGTATGTATGTATGTATGTATGTATGTATGTATGTATGTTATGTTATGTATGTATGTGTATGTTATGTATGATGTTATTATGTAGTGTATGTATGTATGTATGTATGTATGTATGTATGTATGTATGTATGTATGTATGTATGTATGTATGTTGTTATGTATGTATGTATGTGTATGTATGTAGTATGTATGTATGTATGTTGTATGTATGTATGTATGTATGTATGTATGTATGTATGTATTGTATGTTATGTATGGTATGTATGTTTGTATGTATGTATGTTATGTATGTATGTATGTATGTATGTGTATGTATGTATGTATTAGTATTGTATGTATGTATGTATGTATGTGTATGTATGTATGTATGTATGTATGTAGTGTTGTATGTATGTATGTATGTATGTATGTATGTATGTATGTATGTATGTATGTATGTATGTTGTATGTATGTATGTATGTATGTATGTATGTATGTATGATGTATGTATGTATGTATGTATGTATGTGTATGTATGTATGTATGTTATGTATGTATGTATGTATGTAATTTGTATGTAATATGTATGTTGTATGTATGTAGTATGTATGTTGTATGTTATGTTTTGTATGTATGTTATTGTTTGTATGTTTGTAGTATGTATGTATGTATGTATGGTCATATAATAACATTTTTATTTTAGGTTGGGTTAAGGGGCTAAAATGACCCTTTGTCCTCAGAAATGAAATTGGAGCCTCATGATAAATTAGGATTGGCTGCCTACACTCTTGATTGATAATATTACCTGAATAGGTGGACACAGTCTAACTACCAAATTCGCTTAGTCTAGTCTGTCAAGAACTAGATGGTTGGGTTTCGAACACCGGCCGTATATAAGGATGTTATTTCATAAAAAGATTCCCCACACACTCTCGCTACAAATGTGGGTATATTCGCTCTAAATCCCGCCTTCCTCATTTCTCTCTACCATTTGTATGTTTAAATGACTTTAACCTGGATAGATAGTAAGACGCGGAAGAAATAAAAGTCTCTCCTGACCTGCAATAACCCTCTTCTCTTACGCAATTGCCTTCTGTGGAATGCTGTTTAATCTGAATCAGTAAAAATTGTAATGCTCCTGATTTGACCTTAAAGAATATTTGAAAGAATTGACAATATTCTCCTCTTAATTATATATATATTATATTATATATATTATATTATATATTATATATTTATATATAGTTTTTATTTAGTTTTTTTAGTTTTTATTTGAATTTTATATTTTATTACTTGGCGCTTAAAACAAGTATTCTTCTAAATTATTCATATATGATAGTTACCAGATTCTAACTAGGAAATTTCTAGTTATTTCTTGTTGTTAAGTTCACGCCCTGAAGTTAGGAGGCATCAGCTACTGTAACTAATGTCAGTGTGTGACGTAAAGTAGAGTCAAAATTGCAATGTAAAAGTCTTTTAAAATTAACTTCCTGCTCTGGAACAACCCAGAACATTGTAGATGTTTAATTTGAGGCAGTTTCCGGGTCTCGGCCATTCTGTACGCTTCTATACGTTTTCATGAACTAAACATTCTAGTAAGTTCCATTGGGCTGAGGTATATCACGGGTGGTATAATCTCAGCAGACACTGTGATGTCAGTCATCGTATCAGATGGACGTGTGTTAGGCGCTCATCTAGATTGTGTGCATCATGGTCATTTTTCTATCCAAGTATCAATAATTATCATTGAATAAACCAATATCAAACTCTATCTGACGTTAGTTATTTCTATCATAAAAAGTGAAGCCCAATGTCAGAGTGTAATAACTATTTTAAACCTAACAAATGACGAAACATCCGCGGGGCAATTAAACAAGTAAAAATCCCGTAATGTTATAAATGACTTCCAAACGTGGGGCATTTATAATCAAAAATATTACGTAAGGTAGCAATTGGCGGCCCAACGTGGACCAGCTATAAGAACATAACAATTGGCGAAAAACAGTGGGGCGTAACAATTGGCGTCCAAACGAGGGGCCCGTTGTGAGAAAGTAACAAAATATACCTACTCCGGCTTCAAAATTAAAAATCATAGTTGTGTAACAATACATGGTAGATATGTCATTTTAATTTCATACTTTTTTCCTTTCTCTCAACACATCCGAGAGAAAGTATTGTGATCGTCAAACAAAATCAAGATCGAAATTTTGATAAATGTGGAGGTTTCATGATTCCCTGAAACTAAAAAAGGGGTTTTCGCAATGCCGTATATCTGTCTATATGTCTGTCTGTCAGTAAGGAGAGCTGTTATCTACACTCCTCAGGGGGATGTTGCGGGGACAAGTTACCTAGAACCGACGGTAAGCATCTGGGGATATCAAACCGGTCTGATTTCCTGAGACCATCCAAAATATTGTCCTGGTTCCCCTGAGGCCCGCGCTCCAAACTACGCTTTTCAAACACAAAAATGGTTTCATATTTTTTAGTGGACTTCCCCTGCCCGTGCTTGACCTTCCACAGCATCCTTGAAACAACCTGAACTTCTAGGGCTTACCGTGGAACAATACCTGTTGATTGTCACTAGAACATCTCCAATGCCACGCCTGAGTTATGGTTATGTCAGTTAGTCCGTTAAAAACTAAACTAATCGTACATTATACTTTATTGGTTACTCTTCTATTGGATTGTCTCTGGAGCGATAGTACGCTTTACCGTCCCATTTTAGACTCTTTTCATTTTCATGGTAAAATGTTTAGATATTGTATTCACTTTCTTCCGCACATAAGAGTACGTAGAATAGAATAGCATTGAAATGTATACATTCTTAATACTTTTAATAAACACTACATCCAAATAAATAACTGTTTGCGAAGTGTACATATGAGATTAATTCGTTGTGTATAGTGTATAATAATGAGATTGTAAAAATAAAGAGAATGTCAAAGAAAATGATGGAAATGAAGTATGCGGGGAAAAGACCGCAGGGGAGGCCAAGAAAGAGACGGGAGGCGCAGATAACAGAAAGTGTTCAAATGAGAGGAGAAAAATGGAAGCGATTAAAGAAGGCGTAGTGGTGGAAGGATAGAGGAAGATGGAGGAATTTTAATAAACTTACCCGGCCACAGGCTGGAAACAGATTATGATGATGATAAGTTAAAAACAAAAGTCAGTCTGGCCGAACCCTTAAGGTCTCGTTGAATTTCTGTTGTATTTTAAAGACTTTTTTCCCCCTTCTTACGGATCGATCGCTTAACATAAAATATTCATTCAACTGCTAGCCAATAAGATGCTTTGATAGAGATAAAGTGTTGTGTTAACTTCCTGAATATAGAAAATAAGTGAACAGGATATTCTTGTCAAATGAACAGAAGACATTGTCAAGAGAAATACCGAAGTAAAGTATTTTGAAATAATGATGTGGCATCGGGAAAAAAGGATAAGTCATAATTTATAAGTTAAATTTAGTTTTCTTTGCAAGTTTCGAAATTTTACCAATGGGATTTTTGGAAAAATTAGTTGGATGATTCTTATAAAATGAGTCCATTTATTCAGGTTAGAAACTACTTGCTGTTGTACTGTATATCTAAAATAAGGTTTTTAAAATGCAACAAGGTTATTCCCGTGTATTTTTAAATGAAATTGATCATTGATATGTTATAGTAATAAAAGATATGCATTTTCATGATTATGTATAGAAAAAAAAGGATGTCAGCCACTAAACAGCAATATGATATTACATTAATATATTTGAGAAAAAGTAGTTAATTTTTTGCACTACATTTACCCATTCATATCTCAATGTGTAGGAATGAAAAACGTAAAATTAAGATTAAATTTATAGCCTACTACTTTGGCAAAAATAAATTGTGATTTATCTAAAATATCTAAATGTGATTATATGTTACAGGTAGTATAATGTTTATACATGATAAGACATTTTTGATTGATGGTATATTAATTTTAATAATCGTGTTGCTTTTTTAACTCTTTCACAACGTAGGGTTTTAGGTTATATTAAAATTCGTAAATGGCCAAATAGAGTGGGTTATATCGGTAGGGCTATTCATTAGCCTTTATATAATGCTATTAGGCTGTTATATAGAGAAATTACAGTTCCTAGATTATCTAATTATCTACCTTATTATTTTTTTCCTATTTTAAATTTATGTTTAGTTTATGTTACCTTTTTGGATTACACTATCGCTTAGCTTATAATATAAGGCCATAGTGTAGGCCCTCAAGGCAAGACTATAATTATTCAGGGTAAATGAAGGGCACCTGCATTCGTCCGGAGAAAGTAGGAAACTATTTATAAAATAAACTTTCGTAGTACACCTGGCTAGGATTCGAACCTCGACATCAATCTGGGTCTGTTTATTTATTGAATTATCCATTTCTTAGATATTAATTAAGTTATTTTAGTACTAGAAAATGTATTGTTTCTTTTAATATCTCCAAATTCACACATTATCAAACCAATAATATAAAACCGGTCATTCACTAAAATGGGATGAATTTAATTTAAACCTTTACAAATAAATGTTTGTTTACCTTATCACAGAGAATATGTCATAGTTTTAGAACATTCCAATGTTAGTTCCAACTTAGAGTATGTGGGATTATATGTGCTCAATCAATGTAGTATTTGAACCATGCGTCAAGGAAGGAAACTTTAAAAATCCTAAATTATATCTATAATTAACGTGTTTTCCACGTTCGTTGATAAATACATTCCAGAATAATTGATGTCACTTTCTAGTATTAGTGATCCCTGCTAGCGGTTCTTGCCTCCATACATTCTTGCTCCCCCTTGCTGGAGACCGCACCACTAACACCATCACGTCACACGCGGCCAACATTCTCCCGCGAGTAATATGTCAGCTCTACCTATCGTCTCCAACATGAACTACATACAGCTTCTCTCTTGCTCTCCAAAGAGATGACGTCACACCTCTCGCGTGTCACGTCTCAAGTGGAACAGCTGCTGCGAATCTGCCCAAGCAAGAGGAGCGGGGAGGGGAGTTTAAAGGGGGTGGACATATCGGCGGAGATAGTGATTGGGAAATAAGAAGCGGGAGAGAAAGAATAAAGACAAAGGGAGGAAGTTGAAAATTTGCAATCATCAATTAGGGGAATATACATTTTATTTGAAGTATTGACGCGCACCTTCTGAATCAACTTATTATTATTATTATTATTATTATTATTATTATTATTATTATTATTATTATTATTATTATTATTACTATCATTAGTATAAGGAGTTCTGTCTTACGACAGGTCTATTACGACAGGTCTATTACTTTTTTCAGTGAACTTAGACCGCCAATGCGCCCGGTCATCTGCCTTCTCCTCCTTCTTCAACTCCCAGAATTTTCTTCTTTCCTTCAAGTCATTCAATCTTTTGAGTCCTTCCTCTTCCTAAGCTCCAATTTCCCTCAACCTTTCCTTATATGACGTCGTGCAGAGGACAGTACCTCCTAAGGCTGTGTCTTATCCTATTTGCTTTACACTGAATAATCCTATCCAAAATAGATCTCTTCTCACCCACTCTTCTTAGGACTTCTTCATCTGTCATCCTGTCTGTCACCTCATATTCTTCAGCGCCACATTTCGAATATCTTCGGAGGGCACAAGTTTCTGCTCCATACAAACTTAGTATAAAGTAACTGAAGTTTAGAACATATCTTCGTCTGTGAGAAGGGAAACCCCAAATATAACTAATAATTTTTTTCTTCCGTGCAAAGAAACGAACCAGAGACCCTTAGTTTAGTAGAAAAACACGCTACTGACTCAGTTAAGATGTCTGACAATCAATGGAATAAAGAGGACTAATCATTAGGTTGGCGAGAACAAAGTTTTCAGAGAAACTTTGATTGCTTGAAGATGTATCCCTTTGTTTCATTCGAGATATCATATACCTACAGATTATTTATATATGCTTAAATTGGCAATAATTTATTATTATTGGTGAATTAAAATGTGCTTCAATGCTCGTCCATGACATAACACGCTATGTTGTCTTAGAGGTCGGATACACTTTATGTTAATTCACAATATAGGGAGATAAGATCGTTTAGCACGGTTTATAATAATAATAATAATATAATAATAATAATAATAATAATAATAATAATAATAATAATAAATTTTGAAATCGGGGAGAACATTTACCTTTTTATTAGACATAATTATCCTTTGAAATCGTCTGTTTAGTTTTTCTTCATTTTCGTGTTCGGCCATAACTACAGTAGCCCTATGGCTTCTTTGGTGCTGGCTGACAACTTACAGCTGACAGATAAAAGCTTTAAAAAGTTACCAGACCAAATTGTGTATCTCTACGCCGAATCATATAATCTGTAAAAACATTTGTTTAGCAGCTGTCACTTCTGACAGTCAATATTTAGGTATATACCTAAATCTTTACTGTCAGAAGTCAGCTGTGAGCTGTCAGTCAGCACCAAAGAACCCATAGGGCTACTGTACTCAAGGCGTAATAAGCCGATGACAAGTGAAGAGCGAATCACGTTCGGAATGAAAATAAAAGAAGTGAGATTTAGAGAGAGTGATTCTCTACACACAGAGAGGAAGCCTGCGCAGAGGCTATTGAGAAATAGGGTTTACTTCTAAATTAGCGCGAGTTTCGATATTATTATTATTATTATTATATTATTATTATTATTATTATATTAGCAAAGCGTCTTACTAACTGTTCGGGTTGTACACACTTACGCTAATGTGTAATGGTAGGGTGATTGTGAGATGAAATGGAGGACCTACAGTTTAACGTGGAATCCGAACCACGGTGAAGGCCTGGCATTGGGTTTCGATGTTAACAGATAAAAATGAAGATTTTAATTCTCTTTTTACCCGCCTCGGTGGCGTAGTTGGCTAACGCGCTAATCGTGTTGAGCTCGACCGCCGAGGGCGTGGAGATCGAGGTTCGAATCTCGGTCGGGTGAAATGGGGGTGGTTTTTCCTAAATGGTTTTCCACTCTATGAAATATCATTCACTATTAAAATAAATTCACACACCTCCAACACATTTTTATCCCCTTGAGGTATATAATCTGATATAAAACATATTGGTTGTCCCACACACACACTACGTAGGGCTTGTTTAATGAAGAAGAGCAAGGAGAGGAAGATAAGAGGGAAATAGAGGAAGAAGAAGGGTTGGAATGCTATCACACATCAAGGAAGGAAGAAGCTACAAAAGGATGAAAGAAGACGCTCAGTACCGAGGAAAAGGGACGATGTCCAATTGATCGCTGTCTCAGGACAGATTCATAGGAAAAGAAGCTCAACATGGTTAGGTAAGCACCATTTTGACTCTTATCAACAAACCGGCACTGGTTAGCACGTGAAAACATGCGTCACTCATGTCTGGTTTTACGGTGATAAAGGAGGTCAATGTTTGTGTCTGAGGACAGGTGTGGTTCACCCCTAAGTCGTTTCTAACTGTGCCTCCAAACAAATGCGGGTACACCGCCCCTAACATCTACCTTACTCCCACCCTATCTACGCTATTGGTGTCAATATGCGTGTAGCTCGGGCAGGCCGTGATTAGGCGGAGCACGAATTTAAGGCATCAGTGATTGAGTTGTTTGTAGTTCATTGGCTGGCATACTTTACTTTTGATCCAAGGGTCCAGGTTCACGATCCTCGTGACTCATTAGTGCTCCAAAATTTCACCTTAAATACAAATAATTATAAAATTGTTTTGGAGAATGAAATAATAATACAAATAGAAAGAAAATAGATAAATATTGTTAGTAATTAATGTTTTTGATTTACAGTTTTAAATGACAGCGTTGATTATCAAAATAATTTATTTTTTATATCCGGAAACTAATAAGCGTACCTATATTTTTTTAAATATTTAAATTAGTTACTACATTTAAGAACTTATTTAAAGTAAAACAATTTCCAACCCTTGTGATGGAACAACATTTTAATAAGAGGATTTGTTTAGACATGATCACTGAAAAATTACACAACCCGCCCCCTCCCCCCAATAAATTAACTTGTATGGCACCCTATTCAGTGGCTGAACAGTTTACGGCGTCACTCTCGTGTTGGACTGGCCTGCTGATGACGGGGAGATCGGTGCTCGAATCCCAGTTGGGTTTACTAAGGGAGTTTTTTTCCCTTGAATTGTTTCTCACTCTCCTTCCACGCAATTGTTGGTAACTTTTAAAATGTCCCTTTATAATCCCTACCCCATTAGAGTAATTATTATCATATACGCGTATAATCTGAACATGGAGTAAGACGTTATGATTAAAAAAAAAGAAGCTTGTGCGTCAATCTATAATGAATGAGGATTGTTGAAATAAAAGTCCCGAGAAAATGTTTTGTTTCAAAATAATCACAAGGAGTCTTTTAAACACGTATTGTAACCCGTCCTTGCTATCCGTATTTGATTACATCAATAGGATAGGAGTGAGGAAGGTAGAATTAAAGGAATATGTACAGGACCTACGTTTGCATGACGGTAATGATGGAAATGATAATCGAACCCTGACCCTCCTATCCCTGGTAAACCGGACAGAATGACGTCACACTCGCTATAGACTAGACTGCCGATGACAGGGAGATCGGAGCTCGATTTCCAATCGGGTGTACTGCCCCCCCCCCCCCCCAAATGGGTTTACACTCTCCCTCCACGTACACCTCCTCTAAATCCATCCTTCCTCATTCCTAACTAATCAGAATAGTTAGTACAGTGGTATAACCTGAAAAGGTTTTAAGGGCGGGGTACTAAAAAAAGAAGTTCGCATCATTCACAACTTGTACAAACTAAACTAAGAACATGGCCTGAAAATGGCGAATTAAAAGAATGCACTATAATTCTCATGGGATTGGGATTGGAAACCACTGATGGGAAATTTCCCCCTACGCGCCCACGCTAAAAGAAAGTGTTCTCTCCCACAGGCGTTGTCAGGAGTGCATTAAAGGAAAACAGGAAAGGTAATGTGATAAACTAAGATATAACACATTGAGCAGAAGCAGGTGAATGTGTAGTAACAACCTCGAACAACATGACTACGTACTTTATCTTAGGATCAACACGCGCCTCGCAGAGAACTAGATTTACGGGACTAGGAACGCTAAGCATGAATAATGGAATGGAACGGAACACGAAACGCCCCTAGAGGAAGCGTCCAATTCAAGCTTTTACATCTATAAAATGTTGTGTACAAGCTTTAAATAAATAATCGGTGGTCATAATATTGGGGGTCTTTGGTGTTATAATACACACCAAGATTTTGGGTTTTTGTTGTTAAATTATTGTTCAATATCATTGCTATTTTTTGGCTTGATTTAAGGTGCAAAGATTGTGAGGGAAACTTATTTATTTATCACCATGTTTCACTCGCGACCCCTTTGAGTTATACTTATAGGCTATGTTATAATTATGCTAACGTGTTAAGGATGAGGAAGGATGACTTTTAATTGTACCCATATTTCCGTTGCGGGAGATTAAAAAACTACCCGATGCGTTTCTAAAAATAAAAATTATAAAAAAAATTCATTCAACATGGTTTTAATTGCTCTTAATAGCTAGTTTCAAAATTGTTACTTCTTGTTTGAAAAAAGAAAAGCGGAAGGGTCTTGTATGCCGTAAATATAGATCTACTTCCAGGTTAGACTTGCCAACTTATATTTCGGTTAGTGGGTCAGCATGTATATTACTTGCCGAAGGAACTGGGTCATGTATAGTAAACAGACTTAATAGCTCGGCGGTCAGATACAGTATGTTTATCGACCTGATTCTGAACGTTCTCTCTTCTAGTTAGATCTCTTGAATCGAGAATAAAGTATCACAATACGCGTTATTAAAACAGTAGATCAACCTCCTCCGAAAAGGAAATTCGCTTGGAAACAAAAAAATATATATTTCCAAGCGATTTTTTTTTTAGCTCCGCGTTTTACTACTCGTTAGATTTATACGCTCAAGGTTTTCGGGATTAGTAAGTTTATATTGGATAAAATGCACCTGCACTTGCGCAGAGAACGAGGTAAAAATTACTTTTGAAAAACCAACCTCGATATACCTGACCGGGATCGAACCAAGATCTACCCGTCATCGACAGTCTAGTCTATTGTGAAAGTAGCGTCTTAGACCACGCGGCCATTGTTGTAATTTAAAAACTTGGCTTGTCTCACTTACATTTGTTCCATTCAAATAGGACGAGCATACATTGGGAAGGCATGTGAGGTCAAGGTGTCAGCTAGTATTTTTTAATTTACCCTCGACATGTAGTTGGTTCAAAGTTGGAATCATGGCTGGATGTACTGATGGTTTTCCATTATTCATCCACGCCGATGGGGCCACATTTACCGTGAATTATTCTATCCCCCATTCTTTCCTCGTTGTAATTATGCAGATAGCCAAGACTGATAAAATTACTTGGTGTACAAAATAATCATTTAAATAATAGACGTAAAGTATTTAGGGCAATATTGAGGGGATATTTTCAAACAAAAATATTCTATTTTGGATCTATAGCCGCAAGCCACAAACGTTTTATACTAAGATAAAAAAATGTTAATTAAATTGGGTTTTCATTAAACTTTATTAACAAATTCCAGTGAGGGTATCTTGAATCGATGACATAAAATTAAAACTGTTCCGTTAGTTATTTCTAAGTGTTATTAATAAACTATAGGTGACCTGGAGGTCTAGAGGTAAGGTGTCAGACTTCTATGCTGGCGGCCGGGGTTCAATCCTCGGTCCCGGCACAGATTTATCTGATTTCCAAACCCTTCCTTCACCTCTGACAAGATATCTTGTGAATGTGGGGAATGCCAGGCCTCCACCGTGGTTCGGATTCCACGTTAAACTGTAGGTCCTTCATTTCATCTCACAATCACCCTACCATTACACATTAGCGTAAGTGCGTATAACCCGAACGGGTAGTAAGACGCGGTGCTAATAATAATAATAACAATAATAAACTATTTATTCATCTAAACTTTAAAGCATTTTGTTTAGTACATACAACTTTTATTAGCTTTGTCATCTAAAATAAGTAGCTTGTGAAAGATTAATTAACTACCGAACTTATATATATATGTTTCCCAGTTTAATAACCTGTATATATAGGTTTCCCAGTTTAATAACCTCTATCCATTTAGAAACATTTATGCTCAATGGAGTATATAGTACAAATTGATATTTCAAGCTTAAACTACACATGTTATTGCAGCCACACTGTTCTAAAAAAATTGTTCAACATATGCCAAAAAAACTACTATTTCATAACTTCTTTATTCTTGTCCCAAGTGCACTACAATTTTATATTTGTGGACAACTAATTGAAGTACCCGGCGTTGGCCGAGAGATTTGTTTTTAGTTAAATAATTGTAAGTGAATTTTTGGGCCGTTTTATTTGTCTTTTGAGACCCCTGACATCAGCTTACAAATTTACCGTGTTGGTTTTAAATTATAAATTTGATAACTAAACAATTGATTTAATAAGATTTTGATTTAATTTAAATATACATGCAATCATATTAAAAATATCTATTTGAAAACACGTTGAAAGTGACAACTAATTTACACTAAATGGGGCTATGTAAGAACGAATTTCCTTCCAGCTAATTTTTTTTATTTAACTTGGTAAAATGCCTTAACAAACTCATCCACACTGTTAATATAGTTCGTACGCGGTAATCTAGGTATTGATTTTTTTTTTTAATTCAGGGCAGATGATTGTAAACTTATGAACCTATTGATTATATCAGCACACGAATTTAAAACCATATTGATTATACAACATGCACTATACCAGTTATGTCATTAATTAATCACCGTTGAAGAAAAGGCTCCATTTTTTTTTAAATATCGCTATGGCGAAAATTTGACTCAGGCCCCTTAGTTAGCTAAATTGTTGAACAAAAATTGCAAAAGTAAATATCCTTATTAATTCGCCTGAAAAATATGTCAGGCCAATTTGACAAGTGACGCAAAGTAATTTCGCTTACCAAAGTGATAGCACTTGCTTGCCAGACGAATGAATACTAAGCTGCCTGTTAGTACATCGCTAATTCGGTCAGATGATTCAAAATTTACCACGAAACAACTATGCTATACCTTTTGAGGGTTTATAGCCAAATTATGATTTAATTTGAATTCTTTAAATTGTATTCTGATTATTCTCATATTCTTGAAAGTCTACAACACCACTTTTACAGAATTAATTAGGCTATACATAATAATTACTTCCTTGTTAGAACATTTTTTTTTCCATATCCATATCCATATCCAGAACATGTTTCAAACGTTGACCAAAATATAGCTGCATATTTTAACAAAAGTGTATTTATTTATTAGACTCTTATTAAGAAATAGCGGTTTTGCCACAGTGCATGTTTGAGTATTTTTTAACAGCTTAAATAGTGGGTGAGTGGGGCTAGTGCACTATATCTCGTCATTCGACCTTCTCTAACCTCTGCTATCCTGGCGTATGGAGGAATTAATTTCTGAGGTGGGGACACCATTAAGGTGAATTCCACTATCCCCAGAAGATAGGATGATACGTGAGAATAATGGGTTCCGAACCACGGGGGAATGGAGAGGGGGGTATTGGAATACCACGCATTCACAAAGTGTGAAAGCACACACTTTGCCAAAGGTGAAGGAAGGGTTTGCTAATCAAATAATGCCGGGACCGGGATTTGAACTCCGGACTCTTAACATAGAGGTTCGGCACCTTACCCCTAGACCGCCTGGTCCCCATAGCGGTATGGCTCATATAGTTAGATTGTATATTAAAAAAAGTGACGTAAATATATTTATATAATAAATATAATCACATAATAAATTAATATGAATTTTTTATTAAAAAAAAACAAATTTGATCAAATTTCACTAATTGGATTTCCTATGAACTATTTTGGAACTAAATTGATGTAGCTCTAATATTTTTAAGTTGAAATGACTATTTGTGTGTATCATAAAAAGTTTTGAATGAAAGTTTTTCAAGATTTTGCTACTAACAAGATTTATAAGGCACTTAGAAGGAAGTTTGTTCGTTAGGCTTTTGCTAATTTAGATCAAAGTATGGGTTCCAAGTTTTAGCAAACTTTCCTACTCTAACTTTCTTGTTTTACTACAATATTTTTTTTTGTAATCGCAAAGAACCTGGATGGCTCATATAAGTTCAAACAACCTTGGAATCCCATTCTCTACTTTTAATTTTAGACTGGTTGGTTATATTTCTTTCAGAGGACTATGGGAGTCATCAGAATGTTCACGATATCCCACGTAAACTTCTCGATTCATCTTGAGCCTCTATAGATAGAACCGCGCAATATTAACCACATTCAGAGGCTGTTATACAACTTTATTTATGCCTCGTAAATTAAAACTTAACAAAGCATTTCTTGCGGAAGTTAATTAATTAGACAATTCAGCCTGTAGGACAGGTAAGGAAGAGACATTTTACAAATTACTTGCAGCCGAGGGCTTTTTGTTAGCATGAACAGTACCGTGGGAAAAGTTAATTACATCCTTTTGTTTTCTTTTAAATTGTATAGTGGAAATATTAACAAACCTTTTCCCACTTTTTAATTCCCTTCATTTTTTTTATCCTCTTCTAACTATGTAAGTAGAGCGTAAGTGAGTAGATGGCATTGATTCCGAGGAGTAGGCAAACTAAAGAATAAACTAAAATGAAGAGACCATTTACACAAAGAAAAGGGATAAATGGAAAAAAGAAAGAAAAAGATACGTGTAACGGAATGTTCGTAGAAGAGTCGCTGCCAGTAAAACTCTTTGAGTCGAAACATAAACATTTTACTCTATTGAATACTTTTGACAATATCCTAGGATGTTTAGAAAGGTCTGCAACAAGACAACACCGGAATATGAAGATGATTCCTGCGCTGTGTCTAACTACCCGTCCAGGATACCTGCATTTTATTATACTATCAGGGTAGGGGTGAGAAAGGTAGAATTTAGAAGAAATACACTCGCATTTTTGCCGAGAGAGAGAGAAGTAAATAATTTATTAAAAGTCCTTAACATGGATGGTTGCACTTACCTGTAAAACCGAGAGAACATCGGGAACTTTTAGTGTCTGTAAAAACCGGAAAACGTGTGGAATTTTGCAAATTTGGTAAAAATGCTAGTAAAATAAATGAAAGTTTAAAATAAGTCTCTTGGTGGACGAAAAAATGAACTGAAGAACAAAGCACGCTGACTCAAACATGTCTTATTACCCTTAACAAGCATTGGAGTGGCAGAAGAGTGTTTCCCATCACTCTTCAATCATCTGTCTTAAACAAGCATTGGAGGGGCAGAAGAGGTATTTCCCATCACTCTTCAATCATCCTGTCTTAAACAAGCTTGGAGTGCAGAAGAGGTGTTTCCATCACTCTTCAATCATCTGTCTTAAACAAGCATTGGGAGTGGCAGAAGAGGTGTTTCCCATCACTCTTCAATCATCCTGTCTTAAACAAGCATTGGAGTGCAGAAGAGGTGTTTCCCCATCACTCTTCAATCATCTGTCTTAACAACATTGGGAGTGGCAGAAGAGGTATTTCCCATCACTCTTCAATCATCCTGTCTTAAAAAGCATTGGGAGTGCAGAAGAGGTGTTTCCCCATCACTCTTCAATCATCCTGTCTTAACAAGCATTGGGAGTGGCAGAAGAGGTGTTTCCCCATAACTCTTCAATCATCCTGTCTTAAACAAGCATTGGAGTGGCAGAAGAGGTGTTTCCCATCACTCTTCAATCATCCTGTCTAAACAAGCATTGGGAGTGGCAGAAGAGGTATTTCCCCATCACTCTTCAATCATCCTGTCTTAAACAAGCATTGGGAGTGGCAGAAGAGTATTTCCCCATCACTTCAATCATCCTGTCTTAAACAAGCATGGGAGTGGCAGAAGAGGTGTTTCCCATCACTCTTCAATCATCCTGTCTTAAACAAGCATTGGGAGTGGCAGAAGAGGTTTCCCCATCACTCTTCAATCATCCTGTCTTAAACAAGCATTGGAGTGGCAAGAGGTGTTTCCCATCACTCTTAAACATACGTTACATGACTTCACAATAGTCAGTTTAATTAAATATGACATTAGCTTGAATGTGTGACTTTCAATAAGTTTGTTATAGTAATAGGGTGACCTGGTTGTCTAGGGGTAAGGTGTCAGACTTCTGTGCTGGCGGCCGGGGTTCAATCCTCAGTCCCGGCACAGATTTATCTGATTACCAAATCCTTCCTTCACCTCTGACAAGACATCTTGTGAATGTAGGGAATGCCAGGCCTCCACCGTGGTTCGGATCCCACGTCAAACTGTAGGTCCTCCATTTCATCTCACAATCACCCTATCATTACACATTAGCGTAAGTGCGTATAACCCGAACGGGTAGTAAGACGCGGTGTTAATAATAATAATAATAATAATAATAATAATGTTATACTAAATAGTCCTTCATCGGCGGTCGTGTGGATTAAACTGAATTTACAGGGACAGGGTTATCAACGATATAATCTTGGTCAGGGTTGCTTTAAAATTTGTTAATAATGAACAATTTTGATGAATGTTTTATTAATTGCGTTAGCAATTAAAAAACACCAATCCGTATTAAAGTAAAAAACTGAACATTACCTCATTAACTTAACTAAGTTCTAAATTATATTTTTGTTTTTTTGTTTTTGACGTTTTTTATAGCTGGAATATAACTATGCCATGAAAAATAATGTATTATGAAATTGTTTAGATATAAATACTTTTGAAAATAAAGCATTGTTTATTGGATTATTACCAATTGAAATGTAATACATTTGCTATTACATTTAACTTACATGTACATCATCAAACCATATTAAGGCGTGATTGTAGGGGACGCGGTAAAAGGTATGTGTTTTTGCTGTTTGTATAGCAAAACATTTTTGTTCAAAATAAATAAAAAATTGCTAAAATGCGAATATCAACAGTTATTGGATATCTTTCGTGAGCACAGCATCATTAGATTTTTTTAATTGAAGGTAAAATGTTGTCATTAAATTCCAGGACACTCTTTATACCAACTGTTTAGATCAGCATGTGAAAAAATTTAAACGCAATGTTTCTACTGGAGAAGTATTTTATTTACTTACACACACAAATATTTGTTAAAAAAAAACTTCAAAAATACTGCACTTAACTAGCGTTCCTTGCAACCCCACCCTAACACTTTTTCTTTCAAATGTATGATTCAATTTTTGTCATCTCTTTGATCACATCATGACTGAACAGCGTTGTGTCGTAGAGTGTTCGCAGGGTAATCAAAGTTTGCAAAGACTGTACCTGTGATATGTTCTCTCCTACTCTGTCCGCATTTGACCAATCACACATAAGCGCTGCTCTACATACCTCAGAAGGAATGTAATTTCACTGACACCTGGTCAATTTATGTTCTACAGACGGACGAGAAATATTCAAAAGTACAGTTTATAAAAGCTATGACTACTATGTCCACGTGCCATGCCACTGACTGTGAGTGACGTCATATTCTAATATTAACTATAATTTATAATTAGTTAATACTGATTAATTAATCTTGAGTTAAACGTGTAAATTAATTATCTCCGCACAATCTGCTCTGTGTACTCATCGACAAGCCGGTTTTATTTTTCTACCAGGTCATACTATCTGCCCGTGCTACATGCATATTAATTATGCTAATAAGGTGTATACTAAGAAGGTAAAGTTGAGAATATGTACTCGCATTTGCATGGATGGAGTGGGGGGAGGGGGGAACATTTAGGGGACTTCCAACCTCAGTTCTCCCTGGCAAGATTCGAACCCTGATCTCACCGTTATCAGTAAAACAGGCTTTATGAGCTTGACGTTTTGTCCGCTTGCTCATGAATGTTGGTAGCAGCTTATATTATCCAGGGTTCGAATATCTGCCAAGTGTACTGAGAGTGCTTTTTCCTGAAGAGTTTTTAAACCTTTTCTTACACAAATGCGGGTACGTTTTCTCTAAATTATATCTTACTCATACAACCCTATTACTGTAGCTCAATATTAATAGCTTAGACTAGCAATAAGACGTGGAGTAGTTACTTCAGAATTATTATTTTAGCACCCCGTTTTACCACCTGTTCAAGCTATATACAATTTGAAACTATTATAAAAATCACCCGCCTCGGTGGCGTAGTCGGCTAACGCGCTAGTCGTGTTGAGCTCGACTGCTGAGGACGGGGAAATCGAGGTTCGAATCTCGGTCGGGTGAACTAAGAGTGGTTTTTCCTAAATGGTTTTCTACTCTCCTTCCACGCAAATGCGGGTTCACTTCCTCTAATTCAACCTTCCCAATTCCTAAATCCATTACGTAATTAGTACTTAAAGCGTATAACCCGAACGGGTAGTAAGACGCGGTGCTAAATATTATTATATTATTATTATTATTATAAAAAATTATTTAAAGGATCCAGCATTTAATAAAACATAATTCACTTAATAGTACTTGCATAAAATCAGTGGTGGAAGAAAGAGAGAGACAGTGAAGAGTAGTTAAGTATGAAGTATTCACGAGGGATCGTTAAGGCAGTTTACATTAAACTGTGAGACAGATTTGATTATAAATGAATTGTTAATTTAAACAAGAGAAAACTCCATGGTATCAGCCCGCAATTGAACCATACTTACCGAGCGGCTGCTGTCTGTTAGCGAAGATAGTGGCAACTTCTGCGGATATAGGGTGAAATATATATTACACCGAATCTCACAGCCCCGTTCAGGTTGGTTTTACGGATGTATACTAATGACGCGCTAACTAGGTAGGGAGGAGAAAGTGAAAGTTTAAAAGAATTTAGAATTTACAGGTTAAACAAAGGGTTCGATTCATTTCCCATGAAAGGTTGCAGTCTTACCTTAATTTATTACAATATGGTCATATCTTATAAGCTTTGTCATATTATTATTAGCACCGCGTCTTACTACCCGTTCGTATTATACGCACTTACGCTAATGTGTAATGGTATAGTATTGTGACCAGGTCTCCACCGTGGTACGGATCCCACGTTAAACTGTAGGTTCTCCATTTCATCTCACAATCACCCTACCATCACACATTAGCGTAAGTGCGTATAACCCGAACGGGTAGTAAGACGTGGTGATAATAATAATAATAATAATAATAATATAGTATTTGCTATAGTATGCTATAATATTGTGAGATGAAATGGAGGACCTAAAGTTTAACGTGGGATCCGAACCACGGTGGAGGCCTGGCATTACCCGCATTCACAAGTTGTGTTTAATACACGTCTTGTCAGAGGTGAAGGAAGGGTTTGATAATCAGATAAATCTGTGCCGGGACTCAGGATTGAACCCGGACACCCATCACAGAAGTCTGACCCCTAGACCACCAAGTCACCCTTTGTCATAGTGAAACCAAGAAAGGTATATTTTCTACCTTTCAGTGTAAACCGAAGGTACTTAAATTCCTTTCATATCCATCAAAATGTTTTGAACTTATTGTGGACTATCTGTGGAATATTTATGAAAATCATAAACAACATGGTCTCGATTGAAATTTATCGATAACAGTTCCCGGAAAGCAATTTTCTTGTTTAAATACATTGGGGCATTTGTTTTCCTACATGCTGTGGATGATGTCATTTTATGTGATTGATGAACGACGGGCAGCGTATGAAATTAATCACAAACTTTTACTACTTATTTCCCCCTCCATGCAATGATGGAAATCTTATTAATAACCGCGCCGTGTTGACATAAACGTATAATAAAGCTGGAGTTGCGACTATAAATTACCACATTGTGTTCTCAGACACACGCTGTCATTGACTAGTGTGTATCGACTTGTGTATTAATGTTGAGCGTTCCTAAGACTGAATCCAAAGTTAGCTTGTGAACAGATTTTTTTAATCCAGGTTGAACTGATTAAATTCATATTTAATGAACTGAAGTATTTAATTTTTTATAATCGATAATAATTTAATTAAGAAATCGTAAAGTTTAATTTTCAATTGGCAGGTAGTTTGTTTCTTTACTGTCAAATGTTATATGTTAATTAAGTTTGTTTTTCTTATGTTAAGCTAAGAATCAAATAGCCAAATCTATTATTTATGCTTTTTAGTGAGGATAACTCCATCTAGATGCTATATTCTGAAAATTGAAAAATAACACCTAGACACGGGAATCGAAACCGTGTCCTTTTGCTTAGTACGCCAATACTCTAACCACCGAGCTATCCAGGATTTACACACGTCCATCGTAGACTCTGCCTTAAAATATGAGTGAAGAATGGCCCTGGATATATCAGTGGTTAGAGCATTGGAGTACTAAGCCAAAGGTCCCGGTTTCGATCCCCGTGTCTAGGTATCATTTTTAATTTTCAGATTATGTTAAGTTAGTTTAATGTTCGATTCAAGTAAAGTTTTCCAAATGTTTATATTTAATTATTTTATTGTCACCGCTTATCAATACCCGTTCAACCGCTTCGGTGACCGCATGGTCTAACGCGTTATTCTCTTGTTATACTAGACTGCTGGAGACGTGGATATCGGCGTTCGATTTCATTTGGGTGCACTAAGGGTGGTTTTCCTGAATTATTTTCACTCTTCCTCCACGCAAATGCGAATGCATTTCCAATAAATAAAACCTTCCTAATTTCTAACACATTAGTGTTAAAATTACATAAGCGTATAACCTGAACGGGTAGAAAGACACCACGATAAAAAGAAGTTTGGGTTACACGCTAATGCAATCAATACGTTAGTATATTCTGGATGAATAAGGTTGAATTCAAACGAGGTGTACTCTTATTTGCGTTAAGAGAGAGTGGAATACAATTTAAGAAAACTTGACTCTCAGTATGCCCGACCGGGATTCTAACCTCAAGCTCCCGTCATTGTCTCTCAGGAGTCAGTAACTGCTCAATCTCACGGCAGTTTTAATCACTCACATAAACAAATATTGTCACTAAAACTCGATCATTGGGTCTTCTAAATTCGCAAATATATCAAGTACTTTCAAATAATATTTGAGTGTGACCAAAATAATATTTATCGCTTACGATTGCTAACTCTAAAATAAAACGAGATAGTTATTGAAAATGTACATTTTATTTATTCTATTTTTTTTTCTAGATGAAAGATTACATAGGTATTAGAGGAAGGTTTACTTAAATAATATATATAAGATGTAAAGAGAAACAAAAAACGTATAGTTGAGAAACGATGGTTGATAGCGGGACATTTGATTAGTTGATCATAGTCCAAAAAGGTGGCAGACCCTGTCTTAAACCACTATACCCCTTAACAGGGGTTTTAATTTGATTGAAACATGTATCCTAGTGCATGGTTATAACCGTAACAAAGTTAATTTCCCTGTCTTAAGTTACCTTGTCTACTGTTAATACAGGAGTTTCTGATTACCAAACCCTTCCTTCACCTCTGACAAGACATTTTGTGAATGTGGAGAATGCCAGGCCTCCACCGTGGTTCGGATTCCACGTTAAACTGTAGGTCCTCCATTTCATCTCACAATCACCCTACCATTACACATTAGCGTAAGTGCGTATAACCCGAACGGGTAGTAAGACGCGATGCTAATAATAATAATAATAATAATAATAATAATACAGGAGTTTCCAGTGGGGCCCATCAAATGTGACGTATAAAGTGAAATAGGTGCTCCAATGATGGGTGCATTTAGTTAATCCTCTCTAGAACAGAAGATCTTCATTACACCACAAAGGAGGAAATATTGTGTGGCTCCAAGAGATAACGAGTTTAGTATGCCATAATACCATAATGGTCTAATAATTATGGTTGCTACTCTCTTTTTCCATTGGCAACTGTAAGAGTTTAGTAGTATTTCATTATAGTAGCGTGTTTTTATTACTTCAAAAGAAAACTAGCTATTTTTAATCGTTTATTTTGACAAACTTTGAGTGTACTTTAACTGTGACGAATAAAAAATTAATCCTTAGTGGATCCTTAACGTATCTAAAGTTTTTCTGTGCTTCAGAGGCTGTGTGGGTTGAATGCCCGATAAGTTTAAAGAATAATGTTAAGCTACCGCGACCTCCATATTAATGAAATAAATGGTGAAAACTAATAGTCAGAAAATAATGGTTGCCAAACAATAAAAATAAAGTTCAAAATAATTTGAAAGAGAGAACTTTTGGGGACGGGAGAAATGTTTTTTAATGTTGATGGTCAACTATAGTAAAATTGGCAAATGAGTTCCATATTATCGCCTTAGTATTAAATCCCGGTATCGCTAGAAGTCAGGCACACTAACTCTGCAGCCAAACCTGATAGTTATTGGATATAGACGTAATATTTATTAGCTGGTAGTCAGCTTTTCAAGGGTAACTTTAGCAGATTTGAAAAATTGCTTTGAATTAAGGGTGAGATTACTCCTTTGCTACTATATTAAAAAACACACATACCCTTATTTTGGTTGGAAGGACTTACTTACTCTATGGCATTAGGAACTCGAAAGCTAATTAATTGCCACACTAATAAAAGTGCGCTACATATCCTTATCTTGAGCTAGTTCTATCCAATCCACCTCATTACACCCTATCCTTATCTTGAGCTAGTTCTATCCAATCCACCTCATTACACCCTATCCTTATCTTGAGCTAGTTCTATCCAGTCCACCTCATTACACCCTATCCTTATCTTGAGCTAGTCCTATCCAGTCCACCTCATTACACCCTATCTATCTTTATATAGTTCTATACAGTCCCATTCATTACAGCCTATCCCTATCTGAAGCTAGTTCTATCCAGCCACATTCATTACATCTTATTTCTTTAGGTAAGAACATTCAAAAATAGTTCTTTGCTGCCAACAAATAGTGATAATATCTATCAAAAGTGACATTAACAGATAACATGACTTGATATAAGAATAAATCAAAATGAATTTAGTGGCAGCCAGGTACAGTTTTTCCTACCAAAATCGGCTTATACTAACAGTCAGACTCGTGATATACGATATACAAGATCAAAGGCTACCTTAATTATTAAGTACAGTACGTAGGGCGAAATCACGTTTCAAATTTCTATGCCCAGTTTTTTTTATAGCTACATGCATCAATGACCACACGGCCGAAGGTATCAGGCTTGCAATATATGATTTAAATAATATTTCTGAGGGGCACACCGTTAGTCAGGTGGAAACTTTGAACCATTCAATTGCTTGTATGTTTATTGTTGTAAGTTTGCTGGTTTCGAACCCTGGATATGTCCGAGAATTTACCACATTTAAAATTTTAATATTTCTCAGTCACTTTGTGGGTATTTTTTTTGACATCACGTCTGACTACCCTTTCAATTATACTCATATGTTATAACTCTGTTAATTTCTTAGGTATGAGGACGATTAAATTTAGGAAAAGAGTGCCCATATTTATGTAGAAAATCATTTATAAAACAAATCATCCTAATAATATTCGACCCAGTTTATAACCCTGACCTCCCCGTCATCTTTAGTCCGTTCTTTTGGGAAAGTGATACCTTAAGCCACTTTGTGGTAGATTAGCCATCAAAAGCGCTGGTTCCCAACTTTTTTTCAGCGGACGTTGCTCTTGGTAGATTATCAAATGTCCATGTTCTCATCCCCCCAAACCCCGTGATTTTTTGGATGGCTATAAAAATAACCTTTAAAAAAGTTTTGTCTTCTATTTAATGTAACATTGGCAGAATAATGGTACGAATAAAATGACTTAAAATTAGTGTTATGGTTGGCAATTTTGTTTTCATTAATACTAATGATAATACTTAGCAACGCGTCTTAATACCCCTTCGGGTATTAACTACACCAATAGGTTAGGAATTGGGAAGGTTGTATATAGAGGAAATGAACCCACATTTGCGTGGAGGGAGAGTGGAAATACATTTAGGAAAAACCACCCTCAGTTCACCCGAGTGAGGTTCGAAACTAGATCTACCCGTTCTCGGATGTCTAGCTCAACACGAAACATGTGCGTTACGTTAACTAACTACGCCACCGAGGCGGGTTTGTTTTTATTAGTTTTTGAATGGGTTTATGTTTGACAGATCGCACCTCAAATCGCTTTCCACTTCAAGTCAACAACATAGTTTAGTTTTTATGAGAGTCAAATTTGAAGATTCGATGATGCTGCACTTGAACTCAATGGCAGCTAAGGGGGAGGTTAGATATAAGAATTGGGGGTCGAATCAAAGGCTTTACAGATTTAAAAAAATAACGCATGTTTTACTTTTGGCTAGTCATTTAATAGATGAATCACAACTGACAGGAAGACTTGCCAATAGCACATAGAAAAAAAATCTTACTTTTGTTAAAGGATTGAAATAAAAAAAGTCTTAAATTATTATCTGATTTTTAACTTTATTTTCTAATTGCTTCCCCCCTGAAAATGGTTCACTCCCCACTAGTGTTGCTGTAATGCTTGTACTATCACCGCTAATAGCCGAGGTAATGTAGCTAAAACATTCCGAAACTGTATCAGGAATGTGTGCTATGTAATCCAAACAGCAAGGCACACATTCACGTGTGTGCGTGTACTTATGCATATTGCATGCGTGTGTTAGGTCTATAGTCGGTGACCTGGTGGTCTAGGGGTAAGGTGTCGGACTTCTGTGCTGGGGTCCGGGGTTCAATCCTGGTCCCAGCACAAATTTATCTGATTACCAAACCCTTCCTTCACCTCTGACAAGACATCTTGTGAATGTGTGGAATGCCAGGTCGCCACCGTGGTTCGGATTCCACGTTAAACTGTAGGTCCTTCATTTCATCTCACAATCACCCTACCATTACATATTAGTGTAAGTGCGTATAACCCGAATGGGTAGTAAGACGCGGTGCTAATAGTAATAGTGTTAGGTCTATAGCGCTAATAACACATACATATATCTGTGATATGAATATGAAGCCATAAATGAAAGATAAATGAAAGAAAGAGTAAAATACAGTTCTATTTTCAGAGGAATAACCTAATCATACAGCTAGATTTGTTATTTGATCTACTTTCACGTATTCATACGCCAAGTTATGCAATCTGAAGCTGTTATATTTGATATATATTATCATTACCTATAAAATAACACCAACAATACAGTAAGTCGTTATTACAATTGAGCTTAAGGCGCGGCAGAAGGGAGCGCGAGTAATTTTACAGTTCGTATAGCATTACATTTTTTTGGTCAAAATAAATGAAATATTTCTCCAGTAGCAACATATAGTTTAGTTTTCTGCACATGCTAATAGCAACAGATCTTGAATATCTGTCAAAGGTGTCCTGGAATTTTGTCAAAACATTTTTTTCTTTATTTAAAAAGTTTTGACAAAATTCCAGGACACCCTTGACAGATATTCAAAATCTGTTGATATTAGCATGTGCAGAAAACTAAGCTATATGTTGCTACTGGAGAAATTTTGATTTATTTTGGCCAAAAAAATGTAATATATAAAAAACTGTCAAATTACTCGCCCTCCCTTCTGCCGCACCTTAAAAATATGTGATTGTATTTTATAAGAGGTGCTTCCTACCAAACTACTAATATAGCTATAAGGTTTGGTCAAATTTTTTTTTCTAGCAAAGGCCTTTTATAAGATGCAAACATATTTTTTACGGTTAAAATTGATAACATTATTTACAATATTATAAGTGTTATTTTATAAGTATTGATAATATCTCAAAAGTGACAGCTGTATCAGCTGTATATCACATTAACTGACGTATTAATACACTAAATTAGATCTTGTAAGTTTTCTAGATGGGGGAATAGATGAAGCACTCTTGTTAAATAGAAAGGGAAAATAATGGTTGGGGGTAAATTATGGTTTGGGTGTGTGGTTGGTGGGTGGTGGTGGTGTGGTATGTATGTACTGATTTCATATGAAGTGAGAGTGGAAAACAATTTTAGAGAAACAAACCCATAGTACACCCGACTTGGATTCGAACCCCAATCTACGTCACCGGTAATCCAGTCTGACACTAGAGTTACTTTTTAGACCATTAGACCATCGTTTCGGGTGATTAGTATTATTAACACCTCTAAATAAAACGGTTTGCGATTATTAACCAATTCACTCTCTCGCCAAATGTGTCGAAGCCTTACATGGTCCTGTACTAATTAGCGCTGTGCGTGGTCATTACTCTAAAACAGCACTATCAATCATGGCTCATGCTGTACACAATGTACACATTATATCTCTACAAACCTTCAACAACTAAGTGTCCTTCACAGATAAAATATGCACAACGATAATTTTGAATGATTCATATGTAATGTGATTACAATGCTTTATTTTATTCAGTTTGTTTTTGAAATAAATTAAACAAAATAATCGTGTAGTTTAGATATTAATTTTGATGTGAATTATATTAGAATATTTTTCCGCAGTAAATTTGGCTGCTGGAGTTTTAATTATAGTTTTGTTGATAGTAAAAGTAAAAAAAAACTCTGATGTTTTAACATACATATTTATCGCAAAACTATAATGAAAAACACAAATACAATTTCTGTAATATTTGCGATGAAACAATAACTTTAAAACGACTTTCATTGTTAGAGCCAACCTGATCTAAAACAAATATTCACTACCTGTTATTTCCGAATGAAAGAATCGCTTTGTACAGTCCATCACAGTGGCGGTGTAAAATTTTAATTGCAAGGCGTGAACCGGGCAAAGTTAAATGTGGACCGACATATGAAAACATACAAAGATGGGAAAGACATTATGAGATGATTGGATGGAATGGTCCCCATAAATGTCAGTTATTTCTTCTTTTCTTACTTTCTCATTTTATCCTCCGTCTCTTTTTTAAAATCTATTACTCTTTGTTTTACTCTTTCCGTTGTAATTAATTTCTACTGCTGGTTCATAACCTACTGTTTAAATTTATAGGTTTTTCACTAATTGCCGCTTTACAAATTTTTGGAGCTCATTTAAAATCTTTAAATGTAAAAAAAATAAAAAAAATTGACAGGGAAATTTAAGTGGTGAATAAAAAAAATGTTCATATTTATATCAAGATATAAAAATAAATAAAATAATAAGCTACGTTGAAAGAATCGTTATTAAAATGTTATTATGTAGTAGTCAAATAAATATGCGAACTTTTATACATTAAATAATTTGTTTCTTTCTAAATGTTCTCTTTTAACAATGAAGAGATGAATCATATTCGTGAAAAAATGTTGCCTCATTGTTTTTTAAATTTTCTTGACTCAATTTTTATTTTCTAAATGAGAATGTATACCTTAGTCCTTTATACATTTAAATTGAATTAAATGATATTTTTCATTCAATAACTACTTTCCTTTCTCTATTATAATTTTTAATTTACATTCTTAAAACTATTTTGTTATTTATGCATGGTTTTTTTACATATACTTTATATTTAGTGGTTTTTAAAATGTCTTTATAATTATTTAGTAAATATTGTCATTTTCAGCCAACATTACTTTTATCAATAATGTTTGTTTAAAAATGCATGTGTATAAAATGCATTGATTTCTTAGTTTCTATTTCAAAACTGTTTTTGATTCAAGTTAAGTCATACAACATTAATAGTATATTCTTGAGAATATAACTGTTTTTTAATTTTAAAATATATTTGATCTACACAATATTGATAACGTGGATATTAAATATTCCTTAACATATTTATAATATCATGACGAATGCACAACCAAAGAAAAACTTGCACATGGAAGTCTTTTGAAAACATAATACTACACTTAAACCCACCATTTTAATAAATTATGCAGTTCTCAATTATGGACTCGCACGAGAGATAAGGCGCCAGCCTGTTCTGGTATAGTTTTCCATTGACCTAGAGATTGGGGCTCTAATCCCAGCCGGTTATATTGAAGGTATTTACCTAAATGGTTTTCCCCTCTTCCAGTCCTCTCAAATCAGTGTATATTCCCTCTAAATTCTATTTTCTTGAACCTTCTCCACTAGAGTAACTAAATGTGATTAGTCCACAAGTAGAAAGACGTGGTATAGTAAAATATTCTTATTTTCAACCAATTTAGTTTTGGTTATAGATTGTCTCCAATATAAATAGTCATTTTACCCTTCGTGTAATTTGTCAAAACGTATATATTTGTATATCTTAATGTAACTAGTAATAGTTGTTATTTAAATATGCATACCCTTGCAAATATATGTATTAGATTTTAATATTTAAAATATAAATCTATACTTTTTAAGTATACATTTAAAAAAATTATACAATAGGTAGAATTTATCTCTTGTCTGTGAATCATAATTCGAATTAACTTTTTATTGAAAAATCTAGATTTCGCACTCTTGTTTTAATGAGAAGTAGAAAGAAAATTGAAGGAGAGTAGAAATCTTTTATAGTATTTTAATTGTACGGGTAATTAAGGGAAAAAAATAAAGCCATATAATTTTTCTCTAAAATTTATATTGTCTCCAGTAAAGAAGGTGGAGGGAATCTCACTAAGTTTTGTTTGTTACAAGAGTGAATTACAAAAAGATGCCTTAAGTACATTTTTTACTCTTAATCCTTCAGATTTTAAAGAGAGCGTCATAGAAATATGTTCCGTCTTTCAACGGGTTCCATGAATGATTTGTTTGTTATATTTTATTAACATGCAAGTGACCTAAATAATTATATCATCATAAGAGTATAATGCATTTTAAGGGCAAACACCTACATTTTATACGAAATAAGACACAGTGGTAAACTGGGCACCTTGGGAGGAAAATTGTACTTTAAAGTAGGAGTGCCAAAATCCCTTGTGGCGGGAGGAAGAGGGACATTGACATTGACATAATTTACGCCAAGTAGTTGACCTAGTGGTCTAGGGGTAAGGTGTCAGTCTTCTGTGCTGGTGGCCGGGGCTCAATCCTCGGTCCTGGCACAGATTTATTTGATTGCCAAACCCTTCCTTCACCTCTGACAAGACGTGTATTAATCACATCTTGTGAATATGTGGAATGCCAGGCCTCCACCGTGGTTCGGATTCCACCTTAAACTGTAAGTCCTCCATTTCATGTCATAATCACCTTACCATTACACATTAGCGTAAGTGCGTATAACCCGAACGGGTAGTAAGACGCGGTGCTAATAATAATAATAATAATAATAATAATAATATACGCCAAGCTCATCTAGTTTGGTTTGCCAGTGAAGATAATTCCGGGACTTGAATCCCACTCGGATGTACTTACGGTGTATTTTTCTAAATTGTTTTCTACTCTCCCCACATATAATGCGAGCACATATTCATTCAACTCTAAAGACATAATTCCTACCCCATTTGTGTATTTTACCGATCAGAGTGAGGTCCTTTTTAAACTTAAATATTTGCTATTTCATAGGTCTGTCTGTCTTATATTATATCCGAATGTTTATTCCGATGTAACTAACTGTTAAATGCATGAACCAATTTTATCAAATTTTGGCAGGAGTATTCTTTGGACTTAGGCTTAACAATATATTTAGACCTACATAGTTTCTCTAAACCGTTCATATATTTTGAATTGGACAAACAGTAAACATTTTACACCCGTTTGATTGATCTTACAATTCCTAAGATTAATAATAAGGATAATTGTAGCAAAGAAATATTCGTATTCTTACAGCTTAACCCTGATAAAATGTACCCCCGTATATAGCGTCTTTATTAACAATGTATACTATATTTAGTTTTAATTTCACTTTTATTAACATCCTTTCACGTTGGGTTGGATACGAACTCAACTCTTCGATCACCGCATCTTTCTACAAAGAAGATCGTGAAAAAGGCAGCTATAATATCAGAGTCCTATCTCCGTGGTGTTTTTGGATTCTTTCAGGAGAAAAATTATAACAGGTTCTAGCTGAGATTTTCTAGTATAAACATCTTGTGAATGTGGGGAATACCAGGCCTCCACCGTGGTTCGGATTCCACGTTAAACTGTAGGTCCTTCATTTCATCTCACAATCACCCTACCATTACACATTAGCGTAAGTGCGTATAATCCGAATGGGTAGTAAGACGCGGTGCTAATAATAATAATTCTAGTATAAACGGATATAAAATCAACACTTTTAACACCTTTATTTCCAGATACAAGGAACCATGAGATATAAATTAAGTACCAGAAATTTTTCTTCTATATTTTCACCAGTTTCTAAAACCTCTAATTCTTTGAGCAGTAAAGAATGTTGGAGCCTCAGGCTTGTCCCAATAGCCAGTTCAACACTGAATGACAGGCATGTGGGGCCCCTATAGAAAGAGATAATGCAAACAGTGAACAGTATCAAAAGCCCCTTGATATCTATTCAAAGAAGAAAAAAACTGACACACGAAGTGAAGGGAGCAACTGTTGGGAAACGTGGCACCGATGTGACATAATATAATGTAATTTCTCTTGATCTTGTCTCTTTTTTTCACTTGACCCTCCCCCCACCTACCACCGCCTTCACCCGTAACCTTTGAGTTGTCTTTGTCACTTTGTTTCACCTTCTCTCGAAATTCCTTAACTTTATTTTCTGATTTAGTTTTGTCGATCTTGAGCTTGATAGCTATCTATTGCTTTTTACCTTCTTTCTTTTATTTTCCTTTTCTTTGTTTGAAACCAAAAGTATCTTGGTTAATATCTTAATGCTTCTTTGTGTTTATAAATCAACCTCCCTTTACTTGTCTTCAGCTATTTTTAGTATCTGTATCTCTTACATAATTGTTTCATACTCTATTAATGTTTGTTCTAAGGTTCTAAGGCAATGGTTTATCCCCAATTTATGTCAGGGAGCGTTATGAATAGGAAACTGAGGGGAAAAAACTGCTTGTTTTATAAATAATATGGGTATTATGGGGGGAGGGCTGACTCACTGTAAGAGCCTACATGGTTTTCAGTTAGTTGACATACAACCTGCTTTGTGTAATGAGGGTGGTCTTTTACCTTCATGATTTATCAATTTGCCTTCGTGAAAATTCGGTAACATTTTATTTTAAATCTAAATTTCTCGCCCCCCACCTCACTAGTGTAGTTAAATTAATACAGCCCGGATGATATGTAAGATGCGATGTCAGAAAAAATGATTCAATGTTAAGAGGGATCCTACTAATTATCGTATTATTAACGCAGGATACGTTACGGTAATGTAGTCATACTCAAAAGCTTTTTTTTTTTTTACTTGATTTTACTGGTCTCCGTATCTAATATCAAGTTTTTCCATCGCTTACATCCGTATCTCCACGCTGTCTGCTGTGGAGGCAATGTCTCTCTCTCTGTACAGTTTGCTGCTGCCAGCGATATTTAACTTAGTTATTTACTGAAAACAAAGAAGCAGCCACGGTAGTAGATGAAAACAGTTTTTGTGAATCGTGAAGTGTATCTGGATCAATTTTATTGCGTGACTTAAAATTTTAATCTCTGAATAGACAGTATAAGAACCTCACAAGGATGTGACCCACTGAATTTGAGTACCTCATACATTTGAATGGGGAGCGAATTTTCAAACAATACCTGTTCAAGAAAAGGTTAGTCAGAGCTTTTCGCTTTTTGGCAACTGCCGATTCATAAAAGCAAGCCTACAATACCCGTTTAGAGTCGGTCAGGTCGGGAAAGGTGCGTCCACACTGACTATATCCGTGCCGAGTATCATTGTTTTGATGTTTCGGCAAAATGCCTACTCCAAGTGGATCATTGTATCGTATCGTATCTACTTGCTAGGCAGATACGGCACCCCACCCACACTTTGCCGATAACGATACCCGATCATGACACGATACAGTGATAGGACACAAATCTGGACCCACCTTCAAAGAATATTACAAATCTGCACTTTTGATTTATTGCTAACGTTGATTATATTTAATTAATTTTTATCAGTGGATTGTTTTTGTTACTAACAGTCCTCTGCTGTTGAGAGATACCATATTGACTCGAGGGGGACATAATCTTTCTCTTTCCCCTCCCCCCTCATCCCTGCTCCTGCTGGGCAATTTAAAGATTGTAAGCAATTTTTCATTTCATATTAATGTTTATCTACGTCTATTGAACTAACAGACAAACTTTTAACTAATTTGACACATACTCACAGGCTCGAAAGAGAGAAGGATTACTGCCATCGTTCTCGGATTAACTAGTCTGGGTTCCTAAAGATTCAGTCAATACTCTGAGCTAAAATTAAATTACACTAATTTGACACGGGATGAATAATATAAATTAAAAATAAAATCCCAACAATACTATGGTGGGAGGATTTGAAAAAACAGTAAAAAATCATAGTTAAAAAATAAATCCTGAAAGTTACAAAAATCAATGTAGGCCCACTCTCATACTTGAAATCTTCATACCAACTCTATTTAATAATAGGCTAAGGGCCGGTTGCACAAACAATAATCAGTGGCTTGATCAGAGATCAGTTGTATGTTGATCTACAATCAGTGTCTCAAACCTAATTTTCAGTTGCACCATTAACAATTAGGACGTGATTGTCGATCAGATCTCTGGTCAAGTTAACCAGCCAATTCTCTCCCATCAACTGTTTGATTACCCGATCAGTGTGTTTATGGTTAACATAACCTGTAACTGTTATTTTCTTGATAAATAAGATTTGTTCTTTATAATCTTTATGTTAAGTTAAGTTTAGTGACAGTAAAATAAGTCTGTGAAACTTTAGAATTAATAAATTCAGAAAAATTATTGAGGTTAGGGTTAGTATAAATAAAAATACCAGTTAAATTGATGATTATATACAGTTTAAACTTATTGATTCACAAAATATTGTGTTAGGTTTAGTGACAGTGAAAACAATTGAGTTGATGAAACTATAAAGTTCAAATTTATTAATTAACAAAATAGTATTTTAGGTTAGGCTTAGTGACAATAAAAAAGCTTATTTTATAACTTAACTATAATAATACAATTAATACAAACGTCTATTAATAATTTCAAACAAATTTACGTGTATTAATTAAACAAAAACAAATAAAGAAAAAAAAAGATATTCACAAAGCCAATCTGGTGTATACATTTAGGCTATGTTACAACAGTCAGCTGTTCAAAAATAGAACTTTTTACAACGTTGCCATGCTAGTTTTATTTGATTCCCCGGTCAAATCTGTGGTCAGGTGATCGGGGTTTTTGATCTCTAGTTAACTTTGTTGCAACCCAAATTTTTCTTGATCTATGATCAAGCTGATTGACAATCCGGTGATTGAAGAATCAATATGATGTCTGTGCAACCGGCCCTAAGTCTATATATAAAGGGCCAAATATACACATTTTAGAATAAATTTTAATGTATTAAGAAAATATAACATCGATAAACATTGTTAATTGATAAAATAAAATGAATACACATTTTAAGAATAAAAAAAAGTAGACGCGTATGCGCGATATTTGTTAACTTTTAGTGGAAATGATCTTTTCATTATTAATGTACGAGCATGTACGATCCTTTTACATTGAAAGTTAGGAGTCTTACTTTGACTGGTTATGCTATGGAGTAGCTTGTAAGATAGAACCATAGTGGAATGTATCAAGGTAAAACGTACTGGTTGCTTCTTTTTTTTTATCACCCCGTCTTACTACCTGTTCAAATTTTGCACATGTATGATAATTACTCTAATGTAGTACGGACGAAGAAGGAATTATTTAGGGGTCTGGACCATTCGAACACTGCTAGTTTTAAGAGTAAGCCAATTGTACAGAGCGTACTTACGTTTATTGAAACTCGCATCGGTGGCCGCATGGTCTAAGACGCTACTCTTGCAATAGACTAGACTGACGGGTAACTCGTGGTTCGATCCCGGTCGGGTGTACTGTAGATGGTTTTACCTAAATGATTTCCCACTCTCTCAGCATGCAAATGCGAGTACATGTCCACTAAATTCAATCTTCTTCGTCCCTGACCATTAGCGTAACTAGTAAATAAGCGTATAACTTGAATCGGTAATAAGACGTGGTGGTAAAAAAAAAATAGCGCGAAGGATATATGTTTTTTTTTAATGGAACAAGGTTGGTTTTAGGTTCTTTAGGGTTTCGGTGTCTAATATAAATATTTTAAAAACAATATTTATCATTCTATACCATTTAAATTTAAAAAAAATTCTTTTGTCTATTGCCTTTTATAGACTATTCAAATTTATTCAGCTTTTAATCCACACCATCGGGACAGCTTTTTATGAATCTTACACATATCGTTGCTTATTTAATAAAACAACATTCTAAAACGTTCATGAACAATTTCAATGCGTGGCTTGGTAAAATAAAAACAATTTCTTGTGCTATTTTTGTTAACTTTATAGTCATGAGACCTTTATTCTATAAATTTGTGAAGTTTAATCAAGGTCTTTAAAACCCATTCTAAACAAATCAGATTTCATTTATCGGTACTGTATGAACAATTGTATATTTAAATGTTATGTTCCTGCATCGTCAGGAACTGTTTACTGAGATAAGTTTTAAATATTTATGAAAACTCTTATTGAAAATAAGTCGGTGTGACGACCCAGCCGTGATTCGAACCCCGACAACCCGTCCCCGGAAAACCATTCCAGACAAGCTCAGCATTTAGGCCGCGTGCCTACCGATCTCCAATCAAATTAAGATACATTGTTGACAGTTTAATCTAACAGAAATCCTTTCGAATGCCTGATAGGGAAGTAAGTAATAGAAAAAGAAGAACAAAGAGAAAATAAACCTTTTCTTTTTAGCGGCGAGGAAACTCCTTACGGTAACAATAAACTTTGTTCTTTGACCCGTCAACACTCCACACCTATTCTTTAACCGGGACGTTGTTTTTACTGGTGAAAACCTTCTATAGTCTCAACTTTCTACACTGGTTTCTAACATAGATTTTATTATTCTAGAGTCAGGTGACCTGGTGGTCTAGGGTAAGGTGTCAGACTTCTGTGCTGGCGGCCGGGGTTCAATCCCCGGTACCGGCACAGATTTATCTGATTACCAAACCCTTCCTACACCTCTGACAAGACATCTTGTGAATGTGGGGAATGCCAGGTCTCCACCGTGGTTCGGATTCCACGTTAAACTGTAGGTCCTTCATTTCATCTCACAATCACCCTACCATTACACATTAGCGTAAGTGCGTATAACCCGAACGGGTAGTAAGACGCGGTGCTAATAATAATAATAATAATAATAATATTCTAGAAATGTACACTGTGTTTTATTTATATATATTTCTACTGATAGTGACCATGTATGTGAAAAAACTTATAAAAATGTTATTTATTATTACTACTAGCATCGTGTCTTACTACCCGTTCGGGTTATACGCACTTACGCTAATGTGTAATGGTAGGGTGTTTGTGAGATGAAATGAAGGATCTACAGTTTAACGTGGAATCCGAACCACGGTGGAGGCCTGGTATTCCTCACATTCACAAGTTATGATTAATACACGTCTTGTCAGAGGTGAAGGAAGAGTTTGGTAATCAGATAAATCTGTGCCGGGACCAAGGATTGAAACCCGGACCTCCGGCACATAAGTCTGACACCTTACCCATAGACCGCCAGGTCAACCCCACCCCTCCCCCCAAAAGTTATTTAACAGTGAAAAATAAATAAGGGAGATACAAATTATCACAAATGTTCCCCTTTTTACTAACTTAGTAAATATTACTACAGAAGCCCCGTGGCTTCTTTGGTGCTGACTGACAGCTCACAGCTGATTTCTGACAGTAAACATTTAGGTATATACCTAAATGCTGACTGTCAGAAGTGAGAGCTGCTAAACATATGATTTTGTTTGGTGTAGGCTTACAACCACATAAAAACACAAAAGTAAAATGTAATCTAAAGTAGTTTTTTTTTACCTCTAGCTACGAAAGAACGACTAAGATAAAATGTAAACAAAAGAATAAATGATAAAATAGACCAACACACTCCTCCCTGTTTGAAAAAACATGATTAGATTCATAAACTCTGTACGAATAGCATATACATAATATATTAGAAAATATAGCCTATTTTGTATTTTTGCCAAAACACATCATCCTTTATACAGTCGACGCATTATGAATAAACGTGGCCTTGTAACTAATGTTATAATACATTTTATATCTAATTTTCCATCTTATTATAAAATTAATTTTATTTTAAAATCTAGAATACAAAAACACGTATCGGTGGGAATGTTACTTGTTTAGTCTGGTTTTATGTTGATGGGGAGGTTAGGGTTTGATTTTCAGCTTGTTCTACCAAGGCTGTTTTTTACTAAATGGTATAACACACTCTCCACACGCAAACATGACTGCATTAACTCTTTGTGCCTCTTTCCTAAGTTGTAACAAAGTGTCATAATTAAAATGCGTATAGCCCGTACGTTTATTAAGACAGAATGACTAAAAATTGACACGGCCGTATATTATACAAGGAAATATAAAAGACAGGATATTTGCAAAAAGCAAACAAATAACTTTAAAATAACCAATCAGTTTAATGGGAACAATGCAAAGTACAAACATTCAACAGCTACAGCTCTAATATTCCATCACACAATCCACAAGTAGGACGGGTGAATATTGCCACTAGGGCAATTGGAAGACATATAATCAGATATAATCAGTTGATAAGACAGTGGGTGATGCGCCTGCACATAAGAAGGCTGAGTCTAGCCCTATTTGCAAAATTATTGTCAGCATAGGGTAAGTTCCGATTCAGTGTTCCTGGCCAGGATGTTGGGTGTCGCTGCAGGGCTAATGAGCCTAAGCCAGACTGGCATACTGACCCAGGGGTTTAGAACCAAAAGGTGTACTCAATCTTAATACAAATCAACTATTGACTAGAGTCATGCCTGACGGGCCGAAACTTCCGCTGGTTGAGAACCAAATGGGGAACAGGTTATAACATACAACAACTATCAAACACGTGCCGTGACTGAGGTACAATAGATTCCACTGGTTGAGAACCAAATGTGGAACATGTTAACAACATACAACAACTATCAACACGTGCCGTGACTGAGAGGCAAAAGTTCCACTGGTTGAGAACCAAATGTGGAACATGTTATCGACATACAAAAACTATTAAATTGGTCAAGACTGCCTTTCCTCGAACTGGCTGAGGAGCCCCTTCCCCTTCTAAACGCACCTCTGATTAAACATGATCTAGCGGGCTGGTGTGTGGGAACATTCCCATCTTGAAATGCGGGTCTTAAGGGCCACGCAGAAAACAAACATCACTAAATGGCCCCACAATATGGTAGTCAAGCCATCCAGTCATTAAAAATAACCTAAAGCATGTTAGGCGAGAGTAGAAATTCCTCTCGCTAACACAAAATACCTCCTAAACTACTATCAGGTACTGGGCCGCCTATTCTTCTCGAGAGAGATAATCGAATAGGTACCCTACATCTTCCGGCCGACGGTCTGGTCGGTCTACGGCAACATCGTCAAGTCCAGAGGTGCTGAGGCGTTGGCTTGTTAAATAGACGTCTAAGAGTCACGATGCTCGTACACGCGTAGAACCACGTGATAAATAAATGATTGAGCTACTCTTTCTGGCGAGCCGTGGAGTTTTATAGCGGTTGTTCGAGAGCATTATAGGAAAGAAAGAAGGGGGGAACCATCCCTCTAGCTTGGGCCGGGGACATTACCCATGCCAACCAAGGCTCCGACAGACGGAACAGACCCCCGCCTCCATCAGTTGATTTGATAGCTTCAGAGAGTCAAGTGCAGTAGAACCATGAGGGCGGCGAAACCCATCCAATAGCGCCGTTCAGGCTCCCCGAAGTATCCTAGGTGAGATATGTAACATATGGAGAATTATATATCAATGGTCTAGCATCAATATATATTATTAGGAAACATTATGTAATACATAATTATATATATAAATTATATATATATATTATATTATTGAGCAGAGGTAATTTGCTACAAGAATGTGTAGTATTGGACTGAGTCGATCGCCCGTTACGAAATTATAATACAATAGTATTTCTAATAAAATTTCATAAAGACCGCTAGATGAGAGCTTTCGAAAATATATTTGAGAGTTAATCAGAATTTATGACGTGAAACAAGATTTGAGTCATAATTTAGATGCCATTTCCAAGTGATTTTTATAAACAGTTCTAATTTTGTGAATAGGGTGTATATGTTAAGCATTTTACTGTTTAACCACCGACCCCTACACGGTGAATAGATAATGTAATAAAGTAAAGGAGTTACACTCTTAATTTTTTTTTTTAAAGAATTAAATTAAAGCTTTGTTTATGTTGCACAATGCAATCTTGTTAAAGTGATATTCACGACACAGTAAAGGAATTAACCTACGCGACATTGGCTAACCTGTTTCTCCTTTGAGACAATAAGTCCACCACTAACCTTCATGACACGTCTTCCTTAGGGCTCTAACTCAACCCCCCCCCTCCCCTCATACTACAACCCCCTTCTACAGTACCTCGACCCTTTGAATTATTCATTTGTTCATTTTGTCGACGGATACGTTTGCTTGTCGGCTAGTTAAGGTCATTCGACAATAAAATTGTATAGCACAATTTTAACAAGTGTATAATTATAAGGTGATCTGGCGGTCTAGGTGTAAGGTGTCGGACTTCTATGCTGAAGTTCGGGGTTCAATCCTCGGTCCCGGCACAGATTTATACGATTACCAAACCCTTCCTTCACCTCTGACAAGACGTGTATTAAACACTACTTGTGAATGTGGGGAATGCCAGGCCTCCACCGTGGTTCGGATCCCACGTTAAACTGTAGGTCCTCCATTTCATCTCACAATCACCCTACCATTACACATTAGCGTATGTGCGTATAACCCGAACGAGTAGTAAGACGCGGTGCTAATAATAATAATAATAATAATAATAATAATGTTATAAGAGGGTCAAACTTGCTATTTTTTATGCTTTTTACGAAGCATCGTTAAGATAAAGTAATTAATATATGGGTCTGAAATTTAGTATAACTAGACGTTCATTTGAGGTGTAACAAGAAATATATATAATCAAGTAAAGAAAAGTAAATTGTAACTTTAGAAATGGTTTAAAAATGGTAAAATTACGTAACTTATAATAATAAATAAATAATGTTCTTCTTATACTAAAAAAAAGCGTGTAGGCTGAACGGGTAGTTAGACGCGGTGCTAGGTTATTATTTTATATTATTATTATTATTATCATCTTACAAAAAATGATTTAATATCATTATCTAGTAGACAATAGCATTATTTATTTTTTAAATCTAACTTTACTAATTCATTTTATTAATCTGTTACCCGCCTTGGTTGGCGTAGTTAGCTAACTCGCAAGTTTTGTGTTAAGATAGGCTGCCGATAACGAGAGGATCGAGGTTCAAATCTTGCTCGGGTGAACTGGGGTAGTTTTTCCTGGACTGTTTTCCAGTCTGCCAACACGCAAATGCGGGTTCACTTCTTCTAAATTCAACCTTTCAAATTCCTAGCTTAATAGAGTAATTAGTACTTAAGGTGGAGTGCTAGTGAGCGTGAGTTTAGTGTATTGATTTTGCAGTTTTTATAGCACAAACATTTTTGGCCAAACTAAATCAAATATTTCTTCTTAGTAACATAGAGTTTTGTTTTCTGCACATGCTAATCTCAACAATTGTTGAATATCTGTCATAAGAATGGCGGCATTTGGTGACAAACTTTTCTCTTTATTAAAAAGTTTGTCACCAAATGCTGCCATGCTCATGACAGATATTCAACAATTGTCGAGATTAGCATGTGCAGAAAACTAAACTCTATGATCCTATAGAAGAAATATTTGATTTATTTTGGCCAAAAATGTTTGTGCTATAAAAACTGCAAAATTAATGCACTAAACTTGCGCTCCCTAGCACCCGCCTTAAGCGTATAGCCAGAACGGGTAATAAAGTGCGGTGCTAAGCATTAAGTATTAATCTGTTCGAATTAATCATTGCAAATAAAATTTGAAATGTCCATTTCATGGAATTAATTGATTTTGACTATACCGATTGCAGAACATAATATGCCAAGCCAAGGTATAATTCCCATTAATTACACACCCATGTAAAGAGGACCTGCTCGGTGTTGCTAGAATGAGCTGAAACATTGCCATATCCTGAGTTTGGTCGGAAGAACAGTTTAGAAAACTCAAACATATTTCTTTATGGTCAACAATGATAACTGATAACATTTTACTATTTGTGTTATTTTATAGGTATTGATAATATCTATTAAAAGTGCCAGCTGTATATAACATGACTTTATTATTATTATTATTTATTATTATAACCGCGTCTTACTACCCGTTCGGGCTATACGCACTTACGCTAATGTGTAATGGTAGGGTGATTGTGAGATGAAATGGAGGACCTACAGTTTAACGTGGAATCCGAACCACGGTGGAAGCCTGGCATTCCCCACATTCACAAGTTGTGATTAATACACGTCTTGTCAAAGGTGAAAGAAGGGTTTGGTAATCAGATAAATCTGTGCAGGGATAACATGACTTGATGATTGACTACATTAAAACTGTTTCAGTAGTTTTAGTAACTACCATAATATTCTGTTCATTCTATCAAATTCAGGATATACGCTACTTGATATATTTTCCAAGATAGCAATCCTACTCCTAATTATGTTTAGTTACTTGCTAGCATGAAATACACGCGTAAAATAATTGTAATTATAACTGTCTAATAACCTTAAAAGTAAACATTTGTGTATGGATGAATTATTTAGATTGAGGCTGAGAGGCTTTTCCAACGTTCCAATAGCCAGGAGAGGGGCTATTGTTTCTAGTGTAGCAACATTAGTTGCAAGTTTTAGTTTAGAGCTGTGCAAAGCACGTCATCATTTTTAGAACGGGCGTAGGTGGACTGGCATCACTATATCACTCACAAGGTGGACTGTGAACTGCTACCTTGCACCACTATATCACTCACATGGACTGTGGACTGCTACCTTGCACCACTATATCCCTCACTAGGTGGACTGTGAACTGCTACCTTGCACCACTATATCACTCACAAGGTGGACTGTGAACCGCTACCTTGCACCACTATATCACTCACAAGGTGGACTGTGAACCGTACTTGCACCACTATATCACTCACAGGTGGACTGTGAACCGCTACCTTGAACCACTATGTCCTCACAGGTGGACTGTGAACCGTACCTGCACCACTATTCACTCAAGGTGGACTGTGAACTGCTACCTTGCACCACTATATCACTCACTAGGTGGACTGTGAACTGCTACTTGCACCACTATATCACTCATAGGTGGACGTGAACTGCTACCTTGCACCACTATATCACTCACAAGGTGGACTGTGAACTGCTACCTTGCACCACTAGTCCCTCACAAGGTGGACTGTGAACCGTACCTTGCACCACTATGTTCCCACAGGTGGACTGTGAACTGCTACCTTGCACCACTATATCACTCACAAGGTGGACTGTTAATGCTACCTTGCAATAACAATCACAGGGTGAATGGGTAATTCTAACCTAACCTAACTTAACCTAATCGTCTAACCTTCCCCCCCTTCAACTAAGAATTAATTTTAACCTCAGGTGTATTGTATGGAGTAGTAAACATTCAGCTGGATATATAATACTGAACTGTATTCTGCTGGCGATTTATTGTATTAATTTAAAAATTATATTCTAATATAAAGTCCCCAGTTCTCTTGCTTACAATTCCTTTTAGTCGAATCGATGGTGCCAACGACCATATCTTATAAACTGTGGCCAGTCCCAAATCTCTCTTTAGAACAGTTACTAGACAATATTTTTAACACCTACCAGTGATCATATCACATCTATAGTACATATTTCAGTATAAAAGGATATTGTGTTCTTTTATGTTTTCTTTAAACCTTTTACTTTACCAAGATGCACTTAATTGACCATTTAAAAATTAAAAGTAGTGTTATGCAACGGTAAAATCTTATTTTCGATTATTTCGTCTTTACTTTGCTTAGCATGTTTCAATCTTCACTTCGATTTCACTTTGAATTTTAAAATTAACCTTCGCAAGCTATGCTTGATTCAAGACTGAATTACAGGGGGAGGGGGATAAACTTTTTTCAAAACGTCATACTTAAAATGTCCCACAAAGTACATTGTATTTTTTACTTTAAAGGTGAACGAAGTCCACGTTTTCAATTAGAAGTGAACTGGAATTAAATATTGGAAATATTCTCGAAACAGAATCTAAGTTCTAATATTTGTGTTTGTTGTTTTATGCTTGAAAGAAAATATATTATGGCTATTTATATAACTTTATCAACTAAAATCATTTGAAAAAGTTTGTATTGCATGATTGTTTGTAGTCAAGCTAATATCACAACTTACAATTCAATTACTTTAGATCATTTTCATATGCATATTGTTTTGAAATGAACATAACAGCTCAGAATGGTGGGAATGGTAACTTGACCATTATTGGCAAAGACTCGTAACTGTTGGAGCAGGAATTTTTTCGAAGCGAAGTTGAAGCTGATATTTGTTTCGAAGCCACCTCAAAGTTTCAAGAATTCTCACATTTATAAATGCCTTCTTTTATTTGTTTGACTAGAGAAAGAGTAAATCATGATAATAACACAAATATGCCTGTGTACTGAAGCTATTATATTCACCATTATACTTTGGTGAATCATTATTAGGTCAAAATAACCAAATATTCTTGTTTTAGTAAAGGCAAATATCTAATTAGGGACAGGTATTATAAAACCAGGTCTTCTTAACTAAATAATTGAATACTGTAAATGAATAAAAATAACACGCATATATATATTTGAACAACGGTTGTCTGAATAAACATTTTGAACTACCTACTGTACTATCCTGGATTCAACTAAATAAAAGGTGACCTGGTGGTCTAGGGTAAGGTGTCGGACTTCTGTGCTGGGGGTCCTGGGTTTAATCCTCGGTCCCGGTACAGATTTATCTGATTAACAAACCCTTCCTTCAACTCTGAAAAGACGTGTATTAATCACAACTTGTGAATGTGGGGAATGTCAGGCCTCCACCGTGGTTCGGATCCCACGTTAAACTGTAGGTCCTCTATTTCATCTCACAATCATCCTACCATTACACATTAGTGTAAGTGCGTATAACCCGAACGGGTAGTAAGACGCGGTGCTAATAGTAATAGTAACTAAATAAACCGTCAAGCTAGATAATACCACCACTTTCTACAATATTGACTACATTACATAAATTAATGTTAACTATAGAGTTATCTATATTTACACATTCAATCTATCAGAGTATTAAATAAAACTATGTGTTTGTTCGCGTTAGTTATTATTTTAAAATATTAACATTATTTGACCGGACTGGCTCACTAATAACAAATCTAAGTTAATTCTGTAAAATAATAAATAGGTGCATTTGTTATACCCCTGTGAGTTTTATGAACGTATCAAGATGTAACATACACAAGCACAAATTTAACAAAATGAAATAAATTTAAAGTACGTGTTTTTCTGAATAAATGTAAGTAGAAAGCAATTTAAAAGGAACTTGTATTAGCTGGTTTAGCTTTTGGTTGTCACGCACACACACAGAGTCCTCATGGGTGGTGGACATTTAAAATTTGACAAAGATTTATTAAAACTGTTTTGTATTCTATGTAGGACCTACCTCTTTTCATTTTATATGGATCGCATTTTCGAGAGATGGGATTGGATATCCCAATTAGATTTTGTTACGATCTCTTGAAATATTGAAGCTATTGCATTTTAGCTGATGCCACAAATAAACTACTAAAGTTGATGCTGAATTTTTTGTTGAGATCTTAAAGGAAAAAGAATGTCTTTTTATTAATAGACACAGATTTAAACTCTTCACGAATATATTTTTTGATATAATAATAATAATAATAATAATAATAATACTAGTATTACTTATAAAATGATGTATAAAGTACATTCAACATCCGAGTTTACTTGGATAACAGCTCAAAAAGTTAGTAGAAATAGTCCCTAATGTATTCCTACGCCTCTAGCTGACAAATGTCACTTTGAATAGATGTAATGAAAATATATGGTATTGAATGAATGTTACAGTAATTTAGGCCAATATTATTTATATTTATTTGAGGTTGGGCACAAAACCTATTTATCGTTTTATTCCACTTAAAAAAATTATGTATTGACACACTTTCACAAAAGGTCTACCAAATATTGCTTCAAAATGACGACTGACGAATTTAAACAATGTGATTGGTCATGACGCAAACAAGCTCTTTACAACAATGTACCCACGTAGTGGATACAAATATTGTATTCAGTTAAATATTTGGAAATACAATACAATAATCATAAAACCATTTTTTATATATTAAAAAATGACAAGTATTTTCTATTTTACAAATAAATACGATGTCTATATCAAAGAGTATTAATGTATGCACTATATTACACATTTTCAATAACATTACAAAACGAATAAGTACTTTTATGTTTAAAATATTGTCTCAGATTTGATAGGTTTTTCTATTAAAATCAATAAATAGTGTGAGAAAACTAAAGGTGCCAGCAACCCAAAACCTAAACATGACTTTCCAACTGTCATTCAGGTAAAAAAATGATGGTGAACATAATGTATGTTTAGTTAACATTCTTCTAAAAATACACTTACTTTTGAGCCTAAGTGAGTCATACTTGGATAAGACTGTACTTGTAAAATTATTCCCTCTGAATTAGTGTCAGACTTGTCTTTTAAGGTGGAATGGAAAGGAGAGCGAGTTAAAAACCTTATTTTTCTAAGTTTTTTTTATAACAAAATCCTACCTGCTTTGGTGGCGGCATAGTTTAAGGCCTCATTCTCTCAATAGACTAAACCATCGATGACGGGGAGATCGTAGTTTGATCCCGTTGGTTGTACGGCGGGTGATTTTCCCCTAAATTGTTTCCACTCTCTCTCGCCACGCAAATGTGGGTACATTTTCTCTGAATTCAATCCTACTCATCCATAACCCATTAGTACTAAAAGCGTGTATAGCCCGATCAGTTAGAGAAACGCGGTGATAAAAATAAAACCTTTTTTTGGACAAAATAGATAAAATATAGCTTACAGTAGATATATTTAGTTTAATTTTCTACGCATAGTAATATCGACGGTTATTTAATATTTGTCAAGAGCATAGTAGGCTTTAATGAGAAAACCTTTTAATCAAAAACAAAAAAATTGCTGATCAAATTATGCAATGCTTATGACAGATATTCTAAATCTGTTGATATTATTCTATGTAGAAAATTACACTAAACGTATCAACTAGATCAATATTGTATTTAGTTTAGCCGAAAGGTTTTTTTTAAATATAAAAACTACAATAAATATAGCCTAAACCCGCTCTTTCTTAAATCCCAACTAAAGGGATGTTCACTTTTTAAAGACAAGAATAATAGCTCAATAATAGAAGCAAACTTTTATATATTTTTCAACGCACAATATCATTTTGGTAAAAATACAAAAGCACATAGCGTGTAATTTTTTTCTTTTGTATGAAAGGCCTGCCTTTCTTTCCAGGATATTTATTATATTGCTCCAGATCTCCCGATTTCTTTGTGCGGCCGTGGATGGGCTTAACCCTTTACCTTTACGCTGCGTGTCACCAAGTCAAATGAGTTTTTACACAACTATTTAATTTCCTTGCTAATCCCTCTGGCGGCCGTATGGTCCAAGGCGTCGCTCTTGCAATAGACTGGACTGTCGTTGACGGGTGGATGGGTGATGGAATCTCGGCTGGGTGTAATTGGAGTAGTTTTTTCCTAAATAGTTTTAAATTCGATCTCCAAGCAAATGCGGGCCCACTTCCTCTAAAATTCAACATTCCTCATCCCTAACATATTAGCGTAATTAGTAAATTGCTTATAACCCGAAAGGGACGTAAGAAGCGGTGCAAGAAAAAACATATTTTTTCGGTCAGCTCATTCCTTTACGGAACCCCCACTCCTCCTTCTTCAGGTCCTGCCATATTACAAAACCTGGACGTTATTTAAGAGATAATCTCGCCTCAGTACCTTAATTTCCTTCTCTGAATCGGAGATAGTACCGGTGGACAAAATGTTGTCTTCCTAATATACACGTGAGCTTGTCTTCAAATTCTCACTTCCGGGTCCTGGATCGTATCTCTATAATCATCCACCGAGCTAACTCCAACTTCGTTATCTAAGAGTTTGCCTTAATCCATTACTCTGGCCCACCCTCCGTTCTGTAAGCCTATAACGTCGGTGTTTGCACGAAACTTGATTTTCTCTCTTTTGTTATTCCTGGCTTGTATAGCTGTGTCCTTGTTTTCCGTAAGACATTACTTGTTCTTATTTCTAATCTCTTATTCTTCCTTTATGATTGGTATCTCTTTGTTTTCTCCTCGTTTCACCTCTTCGTTCTCGTTTCTTTAAAAGTTTGTTTCTTTCTATTCTTAATCTCATTCTACCACTTAGTCTTCTAACTTTCTCGTATGTGTGTATCATTATTCTCCACCTGTTTTCCTATCGTTATTCCTTGTTTGTCTTTATATATCCTTATTACACATCACCCTCTCTCTACCTTAGCCTTCACTTCCCTTCAATCCATCTCATTGTATCGAAACCATCTAACCTTCTTTGCCTTTTGTTCTCCTAGTCTACATAATATAATACTAGTATTTACTATATATATTTACTGAATATAAAACTCCTTTTTTGTTCCCTTCAATTCCCATCTCTTTATCTTTTATTTATCCCTCACTTCTATTTTTTTTTATCAATTACCATCTCCCCTTTATGCTGAACTTTTGTTACTGTTTCTGCTCGGATCAATTTCTAATTTAGCTGAATGTTTATCTGCTCCTGTCTTTCTATTAATTGAAACTAAGCGTATAACCGAACGGTTAGTAAGGCGTGGTGCTAAAATAAACTATTTCTAAATATAAATAGCTATATTTATGATACGTATCACAAATTTCCTCCACTGTGGTTCGGATTCCACGTTGAACTGTTGGTCCTCCATTTCATCTCACAATCACCCTACCATTACACATTAGCGTAAGTGCGTACAACCCGAACGGGTAGTAAGACGTGGTGCTAAAACATAGAATTTAAAAAAAAAACACGCAAATAAGCTGTAAACAATTTTATTTAAAAAAAATACGTTCACCAAAAAAAACTACTTAAATATCAATAAAAATAATGTTGTGACACTCTGACTGGTTTTAGGATTATTCAAGAATTTATTATTTTTGTTTTAGTGTTTTATTTCTAAAACTCGCCAAATAAAACTCAAATACATTTACATGGGAAATCCTAACCTGATTTGTTGTAACGTCGCTGGTAGACTACGTCCTCTACTATAAAAGAAACCGCCTTTGTGGCCGCATGGTCTAAGGCGCTACTCTCGCGATGAACTAGACTGTCGATGACAGAGAGATCGTGGTTCAATCCCGGTCGGGTGTACTGAGGTTGGTTTTCCTAAATGGTTTTCCTCTCTCGCTATCTCCACGCAAATGCGGGTACACTCACTCTAAATTCAACCTTCCTCATCCCTAACACATTAACGTAATTAGTACATAAGCGTATAGTCTTAATGACTAGTAATACATGATGATAAAAATTTTATAAATACAATTTTATTAATGTAAAAAGTTTTAAATATAAATACAATTTTATTAATGACACCTCCACATATTATTTTAGAGGGGAATTTTTTTAGACATAAAAGATAATGGCTTTCAAGACTGACGTAGTTTCATCTTCACTTCGCCAACGCATTTTTCGTTGACAACATGGAATAATTTACGGAAATTATTGCTAAATGGGCTGGAATACTCAGACAGGTGGATAAAAAAATGTGTCTTCATGACGGAAATAATTTTTCTTTTTAGCTGGCATCTCTCACACATTGTTGTTTGAAGGAGTGGGAAAGCGTTTCATTTTTAAAATGACTTCTGCAGAATTTTATCTAGAATTTTATAGACTTTCCAGTGTGTGTGTGTATGTGTGTGTGTATGTGTGTGTGTGTATGTGTGTGTGTGTATGTGTGTGTATGTATGTGTGTGTGTGTGTGTGCTTATTTTAAATACTTTTATCTAGAATATCTTAAATTTGTTTGTAGTAGAAAAAGTGCAATACTATGGGGTAAACTTTTTTTTTCAAGTCTGAATAATAATAAGATTCAAATTTATAAACAATAATTATAATATCACAGGACGAATAAAATGCTACCCACAGTTTTTATAAAGTTAAAAATAATAAATATTGCTATTTGATAAAATGTTCATGATTATTATTTGTGCCGTTCATATTTTACTTGGTCTATAAATTACTTGTTCCAGAATTAAAATGTTTGCAAGATAACCATAGTATTATGGTTCTAAGTGCTGCTTAAACACCTTTTGAGCGATACTGTATATAGTAGGTTTGAATTTTGGTGGGGGTAATGTTTTTAAACGTTTTTAGCACGTTTATACGTTACAATCTGTACTAATTAATATTATGTGTTAGGGATGAGGCTGGTTGAGTATACAAGTCATGTACCCGCATTTGCGTTAAGAGAGAGATAGAGTGGAAAACTATTTATGGAAAACCATCCTCAGTACATTCAACCGAGATTTGAACCCCGTTCTTCCCGCCATAGGCAATCTAGTTTATTACTAGAGTGAAACCTTAGACCGTTCGGCCGCTGAAGCGGTATATTTGTTTCTAAGGGCCAGTTTCATAATCAGACTGAGTACGCCTCAAGTGCGGCGCTATACTTAATACAAGATGACGCCTATCAACCCGCTTCAATGTCCGAAAGGTCTACGGCGTCACTTTCATGTTAGGCTGGCCTGGGAGATCGGATCTCGGATCGGATCTACTGAGGTTGGTTTTTCCTAAATGGTTTCCCACTCTCTCTCTATGCAAATGTGGATAGATTATATCTAAAATGTTCCCTACCCCACTAAAAAATCTATATATTTATATTTATTATGTAGAGGGAGAGAGATAGAGAGATACATAGAGATGTATTTAGTGGTGTATGTATTAGGAAAGAAGCATTTTAGAGATAATCTCTCTCTCTCTGTCTCTCTCTCTCTCTCTCTATATATATATATATATATATATATTTATTTATTTATATTTTATTATACAAGATGTTTGGAAACTCATAGCCCAATACCAAACTGCATATATAGTTTATTTTAACCAAAAGTAATACAGAATCCCTTTACACTTACTTCTTGAAAACTATTCTAATACCGTTAAATTGTGTTCAAAGTTTTGGCGTACAGCGACGGAAGAGCAAATATGTTAAAGCATGCGTGTACAACAGGTTGCCTAAGAGTTAGGCGCGTGGCACTGCACATGTAATAATGGCAAGAACTTTCTGTGATGTATGACCGTTATTGATGACACTCGGAACATATTCATCTTTCTAGATAGACTGGTGTGTTTTGTTTACTATTAATTGTGGTATGTTCTGCTGCCGTGCTCCAAGATGTCGAGGTGTGTAGTGCCACGCGCCAGAATACAATAAGTAAAAACGTGTGACCTATTTTATGATTGTAATTATATACACTCCGTTCACCCTGAAAGATAGCAGGATTGTCTTGGCGGATTACACAAATACCCATAGTGAAAGCGTTCAAGGTAACCGTGCCACCTTACCGGATAAATGGAGGGTACACACTAATCCAGGGATCAGCACTTATCCCGCGGTCAACCATCCTTTCCCCAATCTAATTTTGCTTAATCTCGATCTATTAATTTTAATAATAATCATAATAATTGTAGTAAGGAGATATTATTTCCTTGTATATGTAAGATATTGGTCTATTTATCATATATTTATTCCTTAAATTCAATCTTTCCTCAAATACTTATGTGTATCCCTGTCCCCCTTTATATAAAAAAAAACCTCGCTTTGCTCGTGGGCTCCGCCCTCAAAACCCCCAGTGAGTATAAACTAATGTAATTCCAGCGTTGTTTTGAACTTTGATTTATTTTTACAATTTTATGATTCTAGCTGTCCATAAGTGTGTTAGAAAATTAAAAAATGTGTGAAAAATGTGAAAAATTGACCTAAAATAAAAAATCTAGCTCTGGTGCAATCCGTTTTTTTTATGTCTGGCCGTTTAGCTACAAGAGGCCTCCAAAGAAAGGTCTGCACCGACTTTAAAGTTGATCCACCATTTTGAATGTTTTTCGGGGGTTAAAAATGAACATTTTATTTTTTGGTGATTTTCCCGTCGATTTCAGGCTAGAAGCTATAAGTTTGCCAAATTTCAAGTTTCTAGCTCATCTGGAAGCGGGTAAACATTAATGTTAGTGAGTGAGTCAGCCATGTGGTTTTATAGGTTAGTGATATAGAGGAAATAAAATGAATATTGACAGTAAACTATTTTATTCTAATATAGATTTGGTGATTATGACCGACCAAGATTACTTTGGACAAATTCAAATATTATTTGAAAGAACATGGATATATTTGAGAATTTTGAAGAATCAATGATCGGACTTTCAATGACTATATAGTATTCTTACATGATCGACTGAAAATTGACGCAAGATCGACCGGTTATAGACCCCTATTCCAATCCATTCGTAATCAATAGTGTGTGCTATTTATAAAACTATTGTTTGCATCAATTAGTTGCTATGACAATTATTTATATAATAAAATCCATGTGGTGTCTGTCTGTCCAAATTTTTTTCTCAAACTTACTGATAAGCTGAATCTCCGCACACTGATTCATTAATTAGTTACCCTTAAAATTCTTAAAAGCTAAAATTATTTTCAGGAGGGTGGCCCCAGGGTTGGCTACAGCACACTAGGATCACGTGGTCTTAGCTATAAATACGTATAGTTTCAGCCTATGAAGCGTGCGTGACATCTTTAGGAGAAAAGTACGAAATTTGAAAATGAATCTCCAAAACCTGGCAGAGCCATGGACACATATCACGATACCTTCTGTTTTGAGAAATATAAAAATAGATAAAAACAACAGGGGGCAGACTTTGCGTGAAATCCGTGATCACTCCTGATGGAAACAGACTATACCTTTTTGTTTTTAGCATCGCGTCTTACTACCCGTTCGTTTTATACGCCCCTATTATTCTGTTGTCTCTATTACAAAGTTCTTATATTTTAACACAACAGAGCTTTCATGTAAAATAAGTTAGACTTGACGCATTTCTCGTTTTTATGTCCCTTAACGACCCAAGTTCCTGTTATTATCAACCCTGTCTAACCACAAGAACCAACCAAGACTTGTAGCTGGACGCAAAACGAGCCGAGACAGGAAATGGAGGTTTTCAGGAAGAACACAGCGTTTAACACCTCTGCTCGACATATTGTGTGTAAATGAGGTTTGCTAATGTATTTTTGTTAAAACAGTAACAACTCTCTGGAATATAAGTAACAACTCTCTGGGATATAAGTAACAACTCTCTGGGATATAATAAACAACTCTCTGGGATATAAGTAACAACTCTCTGGATATAAGTAACAACTCTCTGAGATATAAGTAACAACTCTCTGGGATATAAGTAACAACTCTCTGGGATATAAGTAACAACTCTCTGGGATATAAGTAACAACTCTCTGAGATATAAGTAACAACTCTCTGAGATATAAGTAACAAATCTCTGGGATAAAAGTAACAACTCTCTGGAATATAAGTAACAACTCTCTGAGATATAAGTAACAACTCTCTGGGATATAAGTAACAACTCTCTGAGATATAAGTAACAACTCTCTGAGATATAAGTAACAACTCTCTGAGATATAAGTAACAACTCTCTGGAATATAAGTAACAACTCTCTGAGATATAAGTAACAACTCTCTGGGATATAAGTAACAACTCTCTGGAATATAAGTAACAACTCTCTGGAATATAAGTAACAACTCTCTGGAATATAAGTAACAAATCTCTGGGATATAAGTAACAAATCTCTGGGATATAAGTACCAAATCTCTGGGATATAAGTACCAAATCTCTGGGATATAAGTAACAACTCTCTGGGATATAAGTAACAAATCTCTGGGATATAAGTAACAAATCTCTGGGATATAAGTAACAAATCTCTGGATATAAGTAACAACTCTCTGGGATATAAGTAACAACTCTCTGGGATATAAGTAACAAATCTCTGGGATATAAGTAACAAATCTCTGGGATATAAGTAAAACAATAAGCATCTCAATTAAGAGATATCATCCAGTAGCTTAGTGACTCACTAATTTAAAATATACATTAGTTTAAACAAATTAAAATAGAATGGGGACCCCCTTCGGTGGCCGCATGGTTCAAGGCGTTACTCTCGCAATAGACTAGACTGTTGAAGACAGGGAGGTCGGAGTTTGATGCCAGTCGGTGTACTCGGGATGGTTTTTCCAAAATGGTTTTCCACATAAGTGTAATTATTATATGAGCGTATAACCCGAACAAGTAGTAAGACTGTGCTAAAAGAAAAAGAAAAAATAGTATGGGGGAGAACCTAAACTAAGGTATTATTTTTTCAGTTTAAATTTTTAAAAAAATTTTTGGGGGAAAAATAAATAAAGTATTTATTCAGTAGATAAGGCTTGGTATAATTTTCTACTTACGTTAATCTCAAGAGTTAATTAATATTTGTTATAAGCCTAGTGGCATTTGCACGGGACTGTATCTCCATTTAAACATTTTCTGTTTGAATACAGCTGTACTATGACATTTCCAAGAACTATTGAGACAACCTTTGTCTAGGAAATTAAATAACGTGTCTCTACTGAAGCAACATTTTATTTAAAAAAATGTTTTATTACTTTAAAAAATGGGATTAACACGTGTTCTCTTCCATTCCACGCGTGTGTCCTCATTATCATAGGTATACTCTAAAAATATGTTTCACCCAATCGATCGTAATGTGATTGTACTATTTCCAAGAAATTTGAATTTTATAAACAGAGAACGATTATTAGGTTAGGAATAAAGAAAGTTTTTTTTGTACAATAAATCTCTTCAGAAAGCTTTTATCTACAATATTGACACTTGAATATAATATTTTTCTATTCAAAATTGTTCAAATAGTTCAAATATACGCAAAAGTTTAACAGTGTGACCCTATAGTCCAGTAGATATATTATATTAGTTATAATCAACGAATATGTCTACAAGGTAGAACCAACTAAATACCTAACTAAATTTTTATTGTCAAAATATCTAATTTGGGATTCGCTTCTAATCTTTTTGTACCTAAATATCCATATTAATTAACAGACACTTCCAGTCATAATAAACTCAAAATATCTAAACGATTACAATTATTTTAAAATGTTAATTTATTCCCAATAAAAATAAAACAAATATGTCTCGGTCAGCAAAAAAGTATTAGTCACTGATAGGCCACACGGCTTAAAAAATACAATGCTCTGTGTCATTTTCTGAAACAAATTCTCTATTATTTCTAAACTTATACTCCCTTTCGCCCTTTACCTACAACCACCCTTTGTAATGTCAATAAGAAAGAGGTGTAAGAAAACTGCGAATCTTCTTATCTTAAGGTAAAGACGAAAGCTCGCTGATAGTTCTCAATATATCTTTAAATGTTCTGTTGTGATCTTATCAAAAAATTACTGTATTTTGTTAGAGGGAAGTTAAATCTAAAGCCCTTTTTCATCAAGCCTAGCCTCACAGCTCAGGAAATACGATTCAAAATTAGTTGAATATAAGCTAAATTTACACTTTTACACATTTTTTTCCCTATTAATACAACTAAATCTATAGGGCTGTTAAGGTAAAAACAACCTTGTTGGAATTTTTCGACTTAATTTTGGCGCGAAACATATTTAGAAAAAATTAGAATTAAATATTTCGTTGGAGCCGAACGTCTGCGCGGTGATTTATCGCTTACTGGGGCGGCCCTTCAAGTAGATATTATATTTTCACATTAGGATGGACCAGAAGTAGTGCAAAAAATTGGTAAATAAATTGATGACTATAAAACACTCTTGTGAACAGAATTTTAACATTTAAACTAGTTTAATTTATTTTGTAATCTCTTACGAGATAATACCATTTCATACCTGTAATAACAATGGATAATGTAGCATAATAATGTAGTATAATGTATCTACACATTACTTGATGATGTTTATTAATAATTCAAACGGTCTTATTTTTAAACCAGTCGAACAAACTTTAAGTTAACGTTGTTGTTTTGTTTAAGCACCGCGTTTTAGTACCCGTTCGGTTTATACGCTTATGTACTAATTACTCTAATGGTTTTAGGTATGGGAAAGGTTATTTTTAGAGGATCTTTACCCACATTTGCGTGGAGGGAGAGAGAAAAACTATTTTGGGAAAAGAACCTTCAGTACACCCAACCGAAATTCGGACCTCGATCTCTCCGTAATCACAGTCTAGTCAACTGCGAGGATAGCGCGTTAGACGCAGCCACCGAAGCGAGTGATAAGTTAATGTTCATATGAACTATTAAATAAGAAATTATATTTTGAAATAAATAAATTTTACTCTTGTAATCAGTATTTACATTTGTCTGTATAATCGTAATCAATATATTTCCATATAACTGCATTTCTTTAGGACATTGTCCTGTTTATTTGCGGCTTAAGCAAATTAACCTAAAGCTGAGGCCGAAAACTGAATAAAACTCAATTTTTATGAATAAAAATTTCTCGACTAATAAACATATTTAAGGTTTTAAATAATATCAAAATTATGTATAGCTCTTCTCTTCTTTCGTGTTTAAAGAATAATAATTAATCGCACTGAGTACTTAATTATTTTAAATAAAGAATTTATCATGTCAATAAAAAGTTAATTCAAAGTCACACTCTGTCATCTTTAATGTATTTTGCATAAATATAATTTTTAGTTTTCACGGAAATGAAAATAGTCAAAAAATGTATCAAATTTTTTAAACCTTTTGATTGTTATTACAATTTATTTTAAATTATGTTTATCATTTTATTGAAATTTATCTAACAGTTAATCAATCACAAATATGTAAAAAAAAAATCATGAATGATAATCTAATTTTAATTATTGATAGATTTTCATCACGTCACCACGTAAATACTTCCATTAGCTGCCATCCTCTTTCCCAAAATGTCATTATTGCCAACTTTTCGCTTGATTTTGTGATTCCCACGCTCATTCCGCCCGATTTGCCACATTGGACCGTCGGCCATTGTTTTGTTCTCTCTGCCCACATTTATTTTTATTATTTACACTGGTAGATTGAAACACTAGCAGATAAACAAAGCTACAAACGTTACCAGTTTACATAATGGATTTTGTAGGCTCATTGATTATTACATTATTTCGACACTAGGGTTATTGTATTAATAAGATAATTATCCTCAAACTATTTTAAATTACGTATTAAATGCCTACATCGATGAGCAAGCTGGTTCATATGATCAAGTCATGGTTCGAATCCCAGCCAAATGTATTGAGGGTGATTTTCTTTTTAAAAATTTACCATGTAAGGTTGGATAAATTTGTTCTACAGTTTTATTTCTCATACCCACCCATTCATAGCTATGAGAATAGCCCTGACGGGTAGTAAGACGAAAAATAAAAAAATTAAAAAAATATACCTAAAAGTGGACTCTTGCTAGTAAAAAAAAACCACATTAGAAACAAAGGACATTTCATACCACGAAATGCGCTGAGAATCTTCAAACAAAAAATTATGTTTTTGTTAATGAGTTCGTAATTAATACTACGAGTATTTACGTACACTCCACTGAAAACCCAACGAAACGAAAATAATTATATTCGAGCACATTTAACTATAGAGCTATGAAATGAAAATATACATGTAACAAATCTAGAATATTACTTTATCTATTTTAAATATTAAATACTCTGCTAGAAACACTTATTTTAACGTTATATTTGCCATTGAAATTTTACAAATATTTAAAACTATTGTAGTTGAATTTCAAAGCATTAATTATATATATCTCCAACAAATACGGTTAATACCTTTAAAATTACCATAATTATTTACTAGATTTAAAAAATCTCTAGTTGAAGGGAGTTGATTTTGTTAGCGTTAAAAATCAAATAACGATTTAGAATAAAATGTTTCAAGAACTTGCTTACACATTTCAACTAGTCAGTTTTTTAAGCTTTTTATAATTAGAACTATGAAGAAACAAATTACACTTTAGTATTACGTATAAATAAACATTTAATAATACTTTTACAATACATTTTGAGTTTTTTATAAACACCTTAATAGAAACATGTTTTTAAAATGATTTGGTTACATCCAGTTTTTCAATAAATGTTTTGTTTTAGTTTAAAATATAAAATTGTAAAAATACAACGTACCTACTACCTCTTTTTGTCCTTGAGTGTCCCTATTTTTTTTTCAGTGATTTACTTTCGCAAAATAAAGACTAGAGAATACTAGAGATATTAGACTTTCCAGTATATTTTCCAGGAAAAAAAGATGTTAAAATTTTAGGTTTAATAAATCACAAAGTATTGGACTGTATAGGCTTGAATTATAATATTAAAGAATTAACAACATCTGCTTTATAGCAGAACTGAGGAACTCCGAAGTTAGTTACACATTCAAACATTAAGGGATGTAGTCAAAAACTTTTTAATTTGAGAAGAAAATTGTAACCACTATTATTTGCTTTATTGTAACGCATTTAATTAATCATATTTCTGACGTTAAAGTCCTTAGGATGGATTAAAATGAAATGTAATAATAATAATCATCGCTCCCAAAGATCTCACTATGGCATCACTGCACCACTGGTTGGCTCTTATCACCAAGCCGGTGAAAGGCTTTTGGACAGCCTGTGCTGAGAAAAGCCATTTATCAACGTTTCACTGCAACAAAAACAAGTGTGTCAACCCTAAAGTAAACTCTAACGGTCATATCTTGATGTACGTGTTTGTCTCTCCCGAAAACAGCGACTTCCTATCGCCTCGTTTATATTGTAACACAACATGTCGGCCAACACGATCCCAACAAGTTGTGTTACAAGCATTACCAACTTGTTGGGGATGTTGGCCGACATGTTGGGTCCAACTTGTTATGTAGTAAATGAGGCTTCAGATACATCACTAGCAAGGTTTGTCCTGAACAATAAAGGCGTAAACCCGCTTTTTAAAAAAAATTTTATTCACAAATTTTGTTTCAGTCCGTGAATGTCTGACCTATCAACTTCACTTAGCATTAAATCTGTAGATACGGCCTTTACGTTTAGTTGATTCATGATCTACTGGTTCACGCACGAATACCCAGCAAAAAACAACCCCAACATGATTGGTATTTCCCTGTCCTGGCCAATCACCATGCAGGAAGTGTCTCCTCCGTGTTGCTCGTCAGCCAACAACAGAGTACAGAATGACGGATCGGTGGAATGATACGAGAAGGTTCGTTTTCGTAAACATTGGTTTTAACTATACTCGGTAACAACCTGTGAGTGAACTGATTGTAAGCTCAGTATAATCTGAGTCGTTCCTAACATTTTCCTGGGATTTGCCCCAATTCTTGTCTTGGAGACCATCGTGACCCTGTGAGGCTTACAAGCGTGTAAATCCTAGTTTTTAAATTATTATTTCTACTGATTTTTACACTATTGGCCCAAATACAGTGCGATGTTTTTCTCTTTAAAATATCCTTATGAAAACTATAATCGTATTATATACGTAACCTAACATTTTTCACTGAAATTTTAGGAGTGCCACAATTCGCCCGGGCTATTTGTGTGGAGGGAGAAGGAAAAAACCGTTCAGGGATAATCATTCTCAGTACCCTTGGTCGGAATTTGAATCTTGATCTCATCCACGACAAAACAACCGAGCGTTTCATTAAGCCCGCGTGCTTGATTTAACTATTAAAAATGGCTTAAATATAATTACTATACGATTGCGACAAAGATGTCTCTAAAGATAATCAATGCGCTCATTGGGTATTTTGTAAGTTATGTTATTAGAATCACTCGCCTAGATACCAGATTGCGACAGAAAATTAAGCTAGTAAGCAACCGTCATAGTGGGGTAATCAAAAGGAACATAAACAGAAAATTAAAAAGTTGCTATTTTAATTTCAATCACATTTTTATTTGAATTTGGCACCTTCCTATAATCACTCTAAAAGGTCAACATAAAACGCTAACCTCAACAAGAATTGAAGCCCTGAAGGGGGTCGTGGGTTAAGCCCATTTGGGTGGAGGGAAGAAAGACGGAATGAACGAATTAAGGTAAATATTAATGGTAATGAAGTGTGCAATTTGTTTACACTAAGGGCAAAAACAGATAATACAGACTTTAATATTTTTTTTACCAGTCTCTTTTAGCCTAAATGAATCACAAAACTGCTAGATCTAAAATATATATTTGGTAATAATATTTTTATCATTAAGTGTTTCTATTATTAGGTTATTATTAGATCATTTATTTTTAATATATTTTCAAAATTACACATGGAAATAAGAATCGAACTCAGGACCCTTTTCTTAGTGCGACATGCTCTACCACTGAGAAGGACTCATTATCATGTCCAGGCATCATTTTACAACAATATTTAACATAATTAAAAACAAACTGGTGTTTGTTTATTGTAATTTCCATCAAATGTAATAAAAATAACACAGTGAGCTACCGGTCGGTATATTAGTTTTCAAGCTTGGCGCTAGAATACGCCGTTATCAAGACATAAAATTATCAATTTTCAATATATTTTTTTATCACCGCTTTTTATAACCCGCTCGAGTTATACGCTTATATACAAACTAGATAGCTGTTGCCCGCGGCTTTGCTGCGTGGAAGTTGATTATATACAAATACGAAAATATACATATGTATTTACAGATTAATTTAAAATATTACGTTACGTTGATGACTATAACTTGACCTCAGATCGAAAATAATGCAAGTCCGATACAAAATTTCACCCCCTTTTTCATCCCTTATTAAATAAAATTTCCAAAATTCCTGAAACACGTATTTATTTGTTTTACGTTAATAACCGAAATACAAAATTTTGTTTATGTAACTTTAAAAATGACGGACTTTCATACATATTATCATCCCCTATTTTGACCCCTTTGGGGTGGAATTTTCTAAAATTCTTTCTTAGTGGGTGCCTACATAACAAAATGAATATACAGTCCGAATTTCATGCTTGTAGCCTTGATAGTTTGCGCTCGGCGATGATGAATCAGTCAGTCAGTCAGGACATGTTATTTTATAAGTATAGATTACGCTGTTTTAAGGATGAGGAAGGTTAAATTTAAATGAAGTGTAACCGCTTTAGTGTGGAGGGAGTGTGGTGAAACTATTAGGAAATATCGACTGCTGAGGACGGGGAGATCGAGGTTCGAATCTCGGTCGGGTGAACTGGGGTGGTTTTTCCTAAATGGTTTTCTACTCTGCTCCACGCAAATGCGGGTTCACTTCCTCTAATTCAACCTTCCCAATTCCTAATCCATTAGCGTAATTAGTACTTAAAGCGTATAACCCGAACGGGTAGTAAGACGCGGTGCCAAATATATTATTATTATTATTTTAGGAAATACCACCCTCAATATGCCCGACTGGGATTTGAGCCTCGATCACTCCCTCATAGGCAAGCAACTCTATTGCAAGCGAAAGTGACGCTGTAGACCGCGTGGTTACAGAAGCGGGCTAGTTTTAAGTGAAATACAACAAATAATATTTGACTATACTAATTTAGAAAAGTTGTAGTTTGGTATTCTATAGACTTATACAAATAGTTTATAAATATAAGATGTGGTTAGGTGTAAGTATATGTTTATCAAACGTAATTTTATGTTAAAATATAGTTATAGTGAAAAAGCGTACTTTTCAGTATTGATCGGTGACCAATTATTTTTTATGTTCAAATCAAGACTAAAATGAAATCTACAATAAGTGTGGTGTTCTTTCAAAATATACTTAGTTATTAGTATTTACCTTGAGGGTTTAGCCCCATGGGCCTTTTTCAAATGGACTTTGTAACTCAAATATACGAAGGCGCTACAGATAACCAACGCATTCTCAACATAGCAAGATGGCTGGAAGAATCTACAGCCAGAAGGCAAACGTCTTCACGAACCTTCCTCCGATAGAAAATAAAACACTCAATTCCACCTTGCAAGTTTGGCGCCCAACACTCCACAGCTTTAATATGCCACGAATGAGAACTCAACACCCCTCAAGGACTGCTCCTCCAAGGAAGAAAATTCAATCTAGTGTGTACGCCCTGAGAACACAGGTTCTATATTTTTGTTTATGGGACGGGGTAGTATGGAAAGAGACACGGTGAGCCTACGATTCGTATGCAAGACCTGCCCCACAATCGGAGGTGAAAGAAAATAAAGAGATGCAGGCATTCAGGGAAATAACGGAACAATGACCAATAAAGTCGAATTATAAGCTTGTGAGCCCTTAAATCATATTCCTTACTTACTCTATGGCACTAGAAACTTGAACGTTCTTTGCCACACTTACAAAAGTAACGCCACCTATCCCTATACCCTATCTGAGCTAGTTCTTCCAGTCTACTCATTACACCCTATTCCTATCTTGGAATAGTTCTATCCAGTCTAACTCATTACACCCTATTCCTATCTTGGGATAGTTCTATCCAGTCCAACTCATTACACCCTATCCCTATCTTGGGCTAGTTCTATCCAGTCCATCTCATTACACCCTATTCCTATCTTGGGCTAGTTCTATCCAGTCCACCTCATTACACCCTATCTCTATCTTAAGCTAGTTCTATTCACTGATCCACCTCATTACACACCTATCTCTTTTAAGTTCATTTTTATGTTATCCTCCCATCTGAGTCTATTTTTCCCAGTAGCCTGTTCTCATTAGGTTTACCAGTCAATACTATGAACACGGTTCTAGATTCTCCCTTCAACGCTGCATTTGCTACCTACCTTAACACACGAGACTTGATTTTCTTAACAATGTCTTGTGGTAAGTACAGGATATGTAAATCATCAATATGTAACCTCCATCACTCCCAAATAACCACATCCCTTTTTAAAACGAATATTATCCCAAGCACCTTGTTTTAGAACACTATATTTTGTCTTCAAAATTATATTCCTTATAGAACAAAAAAAAACACTATAGATCGTCCTAATGAACAAGTCCATCCCAATAAGAAATATATTTCTCTCTAATATACGAATGAGATATTAAAGCTTGATTCACCAGAGCCGACACCTCGCTCGTGTGAAAGGCTACATAAAAATAAGACACAATGTTCTACTCCTCGCTTGGGCTCTTGTGAACCAGCTTACACGCACCCGTCTGTATCAAGTTCCTCAGGTAGACCTACCATGTTGTTGTGACGTCATTGTGGGGATCAATTTCTCCCCCATAAAAATAGCGTTGATCCTCCACACTCATAGCTAGTGGTGGTTTATGAACAACATTTTCATTATATTTTATATATCATACTCTGAAAATTGAAAAATGACACCTGGACACGAGAATCGAACCCTAGATGGAGTAATACTCACTAAAATGCATAAATAATAGCTTTGGCTATTTGATTCAATTATATTTTAGTTAAGAGATGATTATACAGTTACACTTAGTATGATTCTTTGGAAACCCATCAATTTTGCTAGTTTTAACAAGAAAAATATAGCGCATGTCCTTCCTGAAAGTATAGGAACACATGAGAGAGAAAGAATCCTGTCTAAATCTGTTCATCGGTTTACGAGTTTTGTCGCGAAAATGCAAACATTCAAACTAAATCGGATAATGATAGAGCTAGAAGAATTGAAACTAAATAACCCTAATCTACACACATAAACACAAAATAACTGAAGAAAGGACCAATCAAACCAAACTGGTTTTTCTAAACTACTTCGCTTACTGGTGGTTTAAACGCGTTGTGGTTGGAAATTATTATTATTATTATTATTATTAGCACCGCGTCTTACTACCTGTTCAGACTATACACATGTATCTATGTTAACTACTCTAATGGGGTTGGGACGAGGTAGGAAGCATTTTAGAAGTAATCTACCCGCATTTGCGTGGAAATATAATGGGATACCATTTAGGGAAAACTACCCTTCAGTAGACCTCCCCCCCCCCCACCCACTTCGGTGGCCGCAAGGTCTAAGGCGCTACTCTCACAATAGACTTTACTGCTGAATACGGGGAGATTGGGGTTAGATCCCGGTCGGGTGTACTGAAGGTGGTTTTTCCTAAATGGTTTTTAAATATCCCTCCACGCAAATACTGGCACACTTCCTCTAAATTCAACCTTCCTAATCCCTAACACATTGGTGTTATTAGTACATAGGTGTACAATCCAAACGAATATTAAGAAATTGCGTTAAAATAATAATTAATATATAATAATAATAATAATAATAATAATAATAATATAATAATAATAATAATAATAATAATAATAAAGGTAGACCCGACCGAGATTCGAGCCACAATCTTCTCTTATATATCAGGCCAGTCTTAAGATAAATGCCTTAGACATTTTGGCCACCAAAGCTGGCTTTACGACAGTTGGTTAGTATTTTACTTGTTATAGTAATAAAAAATACCAAATAATTGGATATTAGGAACAGGTACATTTTAATAGTTGTGAGACCATTGCTAATAAGTTTACCCAACATCAAGGCATGTTTTGACTCCTACTTGCGCCTTGATGGTGACATCTTCATTTTCGACCGTGAAACCTAATATTATCCGCGAATAAAGTGATTTCACGTTTCTGTTGTCTAGAGAAGTTGAGCAAGACCTTTCCCCTCCTTCTATCTCTCTTTCTCTCTTCTTTATAACCAGAGAGTGTCCTGAATTATCGGTCAACAATGCTCGGTTCACCGCACAGCCGCGACGGCTCAGTTGAGTCATGTCCCATCAAGTTAAAAATAAACAAAATAAAATGTCAACTTTATTCTACCAACTAGATAATAACAACATCCATTAATAATATTGTTATCTGTGGTAAAACTGAAAGGCATAACCTTTCAGTGATCCACTGACCTCGTTCATGAAAAATGAATGAAATTGCAATAATAATAATAATAATAATAATAATAATAATAAAATAACTACAGTGGCCGACGCTTTCAAGGAACAATACAGGCCCTGTGGGATGATAAAAAAAAATAGAGTAGGATTCTTTTAGGAAAATACCTTTTATTTCTCTTTTATTTTGAAAACTCTACAATGTTTTTCTTTTCACACATAGCTCTATAACATTTATCGACGTCTTACATGACCTATTCATTTTGATCCACACACTCTTTCATCACATTCTGTATTTATTTATCCGTGCACTTTTTGAAACAACTGATTATAAATATCATCACACTACTTTTTACCTAACTTAATTCTAGAACAGGCACAACGTACAGTCCCCAGATGCTAAATTATCACTGTGAAAGTGACACATTTCATCAATTATACATTTATCGGTCATGCTGTGAATTGAACCTATAACCTTTAGTTCATTAGGTAGACAATATCTAGTGAGCTTAGAATTAAACCAAGGATAAAACAAAAATTCATTTTTCAATTTTCAGAATATATCTAGGTGTAGTAATCCTCACTAAAAAGCATAAATAATAGCTTTGGCTATTTGATTCTTAAATAGTATTAAGCTAAGCTATTTTTAATTAGGACTTCACATTAGACTCTGTACCAGTACATACATTTGAATTATATTTTTGCTTCTCTTTTTCGTCAATGATTATATTCTTTTTTTCGTTTTCCCTTTGTTGATTACTGCCCACGCTGCGCAGAAGTTCTGGAAATGCGCACAGCGTCAATATTGATCTCCTCTCGTATTGGTATGTGACGTCACAGCAAGTGTAGAATGAATGAAAAGGTCAAACTGTTTACCGTGCTAAGTATATTGGTACAATAAATTGAGTCAAAGCCACAAACCTTAGATGTACTATATCTATACATTTTAATATATTTCAATTTATTTCTTATTAATTAATCATTTATATGTGGAAACAAGTTAGCTCTTGTACAGTTAATTGCACATTAATTCCGAAGCGTATAAGATGGGAATAATTGTTTAGGTTAAGAGTGTAGCCGTATCGAGTATTATATATTTTAATTTGAAAAACTGTCCCTGATCACGGGAATCAAACCCGGGGCTCTTGGCTCAGTCCACAGATTTATCCAGGATTTTTACCTGGCTCAGGCTAGTTATTTACTCATATCTTAAGGCAAATTCTGTGATGGACGTGTGAAAATCATCGGCTACTAAGAGCTATCATTAATACTCGTGCTACACCCGCCGGCTACTCGCAGCGTCGGCTTTATTCTGCTTTTAGTACGATGACACTTTTTAAAGCGAATAGGATGCAAGTAAGCTAACGTTAGTACAATTAATTAAGTATGTACAGACGCATGACCATCGCGGCTACATACATAAACCGAAACCGTTTTCCATTTCCTCCAAACTTTGCTATTCATGTACGGTACAACTATTTGTACAAACTTAGATAAATCGGCTCCACACGTGCGTTATTTGTCCACGATTATTCGGTGTTTGCCATGAATCACGCAAGTGTGGATGACATATTCGTGCTCACGTATGAATCTTCGCCATGCATAGCGGTTAACGAACATAGTTACATTTTCTGATAATTGAAAAAATAACATCTGGACACGGGAATCGAACCCGGGACCTTTGGCTTAGTACGCCAATGCTTTAACCACTGAGATATCCAGGAATCGTCCCGTGCCCGTGCCCGTTCATTTGTACTAAGGGTGGTTTTTCTAAAATGTCTTTCTACCTTCCCTCCACTCAAATGTAGTTACAATTCCTCTAAATATATCCTTCCTAATCTCTTAAAACCATTAGCGTAGTTATTATATAGACAGGAAGACGCAGTGCTAAATCAAAAAGTCAAAGTTTGACTGCCCTATTGCAGAAATAAATAAGAATAAAGGTTCACTTACGAAATAAATGCCTTTAAAAAAGGAAAAAAGAAATTGATAAAATCAGGAACGGGTGTGAATGTGTTCTTGAAACCCAATTGGTTTGCTTACAAGTGTCACGATGAACCCTCGACCGCACGCGCTTCACCCTACGGCCGCCACGCGACCGCCGTCAAGACCTCGGACCCGTTAGACCCGACACCCCCGACCGAGCCACCGTCTCCCGTCAAGGATCGGGATGCCGTCGGAGACGGACGTTCGGAAATATTTACAAGTTCGAGATCGTTCACTGGTCTACTATTGTACCACTACATTGAACACAGAGGTAAGGTGAAGAAACTTTTACACTATTAATATTTATTTAACTGTATATATACTCTTATACTACACGATATTTGCCTTTCCCAAGTTGTATTAGTATATTCGTCCACATATGTCAGATGTAGAGGATGTTTTATTCGCTTTCAAACACAAATGTCCTGTATTAACGGTAACATTAGGCCGATCCCTAATTCATCGGTAACTGTGGTTTCATTTTTTTTTATCACCGTGCCTTATCACATGTCCAGGTTATATGCACATATGATAATTACTCTAATGGGGTAAGGATGAGGAAGGGAGCATTTTAGAGAGAAGTTATCTACCCACATTTGAGTGGAAGGAAAAATCACCCTCATTAGACCCAACCTGGACTCGAACCCCAATCAGCAAGAGGGTGATGGTGTAGTCTTGTGTTTTTGTACCGAGCCACACTGGTACGCATCATGTTTGACTAACTGGCCCTTTATCTTATATGTCTGTTTCTATGTCGATTAAATGGATGTATAATTCTTGTTTCTATAACTTGAACGATGTATGTTTCCATCAAAATTCTTATGAATATTTCTACCAGTTTCTAAATGATTTACTTTACTGCCACTTGCCTTGCTACATGCCCATACTTTCAGTATATTTACACTAACGGGATATTGATTAGAAAAGTATAATTTTAGATGTAACTATCTCACATACGCGTGAATGAAAAGTGTGTGTTGTACTAAAAATATTTGATTGTGTTCTACAATCTAGGTTTTGTAAATTTTATCAATTAATTTTTATTTGTATGAATTTATTTTTAGCTTAACAAGTTAAATTGATTATTGTTGAATCATTTTCAATAATAAATGTTTGATTTATTGGGTACGTTCTTTTAACTGGCTTGGTTACATGGCTCATCAAACGACATTTATTTGTAAATGTTGACAATCGAGAAAACTCTCGAAAAAAAATCGTGGCTTTTGTTTGAGCGAAGATTACATATTTATAGACAATAAGTTGAAATTCTGGATAGTCGTCTTTTTTTTATTATTATTATTTTTAGGACATTACATTTTCCTTCAAATGTTTAGTATTTAAATTTGCACTTAATTATATGATTTGTCAATCTAATTCAATGTGACTTTTTGTTTATTTGTGTTGCTTTGATATAAGTTTTCAAATAATAAATAGATTTTAAAAATAAACTTTATTTTGTGCATATTTAAGGCCACAGCTGGGACATTCCCGGCTTTTATTTTTTTATCTTTCTTTGATCCGCCATTTTGGCGCTAGCAATGTCCCCCTATGCCTCACTTAAATTTACGGTTATGATCAACTTGGGCACCCAAATTTTACATAAAAGTGTTAGCTACTACGCCTCACATTGATGAAATACTAAAGCTTATACAGAAGAGGGAAAAAAAAACCTAAATGAAATACTACAAGGTGAAATATTGTCTAAGTTAAAAAAAAAAAGTTAGTGAATTTTGTGAAAACTTGGGAGAGTCATTTCTCCTGTTTTCTGTACTATTTTTATCTATTTTCTGCTCAGGTGATAAAAATCAAATTATAGTAGTAGTAGTAGCACCGCGTCTTACTACCCGTTCGGGTTATACGCACTTACGCTAATGTGTAATGGTAGGGTGATTATGAGATGAAATGAAGGACCTACAGTTTAACGTGGAATCCGAAATACGGTGGTGGCCTGGCATTCCCCACATTCACAAGATGTCTTGTCAGAGGTGAAGGAAGGGTTTGGAAATCAGATAAATCTGTGCCGGGACCGAGGATTGAACCCCGGCCGCCAGCACAGAAGTCTTGACACCTTACCTCTAGACCACCAGGTCACCTGTTATTCACTATTAATAAGCTGATTAGTTTGAATGTTGTAGCGTCCAAACCGAATGTGTTATTTATACATATGTGGTAAAATGTTTGGGTTTATATGGTTACCTAAATGGTAAATTTGTTGCCCTTTGGTAGGCTAATAAAATCAAAATATGATGCTTAACAACTTTGTGTTCTAAAATATATGGTAAAGAACTTCAACTACAACTAAAAATTAAATAGTTTGATGGTCTGTAATATGGTTATGATTTTGTTCCGTGTATTATGGTTTTTAACTAAGTGTAGTCGTTCTTAATGATCGCAAGTTAGAATTGTCCCTACTTATTTTAATGGGATGGATCACAACATAAATTAAAAACTAAACGCTGACTTCACTCTTTCAATATCTGTCTGTATTAAATTCACATTTGGTCAGGATTTTGAGTAAATATATTTATATAAATTTTACAGTGGTTGTAAATGACAAATAGCTAATAAGAGTGCAAATATTTTAATATAGACTGAGCATCCGGAATTTAATAGCAAGGCTGCCACGCACCTGGAAAACAGAGGTAATATTGCAAAATATAGTAAAAATATTGGAATATTTGTAAATTTGGGACATTTAACTGTAAGCATAACTAATAGTAGGTCCTTGTAAATACATGAAAAAGTGAACTTAAGAACTAAGCACGCTGATTCAAACATGTCTTATCACCACTTATAAACAATGTTGTGAAGTCACAGAAAATGTATTTCCCCATTAATCTTAAAACCATCCTGTTTTAAACATAAGTTACATGACTTTACAACTAGTAATTTTGATGACAAATTAAATGTTGTTACTCTTTTATTCAATCTGCATGGAAACATGGGAATTCCTTCTGGAAAACCTGGAAAACACAGGGAATCAGGTATTAAGAAAATAATGGCGGCCCTTAATTTATTGCAGAGAGCACATAAAAAGAAAATCCCCATTTTATTGTTTTAGTACCACGCCTTACTACCTGTTCAGTTTATACGCATAAGTACTAATTACTCTAATTCGTTAGAGATGAGGAAGGTTGAATTTAAATTAAATACATTTGCGTGCGGTGACCTGGTGGTCTAGGGGTAAGGTGTCGGACTTCTCTGCTGGGGTCCGGGGTTCAATCCTCGGTCCCGGCACAGATTTATCTTATTACCAAACCCTTCCTTCACCTCTGACAAGACTTGTATTAATCACAACTTGTGAATGTGGGGAATGCCAGGCCTCCACCGTGGTTCGGATTCCACGTTAAACTGTAGGTCCTACATTTCATCTCACAATCACCCTACCATTACACATTAGCGTAAGTGCGTATAACCCGAACGGGTAGTAAGACGCGGTGATAATAATAATAATAATAATAATAATAATAATAATAATAATGCATTTGCGTGGAGGAAGAGTGGTAAACCATTTAGGGAAAACGACCCTTAGTACATCCGACCGGCATTCGAACCTCGATCTTTGAGTTATCGGCAGTCCAGCCTACTGCGAAAGCGATGCCTTAGAGCTTAGACCATTCTGCCCTCGAAGTGGGTCATTTACATTATTAATTATTCATATTTAATTAGTGAAGGGTCGTTTGTGGGTTCGACTCCCGGTCATAAGTAATGAGGCTTTTTCTTAAGTGGTTTTTCATTTCTCTTCCACGTGATTATTCTGGTTAACTTCTTCTTAATTAAACCTGTATCCTCCAATACATTAGTATAATTAGTACATATATGTAATGCCTGAACGATTAGGGGGACGCGGTGACATACAACAACCCAGGGGTGTGGGACCCATTCCGGGAGAATTTTGGAATTAGCTTTCTGTTTTTAGTTTGGTCTTCTTTCTTTTACTTTTAACTTATGTTAGTAGCCCGCTTTGGTGTTGCCACATTATCTAAGGCGTCACTCTCACAATAGACTGAGCTGCCGATGTAGGGGAAGTCGGTGTTCGACTCTCGGTCGAGTGTACTGAAGTTTCTCCCCTTAAAATGGTTTTATACTCTCCTTAGACGTGAATTCAGGTACACTTCCTCTAAATTCAACCTCTTCATCCCTATAACACTAGCGTAATTCCTACATAATCTGCGTACAACATGAACGGGTAGTAAGATGTAATGTTACAAATAATTGTGTTAGTAATTTCATCACATCGGGGTGGTATCCAGGTGATTTGCGTTAAGATGAAGATATTTGGGCTGTTGTTTTTGTAACATTGTACACCCATCCTTTTATAGGCATCAATCAGAATGTATCCCATTTTCTTTCCGCTTTCTTTCGGAGCTATTCGTAAACATTTAAAGAACATTTATCTTAAGGCCCCTCTCTCTCTCTCTTTCTCTTTAGCAATTTGCAAAAGTCTCTAGCGTTCCAAAAGCTGTGGTAGTAATTTATTTCTTTATCTGCCACTCTTTCGTTCTCTCTCTTCCAAAAATACTTAATCCTACCCTCTTCCCTCGTAAAGGAATTTATGTTTACATTAAACCTCACTACAGATTTTTACTGACCCTGAAAAATTGCTTTTATAAATTGAAAGCGTCAACAATTAATGTATTCAAAGTGCCAACACTCTTTAGCATGTCACATAATTTCACAAGTAAACGCAAACTTGTTCCACCTTTTGGTATTTTAGAATATTGCAATTTAAAAAAAAAATTATTTCAGGTAATAACGCGTACTTTCTGAACCGACTGATTATATCAGCACAAGAGAATTTCTATGATCAAAACTGAAAGAGCCTACCAATTTTGGCGGGAAAGGTATTTTCACATACCATCCAGGGTTATTTTACGCCACAATCGACATAGGACCGACGAGTTTACTTCCTTTTCGAAGGAAGTTGTGCTACGGATTGTTATCGCTTCGGCTGGGTTTTAACACGAAACCCGCCTCGCTGGCGTAATTGGCTAACGCGCTAGTCGTGTTGAGCTCGACCGCTGAGGACGGGGAGATCGAGGTTCGAATCTCGGTCGGGTGAACTGGGGTGGTTTTTCCTAAATGGTTTTCCACTCTCCCTCCACGCAAATGCGGGTTCATTTACTCTAATTCAACCTTCCCTGCTCCCAATCAAATAGCGTAATTAGTACTTAAAGCGTATAACCCGAACGGGTAGTAAGACGTGGTGCTAAATAATAATAATTTAACACGATCATCGGGTCTTTCTTGAGGCGAGAAATTTACCTCAATACCATCGAGGTCGACTGGAAAGTTGTTTCAAGGTGGAGTTACAGTCAAGTGTCAAAATCATAAACTGTCCTTTACACTTATGCAATAGATAAAATATAAACAAAAAAATATAGCCTACAATATACAGGGAAACAGATTGAAAGAAAGACAATCTTAAATTATATTCAATAGTCAATGTTTAAAAAATGTATTTCAATCCAATACTTATTTCAATATACATATCATTAAGTATAGTTTTATTGGTTTAATGAATAAAATTTAACATTACATTTTCGGATACATATATGTCGAGTACATAAAATTTAATATCACATTTTCTGACATCTATATGTTGAACATTTTAAAAGATATATATATGCTTAAAATGTTTAAGTAATTCAATACACAATTTATACTATAGTAATTTAACTAAAGAGATCAAATATAATTAGAAATTAGATAAATTCTCTGCTCAATATAAATTTAAGATATCAAAATTACTATGATAAACTAATACCAAACGAAACCGAAACTATATATATTTAAATATACAGTATATTGTTGAAAACACACAATCCGTAACAAATTTTAATTTGAATATATTGTGAAAACTAATCATGTGTCAACAAAGTTTTCATGTTCTAAAAAAAAGTAATAATGCTGATTTCCATTATGTGACGCTCCTGGAAATATTTAATTTATTATAGATTACAATACAATTACACTATCTTTACAAATGGTGGAATTTTGAAATAAAACAAATTATAACAAAATAATATAAACAAGTGAATAATATATTACAAGTCGAATAAAGAATCATCTAAAAGTAAATTAATTAAAACCTAACAAGGCTATTTTCAAACGTGGGGTTGACTTATAATATGTTTAATAGAAAGTGTTTTTCCTGTAATGATGGGAATATCTTAATCCATATATTTCGTCAAATATGAATATATGATAGTGGCTCTAAACTAATTTATTTACTGACTCTGTTTTTGACTTTCTAGGTAATACATGTTTTACTGGTCATTTACATTATCCCCAGCTTACACTATTTATTTTAACAACTGGATAGAACTAGCTCAAGTTAGGGATAGGGTGTAATAAGGTGGACTGGATAGAACAAGCTCAAGATAGGGATAAAGTGTAATGAGGTGGACTGGATAAACATAGCTCAATATAGGGATAGTGTGTAATTAGGAGGACTGAATAGAACTAGCTTAAGATTGGGTTAGGATGTCATGGGGTGGACTGGATATTACCAGCTCAAGATAGAGATAGGGTGTAATGAGGTGGACCGGATATAACTAACTTGAGATAGGATAGAGTGTAATGAGGTGGACTGAATAGAACTAGCTCAAGAAAGGGATAAGGTGTAATGAGGTAGACTGGATAGAACTAGCTCAAGAAAGGGATAAGGTGTAATGAGGTAGACTGGATAGAACTAGCTCAAGAAAGGGATAAGGTGTAATGAGGTAGACTGGATAGAACCAGCTCAAGATAGGGATACAATGTAATGAGGTGGACTGGATATAACTAGCTAAATATAAGGATAGTGGGCGTACTTTGTGTGAGTGCGGCAGAGTTCCTAGTGCCATATAGTTGGTAAGTAAGCTAGATATGTTGTTTTTAAACACATATGTTTGCCTTGATGTGTCACGAATTATCTTAGCAACTCCAGAGCAAATTAAATGCTTTTTACATAAAACGTAGTGCTGTATAGAAGTGGAAGGAGTAACTATTATGACAATTTTATATATAACAAATTCAAAAATAATTTATTTTTGAGTTGTATCAGTCTTGTACTGGGGCAGAGAAAAACTGTGAATGAAAAAGAGAGAAGAGAGCTCGTAGAGGCGGACATTAAAATATATGAAAATTAAGTGAAGCTAATAAGTTTAATAATGGACGATTATAATATATATCTATTTGTTGAGAGTAATATTATGTAGAGTCAAGAGGGTATAATACATCATATTTCCGAGGAACATATAACACTAAAATATTCTATTCGTGTTTTATAAAGTAATATACTTTTCAAATGGTTCTTTACGTGCAACCAGTTCTAGATACCAAAGCGACTTTCGTTTTTTTTACCAGGCATATATTATGTATTTAAATATTATGTTAGGTAGAAGCGTTACTAACATTACTTTTTTGTTGAGAGACAATTTGTAATCTCTTGATTAAAAATTTGTTTTTAAAATTAAATCTTTGTGAAGCTATAATATTTTCAGTAGTACCATATATATTGAGATTTAAACAATTTGGTAGGTAATTCTCGCAATAAACCTCAATGACAAATGTTAGTGAAGATTCCCGATAATATCTACTTTAAAATTTAAAAAAATTAATTCAAAAGGGTACAATTACAGTAAAAGTAGTCTTACCTTGACGGGCTCTACCATGGTGCAGCCTAAAATATAGGACCATAGTGTAATCCCTGTGAGGGTAACGTGAGTATACTCTCTTAAGGTGGATGGAAGGGGACGCGAGAAAATGCCAGTGTGTTTTTCAGTTTTTATGGCAAAACATCTTTTCCTACCAAATAAATCAAATATTGCTTCAGTACAAACCTAGAGTTTAATTTTCTTCACATGTTGATATCAACAGCAAATTTTTTAAATGAAGAGGAAAAACTATCGTTAAATTCCAGGAAATCCCTTACAGATATTCAAGAATGTTGAATTACCACGTGAAGAAAATTAAACTCTATGCTTCTCCTGGAGAAATATTTTATTTATTTTGACAAAAAAGTTTTTTAAAACACTTAAAAAACACTTATCTTTTCTCTCGCGTCCCATACACTTACTACTTAAAAGATCCGACTGTACCTTCGTCTTTAGAAAACAGTGAACTACAACTGAATTGAAAAATAAATATTTTAAATTGAAAAGGTCTATTAAACTAACCCCAATTTTTTTGTTGTAAACTGAAGAATTCAGAAAACCGCACTTTGATACGTTTTCCGTAATCTTATATCTAATTTGCCAGTTAAGAGATAAGTTTTTAAGTAAATTGCAAGATGTAGAGCGGTGTAGTATCATTATTATAGCTAATACAATAATAATTAATCTTCCTTGTTCTACTAAAATCGTTATGATCCACGCCGGTAATTTAATATTGACTTTAGTCCTGTTAATTTTCAAACCAAGCTGTTAATTTAATTCCAGCCCAAGTAGTTTAAATGATTAAAACCTAACCACTTGAACTTTATTCTCGCTGAAAACTAGATATAATTAAAATCCACCGCCGGTTCCTCAAGGTCTCTCTTGCAAGGTCTGTTGATTGTAAGTAGACAAATTATTTCAGCTGAACGACTGAAAGTTAAAAAAGGTTTTTTTTTAAAAAAAAGTAGGGTTTAAAGAAGTTAAGTTTGGTGGAGAACCTTTTCACTAACTTTTAACTTTGGTTGATAAAACTTACAACATTTTTGCTTCGCACTTTTTGATTACCTGTAAGTTTAAGAGTATGAACTTAAATTCTTTGAACTCGTCGTTTAGTAAGTTGTATAAGTGTAAGATATTTTTATAATTATCTTGACGGGTGAACGAAACAAACATTGACGAAACTGCGGGATGTTTTTGAGCAAACGCACGTAGAAAATACTTCAATAAGGGGAAACCCGATTCGGTGGTCGCGCTACTCTCGTGTTGGACTGGACTGCCGAAGATGGGGAGATCGGGGTTTGATCCTTGTCGGGTGTACTGTGGGTAGTGTTTAACTCTCCCTCCTCGCAAATTCGGGTGCACTTCCACTAAATTAAGCCTTCCTAATCCCTAACCCATTAGTATAATTAGTATATAGGCGTACAACCCAAACGGGTAGTAAGACGTGTTGCTAAACAAAAGGAGAAATGGTTTAGTCCTATTTTTATAAACTTGAACAAGCTCTACCTGATTCTGTGGTCGAATGATCTTCAAACCGTCACTCTCTAAAACTATTGGACTGCCAATAACGGGTAGAGAGCTTGGTTCAAATCCCGGTTAGGTGACTGATGGTAGTTTTCCCTAAATTAATTTCCACTCTCATCCCAAGAAAATATAAGTACACTTCCTCTATATTCAACCTTATATTTTTTACGAAAAATTTCAAAATTAAAAAAAAAACTATTGATTAATAAACTACTCGTGAAAGAATTTCCCTAAAAAAACAATTATATAGTATTATTTATCAGGTAAAACACTCCCCATGCAAGCATTTTAAACAAAATTGTTAAAGTCATTTTTGAAATATTTTAATTTTCAAAAATCTTTCATCAATTAACTATCTTAAACGAATTTTTTTTAGTAAGAATAAGTATACAATATTATTTGCCATGTCAAAAACTCACCTCATATCCATTTAAAAAAAAATCGTTTGGCTATTTTTGAAAATAATAATAATAATTCAAAATGACCGGTAAAAACAACCTTAATTTGAGAGATAGAATCGAAATTTAAGAAAAACTTCCTCAGGTGAATTTAAAATATGACAGCTAAATATCAAGTTTGAACAAAATCCACCAAACCGTTTCGGTTGTAACCCCGGGGACAAAAATACAGAATTTTAAGAACATTTTGGTTCGCTGAGGGAGAGGGCAGGCATACACATAAAACGTCAACATTCATCATTATCTCGAGGATGAACGTTTTCACGGTTACAATACTTTCTCTATACGATAAAGTAATCAAATTACTGTTAATAGCGTGTATTTAACCTTGTATACTCCTATGTTACGGGCAAATACCGAATTCAAGTCAGATCGCTATCTGTCCAAATAAATTATGAAAACATATAGATGCTCATTTGTTGGTGCGCGGAATAAAGGAATTACACTTTGATTCTCATTTCATGCCGTTTGCGTCGCATTTAAATTGTCTTACTTGGGCATTTCTGCTTGAAAGAACATCGACCATTCTGCTTACTTCCGCTGAGACTTATTTCTTTATTTGGAATGTCCTCATCACTTCTAAAACCAGCCCCAGAATATTCTTTGCCTTTTCGTAAGCATTGACTCATTCTAATACGAGACACGAATAGAAACATGTGACGAAATTTTTTGATACTGACGTGTTCAGAGTGAATGAAATGCGCGTACGTATGAGGTATATTTTCAGAGTTATTATTATTATTATTAATATTATTATTATTAGCACCGCGTCTTACTACCCATTCGGGTTATACACACTTACGCTAATGTGTAATGGTAGGGTGATTGTGAGATGAAATGGAGGACCTACGGTTTAACGTCGAATCCGAACCACGGTGGAGGCCTGGCATTCCCCACATTCACAAGATGTCTTGTCAGAGGTGAAGGAAGGGTTTGGTAATCAGATAAATCTGTGCCGGGACCGAGGATTGAACCCCGACCGCCAGCACAGAAATCCGACACCTTACCCCTAGACCACCAGGTCACCGACCAGAGTTACTATTACCCTTGAATCTGAATAAAGCGAGAAATCAATCCGTCAATAAAATATAAAAACATGTTAGACATAATAGTGTTTTATAAAAAAAATACATTAATTTCTGTATAAGTAAAGAGAGTGCGTAAAATAATATTATAGTTTCATAGTTATAATAATGATGTATTATAGTATATCCATCCCTGATAACCGTGTGCAGAAATAAGTTATTCGCGATTTACCCGGTGTTAAATGGTCACATCGCGATTTGTCCGGCCTCATCCCGATATGCAAAGGCAAATAGAGCTTTGCCCGAACCTGGTAGTCACATCGAGATCTGCCCGGGCAAATCGTGATCGGCCCCATTTCGGCTTTTGCTCTTAGCATATACATACAATAACTTTTCTCTAGGGCGCCAATCTCGTGTTAGACTGGTCTGATGAAGACGGGAGATCGGTGTTCGAATCCTGGTCATATGGTGGGTTTTTCCTAAAGGGCTTCCCTCTTTCCTTACACGCAAATGCTGGTATATTACCTCTAAAATGTTTCTTACTCAACCCTACCCCATTGGAGTAATTATAATGTATGCGTATATCCTGAACAGATAGTAAGATATGGGGAGAAAAAAAACCTTTCCTACCCGTACAGTACACAAAAATTCTGAGGCGTTAAGCTCACATTAAACTGAATTATCTGTGACGCATAGGTCAAGGTTCGACTCTTGAGCAGGATGCATTTGATAACGTTAAATCACTTATGTAAAAAATTTATGATTTTACTCTTCCCTCAGTAAAGTAAATACTGGTTCATTTATTCTATGTTACTTCTCAACCTTCAACTACTTAAATTAAATCAAATCGTTAATGACATGGATTCTGAACGTACTGATAAACAAACTAATAACTTCCTTCTTTTAATTTGAGCGGTTTTGTTATCTTACTTACGACAAATACTTTTCCCTCATTATATAATATTGATTGTGTTTAATTTACGCTGGATTGTAACTGTACATATTAATTTAAATCGGATGGTCTTTTTTTGACGGCTATAGAAGTTTTTACTAGAACCGCGTCTTACTTACCGTTAATAAATACACTAATTTAAAGGAAATGCACTAGTATTTGCGTGTAGGGAGAGTGAATTTTTAAAAATGAAAACCACTATCAGTACACCCGACCGGGATCGAACCCTGATCTCCCCGTCCGAGGAAGTCTAGTCCAGCACGAGTGTAACGCGCTAGACCACGCGGCCACCAAAACGGATAGTTATAGAAGTTACTAAAACTATGACTATAAAGTATTATTCAGATCTTCAGGTAAATAATTATACAGGTGTAAAAGGGAAGGGGGGGGGGGGGGGGGGGAAGACCAGTATTTCCACGTGTTGAGCTTGGGGTCGGTGAGTCGGAATGATGGCGCCACGAGACTTCAAATAATGGCCCTGTATGCACCTGGGTGGTAGGCAACTCATGCAGCACTCCACGCAAACCAACACAGACATCCCCACTACTCCTTCCCCTGAGACACGATGGTAAATGTTCTCCTTGTCCTAGTCATATTTAACACTCCACTCCACTCGTTATGCGCCAAGTGTTAATGAGCTGTCAACTCCCCAGGTGCATACAGCGGCAACTTTGATGTCTCCAACATATAAAGTTGCTGAATGGAGATACTTGTCTTGTCACCCCTTACAACCTGTATAATCTTTTACCCGTATATTTGAATACTCCTGTATATTCATATACCAAGTCACGTGATCTTCAATTGTATAACAAGAACGGGTAATAAAACGCGGTGCTAAGAAATGTGAGATCTTCATCTGTCACATTATAACATAATATATAATATCAATGAAAATGTTACTAATGTTTCCCGCTAAGAATAGGCGTGGATTTTCTAAAAGGTGTTCAAAATGCCCATTCGTAAGAAAACCATGGTATAAATTGTACAATTATTTTATAGTCAGAGATTTTTGCCCTTTAGTTTTTTTTTTTTAATAAACAAACTAATACTAGATGGCATCGTTTTTATTCATCAACAGTTGCGTAGTGTCCAAATTACCTTTCCTGTTTACCAATAACGTATTTTGATATTAATTAAAATTGTGCTAATCAATATATGTTTTTTACTACCGTAATATTTTCAAAGGGCCAAACACTAGATACGAATGTACCACAAGGTGCTCCTATAGACCTAGAATATGACCCCCACCTCTAACCCCTTTTTTCCCCATTCTCCCCCCACATGTGTTCAACGAGATGCTTACATTTGATTAAAAAAATTTATACAAAATAATCTTATTATTAAACATGTGAATAAAAATTTATTTTCACTCAATAATAATTGTTTATGGAACAATTTTCTTTTTTAATATTCCCAACTATTTAAATTTAACATTTTCAAGAGTTTTTAATAAAGGCATAAACAAAATAAATGTATAATTCATGACTATGTTTATATTCTCATGTGAATTCATGCAGTCAATTGTAGTAATTGCAGTAATTGGTAAATTGTCTTCATATATATTTTTAAACCTTTCGATATAAAGGCGTTTATTTTATTAGAACTATCGCGTAACCAGGAATATTAACACTCAAATAATTAAACAGCGCATATTCACCTAAATATTCAAATGCATAAAGACAATTTTGAAAAGAAAAAACTACCCCGACCATTTTAATTAAATATCTCGAAAGGACAGAGAGAGCCTCTTAGAATTTGTCGACGACAAAACGGCACACGGGTGTACATTTGTCGACCTACATTGAAGTGAATTGGGAAGCTTCCCGGAATTCACAGAGTTGAGTAGCGAACCATCGAAATAAGGAATGTTTAGAGGAATTGCGAACTCTCGAACGATACACTCGTGAAAAAACCTAGGAATGTTTCGTGTGAAGTGCATATATTCGAGTGATTCATTTTATCCTTTATTAATTGCATATTCAAGAGCAGTGTGAGATGTCAAGCATATTCAAGAGCATTGTGAGATGTCAAGCATATTCAAGGGCAGTGTGAGATGTCAAGCATATTCAAGAGCAGTGTGGGATGTCAAGCATATTCAAGAGCAGTGTGGGATGTCAAGCATATCAAGAGCAGTATGAGCTGTCATGCATATTCAAGAGCATGTGGGATGTCAAGCATATTCAAGAGCAGTGTGGGATGTCAAGCATATTCAAGAGCATTGTGAGATGTCAAGCATATTCAAGGCAGTGTGAGATGTCAAGCATATTCAAGAGCAGTGTGGGATGTCAAGCATATTCAAGAGCAGTGTGGGATGTCAAGCATATTCAAGAGCATATGAGCTGCCATGCATATTCAAGAGCAGTGTGGATGTCAAGCATATTCAAGGGCAGTATGCGCTGTCAAGCATATTCAAGAGCAGTGTGGATGTCAAGCATATTCAAGAGCAGTGTGGGAATGCCAGGCCTCCACCGTGGTTCGGATTCCACGTTAAACAGTAGGTCCTCCATTTCATCTCACAATCACCTACCATTACACATTAGCGTAAGTGCGTATAACCCTGAAAGGGTATAATAATACTATATAATAATAATAATAATAAGACATTGGAGTCAAGCATATTCAAGAGATGGGATTCAAGCAATTCAAGAGCAGTGTGGGATGTAGCATAGCTACGTATCAACTAAGACTAAGACACACCACACAGATACACTAGTAAAGGCATCAGTCTAGTGTAGTCTGATTTTTTCAATGATGGGAAGGTATGGGTTTGAGTCCCAACTTGGTGCACTGAGAATGTTTTCCTTTAAATTTTCCCTTCCTCGTTTCTACTCTACTAGTGTAGATTATGGTATTTAGTGATATGTGATGATCTTTTTTATATTATGTTTCTGCAACAATGTATATTATTTTGTATCCACATATCTGAATTTTTTAAAGATAAAATCTCAACTTTTATGTACCTAATGGAGCGAGAAATCTGTGCAGTACATCATACAATTTATTTTAAATTTGATATTCAATAATACATATCATATATTACATAAATATATGGTTAATATAAACACATAAAATAAAATCCACGCCATCAGATTTTTTTTACAAATTATTGAATTTGTTTGAAAACAACTTTTATTTTCTGTAAGGAGTTTAAACATATTTTAAAATTAGTTCAAACGCACATAGCAACATTGCTTCAATATTTTAGTACGTGTAACATTTAATATCTAGCCTGTAAGAATTATATATCCCCGTGCAACTGTGCCCAGTAATGTTAAAAAAAAAACCATCGATTTAATGCTCATGTGAAATTACCAATCTCTACCATATTATCTGGTACATTTTAAGCTCTCTTTTTCTTGTCTGGACACGAAAACCTTATTTTTCATTTCGTTTATTTGAATGTTTTGTTACAAACGGTCCTTTATATATATATTTGAACATCAATGTCTTTGTGTTAGTATTATTACCGGCACTCTTTGTAATCAAGCCGGTTCTCACAAACAACTTTTATCAAACTGGAGAGGAGAAAAGAATATGATGAATGCTACAAAACAATAAGAAATAAGACGAGGTGGCATGTCCTACTAACCCCATTGCACCATCTAATCTTCTCACCATATTTCCGCAATTTAAAAACAATACATCCGATCAAGACAGCGACGTGCAAAGAACTGACTGAGCCAACACAAGTTCGAGCGGTAACCGCTAGAGGTCGCGGAGTGATAGAACATTCCAAAGTGTTTGAGAAGCGAAGTGATTCCAGTTCTAGTTCATCGAAGAAGATTACCGAACATTCTCAGAGCTTCATTATCATGTGTTTGTCATGCGTATCCCCTCCCTCGTGACTCTATTATTTTCTTCACACCTTGTTCCTCGTCTTCCCCTTTCTCTGGGTCTAAGCTTATATAATGCCAGTATGTTGCCATTACCGGCATTCTTGGATTTGACTCTTGGTAGAGGGGAACGTAGTCTTGGCTGCGTATTATTAAAAATGCAAGGGAAATTTATTGTTTCGGCTTAGATAATTTTAAATATGTAACTTTTCAAAACTCTTCTTTCGGTTTATTAGTTTTATTTTTTTGTAATTTAAAATACTCTTGTAGGGGAGATTGAATTTAAATTTGATTATGGTTAATGTTAAAAGGTTGTCCAAAGACTATTATAATGAACATTGAAATTATAACTGAGATAGTTATATATCGATAGTTAAATATTGCTATACGAATTATCTTTGGTCTGGAGATAGATAGATAAACTATTTTCTAGTAAGATCATATATTTAATTCATTTTGTTTAATAATAATACTTTTTGTAAATCTCTACAAATATTGATCTATTATGGTAGGTATTAACTTAATATTGAAAATATTATTGCGAGTAATCTAGATTTTTCTTTATTATTTATTCGTTAGGGATGTTTAGTCTTCTTGAAAGATTAATGAATTAAGTTTATTTTGGTAATAACTGAAGCTAAATGCCTCACTATATCTTGATCTTGTTAATAACCCATTCAGATTCATTTTATATCTGTATCTAATTGCGATAGTTTGAAATATCAATTACTCTCATGGTTATATTTAGCTTAGCATATCATTTTAGTAATTTTGTAAGTAGAGTTGTGTTCTTGGAGAAGAAGAGTTTAATTATTTTTGGACTATATCATATTGTTTTGTGAGTAGGTTATCTGAAAACCTCATACGTGTTAAATTTATTAAATTTTAATTTAAGTTTACTAATGTTAATGAGGACAGTAATTTTAAATGACCTTTGATATTAACTTTAATCATATAACCTTTAATATATTCATAAGATACGTATATTGTATTTAATTTTTGTACCATCATACATGGTTTTCATCTCTTTTGATATATATATATTTATAATAAAATATATATATATAATAAATAAACATTTAAAATTGGTTTCTAGTTTTTTCCTTTATTATGATAAATTGCTTTCGCGTATTATGAGTAACCTTAGGTTATATATTTATGAGTTTCTTTGAGGTTTTTAAAATGAGGGGAACAAAGGACGACCGTCTTGTAACAGTTTCCGCAACCGGGTGAATTGCATATGTCTGAGTAACAGAAGTCTGTTATCAGACTATTGTAACTGATTTCACTCAAACGACTCACTCTGTTTAATTTTATTTTTATATTTGGGCCTTCTGCATCATTGGTTAGTAAAGAGGTTTCACGTTTATAAATAGTTCGAATTGTTCCACCCACTTGAGTAGATATAGTATAGAACCTTTTTGAGAATGGCAGTTATGAAGATTAAAATTTTTTTATAACAATCTTCAACAATCTTAACATTTTATGGCTAGATCTTTATCATCTAACTTAATATGATATCTGTGACATCTCACGTGAAACGACATTGAAATATAACTTATTTTACCTTTTTATTGGAATACGTAAATTGTGAAACTCGATATACAATGTTTTGGGCATTTCTGTGCATCCTATTTTTCGCGAAACATACTTATAAAAATAATAATTTATAGACCCTCATCGGTGGTCGCGTGGTCTAACGCGCTACTCTCACAGTGGACTAGACTGTAGATGGCGGGGAAATCGAGGTTAGAATTTTGGTCGGATGTACTGAGGATGGTTTTTACAAAATGGTTTCCCACCCTCCCTCCCACGCAAATTTGGGTACACTTCCTAGAAATATAACTTGGCTAATCCCTAAAATCATTAGCGTAATTAGTATATAAGCGTATAAACCGAACAGGTACTAAGACGTGGGGCTATAAAAAATTATAATGTTTTATAAAAATAACGGACCATATTTTAAACTAATACTAGGTTTCTGGACGTCTACAATTATTCGTCTCAAAGTTCCAGTATTCAGCCTCCTTTATCGATAAACTCTTAAGCACATTTTAATACACGGCCTATTTAAAATCCTCATCTATTTATTTCTTCTATCAGAGTTTCCCTGGATCTATGTACATTTTTCAATTGTTTGTTTGAGGTAAATTCCTTTATTGCTATTTGTATTTTTTTTCTTCTTATTTCTCAATTATTATTTTTTTGTATGAGCGTGATGATATTTCTACTTCCCTTAAACTTTGTTATAATTTCTCGGTGGTTTGACTTTCTTTAAGCTTTTTCTATCGAAAACTTCAAAACCATGTTTTATCTTGTCTACCCACTTTCTTTGTAACTAGAATTTTTTTTCTCATTTATTTGTATCAACCTGCTTGCTTTTATTCGTGTTCATTCCTTACCTTAATCTTTTTATGCAAATCATCTTACCTTTTTTCTTTTGTTATTTATCTTTATCTCGCCATAATATTATTTACTATCTAGCTTGTTTATGCGATATTCTACTTTCTGTTTTCTTGCTATCCCTCTTGTCTTTGTTATTTCTCTTTATTTCTTCAACGCATTATTTACTACACATCTATCCTCTGATCTTCTCTGCCTAATGTTTTCCTGCTAACCCTATTGCCTTTGTTTCTATCTTTATCATTTTAATATTATTTACTATCCCTCTTGTCTGTGTGTTTATCTACCTCCAATTTTGTTTTTCTTTCTTTCTTTATATTTTTTTACCTTACACTTAGCTTCTTTTCTTCTCTATATTCGGTTTCTCGTCACCCCCTGCTTTTATTTCTCCTTCATGATGTCTTTGTTTAGTTTATTACTGACTTAATTAAATCTCCTATCCCCACCTGCAGTCGACCTATCTTTTCTTTCTTTAAACCTCTACGTGATTCTTCTACTGCCTTTACTTGTGTACCCAGTTTCGATCTATATTCCTACTTCCTCTGTTCTTACATTATTTAATCTTAGTTCCTCTGTTTATTCTGCTCCCACGGTTGGTGACCTGGTGGTCTAGGGGTAAGGTGTCAGACTTCTGTGCTGGCGGCCGGGTTCAATCCTCGGTCCCAGCACAGATTTATCTGATTTCCAAACCCTTCCTTCACCTCTGACAAGACATCTTGTGAATGTGGGAATGCCAGGCCTCCACCGTGGTTCGGATTCCACGTTAAACTGTAAGTCCTCCATTTCATCTCACAATCACCCTACCATTACACATTAGCGTAAGTGCGTATAACCCGAACGGGTAGTAAGACGCGGTGCTAATAATAATAATGCTCCCACGGTTGTTATTAATACCTCTCCTAATGCCAGGATCGCTTTAAAGTCAAGTCTTTCTCATAGGAACTTGCCCAACTCTTGACTAGAGAGGCTCTCATATCTTCACTTGTAATTAATTACTCTCCAATCGTCCCTTAATTAGTAGGTCTAATACCTCGTATTTCCTCGTTCGTTTGTGTCGTGTTGTCTGATTGTGAAAATTCTGTTCTATTCGGAATATCCGCATATTTAAACTGATATGGATACATTGAGTAAAGTGTAACATCTTTTCCCACCAAAGAGCATAATGATCATTACCTAGAATGACATTAAAATATAATATTAGCTTATATCTCGGGAAAATATTAGACTTATAAAAAATATATGTTTCAGATCAAAGTTTTTTACTTTAATATTCCTACAACTTTGCAATGATAGTTCATCTGTGGAAACCAAATATAGCAAGTTTTAACCCGATTGGTAAAATGGTTTAAGCTCTAGGCCGAGATGCAAACACAGAAACAGACAGCACCGGGTTCGAGGAGTCATGAAACGTCTACATCCATACATATTTCTAATATGAATTTTTTTTATCGATCATCAATGAAAAGTGACCGGAACAAGTAAACAAAATTGACTAAAGGTGATCATATAATGTTTAAAAGTGGCCATAGCTCGACAAAAATGTGTGCATATACTTGAGAAAAAAAAAGTTGAGATCAACTTGTAAAAATAACTAAAAAATAAATCTGTATGATATGTTAAGTTTTATAAATCAAATAGTGATATTAATAAAGACTTTTTAATTTTAATGTTCTTTTAACTGTTGTTGGTTTCTTGTATTGATTTTTGCTCTTTTTATTTTAGGTATAAGTGGCTAGTACTTGTTTGCAAAGCCTTATGTTCCGAAAATCAATAGGGAATATATTAACATTAAAATGGAGAAAGAGCTGTAAATTAAAGTTCGCCCCTTCGAGGTACGAACCTTTATCCCCTTATAGTTAAATAAGACTAGAAGAGCCTGATAATTAATCCGTAAACTCATCGATGATGTTAATCTTATTTCCGAATATAAGCAATTTCCGGAATTATATTCTGTCAGTTTCGACTATAAAAATGTCTTAACATATGTTTTTCTTAATAATAATCCAGAATAATTGTACCACAAGTAAGATGCGAGCTCTAAACCTCTATTTTTCAACGTGAACAAGTAAAAAAAGAAAGCAAAAAGATGTAAAAGAAGAAGCGCGCAATGAAAGTGTAACAAACCACTTTGTCGCATGTTAATGTGAGAGATTTCTGCGCCTCGCAATTATACTACGTGCAGGTTTAATTAAACTTTAATTAGGTTTACATTTATATTAGACTTTATTTTGATCTTGTGTGCATTTCTTGAAAGAATTAAATGCTATATCTTATTGGTAAATATTTAACCTAATACTTGCAAGTACTATAGTACCACGACCCGTAAACAGAGAAAACTAGGATTGTATCAGCTTCATTGTACTTGATAACCACATGTTAGATAATAATTGTTTCTTCGTTGAGAAATTGAATTATTCTATTAAGAAAGATAATTACATTTTCAAAAATGAAGATAAAACAGTGTGTAATGATTATAGTGGTCACTACTAACAACCTGTTATACAATTTTATCTAACATAATTTAATTAGATTGAAGCCATATGCATGAGAAAATGATTGGGGATCATCAAAATGTGGATTTAGACGAAATAGATAAACAACATATCAGATTTTTACTACTCGGTAAATATATATGAAAAAAAAAGTGGGAATACAGTTAATATTATTATACATAGATTTCAAAAAGTTATATGATTCAGTTAAAAGAAACAACTTAGATTACATTTTAGTTAAGTTTGGGATACCCAAAGAACTTGTCGAGCCGATACGCGTGTCAGGGCTGGATGTCACTTATTAGACAGTTTTTTAAATACATAATTGGTTGAAACAAGGAGATGATGCACTTTACATATTACTTTTTAATGTAGCCTTTAGAGTATGATATTAGGGTAATACAATAGAGTAGGAAAGCTTGACATTAAACGGTACAGTTGCAGCTATTAAGAAAAGCGGATGATTTAGTTTTATTGGGCAATAGTAAGGAAGCTGTTGCAAGAAATGCAGACCTTTTATTAGAGACTAGTTAATAGGTCTAGAAGTGAACGCTGTAAATATGATCACACAGAGAACACAGATTGGGGTCGATAATTTAGAGATTACTTCGAACAACATATCATTTGACATGGTTAATGAGTTAAAATAGTTAAGTAAAATTTTAATAAGCAATAACGATATTAGTTTGGAAATTAGGTAAGCATACCGTATGTAAATTCTATTACTGGGTCAGTAAGTTGTCATCTCTCCTACTATTGTCATGGAATGTAAAACTTAGAATATACACCAAAAAAAAACTTTACTGGTTGTTATCTTTGGGCGTGAAACGTGGTCTCTTACCTTACATAGCAAAAACAAATTTAGGATGTTCGAAAACAAGGTGCTTAAGACGATATTTGATCCAAAAGAGATGAGGTTACTAGGGAGGGGAGGAGGTCACACAATGATGACTTACATACCCTATACTCATAACAAGACATTGTTAGGATAATCAAATCTCGTAGATTACGGTGGGTGGGACACGCAGTGCGAATGGAAAATCTAGAACCTTGTTCAGGGTACTGACCGGTAAACCCATTGAAGAACTATAGCTATAGAGGAAACTTATAATGACCCAAGAATAGATAATAGTGACTGGATAGAACTACTCAAGAAGATAAGTGTATAAGTGGACTTGGATGAACTCAGATACGGATAGGTGTAATAAAGGGATGATAGACTGTCAGATGGATAGAGTGTATAAGGTGGACTTGGATAGAACTAGCTCAAGATGGATAGGTAATAAAGTGGATGTAGAGCTACTCAGATACGTAGGTAATAGGGACTGGATAGAACTAGCTCAAGATATGGATAGGTGACATAATTTTCTAAGTTTGGCAATGAGCTTTCAAGTCCCTAGCGATATAGAATAGGTAAGTAAGAAAGATAATGCACTGTCTTAGTTAATATACACCACACTAACGTGAACTATTATGAGCTTTTTAGTATTCTGGTTTAATTCCGCACTAATAACATTTAAAAGGATTGCGGTCATTAGTTTCAGCAAATATGTGAAAAACATTTTTACTAACTTCAGATGATCAACCTATTTCCATATTCCCTCTATAATTAAAATAAAGGCCAAAAATAATTTGCAAAACCAAAAGTTTTGTTGCATCTTTGTTTTTTGGTTTGTATTTACATTTAAAAAAATCCTGCTATAGTTCTTACAAACACACATACCAACAGATACCAACGAACAACGACACGGGGTACACAACTTTTACGTTTTTGACTTCATTATGAAGTTCGATTGAAGATAAACTTTTAAAATATATAGATCTCAGTCTTATCTTTTATAAAATATAAACTTTTATGTGAGTTCCAACATTAATATCCGCAATTAAACTTATTTTACTGATGCACATCGGCGAAAATGGAATTACTGAGAATAAAGCACACGCATTTTGTTTTTGCACCGCGTCTTACTAACTGTTTAGGTTATAAGTATATATACTTATTATGTTAATAGATTAGTGGCAGGTAAGTTTTAAGATAGAGGAAGTTCACTCGCATTTGCCTGGAGGGAGAGTTGAAAACCATCAGTACACCCTACCAGGATTACAAACCAGATCTTTATGTCATCTACAGCATAGTATATTATGAGAGTGACGCCTTAAACCATGCGTACACCATAGAAAATTGCACACACCTCTATTTACTCTGAAACGTATTGTTAGGGGTGTACAATGCATACACTTATCTGTAATACAATATAATTATATCATCGTTTGTGACATTTATTTGCAAAATATTATTTATTTATTTATATTTAGCACCGCGTCTTACTACTCGTTCGGGTTATACGCTTTAAGTACTAAATACGCTAATGGATTAGGAATTGGGAAGGTTGAATTAGAGGAAGTGAACCCGCATTTGCGTGGAGGGAGAGTGGAAAACCATTTAGAAAAAACCACCCCCAGTTCACCAGACCGAGATTCGAACCGCGATCTCCCCGTCCTCAGCAGTCGAGCTTAACACGACAAGCGCGTTAGCCAACTACGCCACCGAGGCGGGTTATATATTATTGAAGTTTGTGATTTTGAAATAGATATATAAAATCAGTATATACCAAGGCCAACAATAAAATAAACCATACATATAGTAATGACCCACAATCTAATTTCTCCTGTGACGTATTGTGATGGCTTATATTTCTCTCCCCATCTAAAACAATCACTTCTGCTTCCACGCACACGCGCGCAACGCAAGACAAGAGCAGTTTTTAGCGGTTCTTTCACACTACGCGACCAAAACATATTTAATCGACACATTGTATCGGAGATTCCATTGGGAGAACGAAATTCCAGCTATTGGTTGAATGGTGACAGATCCCCACAAAAATGTACAGTTGACTGAATACACCACTGAAAAGATTAAAAAATATATATGGATATAAATATGTTACATCATATCATAAGCGTAATGTTTTATGTGTGCGTGTTTCAAAACTAAATATTATAGAGCAACGTGTTTCAACCAGTGCTCTGCGAGATTTTAGGGGGAAGATAAAAAAAAAGTGAGGAAATTTTGAGGAATAGAAATACATCTTTTTAAATCTAGAGACATACTTTTTTTTTACCAAGTGCAACCTTACTTGTGCTGTTAATTTGGTTGAAATGATAATGATTAATCAACCATTAATAAACAGGCCTAAGAACTAGTGTTTAATAATTTACTTCCAACATCCATTTAAGTTGGGATAGAAGGTAAATCGAACTAAGATACATATTTTTTGCAGTTTTTTTTTTTAAATCTTTTGGTCCAAAATAAATCAAATATTGTTTCAGTAGATAAGTTTATTTCTATTTTCTATATATTTTAATATCAACAGTTGTTGAATATTTATCACGTAGCCTATATAATGGTACTTGAACCACTCTCATTCCTTTGATTAAGAAAGTTTATGTTCATACATTACCATGGTAAATATTCAACACATACTTACATTAATATGTGTAGAAGTTTAACACCTAAAAGTCTCAACTGAAGTAATATTATATTAATTTTAACCAAAAATGTGTTTACGGACCTTAACTAGCTTTCCCTTCCATCCCCCACCTCAGTGTTTTGGTAATAACTCTCTATCCCATTTTTACATTTATTACCCACTTCGGTGGCCGCATGGGTCAAGGAATCACTCTTTCAGTAGACAAGACGGCCAATGACGGAGAGCTTGAAGTCCGAATCTCATTCGGGTGAATTAACTTGTTTGTTCTTTTCAAAATGGTTTTTCACTATCCCTCCACTCAAATTCAGGCACTTTTCCTCTAATTTTAACCTTCCTCATTCTTAAAACCATCAGCGTCGTTAGTACATAAGTTTATAAAGGATAATAAGATGCGGTACTAAAATAAAAATGTTCATACTGTTCTCTATTCTAGCATTCACTTTCATCCATTATAAACAATAATTTAATTATTTATTTGAGGTATTTAGTGTGCACTTTCTGAACCGACTGATCATATCAGCACACGAGAATTTCTATGAGCGAGAGTGAAAGGGTCTTTCAATTTTGCAAGTAAAGGTATTTTCATATACCTTCCAGGTTTCTTTTCCATGCCACAATTGACATGGAGCCGACTACTTTACCTCCCCTCCGAAGGAAGTTGTGCTACGGATATTTATCTCTCAAGAAAATCTGTTAGCCCTGGATGGGTTTGAACCCATGAAAAAACAATGTTATGATAATTATGTTAATTATTATTAATACAGTTGAAGATTTAATTAAATTCAATCTTACTGATAATTTACGGAATGTAATGTCAATACTGGATGTTATTTTAACCTGTTGGGTCCCAATGCTGGTATAAAAACATTACTTGAACACATTCACATTTACAAGTAGAGTAGAAATCTCTCTCTAAAATATACAAAGAGCATCTGATTAATAATTTACCATCTTGATTTGACGCAAACTTAGAGACTTAATTTTGTTATAAATCATAGAGAGCTCCAAGATAGTTTAAAGCTCATACATGTTCTAAATTTATCTCACTCCTCGTAGTTTAAACTGAAATGTCAACTCATGGAATTGTAACGTCAACATAAGTTACTCTAGTTGAGGTTCATAAACTTTTTAATGACTTTTTTGGTTGTAAACTAAGATTATTTAACGTTGTGTTTTGTTTTCAGCGGAAGATGTTACTAGATTATTAACTTATTGCGTTGTGTTTTGTTTACTTAATCGTCTTGGCTATAAGCGCATTTAATAAATAATGTTTATATGGTAGGGATAATTTAATCTATGATTTTAGAGACAATACACCCGAACGTTCGTGGAGGTAGAGTGCGAAGAAATTTAAGAAAATCAACCAGGCTGCAATTCTAACCCTTACCTCCCCGTCCCCAACAAGTCATTCTAGACGAGTCTGACATGTAGGCCGCGTGTCCACAGATGTGTGTTGGTAAATACATATCTACGTGGATATTTTTACATGTAAATATGACCATATAGGCCCAAATGTTAGTTAATTTATATGTGGATATGTATATAAATAATAAATATATATTATTTACAGAGTAAATATATATATTGTATGTATACATATTTATTTTTGTGTGTATAAAGTTGTCTAAGTAAACACTCAAATTTATGAGTTATCGTTTAACATTTATTTTCAACCCATATTTATTTTAAATTCACTCTGCCACTTATTAAGAAATCTGTCTAAATTAACAAACCATAGAATGGAATTGATCCAGGGCCATCAGAGTCGAAGCCGGATGATTTAATGAAATTCCTTGGCTGCAACAAGCATGAGCGTAGAACCGATTAACAAAACGAATGAGGAAAGATTCCATTTCGCTTTTATTCCTGACCGTGCAAAACACGGGAAGAGTTTCAGAAAACATTCGAAGAGTACAGAGAAAAAAGGGGAAAAGTCGCATTATAACACATTTTCTGGGACAAAGATTTATATTACTCAAACCCCATGAGAACCTCAGCAAATACTATTTTTTGTTTTTTTTATATTAATCTAGATATGTCGCAGACCTCTTAAAACTATTAGTCTAAAGTATATTATAAATATATCATGATTGTCTAACTGTGGATTCAAACGTTCGCCGAAAAACTAGTATAGAACAGAAACGTAGTCACGTGACGAACTCTAAGCCAATCACAAGATTTCCGCCTTATCGAAGCGAGCTGTTCCGCTAAAGTTCAACTCATATCTACTTTGTCCGCTCTGTCTGATATGTTCGGCATAGGAGAGACAATCAAATCTCAAACTCAACCATCTCTAATCAGTGCGCATGTGCATTTGACAACGCATGCGCTGTAGTAGATTCTGTTTTTTATTTTCGGCGGACGTGTGAATCAGGCTTAATAAATGGCAGCACTAACTACATTTGAGTTAAAATTGGACTTTCTGCCTTTTTCCTGAGTACCCCTTAATTTGTTATTTTCAAGTAATAGATAAAAAGAAAATTGGAAAGGAAGTAATTCTGTGGAAAGATTGACACGACTGTTGTTTATTGGGTTTTTTTTTTTTTTGTAAGGTGTGCCGTGATCCTTGAAATAGATGAACTAAATTGATTATCTGGATGCTGTTTTTCCCCCACCATGATGAGGGAATTTTATTGGTCGAGGATAAATATGGTCTGTTTATTTGTAGATTTAATCTCCCTGACTCGCCTCTGTGTGATCGCGGGATGTTTAGTGCTCGTCTAGTCAGATTTTCCTGGTGATAGTAAGGTTGGGGTTCAAATACCGGTCGAATAAACTGAGATTTTTTTTTCTGCTGAGAGAACTTTGGTACATTTCTTCTAATTTCTACCTTTCTCATAATGTCCCAATTATTTTTTCCCTCTTAAATCCACCTTCCTCGTAATTACCCTAATACCAATCAAAAGTTACTTTTCCTCTTAATTATACATTTCTTATACACCTACCTTCTTCGTCTTCTCCTAACCTTCTAAAAACGTTCTCATTAATTTTCTTCCATTCTTCTCCTATCACTCCAAGCGAATGCGGGTAAATTTCTTCTAAACTATGCCTTCCTAATATTTACCCTAATTAACTATATCAACACGGTTATAAGAGGACGTAATATAAACTTATTTAAACCAGAACATATCACTTTTGACTTGAATAACTAACAGCAATAAAACATTTGACTAGAAATAAAGCCATTACTACCCATGATGGCTGTGAGGTTTAAGACGTCAGACTTGCAATATACTGGGTCACAGGTGACTGGGAGATCATGGTTCAAATCTTGGCAGGGTGTACTGCAGCAGGTGATTTCCCACGTGTAATTTATCAATGTACGGAGATCTTATTTTCTCTTTAAGCTAGTGAAAATGCACCTTCTTTAATTTAAACTTTTTCCCCCATATCTCATGGGTTAAGCAATTTTTAGCATGTTTTTTTACATAATATTAAAAACTTATCTGAATAGACGGAAAATTAAGCTCAAATAGGTTTATTTATTATATACATATACATTTTTATGTATATATATATATATATGTGCACATATATATTGGACCTATTTCGGGATATATTATATATATATATAATAGCCCATACAGGAATATGAAGGCCCAAATAGGTTTGTATACGGTCTGAACTAAGCCCAAATGGGTATATATATATAATATATATAGCCTGAGTTTGAACCAATGTGGCTTTGCTTTCAAATCATTCTTGGTATATATATATATATATATATAAAACATAACATTATATGCTGAAAATACATAAATCATTAGGCCGGTCTTAGCATAACGGTACCAAGAATGATTTGAAAGCAAAGACACATTGGTTCAAACCCAGGCTCTATATATATATATATTCTTGTTAGTTTGTATTTCATTGTAGAATTCAAAATCACATTCGATAAGAATCACTTAGGAAAGTTCATATATTTTCAGAGTACTTCTTTTACTAAGTTAAACTCTATAAGGTTTCTTTGGTAAGCTTTTAAGAGCTGTTCCAATATTTGTTGACAGATTTCTTATTTTGTAAGCCCCATAGACATTTTTTTTCTTCACATTAGTAAAGTATTACTCGACAAAAGTTCAAGTGGGAAACCCTGGCCCACATAATGTCCGGCAGTGAAAGAGAGAGAGAGAACGAGAGGAAAAAAGTTATAAGCTCCCTTAGACTTTTTTTTTAGCTAATAATTAAAAAAAATAAAAGGAAGAGAGGAAGGCTTAAGACAACTACATGCGAAGAATTACTTGGTACTCTGAGCTTGAGATAAGAAAGTTGATTGAAAATATTATTTTATTTGTAATACCTAGACAAGCCATTAATACATAATTTAATTAATATCTCTTTATTGTAATTCTTGTAGTTTGATTACAGTTTTTTTTGTGCAACTGATTTCTATATAAGATTAAATGGTACGGTACACATCACAGACTTTCTCTTAATTTTATCTCTGAAAATAAAGGTATGTTCTTAAAGCTCGTAAGATTTGTGAAACGAGGCTATGTACATTGTTGAAGAACCACTCCACTAGAAAGCATAAATGAAATAATATACGCTAGTACAGAAACGTTGAGAAAAGAGAAATATCATTGTCCACAAAAAAGCATGACAACATAATCAATAATTGTTTCCAACCCGTGGCCGAGTCAGTTTAGTAAAATGCCTCCATCTTCCTCTATACTTTCGCAGTTTCTCCTCCTTTAATTAATTCCATTCTTCTCCTCTCACTTGAATACTTTCGGTTATCTCCCACTCCCATCTCTTTCTTTGCTTCCCTTGCGGTCTTTTTCCTACAAACTTCATTATCATCATTTTATTTGGCATAATCTCTTTTTCCATCCTCATTACATGCCCATACCATCTTAGTCTTGCTTCCTCTACTATCTCACGTAAGCTCTGTACCCTAACTCTTTCCCGGATAACTTCATTCCTGATCTTGTTTCTCCTCGTGACAGCTAACATGTCCCTAAACAAACTTCATTCCCAAGGCCTTCCTCCACTTTCCTAGTCTCTCTTACATTCATTGTTCATGTTTTTTGCTGCATATGTGACAATGAGTACAAAGTACGCCCTGTACAACACTTCCTTACACTTCGAGGGTGCTTCTCCTCACTGTAGCAGTTCTCTTACACACCTATAGAACAACTCTCCCCGCTGTCCTCTTTTCATTAGATCCACTCTACTTCCACCTTTCACCTTAATCACGTTTCCAAGATATCTTACGTTCTGTAATTTTCTCAACTCTACTCCATTAAACTTTATAGCTTTACTAGGTCTTATCCTCTACCTTGTCATTACCATCACTTCACACTTGCCATGCTAAATTTAATTCCGCACGCTTTCACTTTCCCATTCCATTCATGTTTCCGTTCCTGTGCTTCATCTTCCTTCTCCCCAATACCATCAAGATATCAATAAATACCATGGGTTTCATTCTTTCTTACCCCAGTTTTCCTGCCACCATGTTCATGATTATTTCCATTACCATTATAAAAATTATTGGTGAGGGGGCAGTCTCCTACTACACTTCACTTTTTTTCTGGAACCACTGCGTCCTCCCCCTCTTCGTATTAACACAACTTATGTTATCCTCATACATGCTTTGCATTTTCATTTTAGCTCCTCTTCCCACTTTGGTCTCCTCCATCGCTTTCCAAACTTTGTTTCTATCTACGCAATCATTTTCCTTTTTAACATCCATAAATACCATTATCAAGTATTTACCATATTCATACCTTCTTTCCATCAGCTGTTGTACGGCAAAAATTAATTCTATAAATCCATGCTGTTCCAATTTTCACCTTCCTTTCGTTGTATATATTATTCTCTTTTCCAGTGTTGTGTTCTCATACATTTTTGTATATTGGAAAAATCAGCTTTATCCCCCTACACCTCCCCCTGTATCATTTATTGAAAATATGTATTATAACTCCCTTTTCCCAGTCTTCCGGTACCTTGTTATCCTCCCAAATCACTCTCAGCCCTCTGTATATACATTGTATACCTATGACACCTGCAGCTCTTATCATTTTTACAGTCGGTTCGTTCACACCTAGTACTTTTCTTTATTTCATCCTCTTTAATGGGTTCTCCATTCTTTTCCATGTGGGACATCCTTGCTCCTCTTCTGTTATTTCTTCCTGCTCCTCTGTTTCACTTTCATCCCTTTCTTTCCTCTTCTAAGTTGAACGTCTTCTCAAAATATTTCATCCATAGTTCCTTGTACTCCTCTCCTGTCTTTAACATTCTTCTTTCTTTATGCGCCATTGTAACTTGTTGTCTTTTCTCTCTCCTCCACTTTCTTACTTACCTATATAACACCTTATTGCTCCCATTCCAGCATTTCTGTCTATTTTTGTATCCAATAGTCCTGATTTCCCGTAACACTCGCTTCGCTCTTTTCTACTTCCTCCTAAATTCTTACTCTGTTTCCTCATTCCTATTCTTAAAACTCTTCTGAATGCTTTATTCTTCTCCTTCACTGCGTCTTTCACTCTGTCCTTCCACACACCTCCTCTGCAGCTCCCACCAAAATGTTCTTAAACTTTTCCCATGCAAACTCTACACTTTGAATTTCATTCTTGAGCATAGCAATCAATTTAAATAGTCTAAAGAGCTCCATAAAAACCTTCTATTTGCTTATAGTTCAGAAACTATTAATTTATAATATATATATGTTTCAAAAAATTATTTATATTTTTAATGAAACTAAAACTTTACAATGATAAGTTATTTAGTATCTCAAATAGTCGCGGAGATAAATGATCAAAATAGGAAATTAATGCTTATGTAAATTACTCTCAAAGTCATTTTCACTATAAAATTAAAATGTTCATGTTGTTTATAATATTAAAAAAACAATGAATGCCTAGATTTAAAAAATTGTTAGGAAAGATGTTTATAAAATCTATGTTTTCTCTTTTAGCCCTTCAATATTCTACTCTTAATTTTAGGGTTAGATAGTATCTAATTCCGAAAACCCTTCTAGGGAATATTATGAAACCCTTGCTAACAAGTTTTAGCCCGATTGGTAAAATGGTTTGCGCTTTAGGTAGAGATACAAATATACAGACTGACGGCATCGCGAAAACTACTTTTTTAGTTTTAGCGCATCATGAAACGTCGACATTTAAAAAAAATTTGAGCTTGATTTTTTTAAGATCACAATACTTCTCTCTCCAAAGGGGTCGAAAGAAAGTAAAAAGAGTCATTCCGTCTCTCTATCCTTATGCACGTGTATTTAATATGTATATTCCGTTCACGATAGGTTTTTACCTGGATGACAGTTCTAAAATCATATGTTTAGGTTTTGGGTTGCCAACACTTGTAAAAGATCACAGTTTTGTTATAAATGTAAAGATCTTTAATTATCTGTTATATATTACATTTAAAATAACGTAAACTTAAGTTTTCTCATACTATTTCAATTTTTAAAATAATTTATTTTTATCCAACTCGAAACAATATTTTAAACATAATTAAAAGTACTTATTTTTCGTTTTGGAACGTTACTGATTTTGTGTAATATAGTGGTGCACACATCAATATATTTTATTACGGGCATCGTATTTACTTAGAAAAGAGAAAATTGTTGTCATTTTTTTTACATACAATAAATGATTTTATGATTATTTTATCGTATTTTGAAATATTGAACTGAATAAAATATTTTCATCAACTGCGTGTCTGCATCATTGTAAACAACTTGTTTACCGTTAAATTCAATCATATGGTTTAAATTCGTCAGCCGCCATTTTAAAGCTATGTTCGTTAGAATTTTTTGTGAAAGTGGTGTTAATATATTTTTTAAGGGGAATAAAACTATAAATAAACTTTGTGTCCGACCTCAAATAAATATATAAATAATATTGGCCTAAATTACTGTGGTTAACTATCACCTTAATATATTACCATCTGTTTTCATTACAATCACCCAAAGTGATAGATGTCAGCTGTTGGCGTAGTGATATATTAGAGATTACTTCTAGTAACATTTCGAGCTGTCATCCAGGTAAACTTAGCTCGTGAATGAATTATACAGTCCGATGTTCATAGGAAGCCCGTTATTTGAAAACTGAAAACTCACAATGGCGAGTAAAAATATATATTACATGCATAGCTCATTTATTTGATAAATTAAAATTAAATTATACAGTAATCCATAAAGAAGAGTTATTGGAAGCTTTTGATAACTCTTAGAATATATTTATAATTAATTAATATAATAAGACATATTTCTAGAATGCCAAATTTTAGTGACTTTCAATCAATGCTGGTGGTTTAAACTGCAAAGTATGTTTCATATCAAAATCGGTGCCTATGTATATCTATGTATTCCTATGGGGTATAATAAGTTAGAAGAAAATATTAATAAAATAATTATTTTTTTACATCTCCATGAGCCCATACAGATTCAGACTGTAGCACTAAAAAAATATATAGGTACTCTTTCATTGACGGCTAAAATTGTATTTATTAAATTTTACTTTACTTATTTATAATAAGATATAATGAACGAATAAAATTCCCCCATAACATAAAGGTACTATTTTTTTTATTAAAACGTGTAATTACCCAATTTATTACTAATTTTTTTCGGATTTAATTATGTTTTATTTAATACATTTTTAGAACAGCACTACATCCGTAATATAGACTCATAAACAAATTGAGGCTACTTCAAATAAATCATGAAACATAAATGTTAGATTTCATAATTCACACTGACACTTTTAATTAAATTGTGTTTATTTATTGAAAGTATACTATCAAAGAGTAATATAAAAAACTTACTTAAATATAACAAGAGATCTTACATGGATTTAAAATAAATATTTTAAAATTTTCAATACTCTCATTTTGAAAAGGTTCGACCCATTTCGTTGATTTTAACATTTATAAATGACTTTATCATAGATACCCACATAGGTGATTACGCGAAGTGAACATCAAGCTCATCTAAGCCGATAAAGGGGAGGTTGGGATTGTAGTTTCAGTTGAGTGTACTTTATCACGCAACATCTTGTTGAAAAAAGAAACTACCGAAACATCAAAAGATATAGTTACATCTATATCATAAAAATTGCTTAAGATATTTCCTAATTAAAAATAAAAATAAACACGAATCAGATTTAAAATAAAACATTACATTCCAATAAATACATATTAAGAACTTTACAAACCCCAATTGTAAAAAAAAAAAAAGTTATTTCGTCATGGGAAATATATAATTTTATCACAGCGTCTTACTAAATTTTCGGGTTATCCACAAATATACTATCTACGATAATATGCTAGGGATAGTGATTTTAGAATTTAGAGGAAATGTGCCCACATTTGTTTGAATAAAAAAGAGAGGAAACCCATATAGAACAAAAATCTCAGTACACCCTACCGGTATTCGAACCCTGGTCTACTCCGTCATAAGTAGTACAGTCTCTTGCGAGATTGACACCTTGGATCAGTCGACCATCAAAGCGGGTGTCATGGGAGGATGTCCCTTTATAGTTCGCTTATGGATTTTTTTTTTTTTTTAAAGGAGTTATTGAGATATTAAGTATTTCTCCCACAGACCAATTTTCAAAAAAAAAAAAACTCGTTCGAACAATAGGTAAAACGAACTAGTTTATCTTGCTTGTTGCGTTCATCCACTCGACGGTGCTATTTGTTTCGTCCAATGAGTGGAATATACGGAGAGAATATACGTCAAACCACTGTGGTGAGTTTTAATTAACTTCATTTGACTAAAATCAGTGGTTAAATTGGCCGGGTATGGAAGTGCTACACGGTGTATTGCAATACCTAAAAAAAATGACTTTATTAAATTTGCGTCAAAACCTTTCAGTATTGAAAAAAATATCTTCTGTTGTTATTTCATCTTTTGCACATCTATTTTTGTATTGTTGTGAGAAATATGGTATTTCCGTAGTTTTGTAGTTTGGTCTAGACAATATTCTAATTATTACTAGATAGTGTGTTCGATATATGGTTAACAGTACCACCAACATGTAACAAATTGTCCCCAAATGACGTCATGTCTACATATATCTATGTCACATCCGACGCAGGGGTGGTTACGGATGAGCGGTTATCCACTATTATAGCTCCTAGATTATTAGAAATACACTTATTTAATTCCCTTTAGTTGTATTATATTTATGTTTAAAGTATTTGTGAAATAGTCCCTAAAACGATATAAGCAAACAAAATCAATAACTAATAAGGTACACAATATTGACCCTTCTTTTAACCTGAAAGGTAACAATCTTTACCTTGCATGGTTTCACTATGGCGTAAGATAGGGTCTGTCAAGGCAAGCCGGCTTTCCTCTAAGGCGAAGGCCAATATATTTTGATTTCGTTATAGCCGTTTTCAAAAAAATTTAAATTTAAAATAAATACTTATCAGTTAACTACCCTTAATTTGAAGGATAGAGTAAAATAAAAAATCCTAAGAAGTTTCTCCATAGCAACTAGTTTGAACAAAATATATCCAACCGTTTCATATCTGTGGCCACGGTCTAATATAATAATGAAATTCAATTTTTTGAGGGGGTTAGGACACACAAAAACCGTAAAGATTCCTCATAATCTTGAGGTCGAGTATGTTCACGATTACAATACTTTCTCTTGACATGAGAAAGTAAAATTTAAAAAAGGCGTCTCACAAAGTCATAACCAAATAAAAACATTGAACGACAGCTATTTCAGTTAGTTTCCGGTATCTCTTCCTCCTGAAACAAGACGGGCGGGCATCTGCCGGCTTAGAGGACCACTGGGAACCTCCCTAGTCACCACTATATCTGATTGCGTTCCCTCCAGTATTCCCCAATAGTCTCTTGATCCACCCCCTCTGAACACCTTACACAACACAAAGCAGATTGCCCGCAATTCCCATTAGCAATCAGCCCCCTACTACCCTTCTAACGACCCATCTCTTCCCACAACTTTTGACCAACTACCCCCAGCATGCCCTCCACTGAGTGACAACTACAACCACTCTGACCCTTCATAACAAAGAGCCGTTAGCTCCGGTCTTCATTAAACTTGAGTTTGGCACATATTTCGTCACTATAAGGCAAGACGATGTTATCTCAAGATATGTTCTTCGTGATTGGGGGCTGAAGGAATGATTTATTCTATTTAGCTACGAGGAATATCAACGATTTAAGCTAGCTCTTAAGGATGAGAAAAAAAGTAAAGAATAAACATAAAATAATTAACACAAATAAATTAGAAAAAAAAATTATTGATTTTAATTATTTTTGTCATTTTTTTGTGCATATTTATACTAATTAGGAAGAGATTATGGAAGTTTGTTTATGAAGAAAGGTATACTTTTATAGGAAATATACCCGCATCTGCTTTAGGGGGATGAGAAACCATTTAATAAAATCACACGGTGACCTGGTGGTCTAGGGGTAAGGTGTCAGACTTCTGTGCTGGCGGCCGGGGTTCAATCCTTGGTCCCGGAACAAATTTATCTGATTACCAAACCCTTCCTTCACCTCTGACAAGACATCTTGTGAATGTGGGGAATGCCAGGCCTCCACCGTGGTTCGGATTCCACGTTAAACTGTAGGTCCTTCATTTCATCTCACAATCACCCTACCATTACACATTAGCGTAAGTGCGTATAACCCGAACGGGTAGTAAGACGCGGTGTTAATAATAATAAGAAAATCACCTCTCATCACACCCGACCGGGATTCGAAACCAAATCTCCCCGTTACCGACAATACAGTATAATACGAGAGAGAGGCGTTAGACAACGTGAATAAGAGCAGTTAAGAATAAATGTAACCGCATTAACATGGAGAGATTAGAATAAATACTTTTTTTATTTCTTGAACAATGCTCTGAACATTTACACTAATGGATAAGGATGATAAAAAATAGTACCCGCATTTTCATTGAAGGAGAATAGAAAATAATTTATGAAAAAGCTATCCCTAGTACACCCAGCTTGTATTTGAACCGAAACCTTCCCATCACCCGGAAACAACTCACGAACTTGACGCCTTCAACCGCGTGACCGGTAGTCGAGGTAATATTTTTAGTTTAATTCTCCTTAGATTCACTCTCTTTATCTTGTAAACTTAGATTAGATAGTGAACCGCATCGATGGGTACTTAACTAAAGGTAAAGTTCGTCTAGTCTGCCTGACGACCGGGTGTCCTAAGGGAGTTCATCCTAAACAGTTTCTTCCCTCCCTCTTCACATGAATGAGAGGACATTTACCTTCCTCATTAGTGTATTTAAATGAGGATAGTCCGACGGATAATAAGACATTAACAAAAAATAAGTTAGCTAACTAGAGTCCTATTTTCATAAGAAGGATCTTTTATAAAATACAAACATCTTTATTTTGCGGCCAATAATTTATAACATTGTAATTTATTATTTATAAGTTTTATTTTATAAATATTGATTATATCTATAAAAATTGATGGCTGAAGAAAAAAATTGCTTGACGTATGAATAAGGGAAAGAAGATCTAGTAGCCTTTCTGTCAGATAAGGGCGTGGTAGTTAGTACAGTATAACTCTTGTAGGAAGAACATAAATATAAGATACAAACATTTACCGGTCAAAATTTAAAACATTTCTACTCTATTAAAGGTGACCTGGCGGTCTAGGGGTAAGGTGTCAGACTTTCGTGCAGGGGTCCGAGGTTCAATCCTCGTTCCCGGCACAGATTTATCTGATTACCAAACCCTTCCTTCACCTCTGACAAGACATCTTGGGAATGTGGGGAATGCCAGGCCTCCACCGTGGTTCGGATTCCACGTTAAACGGTAGGTCCTTCATTTCATTTCACAATCACCCTACCATTACACATTAGCGTAAGTGCGTATAACCTGAATGGGTAGTAAGACGCGGGCTAATAATAAATAATAATATATTATTAGCGTTGTTTTATTGATATTCTGTACGCCTAGGTTGTCGAATGATAAGACGTCACTCTCGCAGTATACTGGACTGCCGATAACGGGAATATGTGGGTTCGAATCCCGGTCAGGTGTACTGAGGATAGGTTTTCCTATTTTACTCTCTCCCTCCACGCACACACGGGCTCACTTCTTTTAAATTAAACCTTTATCATCCGAGTAGTAAGACTCGGTGCTAAAAAAACCCCAACTAAAGTGCTATTGATACTATCTTTCAAAAGCAATAGCTATAGATCGCATTACTTGACGTATGAATAAATGAAAATAGTTTTATTGACTCATGTAACTGTTAGATACGGTTCCTAATACCAGAGCTCTACAAATGTTTAGTGCGCTACGATTAACTGTTTCGAGTTGAAAACCATGGTGCGCTCGGTATATCCTCTTTGAAGTCAACTTTTGAACTTAAGATTGTTTTTTGAACGTAGTAGGTCTTGCCCTAAGTGTTCGCCTTAGGACTCGATACTCGTGGGTTCAAACCCAGTCGGGGTCGATAGATTTTTCTTGAGCAATAAAAATCCGTAGCACAACTTTCTTTGTCACGGAAATAAAGCCGTTGGTCCCGTGTCGATTGTGGCATATAAAAGAACCCTGGAAGGTATGTGAAAATCCCTTTCCCGGCAAAATTTCTAGGCTCTTAGGCTCTGGCTCATAGAAATTCTCGTGTGCTGATACAACCAGCAAGTGCACGTTAAATATCTCAAATAGATAAGTTTTTGAACGTATGCCCTTGTTGCGCTCTCTAGCGTTTATTATGCGCACTGTCATCCCTAGTGCTCGCTCCACGTCCGGTGTTGGTACAATACAGATCATGCAAATCACGAAAGTTCTCACCCCTCTCTTAATAAAAAGAGTTCCAAGGTGTGCACCAGTGTTTTGACTGTATAGATGGAAAATAATTAATATAGCAGAGTGGTGATTGTGAACCCCAAGCCGGTTTTTGGTGGATCGCGAAAAGATTTTTGAGATGTAAAAATTTTGTAACAATTTGAAAAAAAAAAAAAAATCTTTTAAAATCTGATAAAGAAATGAAAAAATGAGGGAAATAAGACGTATAGTATACGAATGAATTAAAAAAAGTATTGAAATATAATTAAACTAAAACATGTCTACGGGACTATACACACCTATCCCCTCATGGTCATTAAAATTTAAGTGGGCTGCGAAAGCTACACTTTATAAAAGTTGTGTCAAATTTCCAAAAGTTTTGGAAACCACTGGTCTAGCATTAACACTAATTTATTGGTAGTCTATATGAAAAACTGTTTAGTTTAGATGATAACATTTTAGAAATTTTGTCGAACACTTCGTACTTTCTTGTTCATACAAATAATAAATTACTGTCCGACACCTTAGCATAGTTGGTAGTGCGTCTGTCTACGGAGCTAAGGGGCCCGGGCTCAATTCTCGGCATGGCCTGAAAATTTATTATTGGTGAAATGTGGGTTTACCCTTTCACACTGATGAATTAACGGCTGGGGGGCTGGATGTTGTGTCTGTGGAAGATTTAAGGCTAGCTTAATTAGTATATAGGCGTGTAACCGAACAGGCAGTAGGACACAGTGCTAGTTTACAGTAATTAGTATATAGGCGTGTAACCGAACAGGCAGTAGGACACAGTGCTAGTGTACAGTAATTAGTACATTGGTGTGTAACCGAACAGGCAGTAGGACACAGTGCTAGTTTACAGTAATTAGTATATATGCGTGTAACCGAACAGGCAGTAGGACACAGTGCTAGTGTACAGTAATTAGTACATTGGTGTGTAACCGAACAAGCAGTAGGACACAGTGCTAGTTTACAGTAATTAGTACATTGGTGTGTAACCGAACAGGCAGTAAGACATAGTGCTAGTTTACAGTAATTAGTATATATGCGTGTAACCGAACAAGCAGTAGGACACAGTGCTAGTTTACAGTAATTAGTACATTGGTGTGTAACCGAACAGGCAGTAGGACACAGTGCTAGTTTACAGTAATTAGTATATATGCGTGTAACCGAACAGGCAGTAGGACACAGTGCTAGTTTACAGTAATTAGTATATATGCGTGTAACCGAACAGGCAGTAGGACACAGTGCTAGTTTACAGTAATTAGTATATATGCGTGTAACCGAACAGGCAGTAGGACACAGTGCTAGTTTACAGTAATTAGTATATATGCGTGTAACCGAACAGGCAGTAGGACACAGTGCTAGTTTACAGTAATTAGTATATATGCGTGTAACCGAACAGGCAGTAGGACACAGTGCTAGTGTACAGTAATTAGTACATTGGTGTGTAACCGAACAGGCAGTAGGACACAGTGCTAGTTTACAGTAATTAGTATATATGCGTGTAACCGAACAGGCAGTAGGACACAGTGCTAGTTTACAGTAATTAGTATATATGCGTGTAACCGAACAGGCAGTAGGACACAGTGCTAGTTTACAGTAATTAGTATATATGCGTGTAACCGAACAGGCAGTAGGACACAGTGCTAGTTTACAGTAATTAGTATATATGCGTGTAACCGAACAGGCAGTAGGACACAGTGCTAGTTTACAGTAATTAGTATATATGCGTGTAACCGAACAGGCAGTAGGACACAGTGCTAGTTTACAGTAATTAGTACATTGGTGTGTAACCGAACAGGCAGTAGGACACAGTGCTAGTTTACAGTAATTAGTATATATGCGTGTAACCGAACAGGCAGTAGGACACAGTGCTAGTTTACAGTAATTAGTATATATGCGTGTAACCGAACAGGCAGTAGGACACAGTGCTAGTTTACAGTAATTAGTATATATGCGTGTAACCGAACAGGCAGTAGGACACAGTGCTAGTTTACAGTAATTAGTATATATGCGTGTAACCGAACAGGCAGTAGGACACAGTGCTAGTTTACAGTAATTAGTATATATGCGTGTAACCGAACAGGCAGTAGGACACAGTGCTAGTTTACAGTAATTAGTATATATGCGTGTAACCGAACAGGCAGTAGGACACAGTGCTAGTTTACAGTAATTAGTATATATGCGTGTAACCGAACAGGCAGTAGGACACAGTGCTAGTTTACAGTAATTAGTACATTGGTGTGTAACCGAACAGGCAGTAGGACACAGTGCTAGTTTACAGTAATTAGTATATATGCGTGTAACCGAACAGGCAGTAGGACACAGTGCTAGTTTACAGTAATTAGTATATATGCGTGTAACCGAACAGGCAGTAGGACACAGTGCTAGTTTACAGTAATTAGTACATTGGTGTGTAACCGAACAGGCAGTAGGACACAGTGCTAGTTTACAGTAATTAGTATATATGCGTGTAACCGAACAGGCAGTAGGACACAGTGCTAGTTTACAGTAATTAGTATATATGCGTGTAACCGAACAGGCAGTAGGACACAGTGCTAGTTTACAGTAATTAGTATATATGCGTGTAACCGAACAGGCAGTAGGACACAGTGCTAGTTTACAGTAATTAGTACATTGGTGTGTAACCGAACAGGCAGTAGGACACAGTGCTAGTTTACAGTAATTAGTACATTGGTGTGTAACCGAACAGGCAGTAGGACACAGTGCTAGTGTACAGTAATTAGTACATTGGTGTGTAACCGAACAGGCAGTAGGACACAGTGCTAGTTTACAGTAATTAGTATATATGCGTGTAACCGAACAGGCAGTAGGACACAGTGCTAGTGTACAGTAATTAGTACATTGGTGTGTAACCGAACAGGCAGTAGGACACAGTGCTAGTTTACAGTAATTAGTATATATGCGTGTAACCGAACAGGCAGTAGGACACAGTGCTAGTGTACAGTAATTAGTACATTGGTGTGTAACCGAACAGGCAGTAGGACACAGTGCTAGTTTACAGTAATTAGTATATATGCGTGTAACCGAACAGGCAGTAGGACACAGTGCTAGTTTACAGTAATTAGTATATATGCGTGTAACCGAACAGGCAGTAGGACACAGTGCTAGTTTACAGTAATTAGTATATATGCGTGTAACCGAACAGGCAGTAGGACACAGTGCTAGTGTACAGTAATTAGTACATTGGTGTGTAACCGAACAGGCAGTAGGACACAGTGCTAGTTTACAGTAATTAGTATATATGCGTGTAACCGAACAGGCTGTAGGACACAGTGCTAGTTTACAGTAATTAGTATATATGCGTGTAACCGAACAGGCAGTAGGACACAGTGCTAGTGTACAGTAAATAGTACATTGGTGTGTAACCGAACAGGCAGTAGGACACAGTGCTAGTTTACAGTAATTAGTATATATGCGTGTAACCGAACAGGCAGTAGGACACAGTGCTAGTTTACAGTAATTAGTATATATGCGTGTAACCGAACAGGCAGTAGGACACAGTGCTAGTTTACAGTAATTAGTATATATGCGTGTAACCGAACAGGCAGTAGGACACAGTGCTAGTGTACAGTAATTAGTACATTGGTGTGTAACCGAACAGGCAGTAGGACACAGTGCTAGTTTACAGTAATTAGTATATATGCGTGTAACCGAACAGGCAGTAGGACACAGTGCTAGTTTACAGTAATTAGTATATATGCGTGTAACTGAACAGGCAGTAGGACACAGTGCTAGTTTACAGTAATTAGTACATTGGTGTGTAACCGAACAGGCAGTAGGACACAGTGCTAGTGTACAGTAATTAGTATATATGCGTGTAACCGAACAGGCAGTAGGACACAGTGCTAGTTTACAGTAATTAGTATATATGCGTGTAACCGAACAGGCAGTAGGACACAGTGCTAGTTTACAGTAATTAGTATATATGCGTGTAACCGAACAGGCAGTAGGACACAGTGCTAGTGTACAGTAATTAGTACATTGGTGTGTAACCGAACAGGCAGTAGGACACAGTGCTAGTTTACAGTAATTAGTATATATGCGTGTAACCGAACAGGCAGTAGGACACAGTGCTAGTTTACAGTAATTAGTATATATGCGTGTAACTGAACAGGCAGTAGGACACAGTGCTAGTTTACAGTAATTAGTACATTGGTGTGTAACCGAACAGGCAGTAGGACACAGTGCTAGTGTACAGTAATTAGTATATATGCGTGTAACCGAACAGGCAGTAGGACACAGTGCTAGTGTACAGTAATTAGTATATATGCGTGTAACCGAACAGGCAGTAGGACACAGTGCTAGTTTACAGTAATTAGTATATATGCGTGTAACCGAACAGGCAGTAGGACACAGTGCTAGTGTACAGTAATTAGTACATTGGTGTGTAACCGAACAGGCAGTAGGACACAGTGCTAGTTTACAGTAATTAGTATATATGCGTGTAACCGAACAGGCAGTAGGACACAGTGCTAGTTTACAGTAATTAGTACATTGGTGTGTAACCGAACAGGCAGTAGGACACAGTGCTAGTGTACAGTAATTAGTACATTGGTGTGTAACCGAACAGGCAGTAGGACACAGTGCTAGTGTACAGTAATTAGTACATTGGTGTGTAACCGAACAGGCAGTAGGACACAGTGCTAGTTTACAGTAATTAGTATATATGCGTGTAACCGAACAGGCAGTAGGACACAGTGCTAGTTTACAGTAATTAGTATATATGCGTGTAACCGAACAGGCAGTAGGACACAGTGCTAGTGTACAGTAATTAGTACATTGGTGTGTAACCGAACAGGCAGTAGGACACAGTGCTAGTTTACAGTAATTAGTATATATGCGTGTAACCGAACAGGCAGTAGGACACAGTGCTAGTTTACAGTAATTAGTATATATGCGTGTAACCGAACAGGCAGTAGACACAGTGCTAGTTTACAGTAATTAGTATATATGCGTGTAACCGAACAGGCAGTAGGACACAGTGCTAGTTTACAGTAATTAGTATATATGCGTGTAACCGAACAGGCAGTAGGACACAGTGCTAGTGTACAGTAATTAGTACATTGGTGTGTAACCGAACAGGCAGTAGGACACAGTGCTAGTTTACAGTAATTAGTATATATGCGTGTAACCGAACAGGCAGTAGGACACAGTGCTAGTTTACAGTAATTAGTATATATGCGTGTAACCGAACAGGCAGTAGGACACAGTGCTAGTTTACAGTAATTAGTATATATGCGTGTAACCGAACAGGCAGTAGGACACAGTGCTAGTTTACAGTAATTAGTACATTGGTGTGTAACCGAACAGGCAGTAGGACACAGTGCTAGTTTACAGTAATTAGTACATTGGTGTGTAACCGAACAGGCAGTAGGACACAGTGCTAGTGTACAGTAATTAGTACATTGGTGTGTAACCGAACAGGCAGTAGGACACAGTGCTAGTTTACAGTAATTAGTATATATGCGTGTAACCGAACAGGCAGTAGGACACAGTGCTAGTGTACAGTAATTAGTACATTGGTGTGTAACCGAACAAGCAGTAGGACACAGTGCTAGTTTACAGTAATTAGTATATATGCGTGTAACCGAACAGGCAGTAGGACACAGTGCTAGTTTACAGTAATTAGTATATATGCGTGTAACCGAACAGGCAGTAGGACACAGTGCTAGTGTACAGTAAATAGTACATTGGTGTGTAACCGAACAGGCAGTAGGACACAGTGCTAGTTTACAGTAATTAGTATATATGCGTGTAACCGAACAGGCAGTAGGACACAGTGCTAGTTTACAGTAATTAGTATATATGCGTGTAACCGAACAAGCAGTAGGACACAGTGCTAGTTTACAGTAAATAGTACATTGGTGTGTAACCGAACAGGCAGTAGGACACAGTGCTAGTTTACAGTAATTAGTACATTGGTGTGTAACCGAACAGGCAGTAGGACACAGTGCTAGTGTACAGTAATTAGTACATTGGTGTGTAACCGAACAGGCAGTAGGACACAGTGCTAGTTTACAGTAATTAGTACATTGGTGTGTAACCGAACAGGCAGTAGGACACAGTGCTAGTTTACAGTAATTAGTATATATGCGTGTAACCGAACAGGCAGTAGGACACAGTGCTAGTTTACAGTAATTAGTACATTGGTGTGTAACCGAACAGGCAGTAGGACACAGTGCTAGTGTACAGTAATTAGTACATTGGTGTGTAACCGAACAGGCAGTAGGACACAGTGCTAGTTTACAGTAATTAGTATATATGCGTGTAACCGAACAGGCAGTAGGACACAGTGCTAGTTTACAGTAATTAGTACATTGGTGTGTAACCGAACAGGCAGTAGGACACAGTGCTAGTTTACAGTAATTAGTACATTGGTGTGTAACCGAACAGGCAGTAGGACACAGTGCTAGTGTACAGTAATATTCAAACAGGAAGAAATCTTCTCAATAGTTACAAAATTTAATATAGAACAATTTTCATATATTTAAACGTCAGGTCATGTGATATGCAGATGTAACTTTTGATAGTTCGGTGTCCAAATGGTGTGAGGCGTCACCTTCGTAATAGAGTGGACTACCGTTGATGAGAAGGTTCAGGCACGAATCTCTGTCGGCTGAACTAAGAGTGTTTTACCTTATATGGTTTTTCCCACTCTTCATCCACCAGAATGCAGGAACAATTCTTCTAAATTCAACATTTAAAAAAAAAAAAATTTAGCATCGCGTCTTACTACCCGTTCGGGTTATACGCTTTAAGTACTAATTACGTTAATGGATTTAGGAATTGGGAAGGTGTAATTAGAGGAAGTGAACCCGTATTTGCGTGGAGGGAGAGTGGAAAACCATTTAGGAAAAATCACACCCAGTTCACCCGACCGAGATTCGAACCTCGATCTCCCCGTCCTCAGTAGTCGAGCTCAACACGACAAGCGCGTTAGCCAACTACGCCACCGAGGTGGGTTTTCAACATCCTTAATTTCTAACACATTGCCGTTACTAGTAGGCCTACATAATTCGTATGACCCGCACGGGTAGTAAAACAGGATGTTTTTTATATATATATATATATATATATATATATATATATATATATACATACATAGTAAAATGTTATCAATGTTAACCTGAGAAATTATGTCTTTTTTGTTAATTTCTTTCAACGAAAATACTACTATAAAGTGGTTAGACGTACCTCAATAAGTACAACCCCCTACAGTGGTGTACAGGACAAAAACAATGACAAAAACAACGACAAAAGTTCATATAAGCATGTGCCCCTCGTTTCCAAGCTAACGCCAAGTGATTACACTAAACTGATATCGTTCATCCTGTTGACTAGATATTTTATTTTAGCAATGCATCTTACTACCCATTCGGGTTATACGCCTGACTATGTATATTCTATGAGTTATTCCTTGTTATTCTAAACACCTTGTATTTTTTTTAAAAGATTGCGGAATTCTACGACACGATGATTGCAGGCTTGAATTCAGGTTAAACTAAAGGTGGCCATTTTGAACACATTCTATATTGCTAAGCAGCTCCACATTGCTAGAGTCAAACACGACTATAGCTTGGACACAAGGTAAAACGGAATACATGTATATATATGAATATTTCTCATTGTTTTTGTGTGTCCCGTCCACCACTGGAAGGGGATCCCACATGCTAGGTACACCCTGTATTTGTCTTTAAAGGGTAAGTTTGATACTTAAGGCCAGTTTTCATAGTCAAATTTAGTACGCCTCAAGTGCGGCGCTACACTAAGTACATGACAACACCTACCTATACCAGAATGGAATGGGCCAGTTTCCTATGAGAGAACGGCCCATTCCATTTGAGTTTAGGTAGGTTTCGTCTTGTATTTAGTGTAGCGCCGCACTTGAGGCGTACTAAATTTGACTATGAAACTGGCCCTAAATGTAAGGAAACTGTTTAATAGTACAGTCTCGTCAAGCCTTGCTCGCCATTGCAACACTCCACCAGATGACCCTGATACTCTATGTATATTTGATCATATTATTATTATTTTACTATATAATGTTTATAAATGTACTAAATATTAGACCCGCCTCGGTGGCGTAATTTGCTAACGCGCTTGTCGTGTTGAGCTCGACTTATGAGGATGGGAAGATCGAGGTTCGAATCTCGGTCGGGTGAACTGGGTGGGAGGGGAGGGGGTTCCTAAATGGTTTTCCACGCTAATGCGGGTTTACTTCCTCTAATTCAACCTTCCCAATTCCTAATCCATTAGAGTAATTAGTACTTATAGCGTATAACCCAAACGGGTAGTAAGACACGGTGCTAAGTATTATTATAACTATACTAAATGTTAGACCTGTAACCGAAAGGTGCAAATTAAGATTTAATGCAAAATATGTTCTAGTTTATTTTAAGTATCTTTTTAGACCTTTCAAAACATCGGAATGTATTTTTTAAAGTTTTGAATTTTTCTCATAGGCCAAAACTCTATTTATAGCTCTAGCCACGTGATCTTGGTTTGTTGAACCTCACTCTAGAGTCACTCCTTCAAAATAATCCACTTTTAAGAATTTTGTGGGTAGTCAGTATGTGATCGCAGTGTGTTGAATCCTATTTGGAAGTATCTCCTGTAAAAAAAGGGGGTTAACTACAACACTTAAGTATTCAGTGTGCGTTGTTTCAGGTATGTAATATACCTTATCGGGAATTTTGAAACAGACCACAAGTACAGGTGCCCCTAATAAAACCGGCCCCAAACGCACAGTATTTCTAATTCCATGTTCGAAATGTGTGCCACCAGCCGCTATGCAAAGTTCCGCTCGCCGACTGGTAAACGTTTATTTATTGAGACTATACATAGCAGCTGATGGCGCATATTTTGAAACACTGTTGTCTGGTGTCGGTTTGAATTGGGTCAAGTATTTCATTCACTATATGGATGTATCATATAGAACCACACTATTTAATATGAACGCATACATTTGGAACACGAATAGTTTTACCAACTATTTAAACCAGCTTCCCTTGTATCGAAATGTGTTCCGCGCATGCGTATCTTGTCATTTGCGAGGGGAGAAGGGTTCATCGGTTCTACTTGCGAGGTTAGTTAGGGCGCTGAGCGTCTCTGTGTTATGCGCGTCGGGACGGAGTAGCAGAGTAGCCTTTTCTTCCACAGCGCCGAGGCAACGTTCGGAACCCGCGTGGAGCTCTTGGGAACTCGGGACTAAACATTTCAACAAACAGTCGTAAAAATTACATCTCATATATTAAATTATTAATATTATTTAGTGCACTTTTCCCAGGGAATATTTAACTATTGCTGTTAATAATCGGTACGTCTATGTTTTTCTGTGAAGCAGTGTGTCTGGAAAGGGGTTAAAATCAGCCTCTTGAGGACAAATGAGGAGCTATTCGAGCAAATAAGTAGCGGATCAAATCTAGAAAATTGAGATTAATTGCTAGAATGTTCGTGGTGCTTATCACACATGACACCTTCTATTCACATATGTTGGCAATATCTTCGTCAACGTGCGGCGGCCGCTTGGTCGGTGTAGCTCTCTTGTGGGCTGACGCCAGGGAGTTATACGGTTTGTAATATTTTATTTTGTTTAATCCTGTGTTTCATTTCCTCCAAAAGGGAAAGTCCCTCATACTCCACCTCGTATAATCCGCCCAAATCTGCGTTGATGCTGTGAACCATTATATAAATACAATGAATATATTTATGGTACTGCCAGTTTTAATATATATTTTTCAAATACTATAATAAAAATATATCTCTATGCTTTAACACATATATTGGTGATACTTATCAGCAATACAAATGGTTAAATATTCTTTAAATTGTAATTTTTATAACGGTGTTTTTTTTATTAGTCTATAAAATTAGAGAAGTTTTTCTAAGAAAGATAATTTGCAAAACGCGCAGAATAATTCAAACGCAGTAGCTTGAAAGGTTCAAAGTTAAGGTTTTCACTTCTTTACAAAGTTGGGAAAGGGTCATTAAGTTTCTATTTGTGAATAAATGGGCGAACGTTGAATAGATTATTTGATTAGCTTCACAGCCGCACTTCTAATTATCACGGGACTATTGGAAACAATCGATGTCGACACAGTAGATTAGACTCGTTCTAAAGTTTGTCGTAATAACTAGTATGTAAGAATATTTAAATTTTATACACCCACCCGCCTCGGTGGCGTAGTTGGCTAACGCGCTTGTCGTGTTGAGCCCGACTGCTGAGAACGGGGAGATCGAGGTTCGAATCTCGGTAGGGTGAACTGGGGGTGGTTTTTCCTAAATTGTTTTCCGCTCTCCTCCACGCAAATGCGGGTTCGCTTCCTCTAATTCAACCTTCCCAATTCCTAATCCATTAGAGTAATTAGCACTTAAAGCGTATAACCTGAACGGGTACTAAGACGCGGTGTTAAGTATTATTAGTATAATTGTACACCCGTGAGCTAACGTAACTTTATATGTGTGTTTTATTATTAATATTATTATTATTGTTATTTTGTTTAGCGACAATATTACCAGCTGCTTCGGTGCTCCCGTGGTCTTAGACGAAACTCTCGTGATTTACTGGATTACCAATGACGGGGAGATTAAGGTTTGAATCCCGGTCGGATGTACTGAACGTGATTTTCCTAAATGGTTTTACGCCTCCTCTCTACGCAAATGTGGGAACACTTCCGATAAATTCAATCATTTTCATCCCTGACGCATTAGTGTAATTAGTACATAGCCCGAACGGGAAGAGATTCGGAGAAGAATAAATGGTTCAACACAATCGCACGAACATTTTCGTATTGTGTATCACGGCTTCGAATATAATTTTCAAAAATAGGTTTTGAGTAAACTACCCTTAATTTTGTTTTCCTCATAAAAACAAACGCATGTTCTTGTTAAGCACAGTAATAACCACCCTCAAACCCCCTTCCTTCTCTTTCTTTCTCTCTCTCTATATATAACTAAATTGTTCAAATATATTTAACAAAATTCAAATTTTCAACAGTTAAGTATTTGTAAGCTACCCTAAAATTATTTGTTATTTGTAAAAATAAAAACATATTCTTAATTATCAGGAAAAACTATTCCCAGAAATTAATTCAATGTCAAGGTCAATTAAAAAAATATGATCTCTCTAAATAAACTACTCTTAAATTAATTTATTTTAAGTAAATAAATATAAATTATTATTGATAATGTATAATAGTACCCGATACCAATTCTAAACCATATTTCTTTTAATAGCTCTAACGATATGGTTTAGAATTAGTATCGGGACTATCTTACATTATCAATAATAATTTATATTTATTTATCTAAAATAAATTAATTTAAGAGTAGTTTATTTAAAGAAATCATAAAAATTTAAGTTTTTTTTGAAAATTGACCTTGAACATTGAATTCATTTCTGGGAATAGTTATATATATATACATAAAAATCTGTTATTAGTTAACTATATACTATTAAATTTGTTTTAGAAAAACAAATATTTATAAATATATATATAAAACACAATCAAATCAACAGATACCGGTACCTATTTTGAACCAAATTGCCAAAGCCATTCTTTTAATATTCAAGTTAAAAAAAACGTAATCAGTAAACTATCCATAACTCATAAGTGAGTTTTTACCATAAAAATAATAATTATACATTGTTATTTATCAAATAAAACAAATCCTATATGTTCATTTTAAATAAAACCATTATAGCCATTTTTGAAATACCTGTAATTAAAAACCACAAGTAAGTAAACTACCCTTAATTTGATGGCTAAAGGACTCGTGGACAAGTAAGCAGACAGACAAACAAACATACATACATACAGACATGAAGGCACACAAAATTGTAAAATCCATTTTTTGGGGCTCGTGTTCACAAAAAACGTAAAAATTCGTCATAATCTTGAGTAGGACTTTTTCACGATTACAATACTTTCTATTGATGTGAGAAAGTAAACACAAGATTTGTATCTATTTTTTTGGGGTGATATTTAAGGTGAGAATGTCTGAAACATGATTTAAGGGCAGTTTTTTCTTAGTTTTTTTATATCAAAACTTTTTTTGCCAATGTAAATCAAATATTGTTCCAGTATAAACATAGATTGAGGCATTTTGTAGTTGTTCAGTAGGCAGACGCGCTCATGATTCATTCAAGATATCGGACTAGCAAGATTATCGGCGGTTTAATTCAAGGCAACCGTTATGGAGGGTGATTTAGATTAAGAACTCCTTAATTAGTGCGGGAAAAGGTTGTTAAAACCGAAATCGTAGATCCCGAATGTAATAAGCCACCTCCACATTGCCACCGGTCGAGATTCGAACCTCGTCCTACCTGCCATCGGTCATTTGTATGTGTTTTGAAAAAACTATTACGTTCAACTCCATGTTTATTAACGGTTTAATCCATGGTTTAGAGAAGACAAAGAATGTTTTAATGAAACTGCATATGCATTAGCCATTGAGAGAGGTCGGGAGAACCAGAGTGCTAAAATCTCACGTGGAAAATCCTACCCCACCCCCCTCCCTTTTCACCCCTCCGCCCGCAAGAGCATGCTATTAAAAATAAAACCCTGACAGACTTATTATGATAAATTATAATCCATTACTATTCAGACATCTTAGATTGCATGACCACCAGTTTAGTTACCAAACAATCATTATCATTAGAGTATTAAAGTATTTTAATTGTGGATTTAAAAGGGTCTGTATTGCCCATAATAGTTGCTCAGTAGATTTAGACGCGAGTCCATCTTTGGAAACAGCTTATTAAGGGCCGAAAGTCGTAAGTTTCCGATATCAGAATTACGATTTCCGTCTCGCACGATTGAACGGTAGGTAGGACATACATCTCAACTTGTTTATAGATTTTGTATCTAAGACGAAAACTCTATCAATCACACAAACGAAATTAAGTTTTTACATCAAGAATTATTTTTAAATCATATTTATCACGTGTATTTTTTTTTAAATTTATCTCAAATAATGTGCAATATTTTCACCAATTTGAAAACAAACACGAAACAAACTAGAATGTATTACTACTTAATTCAAATAACCCTATTACTTAACCTATAAATTAAATAATGTTTTTCCCCACAAACAGCTGAATTAGATGTACCTTTTATGAAAAAATTTTGTGCCAAAAATTAATAACATTTTATTATAATATTAGTGTTATTTTATAGGTATTAATAATATCTATAAAAAGTGAGTATTTCAGATAAAATTACTTGAATCGTGACTACGTAAAAGTTTATCTAGTATGTTTTCTAGCTTTCTAAAAATAAACATTGGAAAGTACATGTTCCTTTTCCTACGATTTCCACCGTAAATGTGTCGCTTATAACATATCTTTAAGTATCTTACCAAAATAATCGTTGCTAAATCGTCTACAATTTAATGAACACATTTCATATACGGATTATTTTACGTTATAATACTTAAGTTAGTAGGAGGTTCTTTTGTTCCATACGAAACATAATTGCTTTAAGAAGCACGTAAGAGGATTTTAAATCCATGCTAAATGAGCGAGAGGGGGATGGTGGGGGAGGGGTTAGCCGTCTCATTTATTCTGTTATTTTCAAACAATAGCACGAAATAGCAACGTTCAAAAACAACTTCTAGCAACATTATTTAGGGTAGCCCTCCCATTACCTCAGCTGTGATTGGGAGCGTTAAGTAGGCATTCTCTTCAGAAACTTACCGACAATATCGTGAGATACCATGGTTCGAATCCTGGTTGTGGCGTGTTTATTTTTACTAGTGAGGTGTAAACAAGAGAGGTAGGTGTGAGTCGGGTTTAAACTGCTTTGTGATCACAGGCAAAGCGACTATAAGACCCTATTAATAATAGTAATAGCTGTATTCTCTTAGTCATTTTTATATAGGCCCTAGAATCCATTTACATTTTCAAAAATATTTTTGTCCTAAAATAAATATTTTAAATACAGGCCTATTTTTATTTCTTTGACTATACTAGATTTTATTAAATAAAACAATCTCTTTCTGGAAGTTTTGTTCACGTGGATAGTGTGAGGGCCTGTTAGGATTATGCGCCTATGTACTAATTACTCTAATGTATTAGGGATTATGAAGGATTAATTTAGAGGAAGTGCACCCGAATTTGCGTGGAGGGAGAGTGGAAAACCGTTTAGGTAAAACCACCTTTAGTGCACCCGACTATAATCGAACCCCGATATCTCAGTCTTTGGCAGTCTAGTTTATTGCGAGACCATGCAGACACCGAAGCGGGTCGTAAACTATTCAAAATAAGTTAAACCTAACTGAGAAGGTTAAGTAAGCCTTTTAGTTAAAAGTCATATCAGATCATATTCTTAGATATGCCTATTTATTTTTAATTAATTTCCTCTTGCTTTTACAGCATTAGCTGTAGCTCCATGCCTATGCCTATCCTTTTTATCTATCTGTTGGCGTTTCTGCATTGACAAAATAAAGTGTCATCACTTTCAGAAGATTCAACTAAGAACGTCATTGGGGATAAAATAAAGAACTTGACTGCCTCACTATTGCGGCCGTAACAGTAATTAATACACGCTAACGACTTTCAAACAAATGTATAGCCGTAAACTAGACTACACGTTAAAACTAATGAAGACGATTTTATGTAGTTATTATACTTGGTCTAAGATTGACAAGATCACCCGCCTCGGTGGCGTAGTTGGCTAACGCGCTTGTCGTGTTGAGTTCGATTGTTGAGGACGGGGAGATCGAGGTTCGAATCTCGGTCGGGTGAACCGGGGATGGTTTTTTCCTAAATTGTTTTCCACTCTCCCTCCACGCAAATGCGGGTTCACTTCCTTTAATTCAACCTACCCAATTCCTAATCCATTAGCGTAATTAGTACTTAATGCGTATAATACGAACGGGTAGTAAGACGCGGTGCTAAATAATAATATTTCATCATATTAATACAATGAACAAATATTTAAAAGATGCCAAATAATGTTGCTGTCTGTACCCATCAAACTCTCATATTATGTGAGAAAAAAACTTGTAGTCGCCATTAATAATTATTTTTGCTAACTGACTGAAATGAGCCATACAGGCTGAGCTCGGCCTAAGGTCGAAATGAACCCAGGAACAGAATCTTATACCCACACTTTATATCATAATCAAAATATTAAATTATATTTATTTTACATTACATTTGATATATTCTACATTTACAGTTTATTAAAGATTTTCTCGATTATAAAGCTCTTATGAACATTGAAATTTTAAAAGTTTTTGACTGGATCAGTTGAAGTGGGTTTAGTTAAGTAGGGATGATAAAAGGTACAATTTACAATAAACACACATTAGGGTTCGGCCAAATAAGCGCGAGTGATTAGCAGATAGCTCGGTAGATATCGACAAGGGCTAAGGTTCGAATCTTGGCTCAGTGAACTGACAAGTGATTTATTGTTGTGTTTTTTCCCATACTCTCTCCACGCTAATAGGGATTCTTATTTGTAAAGGCCTGTTTTGATTATAATATTGAATAATTAACATATTGGGTCTACACACACACACACACACACACACACACACACACACACACATATATATATACACATTTCATGATCCTACCAATTAAATTAGGCCGTTAGTAGCAAGTGTGCAAAACATTTCTATGATAATAAAAAGGTCAAATATAATGTCAAATTGATAAGTTTCCTTAACACGCAATGGATGTATATATCACAGGTTCCTTTTTCGATCCGGCCTACCTAGCACTTTCAATATTCTAATGACATGTGTTGTGTACTGTAAATAAAACACAAAACAAAATAGAAAAAAATTCATACTCCTTAAAATATAGGTTTATATTTTTATTAACTATGCGATTATATAATATATACTACACACTTAAGCTTAAGTTATCTTGTGATGTTCATCACCAAATTAAAACACATCCTTAATTATGGTCATACCCCATTCAGGTTCTTAGTTGAATTTATTGAAGTATAATAAAATAGTAAATAGTTGTTTAAACAAAATATTTAATTTTGCCATGGGTAATTTGTTATTACTCATGTTTCTATTCATATGGCTCATTATGAAGCTATTAATTAATTTTGAAACCAATCTTATGCATTTTTATTGTTCTAGATCTCTCTAGCTTTATTTCAACAGCACCTGTTAGTGAAATGCTAGTGGTTCAACTAAGTTCTTACACGATCAAATTGGTAGGGGACAAAAAAAAATCATATGTCTACTGTTATGCAGAGAACTTCTTTTGATCTGGGAAAGGTTGTGTTTTTAATGCCGTTGATCATTAAATAATTTGCAAATTAGGTAACTTTTTTTTTTACAAAATTGGTCACTATTTCAACTTTTTTTTTTACATATTTTGTTGTTGTCCCTGCAGTTTAGTCGCTGAAGTTGGTGAGATTGGCTCTTAAAAATGGCTATAGTGTTTATAACGTCAATGTTGTTTGCAAATGGTGGAGTGTTTATTTGCCCGGAATAAATATTAAAAATATCTGTCACCGACACATGACATAACATATTATGTAGAAAATTAATAACTATTTTATCGTCCGTGATACAACACAGCACATTAATTAATTCCATAAACAGAAGCTGTTAAATTTGTATCGTATCAATTCCTGTCAGTAGCACGTTTTGTATAATTTGATAGAATACATTAACACGTACTGCTCTACTAAATAGTGAATTCTGAATCAACAACTTTACCAACCATCATGACTGTAATGAATCGTTTGCGAGTACAGCGTGTACTTTTTGAAAATAAATATCATCTTCAAACACTATGTTACCTTAATCAGCACACACTTCAACCAAATTACAACACTACAATAGAGCCAAACATTGAAAACAACATTACCCGCCTCGGTGGCTTATCTAGCTAAGGCCTCTTTAGTGTTGAGCTAGACTGCCAAGGACGGGGATACCGAGGTTCGAATCGGGTGGACTGGTGGTGTGGTTTTTCTTAAAGGGTTTTCCACTCGGCCTACATTCAAATGTGGGTGCACTTCTTCTAAATTCAACCTTCCCATTCTCAACCCTTTAGCCTAATTAGTACTTAAGCGTATAACCCGAGTGGGTAGTAAGACGTGGCACTAAATTATAACACAATATTTTGATCAAAATTTTAACATAATAAATATCCCATTACTAAAGACCAAAATTGTAACACTTGTAAAACGCAAACTCAAATGTTCCTTTTCTGTGTTTTTTTAAACTGGTGATCACATGGTTTTAAGGCATCAGTTTCACAATATATGCGATTGTCATTGGCTGAAATCATAAAGTTTGAGCCCCAACTTGTTGCACTAGAGTTGTTTTTCCAAATGTTTTTTTTGTTGTTTCTTAATCTTCCTTTTGCACCAATGAAAATGATATTCTTTTTAACAGACTTCATCTATAACCCTAGAATTAAGCCATTAACAACCTTAATATTGGATGTACGTGCAAAGGCGCTAGTCTAGTCTAGTCTGTTCTTTTGCTGATGAGGAGGTTAGAGTTTGAATCCCTGCCGGTGTTTTTTTTCTTAATTAGTCTATCTCCCTCAAATGGGTTTACATTTCTTTTGATATATATCTTAATCCCCCTTGCCTCATTAGTGTAGATACTGGTATTAAAATATTATGGAAGGGTAGTAAGACCTGGTGCAAACAAAAACACAAAATAGAAAACGTAACCTTTTGGTGGCTGCCTGGTCTTACGCGCTATACTCGCAATAAACTAGACTGTCGATGACGGGGAGACTTGAGTCTCGAATATCGGTCGGGTGTACAGAGGGTGGTTTTCCCCAATATCTCTCTCTCTCTCTACGCAAATTTGGGGTACATTTTATCTAAATATAACCTTCCTAAACCCTAAAACCACTAGCGTAATTAGTACACAAACGTATAAACCGAACAGGTAGTAAAACGCGTTGATAAAAAAAACTGGTAGTAGTTAGCGGAAATGAGAGAATTGAACTGTTTATATATTTGGTATCTAAAAGGAAATCCCTATCACTAAAGCCGATTTTTTTTTCTCCTTGAGTAATAATTTTTAAATAATATTTATCGCATTTTAAAAAAATTATTAGACCGTATAATTTTCCATAATTATTTACAAAATTAAAACAAACAAAAAACTTAATAAAATCATCGATTAGGACCACTTCGGTCAAAAAAGTCTAATGCTTAATATCAGGTAAATGTGAAGTTACGAAATGTCGACTTTGAAGACCAAATCTCCCTGGCTTAGACTTTACTTGCATTACACTTCGTATCTTAGAAACATTTATAAGTAAGAAGGAAACTTCGAAATATTATGAACAAATTTGAAATAAGATATATTTCAATATATAACTATTTTCAGAACAGCTACTAAACAGTATTTCAACAACTGACCTGACCCGCGTCGGTGTACGTATGGTCTAATGAGTCACTTTCGTAATAGAATGGGCTTTTGATTGTAAAGAGACCGGGGTTCAAATTCTGGTCGATTGTACTGAGGGTGATTTTTCCTAAATGGTTTTCCACTTTCCCTCCATGCAAATCCTTGTACACTTCTTCTGAAATTTGATCTCCATCATCCCCAAAATATTAGCATAATTAGTACATAAGGGCAAAACCCGAACAGGTGGTAAGACGTGCTGATTAAAAAAACGTGATTAAAATAAATAGGCCCGTAGGTACGGATATATTTATACTCGTCATCACTAGATCAATAGGGTAAAATGTTTTATCATCTTTACCTAAATTCACTTAGTTTATATTTAAAAAATAAAAGTGGTGTAATGTGACAACTATAAGAACATGCATGTTTCAAGCTTCGCTCTGACGTCAGTTCACGTTTTAAAAGTGACCTTTGCTTCATACATCACTACTTGTACATCTAATGTCTTACCTACAACAGCTGTCAACTAGCCTTAAGTTGTGGGGGAAGGAGACGCGAGGAAAGGCAAATTTTTTTGCAGTTTTTATAGCAACACTTTTTTTTTGGTGTATATAAATCAAATATTGCTCCAATAGAAATATGGATTTTAATTTTCTTCGCATGAGGGTATCAAAATATAATATTATAATATTTAGCACCGCGTCTTACTACCCGTTCGGGTTATACGCTTTAAGTACTAATTACGTTAATGGATTTAGGAATTGGGAAGGTTGAATTAAAGGAAGTGAACCCGCATTTGCGTGGAGGGAGAGTGGAAAACAACTTAGTAAAAACCACCTCAGTTCACCCGACCGAGATTCGAACCTCGATCTCCTCGTCCTCAGCAGTCGGGCTCAACACGACAAGCGCGTTAGCCAACTACGCCACCGAGGCGGGTGAGGGTATCAAAAGTTGTTGAATATCTGTCAAGGGTGTCTTGGAATTGAATGACAACTTTTTCTTTCATTTAAAAAGTTTCTCACTTAATGTCGCTATGCTCATGACAGATATTCAACTACCGTTGACGTCAGTATGTGAAGAAATATTTGATTGTAAAAACACCGGGTTTTTTCTAGCGTGCACAACACACCCAACTTAACTTGCATAGAGAAGAAGAGTTTGACCCGCCCCGGACTTGTCATATCGGGCGAACAAACCCTCCCACCGCTCTACTTCACTGTCGGGAGGTTCCCATGAGCGACGCCAGACGGCCCTTTCTAGAGGGAGATGTGCTCGGCTTTTCATTCGGCCTGGGGGTTAGAGGGGGGGGGGGGGCAGAATTATACTTCCTGGTAAAGGGTTGACATGCCTGTGAAGATGTTTATGATGCTTTTTTCTGCATTCTTACATTTAGTATGGTCCCCTTCCTACTTATAAACCATTTTTTTTTTAGTATAATATTTTCTTTAACTTATAACATCTTGTGAATGTGAGGAATGCCAGGCCTCCACCGTGGTTCGGATTCCACGTTAAACTGTAGGTCCTTCATTTCATCTCACAATCACCCTACCATTACACATTAGCGTAAGTGCGTATAACCCGAACGGGTAGTAAGACGCGGTGCTAATAATAATAATAATAATAATAATAATAATAATAATAATAATAATAATAATTTAACTTACAATAAAACATTGAAAATGATAAAACCTTTCATATAAATACATTTTCATACCGATCTCAATTCTAAACGAAATAGTAAGTGATTTTTTATAAGACTATCAGATTGTGAAATTATAAATATCACATTACTAACATAAATACGTAAATTACAACCAAATTATTGTTTCTTTCGATATTTATCCAAATCAGGGGTGTGATCTCTTAAATAAAGGGTCTTCAACTTTTTTCGTGTGTCCAAGGGCCAAAGTTTCTGTCTAGTTTTTGCACGTGGGCCTCAGTACTGTACCGACAATATTCTGATTGAACAAATATTAAAATATTCGTATGAGTTCATTCTTACACACTCATACTCACATTACGAACTAGGCCTGTCCACGTCAGGTCAAATATGTTCTCGTTTGTTTTTTCATTATAGAAGATAGCGCGAGTTGTCTTGTCCACTAGAGTTGTCATTTGCCGTTTCAAAGTACATTTGTACAAAACGCAATAACTTTCTTCGAGTAAAGAGCAAAAATCGTCTATAAAATAACGTAAAATACGCAAATAAATACTTATTAATTTTATTAGTTAAATATATCATATATTTATCTGTACTTGTCATTTTTTCTCTTGAAAACATTTTATATTTTTCATGAGCCAGTGGGCCGCAAAAAATGTTGCCGTGGGTTGAAGACCCCCGTGTTAAAGTATCGATATTTTTTTTTTCCACATCTCTAGATAAAAGGTAAACGTGGTGACCTCACTAAGCAAACAAAATTATCACGCTCGTAATCCAAACACAGGAGACGTTTCATTAAAATATATTTAAAAAAAACTACATGACGTCAGCCTGTAGGCTAGCTATACCGACTAAGCGGCCGCATTATGTTGGTGAAGATAGTGCCAACATTTCGCAGATAGAGGGTGTCATGTATTCAGCACGACGAACCTCCCCCGCCATTTGTCTCAGTTTTCTAGACCGTAGCCTCTAATTCTTTATTCAAGTAGCTCCTCATTTGTCCTCACAAGGCTGAGTTGACCTCATTAAAGAACCACTACGTCACAGAAAGATTTGGAAGTTCTGGTGATCGAACCAGAGGCCTCTTGATCTGTGGCCAGGAACTCTGACCACTAGACTACAGAGGTGGTCCTACTAAAATAAATAACAAGAAATTATAACCAATCAAATCACGAATGCGTGAAAGTAAGTGCGTCGGTTCATTCAAAGGGTGTTCAGATGTCCGATTTAGTTTAAAAATCATAAAACACTAACCCACAAAGGTGGCTGCATGGTCTAGTTCGTCCCTCTCGCTATAAACGATCGATGACAGCTAGATTGTGTTTTGAGTCCCTGTTGGGTCTATTAGACTATTTTTTTCCTAAGAGGTTTTGCACAAAATGTGGGTACATCTCCTCTCTTATTTAATTAGCAAAATTAACTTATGCCCATAACCTGAACGGGTATTAAAACTCGGCGTCAGCTCGCAATAGAGCTACCGGCCGAGCGGCCGCTAAGTTAGTGCCAACTTATGTGGATATAATTTGTCATGTGGTCAGCACAATGAATCATCCTGCCATTAATCTCAGTTTTCTAGACCACCTCATAGAAAATCTGGCCTCAGATTAAACCCGGGACCTCTGGATCTGTAGCCAGGAATTCTGATCACGTAGCTAAAGAGGTGGTCACTAAGGCATAAAACAATACGAAAATTAAATTTTTGTTAAATATTTATTTATTTGTTCGTTTGTACCATTAGAAACTTGTGGTAATATTTTACATCCATTTGGCTTGCCCCGCGCGGTATAGTAGCGCCTTCAGAATGAAACACGTGACAACCCCCCACCGACCCCGAGGAGTGAACATAATTTGCGGGTTCTTATCTCCCATTCCAGCCCGTGACCTGGTTTATCCTGGGTGATGTGCGAGCGTCTTTTAGGGTAGAGTAAGATGGACTTGGCCGATTTTTCCATACTAACCCCTAAGCACTGTAGGGATGGGCGAAATGGTGATCACAGTGACCTTGATTTTAAAAGAGCAGTGATTTATACCAGTGATTATTCAGTCACTGTGTCAGCACTTGTAAATCAGGCATTTATTTCACAGCCGTTGCACGTATGACGCTGTAGTCATTGTTTCCAACATTACGTGCAAGATAAACAATATTATATACAACTACTTATTGAACAACAAACATTCTTCTTGATTATTAACCAACTTAAAACTTTATTCTTCGTAATTAATAGCGGCGTGGCTCGTGTAGCAAGTCCTTAACACTCGCGGGGAACTTGAGAACTACAACTATTAATTGGGATCGAGAAAGCATTCACTTCCTCCTCTGAGATTTATAAAATAACTTTTTTATTAAAAAAATTAGCTACAGATACATTTTTATTATCAGTGAGAAAACTATATAATTATTTTATATATTGAAAGTTTAAATAAATGTAACGCATTCTTTCTAGTAATTAGGAATTTAAAAAAAGTATATAAATAAATATCCTGGATCAATTTTTTTTTTCATATTCAAAAAATAACATATTAATTTAAAATTATGTTTTATTAGGTTTATGTTAGGTTTTGAACATAATCGTTTAAGATATTTTTGAAATATTAAAACACTCCACAGATATCCATTTTGAGCAAAATCGTTAGAGCCACTCATGAAAAAAGCTAAAATTTTCAAAAAATAATTTACTATCAATAAACCAGCCCTAGCTTCATTTTTGAAATCCAAATCACGATTCAGCTTCGAGGTATGACCATAATTATTATAACGACAAAATATCAAGTCTTAACGAGATCCATCAAACCGTTTCGGACAATTAATATACAGCGGACCCACTTCGGCGGCTGCATAGACTAATGTGCCAGTCTCGTAATACACTAGTTTGCCAATTACGGGGAGATCAGGGTTCAAATTCCGGCAGGGTGTACTAAGGGTGGTTTTTCAAGATCTATCATAATCTCGAGGGCGAAAATGTTTACAGTTGCAAAAATGTCTTTACATGAGAAATTAAAAGCTTCCTGATAAATCCAGGCATATGTGGCTAAAGCGGGTAGTTTGAAGTTAATACTGGTGATACACATTAGTGAATGATTTTATAAATAAATGAATCTGCAGGGGAGTCTCAGTTAGTTAATGGGAGAAAAAAAAAGTATTCATGACATTGTATCATAATGCCGTGGTGGACAACATCAGGCGTTTAAAAGCGTATAGATGTTATACAGAACTAGATATCGATAGCTTTTCCAGGATTGTTTAGCATCTATTTGATTGTGTACTAAGAACCTTTACAAGTTATAAAGAAAAAAAATAGATGCCAAGATTTTATGAATCCTCAATAGGAAGGGATATAAACGTGTATACATAGTCATTGAAAATGAACTAAGACTTATGTAGAAGTGATAATCGATGCCCAGCTGTCAGTAAATCATACCAGGAGAGCATGAACCTCTAAGAGGTATGGATGACGAAATTCCGGACCAGCTGTTGTACAACTGCACGGCGGAGCTGCTTCTTGCTACAGGTCCTCTTATGGACGTGTCCTCGGCGTGGTCCTTGAACCGCTCCGAGGTGTTGGACGTACTGAGCGTGGTAGTAGACGACGAGGACTCTTCATTTTCCCCTGAGAGGAGGATCTACTTTCGAAAGCTGTTGGGGGAGTGTCTGTTCCCTCAACCCCGGCCTTACGACCTACCCTTGTGGCAGAAACTGGTGTGGGCCGCGGTGTTTGCCCCATGCTGCTTGTCGCTGGGAGGGAACGCCATAGTCATGTGGATCGTTCTAGGTGAGTTAAAAATATAATTAAATAAAGTTATTTTATATCTGAAATATAGTATTATTATATTAGCACCGCGTCTTTACCTTCGGTATACGCTTACGCTAAGTGTAATGGTGGTGATGTGAGATAAATGAAGGACTACAGTTAACGTGATCAACACGTGCGACTGGCATTCCTAACATTACAAGATGTCTTGTAGAGGTGTAGGAAGTTTGGAATCAGATAATCTGTGCCGGGACGAGGATTGACCCCGGCCACATAGAAGTCTGACACCTTACCCTAACCAGTACGAAATTATAGTAGTCAGACACAATGTTTTGTAGCTTAATGTTGGTGAAACAGTTTTTGGAAAGAATTTGTGCATTTAATATTCATTATTAGGCTATTAATTCATCTGCATTGGTAGGGAATTGAAATGGTGAAATCGCAGTGGTAAATCACATCCAGGCCCACAACGTCCCCCTTCCCTCTTGTAAATTGACAGAGATTCAAATTGCATTCTTCCCATCACTGATAATCCAGTCTATTGTAGGCATGACGCTTCAGACCATGTGGCCACAGGCACGGTTAGCGTTAGTTTCATGACTAGCACTTACAACAACGGTTCGCCTAGCAACAATATGGACAGAAAACCTTCAAAACTTTGTTTAATAATCACGTTGTACCATAAATATTAATGAGCTACACATAATTAATATAACATGTTAATTTATTGGACCATACACTAGGAATTTCTTCGATTTTTGGTGGAAATAATGTGTATTTGTGTAAAGTAGAACAGTTTATTAGACATAAATAGTTAGATCCAAATGCATGTGTCTTTATCAAAAGTAGTAATTTTAAATCGCGGTTAAATTGCTTTGAAATATATTAACGTTTTATGAAAGTTTAAAATAAAAAACTAGATATTTCATCCCTTTACTATATTCTACAAACTGTACTGGTAATGTCATGATAGTTTACTACATCAACTAACTTGATGGCGTAGTTGGCTAACGCGCTTGTCGTGTTGAGCTCGACTGCTGAGGACGGGGAGATCGAGGTTCGAATCTCGGTCGGGTGAACTGTGGGTGGTTTTTCCTAAATGGTTTTCCACTCTCCCTCCACGCAAATGCGGGTTCACTTCCTCTAATTCAACCTTCCCAATTCCTAATCCATTAGCATAATTAGTACTTAAAGCGTACAACCCGAACGGGTAGTAAGACGCGGTGCTTAATATTATTATTATTAACTTAATTTATTTCATGGCAATTTATTTCAAAAATTTTCTAACTATTACTTTTAGAATCTCCTCGGTATTTGCAACAAACAAGTTTTATCAAGTCTCTTCAAGTAGTGCTAATCTTCGGAAAATAATTCCCACCACTAACATGTAAAATTCATGAGTGTAATCACAGGTTGGAATTTAATTCACATTTCATATTCTTGTATCGTGATAAACTACTAGCAAATTCTTAAAAAAAACTTTTTCCAAGTTTATTCAAATTGAATTACATGTTCCGTAAAATATGTGAATAGTTTTCTAGGCTGCTACGTAAAATATTAATGTGATGTTTGCATTTTAAATTGCGCTTGGAGGTGGTGATGAAATGTGCATTTTATAGAGCGTGAAATATTTTTAAATATTACAAACTTACGCAATCAGGTGCTATGTTTGTTACCTTATTTTTATTTGTATGTGTTACCTTAACAAATGTATTTTCTACATAAACTTATAAAAGAGGCTACCTAAATAAAGTCCAATAATATACATACTCGTCCTAAATTAATCAAGAATTGTATGTCACTTCTCTAGTAGGGCATCCAATACATAAATAAATTTAAAGATATATCAAAACGATAATTATAAAATATATTAGATATAATAGGTATCGTTTTTCACTCTCTTCTTATCACTACTAATATATATACACTAGGATTTCAGCAAAAAGAAACGGATAACTCAGTGGTTATAGCGTTGGCTTACCAAGCCAAAGGTACCGGGTTCGATTCCCGTGTCCAGGTATCATTTTTCAATTTTAAAGAATATTAGTAGTGGTATTTTATAGGTATTATTACATCTATTAAACGTGATAACTAGAGATTACATGAATTGACGTATGAATACGTGAAAGTAGATCTAGTAGCTTTTCTTAATTTCAGATGAGGTTCTTCCTATGAAAATTGGACTGTACACTTACTCTAAATTATACTTTATTTGCCCGTTCTCCATTAGTATAAATATGAAGATAGTATGATCTTATTCGGGTCATCAGTAGTAATTAGAGGGCAATCGTTGAGCCCACGTCCCGAGATTCGAGTTCTGTAAGGGGTCACAAGGCGTGTCATCATTCCATCGTCTAAGTTTTCGCGAGTAACTGCCAGTTTTTCCACGAGCGTCCAATCTCTATATTTATTTTATATTTCATTTGACATAACATTTTTTTACATCTCTTAGTACTCTATAAACCAAAATTCATAACCCCAACTCGCCTTGCCTTGCTTACTTGTTACCGAAGTGGATTTTCACTCTTTCTGCTTCAAACATCAAGAGAGTGTTTTTTTTTTCTAGTGTTGACCTTCCTGTCTCAAGAAGGCTCCGCCCAAGGAGGAACCAAAAACTATAAATCGTGGATGTGCCTGGCAAGACCTATGCTCACATAGATCCTTCCGTTTACTTAAAATATTCCCATGAGCTTAAAATTATTAAAAACTCGAAAGGCTGACCTTGCATACAAACGCGTTAATCATTTAGACTGAAACCTAAGCCTAGGTGGCTTAGTTAGCTAACGTGATAGTTTCGTGTTGAGCTAGACTAAGGTGAACTGGGGTGGTTTTCCCTAAATGATTTTCCACTCTCCCTTCACGCAAATTCGGGTTCACTTGCTCTATATTCAACTTTTCCAATTCCTAAACCACTAGCGTAATTAGTATTTAAGCGTATAACACGAACGGGTAGTAAAACAAGGTGCTGAATAAATAAAAATTCGACTAAAAAGGGTGTCAAAATGATTATGCTCCATGTAAACAAAAAGTGCTGCTACCGACTAAAAACAAACTTAATGGCGGCAGCCCGCAATCGACCCATCGCTTCCAATAACCACCACCAGTCGTCACGGAACTTCTTTGAACCCAAGTGATGGTTGCCCATCTCGCAATAAATTGACTTTTCAAATTGTGATATAGTTGCTAAAGCCTTAATTGCATCCAAGAGATTTTTTTTTCCAAATTTTTCCTCGTATGTTGTAGTTATTAATTTTCTTAATGTCAGTCAGCCAAATTTAAATGTAATAACTTATAGTTGGTATTTGTTTTGCTCCATTGTCGATGAAAATTTATACATTCCGTTTTTCTAAAAATATAACTAAATTAAGTTAGTTTTTTGTAATTTGAACTTTATTTTACTTATGTATTCGTAAAAACGCGGCACGTCCTTAGGACCCGTAATTAATTTTTTTTTCTGGGCAATTATTTTAAATATTTAATTTCAACTTATCAGAGGCTTTCCGAATGAACTGAAATAAATATTTATTTTCTCACCTTAAAAAGTATTTTAATACCAATTTTTATGTTTAGAATTTTTGTGATTCTGTGGCTTTCATCGGTATGTAGTACCTTCATTGGAAAGAGTAGCCAATTTTTTTAAAGCAATAAAAATATGTTAAAAGTTCCATGCAATCTCGCTAAAGGGTCCATGAAATATTACAATATATATTGAAAACTGTAATTACCTATATTTTTTTATTTTTTATTTAGCACCGCGTCTTACTACCCGTTCGGGTTATACGCTTTAAGTACTAATTACTTAATGGATTTAGGAATTGGAAGTTGAATTAGAGGAAGTGAACCCGCATTTGCGTGGAGGGAGAGTGGAAAACAATTTAGGAAAAACCACCCCCAGTTCACCCGACCGAGATTCGAACCTCGATCTCCCCGTCCTCAGCAGTCGAGCTCAACATGACTAGCGCGTTAGCCAACTACGCCACCGAGGCGGGTAGTTACCTATACATTAATTGCCTAACGTTCTTGGGGATCAGGTTTGTACCTAAGATAAATCCTAAGATTATATTATGTAAATCCTCTTTTTTCTCAATCTACCAAGGACTTGTGATTTTTTTTTAACTTCCTTCGAGAAACGAGAGGGAGAATTATCGCACGACCAACTGTTTTACTATTCAAGATTATACAGGGGATATAAAGAGGTCAGACCACACGAAAGTCAACTAATGTATTTTAAGGTTGAATTTAAAAAAACTCTTTCACCCTATAGTAACTGTCCTAAATAAAATTAATTTGAACTCAATACTTATAGGGCTACCAGTTTTTGTTTCTTGCAGTGCACTGCATGGGGATATCGGGGTTCGAAACCCGGTTGGTTGTACTAAGGGTGGATTTTCCTAAATGGCTCTTCACTCTCCCTCCATAAAAGTGCGGGTTCACTTAATCTAAATTCAACCTTCTTCCTCCCTACTCCATTATAGTAATTATCACATATATGCGTATAGCGGACGTGACCGTTAGCTAAGGTAATGCTATTATCTGCCGATATAGGGTGTCATGTGGCCATTACAGTGAGCCCTCTAGCCGTTAATCTCAAGTTTTCTAGACTGGAGCTGCTACTTATCTATTCAAGTAACTCCTCAATTGTTATCACGAGGCTGAGTTTGAGCCCTTTTCAGACCCACTGCTTCACAGTGGACATCCTGTTTAGGTAACTAGGTATACCGCAACACTATTGTGTTCTATCGTTGAGACAGACATATTTGATTTCAAACTTTATAGAAATAGTTCGTATGTGTATGGAAATGAAATATTTATGTTATGTTTGAGAAATATGTGGAGTTGTCAATACAATTTCAACGCTATCTGGTTTGAACTGGAGTGAATATAACAAACATTATGTGGAAGACAAAATTTAGATATTACTTTTTTTTTAATCACTATACATAATTTATTTTGTTAAGTTAAGTGATGAGTTGTTCAGCTTTATTAATTATTGAACTTGGGGCACCTAGTTTACACGTGTTAATAAATTAGATAATTAGGTAGTACTTGAACCATATACCTTCTGTTTGCACTTGTCCCTTAACTATTTAATTTATATGGTATTCCAACCGAGTAATTTTAAACCGAAATTAATTAAACCTTTGCTAACTAAGGCTTGAGTAAAGTTTTAGTGTAATCATTTAATAAACTAATATTATATATTTTGAGAAAATATATAGTTTGTTTATACAGTTTAATTACTAACTCTGACTTATAGTAGATCTAAATATCCGTTTCTGTGGTGATAAATAGTTTCGATTGGGAAATAATTTTACAGGGGTCTTCAATCTATGGCCCGCGATAAAAAAAATTGCGGCCCTCTGGATCATAAACAATATAGAATTATTTCAAGAGAAAAAATGGCAGATACAGATATTTATTTTATATAATAAACTAATAAAATATATACTTATTTTATGTTCTTTTTAAAACTATTTTTGATTCTTACGCGAAGAAAAGAATTACGGTTTTTATTCAAATTTACTTTGAAAGGGCAAATGAAAAATCTAGTAGACGAGACAAATCGCGCTATATTCTGCTTTGAAAAATCTAAAAACACGAAAAAACAAACAAGAGAACATACTTGTCGAGATATCCGAAATTTGACCTGTCGTGGACAGTAATGTGAGTATGAGTGTGTAAGAATGAACTCATACGAAGATTTTAATATTTATTCAATCAGAATATTGTCGGTACAGTATTGAAGCCCACGGACCAACAGTAAACAGAAACTTTGGCCCTTGGACATACAAAAAGGTTGAAGACCCCAGGCTCAGAAAGTCATAAATGTTTGTTGCTAATTGTTTAGATTCAGGCAGAGCTAAAGGGCGAAATCATGTTTTTATATTGCGTGAATAAACACGCCGGCAAGAAGAGCAAGCGTTTATTTGCGTTAAACTATTCAAACGACGGTACTACACGTATTTAAAATAAAATAAAAATGCGTGTGCTATAGTTTTCCATTTACAAATCAACCTCGCGGGGGGGGGGGTGGGGGGGGGATGGAATAAACCAGATAAATATGCTCAGAGGAGATTTTATTTAAATTACAGTCATATATATTTTATAATATTATGGTCCGATTATATTACTACTTCACTGATTATTCTATATATTAATGCTCTCTGGCCAATCATACCCCAAAGAAATTTAAAGTTATTACACGACTTTGAACACTTATAAACCTAGTTTAATATTAGCTCTGAATGTCCAAACTAATGTTTTAAAATATTAAGCCTAGTCTATATGTAAATCAACACACGGGATGCAATTCATTGTAATTACGGGAATGTCCGAATGGATAATTTATTTACATCCATTACTGTTTACAGCCTGTGGAACTTTTTTATTCAAGCCATATATTTTCCACTACCGGCTGGCAAGGCTTGTCGTAGCTACATATGCCTTCTTATCCAACTTAAGACTAGGACTGGCATAACATCCAGTCCTACGGCCGTTAATTTATCAATGTGAAAGGGTAAATCCATATTTAACCATTGATACATTTTTCGACCATATCGGAAATCGAACCCGGGACGCTTAACACAGTAGGCAGACACGCTAACGACTGAGCTAAGTGTAATTTTAAATTAAATTAATTGAAAAATTAACCCTGGACACGGGAATCAAAACCGGAACATTTGAATAGGCGCGCCAATGCTATACCACTGAGTTATCCATGATTTGTCTCGTGCTTAAGGTAATTCTTCACTATTAGTTTAAGGTTGAGTCTGTGATGGATGTGCGGAAATCGTCGGTTACACATGAGTGATCGATTAATATCGCGAGCTATCAGATGCTACACCCATCTGCTCATATGTAGCCGACAATTTCCGCTCATCCATCACAGACTCAGCCTTAAAATATGAGTAAAGAATTACCCTGAGCCCGGTACTAATCCTTGATAGCCAGTTGTAGAGTCTTGACGCGTTAAGCCAACGCTCCCGGGTTCGATTCCCGTGACCAGGTATCTTTTTCAACTAGTTTGAACTAGGCCTAATTAAAAGTACACTTTTGTAGGGTTTTAATATATTATTTTACTGAATAAACACCTTCTCTTGTTCATTATAGTTACTGTTTCTACACTCTAACATATTGGGACTTGTACATTCACATGTCCTATAAGATCACCTATAAACATACGTTTTATTGGTTTTCATGCTATTTGGATAACATTAACTGCACTCCTATTGTCATATAAAGAACCTTTAAAAAAAATACAAACATACATTTTTATGGCCAAAACTTTTAATCCTTCACTATATTAATGCTATTTTGATGGTATCAATAATATCTATCAAAAATGACAGCTACAAATCACATGACCAGACGTATGACTACGTAAATCTAGTAACTTTTCTAGATGAAAATAAAGCACTTCCTATACATTTTGGATTATGGGTACTACACACAACTTTTATAGGAGTAAAAGATTTAGTGTTTCATGAAAATCGAACATTTATTTTATCACATCCCTCTTCCGTTTGGGTTATAGGCTTATTCATGTATATTAATTACGCCAATGTAGTAAGGCTAAGTATGGAAGAATCTTGTAGTAAGTGCACCTGCATTTACGTGGTGGTAGATTCAGAATACACCCGACTGGGCTTCTTGCCAGACTAAATGAGCTTGCAATGAATGCCACGCACTGGCGCAGCCAAGGGGAGGGGTTTCAGGGTTGAATGCCCCCCCCCCCCCCCCAGACCTTGCTACCCACCTATCTCTTTCTCGTCCCTAAAGCTGTTGAAATCATACATGACGAACTCCACTAATGAAGACAGATTTAATGAGCTTCATGTACATACATCCAGAGATGTTTGTTATGGACTCATGGGGTGGGAAAATGCCAGATCTGGCCCAGATATGACCAGTTCTGGCCAGATATGATTTTCCACATGGGGAGGATGAAATTTTCAATGAACCTTCAATGAATCAAAGGAAAGTTAACATAAGACTAAAGCGAATTAGTTCAAAAGTGATTTTGTGAGTTAAAAGTTAGTGCAAGTTGCTTATTTGAATTTTCAGATTTTAGCTCATAAAATAATGTTATAAATCAAATTTCCAAAATACAATTTATTGAAACTTGCATGTTTGTATATTCTAGCTGAATGCATGGATAAAAATGTGTTCATAAACTTAATAGTCATAATAATTACAGAATTATGACAATTTTTATCAATTTTGGATATTATTGTATTTATTTTGACGCATTTGCATTTTGCAGTACTTAAATTTTCAAAATGTTCCGTGAGAAAAACTAATGAACCTCGCTAGTTGGTCAGTAAAACTACCCCCCTTTTTACAAACGAATCCTGGCTGCGCCAGTATAGTTTGTCGGTAATGTCGAGGTCAAGGTTCTAATCCCGGTCGGATGTACTGAGGTTGGGATTGTGGGTACACTCCCTATACATTCAACCATTTTCATTTGTAACCATGAGCGTTATTATTACAAGTGCGTCCAAACCGAACAGGTAGTAATCCACCAGAGAAAAAACACTCTTTTTAAAGTAATAAATAATTAAACAAGAACTATTAGCTCCCTTTAACGTATATGTGGGAATAAATTTTAAATCAATCATAATAATTATAACTATTTGTGAACCGATGAAACAAAGTTTAGTCTAGTTAGAGGTCTCGACACCAGGCGGTACGCAGGAGACGATTTCCCAAACATGTGACGCTCGACGAATCTCGTGTAAATTGACGGTTGCAGAGAAGAGAGAGAGAGAGAGAGACAATGAACGATTGGGGATAGGGTGAACCAGCTGTTCTGGACGACACGTCGTGATGTTCACCGCATGATCGCTAACCAATGATTTTCACCGGTCCAATAGCTTTTTTGAAAGTCATCCAGAACAATCAAATTAATCGATTTTACATATATTTTTTCCAAAAGTGATTCTCGATTGGCAGTGATCGTCTACCTTTATCACCAGTCCTTTATCGACAACAGGTTGCGAATATGGTCGGAAATAGTGGATACAGAGGTGTTTTTTTTTTTGCAAGCTTAAAGCAGCTTTTTAAAAAAATGTTATGAGGTTTATTTTACTATCTCTCGACTCCTCGAAGAGAGATGTATTGTGAATATTAGAAGAATCTAACGCTATTATTTGACGTTTAATGATTCCACTGAAACAAAAAGTGGTTTTCACGATGAAGTTTGTCTGTATCTCGGCATAGAACAAAAACAATTTTACCGATTGTTGCCTATTAAAACTTGTTATCTAGGGCTTTGATAAGGTTCCCCCAAGGATATTTTAGAATCAAATCCTTAAATTAACGGTGGTTAGTTTACTGATGGCGAAAAAAGAGAAAAAGTTGATTTTATAAAAATTTGCTCCGATGATCCTGATAAAATTTCGTATCTAGTCAATGTTTAACACTATAAACAAAATTTAAACTCTCATTTTCCCCTGAAAATGAGTTTAAACGTACTTTACGTAAGCAGAAGTTTTCAATTGTTATATCTTCGTAGCTATTTGAGGTTCGAAATAACGTAAAATTGTTAAGTTGTTAATAATATTAAACATATGTTTTTTAAATTTGAAATATAGTTTTATAAAACTTATAGATTTTTCTCTTTAGAGGAAAAGATGTTCCTCTTTTCTCATTGTTTCTGTAACAGCGTAAACATTTTTTTTATTATCTTTGATGGAGTGTTTCTGCAACAATGCATACTATTTCGTTTCACAAATACTACAAGTTTTTAGTAAATTTCTCTATTTTAAGATAAAAGAGAGAAATGCGGTATCATTTATTTTATTTAAAGCAATTTTCTTAATTTAATATTTGAATTTTCAATCTAAAAGTTTCTAATGATTTAGAAATGAACTGTAAATTTGGCCACACAGTCTGAGACGTTAAGCTTGCATTAAATGAGATTACCGTGGAGGTTAGAACCTTGGTCGGGTGCAAATAAGGAGGTTTCCCATTGTGATTCTACCACCCCTTTTTTAAAACCTAATGCGGATGCATTTCCTCTCAACTACTCCCTCTTAATTTACAATTTTTTGGGGCAAAACTTTTCACTATCGGTTTGGTCTACACGCCTATGTACTAGCTACTCTAGTGTGTTTGGTCCAAGGAAGTTATTATTATAGAAAATGTACCTAAATTTGCGTGGGAAGAGTGAAAAACCATAACATACCTTCAATACACATATCCTTTGTTCGAGTCCAGTCCTCCCATTAGAGCCTGTGTGGTCACAAGACTATCTTTTAGTTAAATTTATTTCGATAAAAACCTCGCTAGCTCTCTAATATGTTTAGAAATGAGGTAGATCTACCATTGCTTTCTATCTTCCTTTTCCTCCATAACATTACTTATTCAAATTAATCATCGGATGATTAAATTACTAAAGTGAAGATAAAAGAAATACGAATGGAAAATAAAATAAATGGTATGATGCACCGCACAGACTTTCTCTCTCTCTTTAATCTTAAAAAGGAGATACTTCCTAAAGATTAGTAAAACTTGTTGCAGAAACAATCCTTCAAAGAGCTTAAATGAGAAAAGAACACCATCTTTGTCCACCAAAGAGCTTAAGAATCCATTTTATTTTCAAAGACTTGAATAAAAATATAATAATGGCTTAAAGCTCAGAAACTATTGATTTGAAAAAAAAAAAATCAAAAGAAAGAGTTTCATATTTAATATTACCAAATATTCACAATAATAGATTATTTCTTATTTAAATGGTTTCGGATATATGATCAAAATTGGAGATTTCTACTATATAAACTACCCTTAAAGTAATTCACACGGGAAAATGAGGATTTGAATTCTGTTTGTATTCTTAAAACAACGCCTGGGTACAAAATTTAATAAAATTAGATCAAATCGAATTTCTCAAAATCCACTCTAACGATTTTTGTCCTTCAGTAAACTAAACTTAATTTTATCTTTAGATATCTAATTACAAACAAAACCAGGGGAGACCTAATGAGAACCCTAGATAATAAGTTTTAGCCCCATCTCTAAATTAATTTCTACTCTAGTCCGAGATACAGACGGACAGACGGTCAGACGGCTAGACGGTCAGACGGCCAGACGGTATCGCGAAAAACACTTTTTTGTTTTGTTTCAGGGAGTCACGAGACGTCGACATTTATAAAAATCTCTTCCAAACCCTTCCTTCACCTCTGACAAGACGTGTATTAATCACATCTTGTGAATGTGTGGAATGCCAGGTCGCCACCGTGGTTCGGATTCCACGTTAAACTGTAGGTCCTTCATTTCATCTCACAATCACCCTACCATTACACATTAGCGTAAGTGCGTATAACCCGAACGGGTAGTAAGTCGCGGTGCTAATAATAAAATAATAATAATAATAATAAAAAATCTCGAGTTAATAATTTTTTTTTACGATCACAATAATTCTCTATCCGAGGGTTCGAGAGAGAGAGTAAAAAGTATAAATTTGTAATAAATCATTCATAATTTTTTTTACGCATATTAAGAATACCTTTTGCTATTTAAATAAATTAATAATTTGGAAACTCCAGGGTGGATATCCGACACTTTCCTCTATCAAATATTCATGTGATGAGTTTCACACGGAAACCTGAGAGTACTTTTCAGGTCACTGCCACTCATATGTGTGGGATCTATTTCGTAGCATATACAGTCGTTGACATGAAATAAAGAGTTTCTTCGATCAGAATACATCCTGCCAAAATATTTATTTTCCAACCGCATCCAATTACCCTTTCGAGCTTAAAGTGTATAATATATTAATTACGCTGGTAGGGGTAAGGATGAGAGCAGTTAGAATTTAAAGAAAATGTACATGCATCTTTTACGCAAATGGGGTACATTTAATCTCAATTTTAACTTACTAATACCAACCACATTAGCATAATTATTAATATACGTAGGCCTATAACCCGCTTCGGGTGTCGAACGATCCAAATCGTCACTCTCACAATAGACTTGATTGCCTTTGTCAGTAAGATTGGGTTTGAATAGTTCTCGGGTTGATGTAAAGAGGCGGATGTTTAATAAATAACGTTCCACGCAAATTCTGGTACACTTCCTCTAAATTTAACTTTCCTAATACAGATAAAAAAAAATGGCCTATGCGTTTAACCGAACGATAATAAGACGCGGTGACAAAAATAATAAAATCTGTTAGCCTTGACTGAAAGTAAGAGGTGGAGTAAAATATAAAGAAATTAAGGTAATTTTTGACATAATTTACACATGTTTAAAACTAATCAATTTTATTTTAAAGATTGTTCTAAATATTTTATTCTTAAGTAAGATACACCAACTTTGTTATGAATATATTAGGGATTGATGTTATTTTAATCCGTCAAATATGAGAGAAACCTTATTTTATTTTAATTGAAATTTAAAACATATGACCTTGGTATTGTGGTATATAGGAAAATATATTCTAAAAAAATATATAAATAATAAATAGGTGTGTGTATTTACCAAGTAAATATCCGACACTATAAAGCGACACGTTGAAATATATACAAATACAAGTTGATAGAAACATTGGTATTTTTTTAATATTCGATCAAATGTTTTGAGTAAAAACGTAAGTTTTTTTGTTTGATTTTTAGTTAAGTATTTGTTTTCCTATTTATATTTCCATCAGAGTGAATCAATAAGTCAATTAATATTTACGACGGTGATTTTACGAAAATTATTATTTGTGGCTTAGAAATTAAAGTTATACTACGAAAGATTTGATAGGCTTTACAATCTTACGAGACGTGAATGAACATTTTTTTTTTACCTTTAGGTGTGAAAATGACGAATATATTCTATTTTCTTTATTCATATGTCTTAAGTTTGTCGAGTTAGTCTTTCGTCATGTCCTATTATTAACGTCAAACTTCTACCAAATTACTTTCTCATACAGAGAAAGTATATTATTATTATTATTATTATTATTATAATAATATTATTATTAGCACCCGTCTTACTACCCGTTCGGTTTATACGCACTTACGCTAATGTGTAATGGTAGGGTGATTGTGAGATGAAATGGAGGACCTACAGTTTAACGTGGGATCCGAACCACGGTGGTGAAGGCCTGGCATTCCACACATTCACAAGCTGTCTTGTCAGAGGTGTAGGAAGGGTTTGGTAATCAGATAAATTTGTGCCGGGACCGAGGATTGAACCCCGGACCCCATTACAGAAGAAAGTATTATAACGGTGAAAGAAATTTGACTTGGAGTTTATGATGGATATTGATGTCTTAAAATGTGGTCTGTTCCCACATTTGTGTATCCTCTTGAATCTCTGTACTTAGTACTTCAACCAAAATATTTTTATGGAGTTCTTTTACGATGAAGATGCAGGGAACTCTAGAATAGACCAGTGTTTTTGCGGTTTTTATAGCAAAACATTTTCTTGGATAAAAAAAATAAAGTATTTCTTCAGTATAAACATAAAGATTAATTTTCTTCACGTGGTGATATCAACAGTTGTTGAATATTTTTCATATACATAGCAGTATTAAATGACAAACTTTTTAAATGAAGAGAAAAAGTCGTCAATAAATTTTTGGGACAGCTTGACAGTTATTCAACAACTGTTGATATCTCCACGTTTGTTTCTACTAGAACAATATTTTATTTATTTTGACAAAAAAAAAGTTTTTCTATACAAATAGCAAAAAAAAAACTTGACATTTTCTCGCGTACTTTACATCCCCACCTTGAACTTGTATATAACAATATGTCATATCTCGAGGAAAAATCCTGATTTTTATGGTGACTGCACCACGTTCGCCACTTCAGTGGTGTACATCTTAAGACGAGTCCATGTTGACGACTGGAATCATCATGTCCGTATGCACGTGACTTGTGGTTTGTTGTTGGCCACATCGATTGACTTTGTGCCATATCCTCACCACTATAAGTTCACGCCACACAATTTCATTGCGCGACCCTTAAAACAGCTCGACCCAGACTTCACACCTTAATGCGTTTTTCTTATAGTTTCCAAGTGAAGACAGTAGAACTGAGAATAGTTAACTCATTTTAGCATATTAAAAATATTCTTTGAGTACAAATTTGCTGTTGTTAAGTGAAGACTTCATAAAATCACATTATGATGCTATTTCTGGTTCTACACCTTAGCTCTGTCGCTAACGTGTATATCTAATAAAATAGGGGTTCCTGGTTATATTCCCAGTATTGTAGAAAAAATTACCATGGGTAAATGTGGGTTTACCCTTTGACAGTGATGAATTCACCTCTGAGCCTGGATGTTGTGTTTGTTAAGCTAGTTTATAGGTCTTGTGCTGATATAATCAGTCGGTTTAGAAAATATACGTCCACAAATAAATACTCTAATAGCTAATATGCTGGTTAATCGGCCATGAGATGGACCCTCGATGGTTTAATCTACTAGGACAATATGATGAGGGTAGTTTAAATGAAATGCACCAGCATAACCATGAAAAGAGATAGGACAATTTATCATCATCATAATCACTGGATATTTCAGTCTTTGCAGGTCGTCTGGCATATTCTCTTCCATCCCTGTCGACCTCTCCAAGCTCTCCCTCTGCCACATTTCTCCACTTCACTCCTTTAGCTTCCATGTCCTTCTTCGCTTGGTCCGTCCATCTCGTCCGAGCTCTTCCAATAGGTCTTCTACCCTTCTCCACTCTCGTCACATACCCTAAATTCTTCCTCTTCAGCCTCTCTTCTAATAGGTCTTCTACCTTCTCCACTCTCGTCACATACCCTAAATTCTTCCTCTTCAGCCTTTCTTCTAATAGGTCTTCTACCCTTCTCCACTCTCGTCACATACCCTAAATTCTTCCTCTTCAGCCTCTCTTCAATAGGTCTTCTACCCTTCTCCACTCTCGTCACATACCCTAAATTCTTCCTCTTCAGCCTCTCTTCCAATAGGTCTTCTACCCTTCTCCACTCTCGTCACATACCCTAAATTCTTCCCTTCAGCCTCTCTTCCAATAGGTCTTCTACCTTCTCCACTCTCGTCACATACCTAATTCTTCCTCTTCAACCTCTCTTCCATAGGTCTTCTACCCTTCTCCACTCTCGTCACATACCCTAAATTCTTCCTCTTCAGCCTCTCTTCTAATAGGTCTTCTACCCTTCTCCACTCTCGTCACATACCCTAAATTCTTCCTCTTCAGCCTCTCTTCTAATAGGTCTTCTACCCTTCTCCACTCTCGTCACATACCCTAAATTCTTCCTCTTCAGCCTCTCTTCCAATAGGTCTTCTACCCTTCTCCACTCTCGTCACATACCCTAAATTCTTCCTCTTCAGCCTCTCTTCTAATAGGTCTTCTACCCTTCTCCACTCTCGTCACATAACCTAAATTCTTCCTCTTCACCTCTCTTCCAATAAGTCTTCTACCCTTCTCCACTCTCGTCACATACCCTAAATTCTTCCTCTTCAGCCTTTCTTCTAATAGGTCTTCTACCCTTCTCCACTCTCGTCACATACCCTAAATTCTTCCCCTTCAGCCTCTCTTCCAATAGGTCTTCTACCCTTCTCCACTCTCGTCACATACCCTAAATTCTTCCTCTTCAGCCTTTCTTCTAATAGGTCTTCTACCCTTCTCCACTCTCGTCACATACCCTAAATTCTTCCCCTTCAGCCTCTCTTCCAATAGGTCTTCTACCCTTCTCCACTCTCGTCACATACCCTAAATTCTTCCCCTTCAGCCTCTCTTCCAATAGGTCTCTACCCTTCTCCACTTTCGTCACATACCCTAAATTCTTCCTCTTCAGCCTCTCTTCTAATAGGTCTTCTACCCTTCTCCACTCTCGTCACATACCCTAAATTCTTCCTCTTCAGCCTCTCTTCTAATAGGTCTTCTACCCTTCTCCACTCTCGTCACATACCCTAAATTCTTCCCCTTTAGCCTCTCTTCCAATAGGTCTTCTACCTTCTCCACTCTCGTCACATACCCTAAATTCTTCCCCTTCAGCCTCTCTTCCAATAGGTCTTCTACCCTTCTCCACTCTCGTCACATACCCTAAATTCTTCCTCTTCAGCCTCTCTTCTAATAGTAGCTAAAAGAAATCACTTGTTTAAAATTTAGATTGAACTTTGATTAAACACCCCCCCCCCCCCCCCCCGCGTTCCACAACACATATGCAATCTAACCTAATACGAGAGTGATGCGTTGAATCATGCGATCATCGACGCGGCTTAATAAAATTTACTACTAAAACCATTTTCATAAAGATTATATTAAAATTTATGATAATTAATACTAAAATAAAATGAAATGCTATCACTGCTGAGTGCTGACTACAAAAGAAAAAAAATCTGTAATTTATAAAATTTATTTCTTATAAAAATACCTGCTTGAACGCTAGTTTTTTTACAAGAAGCCCACTTTCAACCACCAACATTGATTGCAAGTCACTAAAACTTGAAATTATTGTAGAAATAGGTTTTACTTAATTTATTAATTATTAAAAAAGTTTTTCAACAGTTTCCAATAATACTTCCTTATGGATAATTGTACAATTTATCTTTACATTTTTAACTAAATGGACTGAGAATATAAATACTTGTAGTTTTTTTATTTACTCCATTTTGGCAACATGATCTTCCGGTTTTAGAATAAAGGGCTTCCTATTAAAATCAGACTGTACCTGTTAGGCGTAGTTTAAGCAAACCTTCGAAGCTCATTAATGATGTGACTATGTTGTGAAAACACGTCTTATAAATTCAACCTTCATCAAATTCCTTAATTAATTAGCGTAATTAGTACATATGCTTATAGCCCGACTAAATAGGAAAACGAGTGCAAAGAAAAATTTCATCCAGTTTCTCTCGATTTTAAATGTTTATTAAAAGCGGCCATTCTGCATTACCTCGAGTTGATATTATATCGTTTCATTTTTTATTTTCTTAGCATCATGTCTTACTACCCATTTGGGCTATACGCTAATGTACTGATTCCACTAATTGTTTTAGGGATTATAAGGTTGTATTTAGAGGAAGTGTGCCCGCATTTGTGTGGAGGAAAAGGGTAAAAACATTTAGGAGAAACCAACCTCAGTACTCCTGACCGAGATTCGAACTTCGATCTCCCCGTCTTAGGCAGTCTAGTCTAACATGAGAATAGCGCGTTTGAGCATGCGCTTATCGAAGAGGGTTCTTTTTCAATCCTCATATATTAAATAAGTTGATAAATATGTTTGGTATTGAAGGTACTAGTTAAATAAAATGTATCTATAGTCACGTCATGTGGCAATCCCGATCGCCCTTACAAGATTTTCAAGGTGAGTTTGGAGAGGGGGGGGGGGTTGTTGCTTCAATACCAAGCATTGAAATTAATTACAAACCCCACCTCTATTAAATGGAAATCGCCATTTGTTTCAACCTAATGCTCACCAAACGACATCAATCAAATTGTTAATAATAGAAGTAATTCATTACCAGACTATAATGTGACCCCGGTATAAATGTAATCATGAAAATTCTATTCAAGAAATTGTGTAAATAAATTCAAATAATGTATCGAGTGGAATGAATAACGCAGATGGTAATTAATTTTGTATAATTATATAAATGATTTAGGGTAATAAAACCCAATTTGAATTACAGGCAACCCAGTTAAACCATTTGTGTCACAGCAAGATATTAATTTCAAATATCAGTGTGATTAATCGATATACGTAAATACACTGTCGATAGTTTCTATTAAGGACGTTCAAGAAAATGTGGTGCCCCAAAAAAACAAATTGGGTAAATCATTTCTGCTCTCTAAATTCATAAACGTTTGATCTAAAATAAACGTTATTCGGGAATTTTTTAAAAATATTTTATTGCTACATAGACGTTATTACAATATTTATGGTAGCGTTATTAATTTTGTTGTACTTTTTAAAATCTCTTTGAGGTATTTAATACATACCTTCTTATCCGATTGAGTATATCAGCACACGAGAATTTCTACGAGAGATCGAAAGGGTCTACTAATTTTCACGAGAAAGGTATTCTCACATTCCTTACAGGGTTATTTTACATGCCACAATCAATATGGGGGCCGACAGCCTTACTTCCCCTTTGAAGAAAGTTGTTCTACGGGTTTTTATCGCTCGAGAAAAATCCGTAAACCCCAGCTGGGTTTGAACCCATAATCATTGGGTCCTGATATGGGCACTTTACCTCAATACCACCGAGGTCTACGATTTTTTAGTAAAATTTTAATAAACTTGAATATTACATTTAAGTTAACTACTTTCATGAGTCATGAGTACGTATACATAGTTTTTCTCTTGAATTGGCATTTGTAGAATATAATAATATCGAAAGTGACAGTGGAAGATCACATAAATTGACGTCTGAATACGTGAAAATAGATCTTAAAATATATCTAGTTGGATGACCTGGCGGTCTAGGGGTAAGGTGTCGGACTTCTATGTTGAGGGTCCGGAGTTCAATACTCGGTCTCGGCACAGATTTATATGATTGCCAAACCCTTCCTTTACCTCTGACAAGGCGTGTATCAATCACAACTTGTTAATGTGAGGAATGCCAGGCCTCCACCGTGGTTCGGATCCCATGTTAAACTGTAGGACCTCCATTTCGTCTCACAATCAACCTACCATTACACATTATCGTAAGTGCGTGTAACCCGAGCGGGTAGTAAGACGCGGTGCTAATAATAATAATAATATATCTAGTTGTCAGATACATATACTCCTAAGAAAATAAAAGTATAGAGTTCTTTAAAGGTATACACAATACACTCACAGTCAATCAAAAAATAATTTTTTCGCAAATAAAAATTCAAGTTTGAAAACTAGAAAGTAATTCGATATGGATATAATGGTTCAAATGTCTAGAATGTGTTGTGTATTATTTCAGATTTTCACACATTTATCACTGGCTTTTTTATTTCTGCAAAGTGATAAGAAAGCTTTTAGTAAGACCTACCAAACACTTTGCGTCAGGATGTGATATTACTTTATTTCTATCTGGTTTAATACCTAAGAAGATATCACGAGACATACATTAATTTGTATGTTGTATAAATAATATATTTTTATCGTCCGACTTATATACTAAATCACTAAATAAAGGTAAATAATCATTTTTAGAATGATTTCCGTAGTATTATATTCTTCAACGCAGATGTATAAACTATTTTGCAAAATATCATGAGAGTTTTCAACACGTGGTAAATGTTTCGTTTAGCAGAAAGTGATTGTGGTATGGGAGTTAACATATGTTAAATAATTAATGTAATTTCAATTAATTATAAAATAAAATGGCTACCAATTCAATTTGTTTCTAATTACTTTCTCCAGGGCAATATATTAACATTCGTGTAAAACACATTCTATAATTACTCTAAATATATTTATTTAATTATCACTCTTAAGTCTTAAGGTACAACCTGTTTCAAAAAGTGTCATTTATTCATTCATTAAGGCGTCATTCTCGTCTTGTCTGATTTGGTGAGGACAGGAATGTCCCTGTGTTACCACTCTCCCTCCAGAAAAAATGACAGTTCAATTCCTTAAATTATACCTTTCTCACCTTTATGCATATATATAATATTATATATATATATATATTATATATATATATATATATAGACGTGTAGTAAGACACATAATACAGTAATAAATCTAAAACTGATTTCGGTGGCCAAATGATCTAAGGGTATTGATGCATCTTTCTCTCAAATTACTGGACTGCCGATGACAAGGGTTCGAACCCCGGTTAAATGTACCTAGGATGATTTTTCCTAAATGGTTTTTCACTCTCCCTCCAATAAATAAAAGTGAGTACACTTACCCTAAATATAACTTTCCTCACACATTATCATTATTAGTAAGCAAGCGTATAACTCGAACAAGTAGTGAGACGCGATGCTGACTTAATTACTTACCACCTCTATGGCATTAAGTTCTTGAAAGTTCTTTGATGCACGTACAACAGTACGTCATCCATTCCTATCTGAGATTGTTCTATCCAGGCCACCTCATTACAACCTATCCCTATCTTGAGAGTTCTATCCACTCCACCTCATTACATCCTATCCCTATCTTGAGATAGTTCTATCCAATCCACCTAATCACAACCTATCCCTATCTTGAGCTAGTTATATCCGGGCCACCTCATTACAACCTATCCCTATCTTGAGAGTTCTATCCACTCCACCTCATTACATCCTATCCCTATCTTGAGATAGTTCTATCCAGTCCACCTAATCACAACCTATCCCTATCTTGAGCTAGTTATATCCAGGCCACCTATTACAACCTATCCCTATCTTGAGAGTTCTATCCACTCACCTCATACATCCTATCCTATCTTGAGATAGTTCATCCAGTCCACTTCATTACACATTATATCATTCTGGTTTATTCTAATGTTATCCTCTCATATTCGTCTAGCTCTTCCCAATGTTCTCTTCCCAATACCAATCTTCTCAATCTCCTGAACACGGTTTTATATTCTCCCATACCAGCTGCATTTTCTGCCTATCGTAATTTTAAAGACTTGATTTTTCCTAGTAATATCTTGTGGTGAATACAGGATATCTAACCCAGCATTATTTAACCTCCTCCACTCCCAAGTAACCTCATTCCTTTTTGGAACCACTCTCTTTCTAAGCCCCTTGTTTTCGAACATCCTAAATTTATTTTCGTCGTGTGAGATGAGAGATCACGTTTCACACCCAAGAGAACAACCAGTAAAATTATTGTATATATTATTAGTTTTACATTCCTTGACATCAAGAGAGATGTTAAACAACTTACTTGTTTATCAAACAAACTCACAGGTTTAATCCTCTTATAAATTATCACAAATTGTACCTCATTCATAGATAATATTATTCATTAACAAAAAAAAATCCTTCATGCTAGAAATTTATATCAATTTTGTATCATTACAAATTATTATTATTATTATTATTATTATTAGCACCGCGTCTTACTACCCGTCGGGTTATACGCACTTACGCTAATTTGTAATGGTAGGGTGATTGTGAGATGAAATGGAGGACATACAGTTTAACGTTGAATCCGAACCACGGTGGAGGCCTGACATTCCACACATTCACAAGTTGTGATTAATACACGTCTTGTTAGAGGTGAAGGAAGGGTTTGGCAATCAGATAAATATGTGTCGGGACCGAGATTGAACCCCGGACCCCAGCACAGAAGTCTGACACCTTACCCCTAGACCACCAGGTCACCGATATAACTTATTAATAATTGTATAGTAAATGTATTATGCACACATGTATTAGTTTTATTTCGATAACTACTCGAAACAAAATCTCAAAGAGAAGTTCTTACTTTACAAATTTAGATGGTTCTTTTTTTGTAGTCCGCTGGCCAAGTCGGGCTTAGGGTGGTAGAAGGTAACTGCACACTCGTTATGTCACAGTGAAAGACTACTATTTGTCATAAGTGTACACAGGGAAGGGAGTATTGATAGCGAGTGTACAAAGCTCGAAACAGGATGTCAGATATCCGGGACCAGCTTCAGTGGCCAAATGACCTAGTGCCTATTCCTCGAAACGGATAGACTGCTGAGGATGGGGAATCTGGGTTCAAATCCCGTTGGTATACTAAGGGTAGTTTTATCTTTTTATATCACTGCATCTTACTACCTGTTCAGGTTGTACACGTATGTTTATTATTCTAATGGAGTAGGGGTGAGGAAGGAAATATTTTAAAGGTAATCTAATTTGAATGAATGAGAGTGTGAAATCATCTAGGAAAAAAAAACCCACCCTCAATAGCCTCCACCGGGATTTAAACCCTGATCTTCCCATCTTCAGTAGGCCAGTCTAACACGATAGTGACGCCTTAGAACGTTCAGCCACTGAAGTGGGCCAGTAAATAACTAATGACATTGTTTTAAGATTAGTTCTAGAGTTCAACCCAATTATTCTTATCTGAACAAATCTTGCTGTGCTCAAAGAAGATTGAAGAAGTCGTAAATCCCTTTAACTCTGTCAACAATGCTTTGAGTTTCATCAATTATTACCAGAGAAAAAGAAAATGTTTTAGAGAGATATTTTATCACTGGAATAATTTGTAAATACTAGCAGAAAGGAAACAGAATGTAGGGTAACCTTATTTGAGTTATTTACTATTTGAATGACTGTAGTATTGTTTTAGAGATAACTGCTGAAGGGTTTATTTGTGAAATATTCTAAGGGTTTCAACCATTCCTCTTTGTAAATATGCAGGGAATACCATCCATCACTGCAACACTGGTTCGTTCCAGTCTTGAATAAAATATTGTCATTGAAAGCTTACATGAAAGTATTACACTCCACGATGGTCTTCATTTAATTACGCTCCGAAAAATAAATACGGTAAGTAGTCCCGTGGTAGGGCGATATTTTAATAATTTGATGAAATCATAATTATGATAGAGTAAAGTGCCCGAATACGTAATACTTTTTGAATTCTGTGATACAATTTGTGTTGATATAACTTTTTTACTCAAAATTAAACATAGCATTGATTATTATGTTTTGTATAACTAAACCAATTTTTATTAACAACTATACAAGAATAAATATGTTAATCACGTGATTTATTAACTTTCTTGTAGTATTCCATATTGGCCACGCTATGGCCCTAAAATGGAATGGCATTGTCAAAATTTATTGGCAGCTTTTAAAAATAATAAAATTGATTTCAAATTAAAAATATTAATCAAACCATTTAAATTTTATTGAAAACATCATCACAATTAGTAAATCAATTGATTATTTAGAACATTCCTAGGAAGAAAGATATTTTTTTGGTATCTCCGGCACAATTTTTGTTAGCTCAGTCTTTGCATTTACATTACTGAACTTTTGCTATCCTTGTTAAAGGGACTACTAATATTATTGGCAATAGATAATTGGTGTGCCAACCTCCTAATGTCCGCTACAGATATAACAAAATATTTTCCCTCCATTTTCAAATAATGGCTATCCAAATGCAAGTCTAGATTTGGAGGAAATGTTGGACCAAAGATATTGATTGACACAACGTCCTAAATACTATTTGTTGAATCAGATTTCAACAGCTAAACCAGGAGAAACAATGTTCCTCTGGGAGCTTGGAGGGTCTTTTGGGCTTTTATAAAGCTCATTTCTGTGGATTGATTAGCTAATATAGCAGTACTCAGGCTGGACTCATCCCAAGGAGCCAACTAAGAGAATAACTAGAATATAGTATATATAAATGCACTCTTATAGATAAAAAAAGCTTGCAGAAGAAATAATTTAATAACAATGATAGATTAAAAAGGAAAAATAGAATTATTTAATTGTATTTTAAACGAGAACCAAATATAAAATATTCAATAATTGGCACAAAGCAGTATTCATTATTAGGGAAATCAATGTCAATTTTTTGTTCATTATTTAATAATTAACACATATACTTTAGGCTGTTCCAAATTTTAGGTTGCAAATATACATCTTGTATTGATCAGTTAAAACAAAATAATCAAGAATTAAACTTACCACGTAGCTACAATAATCACTTCAAAGAGTTTGGGTGAAAAACTTTTGTTCTGAAAGAAAACAATATTCGCTACAACAGCCACCACAAACTTTTTTTGAAAATTGTTTGAAGTTATGTACAATCGGGGCCTAAAAATTTGATCGCAACCAACAGATTTCAGCATTATGCAGAGACAAGAGAGCCCTATATTTCACATTAGGAACGTATTCAACAATTGGGCACCTTACTCTAATAAAAAAATATGAATCTAATGAAAATATAAAATATTTTTATTGTGTCATGAAAATATACATATAAATATCTCATTACATATTAAATGAATTAATATCATTATTATTAGCACCGTGTCTTACTACCTGTTCGGGTTAAACGCACTTACGCTAATGTGTAATGGTAGGGTGATTGTGAGATAAAATGGAGGACCTAAAGTTTTACGTGGAATCCGAACCACGGTGGATGACTGGCATTCCCCACATTCACAAGTTGTGATTAATACACTAATTGAATTAATGAAAGTATCAATTACTAGGTTACAGCTTAAACCCCGTAGATTCTTGAGCCTTGAACTCAAAATCAACTATAGGCCTATTTCTTTTCTTCCACCAACCAGAGATTGTAAAAAGACGGGAAATTGTATAAAAGGGTGGAGTTTAAATGTATATGTTTATAACGTTCAACCAGGAAATGAATATGACCTTGACACGTACCAACAAAAGATAAATATGGTCATCTTTACTAAGATGAATAAACATATTAAATTATAAAATAAGAAACTGGATATTACATTTAGATTAATTTTATTTAATAAAAGGATGGGGGACCGAGACCATAACAAAAGGTTGTACCAAGAAATATGAGCTCATTTTTATGGTTTACTCAAATAATATGGTAATGTATTTAATTATATGCTCAAAAATATGTCAAACTAAACTAATTTTTAAAAATTACTATGAAATTAATCGTAGGTTCTTTTGAAATAGGGCTAATTTTTATAGATGTTGCTCGGGCGTCCTAAAAATGGAGTAAGGGGGTTGATGTATCTACTTTAAAAATTAATAATATTAACAGCGCATTTTAAACATTTGAGCTGTGGAAGGTAAACTTATGTCGATAGTACATTAGTGTTCTCCAAAGGTGCAGCAATATTTCATTATAAGACATTTTGAAGAGATATGCTATAACAATTTTGGAAAAAAAAAATCTTTGAATAATTTAAATATGGAAAATTAATATATGTTGCTTAAAATGTGTGTAATGTGTGTGGTTGTGTGTTGTGTGTGGTGTGTGTGTGTGTGTGTGTGAGAGAGAGAGAGGTCAGAGGAGTTGGAAAGCACAAATACCCTTGCTTACCCAAAAGCCACCCGTGAATTGTATTCCTAAAATTTGTGTTTCGAAATCTTCCGGGAAAGAATGTTTTCCAATTTAAGGAGATGAGGAAGGGAGAAATTCAAGGGGGAGGGAGAGCAAGGCTGGAGTACATAAATCAGATAGTGGATGATGTTGGCAGAAGAGAGTACAAAGATGTAAAATTTTGGCACAGGATAGGAAAAAGTAGAGCGCTCCAACACTCCAGCAAACCAATCTCAAGATCTGCTCACAATGGGAATGGGTTAATCTCTTAGTTGAACAATAACTTAACATTGTTTAACTGCTTTGGTGGCTGCTTAGTCTAAAGCGCTACATTTATGTTGGACTAGACTGCCAAATACAGGGAGATCGGGGTTCGATCCCAGTTGGGTGCACTGAAGGGGTTTTTCGCAAAGGTTTACCACTCCTCCTTCACGCAAATGCGGGTGCAAATCCTCAAAATTTAGCCTTACTTATCCCTGACCCATTAGTAATACACAGGCGTATAACCCTAACGTGTAAGACGCGGTGTTAAAAAACTGTTTTAAATAGGTTTTGAATATATACCGCATCTAGGGTAGGAGTATAGGTGAGGGCTATCAAAAGTTACCATATCTACTCTCATGTATCCATACGCCAAGCCCTATTATCTGCAAGAACACGTGTAAATTTGTTGTCATATTTTTCGGGTAAAACTTTTCAACAAACATTTTGTTTATAATTATGTTTTTTCTCTTAACTATATATTTGGCACCGCGTCTTACTACCCGTTCGGGTTATACGCTTTAAGTACTAATTACGCTAATGGATTAGGAATTGGAAGGTTGAAATAGAGGAAGTGAACCCGCATTTGCGTGGAGGGAGAGTGGAAAACCATTTAGGAAAAACCACCCCAGTTCACCCGACCGAGATTCGAACCTCGATCTCCCCGTCCTCAGCAGTCAAGCTCAACACGACAAGCGCGTTAGCCAACTACGCCACCGAGGCGGGTTTTTCTCTTAACTGTTTTTACATCTTCTTCTAGCTGTCAATTACCACCACTCCTCTAGTGGATGAATTCTTGGGGGAGGGGGGGGGCATGATAGCCCCAGTCTACCCAAAATAGAAATAATTGTGGCCTCAACGCCCCCGTCACCGAAGCCCCTGGACACAAACAAGGACTGGTGGACGACAAGACAAAGCCAGAGAATGAATAAAAGATGTATTCCAGGAAATAAGTAAAGGGTAAAAATTTACTTCCTGCCTATTTTGTTTACTTTCTATCATTTCTCGATCTATCTCTCGACTTGCCAACACAACTGACATGAATCAGGTTTAGTGGTTGGGGAAAAGTTTCATGGAATAAATAAAACATAAAGTAAACCTTAAAAAAATGAATAAGAAACAGATTATCTTTATGTATTTTTATTTTATATTTTTCAGGAAATTTCTAACTTCCTCAAACCTCCACATATGTTTTCTTTGTCTTTTCTATCTTTAAATATTGCTTACATAGGTTTATTAGTTTTGTGATTAAAATATAGGTATCTTAATTTTGTAAACAAAAGTATGGAAACTAAACTTTATTTAAGATCTAAATCATCCTGGGTTGAATTAGTGAAAATAAATATAAAATAATTATTTCATTTAAACACAATTATAATCCCGCACAGCGTTGCTCGTGACCCATTGTGGTCTAAGAATTAAATAAGTGCAACCCCCCCCACCACCATGGATCCCGATTTCAAATGGAAACGTTATCTCTGAAACGTAATTCTAAACCAGAATTAACATTTGGACCCCCTTCCGTCCACCTATGTTAAAAATTTCAGATCTCTGCGTGCCGTAGATTTGGCTAGACATCGCACACGCACAAAAAAGCAAACACACACAGACAAACACTTCCTTTTATTATAGATATTACTATGCAAACTAAGTTAATTCATTATGCAACACTGTCCAAGAAGAATTTCCAGTTTTACGAATGAGAAATTTTCACTCATGTTGGGAATCTAATTTGTATCCCTTATTTCAGTAGGAAAACTTACGATAGATTGAACTGTGCCAGACTTTTAGAATTGAAAATTAGTCCGCAAAATGCACAGTTTCATCTTGATCGTATTAAAATATATATCAACTGATAATAAAAACTACAAGAAAAATAACAATACCTTCTTCGAAATATCAATCTAAATAAAATTAAAAGTGTGATTATCAACGTCTTAAATTAATATAACTATACAAGTTTCATTATATCTGTGGTATGATAATATAATAGAGGTTTAGAGATTCTAGTTTATAGTTATTTAAATGATTAAATATTCTTATTTTTGGTAAAAATAATGCGTTGACCAATTTTAACTAAACATGGCAGGGATATTCTTTTAGTTTAGGCCAAACGAAATTATTTTTATGTGTATTTCGAAACTGACGTCTTAAACAACGCGGACAAAGGTTATTCTTACGAATATTATGACCTATTGAATAAAGATCATTCATTTGTTTTCTGTCAAACTTGATCAACCGGAAGAAATATCAACTTCTTATCGAAGGAGGAATAAGAGATATTTCAAAATGAAATCCAGAGGGAGATTTTAAGAATGTAGTAACGATAAAAACACGACATAATTCTTAACATGATGTACTTAGCATTTTTTTGGATGGATATATCAAGGTCTAAAGTTTATTTAGTTACTAAAAGAGACAATTAACAGGCTTTACATTAATTTTATTCTAGATAAATTTAGGATGGCAGGAAAAGATAGCAGAAAGTGTGCAAGTAAGAGAAGAAGAATTGAAGCAATTAAAGGAGGAAGAATGGTGGAAGAATAGAGGAAGATGGAGGAAATTTACTAAACTTACCCGGCCACAGGCTGGAAACACTTTATGATTATGATGATGATGTTGATGATGATATTGATTCAGGAAACGAATCGACTAGATAGGTACTTTTATTGCTAATCAATTAACATTTAGCACAGCTTTCAAAACAAACAGAGCGTTTCCACTTCTTTGATCACGAAGGCGCTGTGCACACGCCTCCTTCCTCACGCACACTACTGAAAGTTTCAATTATATATTCACGGACACGTGTTGCTGACCATAATCATCACTGGGTGGATATAAAGAGCTCCATTCATCTATCACAGATTACCTTATACACACAAAAGCACGGAATACTAAATTATTCGTATCGGAACTATTTAAACCAGTTGAAGCGCTTAGTAGCTACAGTCCGATTTACATATGAAGAACCTTATCTGACAACTAGAAACTATACCATATCTACTATCATGTGTTCATGCGTCATGACATGTGATACGCATCTATCACTTTTGTTATCAGTATTATTTAATATTTATTTGTAATACTAATAAGATAGTAAAATGTTATAAGGTTTGATAACAAACGAATATGCTTGTATGTTCTTAAAGGCCCTTCCTAAGAAAATATACACTTAATTATTCTGTGAGTACACCAGTGACGTGGCGTGGTTTGTTGCCAGGGTAAAAACCCGGTTAATTTAAATTATATTTGCAATATATTCTCATAAATCAGTAGAACATAACCAGCTTTGGTGGTCACATGGTTTAAGGTGGTACTCTCGTGATATACTAGTCTGCCGATGTCAGGAAGATCAGGTGTACTGAAGGTAGTTTTACAAAATTGCCTTTCCACTCTCCCGCCACGTAAGTGTTGGTTCAATAAATCTAAATTCAACCTTCCTAATCCCTAAAAGTATTATCGTAATTAATACACAAGTAGGCCTACATAACCCGAACGGGTAGTAAGACGTGGTGCTAAAAAAAATTGTGCCGTAGCCATCCTTTTACCATTTGTGACAGCAGATTTGTGCGAATTGCGTTTTTCTATCAAAACAAAGGAACCCGCCTCGGTGGCGTAGTTGGCTAAAGCGCTTGTCGTGTTGAGCTCGACTGCTGAGGACGGGTAGATCGAGGTTCGAATCTCGGTTGGGTGAACAGGGGGTGGCTTTTCCTAAATGGTTTTCCACTCTCCCTCTACGCAAATGCGGGTTCACTTTCTCTAATTCAACCTTCCCAATTCCTGAATCCATTAACGTAATTAGTACTTAAAGCGTATAACCCGAACGGGTAGTAAGACGCGGTGCTTAATATTATTATTAATATTAAAACAAAGGAGATGGAGTGCCTTATGACAACTGACCAGGAAATAAGAGCTAAACGTAGAATTTAGATAAAATGTACCCGAATTTGCGTGGATAGAAATTTGGAAACCAAGTGAGTGAGCAGCACCTTAGAACACCTGGCCAGTATTCGAGCCCTGACCTCCCCGTCCACCGGCAATCCAGTCCAACAGTAGAGTGTTGCTTAGAACTTACAACCGCCGATGAGGATCAAAACTTGTTAGTTTGAGGCTTACAATCAGGATATAATGTCCTTTAGCTTGTTAAGACAAAGTGGTATGGTTTGTTTGGGACGCCCACAGTGCACACACACGCCCTTAGCTCAAAGCTCAACGTGGTAAGGGGAGATAAATAGGTCTTCATGTCAGCGTGTGTTAATATATCGTCCACGGTAGTTTGCATAAATACCCACTTATCGTCCTCAAACGATCATGGTCTAAAGCTTACTTGTTCCCTGACTGAGAGCTTCGTCAGAGATGAAAGGGTAAGACTTTAGATATCAAACAGTGCTTTATTTAATGTACAGACAGAAATTTTGAATAGGAAAATTTTCCACGGTGGTGGTTTGCAGTGGAGGTGGCAGCTAGACCCTGTAATATATACATCAGATAGTGTGTTAAGGGAAGGTGAGTTTACAAGGGGCACGTAGGGTAGATAGCGAGAATGAGGGCAGGAACAAATGTTAGCAGATAGTCTGGCTAACCCCAAAACTATTTTAACTAACTTAGTAATGATAAAAATATTGGGTATGATTCGTATGAACCCATTAATATGCAGAGACGTACTTATGGACAGACTTGTAAAAAACCTGAGAACACACCCCTATTTAGTTAGAATGTTTTCGGTGTTACGTATAAAATGATGAAATGCAATTTACCGCCATATTAACGGTATTTAAAAAAATATTATTTACAAAGTGGAATTAATTACTATGATTGGAAATAACCTTTGCACTCCAAGCCCTTGCCGAGCATTTCAATCTATTGTTAATTTGTATACTGTATATTTTATGTATGCTAATTAAGAAGTTTTTACCTTGTTCATTTCTTTCTTCATTGTTTAATTCATTCTAACCCTTCACTGTTACAACTGCAACCTCTATCCACAGCTTGGATTTAACATCCCTGTTTGCGTAGTTTCGATGTTTCAGATTCCACAGTGATGATCTTGTATTTACTTCATTTATAAATAGCTCGGTATCAAACATTGCTAAGTACAGTACCCTCTACCGAGTGTCAAACACCAGACGGTTGGGAAACACCGGGCGGTTTGCAAGAAAGTTAGTGAAAATGCTTAGTGGAGGAGTGATAGTGTGGTTCCGAGTACCTTATCGGTCGACATTTTAACCTAAGATGACGCAAGCAAACCCACACAAGTGTCCAGTGTTCTCACGACAGGCTGCGACACGAACGCAAGTGTGGCCACCCTCATAAGAGTCAATTTAATACACTACTGCACTACACTACTACAGGTCGCAAGCGTGGCCGTAGCCTAACGTGTCTACAAAGGCTCATATTCATTAGTTTCTTTGCTAAATAACATACATACCATACATAACATACACACTATACATAACATACACACTATACATGACATACATACCATACATAACATACATACCATACATAACATACACACTATACATAACATACACACTTACATAACATACACACTATACATGACATACATACCATACATAACATACATACCATACATAACATACATAACATACACACTATACATAACATACACACTATACATAACATACACACTATACATGACATACACACTATACATGACATACATACATACATACCATACATAACATACATAACATACATAACATACACACTATACATACATACACACTATACATGACATACATACCATACATAACATACATACCATACATAACATACATAACATACACACTATACATACATAACACTATACATGACATACATACACAAGGAGCGGGGAAAAGGGTACGCATATAACTTTGTAAAGGACATAAAACAAACTATTAATATATTATTTTTAATAAATATAATTAGATTGTTTTACAATAAATCTATAATTAATAGATTAAAACATATAAACGAGCAAAATAATATAGCCGTCTGATACGGTACTTTATGAATAATAAAATAAAAATATTAACATAGAAATATAAATATTAGATGTTGAAGTATTAATAAAAAGAGATTATAAATTTACAAATAAGTTATGATGAACACTAGTTGGTTTTAGAATATTAAATAAAAAAAATGTAAAATTTTATATTTAGTTTATTAAACATATTTGTAAAAAGTATAATATTAAAGAATTATAAAATTTATCATTAATTTATAGGCCAACAATTTAGTGATTAAATATGTACTCTGAATGTAATAATAAAAAAAATACTAATTTACTCTACCACTAATTCCTAATGATATTGAAAAACATTTTTCATAGTTTGATAAGGAACGTTTACATTAATTTATAATGCAATTCAATTTTCAGTAAAATGTTCAAATTGTGTTAATTTAACATGCAAGACATAAATATATAATGTAATAATAATAATAATACATGTACTATAATTTGATTCATATATGTAAAATTGGTAATTATGATTACAAGCTATGAGATATTATAATACAATTTTTTTGATAAAAATCGTGGAAATTATAACAAAACATCTTAAAGGTTCAATACATTTTTAAAAAATTAGTAGACTTTTGATTTAAATGAAATTAAAACTATGTGTTGCTAAGCAAGGATTATATGATCAAGCATAAGTTACATGTCTCTGTATTATATTGAGAATTTAAACAGAATTATTTGTGGGAATTGAGAAAATACAAAATATCAGTAATTCCCTGCCTTGTAGATACTGCTGCAATCCTTGCAACGTTATTAAAGCTTTGACATGTTTCGATGCTACGACAGCATCATCATCAGGTCTGATGAAAAAAGAAAACATACCAATATCATAAGACCTGAGGATGATGCCGTAATAGCATCGAAACATGTCAAAGCTTTAAGCAGTATCTTTAAATTAACACAATTTGTACATTTTACTGAAAATTGAATTCCATTATAAATAACATGATGATAATAATTAAACATTTTCAGTTCTAAATCTATACTTGGTGATTTAGAAGCTATTTTCTGCGAGGTAGGTTGCGTCTTAATTTGACCCACTTAAGCACTTTAAGTACCCAAACGCCAATGTACGAAATAGAAAATAAAGACAGGAAAATGTTCAGTTTACCCTGTGAAACCACTAATTTAACTGATGATAACCTTTCCCCTCTTTCGCTGACTAATATAAACACCCATTCTACTATTTCCGTTTGGACTGCATTGAATTGCATTTATAAATGGGATTTTCTAGAAAGATCTTTCCACGATTTTTTTTAATATAGGCTACATCCTATTACTGTGGATAAATCAAATAGCCTAGGCTGTAAACGATAAAAAAAATATTTACAAATAATTTACTTCAAGATTAAAAAAACATATTTGTGGCAATATCAGAGTATATATAAAATTACTTAAGATTTTATAGTTTTGTTTGACTATTTTGGTAAATATTATAAAAAACATATATTTTATGATATTTTAATATTAAAATGTATATTTTAAGCCTGTAAGAAAATTAAAGATTTTAATTCCGAATCTAGATCTAACTAAAATTCATATTTGACAAGAAATTTCTAATTTTATTATATGAAAGATTCAAAATTTCAAATCCAAATAAATTCCAGATTCGGCTTCGACTAAGTTTAATTCAATTCAAAACTCAAATCTTAAAGGTATATATATGTAGGCCTACTTTAGAATAAATACTATTTAATATAAACTAATATCGATCAATAATTAAATATAATTAGCCATTTAGTCATAACATTAATTTTTTATTATTCTTTAAATTGAAAACTGACACGTGGGCACGAGATAAAAACCCGGGACCTTTGGCTTGGTACACAAATACTCTTACCACTGAGCTACTCAAGAGTCGTCCGTGCCCAGGGTCATTTTTCCTTCATATTTTAAGGCAGGTTCGATTCACATGTCCAAGTGTAATTTTCATGTTTTACAATCATCCATTAAAATCTTGTTGGTGACGTCAAACAAAAATTCAATTAATATTTTTTGGTCACCCTCATTAGTGGCCGCATGGTTTAAGGCGTCATTTTCACAATAAACTGAACTTTGGGTGACGGGAAAATCGGTTCTCAAATCCCCGTCAGTATTATTAAGGGTATTTTTTTTAAAAATTCCCACTCTCCTTTCACAAAAATAGGCATACAATTACTCTGGATTTCACCTTAACATTCTTTCCCAATTAGTGTAAAAACGCTGATAGTCCAAATGGGTAGTAATATGAAGTGCACAAAAAAAAAAACTGTTTCTATATGAAATAAATAGCTTGATATTATATTTAAAAGTGAAACACAAACTGATTTAAGAAAAAACGCACACACATAAATATTTCATAAAGTAAACACGAGGCAAATTTAACTTGGTATATTTTTCTAATACTAAATATTTTACCATCTCATCTATACTAATATTATAAAGAGGAAAGATTTGATTTTTGGTTTTTTTGTTTGTAATGGATAAACTCAAAAACTACTGGACCGATTTTAAAGATTCTTTCACCAATATAAAGCTACATTATCAGCGAGTAGCATATGCTATATTTTATTTTGAAACTTAAATTTATTCCTCATAAAAAGGTCGATAGTTTTACACAAGGTATAATATAGCTATATTTATTGACATAATCTGGCTTAGAATTACGTTTCAGAGATATCATTTCCATTTGAAATCGGGTACCATCCGGGGGGGGGGGGTTGAGCGGGGGGGGGGCAAGTGAGGGCCTTATATAAATCTTATAACACAGTGGGTCACAGGTAGTGGGGGGGGTTGAGCGGGGGGGGGGCAAGTGAGGGCCTTATATAAATCTTATAACACAGTGGGTCACAGGTAGTGGGGGGGGGTTGAGTGGGGGGGGGGCAAGTGAGGGCCTTATATAAATCTTATAACACAGTGGGTCACAGGTAGTGGGGGGGGGTTGAATGGGGGGGGGCAAGTGAGGGCCTTATATAAATCTTATAACACAGTGGGTCACAGGTAGTGGGGGGGGGGGTTGAGCGGGGGGGGGGCAAGTGAGGGCCTTATATAAATCTTATAACACAGTGGGTCACAGGTAGTGGGGGGGGGGTTGAGCGGGGGGGGGGCAAGTGAGGGCCTTATATAAATCTTATAACACAGTGGGTCACAGGTAGTGGGGGGGGGTTTAGCGGGGGGGGGCAAGTGAGGGCCTTATATAAATCTTATAACACAGTGGGTCACAGGTAGTGGGGGAGGGGGGGTTGAGTGGGGGGGGGGCAAGTGAGGGCCTTATATAAATCTTATAACACAGTGGGTCATGGGCAACGCCGTGCGGGATTGTCTCGTCCTACACACTTTGCGCACGCAAATGGTTAAAAGACCATTGCCTCAAATTGTGACAATTTACATTTTTAAACATTTAAAGGTAAACTTACTTTTGGGAAAACCTTATTGTTATATAAAAAAATTAATTATAAAAACGTTGATGACGTTTATTCAAATAAAATGTATGTATTCTTGTCGTGCAACAAAACATTAAAATGACATCAAGTCACCGCGTAAATAAAACATACACAATATGTGTTTATTTTATAATGGACTAAGATTGTTCTTGATAAGTTTTTCGAAACCTTCCTGGGTCAGAGTGAGGCATTACACCACCCAGCCAACCCTCCCAAGGAAAATTTATGCTAACCAGTAATAGAACAGAGATTGCCTATATTTTGATGCAAAATCAGTAGAGTTACACATATTAGCATATATTAATAATTAACGTACATATACAAACTAAAACATAATACTAACAGAATCGCTTCTCTGCACAGCCAATGCATAAAATCTAACCTTTAATCTAAGAGCACTTTACTTTAGTTAGCTGAATAAAATCCAAACAAAAATATTTTCTCTGTAGCTATTTTGCTTAAACCTAGTTTGATTTGTTTATATTTAGTTTATTTGTTAAAAATAATCAAAATAGAAGTCAACTAAAATAATTTTTATTCCAATTTAACCGTTAATAAGTAATAATAGTATCCGGCCATTATCAATATTTTATTAAAATGGAGCTAAGTTTTTAATGAACACATATTCGTGTTTTTTATTGGGTTTTTTTTTGCATTGAGTCTTACTACCCGTTCTAGTTATACGTTTATGCAATAATTACACAAAAGGTTTTAGAAATTAGGGAGGTTACACTAGGAAGTGTGCCCGAATTTTCGTGGAGGGAGAGTGGAAAAAGTTTTGTAAATCCACCCTCAGTACACCTGACCGAGATTCGAACCATGATCTGCCCGCCATCGGCAGTCTAGTCTATTGCGAGAGTAGCGTGTTAGAGCACGCGGCCACCGAAGCATAATATTTGTCATTCATTTTATGAACCAACTGATTAGATCTACATAATACTTACGTACAAGTTTGATACTATATTATTATTATTATTATTATTAGCACCGCGTCTTACTACCCGTTCGGGTTATACGCACTTACGCTAATGTGTAATGTTAGGATGATTGTGAGATGAAATGAAGGACCTACAGTTTAACGTGGAATCCGAACCACGGTGGAGGCCTGGCATTCCTCACATTCACAAGATGTCTTGTCAGAGGTGAAGGAAGGGTTTGGAAATCAGATAAATCTGTGCCGTGACCGAGGATTGAACCCCGGCCGCCAGCATAGAAGTCTGACACCTTACCCCTAGACCACCAGGTCACCCTTGTTGCTATAAAAGTCACATCTTCCATTCCCACAGCCGAATATTCCCCAATGATACATTTCTAGCCATGCAAAATATTAAACTTGGTGCGCCTATATAGTGGGTAAAAAAGCGTGACTGAAGGATCTAACCAGAGGAACTACTTTCCTTATAAACAACGGTTATGTTCGTTACTTATGATGTTTATATTATAATATGTTATGTCGGAAATGTAATCAGAATTATTCGGATCTGCGTTATCCAAAATAGGATATTGTAGAAAACCCAAGATAATACATCCATCTTGACTAGAACGTAGTGGTCTCTCCCCCAGTCACCAGATGAGACCACCCTACCAGACTGGCAACTGAAAATACGATCCACTATTAATCATTCCGAGGAATATTGTCTGCGCATAAGCGCTATAGCTTCCTCTTCACAATTTCATAATAGCGAAAGACGTCAGAATTTTTTACGACTTTAAGCTTGAAATTTTTTTTAATGTTGTTCTCTCATTCCATTTTGAACTATACTTTCAAAATCCAAGCACCTGGCTTTACTTGGAAAACACTCAAGATACGCCATTGAATAAAATCTCAGCAAATTTGAGATTAATGTTTTTATTAACCGTAAACGTTAGTTTTTTCCCCCGGTCAGCCGTACTGAGGGTGTTTTTTTCCTGTATGGGTTTCCACAATCCTTCCACGCAAATGTGCGTCCGCTTAGTCTAAATTCAGCTTTTCTCATCTTAAACACACTAGCGTAACTAATACAAAAGTGTATAACCCAAATGGGGCAATGCAAGCGCACCCACTTGTCGGATACGCAACTGTACTCTTATCTTTCTAAATTACAGAAGCGTAACTGCATGTCGGGCTATCATCTATTCTACGTATACTATATTATTTCGCCCATCAGAGGCAAATATGGGAGGGGAGGGGTCAGTGGCGGCTCGTGTATAGGCATTGCGGAACTGCAGCACCCCATATTTCCACTTGATATTATCGATAACATGTAATAAAATGAATCTTTTTTTTCTTTAATTCTTTCTTTATTTTTGTAGTACAATATATATTCCTTAAGCTTAATGTCAGTACTTCAGTAGCCATCCCCATTTTATGAAAAAGATACAAAAATCTTTGTATGGAACTGTGCGCTTCACAGTGCCAGCGACGTGGTGTTTGACTGTTATGCGCATGCGCACATAGGAGGTGGGTGGGGAGGAAGGTGGGACTGCCAGGTAGAGAGAGCACTGTTGCTCTCGCAGTGACGGCTCTGTGTGATGGAAGGAAGTTATTTTTACTCATCGTGTGTTGTACTTAAAAACCATGTACCATATTCTTGAATGTGATAAAAAGTATAGAAGAGTGTAGGATTATATTATTATTCTGCTTTCAGCTATTCTATTTGATTCATTTTTTTTTTTCGGTTCTTTTATTTAACAGAAAGATAAATGTGCTTGCAGTACTTTCAATGGATAATAATCTCCTCAATTGTCATCCAGAGATCAAGGAGAAAATTATTGATCTTTTTGTGCAAATTAAAACAAGAAGAATGGATTTCATTTTTAAATGAATAGATCAAGCTTGAACTGTAACAATTTAAGTTAAAGTAAGTAAAAAGGATTTTTTTGTTAAGATTTTATCAAGTTCTTGAATAAATTTTCTTTTTATACATGTTTTTTTCCTTTTACACATTTTAAAACAAAGGCTAAAAAATTTCTGGGGCAACACCCCCACTAATTTTAGCTACGAGCTGCCACTGGGGCGCCAGGGGGGAAAGGGGTTTAAAATGTTTATATATATTCAAATTTAATTGATATCGGTTTATGTTTCGTATTTCGATATCTTATTAAAGCAGTAAACAAACACAACATATTTAACGAGTGCGCATCCGAAAATAGGGTGGGACTGATTCTAAAAAGAGCCATTTAATAATTGTCCATCCCTATAGGTATCGTCAGACACAAATACAATTGGAAACAGTAACACAATAACTATGTCTATCAACCGATAACTGATACACTCAGAATACTTGTAGTTTTATGAGACACATAAATAATAGTACCTACAGTTAAAGAACGGTAAAAAGTAGGATTCTACAGCCCAAAATCTATCAAAAGTTAGTCCTACTAATGGAAGGACCTTCATTCTTAAAACAGTCCAAGAACGATACAAGGTTTTGTCTTACACACCAAGAATAATTCCACAGAATTCTATAAAACCTAATCAGGGCTCTCAGTAGTCAACTTAGTTTTATCTGTGAGTGTACATACGAAGGAAAATACGAGGAGGGAAACAGTCTAGCTTGATTTTTCTTTTTCTTTTTTGCTGCTGCATAACTTTTAACGTCACGCTACTGGTGGGACACTTCCTTCAACGTGCCTTACGTCATACGAGATGAGGACCAAAATTACATCTTAGAATTGGTTCTTCATTTCGTCATCCTCCATCCTCGTCTGCATCTTTTGTTAATCCTCTTACTTAATATGTGGAACTTCGTATTCCGGGTAACTTTAATGTTTCATAACGTAGGAAAGATTATATACACTCAAGATATTACGAATTAATATTTTTTTTAACTTGCCTTTCGCTATTGTACTTTTTGTGACAAATAAACGTAAGCTTTGAATAGCTTAGTACCCTGTTTAAAAAAATGTACCTGCATCTGCTTGGAGGGAGAGTGTAAAACATTTAGGGAAAATCACCCTCAGTACATCCGACCGGGATTCAACTCTAAAATCCCAGTCTCAGCATTCTAGTATATGGTGGGATTAGCGCCTTATATCATGCGACTATATTCCATTCACGATAGGTTTTTACCTGGATGACAGTTCGAAAATCATTTGTTTAGGTTTTGGGTTGCCAACACTTGTAAAAGATCACAGTTTTGTTATAAATGTAAAGATCTTTAATTACCTGTTATATATTACATTTAAAATAACGTAAACTTAAGTTTTCTCATACTATTTCATTTTTTTAAATAATTTCTTTCTATCCAACTCGAAACAATATTTTAAACATAATTTAAAGTACTTATTTTTCGTTTTGGAACGTTAGTGATTTTGTGTAATATAGTGCACACATCAATATATTTTATTACAGGCATCGTATTTACTTGGAAAAGAGAAAATTGTTGTCATTTTTTTACATACAATAAATGATTTTATGATTATTTTATCATATTTTGAAATATTGAACTGAATAAAATATTTTCATCAACTGCGTGTCTGCATCATTGTAAAAAAACTTGTTTACCGTTATGTTCAATCATATAGTTTAGATTCGTCAGTCGCCATTTTGAAGCTATGTTCGTTAGAAGTTTTTGTGAAAGTGGTATTAATATTTTTTAAGGAGAATAAAACTATAAATAAACTTTGTGTCCGACCTCAAATAAATATATAAATAATATTGGCCTAAATTACTGTGGTTAACTATCACATTAATTTATTACCATCTTTTTCATTACAGTGATCCAAAGTGATAGATGTCAGCTGTTGGCGTAGTGATATATTAGGGACTAGATAGCTGTTGCCCGCGGCTTTGCTCGCGTGGAAGTTGATTATATACAAATACGAAAATATACATATGTATTTACAGATTAATTTAAAATATTACGTTACGTTGATGACCATAACTTGACCTCAGATCAAAAATAATGCAAGTCCGATACAAACTTTCACCCCCTTTTTCATCCCTTATTAAATAAAATTTCCAAAATTCCTGAAACACGTGTTTATTTGTTTTACGTCAATAACCGAAATACAAAATTTTGTTTATGTAACTTTCAAAATGACGGACTTTCATACATATTATCATCCCCTATTTTGACCCCTTTGGGTGGAATTTTCTAAATCCTTTCTTAGTGGGTGCCTACATAACAAAATGAATATACAGTTCGAATTTCATGCTTGTAGCCTTGATAGTTTGCGCTCGGCGATGATGAATCAGTCAGTCAGGACATGTTATTTTATAAGTAATTACTTCTAGTAACATTTCGAGCTGTCATCCAGGTAAACTTAGCTCGTGAATGCCTTATACATAGCCAAGTATGATTATATTAAAGCAGGAGGGATTTTCATTGTGGTCATTCGAGTGAGCTTTGACCTCGGATTTGAGGGTGATCTTGCCTAAATAGTTTCCCACTCTCCCACCACGAAAATTGATTAAAATTTTCTTTCAATTCTACCACCCTCATCCCTATCACCCTATGTTAATCACAGGCGCCAGAATATTGGTACACTCCCCCCACCCCTGTTTTCTTACGGGGGGAGGAGGGGCAAGGGTCTTGTACACATTTTTTTAATAACAATCTTCTTATGATTTTCGCGACCAGTATCATTAAACAAGATTGATTAGAATAATCATTTCTTTCAAAATTTGCATTCCTTAATTATTATTTTTTTGTTCAGATCATAACACTCTATCAAAATATATTAAAATCTTTTTGAGGTTAATTAAAAGTTTTGGTGACCTGGTGGTCTAGGGGTAAGGTGTCAGACTTCTATGCTGGCGGCCGGGGTTCAATCCTCGGTCCCGGCAAAGATTTATCTGATTACCAAACCCTTCCTTCACCTCTGACAAGACATCTTGTGAATGTGGGGAATGCCAGGCCTCCACCGTGGTTCGGATTCCACGTTAAAATGTAGGTCCTCCATTTCATCTCACAATCACCCTACTATTACACATTAGCGTAAGTGGTATAACCCGAACGGGTAGTAAGACGCGGTGCTAATAATAATAATAATAATAATAATAATAATAATAATAATAATAATAATAATAATAATAATAATAATAATAATAATAATAATAATGATGATAATACTAATGGCTTTGTTCTATCTTGATCTTAATCAAACACTATTTTAAAAACATTGTCAAACTATCAATGGTATTTTGTTCAAACTAATAAATTCTCCAACATAACTGTATTTAATTTCCTTAATTTATGATTTTCTTCCCCTCTTTGTGTTTACTCAGCCTAGCTTAACCTAGACATAATGAAATGTTGGGCTCCGTGACACCCCGCCCTTCCTGTGTTTTGTTACGCAAACCAACTTAACTAGGACATTACATAATTTTGCCCTCTTCCCTGGACAATAGGTTCTGTCTTCCCTGATCGTAATTAATATATATATATATATATATATATATATATATATATATATATATATATATACACGTAGGTATACTGCCCGGGGAAAATAAAATCAGAAATAAAGAAAGTCTATTCATTATATATTAAAAAGTAATAAAGATCTTATTAATAAAATGGTATCTCTATTGTTTCACAGTTTTGTTTTAATTATGAAAATAATAGATGTTAAAAAAACTATTTCACATACCTCAATTTCGCTGCTATAAAGGGAAGAATGTTGGAAGTTTGGTTTGTCGATGGCGGGAGCTCGTGTTAATTAAGGGTGATATTTCCAAAAATGCTTCCCATTCTCCCGAAATGAAAATTCAGGTAAATTTACTCTTTGCTATGTTTTACTCTTCTCCATCCTACTGGGTAGTTAGACGTGGTATTTTATTTTACAAAAACCATGGATTTGATCGTTTGTAGGCCATTAAGGCGTCAAAATGATCTCAGAGCCAAAAATGTCTCTCAAAACCTGCAAAAAGTTGTAAATACACCTTATAATTATTGTATTGCTCTAGGACAATTTTAATTTACTATTTTAAATAAATATTTGAATTTTGTTAATCTCACCCGCCTCGGTGGCGTAGTCAGATAACGCACTAGTTTCGTGTTGAGTTAGACTGACACAGAGACCGAGGTTTTAATCTCGCTCAATTGAACTGGGGTAGTTTATCCTAAATGGCTTTCCACTCTCCCTCAACGCAAATGAGCGTTCACTTCCTCTATATTCAACCTTCCCAACTCCTAACCCATTAGTGTAATTAGTACTTAAGCGAATAACCCGAACGGTTAGTAAGACGTGGTGCTAAGTATTATTATTATTTTGTTAATCTCCTGGAAGGTAAAAAACAAAAAAGTATATTTCTTTATTTTGTTTTTATATGAGTTGTTAAGTACAGATTCAATCTGTGCTTTCATTAAGTTCTTGTTAAATACCCCAATTAAAAAAATACCCAATATATGGATATTATTTTTGAGTTATCGTAATCGGTCGTTATGTCATCCTTGTAGAGTTGTAATAGTTGCTACAAAAATAATTGGACGAACCTTTGAAAGGAAATACTGAACCCACTAGATTAGAGGATACAAAACTCTTTAATTTATGGGTAAAGGGGATACCGCCATTTGTTTAATTCTGTGCAGAACATTAATTAAATAAATAACTGCGCGGTGCGGAAATAATGTAAATGAGACGCGTAAACTCTCTAAACAAACCTAGATGTAATCATTTCATGTGAGCTCATCTCTTACAGCTATTAAAATAAATCAATGAGTTCTAAAAATTACTTAATAAAAAAAAACATTGGTAATCTTTACGAACCCGGCAGTGCTCACTCAAATTTATAACATTCTAAGAAGAGAGATTAACATGTTGGTCTGTATCTCATTAATACGATCGTAAAAATAACGAAATATATCAATAAATAAGCTGTTCATAACAAAAAACTTGGGAAAAGTTTTGTCAAAAAAAAGAGTTGAAGATAGTAGAGATGATAGAAATCTATATAATGATGAGTTTCATTTCCTCTACTCCTCACCAGACATTGTTATAATAGTAAAAGCTCCCTAATCACTGTGAGCAGGACTTGCAGCATGAATGTAAGAAATTAGAACTGCGTTCACGGTGTTGACAGGCAAAACCATTGGAAAGAGACTGTTGGTAAAATCTAGACGTGGATTGGAGGATATCTTTAGAATATACATGAAAGATATAGGGTGTAATGAGGTGGACTGGATTGAACTATCTAATATTAGTACATTATTTTGTATTCATTTGTATTATTAGTTTAAAGCTTAGGTTCCATTAATAAAACATTTATAGAAACTTTAAAACTATATTAACCGCCATATTTAGTGACGAGATGTATTTGGACTTGGAATAATACAAACCTCTTTGGATCTAGACTAAGATTACACAGTTCGTGGTTTTGTTTTGTAATAATGCGAGAAATGCCATTGCATTGTTTGAATGTGACATTTCAAAAATAAAAGGTAATAATTGCTTTGTTAACACTATCTAAATTGAAACAAATTTTGTGCTTGACAAACGTATGTAATTTTAATTTCTTTATTAATAATTGGAGTACAGTTAACTAATTATTGTATTATAATCCATAACGATAATATGCCGCCATATAAATTTATTGAAGTGACAATCATGATTTAATAGTTGCGCCTACTCTTGAGTGGTGGCAAATAAAAGGCGCAACTTTGCTCTAAAATTGCGCCTGCTTCTTTTAGTGAATAGGGAATGCCAGGCCGCCACCGTGGTTCGGATTCCACGTTAAACTGTAGGTCCTTCATTTCATCTCAACAATCACCCTACCACTATACATTAGCGTAAGTGCGTATAACCCGAACGGGTAGTAAGACGCGGTGCTAATAATAATAATAATAATAATAATAATAATAATAATAATAATAATTTTAGTGAATAGGGATTTTGAACATATTTCAAACTTGCGCTGGCGCAACTATTTGCTCCCGTTAGTGAATCCAGGCCTCTGAAGTTGAAAAAGTTGTTTTTTGCCATCTCGGCTAAATTTTACTCTTATTACAGAGTAGAGCCGAAACCATTTTACCGATCGGGCTTGAACTTGATATTTAGGCTTTCATAAAACTCCCCAAAAAAAGTTTTTGAATTATATATCTAAGCCTAACCCTAAAATTAAGAGTAGTATACTGAAGGCCAAAAATATATAAAAATCGATTTTCTCAAAATCCGTTTGGACGATTTTTAGTAAATTTTGTGTTAGGCATTGTTTAGCATCACAAAAAAAAAAGGCAATTCTTGTTTCCCCGTGAAAAATTGCACTTTATAGAAGCAGATATTTCCAATTCTGATAATTAATCCACAATTATTTGAGATACGAAATAACTTAACATTGTAAAGTTGTAGTACTGTTAAATATAAAAATACTTTAATTTGAAATGTATTTTTATAAATAGTCTTCAAGCTATAAGCAAGAATACAATAGGCTTGTATATTTTTATGGATTACTTTGAAATAAGAAATAGATTATTATGATCTTTAGATACTTTCTTAATTTCCCTGTAACATTGTAATATCATTAAATTTATTCTTTAGTGTAATGTTTCTGCAACAATGTATATTTTTCCACTTCACAAATCTTACTAGCTTTTTGTAAATGTTTCTATTTTAAGATTAAAGAAATAGAAATTTTGTTTAGTTATGGTAATAATTATTTTTACTCTAAAATTAACTTAAAAGGAGATATTGAAAGAAAATTTAATTTTGGTGGGGGTTTTACATTGATGCGGCGAATGTAGACCTCGCTCGAAGGGTAAAAATTATTATGCTAATTAGACCCCAAAAAAAAGTGATCAAAATTTTTCCAGCTTTCTGGGATTTTTTTTCGATTAAAAATACCTGAGGCCTGGCCTATATAGTAAACTATTAGTTTTACTTCTAGCTTAATCACAAGAGAAAATATCAATTTTAAATCCAAGGAGAAATTATAGGAGATATTTCAACTTTGAATCCAAGGAGAAATCTTAAGACCGTGCAAACGATAAGAACACGACATATTATTCTTAATAAGGCGAGGTCACAGACAAAGAAATAATTCCTTCTCTGTGGGCGAGGTCTATTTTTCTAAGAACTACTTATTTTATATAAGTAGTTATTAGTGGAATCCTGTAATGTCTGGCATATCCATGCTCCAATTCATACCTCCTGTTTTTGAACTATTTGTAAAAAGAATGTTCGGGTCAGGGCAAACAATATTTTCCAATTTAAATCTCGAAATAATTTTATTTACAAGATCACAAAACTTTCTATAAACTCTAAATTAAAAAGAGATCAAGAAATTACTTAAATTAGATTTGGTTGGTTAGAAATTCTCAAATAAATAAATTTGCAACTTATTTTTAATTAAAACTTTCGGTGCCGCTTGATTGAGTCAATGACTCAACATAGTACTATGTAAAATATTTCATTCATTAAAACTTGAATGCTTCCTAAGTAAACTTAATGTTTGTAAACATAAACAGTGAAACAAGAAGTAATATTATAAAAAAATGTTTTTAATAATATAGGATATCATTCATTGGTTGTTAGACACATTTATTCGTGTAATAATACCTTTTATAAGAGTTCCTAACTCCGCTTCAACTAAAGTTTAATATACTTACTATACTTTATGTTCTTTGAGTTTTTAATATTTCATTCTTTTTCTGAGAATCCGCATCTTTAATAACTTGATATTTTCGTCAACTAATGGGAACATTTTAAATGTTTGTCCTATCATATTCATGGAAAGAAAAGAGCTTCCACAAATTCTAAAAACTAAAATTATTAATTTTTTTTTTGCCATTTTATTAAAACGATAATATAAAATAGTTTAGTGATAATTTTTCTACACCGTATCTCACTACACGCTCAGGTTTTCGAATATAGATTATTTACGTGAACATGGTAGGAATGATAAAGATAGCATTTAGAGAAAACGTCACCGCATTTGTGTTGAGAAAGAGTATCAAACCATTAAGAGATGAAGGGGAGGGGGAAATTAGGCCTAAATGAAATTGAGATTAAGGCCACGTGCCTACCGATGCACGTAATTTAGTGAAGTTTGTTTATACTATGATTAATATTTGACATAGCGTATATTATTTATGAAATGATAACTGATCCCTTTTCTCTCGTTGAAACTTTCATTTCTAAGAGCATCTTGACGGTGTGTTTAGTTTTGGTTTTATTTAATGATACGCCTTAATACCCTTTCAGATTATATTCATATGTACTAATTACGCTAGTGTGTTGGAATTAGGAAGTCGAATTTTAGAGGAAGTGTACTCGAATTTTCTTGGAAGGAGAGTGGAAAACATATGAAAAACCACCTGTGTACACCCGACCGGGATTCAAACTTCATTTTCCCCGTCATCGGTAGTCTAGTTTAGTGCAAGGGTGATGCCTTGGACCATGCGGTCACCGAAGTGGGTTTAGTTTAGGTAAGGCTACCAACTGAACAGTCAGGGCACTTTTACAAGTTCGAGAAACAACTCTACATTTAGCTAATTCAAGATTCATGAGTGCAAACAATTATTCTAGATTTTATGTGATATTTTGTTTTACTTTCTCTTGACCCCTCGAAGATTAGTGATCGTCAAAAAAGTTCGGTCTAGAGATTTAGATAAGTGTCGACGTTTCATGACCCCCTAAACAAAAAATGAGTGTTTTTTCTTTATGACGTCTGTCAGTGTGTGTGTGTGTGTGTGTGTGTGTGTGTGTGTGTGTGTGTGTGTGTGTGTGTGGGTGGGTGGGTGGGTAGGTGTGTGTGGGTGTATCTTGCTTAGAGCCGATACTATTTTATCGACCAGTATAAAACATAGTATCTAGTAGGTTCCCTCGAATATTGTTTTTAAATTAGATATCTTAACCTAAAATTAAGATTAGCTTACTGGAGGGCAAAATGACAAAAAAAAAATATTAAAATAATATTTTCTAACTTTTTACTAGATTTTGTATCTAGGCATTGTTTAATTTTACAAACAAAATGAAAATGATTTCAAAGCAGGGCCGGATCTATGAGAAGGGGGCCAGCTGGGGTGTGCAAGCCCCAGTTGCAATCTTAAGGGGAGCGCCAAATGGGCTGTGTGGCGAAAGAATCTTCGGGACGCAGAATAAAAGAACAAGGTGACCTGGTGATCTAGGGGTAAGGTGTCAGACTTCTGCGCTGGCGGCCGGGGATCAATCCTCGGTCCCGGCACAGATTTATCTGATTGCTAAACCCTTCCTTCACCTCTGACAAGACTTCTTGTGAATGTGGTGAATGCCAGGCCACCACCGTGGTTCGGATTCCACGTTAAACTGTAGGTCCTTCATTTCATCACACAATCACCCTACCTTACACATTAGCGTAAGTGCGTATAACCCGAACGGTAGTAAGACGCGGTGCTAATAATAATAATAATAATAATAATAATAAAAGAACGTGTTTTATATTTTCTGTTTGGTAGAAAATAAATTACATGTAAGAAAAGACGAATTTTCAGCCAATTAAAACTGATTAAAACCTAGATGCGGAACACTAAGGGACAGGGACGTCTCTCAAACCTAAGTATAATTAACATCGAGCAGAAAGTGGCGTCACAAATATCGTATGATGAGGTCATTAAAGAATTTGCGGCCAAGAAAGCTCGCAAAATGAAGTTCTAGACTAGGAGTGCTTTTGCGATCACTTTTGCACATTTCTATTAATGTTTGTGTTTAATCCATAAATAATAATTTCATTTTAACATTTTATTTTGTTTTTATTTTCCCAATTCCAAACAAAAAGAAATCAAAATAAACATCGACGACAACCCAAACCCAAAAATACGCCATTTTTAATGCACAAATCAAAAAAGTTTGGTAAACAACCACCGGGTCAAAAGGGGGAATGGTGACGCCATTTTGCGGTTTTGCCCCACCAAAGAAAATGTCTAGCCATGGCCCTGCTTCAAGGGTACATTACATCTAAATCAAGCATTCTCACCCCTATCCTACCAAGCTGCTCTTCTGGCTTGATGCGATTGAAAGGGAAGCCTGTCTGTCTCCTCTGTCCCGGTCATTGATTACAGAGCTTTGCGCCACCTGTGTGTGACCAGACTATTCGATTGAGACCCTTGGACCTGTCAAGTGCAAGTCTAAAACCTATTTTGTGGGATGGTGGGCGGGAGAGTGAAAGGCGTATCCTTCCGCGCCAACAAGAACAGATGGATCACGGAAACCATAGATGGTGCTAGCTACCGGACAGGTCTTACGGAAAAATCATACGTTTGGAAATATCAGTTTTTTCGAGAACGAGGGAAATTTTTATAACAATATTTTTAACACCTCTTTTAAGGTAATGTTTCAATGTTTATTAGGTGTTACATTTTCTTATTTTTTGTTATGCAGCCAGCAGTTTTCCATTGAAAAATGTCAATATTATTGATATTGAATGACTGTTAAATTTATAGAGGAGGTGTGTATATAAAAAGTATAACTTAATCAACATGCTTCTATTCTTGAACAAACCGTTTCCGAAAATAAAATTGCAAAAATAATAAAAATGCTTGCATATAACCGTTTGTTCCCATGGCTTTGCATTTCCACGCCAAATGAAAAGAGCCAATCACCTTAAGGGAAGTGAACGATTCGTCTAAAAGGTGAAATCGCGAAACGAAATGAGAGCGTCGGTAATCATTTGGGTAACTGTCCTCCTAGTAATAGAAAATAGAGGAGTTGAATAGTGATAATAAAAAAAGACTGATGAGTTTTGGGTGTAGTGTTTTTTCTCGGCGTGCATGTCTTTATTTTATTAATTTGAAAATAATTAAAGGGTTTTAATAAAACCTTCTACCATTTGTTTCACTATGGCAGGGGTACTCAATTATTTCTCAGCGCGGGCCGCAGCTATATATAAATTTGTTTCGTGGGACGAGCCAGAAGGTGTGAAAACTTAATTTGAAAAAAATTACATAATTTTATCAAATTAAAACTAAGTAACTCATAATATTATAAACACTATTTTTATTTTAGGATTTATGAAACATAAATTGTAAAAGAAACTTTACTTGAGTTATCAAGAAACCTATGAGAAAAATTAGGGGGATTTCCTTCAACAATTTGTTTATAATCTAGAGTGTAGGCTGTGCGCTAATCTTAGGGCATTTTCAACATGAAAATCTGTTAATTTGTCCCTTTAACCATTTATTATATTTCTCATATCATATAAGCTTGATTCACATTTGTAGGTATACCCAAACGTAGTTTAAATTAGAATGGCAAGTTTCTTACCATTTGGATAACTAGTCATAGATTTAGCCCAAAAATTGCACGTCGACACGTTCGTAAAGTTACTTTTCAGTTATTCTGAACTTTTAACATAAATTAAATCAAACTGTAAGTCTCTTTGGTCCATATTAAGTAAATGACCTTCACCCTCCCGTAATAACCGTCACCCTCCCTTCTCCCTTCACGCCTAGCACAGACGTGTGGTGTAAAACACTGTGGTTGGGTTATATATACAGTATATATTTTTTCAGATTAATTATTTACCGTGGGCCGGAATTACATCCTTCGTGGGCCACATCTGGCCCGCGGGCCGCTTATTGAGAATTACTGCACTATGCCCGGAGTAGGGATTCCAACCCTTTTCACTTTAGGACACACTTGTGTCAAGGCTGTAAATATAATACATTCTTCTATTAAATTTAGATATAAAATTAAAATTATTAGTAGGCCTATACAGATGCAGTTTTTTTTTTTAGCACTTTGTCTTACACTTTAGGTTTATAGGCTGAGATGCAGTTTACAATAAGTGTAGTCCTCTATCGGCATCAACTTGCAGAGCAAATTGCCTGTTTACCTTTAATTCTTTCAACAGCATTTTGATTAAAACTCTAAGACATTTCATCAATACGCCGGCCTACATTGGACAAACGCAATTTTGAAATTTGCTCTTTAGATTAATTTTATAAGAATGGCTTCAACAATGACCTGACAAACTGACCCAAACACATTTTGCCAGTAGCATCGGTTTTTTTTCTGGTTTTTGTTTTCGGTACAGCAAATATAAATGATTCCTCACGTGCAATATGTGAAACTTAACCCCTATTTTTTCCATTTTAGTTACTACCTTGTGTTGTTATTTTAAAATATGTTCAAAATTATAAGATGATAGTTTTTGGGACGTGTCAATGTGATTTTTTAACGTGTTACATTTGAGTATCATACAAAATTTGTTATAAAACATTGTAAAAACAACTCAATACTGTCTAACAAATTGTAACATGTTTTATCTAGTCTGCATCATGGCGTCTGAGGAGGGTGTTCTTCTTGAGACCAAGTTTGTGTCCTTTTGACTCATCTTCAAAGTTCAACGTGAGGACTATGACCTGTTGACTGGGGAACTCAGAACTGAAGGTAGTCTTAGGAACTTTGTTCGGATGACCAGTACCTAAAAACTGTCCAATTTTAGTTCGTATCTCCTTCTCTTGAAAACTGTGAGGCTAGCGCCAGATAAGGGGTGGAGGGAACAGTTTAGCCAACTTGTTACATTATGTAATTAGTCTTGTATCAGGTGCAACTTATTAGAAAACAAAAGTTACATATTTTTGTTACATCTTTACCAAAACTGGACGGGAAACGTATAACTTGTTATAAAAACACTAAAAATACTATAAAACATTAATGTTTTATAACCTTTTTCATTTGACTTTCTAACAAGTTGAAAAACAATGCTATGAACATTAAGTTTTAGAACTTGTTTCATAGTGTAAATGGGCCTCTAGATGCCGTTTCATTTTTCTCGAAACTATCGTTTCATTCTCAGGAGTTATCTACAAGAGATGCAGATAGAAACTGGCCGTTACAATCTTCATTCCAAATGAAACCGTAAGCTAAATAGCTATCGTTATAACAGGTTTAAAATGGAACTAGAAGTAGATTTATCACGAGATAGTTTGATTAGTTAATATTTAGCACCGCGTCTTACTACCGTTCGGGTTATACGCTTTAAGTACTAATTACGTTAATGGATTTAGGAATTGAGAAGGTTGAATTTGAGGAAGTGAACCCGCATTTGCGTGGAGGGAGAGTGGAAAACCAATTTAGGAAACCCCCCCATCCCCCCAGTTCACCCTACCGAGATTCGAACCTCGATCTCTCCGTCCTCAGCAGTCTAGCTTAACACGACTAGCGCGTTAGCCAACTACGCCACTGAGGCGGGTAGTTTGATTAGTTAAAACTTTGGGAAATTCAGGCGGCACACTAAAGTGCCGTGGCACACCGGTTGGGAACCATCTGTGATGGATCTAGTTAAATCAAATAATCTAAGTATATTATCACATTGAAACAAATATGTAATATTATTTCTTTACATAATGATGTATCATTTATTAAGCTACCCTTTATTTTGTTTGGATACAATACAAATAATATACGAGATCCTAATTCGCGTTGATAACATCAACACATAACATTAAAGTGGATACATTCATGGTTAACCGCTAAACCATGTGTTAGATCATTTAATAATCGGAATGTTCCATAACATTGCTTATTAAAACCGTGACTTATTAATGAGAACAGACCACCAACATTTGTATCGATCTTGGACCGCATGCATACAAAGTCATCATTAAAAACACCATTCTAATTATACTATTATTTTTACTGTACCATGAGTAATGTTTGTGGCAATGTTAGCTGAATATTAGATCTTTTTTTATTATTTTCTTTTGAAGTATTAAAACTTTTCTCATAACATGATAAAGTAATAAACATAACTATATTTATACTTAAATATAATAATTACTATATAATATAAGGAGCAGAAGTATCATGCGTTGCCCTGGGTAACAACGCAATGTATTTCGTGGCTACCCCACGGCAAAACTTTTCTTTGCTTCAGAGAGAGAGAAAAAAACAAACTCTTTATTTTATTTCTTACAACCCTATTTTTAATTAATTTTAAATATCTCATTTAATATTAAAATTCCTGTTTTGAGATGCACATATTTGTGCACAAGGGCTACCAATGTTTAAATTTCAACCCTCTGCGTGGGGTAGATATCGTGTAACACTCATCAAAGACATAGAAACTATTCATATTATTAATATATATATATACGTAATTAATGTATGTATATTTATAAAGAGATATTAGCTAAAATGTAAATTTTATCTGTTTTTAGTACCACGTTTAATTAATTTTAAATATCTATATAATATTAAAATTCCTGTTTTGAGATGCACATATTTGTGCACAAGGGCTACCAATGTTTAAATTTCAACCCTCTGCGTGGGGTAGATATCGTGTAACACTCATCAAAGACATAGAAACTATTCATATTATTAATATATATACGTTATTAATGTACGTATATTTATAAAGAAATATTAACTAAAATGTAAATTTTATCTGTTTTTAGTACCACGTATAATTAATTTGATCATCAATCGCCGTCCTATCAATTTAAAGATTTAAATATAAAAAACCAAGGGAATTTTACCTTAATTAACATACACAAAATAATAATAATAATAATTTTGTTTGATATAATGTACACACTTTATTTAATTACATTTTTTACGCTCATGTTTATTAAAGCTTTGGAATTACCAAATTCAATAAACATCAATCAACTTGTAGAGTACATATTATACTAAATAAAGCGCAAGCCATATTAATATTGGAAGTTATTCGTACATTTTGCAAACCTATATTTAGAAGAAAAAAAAAGTTTCAACCAACACACTTTCATGCCAGCTCATTCACACACACGGTTTTTATTAACCTTATCCGTACAAAATCTAAATAAATATTTTCCTGGTTTCTACGGAGGGATATTTCACATCTCATTAGTGGCGGAAAGTACTAAGACTTAATCCAGGTTGAATACATAATGTTTAATCCATCCTGTAGAATAACGTGGATTCTAAGTTCACAATAATGGCAATCCCACATGTATTATTATCCAAGAGAGTGTAGGTTTTAAAATAATTAAACTACCAGTATAAAAAGAAATGTTGGGTGCGTGAGCTAAGCCAAGGGGTTTTACTATAACGAGAAGTTCGTGTTTTTAGCACCAGCTGAGAGTACTGCGCATGTTACCCGCCTCGGTGGCGTAGTTGGCTAATGCGCATGTCGTGTTGAGCTCGACTTCTGAGGACGGGGAGATCGAGGTTCGAATCTCGGTCGGGTGAACTGGGAGGGGGTGGTTTTTCCTAAATGGTTTTCCACTCTCCCTCCACGCAAATGCGGGTTCGCTTCCTCTAATTTAACCTTCCCAATTCCTAATCCATTAGTGTAATTAGTACTTAAAGCGTAGAACCCGAACGGGTAGTAAGACGCGGTGCTAAATATTATTACGCATGTTTAGTTTCCCACTCTTCCATAAAGTAAATATGGGTACATTTCCTCTCAAAATGGACTTTCCTTATATATAGGGTCTACCTATAGGTTTAAAAATGTGCAAAGGGCCTGTCGGGTAGTGAGACAGGGCTTACAAAAATGTTAAGGTTGTGTCAAACTTTAATTGAACGTTGTTTTATTAAACATTTTCATCGATATCCAATAAGGATTCGAACCAAACCGAGTTCATTGTAAATCTGTACACGTTAACGTAGGGTGGAAGAAGAGTAAGAAAGGTTAAGTTTGTGGTTTTGATTATTTAAAAAAAAATCGACCTCGGTGGCCTTGTGGTAAAGTGCTCGCCTCAGGACCGATATTCGTGAGTTCGAACCCAGCCGGTGTAGACAGATTTTTCTTGAGTGATAAAAATCCGTAGAACAACATCGTTCAGAGGAGAAGTAAATCTGTCGGTCTCATTTCTATTGTGACATCTAAAATAACCCTGGAAGGTTTGTGAAAATACCTTTTCCGATGAAATTTGTAGGCTCTTTCGCTATCGCTAACAGGAACTTTTGTGTGCTGGTAAAATTACTCGGTTCAAACAGTGCACGTTAAAGACCTCAAGTGTCCTGGTGTGTCGGTGCGCCGTCCTAACAACAATTTTTTTTTTTTTATGTTTTAATTTCCTCAATTCGTATTCCGCAATCGTAATATAATCTCCGAATGAATTTTTTTTAGCTATCCCTATACTTGCGCTTTGTAAATTTAAACCACAATCGTTGTATAAACAATTCTTTTTTTTTCTCCTGCAGAAAAATTTAAAGTAATTTTGATAAAGAAAACTGAATTATATTATTACGGTATTGTTCGTATTCAAATGGGAGTTTCATTATCTTTTTGTCAAAATAATTTCGTATCACACAAGAACAAAAGGCAAGTGATAAAGCTCGGAGCTATCTCTGATTCCAGGTTTATTAAATTAGTAGTATTAATTATTTTATAAAGGATCTTCTTGTTTAAAAAAAATAATGTCACTTGCAGAGTGTAGTATTCATGACATGTTTGCGAGAAAATAACCACCAGTTCTGAAGAAGAAAAAAACGTGTGGAGTGAAATTCTAATTAATCTAAAAAGTTGATAAAAACTAAGAAAAACAAATAGTAAATGATACCTTTTTTCCATAAAACGTATGAAATACAATCCTTTTGTTAACACTGTCTCTTACTGCCAATTTGGGCTCTACGCTAATTTGTTAGGTATGAGGTAGGTTGCATTTAGAAGATGTATATCCACAATTGCACGGGAAACCATTAGAGAAAACCACAGACTCAATATACCCGAACGAGGCTCAAACGGTGATCTCTCAGTAATCAGAAGTCCAGTCTATTGGGAGAGTGACGCCTTAGACTATTCTACCACCGAAACGGGTAAAATACGGGTAATTATATTATTTCACATGAAATATCAGACAAAATAACTTCATGTTTTACATATTCATGGCTTTAAATGTGGTATTATTTTCAAGTGTATAAATTAACTACTTAATCGATTATTAAATCTGTCTAAATTTCTGACACAATTTAAAAACAGATTTAAGGACAAATAATATTTGTATTGCCCTGATTATATTTCAGGTAATTATCGCCAAACTAAGAACATAAAACAACTTAAAATAAGACGGCACGAGACAAAAATTTACTTGAAAATCGTCGAAATTTATTTCTCACAAAAGTTTTGTCAAATCTTATAGGCCTACATATTATTTATAAATTATTCTCTAATTTCTATATTTTTAATTTATATTTTGATAATTTATTTATTGTAAAAATATGGTAATAATAATGCTTAACATTAAATTTTTTGCTCAGAAAAACTGTAGTTTTTGAAATTTTGAACTCTTTTGTTATTTCAATAAGTATATATCACAAAATAGAAAGCGATAATATCTTAAAGAATAACGCGTACCGATTTTGATCAAGATTTGTTAAAATTAATTATTTTAAATAAATGCAGAATACCGAATAGTCCGTGTCGTGTGTGCACGGTTTAACTTTCCAACACCAAAAAACAACACATTTTTAATTATTTGTCCAGATGAACTGTCTTGTAGAGAATAAATTATATTTATATAAAGTGCTATGTGCATGCATACGTCATTGGGGGGGGGGGGGGAGATCGGATTATTTTTCTCTTATATTATTATTAGCACCGCGTCTTACTACCCGTTCGGGTTATACGCACTTTTCTCTTATAAGAATGTATAGCTTTGGAAAGCCTTAACTTACATTAAACTATATTTATGTTTGGTTTTAACCCGATATCTTTTAAATTATGGATACGCCTGATCTAAAAGCTTTAAACCTAAGAAAAATCTAAATTATACACTTTTTTTTATCAGATCTATGAGTATTAAGAGTAATATTTAGAGATATAGATTAGCTCAAAATTACACACAAACATATATATTAACAGGCAGTTAGATTATTTTCAAACCGATAGAGATATTTATGGCACTAAGGCAATTTAAAAAATATTACATCTGTATGTAGATTAAAATTAAAGCATATTTTAAATTGTAGTTAAATAATTATAACTCACACCTGATAAAAATATTTTCTTTCAACCGTTAAAGCCGTTAGGAATAAAATATGTATAGTCAATTCACCATCGGAATGATGGTACAGTATAATTTTGGTGGTAAGAAGAGGTGTAGCTTTGTTACTAAAACAATTTTAATACATTCATACATCAAGTCATTCTGTTTGCAGTTGTCACATTTGATAGAGATTAACAATACCTATAAAATAACACAAATAATAAAATAGAATGTTTTAATGTTTTCCACCAAGAAATATTTGAATTTTCTCTACTTTTTTTAGCACCGCATCTTACTACCCGTTCGGGTTATATGCTTATGAACTATCCACACTAATGTTTTAAGGGATTAGGAAGTTTATATATAGATTAAATGTACCCAATTTGCTTGGAGGGAGAGTGGAAAACCAATTTGTAAAAATCATCCCTAGTACACCTGACCGAAGTTCGAACCTTGATCGCCCTGTAATCGGTAGTCTAGTCTAACATTAAAGTAGCGCCTTAAACCATGTGGCCACCAAAGCTGATTTCTCTACTGTTCTTCCAACCAAAATCAGGGTATATCTGACAGCTAGCAGAAGATGTAAAAACGGCTAAAAAAATCATAATTAAAAAACAAATTGCTTTCTGAGATAATAATATGTTCTAGCAAATGGAAACATGGTAAATTTGAACGGTCTATATCTAGCTACACTCCTGCCGTGGATGGGGTATATATTAGCGTGATACAGCTGTTCGTACCAAACGTACTTTTGAATATTTTATAACCAATATGTCAGATTTTCTGTAGCGAATATCCCAATTGATTAATCTCAATATTTACACAAAATCATCTAAGCTTCATGACATGGCCGGTAAATGGAAAGTTGAAAAATATCTGCTTGTATTTTGCATCAAATCTCCAACCTACCAAATTGGGAAAGATATATATTTACATCAATTTTTTTAAACTTAATTTAAACCTAAAACTTTACACAAATTGTAATTATTTTCCTAGATTAAAAAAAATATCGAGCTAATGTGTACGCAAAATATTAATTTGTTGTGATATGGTATACATAAATGTAAATGTGTGTAACCTTTAATAATCTGTTTCGGTGGTCGAATGGTTCAAGGCGTCACACTCGTAATAAACTGAAATGCTGATGACAGGGAGATTGTGGTTCGAGTCCTGGTCGTGTATACCTAGGTTTTCTTTCCTAAATGGTTTTCCATTCTCATTCCACGCAAGTGTGCGTACATTTCTTCTAAAATCAACCTTCCTTCCTTATACCTAAGACATTAGAGTCAATAGTATATATTTGTATGGCCCGAATAGGTAATGCGACACGTGACTAATATAAAAACAACATAATAATGTACCCTTCATCTACCCTGTAAGCTAGTAAACCTACCTCGAATGGTACGCTATGGTGCACGCCATAGTGTAATATTTCAAGGTAAGATCGCTAACGTTCAGGATGGATGGAGGGAACAGCTCTGTTACCAAGAGTCTAAGAATACCGACTAAAGTTTCTGAAGACCTTCCTTCATGTCCAGAAGGAAATACCCGACTAATTATTTTCGTATGGGTTTGAAACATTTTAGCAGGTCTTCCATAATTAAGTACTTATACTAACTGACTAAAAACATAACATATTTGTATAGCATCGCGTCTTACTAACCATTCAGGCTATACTACTATTTACTAATTAGTCTACACTACTTTGTTAGGGATTAGGAAGGCTTAATTTAGAGGAAATTCACCCGTACTTGTGTGGAGGGAGAGTGAAAAACAATTAAGAAAACCACCTACAGTGAAGGCAACTGGGATCAAACCCTGGTCTCCCCGTCTTCGGCAGTCTAGTCCAACACGAGATTACCACGTTAGATCACGCGGCCACCGAAGCCGGTTATAACTATATTGTGTACACTGTACAGTCTGATTTTAGTGGGAAGTCTGCTTTTTGGAACCGGGAACCCATGTTGCCACATTGTGTGAAGGAAATATTAGAGTGATATATATATTCTTAGGCTGTTTACTTAATGATATAAACATAAACTATACAGTAATCCATAGCAAAGCATTAGGCTATTTAAATCAAATCAAATATATTTCTAAAATGCCAAATTTTAGGTAATTTCAGCTAATGTTGGTGGCCGAAAGTGGGCTTCCTTTTAAAATCGGGCTTAGGACTTAACATAATAATCGTATTTCACCTTAAGGTCTACATTTAATATTTACTTCATACCTTTAAGGTACCTTCTCATTATTTTGTTTCTTTTCATATTATATTTACTTTTATTTTACTAAGTATTTTACATTGCTATATTTTTATCACCACATCTTACTATTTGTTACGGTGACCTGGCGGTCTAGGGGTAAGTTGTCGGACTTCTGTGCTGGGGTCCGGGGTTCAATCCTTGGTCCTGACACATATTTATCTGATTACCAAACCCTTCCTTCACCTCTGACAAGACATCTTGTGAATGTGGGGAATGCCAGGCTTCCACCGTGGTTCACTTCCATGTTAAACTCCCATTTCATCTCACAATCACCTACCATTACACATTAGGGTAAGTGCGTATAACCCGAACGGGTAGTAAGACGCGGTTGATGATGATAATAATAATAATAAATAATATTTTGTTCAGATTATATGCAAACATGGTAATTACCTTAATGGGATAGTGATGAGGAAGGAATCCTTGTAGAGGTAATCAACCCGCATTTGCATGTAGGTAGAGTGAGAGATCATTTAGGATAAACCGTCCTATGTTGGCCTGATTGGGATTCAAACCCCGGTCTCCCGATCTTCAGTAGACCGATCCAACGCAGAGTGAATATAATATATTTTATATCGGGTTGAGATCAAAATCGCGTCTGTCTGATTCTTTTCTCTACTAGTTTCCAGGGGAGTTATCGGTTTTATTTTTTACATCAGGCGCTTTTATTATTTATTGATTGCCGCCTGTTATGAGGATAGCGGGAGAAGCACTTCTAAAAGCTTAAAAAAAGATCTCTTGGTTGAGAGGAAAGCTCTCCTTTAATAAAATGTTACGGTGTTCCGTGTTAGAGTAAAAGAGCTTGTTATGTTGCTTTGCGATGAATGTAAATGCTTTATAAGCTATAAATAGTCGTTTGTATAATATGTAGGCTTTCCTAGTCAATACGTTCAGGATTTTTAAAATGTAGGTGTAAACAAAGTAGGGTTGATATTCTTAAAATTTGGTTATTTTTATATTTATATCTATCTAAAATAAGTTATATCAAAAAAACATATTTCGTACCAATAATTTTGTAAAAGGTATGATAACAATAAGAAGAAAAAGTACTTCGTAGTTTCTGTAATGAGCAAAGGAGCTTTTTTTTTAAATACTAGGCTAATAATTTCTTCATAATACCTCTCCCCCCATTCTGTGACGGATGTAGTTCTATTCCAGAGCAGTGCTGTGCTATTATTGATTCATCCTAAGCTGAGAGCTGATGTAAACAAAGCCACGTGGAAGTCTATGCTCTGATTCGCTACTGAACGGACTTTCACTGGTATCCTTTCACTAAATAGTCCCTCCTTTGCTTTGTATTAAACTTGCTTTAAAATAACATTATATAATTATTATAACTAAAAATCATCACTTCATTTGATTTAAAATTAATTATACTTTAAGCTTTGCAAGAACTATTCAAATATGCCTACTGCAACAAACTCCTGAATCAGCGTTGAAAAAAGGTACGGTACAGTCCTTATCACATGTTAACGTCAAGTCAGTAACGGTCAGTTGATTTTTCATCTTGGCAGCGTTAACTGATTGTTGTGAGTGTTGAGAGCTTCCCGCCTATTTGTGGTGTTTTCTGAGTCTGGTCCGAGTTTTGTTAATTATAAGACAGGAAATTTAAAAGTATTAAAAAATACAAAAAGTCGTAGCGACTTACTTTGCTATGGTACTGACTATACATAGTCATGCCTGTTTAAAATATTGCACTAGTATTCCACCAATCACGTAGGTTCTTCGCGTAGTGATATGGAAATATTTGTTTACTTCAGGTCTCAGGTTAGGATGAATCAATAATAGAAAGAGTTAGTAAGAGAAGATGATGGTTCCTGGGATTATAACAACTAATTATTCAACTTATTTAGAGTATATTATTAAAATCTAATTTCATTAGTATGAACAAAATCACGTTAAATAAAATATCAAAAATAACAAACCGTATTGATGTTACCACTTCTTGGCTAGTAAAAGGTTTGTTTTTTGTATCGGTAAATACAGGGTGGCCCACGGAAAAGTAGCCCGCCTCCTATATCCAGTAGGCGCCTCACTCTGAATTAATCCCCTACCGCCCATATTGTGACATGAAGAATGAGTCAATAAAGCTTTAGACAAGCAGTTCGCTTGCTCATTCTTCACGTCACAATATAGGTGGAAAGGGATTGACCTCCTCCAATTCAGAGTGATGTGCCTGCTGGATATAGGAGGCGGGCTACTTTTCCGTGGGCCACCCTGTACAAAAGAATATTCATTCGACCTTCCTATTACGTCACACTTGTTAGATATCTTTGTATCCCTTTCGATATAGAAACATATTTAATTTCCGCTCACACAATACTTCAACATAGTGTGATATTATCATTTTAAATATCAAAATAAATTGTATTTCAAAATCAATACATTGATTTTTATGTGTAATGATTTTACAATATGTACAGGTCGTGAAAATAAATCTGATCCCTTCTTCTTGCAAATGAACAAGATAGAAAATGTATTGACCTATTATTACACAGATACGAGAACGTTGGAAGCGGAAAGAATTGAGAACTAAACAAAAATAAAAAAGAAGATAAAGAATAGGTAACGTCACTATCTTTGTCGAATGCGTATTAAAGAGTGAAATACAATAAATGGTACGTTACACTGCACAGACTTTCTCTCGCTTTTATCCTAAAATAGGCATTTACTAAAACTCGTAATATTTGTAAACGAAATAAATGACCTATACATTGTTCTAGAAACATTACACCAAAGATAATTAATGAAATATTATACAATGTTACTTACTTACTCAATGGCATTAAGAACTTAGGAACACTGTTACAGAAAAGTTAAGAAAAGAGAAATATCTTTGTCCACCAAAGAGCATAAGAATCAAATTCATTTTAATACCTTAATTAAAATGTATATATATTTGCTTATAGCTCAGAAATGATTGATTCTATAAAAATATATTTCCAATCAAAGATGTATCTTTAACAGTACTACAATTTTACAACGATAAGTTATTTCGTATCACAAATAGTTGCGGAGAAATTATGATAAATGTAAAGTACCCTCAAAGTCATTTTCATGAGAAAACTAGAATTGACATAATTTAATATGATAAACAATGTCTTAGATATAAAATTTAATCAAAATCGTTAAAGCGAATTTTGAAAAAATCATTTTCTCTCTTTTTGCTCTTCGTAAACTACACCTAGTTTTAAGGTTAGAAATATAATTCCAAAAACCACTTTGAGGTACATTATGAAAACCCAAATACCAAGTTTTAGCCCAATCAGTAAAATAGTTTCGGCTTTAGCTCGAGGTACAGACAGACGGCAGTGCGAAAACTACTTTTTTTTTTTTATTACAAAGTATCATAAAACGTTGACATTTATTAAAATCTTAAGTTAGATATTTTTAAGATCACAATACTTTCTCTCCGAGGTGCAGAGAAAAATTAAAAAGAGATGAATTAACAAGATATAAAGAGCAGAGGTTAGGAGTGGAACCAGGTCCAAGATGAAGAACTATACAACCCGCCTCGGTGGCGTAGTTGGCTAACGCGCTAGTCGTGTTGAGCCCGACTGCTGAGGACGGGAGATCGAGGTTCGAATCTCGGTCGGGTGAACTGGGGGTGGTTTTTCCTAAATGGTTTTCCACTCTCCCTCCACGCAAATGCGGGTTCACTTCCTCTAAATCAACCTTCCCAATTCCTAATCCATTAGTGTAATTAGTACTTAAAGCGTATAACCCGAACGGGTAATAAGACGCGGTGCTAATATTATTAAGAACTATACAGAAATCGAACGAAATGGAAGTGGTTTGTAAACCACATCCGGACAACCGGAGCTGGATAGCGATAATGATAGATGATGATGATGATGATGATGACTAGTAAACAAATTAACACGGACTTGTGCAAGCTTTCGTTTCCCTTTTGGTCGACTTTGGCCTACAAACGAAGCTTTATCAAAATTAGGAATAGTCGTATTTTCTTTATAAGATATATAATGTTGTTCTCTATTATTTTTTTATACATATAAAGAGTTGAAAGGGTTGCGTTTGTTTGGCCGTGACCCCGAGAGGAGTACGAGGAGATTGGTGAAAGTTTTCGACAGCTTACCGGCTTAGAAACACTCTTGAGAATACGGTCATGGTGGTTTAGAGGAGTCCCAGGGGTTTGTGTTCTTGTTCCCCATTGGGGGCACCATATATTTTTCTGATCGTGTCACCGATTGGTGTATCCCTTTACAAACAGCTGTCTTCAGAGAGGAAGGTGGAAATTGACAAACCAATCCGATGAATATAAATGTGATGGGGGTGAGGAGATTCGTTGGTGACTGATAGATATTTACCAGATAAAATGTTGGACCAGTGCTACTGTTTCTATTCTGTACGTCATTTGTTTGTATGCGTCTTACAAACATTTAGTTTTTAAAATATTAAAGCTATGAAATGGCAGTCTCATTCATTTTATCAGCAATATCCATGACTTGTTTATCGAATGTAATGTCGAACAAGTATTTCGAGGCTAAAATTTATTTAAAACTACCTTATAGAATGTTTTTTTTCCCCCAGAGTTGACTGGAAAATTACGTTAAAGTATTACCTCGAACATTTGGTGCTAGTTTTATTTTTAATTCAATAATATTGTCAATGAGTTAGATCACTATTGAAGGCCTTCTCAGCATTAAAAAAATATACCAACAATACTCCCTGAGCGAAGGTCCTGTTTTAACTCGACCACTTGCCATTTCGTCTATGTTTGTTCCACAATTACTACTAAATAAGTTACCAACTAACCTATAAAGAAATTTGGCAAGGACATTTTTTTTAACCTTGGTCGAATGATGTTATGATTTTAATTTAGACCTATAATACGAGAGTGACGTCTTAAAACACGTGAACAACGATTATTCTAATTAATATAATGTAATATTTGAATAATGTCTTCATGTGTTTCTGTCTTAACTTGAGTACAAAGAGAAAGAATATCAACTTCAAATCCAAGGAGAAACTATGGGAGATATTTCTACCTGAAATCCAAAGATAAATGTTACGACTGCAATAGATATAAAAACATGGAGGAAGCAGGGTATACTGTTCACAGAACTACTAGTAAGACTGTAGTAACGATAAAACATGAAACTAGCTAAGTCTGAACCCTTATTTTAGAAGCAACCTATCAAAGAGGGTCCAAAGTATACAATAAAATAGGAACAGGGCAATAGGAGTGAGCAGCTTGAGTAATAATAAATATCTGAGTACATCAAGAGTACCCATGGAAACACAATCCAATACAGTTGCGGAAAAATCCCAGACATTTAAATAAATAATATTCAGTGTTACCTAGAAAACAAAGTAATTAAAGAATGATAGGTTATAAAACCTAAGGGTAAATCCTATAGCTAAAGTATTAATTAAAGTTGAGAAATCCATTAAATTGTTATATATATATATATATATATATATATATATATAAATTCAAAAGATAAATACTCTTAGATATAATAAACCTAAAAGCAATCATTTATATATAATAATGCTACGTCCATTGTAACCTAACAAAAGGGTAAAACAAAATTATTTAGAAAAGCCATTAATTTGATACTAACAATACTTTATATATATCACACGAAAACATCAAATAATTTGCTATTTCTCACTTGAGATTCTCATATATGATTACTCAAAAGTTTCTTGAGATACTTATTTTCTAAATATCTCTTACATTCATTTGTTAACTCGTAATAATGTAATAATTATTTGGAATATTGATCATAAACTTCAAACTTATAATATAAGAACAATTTACGTTAAACTAGCCTGTCATACTATAAATTAAAATGGAGATAATATCAACAACATATAATATGACACCTAACATTAGTCTGGACAAAGAAAAATACTTAAGCAAAATAATGATCTAACGTTTGTCCATCTATCGCTTCACTAGCGCTATTCAGAATTTCAGTTTCATAACGTATATCCTAATATATTAATTAATTATTTAAAATGCAATAAAAAAAATAACTAAAATATTTTGCATTTAGTGTTGCCGTAAAAAGAATGGAATTTTTAAGAAGTTACATCTAGATAATATTAATACCGAGACCAAATCTATGTTTACTTTTAATAATAAATAAACCGAAGCCTCAGCTTCGTCCAACTAAACCAGAGCAATGTCATCATATTTCTCTGCCAGTCATTTATATGATTTGCACAACTCCAGGACACGGAATGGGGGGATAGCAAGGGGGGGGAAACCAAAGATAATCAAAACAAGTGGAAGGATCTACGTGTGACTCGAGGCTTCCACTCGTCTCTCGAAGATAATTGAACGTATGGACACTGGATTGTAGAGTCATCTTTTTTCTTCTTAAGTTCTTTGGCTTGTCTTGAACTCGCTGCTTTGATTCTTGGGCGGAGCCATTTAGTTGGTCCTGGTATGATGTTGTGTGTTCTCTCTCTCTCTCTCTCTCTCTCTCTCTAGTTGTGTGCAGTGGAGCCAGTTGAAAGGGGTAAGTTGATGTTTTGGCCGACTTGTTTTCTTTTCACTGGTAGCTAATGTTACAAGTCAACTGTTCATAGAACTACTAGTAATACTGTAGTAATGATAATAACATGAAGGGAGAGAGGTCTACTGTTCACAGAACTACTAGTAGCACTGTAGTAATGATAATAACATGGAGGAAGTGAGGTCTACTGTTCACAGAACTACTAGTAAGACTGTAGTAATGATAATATCATGGAGGGAGAGAGGTCTACTGTTCACAGAACTATAGTAAGACTGTAGTAATGATAATAAACATGGAGGGAGAGAGGTCTACTGTTCACATAAGTACTAGTAAGACTGTAGTAATGATAATAACATGGAGGGAGAGAGGGCTACTGTTCACATAAGTACTAGTAAGACTGTAGTAATGATAATAACATGGAGGGAGAGAGGGCTACTGTTCACATAACTACTAGTAAGACTGTAGTAATGATGATAACATGGAGCGAGGTCTACTGTTCACAGAACTACTAGTAAGACTGTAGTAATGATGATAACATGGAGCGAGGTCTACTGTTCACAGAACTACTAGTAAGACTGTAGTAATGATAATAACATGGAGGGAGAGAGGTCTACTGTTCACAGAACTACTAGTAAGACTGTAGTAATGATAATAACATGAAGGGAGAGAGGTCTACTGTTCACATAACTACTAGTAAGACTGTAGTAATGATGATAACATGGAGCGAGGTCTACTGTTCACAGAACTACTAGTAAGACTGTAGTAATGATAATAACATAGAGGAAGTGAGGTCTACTGTTCACAGAACTACTAGTAAGACTGTAGTAATGATAATAACATGGAGGGAGAAAGGTCTACTGTTCACAGAACTACTAGTAAGACTGTAGTAATGATAATAACATGGAGGGAGAGAGGTCTATTGTTCACAGAACTACTAGTAAGACTGTAGTAATGATAATAACATGGAGGGAGAGAGGTCTACTGTTCACAGAACTACTAGTAAGACTGTAGTAATGATAATAACATAGAGGAAGTGAGGTCTACTGTTCACAGAACTACTAGTAAGACTGTAGTAATGATAATAACATAGAGGAAGTGAGGTCTACTGTTCACAGAACTACTAGTAAGACTGTAGTAATGATAATAACATGGAGGGAGAGAGGTCTACTGTTCACAGAACTACTAGTAAGACTGTAGTAATGATAATAACATAGAGGAAGTGAGGTCTACTGTTCACAGAACTACTAGTAAGACTGTAGTAATGATAATAACATGGAGGGAGAAAGGTCTACTGTTCACAGAACTACTAGTAAGACTGTAGTAATGATAATAACATGGAGGGAGAGAGGTCCACTGTTCATAGAACTACTAGTAAGACTGTAGTAATGATAATAACATGGAGGGAGAGAGGTCTACTGTTCACAGAACTACTAGTAAGACTGTAGTAATGATAATAACATAGAGGAAGTGAGGTCTACTGTTCACAGAACTACTAGTAAGACTGTAGTAATGATAATAACATGGAGGGAGAAAGGTCTACTGTTCACAGAACTACTAGTAAGACTGTAGTAATGATAATAACATGGAGGGAGAGAGGTCTACTGTTCACAGAACTACTAGTAAGATTGTAGTAACGATAATAACATGAAGGGAGAGAGGTCTACTGTTCACAGAACTACTAGTAAGACTGTAGTAATGATAATAACATGGAGGGAGAAAGGTCTACTGTTCACAGAACTACTAGTAAGACTGTAGTAATGATAATAACATGAAGGGAGAGAGGTCTACTGTTCACATAACTACTAGTAAGACTGTAGTAATGATGATAACATGGAGCGAGGTCTACTGTTCACAGAACTACTAGTAAGACTGTAGTAATGATAATAACATAGAGGAAGTGAGGTCTACTGTTCACAGAACTACTAGTAAGACTGTAGTAATGATAATAACATGGAGGGAGAAAGGTCTACTGTTCACAGAACTACTAGTAAGACTGTAGTAATGATAATAACATGGAGGGAGAGAGGTCTATTGTTCACAGAACTACTAGTAAGACTGTAGTAATGATAATAACATGGAGGGAGAGAGGTCTACTGTTCACAGAACTACTAGTAAGACTGTAGTAATGATAATAACATAGAGGAAGTGAGGTCTACTGTTCACAGAACTACTAGTAAGACTGTAGTAATGATAATAACATAGAGGAAGTGAGGTCTACTGTTCACAGAACTACTAGTAAGACTGTAGTAATGATAATAACATGGAGGGAGGAGGTCTACTGTTCACAGAACTACTAGTAAGACTGTAGTAATGATAATAACATAGAGGAAGTGAGGTCTACTGTTCACAGAACTACTAGTAAGACTGTAGTAATGATAATAACATGGAGGGAGAAAGGTCTACTGTTCACAGAACTACTAGTAAGACTGTAGTAATGATAATAACATGGAGGGAGAGAGGTCCACTGTTCATAGAACTACTAGTAAGACTGTAGTAATGATAATAACATGGAGGGAGAGAGGTCTACTGTTCACAGAACTACTATAGTAAGACTGTAGTAATGATAATAACATAGAGGAAGTGAGGTCTACTGTTCACAGAACTACTAGTAAGACTGTAGTAATGATAATAACATGGAGGGAGAAAGGTCTACTGTTCACAGAACTACTAGTAAGACTGTAGTAATGATAATAACATGGAGGGAGAGAGGTCTACTGTTCACAGAACTACTAGTAAGATTGTAGTAACGATAATAACATGAAGGGAGAGAGGTCTACTGTTCACAGAACTACTAGTAAGACTGTAGTAATGATAATAACATGGAGGGAGAAAGGTCTACTGTTCACAGAACTACTAGTAAGACTGTAGTAATGATAATAACATGAAGGGAGAGAGGTCTACTGTTCACATAACTACTAGTAAGACTGTAGTAATGATGATAACATGGAGCGAGGTCTACTGTTCACAGAACTACTAGTAAGACTGTAGTAATGATAATAACATAGAGGAAGTGAGGTCTACTGTTCACAGAACTACTAGTAAGACTGTAGTAATGATAATAACATGGAGGGAGAAAGGTCTACTGTTCACAGAACTACTAGTAAGACTGTAGTAATGATAATAACATGGAGGGAGAGAGGTCTATTGTTCACAGAACTACTAGTAAGACTGTAGTAATGATAATAACATGGAGGGAGAGAGGTCTACTGTTCACAGAACTACTAGTAAGACTGTAGTAATGATAATAACATAGAGGAAGTGAGGTCTACTGTTCACAGAACTACTAGTAAGACTGTAGTAATGATAATAACATAGAGGAAGTGAGGTCTACTGTTCACAGAACTACTAGTAAGACTGTAGTAATGATAATAACATGGAGGGAGAGAGGTCTACTGTTCACAGAACTACTAGTAAGACTGTAGTAATGATAATAACATAGAGGAAGTGAGGTCTACTGTTCACAGAACTACTAGTAAGACTGTAGTAATGATAATAACATGGAGGGAGAAAGGTCTACTGTTCACAGAACTACTAGTAAGACTGTAGTAATGATAATAACATGGAGGGAGAGAGGTCCACTGTTCATAGAACTACTAGTAAGACTGTAGTAATGATAATAACATGGAGGGAGAGAGGTCTACTGTTCACAGAACTACTAGTAAGACTGTAGTAATGATAATAACATAGAGGAAGTGAGGTCTACTGTTCACAGAACTACTAGTAAGACTGTAGTAATGATAATAACATGGAGGGAGAAAGGTCTACTGTTCACAGAACTACTAGTAAGACTGTAGTAATGATAATAACATGGAGGGAGAGAGGTCTACTGTTCACAGAACTACTAGTAAGATTGTAGTAACGATAATAACATGAAGGGAGAGAGGTCTACTGTTCACAGAACTACTAGTAAGACTGTAGTAATGATAATAACATGGAGGGAGAAAGGTCTACTGTTCACAGAACTACTAGTAAGACTGTAGTAATGATAATAACATGGAGGGAGAAAGGTCTACTGTTCACATAACTACTAGTAAGACTGTAGTAATGATAATATCATGGAGGGAGAGAGGTCTACTGTTCACAGAACTACTAGTAAGACTGTAGTAATGATAATAACATGGAGGGAGAGAGGTCTACTGTTCACATAAGTACTAGTAAGACTGTAGTAATGATAATAACATGGAGGGAGAGAGGGCTACTGTTCACATAAGTACTAGTAAGACTGTAGTAATGATAATAACATGGAGGGAGGTCTACTGTTCACAGAACTACTAGTAAGACTGTAGTAACGATAATAACATGGAGAGAGGTCCATGTTCATAGAACTACTAGTGAGACTGTAGTAATGATAATAACATGGCGGGAGTGAGGTCTACTGTTCACAGAACTACTAGTAAGACTGTAGTAACGATAATAACATGGAGGGAAGTCTACTGTTCACATACCTACCAGTAACCTCGGGTCGAGTTTTCAACCTTAAATATACCAAAGTCAATTTTAAATTTACCTTTATAAAACCAACCGAATAATGTGAACTAGATAGTCATCATAGAAAGTTAGCTTAACTTAAAGCAAAAGTAAAGATCATGTTTAAAACATTTTTTTTTCCAGTGTTATTAAATGTATTGGTATTTCGCACTTCCTTCGCCTCTTGAATGTTTTAGATTGAAACGCTCAAAAACCAATAAATACCCTTCTTGTTCGAAGGGAAGCGAGAAATTTATATTGGAACTGCTAAAAGTTTGGCAAAATAAAATGGAGTAAAAGAAGATTATTCTTAAAACCTTGAACTTAAAAGAACTTTTGTTAAAAGTCCAAAGGGATGTTATAAAAAACTACGTTAGTTGAAGATGGACATAAAATCTTATATAGGCCCAATATAAAATATTGATTGTGGATGAATTAAAGAGACTCCCTTCTCATAAAAAGATCGTGTTAAAATATGCAAATAAGTTGCTGTTGATAATATTAATTCAAACTCATTTAAAAAATAATTCTATGATAAAATATTGGTTTGAATAATTCTCGCTTTATATTTGTTGTGTGTTATCTACTTTAAATCATGTACTTACTCTCTGGCACTAGGAACTCGAAAGTTCATTGCCCCACCTACAATAGTACGCCACCTATCTCTAGGTTGAGCTAGTACTATCCAGTCTACCTCATTACACCTAATCCCTATCTGAGCTAGTTCTATCCAGTCTACCTCATTACACCCTAATCCCTATCTTGAGCTAGTTCTATCCAGTCTACTCATTACACCCTAATCCCTATTAGCTGTTCTATCAGTCTCTCATTACACCCTAATCCCTATCTTAAGCTAGTTCTATCCAGTCCACTTCATTACACCTTATCCCTGTCTTGAGCTTGTTCTATCCAGTCCACCTCATTACATCCTATCTCTTCCAAGTCAATTTTAATGCTCTCATCCCTTCTGAGTCTAAGTTTTTCCAATGGTTTCTTCCCATCGGGTTTACTAGTTAATACCATGAATACGCTTATCTTTTCTTCCATTGACGCTGCATGTCCTGCTCACCGTAATTTTCGATTTTTAATATTCTAACAATGTCTGGTGATTCGTACAAGGAATGTAACTCGTCGTTTTTGTAACCTCCTCCATTCTTCATTATCTTCATCCCTTTTCGGACCAAATATTTTTCTAATTACTTTGTATACGGACATCCTAAATTTGTTTTCGTCGTGTAAGGTAAGAAACTATGTCTTTCAACCATAAAGACCAACTAGTGAAATTATTATTGCTTTGTGTATTAGTCCAAGTTTTACATCCTTCAACAGCAAGCGGTTCGGTCCCGGCACAGATTTATCTGATTTCCAAACCCTTCCTTCACCTCTGACAAGACATCTTGTGAATGTGGGGAATGCCAGGCCGCCACCGTGGTTCGGATTCCACGTTAAACTGTAGGTCCTTCAGTTCATCTCACAATCACCCTACCATTACACATTAGCGTAAGTGCGTATAACCCGAACGGGTAGTAAGACGCGGTGCTAATAATAATAACAGCAGGCGAGATGTTAACAACTTACTGACCTTGTAATAATATAAATTTCCCGGCTGCATCATTTCCCTGATTTCCATTCTAATACTTTGATAGTTATTTAAATAATGCCTTACAATAAAAATAAAATATACTCTTCCAATAAAAGTTTTACATCAAAAACTATCAAACCCTTCATTTTAAACACCAAACTTGTTTTGTTCTTTTTTAATATAAATCTTTATTTACGCATATTTAAATAATCTGTGTAATTAAAATTAACATTAATCTTAAACATTTTTAAATGATAAAAATTATCTAAATAAAAAAATCATAAAATCTGTAATATCTAAAATGCCAGTTTTTAATTAAAAATGTAAATTTTTGATAGTTATATCCCTTTGGGCTATTCGCATTTAATTACACTAATATGTTAGCAAGAAGTAAGTTATAATTTCGATAAAATGTACCCTCATTTACGCGGATGAATCGTCGGAAGCAGTTTAAGAAAAAGCACCCCTAGTATACAACCAATCAACAATCCAGCCTAGCATTTCCAGTCAGCGTTAAACCAGATAATACGAGACTGGAACATGTTAGCTATTAATAATAATATTTAGCACCGCGTCTTACTACCCGTTCGGGTTATACGCTTTAAGTACTAATTACGCTAATGGAATAGGAATTGGAAAGGTTTAATTAGAGGAAGTGAACCCGCATTTGCGTGGAGGGAGAATGGAAAATCATTTAGGAACCCCCCCCCCAGTTCACCCGACCGAGATTCGAACCTCGATCTCCCCATCCTCAGCAGTCGAGCTCAACATGACAAGCGCGTTAGCCAACTACGCCACTGAGGCGGGTTGTTAGCTATTGTTTATATTATAGATATATAGATGAAAATACATATTTATGAATGACATAAATATATATTTACTATATGAATGAGAACCATGGTAGTAAAGACACGTTTTTCTATTTATTTTAAAATAAAAAACACGTTTTACTATTTTCTCGTACTACGTAAGTGATATAAAGTAGTCTTCTTCTGAACATCTCAACCTTATATTTTACATTTAAGGAATAGCTTTTATTTCTTCCTCCGCATTCTTTCCCGAAGGTCTGCTGACCTAAGGTAAACGTGCCAGGTTTTCCAATTATAATTTTCATTCTTGATGTAAGAGTAATAAACTCATAACAAAAGGTTTCCTTTGATCATTTTTTATTCTTTATTGAAGAAAAGAAGGTGAACACACGAAACGAATTGATAAAGGATTCTATACCCACCCTTATATTCTCTCTGGAACAGTTTGAAAGAGGAGTTGAACGAAACAATCTTCACATTGATATTCTCTACCTGATATTATTATTATTATTATTATTATTATTATTATTATTATTATTATTATTATTATTATTATTACTATTATTATTATTATTATTATTATTATTATTATTATTATTATTATTATTAGCACCACGTCTTACTACCCATTCGGGTTATACGCACTTACGCTAATGTGTAATGGTAGGGTGATTGTGAGATGAAATGAAGGACCTACAGTTTAACGTGGAATCCGAACCACGGTGGAGGCCTGGCATTCCCCACATTCACAAGATGTCTTGTCAGAGGTGAAGGAAGGGTTTGGAAATCAGATAAATCTGTGCCGGGACCGAGGATTGAACCCCGGACCCCAGAACAGAAGTCCGACACCTTACCCCTAGACCACCAGGTCACCTCTACCTGATGTTACTGAACACTTTCTCCGATCAAAACAAATCATATTCAAGCCGTGAGTGATGAATGTAAACAATTTTTAATTATATTATCTGTCATCAGTTCGTAGCATTAATTGTAAAATTCTAGTAAAACAAATTATAAATAGAAACAAAACAATTCTTTAAAACGTTATTTTACTAACATAAGAGGAGTCAAAACGCTTACTTCAGTCAGTAACGTGTTTGTCTACTGAGCAAAGAGTCCCAGGTTTGATTCCCGCCATGGCAGAAAAACTTATCTTTGGTGAGATATGGATTTTTCCCTTCCATTATGATGCGTTAATGTACGGGAGCTTGGTGTTGTGTCTGTTCTAGATTTAAGTTGAGTTTATAAGTCGTTGGCTGGTATAATCAGTCGGTTCAGAAATATCACGTTAAATACCTCAAATAAAAAAACACAATAGGGACCCACACTGGTGGACAATCGGACTAAACGTCAAGCTCATATTGCAGGATGACTAAGTGGTCAAGGTTTTGACCCTAAACAGATTTACAAAAGGATAGTTTTTCTTAAAGTTTCTCCCACTCTACCGCCATGTTAATACGATTATTCTTCCTAAAAATGCTACCATCTTCATCCCTACCTCATTGTGTAATTAAATGCAGGTACACCGGGCGGGTAGTAAGACACGATACAAAAAACCCAATACAACAACATGTTTTAAGGAATTATATTAATATAATTTAAATAATACACTTCATAATTACATTCTAAGTAGAGTTGTAAAGTCATGAAAAACATGTGTGGAAGGGGAGGCGGGGGGAGGGGATGAATCTTAAATTTTGAGCGTGAAAATACTTCAGACATTTCCGATAGCTGATTTAAATTCTTATGATATGTCCAATAAATTTGGTAAATTTTCAACGTTCATTAGGTAGGGCGAATATTTTCAATTCATACAATACAAATTAGAGGTGACGTCAAAAACGTGATTGATAAAACAAGTGACTCATTTACTCCACACTTTACTGACTAATGTATGTCCATCTATAGCTCGAACAAATACGTGCTGATCAGCCTATAATTGGCTCACAATTTTACAATGTAGCGGTTTTTAAACCACAAATTGACCATGTTTATATATCCACCTTATTCATAGAGTAATCAGAAATCATTTTAAACTGGTTGTGTGTGTGTTTTTTAGTCTCGTGCTTGGGTGAGAAGTGTGTTTATGTTTGTGACAGATTGCTAGAGGGAGTTTCAAAAATAAAAGAAGGCGAGACGTGACACAAACAGAGAGGGAAGTATTTAAGGAAAAGATTAATATGAAGGCGGAAATTAAAAGTGAACAATAAATTTCAGTCACAAACAAAATCAATGGGATGAGACCACCGTGTATACCTCTTTCTCATCTAGTAAATTATATTTGGTGATATTTCTTTGATCCAAAAATCAATCAACATTACGAATATTATCACCCCTTAGAATGTCTTACTCAATTTTTTATTTTTTTAAATCTTTGAATATAAATTTTGAACAAAGCTACTTTACCATTTTATAAAAATGACAAATTAAGAAAAAATATCATAATTTTAAAATCTCTATAGCGTCAGCCTGCAATTGATCCATACCGATCGAGGCTCTGCCCGCTGTTGGCGGATATATTATCAACTTCTGCGGATAGATAGCGTAATGTGGGGTCAGCACAACGAAACCTCCGGCCGTTAATCTCAGTTTACTAGACCAGAGCTGCTACTTTTTGAATTCAGGCAGCTCCTCGTTTGTCTTCACCAGGTAAAGTGGACCCCATTCCATACCCACTGCTTCAAAGAAAAATCTGCAAGCGTTGGGGATTGAACCCGGGACCTGCAGTTAGTAAGTCTTATCACTAGATCACACAGGCGATCAGTCATCAGTAAACTACCCTAAAAATAAGTACACACGGTTATTTGTCAGGTCAAATACTTAGCGGATATCCATTTTAAACTAAATCCATTTTCGAAATTTTGCCAATTTTTAAAAATCACAAACCGATAAATTACACTTTTTTTAAGAGATAAAATCACAATAAAAATAATAGCCTTAGGTAAGACCATGTAACATCTAAATATAAAGTTTGAACAAAATCCACCAAACAGTTTGAGAAGTAACAACAGACATAATAATGTAAGACCCACTTTTAGGGGTTCAAGCGCATGAAAAAAGTTAATATTCATCATAATCTCGAGGTTTTGACGATTACGATACTTTCTTTATATGACAGATTTCAAGGAGTGTGATGAGAATAAGTGAATGATTATAAAGTGAAAGCTACGGATGCGCTAGGAGCAAGGGGAAAAGAGAATAAAGATTAAAATCGCTAGATAATAATATTATTAGTCCGAAACCTTAGATCAGTAGGTAACGTGTCTGCCTGCTGAGATAAGGGTCCATGGTTCCAGCATAGCCGAACATTTATAGATGTTGAAATATTAAAGTACTCTTTCACAGTGATGAATTAACGACAGGGGACTGGATGTTGTGTCTGTCCTAGTCTTTAAGTTAAATTATAAGATATATGATGCTACGACAAGCCTAGCAAGCAGGTAGTGGAAACATATATGGCTTGGATGAAGAAACTGACCCGGGCCACAGACTGGAAACAGTAGTGGATGTAAAGTAAGATAATATTATTAGACATTACCACGCCAACCTGATTAGACATGGTGTCTACTCAACTTGACCAATGAAATCCCCGACCATTTCCCTGATTTCCCCTGATCATTTCCTAAAAATTATGTCACATCCTTCTAACTCCCCCCCACCCCCTCCCTTTTCTACTAATCTTTTTTATTAATAATAAGTTTTAAAATTTAAATATACATTTTTTTGAAATTTGTATTAAGATTGTTTACTAGGAATTATAAAATATACTACACAGATACACAGCTACAAACAAAAAAAAAAACTACAGTTTGAATAACATTATTATTTACTGATTTAATGATTGTTATATTTCATATTTTGAGTAAAACAACATCTTCCCGGATTTTTGTTGTAATTTACCAAATTCCCGACTTATTCCCGTATTTACCCAAATGGTAGACACTCTTTTAGTGTAATATTGACAAGTACACACAGTTTTGGTCAGTTTAAACCAGTATTTTATTTTAGCATACGCAGAACTGCATCCCTGGTCATGCGGACAAGGATGTCAATCTCATCTAACATGGCTTACTTGTGATAGGGTTAAAAACCCGGCTGGATATACTGAGGTGTTTTTTTTTTTTGTTTTTTTCATAAATGGTTTACGCACTATCAACATTTGAATCGATACTCTATTCATTTAATTTATATCAGCGCGTCAGATAGCTCGTCACTTTGTGTAATATTCGTAATTTAAGATAATTACCGTAATTTTCAACTATTATAAAGTTGCAACCTATGCAATACAAGTAAGGTATAACTAAGTTATCAATGGATATAAATATCTATTTGAAGAACCAGCTCAGCTAATCAAGGACGTCGCGTTGGTTGGGGTTTGTGGAGGGTTTAAACCCCCTCCATTCCAGTGTTGAGGAAAAGTTTGAAAGTTGGACATTTTGTGGATAGTCGAGATCTTGAGTTGAGAAAGTTTAGAACTACTCTGTGACGCAGTACTTTATATCATGAAAGTTCTTTACTGCAAACTTTTACAAACAAATTTTCCAACTTTCGATGCTTACTCTTCAAAAGTTCCCAACATCGTAACTCATCACAAATTGAAAGAAAATCTTCTTTAATAGAGTGTTTGGAAAGATTAGTTAATCGAGATGGCTTAGTAGTGTCATTGTCACTGCCTAATAGTTTTAAATATACTACTACTACTACTACTACTACTACTACTACTACTACTACTACTACTACTACTACTACTACTACTACTACTACTATACTACTACTAACTACTACTACTACTACTACTACTACAGTAGCCCCATGGCTTCTTTGGTGCTGACTGACAGCTTTAAAAGTTACCAGGCCAAACTATGTATCCCTACACCAAACCATATGACCTGAAAAACATGTGTTTAGCAGCTGTCACTTCTGACAATCAAAATTTAGGTAAATACCTAAATGTTTTAAGAGATGAGACTTGTTAGCATTCCTACAAGCAATGATGGTGAATTTCAAAACCAATAACACTTGTAACTCGATAAATCTATCACTAACAAATATCTTTAAAAAATATACAGTTGCCTATAACCTTGATTCGAGGCTCAATTACTGCCTAAGATATTACAATATTCCCGGTAGAGAACCCGCTGGTTCCATCTTAACTGAGGAGAGGGGGGTTCGATACCCCCAGACCCCTCAGATATTCTCAACGTTACCCTTGTACTATCCCTGGTCACCTGAGATTTTTTTTTTTCAGAATGCCTAAAGTTGATAAATTCACTGGTTTGCCCCATTCCCTCCCCCCCAATATAATTGGTGCGACGCCCCTTCAGATAGCATAGACTACCCCATCTACGATAGGAGTGGTGATAACTAACACCTAGCAGAAGCTACTGTATCTACTCTCATGTATATATTCGCCAAACCATATGTTCTGCAAGATCAAATGTTGAGCTGCTGTCACTTTTGGCAATCAAAACTTTCACAACAATCAATTTGTTCTTAATTATGTTTTTGTTTTAGCAGTTTTTACATCTTCTGTTAGCTGTCAACCACTTCGGTGACCTCGTGGTCTAACGCGCTACTCTTGCATTAGATTAGACTGGCGATGACGGGGTTATCGAGGTTCTAATCCAGGTCGGGTCTACTGAGGGTGGTTTATCTAAGACGGCTTTCCACGTAAATTCGGGTACACCCCCTCTTATTATAACCTCTCTAATTCCTTAAGATATTAGCGTAATTAGTTCATAAGGGTCTAAGCCGAACGGGTGGTAAGACGCTGTGACAAATAAAGCTGTCGGCAACCACCACTCCTGCGGCGAATGGCCTGAATCCACGGAACGTTTGTTCATGCACAACCTCTAATCCAAGCGCGCATTTGGGTTGACGGGAGCCTTGTTGTCCCGCGGCTACCCCCCTTGTACCGAGGTGGGTAAAATCTACCAATGATAAACGAGGGAGGTATGTAATCCCCGTGTATGTATAGAGAGGTATCAATCATCCTTGCATCACACCGTAGTCAACATAGCGGGTGACATCTCCCGGGCTAACATTTGTTGTTCACTATTGGAGAACCTTTGAAACTTTACTTCAAAATCTTCAAGTATCGAGCGAGGACTCTATCCAAAACTAGGCGTTAACAGAATCCGCTCTTACCGTTCCTCAACGTCCCAGATACCCACCTCGGTGGTACAATGGTGTAAGACGTCTCTTTAGAGCTAGCGTGGATTCACGATTACGGGGAGATCGGAGCTCGAATACTGGTCGGGTGTTCTAAAAGTGTTTTTATCACCCTATAAATGGTTTTCTACTGTCCATCCATAGAAATGCGGGTACATTTCATTACAATTCAACCATTATCATCCCTAGCATATTAGAGTAACTAGTACATGTATGGTGGTGACCTGGTGGTCTAGGGGTAAGGTGTCGGACTTCTATGTAGGGGTCCGGGGTTCAATCCTCGGTCCCGGCACAGATTTATCTGATTACCAAACCCTTACTCCACCTCTGACAAGACATCTTGTGAATGTGGGGAATGCCAGGCCTCCACCGTGGTTCGGATTCCACGTTTAACTGTAGGTCCTCCATTTCATCTCACAATCACCCTACCATTACACATTAGCGTAAGTGCGTATAACCCGAACGGGTAGTAAGACGTGGTGCTAATAATAATAATAATAATAATAATAATAATAATACATGTATGCGTGTAAACCTTACCGGTATTAAACCACGATGCTAAAATAAAATATGTATACATATATCTTAGATGCGCACGAAGTGTACTACAACTCCTATTTACAATCATACCCCGACATCCTGTCACCAACAAATCAGACAAAAGATGAGATGCCCACTTGTGCAAGTACGTATATACAAATTAAATGTATAATAATTAATTTTAATCATCAAGGTACCTATGCTCCTTTACCTATGATTTTGTTCCTGCTACGTCATGAATGTTAAGTGACTTTTTGCACCACCCTGTATGATGTAAAACCAAGCCAGGATGCAATGCATTTAAACCCACGGTGGGTTTTTTTTTTCCTTAGGAAAGACGATCACTCTGCCACTGACAGTTCAGTTGCTACTAGGTCTTCTATAATGCATTCAGACACCACTCTGTGCTTTATGCAAGTGCCACTTATTTTTTTATAACACATCTATTTTGAGAGATGAAAGAAAAATATAGTGAACCATTTTCAATATTAAATCCTCTCCTCTTCATTTATTTTTACTACATATAGCCTATGTTAGTATTTTTCAAACTTTCACAAGTCGCGTACAACTTTTGGGGCTATGGCCCAGCCAATGTACCCTCTTACAATTATTCATAAATAAAAGAAGAAAATCCCTGACATTAATATTTGAATGTACGCTTTCTGAACCGATTGATTATATCATTACACGACTTATAAACCAACTTAAAATTAGAACGGACACAACATCCAGTCCCCAGCTGTTAATTCATCACAGTAAAATGAGAAACCTTGATTTCACTTATGATACATTATTCTGCCATGCTGGGAATCGAACCCATAGGCATACACGCTATCGACTGAGCCAAGGTATTTGACACATGCCTGATACTAACGGTCGTTCCAAATTATATATATATATATATATATATATATATATATATATATATATATATATATATAAAACTAGGGGTATGCTAAACAAAGCCGTGATGAAAGAGGACTTAAAAAAAAGCTCATAAAAAGCTTATAGAAATCCATAAGATCACTTTAAATCCTGCTTTGATTTTTCTATCAGACTTAACGCTGTCATAGAGTATATTTTATGATTAATTAAACTGAGTGGTACGTCGCAGACCTCGCTTGTGATATAAAGCGTATAACACCGTGATGTTATATTTTGTTTGTATTCTTTACTGATCTCCCTTTCATTCTACCCCTCTCAACCCCCTCTCCCGACCATTCGACTGGAACCGTTGTAAAAACTTAAGAAAATCACGTATGTAATTTGAAGATTTTTTTTAGCCCCACAACCTTCGTGGTCTAATGGTCAGTTCCTTGCTACAGATTCAAAGGTCCCAGGTTCGATACCAAGCGCTTTCAGAGTTTCTGTGACGCAGTAGATCTGTGCCGGGGTCGAACTCAACCCCGTGAGGACAAACGAGAAACTACTTTAACGAAAATTATCAACTCCGGTTCTGAAAACTGAGACTAACAGCCGGAAGGTTCGTTGTGCTGACCACATGACACCCTCTATCCGCAAACGTTGGCACTATCATCGCCAACTGACGGCGGCCGCTCGGTCGGTATATCTCAATTTCCAGCTGACACCATAGAGGTTTTTCTTTCAGCAGCACGTCCTACGTACTAATTACTCTAATGTGTTAGGGATTAGGAAGGTTCAATTTTTAGGAAATGTACCCGTATTTACTTGGAGGGAGAGTCTTTTGTGATAGTGACGCCTTAGATCATGACATCATCGAAATGGTAAATTTCTACATTATCTCCTAAACAGTCTCGTAATATATCACACACAAACCACCTAGTCAAGAGTCAATTAATTCACTCACATGAATGCTTCGTAATACGAATCCAGTTTGATTGCATTTTATTAAAATATTTGTAACACTCGCTGCACATAAACTATTGCGTTCAATGTTTGATTAGGTTTGCTTTGTTGTTCGTCTATGAATATATTAAAAGTTAATGATAAAACTCTCTTGCATTACATCCGATATTTCTGTTTCATTCGATTTTTGAAACTATTTTAATTTTTCCGTTGCTTCTGTTAATTTTTACACTATTGTCTGCCATTATTGGTCACACTTCAAAGGCTAAGAAAAATATAGAAAGTTTGTTATTCATAATTCATTAAGAACATATACGATGCAATATTGAAAATTAAAATCAGTATCGTCTCGTTAAAAAAAATATATATATATGTTTAGTCAAAGAAGCACTTCTGCTTATTTTAATGGCACAGAATATATATATTTAGTCGAAGAAGCACTTCTGCTTATTTTAATGGCACAGAATTCTGTTATAATGATAATTTTAATTAAAGTTTGGCATTGAAGTTTTCTAAAACATTCGTCACGCTGCAATAACAATGGCCAGAACCATGCGCAAAAGTGACACAAGTCCTTTTTTCATACGGCAGGTTTAAAAAGAATTAAATATAATATTATATGCTTGGATCTACAAATTTAACACATTTGTTGTCTTAGGTGTTCTTCAGGTAAAGTCCTCGCCTCAGGACCTGATGTTAGTGGGTTCATACCCAGCCGGTGTCAACGGATCTTTATTGAGAGATAAAAATCCATATCACAACTACCCGTTCGGATTATACGCACTTACGCTAATGTGTAATGGTAGGGTGATTGTGAGATGAAATGGAGGACCTACAGTTTAACGTGGGATCCGAACCACGGTGGAGGCCTAGCATTCCCACATTCACAAGTTGTGATTAATACACGTCTTGTCAGAGGTGAAGGAAGGGTTTGGTAATCAGATAAATTTGTGCCGGGACCGAGGATTGAACCCCGGACCCCTAGCACAGAAGTCCGACACCTTACCCCTAGACCGCCAGGTCATCCTTTAGATGAAGTGAATCCACATTTTCGTGGAGGGAGAGTGGAAAACCATTTAGGAACCCTCCAGTTCACCCGACCGAGATCCGAACCTTGATCTCCCCGTATTCGCCATTCTAGCTCAACACTAAACTAGCGCATTATCTAACTATGCTACCGAGGCGGGCGTCTTAGATTTAAAATACTTAAAACAACAGAGGGAAAAATAACCGAGTATGTTTCCCCTGACAATGTAAACCGTCCTTTTTCTTCGTGTCAACGCAACCATATAAAATCACACGGGTATCTAACACTTCTCCCGCCCCCCGCACCCCTCCTCACACTAAAACCTAAGCTTTAAGCCTAAGAGTGTCCACAGCATGAATTATACATGAGAAGACGCTCTTTCAGGAAGAGAAAAACTGCTCGGTTGATCGGCTCCCACCCATACATACAATCGTTGTTCATTCAGGGTGGCTTCCAAATAGCTGTAGCATTGAGTCTGTACAGTGGAGGAAAGAAGCTCCTAGCTTTAAGGTAGGATTCCCTCGGCGAGACGTGAGGGGGTTTGGTCGCAGACGCGGGATACAATGTTTCCCTAGATGCGGCTCTTGGTCGCCATTCGTGGGTAAATTTATGAGTAGTACGGATCATTCCTTAGCTATCAGAGTTATTCAATTGTGTTTTATTTAATGTTTCGTGTTATTCTGGAACATATCTCTTTCCAAGTGCTGTCCCTCACATGTTGGTTCCGATACACTGGCGAAGATTTGTCGAAAATTGAGGGGTACTTTGCCCCCTCTTCGATTAAATTTTCGTTCTCTTCTTGGACAATTTTCAAAACTATCCCGATCAAACAACTCTACTAAAACACACGTTTGTTCGCTGGTGCTCTTGGAGCCATGTGGAGGAGCTCTCTGGTCGCCTCTAAGAAACTGCTGGCCACATAACAAATCATGGAAACCAGTCCGGTCGCTGGTGCTCTCGGAGCCATGTGGAGAGCTCTCTGGTCGCCTCTAAGAAACTGCTGGCCACATAACAAACCATGGAAACCAGTCCGGTCGCTGGTGCTCTTGAGCCATGTGGAGGAGCTCTCTGGTCGCCTCTAAGAAACTGCTGGCCACAAACAAATCATGAAACCATCGGTCGCTGGTGCTCTCGAGCCCTGTGGAGAGCTCTCTGGTGCCTCGAAGAAACTGCTGGCCACATAACAAATCAGGAAACATCCGTCGCTGGTGCTCTGGAGCCTGGTGAAGCTCTCTGGCCGCCCAAACTGCTGGCCACATAACAATCAGAAACCATCGGTCGCTGTGCTCTCGAGCCATGTGAGAGCTCTCTGTCGCCTCTAAGAAACTGCTGGCCACATAACAAATCATGGAAACCAGTCCGGTCGCTGGTGCTCTTGAGCCATGTGGAGGAGCTCTGTTGCCTCAAGAAACTGTGCCACATAAAAATCAGGAATCAATCCGGTCGCTGTGCTCTGAGCATGTGTGAAGCTCTCTGGCCGCCTTAAGAAACTGCTGGCCACATAACAAATCATGGAACCAGTCTGGTCGCTGTGCTCTTGGAGCCATGTAGAAGCTCTGCGCTCTAGAAACTGCTGCAATAAAATCGCGCTGTCGCAGATGCTCAATTGATGAGTCTTTCCCGTCATGTTTCTGCAATAGTGTATTTGTTTCACAAACTTTACGAGTTTTTAAATAAACGTCTCTATTTTCAGATAAAGGGAAGGGAAAGTATGTTCGGTGCACCGTACGACTTATTTTTTAATAAAAGCATTTACTTCGTGGATCATCATATCAAACCTCACATGTTTTCAACAGTGAGGTGGCAATCTACACGCTAGCGGTGAGTGTATGAACCCTCTTAAGACAAGGTTGCTGATTTCATTAAAAAAGTGGTTGAGATATTTACAAAAAAAGTTATTGGGCTGTAGATCCGCACAAATATAAAACATCTGTACCAATGCTGATCTTTAATATAAATGTTGTTGTTTGTACCAGTAATAAGTTTGATTTGGTGATTTTCCGTCTGCGAACGACTTTTAATATGACCGTTTTTTGTTTTGACGCCGTTATAATTTTGTTTGAGGAAGATATGATCTAAGTTTTTAACCATTTGATTTGATCTTATCACTGTGACATTTCCAGTGAAACATTGTTGAAAATAAACTAATTTTAAATTGTTCTTGAATTCTGTTTTAGTTAGAAAACAAGGTTTTTAATCTTACAAAGACATGTTGATAAATTAAACGTGGAAGTTGGAATCTGCGATTACCAACTCTATTTATTGTTACAGCTCATCGTCGAATGAGAACTGTGACCAACTACTTCTTGGTGAACCTGAGTGTAGCTGACCTTCTCATTTCACTGCTCAACTGCGTCTTCAACTTCATCTTCATGATCAACTCGGACTGGCCCTTCGGAGCTCTCTACTGCACTGTCAACAACTTCATATCTTACATCACAGTGGCTGCAAGTGCCTTCACCTTGGTCGCCATATCCATGGACAGGTGAGAATGTTTAAACATAGCAGATAGTTGAGTGTGGATGTTTGTAACCTTATCGTCGGATCTCATGTCATTAATAAAACATTATCCATGGACAGGTGAGAATGTTTAAACATAGCAGATAGTTGAGTGTGGATGTTTGTAACCTTATCGTCGGATCTCATGTCATTAATAAAACATTATCCATGGACAGGTGAGAATGTTTAAACATAGCAGATAGTTGAGTGTGGATGATTGTAACCTTATCGTCGGATCTCATGTCATTAATAAAACATTATCCATGGACAGGTGAGAATGTTTAAACATAGCAGATAGTTGAGTGTGGATGTTTGTAACCTTATCGTCGGATCTCATGTCATTAATAAAACATTATCCATGGACAGGTGAGAATGTTTAAACATAGCAGATAGTTGAGTGTGGATAATTGTAACCTTATCGTTGGATCGTTACCTGTACGATTCATGTCGTTAATAAAACATTTGAGTTTAATAAATACAGTTTCTTTACTTAAATCTTGTTTCTAGTTTGAGGCCAATTTCGAGAACATTGGTTAGTTTTCAGCTCCTTCTTAATATGAGGGTGATATTTTGTTCCTGTAGGTACATGGCTATAGTTCGTCCACTTCACCACAGTTTATCCCGTAGCAGAGCTATAGTGGCTATACTCTTCATCTGGCTTGCCAGCTGTCTTCTGGCCACTCCGTGCCTTCTCTACTCTAACACGATGACCAAGAGGTATGAAATAACCACTTGTCACACACTTTATAATATACACTAGATTTTTTTGCTAGTCTTTAATCTATTATAGCTTGTGACAAAAATGTAAACATTAGTTATCAGTAAGTTTTAGAAGAAAAAAATTGGTAATAATCTGAAACTCTTTTCATTATATTTTGAGCAAAATTGCTTTAGCAATATCTATTTTATAATAAATTTTCAAGTATGTGTAATCTCTAAAACTTATTTTTTTCCATAGAATAACTAAATTCAAATTTGTAAATTGTGTAAAACACTCTCTTTTTCCATTTTAAGCACTTGCTTGATAGCTAGTTTCAAGTGTAACTGGTAAAACCTTGTTGGGTGATTGGTTGTATAAATAGTAGGGGGGGGGGGGGGTGGAGCTTCACCCCAGTTCAAGAGAAGCAAAAGCTAAAGTGCATTACAACACAAGTCGGTTAGGAACCATCTACAACATAGCTTGATATAAACCTCTTATCTTGAGGCCTCCAGGTGTGGGGACTCAAACTCGGTTCCAAAGGAAGCTCGCGTGGTCTCTATCGATCGCAGGGGTGGTTATCGTGCTGCGTGTAAAAATAACACAACTTTCTTTAGCTGTGGCCAAATTTTCGTTTTGAATTTATTTAATATTTAATTTCATTCATGATACTTCAAATAATATTTTAATATAAATGGTTAGTTTAAAACGATTTTTTCAAACATTTTCGCGGAGAGAGATTATTTGAAGTTGGATTATATTTGTATGGTTTCTTTTTGAGTGATTGTATTCGTGATTATCTTGAAACATTTTTCAGATAATTTTTCTAGGTCCTATGAATAAATATACTTATGCAATACATTTTTCATTTCAACAGAAAAGTTCCTGTCTCTTGTTTAGAAATTCTGACCTCATTTCTGTGAATTCTGCGTGATAAGACGAGTCAGAAACATGTGGCACTTTCATAAACCCAAACCACGTTGGTTTTTAATAAATTAAACTTCTATTTCAAACAAACATTTTACTTACATTAAGCCCGTCCCCCGAAGCACCCACAAACTTGAATCTATTTTTGTGAAAATATCAACAAAATGGTGTGGGGCACGAAACTAGAATATCTTGTAAAAAAAAGTATGAGCATCAAAATAACACGAGAGCTGGAAGAAGATTGAAGGAAGTTTAATGTTGATTTGCTCAAAACTGTATCATATTTGAGATAATATTACACTACTTTTGATAATGTATTGTAGTATAGAGCCCTTTTTATATTGACTTGTAGTGTATAGTAGCCTACTTTTAATAATGTATTCAGCAGGTGAGGCCCTGTGTGAAAGTTAGAAGACTAATACAAAGACTAAATGAAAGTTCAAATTTTATAAAGAAAACACAACACAGATATGCTATACAATTATTTTTTTTCTTTATACGCGCAGACACCTCGTAATCCAGGTCCACGCATTCGTTATTCGTCCACGTTTATTCAATTTTCGATTACTCACGCAAGTGTGGAAAAAATATTTGTTTTCATGTACGAATATTTGTCGTGCATACCGAGTAACGAACATTTTTTCGCATAGAGACGGCAGACTACCACACATCAAATAAGACTAAAAATCTTCTGAGAATAGTTCATCCACGTATTCCGAAGATAGATTATGTGTGGAAATAATAGCGGCTGGAATCCTCTAAAATCCTCTGATATTATCGAATATGAAACTGAAAGTTGGCCTTAAATAAAACTCTAAATGACTTCTAGATGCATTCTATTGTCAAAAATTTGCCGCAAAAGACCGGATCAAATAACTCATAGACTAAAGGCATTTAACTGACAGAAAAAGTCAGAGGAGGAAAGCTCTAAATAGCTTCCAAGGTCATCCAGATTTCAAAAATATCCAGGGGAAGACAACTCCAAATAGCTTCTAGATGCATGTCATTTTAAAGAATTTTAAGGCGAGGACAACCTCAAATAGCCTAGTTTCTAAAATAATTCAATTTTTAAAATATTGTCGGAGGAAGACCACTTCAAAGATGATTTTATAGAGGTATATAAATATCGTACAAAATTAAGGTGTGGATCGCTCTAAATAGCTTCGAGGGGCATCCAAATTAAAAAAAAAAAAAAAATAGGTGAGGAACACTTTAAATGTTTTATCAAATAATCTATTTTTTTTAAAAATCAAGGCGAAGACTATTCATAGCTTCTAGAGTGAACCATTTTTCAAAATATTTTTGAAAGAGGGTCACTCCAAACAGCTTATAAGAATTATCTGATTTAAAAAAATTGGAGAGGACGACCACGGTTTAAACCCTACACAAGATCAAATATGAATGAGAAACTATTAAAAGGTTTTAAACAGAACTCTTACATTGTGAGTAACTATGTTAGTTATAAATATGACCCCCCTATGAAAATGAACGGGATCCTCCCCTGATTGTATTGTAGTGTATAGTACTTTTGATTATTACTTCTAGTGTATCTTACTTTTAACTATCTATTAAGAGTGTGTACGGTGACGTAGTTGGCTAACGCGCTTGTCCTGTTGAGCCCGACTGCTGAGGACGGGGAGATCGAGGTTCGAATCTCGGTCGGGTGAACTGGGGGTGGTTTTTCCTAAATTATTTTCCACTCTCCCTCCACACAAATGCTGGTTCACTTCCTTTAATTCAACCTGCCCAATTCTTAATCTATTAGCGTAATTAGTACTTAAGCGTATAACCCGAACGGGTAGTAAGACACGGTGATAAATAATAATAAAAAAAGAGTGTGTACATATTTTGATAACAGAAAGTGTGTAAGTGAGAGGAGAAAGAATGGTGGAATGGAAGAGGAAGGCAGAGGCATTTTACTAACTTACCGGTTGAACTTACAGTGTGAAAATATATTAGCAAATGCTTTCCAATATATCAAAATAACTTCTACATTAACTTGCTTATGGTTTAGACCCTTTCTCATTTCCTGTAGCTCATTTTAAATAAGTGTACTCGCAATTGCGTGAAGGTATAGTGGAAAATCATTTAGGAAAATTATTCTTAGTACACCCTACAGGGATTCGAACCTTGATCTCCCCGTCAATCGAGTATATTGCGAGATGCCTTAGACCATGCGGCCACCGAAACGGGCTATAGTTATTTAAAGTCCAATACCTTAGCTCAGTCAGTAGCGTGTCTGTCTACTGAGCTAAAAGGGTCCCGGGCTCGATTCCCGGCATGGCCGAAAATGTATCATTGATGAAAATATGAGTTCACCCTTTCACATTGAAGAATTGACGGCCGGGGGATTGGACGTTGTGCCTATCCTAGTCTTAAGTTGGATTATAAGATTTATGAAGCTACGATACCCTAGCAAGCCGGTACGTGGAAAAATATGTGACTCGAATAAAAAACTGACCCAGGCCATGGGCTGGGAACAGTAATGGGTGTATGCACGGTTCAGAAAGTTCACGTTAAAATACCTAAAGTAAATTGAAAATATATATATATATATACGATGAAGATATACATAAGTGTAAAAACTGCGAAAAGGCCCCACCAAACATCTCAAAAGCGTGCGTGTGTGTTTAATGGGAAAGCTCAAAAGACGCATAGGAAAACATTTTCAAAGATTGCCAACAACAACACCAGCTCAATATTTCAACTGTGTGAGTTCGCATCTTTCCACTTGGGGCGGTAACAGTTTGTTTTGTTTGTTTCGAGTGTGTGAGTTCACATCTTTCCACTTGGGGCGGTAACAGTTTGTTTTGTTTGTTTCGAGTGTGTTAGTTCACGTCTTTCCACCTGGGACGGTAACAGTTTGTTTTGTTTGTTTCGAGTGTGTGAGTTCTCATCTTTCCACATGGGGCGGTAACAGTTTGTTTTGTTGGTTCGAGTGTGTGAGTTCTCATCTTTCACTTGGGCGGTAACAGTTTGTTTTGTTGGTTCCGAGTGTGTGAGTTCTCATCTTTCCACATGGGGCTGGTAACAGTTTGTTTTGTTTGTTTCGAGTGTGTGAGTTCTCATCTTTCCACTTGGGGCGGTAACAGTTTGTTTTGTTTGTTTCGAGTGTGTTAGTTCACATCTTTCCACTTGGGGCGGTAACAGTTTGTTTTGTTTGTTTCGAGTGTGTGAGTTCGCATCTTTCCACTTGGGGCGGTAACAGTTTGTTTTGTTTGTTTCGAGTGTGTGAGTTCGCATCTTTCCACTTGGGACGGTAACAGTTTGTTTTGTTTGTTTCGAGTGTGTGAGTTCTCATCTTTCCACTTGGGGCGGTAACAGTTTGTTTTGTTTGTTTCGAGTGTGTGAGTTCTCATCTTTCCACCTGGGACGGTAACAGTTTGTTTTGTTTGTTTCGAGTGTGTGAGTTCACATCTTTCCATCTGGGGCAGTAACAGTTTGTTTTGTTGGTTCCGAGTGTGTGAGTTCTCATCTTTCCACTTGGGGCGGTAACAGTTTGTTTTGTTTGTTTCGAGTGTGTGAGTTCACATCTTTCCATCTGGGGCAGTAACAGTTTGTTTTGTTTGTTTCGAGTGTGTGAGTTCTCATCTTTCCACCTGGGACGGTAACAGTTTGTTTTGTTTGTTTCGAGTGTGTGAGTTCACATCTTTCCACTTGGGGCGGTAACAGTTTGTTTTGTTTGTTTCGAGTGTGTGAGTTCTCATCTTTCCACTTGGGGCGGTAACAGTTTGTTTTGTTTGTTTCGAGTGTGTGAGTTCTCATCTTTCCACCTGGGACGGTAACAGTTTGTTTTGTTTGTTTCGAGTGTGTTAGTTCACATCTCTCCACTTGGGACGGTAACAGTTTGTTTTGTTTGTTTCGAGTGTGTGAGTTCACATCTTTCCATCTGGGGCAGTAACAGTTTGTTTTGTTGGTTCCGAGTGTGTTAGTTCACGTCTTTCCACCTGGGACGGTAACAGTTTGTTTTGTTTGTTTCGAGTGTGTGAGTTCTCATCTTTCCACTTGGGGCGGTAACAGTTTGTTTTGTTTGTTTCGAGTGTGTGAGTTCTCATCTTTCCACTTGGGGCGGTAACAGTTTGTTTTGTTTGTTTCGAGTGTGCGAGTTCGCATCTTTCCACTTGGGGCGGTAACAGTTTGTTTTGTTTGTTTCGAGTGTGTGAGTTCGCATCTTTCCACTTGGGGCGGTAACAGTTTGTTTTGTTTGTTTCGAGTTTGTGAGTTCGCATCTTTCCACCTGGGGCGGTAACAGTTTGTTTTGTTTGTTTTGAGTGTGTGAGTTCACATCTTTCCACTTGGGGCGGTATAGTTTGTTTTGTTTGTTTCGAGTGTGTGAGTTCGCATCTCTCCACTTGGGACGGTAACAGTTTGTTTTGTTTGTTTCGAGTGTGTGAGTTCACATCTTTCCACTTGGGACGTTAACAGTTTGTTTTGTTTGTTTCGAGTGTGTGAGTTCGCATCTTTCCACTTGGGGCGGTAACAGTTTGTTTTGATTGTTGTAGGTACGTCAACGGTCAGACGAGGATCGTGTGCTTCATGATGTGGCCGGATGGTGCGTATCCGACCTCCGTGAGGGAATATCTGTAAGTTGAACATCTCTTATAGCTCAGTAACAATAATGTCTGGGTTTGAGTTAGCGGAAAGATTAGCCAGCACGAATGTACCGTTACAGAGGGCTCTTTCCATGTCCCGTTGAAATCAGGGTATGTAGATAGTGAATATTACGGGGTAAAGCCAATTAAGGTCTTAACCCAGCTTAAGCCTAATTGAACAAACCCTTCTGACCAAGGGAATTATTCCACTTTCGATTATTTTTTTATCCCTTGGTACTAGTCGGGAATTGAACCCGGGACTTTTAGGTTAGCAGTGAGGAGCTGTGACCACTATACCATGAGATTTGATTTTAGTTCAGCGGAACGAGAAGATAATTTAGGAAACGGACGCTCGATTTGAGAGGGAAATGTCATATGGTTAGATCACGGCCATTTTACTTTTAGAGTTATTTACAATTCTATAAAACTGATAGAAAAGTTTTTATTTTGTCTGTCATTGTTGGTGTGCCTTCTACTGATATTAAGGCTTGATTCACACGCTCTCAGAAATGTATGTTGACCCACAATGCTTTGCAACGAATACTTAAAACAGCTTATCAATACATTTTTAGTGGATAGACAGATATTTTAGATTATTACCACGATTGGTGTTTACTAATAAACTAATTTGTGCAGTGAGCACAAAATAAAAACGACACGCGCGCTTTTTATTTGTCATCAATTTCAAAACAATAGATACAGCTGTTTGCTTGTATCTCGCTTTGTAGGCGCACGCGCACAGATTGAGTCGGTTGGCTTGGGCTACACCTACACTGGACTCGACTCTCGCCAGACTCGATCCGATCAGCCTTCGAAAATTCAAACATGATAAAATTACGTTTTAGAAAATATTCTAAAAAAAGTTTTAAATAAAGGAGATAAAAGGACTTTAAATTAATGTATTATACAATCATTTATTGTAATAAAAATTAAATAAATGGTATTAGATACATCTAAAATTTATAATACGTTCTGGCAGTCTGGAGGTAAAGTGTTAATCTTTCGTGCTGGCGGCCGGGGTTCAATCCTCGGTCCCGGCACATATTTATCTGATTGCCAAACCCTTCCTTCACCTCTGACAAGACGTGTATTAACCACAACTTGTGAATGTGTGGAATGCCAGGCCTCCACCGTGGTCCGGATCCCACGTTAAACTGTAGGTCCTCCATTTCATCTCACAATCACCCTACCATTACACATTAGCGTAAGTGCGTACAACCCGAACGGGTAGTAAGACGTGGTGCTATTAGTAATATAATGACTTGAAAAAGATGATAAAATCAGTTGCACACTTACCTGACCTGACCCGGCTGAGAGTCGATCTTTCGTCGATCCAATACAATCCTCACGCGACCACAGTTCAGTTCCGCTCTTGTTTTATCAGCACCAACATGTCACTGTCAATAGTTCCTGAAATCACACGGTCTGACACGTCACTCCCGTGTCAGGCTGGATTGCCGGTGACGGGGAGATAAGGGTTCGAATCCCTGTCGGGCGAATTTTCCACTCACTCTCTCTCTCTCTCTCTCTCCACACACATTATAGTGTATTTCCTCTCAAATTCTGTATTCCTCATTCCTATTCTATTGGCGTAATTATTGTTAACGTATAGCCCGAAGGGGTGTTAAGACACAGTGGAGAGAAAATAAGTTCCCGAAATCTGTTTATTTTTATTTTAATAAAATAATGATAAGTGACTAAGCATAATTGTTTGAAATAGTTTTAGGTGTAAATAAATGTCTATTAAATTCAAATAGGATAATTAATTTCTTTTTTAATATTGAGAATAGAATTTACTAATTTTTTTCTGGTAACACCATTCTCTCCTTTTAAGGATCTTTATGTTTTATAATGTACTAATTTTCGTTGTCAATATTTAGATTTCTATTGCACCCTGAAGGAATTAAACCCTGGTCTGTAAGCTCAAATAGCTTCCGTGCTGCCATTACTTAAAACATTTCAAGATGATTGAGTCACACATTGGTGGGCACGCGTGCTAAACGTGAGGCTCATTTGGTCTGTTTTTTCTGTTGTCGGGGTTCGAATCCTGCGGCTGTACTGATAATTGTTTGGTTCTAAACTGGCCTCCTCTTCTATGAGAATGTGGGTGTTTTTAACCATGATATTTATAGGAAGCCCACGTGTGACCACCAACATTGGTTGAAAGTCACTAAAATTCTGTAGAATTATTTTTTATTTGATTTGTAAACTAGAAAGTTCGTTTTCTTTTAGACCCGCGTCTTATTACCTGTCCGGGCTGTACGCCCGTGTACTAATTACAACAATATCTTTAGAGGTGAGGAAGGTTTATTTATATGTGTACCCGCATTTGCGTGGAGGGAGAATGTAAAAATCATTTCGGAAACCCACCCTCAATACACCTGACCGAGATTCAAACCTCGATATTCCCGGCATTGGCAATTTATTCTACTGCGAGAGTAGAGTCTTAGACCATGCGGCCACTGAAGCGAGTAAGTTCATTATAAAGTTATAAAATATTTCAATAATATATCTTGAGATGTATTACTATTTATCTCCCCCCCCCCCCCCTGATGTTCAGTGAATGGGACGTTGATCTATAGAACTCCAATGTGAGGGGGGGGGGGAAGTGCGAGTAGAGACAGACCCCCTCCATTATTACATTAAAAATTGACAGGAAATCTGCCCAACCCGATGGAATTCTCTCTACTAAAATTAGTTGGGATTCAAACCCCCTTTCGCTCCCTCCCCGAATCAATCAAAGATGTCAAAAGCATCGATGGAGAAACGTACAGTATATGACAAGAGTAAGGTCGTGAAGCCAACTCTTAAAATAAATTGGTTTGTTACCGCGCGAGGTAAGATAAAACTAACGTCTTTGCTACATAATCCATTAAGTCTGTCAGATGTATCGAAAAACGAAAAATTTGTTTTTTAGTATGTGAAAGTGACGGCACCATTATAAAAAAATCATATCAAAATACGTATTTATATTAAATCGACTCGTTTTAAGTAAATTTTCTTTGAAAATAGAATGTTATCACTTCGGTGTTTCATAGTTGTTGTAAATCCATAAGGATGTCATCGCTCAAATTCCCCTCCTCTAATCCCTTTCTCCGTTTTCTCTTTTGGGCCCTCACTTGTCCTCTGTTCACTTCCGCTTTAATGAGAATAATCCTGTATCGCCATTATTTGAAATATACGGGCCCACCCCCATCCCTTATGGAACCTTAGCTGCCTCTCTCTTACACCCCCATCCCTTATGGAACCTTGGCTGCCTCTCTCTTACACCCCCAACTCTTATGGAACCTTGGCTGCCTCTCTCTTACACCCCCATCCCTTATGGAACCTTAGCTGCCTCTCTCTTACACCCCCAACGCTTATGGAACCTTGGCTGCCTCTCTCTTACACCCTCAACTCTTATGGAACCTTGGCTGCCTCTCTCTTACACCCCCAACTCTTATGGAACCTTGGCTGCCTCTCTCTTACACCCCCAACTCTTATGGAACCTTGGCTGCCTCTCTCTTACACCCCCAACTCTTATGGAACCTTGGCTGCCTCTCTCTTACACCCCCAACTCTTATGGAACCTTGGCTGCCTCTCTCTTACACCCCCAACTCTTATGGAACCTTGGCTGCCTCTCTCTTACACCCCCAACTCTTATGGAACCTTAGCTGCCTCTCTCTTACACCCCCAACGCTTATGGAACCTTGGCTGCCTCTCTCTTACACCCCCAACTCTTATGGAACCTTGGCTGCCTCTCTCTTACACCCCCAACTCTTATGGAACCTTGGCTGCCTCTCTCTTACACCCCCAACTCTTATGGAACCTTGGCTGCCTCTCTCTTACACCCCCAACTCTTATGGAACCTTGGCTGCCTCTCTCTTACACCCCCAACTCTTATGGAACCTTGGCTGCCTCTCTCTTACACCCCAACGCTTATGGAACCTTAGCTGCCTCTCTCGTACACCCCCAACTCATATGGAACCTTGGCTGCCTCTCTCTTACACCCCCAACTCTTATGGAACCTTGGCTGCCTCTCTCTTACACCCCCAACTCTTATGGAACCTTGGCTGCCTCTCTCTTACACCCCCAACTCTTATGGAACCTTGGCTGCCTCTCTCTTACACCCCCAACTCTTATGGAACCTTGGCTGCCTCTCTCTTACACCCCCAACTCTTATGAAACCTTGGCTGCCTCTCTCTTACACCCCCAACGTTTATGGAACCTTAGCTGCCTCTCTCTTACACCCCCAACTCTTATGGAACCTTAGCTGCCTCTCTCTTACACCCCCAACTCTTATGGAACCTTAGCTGCCTCTCTCTTACACCCCCAACTCTTATGGAACCTTGGCTGCCTCTCTCTTACACCCCCAACTCTTATGGAACCTTGGCTGCCTCTCTCTTACACCCCCAACTCTTATGGAACCTTGGCTGCCTCTCTCTTACACCCCAACTCTTATAGAACCTTGGCTGCCTCTCTCTTCCCCATCCCATCCACTTTGAAAATTGAACCTAGAAAATAATATAATCCAGAGAGAGAGAGAAAGAGGGGAAAAAAAGCTTTGCCTTAGAATATACACGTAACTTTTCAAAGAGCGGGAAAATAATATCGCGTAATATATTCTTCACTGTCACAATAAGTTATGAGAAATAGAAGAGAAAAGTCTACTTTTATGGTGTAAAGATTTTGCAAAACAGAAAAAAAAAACCACACACACATTAAATCACACGTGTTATTTACTTTGAAATATCAAATTGTTATTTTATGAATATTTTTACTTTCTCGCTCTCTTACAGGTAAAGAAAGTATAGTTACCGTCAAAAAAATCAAACTAAAGATGTTGATGATTCTTGACATTTCATGAACCCCCGAATCCAAAAAAAGTGGTTTTTGACTTTCCGTCTGTCTGTACCTCCAACTATAGTCTAGACTATTTTACCGATCGGGCTAAAACTTGGTATCTAGGGTTTTCATAGGGTTGCCCCGAGGGGTTTTTGGAATTTGATATCCAAACATGAAATTAAGGGTAATTTACTGAAGGGCGAAAAGAAAAAAAAAATTGATTTTCTCAAAATCGACTAACGATTTTGATTAAAATTCGTAACTAGGTGTTGATTAAGATTATAAAAAAAACTGGCTAGTTTTCATTTACCCATGAAAATGACTTTTAGGGTACTTTACAGAAGAAGAAACTTCCGTATCCCCGCAACTATTTGAGATACTAAATAACTTATCATTGAAAAATTGTAGTACTATTAAAAATAAAAAACTTTTATATGAAATATATTTTTTTAAATCCAACAGTTTCTGAGATATTGGCAAATATATTAATACAATTTTGTGAGCTTTAGTTGTAAAGAGATACTACTTAAGTTTTAACGCAATAATTCTCCAATGCCATAGAGTAAGCAAATATAAATAAGTCTCTAAAAATGTTATGTTGTTTTTCCTTAAACCTCTTAGGAGAAATGTTTGTACAACAATAATCTATATCCATTTTAGACTCAATAGTCAATATTTACATTTTTTATTGGTCAAAATTTATAAATTAGGAATTCAATAGCAATGCGATGCCATGATGATTTGCAATACCTAATAAAATGTCGAAAACTTTAACCGGAAGTTGAAATTTTAATACGAAGTGTTGACCCTTGTGGACCCAACATTGATCTTTTTATCGGTCCAAACATACAAATGAAGACATTAATTCTTTAAAAACCAAATTATAAAATTGAAAACGGGACTAAAAAAAAGTTTTACAAAAGTATAGTGTAATTTATCCTTGGGTTTGCTAGTGTATATTATTTCGTTTCACATAGTTCCGTACCATTTATTTGTAAAGCTTCTTGGTTAAAATCTTGTTCACGATGCTGGTGAACATAGCCCAAAGCAATACTCTGAAAGCTTGTGCTAGGAGCTTGGATAGTTGATAAGAGTTCAGAAACTAAAAAGCTAGTAGTAACTAATTCTAATGACCACAAAACACTAAAAAACAGTATAATGGTTCTAGTCATAGATTGTTCTTTACTTGAAAAGGGACATAAGAACAAATAATCGTCAAATAAGCATTGAAACCGTTGAGAGTGGCGATATATTATTAGATTTTAATCATAATCATCATCATCTGTTTTAAGACCGTGGCTGGGTTCAGGATCGCGTCTGGTGGGGCAAAGAGGGCAATTGCCCTGGGCCTCAAATTCAAGGGTGTCACATTTCCCCCAAAAATTATTAAACTCAATTATTACAGTTATTATTCTAAATTTCGCATCAAATAGTGTATAGTTAATAGCAATCAGTATTCGTTTAGTGATAGGATTCCATTCCAGATTCCTGATAAGCCTAACTTTATGTAATTTAATATTTACATTATTCGAGTAATGTGCTGCAGTAGAGTAGAATAGGCCACCATTGAGCTAACGCTGTCGGTCTGGATAAAACTAACAGCGCAAAGAGGAATTTACTTTTGCTAACTTAATATTGGATTGATTGTTTGCATTTAATAAAGTAGTCATTTAATGGGTTGGTCAATATTCCATAAAACATGAGAAATTATTAAGTACCGAGCACATAATCAATATAATATAACGGTTCAGTGCTAAAATTGGAAAAACTGCCGTGCAAAAGGGGGTGGAGAGGTTTCACATTTTCTCAAAATAGCCCTGTCTGGGTCAGTTTAGTAAGTGTTTTCATCTTTCTCTATCCTTCCGCCGATCTTCCTCCTTTAATCACTTCCATTTTTCTCATATCACTTGCACATTTTCGGTTATCTTCATCTCCATATTTGTCTTTGGTATTCTCGCCTTTAATAGATAAAATATGGTTTGAGTAGATACTTATAGTTTAATTGTCTACACTAATAAAATAGTAAAAGTTATTTATATTTGCCATTGGCATCGTGTAATTTGGCAAGGACTTTTTACTATCTTCATTAAAAAGTAGTTGAAATTAAAAAGTGTTAGTCAAATGCCACAATGCTCCTGGAAAATATTCTAAACTAAACGTATCTACGATATTTGATTAATTTTGTTAAAAATGTTTTTTTGCCATCAAATCCTAAAAAAAAAGTAATAATAGCCTTAAGTAACTTTTGCCTTCCGGCTACGTGTTGGTTGCGACCGTGCGTGCCCCACTTAATATTAAAAACATTTTTTATATTACTTACTTACAAAAATATTTAATTTTTGTTTAGTTTTTTTCCCCCGGTTTTACAAAATACTTCGTATGAGTAACTTTTTTTTCAGAATGGTAATTGTTTTTAGTCCGGCATGGTCGAGAAATGTGTCATCGGCAGAATAGAGATATCAGATCAATGACTAACCTAACCTAACCTAACCTAGTAAAATTCCTTCATACTAGTAATTTTGAAACAGGACCAACGCTTTGTCTCGCCGACCGGCGTGAACACTTAGGTTTATTTTAGGCGGGCGCGCTAACGCCTCCAATTTTTCAAAAGACGCTACCATCACGGGTGCAAACAAGACGCCACATTGAATGAAAATATATCTTTAGTTCTGTTATCTCTGTCAGCTTTACTTACTCCTAAAACAACACAAGCTATCTCCTGAACCATATATTGTAGGAAGATGATCTAATTACATCACATTGGGCCTTTGAAAATACGAGACATGCTTCAACCTCCTACGTGGAGCCTTAACAATCGATTAAATTCAAATAATACAGGATGTTCTAAAATATATATACACACATTTTGATCAAGAAAATAAATTCATTTAATAAATAAGAGATGGTCTATTTTTTGGTGTGTGGAGAAGAAAATATCCTAGATTGTAATATTTACTATAATATGATAACTATCAGCCAATATTTGTAGACATCAATGGCCGTACGAACCCTTAACTCGGTCTGTATTGAGTCGGCATATTGGACGATGAGTCCTAGGTTTGATTCCCGACATAGCTTTTTTTTCTCTCGTTTTGTAATCGGGGATTCCCCGTTTCACAAATCCGAGGGAGCCAATGATGTTCTCTATCCTAGAATTAAATTAATTTTTAAATCGTCTACTTCTAACTAGTTACTTCAAAGAATTCATTATTAATATATCTATTTAAATGATTGAGCAGAATCGCTAGAACAGAAGACAGTAATTTTTACCCTCTTTGGTGGCCACATGGTCTAAGGTGCTACTCTCGCAATAGACTGGACTGACAATGACGGGGAGATCGAAGTTCGAATATCGATCGGATTGGGAGGTTTTTTTTGTTAGTTTTTTTTTCAAAATTGTTTTCCATCTTTCCTCCACACAAATGCGAGTACACTATCCATAACATAACAGCAGGTGTTGGAAACTCCCTCACCGATCTGGCCACAAGAGTACCCGTCAGTTGCTGCCCTTCTAGGATATGCAACTTGTGCGCATACGTACTTACAGCCGCGTACTACCGGTGTCGTTACGTCTAACTTCAACTTAAATATTGTAATCAAAGATTACTTTTACGATAAATATTTACCAAGAAGTTCTGTTTATTTCTACCCACAGATACTTTGGTACAAGTTTGGGCAGAGAGTTTAGAAACACCCTGTGTGATGGTTTCTTTCGATACAAGAGTGAAAGCACCCATATGAATGAAAGTAACAAGTAAACAATTATTGTTATCGAAAAGCAAAGATCTCTATATTAGTCAAATGTAGAAACTTTTTCCGCGATTTTAACTGCAGCCAACTCGATGTATAGTGAGTAATGAGTATGATGTTGAAATATTTTCACACAGACTGTATTTCATGACGTAATGTGATCATTCTTCCTGCCAAAAGTTCGATGGCAGGAGATTGCCATTGAAGGAAGCTGCAGGGAAAAAAACATGTCAGCAATTTTATTTCGTTCGACTGAACACAAAAATAGAATACGACGATATATTATATTGTTTTTCTTCTCTTTCTTTCTCTATATTTCATATATATATAAATAATTTGCACAGCTCGCATGGCCTTTTGAGTGTCTTGTCTTGCAATATACTGGGCTACCAGTGACGGGAAGTGAAGGTTGGGGTTCGAATCTCAGTCTAGCGAGCAAGATGAGGGGGATTAAGCCTATTGTTTTCACGTGCCTATTTATTTGATCTAATTTGCACTTTAAATATTTTCCTCTAGGATTAAGTATTTAATTAATTATCTTTGCATTAATCATACAAATAAAATAATGTAAATATAGCAACATACATTTTTTTTAAATAGAAAAATACCAGGATAAAAAAACTATATAACTTTGCGACTAAAATTTACCTAACCAGGCAATGAACTTTGACCTCCTGAGTAAAAATCAAAGCCACTAAACTACACCACTAAAACCGCGCTTGATTCATAAAAGTGATTTGCAATAGTATCAAGCTAAATTACTTCACATGTCCATAACAGACTTTGCCTTAAAATATCTGTGGCCATGGGATAACTCCTGGGCTCAATTCCCGTACCCATGTGTAATTTTTCAATTTAAATAATATAAATTACTATTGGATAAAACTTTTTAAATAATAAAGTAATCATAGTTTAAAATAAATAAATAAATTGTAATATATATTAAAATATGACATTTTTCGATAAAAATATTTTAGCAAAATAAAATGGTTACTTAATTGACTAATATAATTCTTTATTTCAGGTATAACGTGGTGTTCCTAGCACTCACCTACCTGGTCCCGGTGACTGTCATGGCTGTGTGCTACAGTCTAATGGGACGAGAGCTCTGGGGAAATAGGTCCATAGGAGAGTTAACTCAGAGACAGCTGGACGCCATCAAGTCCAAGAGGAAGGTCAGTAGAATAACCAGACTATAAGTGGTACGAGAGCTCTGGGGAAATAGATCCATAGGAGAGTTAACTCAGAGACAGCTGGACGCCATCAAGTCCAAGAGGAAGGTCAGTAGAATAACCAGACTATAAGTGGTACGAGAGCTCTGGGGAAATAGATCCATAGGAGAGTTAACTCAGAGACAGCTGGACGCCATCAAGTCCAAGAGGAAGGTCAGTAGAATAACCAGACTATAAGTGGTACGAGAGCTCTGGGGAAATAGATCCATAGGAGAGTTAACTCAGAGACAGCTGGACGCCATCAAGTCCAAGAGGAAGGTCAGTAGAATAACCAGACTATCAGTGGTACGAGAGTTAACTCAGAGACAGCTGGACGCCATCAAGTCCAAGAGGAAGGTCAGTAGAATAACCAGACTATAAGTGGTACGAGAGTGAACTCAGAGACAACTGGACGCCATCAAGTCCAAGAGGAAGGTCAGTAGAGTAACCAGACTATAAGTGGTACGAGAGTTAACTCAGAGACAGCTGGACGCCATCAAGTCCAAGAGGAATGTCAGTAGAGTAACCAGACTATAAGTGGTACGAGAGTTAACTCAGAGACAGCTGGACGCCATCAAGTCCAAGAGGAAGGTCAGTAGAGTAACCAGACTATAAGTGGTACGAGAGTTAACTCAGAGACAGCTGGACGCCATCAAGTCCAAGAGGAAGGTCAGTAGAATAACCAGACTATCAGTGGTACGAGAGTTAACTCAGAGACAGCTGGACGCCATCAAGTCCAAGAGGAAGGTCAGTAGAATAACCAGACTATAAGTGGTACGAGAGCTCTGGGGAAATAGATCCATAGGAGAGTTAACTCAGAGACAGCTGGACGCCATCAAGTCCAAGAGGAAGGTCAGTAGAATAACCAGACTATCAGTGGTACGAGAGCTCTGGGGAAATAGATCCATAGGAGAGTTAACTCAGAGACAGCTGGACGCCATCAAGTCCAAGAGGAAGGTCAGTAGAATAACCAGACTATAAGTGGTACGAGAGCTCTGGGGAAATAGATCCATAGGAGAGTTAACTCGGAGACAGCTGGACGCCATCAAGTCCAAGAGGAAGGTCAGTAGAGTAACCAGACTATAAGTGGTACGAGAGTTAACTCAGAGACAGCTGGACGCCATCAAGTCCAAGAGGAAGGTCAGTAGAATAACCAGACTATAAGTGGTACGAGAGTTAACTCAGAGACAGCTGGACGCCATCAAGTCTAAGAGGAAGGTCAGTAGAGTAACCAGACTATAAGTGGTACGAGAGTTAACTCAGAGACAGCTGGACGCCATCAAGTCCAAGAGGAAGTTCAGTAGAGTAACCAGACTATAAGTGGTACGAGAGTTAACTCAGAGACAGCTGGACGCCATCAAGTCCAAGAGGAAGGTCAGTAGAGTAACCAGACTATAAGTGGTACGAGAGTTAACTCAGAGACAGCTGGACGCCATCAAGTCTAAGAGGAAGGTCAGTAGAATAACCAGACTATAAGTGGTACGAGAGTTAACTCAGAGATAGCTGGACGCCATCAAGTCTAAGAGGAAGGTCAGTAGAGTAACCAGACTATAAGTGGTACGAGAGTTAACTCAGAGACAGCTGGACGCCATCAAGTCCAAGAGGAAGGTCAGTAGAGTAACCAGACTATAAGTGGTACGAGAGTTAACTCAGAGACAGCTGGACGCCATCAAGTCCAAGAGGAAGCTCAGTAGAGTAACCAGACTATAAGTGGTACGAGAGTTAACTCAGAGACAGCTGGATGCCATCAAGTCTAAGAGAAAGGTCAGTAGAATAACCAGACTATAAGTGGTACGAGAGTTAACTCGGAGACAGCTGGACGCCATCAAGTCCAAGAGGAAGGTCAGTAGAATAACCAGACTTAATATTGAAGGAGGTGATAGGTTTTATTAGTTTGATTAAATGTCGTCTCTGGATTGCAGCTAATACAAATATCTGACTTTATGATGTGCTGATTAAAGCAAGCTTAGACATCATCATTAATATCATTATCATCGTCATCATAATCACAATCAACTGTTCCCATCCTGTGGCTGGATCAGTTTAGTAAAATGCCTCCATCTTTCTCCTCTTCCACGTTCTGCTATCTGCTCTTATCTCTTTCATGGTCATTCTTGCGGTCTTTTTCCTACATATTTCATTTCCATAATTCTCATTGGTATACTCTTCTTCTCCATCATAATTACATGCCCATATCATTTCACTCCTGCTTTATCTACTATCTCGTGTACTCCCTGTTCTCCCACTCTTTCCGGGTTAGTTTTATTTCTAATCCTGCTTCTCCCCGTGACAGATAACATGCTCCTCACAAACTTCATTCCCATGGCCTCCACCTTCCTAGTCTCTCTTACATTCAACGTCTATGTTTATGCAAAGTATGTGACTAAGGCTAGAAAGTACGCACTGTACAACACTTCAAAGGCATTTCTATTTTCCATAAAAGTTATCTTAACACCTATGATACTCCCTTGTTGTTTTCTTCTCATTAGATCCTCCCTATTACCATCCTCCGCCTTAATCACACTTCCAAGATATGTTACACTCTTTACCGTTTTCAGATTTACCTCATTCAACTTTATATCTTTTCTAGGTCCAAAACTCTTCCTTTTTATTACCATCACTTCACACTTCACCATGCTAAACTTCATTCTCCTCACATATCATCAAGTCATCAGTAAACATTATGAGTTTAATTTTTTTCTCCCTGAATTTCCTTGCCACTTTATTCATGACATTTCCATTATCATTACAAATAGTAGTGCTGAGAGAGAACTCCCCTGCTCCATTCCTTTTTTTTTTTCCTAACCACCACGTCCATCCCTTCTCCATCCAAAAACATCTCATGTTATCATCATACATGCTCTTTCCTCTCATTACAACTCATATTTCCTTTCCAGCCCCCTCCATCACACTATCATATGCCTTCCGCACATTTATATATACCATTACTAAGTCATTACCAAATCCATACCTTCTTTCCATCATTTGTCGTGTAGAAAATATCAAGTTTCTTGTAGAACTCTATCCCCTAAATCCCCGATGTTTCTATCTCCATCGTCCTTTCAGTTTTTTCTTATTATATTTTCTAGTACCCTCTCATACAATATTATACAGTAGCATATCAGCGTTATTCCCCTGTTATTTGTACACCTCTTACTGTCTCGTTTCTTATAAATCTGTACTATAATTGAATTCAATTATTCATTCTTCCGGTACCTTATTCCCTTTCCAAATCACTCTCAGCATTCTGTACAACGATTGTATTCTTGATTCTCCTGCAGCTATTATCATTGTCACAGTTGATTAGTCCATGCCGGGTGCTTTTACCTGTTTCATGCTCTCTAATGCATCTCCCACCTCTTTTCATGTGGGAACCACTCCCTCCTCCTCTCTGCTCATTCTTCATGCTCCTTTGCTTTACTCTAATCCCCTTCCTCTTCCGGCTTGATTCACACTTTATTCTTCTCTTATTCTTCCGATACTGTTCCTTTGTTTCCTATTCCTATTCTTAAAACTTCTTCTCAATGTTATGTTCTTCTCCTCGTTGCTTCCTTCACTCTCTCGTTCCACCGTGTACTCTTCTTTCGCTTCCTCTTATCACTTGTCCTCCCATAAACTTCCTCTGCAGCTCCCACCAAACTTTTCTCAAATCTTTTCCATACACCTTGCATTCTCATCAATGGGCAATCATCAATATGATTAGTGGTACTTTTTTTTTTTTTTTTTGCAGGTGATACAAATGTTTATATTGGTAGTAATCATCTTCGCGCTGTGCTGGTTGCCGTACCACGGCTTCTTCATCTACGCCTACCACAACAACGATGTGACCCGCACTAGCTACGTTCAACACATGTACCTGACCTTCTATTGGTTCGCCATGGCCAACGCGATGGTCAACCCTGCGATCTATTACTGGATGAACGTGAGGTAAGTTGCAATGTTTCACTTTATCAGAAACAAAACGTAATTGTTACTTAACATTTACCCAAATTATTGAGTTAGTTATAGAAAGAGGTCCGCATTGTAAGAATCACACTCATCTAGTTTGTTATGCCGGTGATGAGGAGGCCGGGTGTATTCGGAGAATTATTTCTTCCTAAAGTGTTTTCCACCATAAACCCACATAAATGTGTTTATTAGAAGTTTCTTTATATTCTCTCGTCTTCATTTTTCATAATGAAATGTTTAAGGCCAGGGCTTGATTATTATGTACAAGAAATAGAGGTAAAAATAACACCACACACACACACACACACACACTTCAGACTAAATTATAAAATAAAAATAAAAAATTGGCATGCACCACGTGATGTTGTCAGGACTATTTCCATACCAAGAAAGTACAACCTGCTAGGAGGTATATTATTAATGTTTCAGATTCAGACTGTACTTTAGGCAGGCGTTGTGCCTGTGTTGCTACGCCAGAAAAATAGACAACGAGAAATACGAGCTTCCAACCACAAGACAGAGCCAATCAGAAATGGCTCGCTCCAAATCTGGGAAATATAATAAAAGAGGTGTGATATTGTTGCTAGTTTGGAAATGTGTTATGACATATTTGAAGTCAACAAAATGTTATGTCACGCTAGTTTTCATCTCACTCTTTAGCGAGAAATTTAAATTGCATCCTATTATTATCTCAATTTTATCAAATGTGAATCGTGTGTATTTATTTCCGCCTCTCCCTAAAACCCCCCACTTAGTGTGTCTACCCAAATACCTCTTAACATGGACTAAGTTCTGACTTGGAACATGTCTTCCAATAGGCCTGACCCGCAAAACAACATGTGATGATTTCGCTCAGAGCGCCCCAGGCGGTCCAGGTGGTGGTGCAGAGCGTCGTCAACAATGGCGTGGTAGCCGTCACGTGCTCCTGACCCGGTGTCACGTGACTCTGACGTCATCATGCCTGAAGGAGCGTTGGAATTACTACTTTAGAGTAGCTCGTATATCCACGTCTAGCCGCATCATAACTGTTTCGTGTTGATATTTGTGGAAGAGATCACTTAAGTGTTTTTTGTTTGTTGTTTCATAAAAAAAATTGCAAATTGAGTGTATTATATTAAATACATTGCCAATTTGACAGTTAAATGGTCTATCAAGACATACCTTTCCTCCCAAAATTGAGGCGGCTCATTTCTGAAATATTTCCTAACAATATGATATTTATTAATTTTTTTATCTCCGCGTCTTACTACCCGTTCAGGTTATACGCTTATGTACTAATTACACAAATGGTTTTAGGGATTAGGAAGATTATATCAATATAAAGTGTACCCGCATTTTCGTGGAGTGAGAGTAAAACCATTTAGGAAAAACCACCGTCAGTGCACTCGACCGTGATTCGAACCCTAAATTTAATCGCTAATGCTTCATTAATATGGGTATTTGCCATGTTACCCTATTAAACATAAATATTCTGTTTAAATCTAAAATCTTAAAGTATGCTAAGCACTAAGCGTTAATAAGAACATGTGAGGTGATATTTTTGGAATACCTCAAATAATATGAATTATATACATTTTATTGAAAAGAAAAGTAACTTGCCAATTGAAATATTTGGATGACGATGATTGGTCACTACATAAAAGGATTTATTTCAGAATTAGTTTGTCATTGTTTCGTGGATATTTATTGTAAGCGCTTTGAATACTAATCTGTAAGACACGTAGTTTTTAGGGCATTCATCTTAAGAAGAGGTTTCTTCCTTGAATCATATTTCTTAATGAACCTTTCAATATTTGAATCATCAGGTTTGGTTTTTGAAGTACAATTTTGGAAATAGGATTTTGACATTTAAATAAATAAAAATGTATATAAGTTTAAATAAGAAAATTCCTAATATAATTTAAAATACAATCACATTCAGACTCACTCGTTATGCTACTTTGTTATCTGGTGTTTTTTTTATTTAGTTGAATTAAATTTATATAACTATGTGGTCGCGATGCGATAGTAAATTTTTAGGAGGATATGTTCTAGTATTAAACTGAAATTATTATCGTTATTATCGTTTGTATCCTAGTAGTAATCCTTTATGTTCTATCTAAATTGTTTTCTTTTAGCATCATCAATTTGATTGGTTTGAATTGTGCTTTTAATGGACTGTTAATTTTTTTGAAAAAAGCAACATTAATTGTAATGTATGTAAATTCGGTTTATTTTAGCAACCGTGTCTTACTACCTGTTTGGGTTATACGCTTATGTACTAATTATGTTAATGGTGTTAGGGAATAGGAAGGTTATAGTTAGATGAAGTGTAACCGTATTTGCATGGAGGGAGAGTGGAAAACCATTTTGGAATAACTACTCTCAGTAAACCCAACCGAGACTCGAACCTCAATCTCCCCGTCATCGGCAAGTCTAGTCTATTGCGAGAGTAGCGCCTTAGACAATGCAGCCACCGAAATGGGTTAAATGCTAGTTGTACCAGATTTTTGGAATCTTTCTTTCTATTATGGACAGTCAGTAATGAATGGGTGCTGAAGGAGTGTGGTTTGAAAGGGAATCCCATAGGTCAATGTGAAAGATATGTATGTCTTAAGTTGATTTGGGCATGTTGAGAGGATGAGTGTGGATCGAGTGACGAACCAAATATATGAAGGTAGAGTGTTTGGATCAATAGGAAGGTAAAACATGGTTAAATGTTTTAGATGAATATGTGAAAAAGAGAAACATTAAGAGTGGTGCATGGATGTTGAAGCGAAAGGATTATACAAGGATAGAGAAGTGTGGAGAAAGTTAGTGAGGATGGATTAGGTATGGAATTGTTTTTTGAGCTGTATGCCTACTCCTTAAGGGAACGGCGTTATTAGGCATGCATGTATGTTCTTTCTATATACCATATCTCCTCATGGGAAATCATAATCGAGTTAACAGTTCATATTGTGATTAAATTTCATTATAATTATAATGATGTATCACACACATTTTAATAGTGACCTTCATTATTTATATCTTTATTAAATAAATGTGTTTGGAAATTGGGCTCAAAATGTTCTAAATTGTTTTTTCCGTAAGCTGGTGCCTGTAGGAAATTTGGATATTTAATGCTGGTTTGAATATATTAATTTTAATAAAATAACCTTCACTCACCTGAGGGAAAGATAAAAAAAATCACAATTATTACAAATTCCACCAGAGTGAATCCGCCTGGTAGTCAAACCAAGACAACTCTTGATCTACTAATTCATATTCAGGACTACTAACAGCATCACTAAGCCAAAATATCAAAAACTAATTAGGTACTATCCAAATTCTTTTAATGTTCTCTGAAATTGTTCAAAAGGGTTTCCTAAGAGCATCCCTTGTTATTTTAACTGGAGTTGACTTTTTTTTCTTTCGTTAATCTTTTATATCACTTAAATATTTTCCAGGTCCTACATTTTGTATCCATTAGATGTTTAGATGAAATCAATTTGTCAAATAAAAATATATCTATCACACTTTATCTAATATTATAAAACTTTTCAACCCATGTATTTTTTAACCAAGCACCAATCATGCTATTTTAGGTTTTTTGTTATAATAATGGCTCATTAATAGAAGGAAGGATTGCTTTACTTAACTTTTTATTTATTGCTTTATCAATCAATATTCGTGAAAGTTTTATTCAGAAAATTCACAAACTGTATTAACAAAAATATAATATAATCTTTAAATTTAAAAAGAGGATCTGGGTTCTGGAATCGAACCCTCGACATTTAACTTAGTACGTCGATACTCTAACCACTGAGCTAGCCAAGAAACCACCCTATTTTTCACTTATATTTTAAGGCAGAGTCTGTGATTATGTAATTTCAAAATGAATTTAATATTACTTTATTTGAGACTTATATTATAATGTTAATTTGTCAAAATTATCAATGTTATCCTAAGGGAGACGAAAATGTTATTGTATCCCTATAAAATTGCTGCAGAGCATTAGGAACTTATTTATGATATTCAAAGTCAGAACAAAAGTTTTAAACAACAACACTTATTTTTTTTTTTTAGATAAATATCACAAATAAAATACTACACAATACTAAGTACTTTAAAAATAATCTCGACGAATTTCTTATTCATCATATTGCCTATATCTATTAATATATTGGTATGAATTGTATATTACTTTTTTTTTTAAATTCTTTTGTCAATTTACACACTATATATTATGTATATTTGGATTGTGTGGCTACCCTGGCAGCACTTTTATTTTCTTCAAACGGACAGATTTTTTTTTTTTTTCATTTTATTACATCCGGCCCAGTTTTTAATTAATCTAAAAAATCTAATCCAAATTTTAAAATTCCTATTTTAAGGCGCACATGTTTGTACACAGGGGCTACTAATTTTAAAATGTTCAGTGTTTGATAGATATCGCGTCATGCTCATGACAAACAAACTCTTCATTGGTTCATGAACCTAAACTTAATGAACAAAATTTAATGTATTCTAGAAGTGAATTGAAAGAATATTAAAATAAATATAACTTCGCTCAATATTTACAAATATAGATTGCTCTATTACTGTACAACTGAAATTAGTTTTATTACAAATACTTTTTCATGCTTAAAGGTGACAGATTAATTTAATATTTAATATCCTTAGGGTAGTATGTTGTAATAATAATAATAAAAAGAGATCAACAATAAAATAACACACATTTCGGAAATTAGGTCCAAAACCAATTATAAATACTACACAATCACCTGATTAAACTTTATAGAAATTCATCTATTTTAAGAATCAACTTTTGTTAGAAATCAAATAATATCTGTAGAAAATTATAGGTCAATATTAATAACAGTACAAATCCAAACTTTGTATTACAAAATAGATTATGTTGTTTTTACTGTATGGTGCATAATATTTACTAAGAATAAAAATGTACTGTATTGTAATCTGTGATATTTATTTTAAGGTTAGAGTTTCCATTATTTATCGTGATTAAAGTGTTAAGTCGTATAGGTACCAAGAATGCTTAAAATTAAATATATTATTGTTTACTAACACTTAGCTAGGACATAACTTAGGCATTATTAATGGATCATAGTGAACTTGAATAGGTTAAAGGAAATTCCTTATGGGTGCTTTTGAGTGCAGATATTTCTTTTTTTTACACACTGTATAAATAAGTATGAATAACTTTAGTCGATGTGACTATTATTTATACTTTTATTTTAAAATAGTATATACACTAGAGTAGCGATCCTCCGGCCTAAAGTGACATCATTCTGGGGGGGGGGGGGGGGGGGCGTTACCGGAAAAGCCGGATACTATGAAATCCAAGCATAGATAATTTTTAGTATAGGGCTTCCTTTCTTTTTAATTTTCACATATTTGTTTTAATAAAATCAGTAATGTAAAATATGATAACAGTAATTAAAAGGGGACCATTTATTTAAAAAAAATTTTCAAATCTTTACTATAATATAATACTTTATTTTGGAAATGGAACACCGGCTACATACCAAGAACAAATGAAAATAGATAATCCAATGGATTACATTATAATTTCATTAAATGTTTTATAGTGGACATACCCGTCTCGGTGGCGTAGTTGGCTAACGCGCTAGTCGTGTTGAGCCCGACTGCTGAGGACGGGGAGATCGAGGTTCGAATCTCGGTCGGGTGAACTGGGGGTGGTTTTTCCTAAATGGTTTTCCACTCTCCCTCCACGCAAATGCGGGTTCACTTCCTTTAATTCAACCTTCCCATTTCCTAATCCACCAGTGTAATTAGTACTTAAGCGTATAACCCGAATGGGTAGTAAGACGCGGTGCTAAATAATAATAATAATATAATATAGTGGACATGTACGGGTTTGCTTATTTTAAAACGCACCTGTAATATTGGGAACCGGGCCGGATAAAACGCAGATCAAAATAATCACTACTCTAGTGTATAATCTATTCTGTATATGAAAACATATTCTAACTAATAACATAGTTACTTTTATATTAGTTCCAAGTTATAGATGTATTTAGTTTTCATTGAAGAGCTCAAGAATTCTTTATATTGATCCAAATTATTGCCGCTTATGGTTTCATTTGTGCCGATATTAGATCTAGATATTAGTAACATAAAATAATTATTTAACCCACAGAGGTGTGAAGAGTAATTGCAATATAGTGAAACATTTTTTAAATTAGATACAAAAATATGTTAGTATAATATTTTCTTAACCATTGTACTGTTCATATATTCAATTTTATTAAATATTAATAAAATGTCTAAATATACTTATTATTCCTACCATGTAAATATAAAATATTAATGATACTTTTTAAAACTTATATGTGAGGCAGTCAATCATTTGCAATACAGCATCTGTTACAATAAAACTAAACCCTTTACAAAAATATGTATTTATATAATTTGGTTTTTTTGTTCTTATGCAGGGATCACAATCAACTTAACTTTAACTCAATGTAACGTTATATTAAGGTTCACCTAACTTAAGGAAATAGATGCGATATCACGATTCACGTAACTTAAAATAACTCGAGCAAAACATCTGCATTCTCGAGTATGATATCAGACCTGTGAATGCTTAAAGTTTTCAATTGATGTAGTACAGTAAATATCTATTATTAAACATTGTTGATAAAATTTGCTTTCCAATTTTTTATTATTTGAAATGTATGCACAGTTTCTTACGTAACACGTAAGAGAATGGTGTTATTAGGCATGTATGTATGCATGTTATTCTATAACCGTATTTCTTCAGGGAGCATAATAGTAGATATAATAGTTAATACTGAGATTAAATTTGAATTCGAGTAGTACGAATGTGCATAAAAATAGGGCAATCAAAACAAATTGAAGTTAATTTTAATTTCCGCTTATGGATAGAGTTTTCGAATGTATAAATGGAATATGATCTATGATTCCTTTTCATTCTATTTACGTAAAATCGTTAGCACTGATTTTTAATATCTCGAGAGCAAATTAATTCCATATTTGAAATTTAAAAAAAAACCTTATTTAAAAACTTGATCGAGGGAGATCAGAACAAAGAACATCATACTCACTTCCCGACAATCTTGCACTGAGTTATTTAAGTTTGATACAATGTTAGACAGTTTAAACGTCTATTTGAATACTAACTATACTCTCTGGACTCTACCAATTTCAGTGGGTCGCATTTATCAGAGTTTGGGCTCTTAGCGATTCATGGGGTGTTGAAATCGTATAGTCTTTATTTACACACGTAATTATTCATACAAAGCGTTTTGAAAAACGTGGTGTAAACATGTGTGGTCAGTTCCGGTTTATGTTCCTATATAAGGAAGGAAGAAACCTTTTTAAATTTCAATCACACTTGAAGAAATATGACAATACCAGAGAATTTAGCTTCACACTACTGACACATAATGTATTTTAAATTGAACTAGCCAACAAAGAGACAGTTGAAAAAAATAATACTTCAATACGTTAAGAGATTATTCATCTGTGAGAGATAAATTGTTGGGATTTTAGAGCCATCAAGGTGCAACGAGTTGTTCTAGTAGTTTAAATGTAAACCAACAGAGGGCAATCAAAAGAAATTGGCCTCAATGTTATTACTCGCTACGAATGCCAGGCCTCCGCCGTGGTTCGGATTCCACGTTGAACTGTAGGTCCTTCATTTCATCTCACAATCACCCTACCATTACACATTAGCGTAAGTGCGTATAACCCGAACGGGTAGTAAGACGCGGTGCTAATAATAATAATATTACTCGCTGATGAATATATTTTTACAGGGTATAAATGGAATAGGATACATAAATCAGTTTCTTTTATTTAGGTAAAATCGATAGTACCGATTTTGTTACCAATATCCCGACGGCAAATTATTTCGACGAATTCATAAATATTCGTCCATTTAAAAAAGAATCACAAAATAATCATTGAGATTAAAAAAAAATTGGATCGAGGGAGATTAGAACACAGAACATCTTACTCATTTCCCGACACTCTTGCTCTGAGCTATTTGAGTTTGATACAATGTTAGTGAGTTTTAACGTCTATTTGAATACTAACTATACTCTGGACTCTGCCAATTTCAGTGGGTCGCATTTATCAGAGTTTGGGCTCTTAGCGATTCATGGGGTGTTGAAATCGTATAGTCTTTATTTACACACGTAATTATTCATACAAAGCGTTTTGAAAAACGTGGTGTAAACATGTGTGGTCAGTTCCGGTTTATGTTCCTATATAAGGAAGGAAGAAACCTTTTTAAATTTCAATCACACTTGAAGAAATATGACAATACCAGAGAATTTAGCTTCACACTACTGACACATAATGTATTCTAAATTGAACTAACCAACAACGAGACAGCTGAAAAAAATAATACTTCAATACGTTAAGAGATTATTCATCTGTGAGAGATAAATTGTTGGGATTTTAGAGCCATCGAGGTGCAACGAGTTGTTCTAGTAGTTTAAATGTAAACCAACAGAGGGCAATCAAAAGAAATTGGCCTCAATGTTATTACTCGCTACGAATGCCAGGCCTCCGCCGTGGTTCGGATTCCACGTTGAACTGTAGGTCCTTCATTTCATCTCACAATCACCCTACCATTACACATTAGCGTAAGTGCGTATAACCCGAACGGGTAGTAAGACGCGGTGCTAATAATAATAATATTACTCGCTGATGAATATATTTTTACAGGGTATAAATGGAATAGGATACATAAATCAGTTTCTTTTATTTAGGTAAAATCGATAGTACCGATTTTGTTACCAATATCCCGACGGCAAATTATTTCGACGAATTCATAAATATTCGTCCATTTAAAAAAGAATCACAAAATAATCATTGAGATTAAAAAAAAAATTGGATCGAGGGAGATTAGAACACAGAACATCTTACTCATTTCCCGACACTCTTGCTCTGCGCTATTTGAGTTTGATACATTGTTAGAGAGTTTTAACGTCTATTTGAATACTAACTATACTCTGGACTCTGCCAATTTCAGTGGGTCGCATTTATCAGAGTTTGGGCTCTTAGCGATTCATGGGGTGTTGAAATCGTATAGTCTTTATTTACATACGTAATTATTCATACAAAGCGTTTTGAAAAACGTGGTGTAAACATGTGTGGTCAGTTCCGGTTTATGTTCCTATATAAGGAAGGAAGAAACCTTTTTAAATTTCAATCACACTTGAAGAAATATGACAATACCAGAGAATTTAGCTTCACACTACTGACACATAATGTATTTTAAATTGAACTAGCCAACAACGAGACAGCTGAAAAAAATAATACTTCAATACGTTAAGAGATTATTCATCTGTGAGAGATAAATTGTTGGGATTTTAGAGCCATCGAGGTGCAACGAGTTGTTCTAGTAGTTTAAATGTAAACCAACAGAGGGCAATCAAAAGAAATTGTCCTCAATGTTATTACTCGCTACGAATGCCAGGCCTCCGCCGTGGTTCGGATTCCACGTTGAACTGTAGGTCCTTCATTTCATCTCACAATCACCCTACCATTACACATTAGCGTAAGTGCGTACAACCCGAACGGGTAGTAAGACGCGGTGCTAATAATAATAATATTACTCGCTGATGAATATATTTTTACAGGGTATAAATGGAATAGGATACATAAATCAGTTTCTTTTGTTTAGGTAAAATCGATAGTACCGATTTTGTTACCAATATCCCGACGGCAAATTATTTCGACGAATTCATAAATATTCGTCCATTTAAAAAAGAATCACAAAATAATCATTGAGATTAAAAAAAAATTGGATCGAGGGAGATTAGAACACAGAACATCTTACTCATTTCCCGACACTCTTGCTCTGAGCTATTTGAGTTCGATACAATGTTAGAGAGTTTTAACGTCTATTTGAATACTAACTATACTCTGGACTCTGCCAATTTCAGTGGGTCGCATTTATCAGAGTTTGGGCTCTTAGCGATTCATGGGGTGTTGAAATCGTATAGTCTTTATTTACATACGTAATTATTCATACAAAGCGTTTTGAAAAACGTGGTGTAAACATGTGTGGTCAGTTCCGGTTTATGTTCCTATATAAGGAAGGAAGAAACCTTTTTAAATTTCAATCACACTTGAAGAAATATGACAATACCAGAGAATTTAGCTTCACACTACTGACACATAATGTATTTTAAATTGAACTAGCCAACAAAGAGACAGTTGAAAAAAATAATACTTCAATACGTTAAGAGATTATTCATCTGTGAGAGATAAATTGTTGGGATTTTAGAGCCATTGAGGTGCAACGAGTTGTTCTAGTAGTTTAAATGTAAACCAACAGAGGGCAATCAAAATAAATTGGCCTCAATGTTATTACTCGCTACGAATGCCAGGCCTCCGCCGTGGTTCGGATTCCACGTTGAACTGTAGGTCCTTCATTTCATCTCACAATCACCCTACCATTACACATTAGCGTAAGTGCGTATAACCCGAACGGGTAGTAAGACGCGGTGCTAATAATAATAATATTACTCGCTGATGAATATATTTTTACAGGGTATAAATGGAATAGGATACATAAATCAGTTTCTTTTATTTAGGTAAAATCGATAGTACCGATTTTGTTACCAATATCCCGACGGCAAATTATTTCGACGAATTCATAAATATTCGTCCATTTAAAAAAGAATCACAAAATAATCATTGAGATTTAAAAAAAAATTGGATCGAGGGAGATTAGAACACAGAACATCTTACTCATTTCCCGACACTCTTGCTCTGAGCTATTTGAGTTTGATACAATGTTAGAGAGTTTTAACGTCTATTTGAATACTAACTATACTCTGGACTCTGCCAATTTCAGTGGGTCGCATTTATCAGAGTTTGGGCTCTTAGCGATTCATGGGGTGTTGAAATCGTATAGTCTTTATTTCCACACGTAATTATTCATACAAAGCGTTTTGAAAAACGTGGTGTAAACATGTGTGGTCAGTTCCGGTTTATGTTCCTATATAAGGAAGGAAGAAACCTTTTTAAATTTCAATCACACTTGAAGAAATATGACAATACCAGAGAATTTAGCTTCACACTACTGACACATAATGTATTTTTAAATTGAACTAGCCAACAACGAGACAGCTGAAAAAAATAATACTTCAATACGTTAAGAGATTATTCATCTGTGAGAGATAAATTGTTGGGATTTTAGAGCCATCGAGGTGCAACGAGTTGTTCTAGTAGTTTAAATGTAAACCAACAGAGGGCAATCAAAAGAAATTGTCCTCAATGTTATTACTCGCTACGAATGCCAGGCCTCCGCCGTGGTTCGGATTCCACGTTGAACTGTAGGTCCTTCATTTCATCTCACAATCACCCTACCATTACACATTAGCGTAAGTGCGTACAACCCGAACGGGTAGTAAGACGCGGTGCTAATAATAATAATATTACTCGCTGATGAATATATTTTTACAGGGTATAAATGGAATAGGATACATAAATCAGTTTCTTTTATTTAGGTAAAATCGATAGTACCGATTTTGTTACCAATATCCCGACGGCAAATTATTTCGACGAATTCATAAATATTCGTCCATTTAAAAAAGAATCACAAAATAATCATTGAGATTAAAAAAAAATTGGATCGAGGGAGATTAGAACACAGAACATCTTACTCATTTCCCGACACTCTTGCTCTGAGCTATTTGAGTTCGATACAATGTTAGAGAGTTTTAACGTCTATTTGAATACTAACTATACTCTGGACTCTGCCAATTTCAGTGGGTCGCATTTATCAGAGTTTGGGCTCTTAGCGATTCATGGGGTGTTGAAATCGTATAGTCTTTATTTACACACGTAATTATTCATACAAAGCGTTTTGAAAAACGTGGTGTAAACATGTGTGGTCAGTTCCGGTTTATGTTCCTATATAAGGAAGGAAGAAACCTTTTTAAATTTCAATCACACTTGAAGAAATATGACAATACCAGAGAATTTAGCTTCACACTACTGACACATAATGTATTTTAAATTGAACTAGCCAACAAAGAGACAGTTGAAAAAAAATAATACTTCAATACGTTAAGAGATTATTCATCTGTGAGAGATAAATTGTTGGGATTTTAGAGCCATCGAGGTGCAACGAGTTGTTCTAGTAGTTTAAATGTAAACCAACAGAGGGCAATCAAAAGAAATTGGCCTCAATGTTATTACTCGCTACGAATGCCAGGCCTCCGCCGTGGTTCGGATTCCACGTTGAACTGTAGGTCCTTCATTTCATCTCACAATCACCCTACCATTACACATTAGCGTAAGTGCGTATAACCCGAACGGGTAGTAAGACGCGGTGCTAATAATAATAATATTACTCGCTGATGAATATATTTTTACAGGGTATAAATGGAATAGGATACATAAATCAGTTTCTTTTATTTAGGTAAAATCGATAGTACCGATTTTGTTACCAATATCCCGACGGCAAATTATTTCGATGAATTCATAAATATTCGTCCATTTAAAAAAGAATCACAAAATAATCATTGAGATTAAAAAAAAATTGGATCGAGGGAGATTAGAACACAGAACATATTACTCATTTCCCGACACTCTTGCTCTGAGCTATTTGAGTTTGATACAATGTTAAAGAGTTTTAACGTCTATTTGAATACTAACTATACTCTGGACTCTGCCAATTTCAGTGGGTCGCATTTATCAGAGTTTGGGCTCTTAGCGATTCATGGGGTGTTGATATCGTATTCTTTATTTCCACACGTAATTTTTCATACAAAGCGTTTTGAAAAACGTGGTGTAAACATGTGTGGTCAGTTCCGGTTTATGTTCCTATATAAGGAAGGAAGAAACCTTTTTAAATTTCAATCACACTGGAAGAAATATGACAATACAGAGAATTTAGCTTCACACTACTGACACATAATGTATTTTAAATTGAACTAGCCAACAACGAGCAAGTTGAAAAAAATAATACTTCAATACGTTAAGAGATTATTCATCTGTGAGAGATAAATTGTTGGGATTTTAGAGCCATCAAGGTGCAATAAGTTGTTCTAGTAGTTTAAATGTGAATCAACAGATGGCAATCAAACAAATTCAACTCGATTTAAATTCTTTCTAATCGATAAAGTTTTTTAATCTATCAATAGGATACGATATTGCGATCAGATCAAAGAAGAATATCGAGATAAAATCATCTTTAAATATTTACGATATTATTGATATTGATAGAATCTCTTTTTTTTTATCAATCCACACGGATTTTTTTTTTTTTGCTAAGCCAAATAGTTGTTTCTTAATATAATATGTATGGGTGTGTATGTGTGTATAAGAAACAATTGTTTGATTTAGCAAAAAAAATAAAAAAATAAAAAATATCTACAATACACCAAAAACTTCAAACAATTCAGCTTCATAAAACCATAACGATAGTTAAAGTTCGATGTTCCGCTATCGATTTTCATAGGTTGATAATTTTTAAGTATTGATATTTAGTACCGATAACCATGGTGTGGAGTAATAAATTTGTCATTTATTTTAAAGATGGATTTTAACTAGATTTCACATTTTATAACGTGGCTTAGTTATAAAATAGGATTTAGTTACATTTGATTGAATTTGATATTAGAATTTATTAACATTCCAAAATAGAAAACGCGCCGTGTTCCAAATGTAACGAACGTCCCGCCTCGGATCTTTTAGTTCTTGCACAAACGACGCGAGCGCTAGTAGTGTGGTGCTACTTGCCAACATTAGAGTGGCGTTACTGTACTTATCCCTTTTCTAGGGAGGTAAATAAACCTCATGAATTGATGTTTTATTATAATAACATTGAACTGATTGATAAAACCTTTTAATAATGGTAATTAAGTGTGAGCGTGAATATCCACTAGCCAAACCAACTGCCTTAAACTTGAAAAACTTTGTTCAGAAGTATGTTAAATTAGTCACAGAAGATGGAAGTAAACATTTTGGTACTGTTTACACTATTGATCCTGTTTCCACAAGGTAAGTCAACGATGGTTTAAATATATTTTTTAAATATTAATAAATAAATAAGTTGAATGAGCTGTAATACCAAGACATAAGGATTATAGCCTAATATTGTGTAAAACAGTATTATGACGTTATTTACGACTTTATGTGTCATAGGTTTTGAGAGTAAATTAGATAAGATGCAGCGGCATTAGCTTGAAAGTAGGATAAAACATCACATCTGGTGCACCAAGTCGAGATTCAAACCTCAACTGTTTCCAGAAATGTTTGTGTGCTTTACACAACTTGTGTGATCACCGGTGTTAGTAGTAGCCTATAATCTTGGGGCTGGGTAATATGTTTACTGTCAAGATCACTATAAATTCAATCCTTATGACTGCTTGTCATATGTATACTGGTAGATTGGTTGACTCCAGTGAATTAGACAGCCATAAGTAGTCCGCGATTAAATTAACTTGTGTCCTTTTATTATTTCCAGTGTTATTTTAGTGCAACGAGATAGCGATAAAATGCGACTCTTGCTCTTCCCAGAGCATAACATCCATTCGCTTGACATATGCAATAAGAATTCTCCAGCACAGTTGCAGCAATTGTTTGCACCGTCCACTACCGCCTGGAATAAAGAGACGGCTGAAATCCAGCTCTGCAAGTTAAAAGATTGGCTCAAGGCGAATAGAATCCCTATTGAAGAGGATGGAAAATTTTCTGAAACTTCAAGACGTTTTAGAAATCCATCCCCCTTACAAAGTGGAGAACTGTGTCAGCACTAACGAAGTGGTTTTAGGACGCATACAAGGTCTTATAACCACCATGCCAGAAATTGGTGTTACAAGCGAGAATAAAGAAGAATCCAAAAATGAACATATTGCCTAGGCATCACCTTTATTTTTTTTAATGAGATTAAAAAAAATACATGCACCATTGTACTTGACTTGTGCTAAGAATAACTTATCAAACATTTTTGTGTGATCTACCTAATTTTATTTGTATTGGATGTAATTTAATAAGTAGGTACATACATACTTTATTTTACTAATCACTAATGCTTGTTTCCTTTTGCTCTTAACAGCAAACCCATTCCCATAAAACTTAACTTTACATACATTACTGTTTACAGCCGTTGATAGCTTCATATGCCTTATAATCGGAGTGGCTAGATAGGCTATAGGGATCTACTCGAGAGAATGAAACTCTATTGCAATTTACTACAGAACTATAGGCTTATATTTTTAAGTGGTAAAAAAACAACTATTTTTGTGTTGTTTTAATAGCAACTTCATCAAACCACATAGGTAATACATAATTGCTACGAAATAAAGTATTTTCTCACTAAACACTTTACTTTGAAATTGAGGCATGGCACCAAATAACTTAGGATAGTTTGTCGAATGAGTGATCATAATAATTACCGTCATAAATGAAGGCGGGATTATAAATTGTCATCAGTGAGATAGCGTCGATATTTAGGATGTTGATTTGAGAAAAATCTGCAAACCCTCTCGTTTTCTCTCTCTCTCAATCGACGGAACTAGCGGTCGCAGTCAACCGCATTCGACTGTTTGGCCACCTCTGCCTTATAATCTAACTCAAGACTAGGACAGGCACAACATTCAGTCCCCCTGGGGTGTTAATTTATCACTATGAAAGGTTAAATCCATATTTCACCAGATACATTTTCGGCCTTGCTGGGAATCAAACCCAGGACCCTTAGCTCTGTAGACAAACATGCTATCGACTGAGCTAAGGTGTCGGATATCCCATTAAAAAAAAACTCCATGGTCTTAATGAAGATGGTGCCAGCCCACACCGATAGAGGGTGTAATGTGGTCAGCACAACAAAGCCTTTGGCCATTAATATCAGTTTTCTAGACTAAGCTGTTTTTATTAGTTCAAGGAGCTAGTCATTTGTCCCTATAGGGCTGAGTTTCTGGAAGTGCCAGGGGTCAAACCTGGGACCTCGGGATCTGTAGCCAGGAGCTATGACCACTCAAAGTAAATCAGTTGCTATTTGTAGCATGATTGTATTGGGCCTACAAAATGGCAACTTTTCTTAATAATTTTGTGATGATGTAAAAATAAGTTTATTTACGGACTCGTCTATTTAAAAAAAACCTTTTAGGTAACCCTATAACATAGTTTAATACTGTACATAATTAAATTAGGATTAATCTCAATTTATATCAATAGCAAAAGAACAAGAAATATTTTTAGTGCAACACTTTAATAATTAATCAACATAATTACATAACTTAAATAATTCTATTAAACCTTCTTTATCAAGAATATATTAATAAACAATCAACATAATTACATAACTTATATAATTCTATTAAAACCTTCTTTCTATATTAAGAAAAATTGCTTAGTGAATTTTTTTTTCTAGTTATAATTGATTTACATTTATAAGACGAATGTTTTGGTTATAATATAATCAGTGTTAGGATATGAATGACCTTAAGATTATGTTCAATCCTTTAATGGCACATTAAGAACAGCTCTTTGGCTTTTGTGTTAATGCAACTTGGCACAAGTATTTAACTCGTAACTATTTGCGAAGCCATTATTTAGTAACACCAATATATCTTGTAATATCTTAGCATTGGTCTTACATATACAATTAATAACAAATTTTGATGTCACAAAAATTATTATCTTATTTGTGTTTCAAGTCTAAAAGCAAAATTATTTGGTAGCAGGCTGTAAAAATTAAGTGCTGACAAAAACACTAACAAATCCACTTGCATTATAAACACTTAAAAACATAAAATGTAAGATAGCTGTGAAAAAAGTTAAAATGTTGTACCAATGAAAGCTAATAAAAGTAATCCTTGCTCGAAGATGTTTCCCAAACAAAAATGTACATAATAATTTGGATAGTACATTACATGTATTCAAGGCTCTATTGAATTATATGTTTTAGAAATATACACTTTTTTAAACAGGATTAACTTATATTAAGTGTTTTAAATTTGGTGAACTACATACATTTAAGTTTAACAACCTAATATTTGTGATTTTATATTGAATTTATTTTTCTTAACAAAGAGAATAAATAAAATCCATAAAGTTAACTTTTCTGCATTACAGTAACATAATTATTAGTATATTCTTCCCACAAACAAATCCTAAGTTTAGCGGATCAATTCATACTTAATTGCAAATTAATGCTCCAATGTTTGATTGTCAAGCTGCTCAAATACATCATAAAAGCTCTTTAAAATATCTTTTTACGTAATTTTGAATTTGATACTTTTTGAATTCACTTATACTAGGTGGTGGTGGAGTTGAGCTATAGGGGAGGGGGTACGCGAGAGTGTGTAGGAAGCAAAGGTGAAATGGTATGGACACGTGATGAGGATGGAAAAGGAGAATCCCAAGGAAAATGATGTAGTTTGGAAGTATGTAGGAAAAAAACAGCAAGGGGGAGAAGAGAAGAATTGACGAAAGTAAGGGAAGAGGAAGTTGGAGGCATTTAACTAAACTGACTCAGACAAGGGGTGAAAACAGTTGATGATGAAGATGGTGGTGGTGGTAGGATTATACAGTAGGAAGGTTTAATGTCAAATGAATTTTTTAAAGCACTTAATGAAACAGTCAAGAAATTCAGTTGAAGATTTAATCACTCAAAAGGCCTGTTTTTGCATGTGGGCTGAACATTTTCACATCCTAGTGTTATTCAAAGGTTTGGACAGCAACTAGATACATATGGAGAGGCAAAAAAATGCTATGAGCCCTTCTAAAACATTTCTGAACAATGTCTTACAAACGACAAACAAATGGTTGGTTGCACGTTAGCTGCTCAAAGTCACAACTCCACGATCTACAATCTGCATTATATAATTAGCATTCAAAGAATTACTTTACTGAAAGGATTAATAATTTTACATTGTACAAAACTAACTCATTTTTTTTAGATTCGTACAAATGTGTTCTCTTAGAAATATATGATAAACTATAATTATTATCTATAGGTGTTTTTTCACTATTGACTTGGTAATCAATGTTTACGACCGAGTGTTTTCGAACTTCTAGTATCGCATCTGGTTACAAATGTTTATGACCAAGATAAATCCAGACCTCGGTTTAGTAACTCTTTCCTTGATCAAACTAAATAGCCTGGTATCACCCTATGAACTGATAATTGTGCGCCAATTTAAAAAACAGCATGACTCCTTATATTTGATTAAAACAAGTATAACTTTGTTTTCAATGGATTTTAACGGATGAAAAATAAAATATAAATCAATTACTAGCTAGAAATATATGATACCTAGTAAATAAATAGTGTCTATTACTTGGTAAAAAAAAAATTATATTAGTAGCATTTAACACTACTTATACCCATTATTATTACTACCCGTTCGGTTGTACACACTTATGCTAATGTGTAACGGTAGGGTGATTGTGAGATGAAAATGGAGAACCTACAGTTTAACGTGGGATCTGAACCAGGGTGGAGGCATGACTATACCCCTTATTCCCCACATTATTGAGATTTTTAAAAACTAGCATTGTATATTTATATTTATTTTTTATTTGTAAACTGTTTAGTTATTGATAAAATAAATAAAGTAAAAGGCCTAGGCCTATTTACTCTTGACATACTACATGTTTTCTATAGGTTATTTTTGGGATGATAATTTTTAACTTGGTATGTTGTGTTAATATTAGGCCCCCTCAAAATAAACACCAATCAAACTAATAATTACATTAAATGGAGCATTCTATGTCAATTTGCAGTATATTTAGCTTTACATTAATTAACCTACCAGTTTGTTATATCTGTTCCATTCAACCACCATTTATGCTAACAAAAAATCACCCAAAAGTCATTTTCGCTCGCCATCTTGGTTAGAACCACTCAGTCGATAACACCTGATACCAAGAGACAACCAAATCAATTGTGAAAACTCACCTGTGTTCATGACTTATTTGATTATATTATATCCTTAAATTTTTTCATTCCAAACAGTCAATATATGAGACAGTCTTATGAATTACAAAAATATAATTTAATGTTACTAAAACATTGCTATACACAAGAGATATATCAGACCTATTTAAAATTGTGGAACATTCTATAAAAATTCTTTACACACTTCTTACCAGTTAGGATTAAAGTAATATCATGCATGCAACGGGAAAAATACTCTGGACCGATAGTTACTTTTTAAAAGCTGTCGTTTTGACTGTTGTCAATTAAATAGATGATTAAAAAAAATTTAGGAGTGTGCGATCACTTTTTTCATGTGCATTGTGAAGTGAAACATGAAGAATTCAAAGAAAAGTCAAAAGTGAAATAAAAAACTAGTTTTAGATAAGGGTGGAACAAATACTTGTTTAGAAAAAAATATTAGTTTCAAGCGCCCCCCCCCCCCCTCAAAAAAAAGTCTGCTTCCCCAATTATAAAACTTCCTAAAAAGTATTGGCAGCTCAAATACTCAATTTATTTTCAATTATCGCTATTCTGTAGATTATAAATCAATATTCAAATGAAAAAATCCAAAATAATTGAATTTAGAGTTTAAATAGCAACTTAATATATCAGACTAAAATTAAATATGACAAACAATTCTGAGATAAAACATTTTCCCGGGGAATTTTAGTGCATTAAAGTTAAATAAATAAGCACAATACAATATTATTTCAAGCATCTAACTAAACATATTTGAGCTTTGATTCAGGGCTTGGAGATATATTATACATGTGATACGAGTGTTTTTAAACAAGAGTAAAATATTTTAAAGCTTGTTAAATCTGGTACAAAATAACTGTTAGTGTAAATAGGCAAAGGAACCCATCATTTTTTTAAACAAGTCAAGGTCAGAGATAGAAATTTTATTAATAAAAACATGTATTAAAAGTTTTAAAATCCTTTTTCTTTTGGTTAGGATTTTCATGTCGTTTGTAACGTTTATGGGCATTCCAAGAAAATAGGTGTCAACCTTTATTCCTTTCAAAGATTTGCACACCTTTATTAGAAATCAAACTTAAAAAGTGTCACAAGAAAGTTAATATCCATGCCAAGTATCACCCCCGACTCAAAACAAAGTAGATTTAATTACAATACTAGGTACTATAAGATCCGACACCTTAGCTCAGTCGGCAGCGTGTCTCCCTACCAAGCCGAGGATCTCTGGTTTGATTCCCGCATGGCCGAAAATTTATCATTGATGAAACTAATGGTTTACCTTTTCACATTGATAAGTTAACGGTCGGGGACTGGATGTTGTGCCTGTCCTAGTCTTTAAGGTAGATTTTAGGGCATATGAGGCTACGACAGGCCTAGTTAACCAGTGGTGGAAAAATAAATGGCTTGAATAAAAATCTGACCCACGCCACAGGCTGGAAAGAGTAATGGATGTAAAGTAGGTGCTATAAAAGAAAGATATCACACATGAGAATTTAGGCCAACTTGAAAGCACAACCTCTCAATAAAACAAGGGTAGGGATGTGTTTTCCTCTCCCCACCCAATTCGAAAACACTTATTTTCTTGGGTTGTGCAGAGAAGCTTCATAAACTTTGACTTCAATTTCGGATTCAAAAATTATGAAGCTTTGTCAAAAAATAAATTAAATAATTTAAAACACATATCTATGTTTATCATTTTAATTTTCTGCTGTTATTTCCATTACAAATTAGTATTCACACAAGAAAATTTAAAATAAATAAATTGTATTTTGTGATTATATTTGATACCTAAATTTACATAGTTATGCAAAGAATAATATTTTCTCCATTTTTCCAACACTAAACATTTCTTTTAATATTCAAACTTTGATTCGGCTTAAGGAATATTTCATATTTATTCGAACTTCGTTTTGAGTTGAAAAAGTTAACCGCACACCCCCATAATTCTCAAATCCCAAATGTAGCTGAATTTTAGGTAAATTTTTTACAATGAAAGAGAGAAAAAAAAACCCAACCAAAATTCACTAAATGACGACATAATAAATAAGTACAATTTTAATAGTCTAAAACAGCGGTTCCTAAACGTTTTGAATGGCGTTCTACACCATCAATTTTCATAATTTGTATACCACCAATGGTACATATTTAGTATTTCAGTACATTGTTAATTATACTCAGGGATATATATGTTAACACAAAATGCAAGGCTGAACTGGCTGTCTGAATTTGAATCATTGCTGCCACCCCTACAATCACTGATTATATTTGTTTTACTTTTGGTTGAACTTGGTTGTATATTTATAAGATTTTATCAATCCATTTCTTTTCAAACTTTAATTTGCTTATTTTGTTTGAATTCCACCAGGAATAATTACCACAGTTTGGGAACCGCTGATCTATATTTATATAAAAATTATCTAGCCATTGGGCCACCTCATTTTTGAATCTATATTTATATATAATTATTTTAATGTTTACATTTTTAATCGAAAAAACAGTGTTTAGCTCTTTATTAAAAATAACCCCAAAATTTCCTCTGCACCTAATTATAGAAAGCTGCCAATCTATTTTATACATAGTTAGTTTACCCCAATAAATTTGGTGATTTGTTAATTAAATAGTGCAGTGTTGTTTTTGCTTAACATATTAGTTCAATTAAGTTAGTGTATGGCACATAACCCTAAACAACTATTTAAATATATTTTCTTTAGGACAAAACAAATGGAAATAAGATACATGTAATTTGTACAATTCACCTACCCTGTCAAAAATAATCTTTATAATCATATAAGGAAAAAAAAATTTATCAGGTTACAGAAAGTTGTCTTAGTTGATTTATGTCCAAATGTAATTTCCCCTTTGGATCTTTCGAGTGATAAGTCAAAATAAAAATAGCTTATGAAATATAGGTAACTCTTAATAGACCCATAACTTTATGATCTATTTTTAAAACAATTTACAGAAAATTATGAGTTAAAAAAAACTGTCTTGAGTTGTGTTATTAAAACCCACAACATATTTTATATCTCCTAAAATATTGAAATTAGAAGGGATGGCCAGCACACTTACCTTGGTGATAATGGAGTAGAAATTGTTTAGATAGAACACCAAAAAACACACAAATACATCAGGTAAAGGGAGTAGACTGATGCTCTTTGTTGAAACCAATTTCTACTCCAGTATCACCAAGGTAAGTGTGGCGGCTAGCCCTCTTAATTTAAACCAGAATTTAGCCTAGTGTCATATTCCAAATAACCTAAATATAATGAGGTGAATAATTTTTAGTCAACCTGTATTATAAATTGATATAATGCATAAAATGCTATAATATACATACTATCATGCTACACATACTAATAAAAAAAAACTAGTTGATAAAATGAAACAAGTATAGTCTTTGTTATTTCTTTCAAACATATGCAAGTAATTCGATATTTTGTTGTAATAATTTAAAGCAACAAATTTGTTTTGCACAATTACTGGACAGGCACAAACAGCGGCAAAAACTTACTGCGCAAGTTGAAGATTAATAAAAATCATGTAAAACACATGTTTTCATAATTCTTACCGTTGAAAACAACACAATTGTGCTTCGTTTTGAATTTGTTAAATCGAGCCCAAGAAAAAGATGTTTTTATGGCCCACACTTTATAGAAATGTTTTGTCACTAATATAAATTATTTTCTGGTAAAATAGCTAGCATATAATGGCATTTTAACAAAATCTTGTCAACTTTTGAATAATGGACTTGCTCTTTAAATATACAAAAATAATATAATTAAGAGCTTCATAAAGGAACACCAAATAATAACTTTATTACATTTGAATTGTAAAAAATTACATAATGTATAAGTTATTATTTTGGTGTTCCTTTTCTGAAGCTCTTAATTATATTATTTTTTGTATATTTAAAGAGCAAGTCCATTAGTCAAAAGTTGACAAGATTTTGTTAAAATGCCATTATATTGCTAGGCTATTTTACCGAGAAAATAATAGTTATATTAGTGACAAAACATTTTCTATAAAGTGTGGGCCATAAAAACATCTATTAGCAACCCTAGTTAAGTTAGTTTTTTTTTAAACCAAACAAATTGTGTTCATAATGGTGATTCTAACATTGACACATTAATATTTACCTATAAACTTTAAACCCTGTGTTTATAATAAAATAATGGAGTATCATCGTGTATGACTAGCAGTACTTTGTATAAAGGAATATGGTGTATTGCCATGAAGATGCGCAATGAGCCAAGGTCGGGAAACACGGTAAAAAAAAAATTTGGCGGGAGAAAATACCCCCATCATATTTGGGATACACACAACATTTGAAAGATAAAGGAACAAACACACTTTGGATTTTACAATTACAAGAGTAATATCACCTCCAGTGCAATCTACATTAATATGATTATGTAATAGTGTAATTAAAATTACTATCAGGCATGTGGGGTCATTACGCCAAGCTTTCGACTCGGGCTCCTCTACTTTTCTGCTGTCAGACTCTTCTTTGGCAATTTTAATTAAAGTTTGAATACATTAACTGTCAATCCAAATTACAAATATTGGCTCTAAAGAATAAAAAATGTATGAAATCAAAATAATAGATTTATTGATAAAAATAAAGAAAAAGGAAAAACAAACCAATATGTGTAAATTTAACAAAGAAAGCCCACCTAGGGAAAGAGAAAATATGGGAAGAATCCAATTTACAAATGTTACTTCTTTCTTCTATTGTCTTTAGTAGAAATAATCAAATATGCATTTAAACACAAATTGATTAATATCTAGGCAATGTCGTCGTTATCAAACAAAATGAAAATGAAAATGGAATACACTTTACACAAACACTAGATTTTTTCATTTTGAACTCAAAAAGAAACTTAGAAAAACACTGTGCCAACTAATGCGGGAGTAAAAATAAATTTCTCAAAGCTTTGGCTGTGGTTATCCAATATAAGTATACGCCATTCACGGTAGGAATTACTCTCTGGAAGGTCTTTTTTCCTACCAATATCCTACTATATAATAGATTTCTGGTAGGGAAAAAGGCCTTTCAAAAAACAATTCCTACGGTGAATGGACTTTTACTTAATTTGAAAAAAAAGGTAAATAATAAAATATATATTTGAAAATAGTTTTTAAAAAAGGGTATCAATCTCTTAGGAAGAAAGAAACCATCTTCTATCAAGGCCTGGTGGTAATTTCAATTTGGTAATCCAACCGTTGAGTTGAGAAATGTTGTCTATTCCCTCTTCTATTTTTGTTTGATAAATGCAAGGATGCTGAAATATTACTCACTTTGTGTTAAGATGTGTGTTTGACTTCTACTACAGAAAATAGAACAAAAAAAGATATAATTTTTGTGCATTGGATTCATCCCAAATTTTCTCTCTTTGCTTAGGTGGGTTTTCTTTATTAAATTTACACTTATTAGATTTATTTTTCCTTTTTCTGATTTTTATTAATTTCCATTCTTATACAAAAATTGAAAATATGTAATTTAGGCCTAAATGTTTTATTGGTGAAGCTTTGCGATTATCAAATCTGTAATTTTGTTATCGAATCAGAGTTGAAGCTGATACATTTTCGAGTGAAGTTAAAATTTTTGTGCACCTCTATCTAGTTTGTATTAAGAGTTGTATTAGTTACCAGATACTTCTCCATTAGAGGTCCTATCTCAGGTAGTCAGTCTATTCTTAGTTGTGACACTAAACCAATATTTAATTTATTTTGATATGACTTACATATGAACAAAATTATTATGAAAATAAGGTTGTGTGTTTGAGAGGTTTTCTTACTATGAAATATAAAAATATTGATTACACCATTTATATTTTAATAGACATTACATTTGGAATGTGTTGGAAAACAAGTCCTAAAATAAAAAAATAAATTATTCTTTTACTAAATTTAGGGCCTACTTCACATCAATAAATTTGAAAGTCATAATTTTACAGTCCTATTGTGTGATTAATATCATTTTAGGTCCAAGTGACAATCCCTGGTTCTCTCTCAGTCGTTTACTTTTTCATTTTCTCCCTTAAAAAAACATATAAAAAAATTGGTATCTATAAAATGGTGATTTTTGTGTGTAGATAATGGCTTCATATTTGAATACCACAAAAAATGTATCCTCTTCACAAACAAGGCAAGTGGATTTTATTCAAGTAGCACATATTTCTAACACAGACTAAATGCTCATGCTAAGTGTTAAGGTAAAGATGTAGGGAACGCGAGAAAAGAACAGTGTTCTAGCAGTTTTTATATTAAAACAATTCTTTGGTCATAATAAATTAAATGTCTTCACATAGCGACCTCAACAGTTCTTGCATATATGTCAAGGATGTCCTGGAATTTAATGACAATTTTTTATCTTCATTTAAAAAGTTTGTCATCTAATGCTGCTATGCTCATGACAAATTATCCAACCGATATTGATATCACCATGCGAAGAAAATTAAGATCTATGTTTTTACTGGATCAATATTTTATTTATTTCGACCAAAAAAAAATGTTTTGCTAGAAAAACTGCAAAAAATACTGCCCTTAACTGCATTCCTTACAACCCACCTTAAGAACAACCCAAGACTGCTTTCAATTGGTGTCATCATTGGACCCACTCTTGGTTTGTGTCTTTACGTGATGTATCTCGGGATGCGGCGGGTTGGCTGATGTGCTTGTCTGAGTCTTAGCGTCCTGCAAACTGGTATCAGGACTTGTGGGCGTATTACTTCCGCTGTCAGGGTCATATGACATCTCGACCATGAGGCTACCGTGGCGTGAGCGGTGCTTGAACGACAAGGTCGAGCTGGAATCTTGCTTGAGGTCCTTTCGGTGCAAGTGGCGTTCAACCCACTTGAGCAAAGTGAGGACAGCGTCTGTGTTTGGTAGACGTCGCTCCGCTACTGTGCGGACAATGTGTGACGCAGCCACACGAAATGTGGCGGCCATGCCTTTCAATGCCTGCAAACACAAAGAAAATATTTTGCTAAGTAGGGAAATATTATTATTGATAATAATACCATAGTTGTTTGAGAGATTTGAGACTCATAAAAATCTCAAAAAGTATTTTGAATATAATTATGAAGACCTTGACTTTATATTGACTAATGTACTTGATAATAGCAAAATCACAATAAAGGATAAAATTGTATCAATATAATTTATTAAAAAAATGTTTTCTTTTGTTGTTTATGATATAATATCACTTGTCGGTGGCACCAAGCTTTAGGCAACTTTTTTAAATTATGTGTTGAATTAACATTGAAAAGGAGGATAAAAAGAAACTGTAGACCTCAAAGTTCACAATTAAAAACACAACAATACACATAGTATGAAATTTTCAGGGTACATCAGTCCCCTTCTTCAACAGAAAGAGTACAACACTAACTGTACTATGGCAGCATGGCTAGAGGTAGATCATGAAACGGGCAACAACAGTATCTAGTCTGTTGTGGCCTGTTTTTTGATTATTTTTGCTTGGATCCTGTAGTTAACTGCTCAAATTTGTGCCTTGACTCTTGGTAAATGAATAACATTTAGTATTTATATTATATATTTAATTGTTAACTATTAAATTATCAGCTTTTATTATTATTTTTATATAGAAATGACTGAATGGTGTGAGTAGACTTGATTTGAAGAAAAGTAGACGATTATACATGATTGAGACCAGGGTAGTGCTGAATTTGGTTATATATTGGTGAGCAGGTTCCCTCCTATGAAACTGGGAAGCATTGCAGATATTGGGAAGGCCTCTTACTATACTCTCTAGTAATATATCTGAATTTTATGTTTGGGCATGAAGTTCTACTAGTATGTCAGGATCGTTGTGGTTGGTGTCAAAATGGGACCATTCATTTGTTGTCCGAGTGTTCCTGTGGTGAGGCCGATGTATTCAGAAATGCAGTAGTTGTATTGTAGCTGGTATATAAGATTTTATTTAGAGCAGTCATAGTGGCCTTTCATGGGGTATTCCATTTGTACGGGTTCTGCTTTTGAATGAGGTGGAAGGTTGGAGAATTTAGTGGACGTTTTATTCTCTTCTGCTGAAGAAGGGGACTGATGTAGCCCAAAAATTACATAATTACATGTTTTAATTGTGAACTTTGTGGCCTACAATTTTCAGGTTAGTGTTTAGGCCTTGCCCTTCTATTCTCCTTTCAAAATTTCATTTTTATTGGCAAAGTTTTGTAACTGTCGAATTCAGAATTTCGTTTGAAGATGACAATTATTCGAAGTAAAGTCAATGTATTTAAAGCTTCAAACACCCTAAATGAAGATAAATATCTTCTTGCGGTTTAAATAATAACCTGCATGGCATCTTCATCTGTCGTGTCATCTCCAACATATATGATTCGAATCCTCTCACTCCAGTCCACGCCGAATTGAGTACGTAGGATGTAGAGTGACGCACGCCCCTTGTCCCACTCCACTGGCGGTTTGGCCTCTATAGCGCAATGTGCCTGTCCTGCGATGAATCCTGCATCCTTGATCATCTACAAGTGGGAGAAAAAAAATATTGTATATTAGACCCAATAATGCCTGTAAAAAAAATTGTGCGACAGCATCTAACATATTTAGTGAAGTACTCGATTATGGATTGCGACTTTTACTAAAGAATTATGTAGATGAAGTTTGCAGGAAAAAGACCGCAAGGAAGAGCAAGTGATGGGAAAAGAGGATAACCTAAAGTGTGCAAGTGTCAGGAAAATAAAAGAAGCGATTAAAGGAGGAAGCATGATGGAAGGAGAGAGGAAGATGGAGGCATTTTACTAAACTGACCCGGCCACAAGCTGGAAACAGTTGTTGATGATGATAGAGTGCCTGTATTCAATTCAGATTCTCCTCATATTGAAAAAATGGATGTGTGCATAACCCTAATGTATACAATATAAATTACTCCCTCACCTTCTTGGCCTGAGTCACCATGTCAGGGCGAATGTTCACTGGAGTCTCGCGGTAGTGGAACGTTAAAGCGCACCCTTGTTCTCGACCCACGCTCCTTGCTTGCACACCTGTCACAAACATAACAAATACATGGCACACTGTCAGTTATGAGTCGCCGTGTACAGCGATTGTGTCTAGCTCTCAAAGGCCGATACTTTCATCATTTACCACTGTCAACATTATGTTACTATTTATATTATTTTCTATTTTCTCTTATATTAATAATTTTTTTCCCAAGATTCGGGATTTATAAATAAAATTAAAAGGATTATATTAAAATAGTAGAAGTGACCTAACTCTAGATATAATAACATTCTTAATGCATTTTATTGCATACATTTTTCTTGTAAAAAAACAATTTAATCATTTTATGAAGAGTTAGGATTAAATAGCTAAGGTATTACGTCGGTTAATTACGGCTATAGCCACACATAAATATCATATCCATTACAGACTTTGCCTCTAAATAGAATGACACTGGGCACAGGACGACTCCTGGATAGCTCAGTGGTTAAAGCATTGATGTACTAAGCCAAAGGTCCCAGGTTTAAGTGCCGTGTCCAAGTGTAATTTTTCAATTTAAAAAAATGTTATATAAAGTTAAAAAAAAAAATAATTACAAATCACCTTATCTTGTAGATCTTTTAGCAATGTTTTCACATTATTCTCGTACTCCACAGGCATAGGATGGACAAATTTACTGCCATCTGGATGCAGAATTTCAAGACCATGGTTTCCAGCGTATGTAATACCCTCAATACCAACCTAAAAAACATATTTAGTCAAGATAAAATAAAACTCATCAAATACTACATAAAGGTATCAAAACATTAATATAATAACCATACACCCCCAAATATAAGATAGTCCCTAAAATCAGAACAATTAACTTTAAATCCTAAATTTACTTCAAAATAAAATTTTACAATTCTAATCCCTACCCACACAAAATCGATCACAACTTTATAACTCAAATTTAAACTACCAAATTAAGTACATGTAAAGGATTTTATGTCTTTAACAGTTAATAGAAAGCGAGTCAAAATCAAATGTTTGCTTGTTTTATTATTCGTTATGTGGCTAGAAAAGTTAAAATTGTCAAGGTCACATTGAAACATTAATAATCTTTGTCATTGTTATCCATTCCTAATATTTACAATTCCATTAGTCTATTTACCATGCACTTTCTGAACTGACTGATTATTTAAGCACTCAACCAACTTAAAATCTAGAACAGACACAAAACTCAATAATCTGGCTGTTAATCCATTACCGTGAAAGCTGAAGCCCCAATTTCACTAATGATAAGTGTTTCAGCCATGCCGAGAATCAAACCCAGCACCTTTTGGCTCAGTAAGCAGATATCCTACTGACTTAAGCTAAGGTGTTACTAATTGAAAAATAAAGTTATGATTTAAAAATAAAGGTTGATGTTTGAGCATTTCCTCTCACCATTTCCTTGACATTGTTAACGTTGCGGCCAGAAATAATGGCAATGTAAACATCCGGGAAGTTGGCGAGTCGCTCGAGTATGTTCTTAGTCTCTGGTGGGATGACAGCCAAGTCTGGGTGGTGCGCTAAAGGTGCCAAGGTACCGTCATAGTCCAGCAGTAGGGCCAACTTGTGCTTATTACCAACATACCTGGTAAACAAGATATACATATTGTTTTAAATAGAGATACTTGTAAATGGTAAATAAATAATAGAGATAAGACAGTAAAAAAAGTTTGTAAAAAATATACAATGAGTGAGGGTGTCCGAAGTAGAGTCAAATTGAATAATATGAAATACCCTATTGGCCCAAAGAGAGTGACATTTTTTTCTCTCCTAAAAATGTCCGTCTGAAAACTGTACTTGTAAGTAGACTAACATTTTTCACTGAAACACCTCCTCCTCCCCCATCAGATGTAGAGAGAGTTATATTTTGTATCATACTGTATGTAGCTGTATCAGTGTGTACACACACATCTAATAAATAATAAGCTCATGGTTAAAACAGAGAAAGCAAGAGGGAGGATTTCCATTATTTAGTGTCACTGTAATGGTGAGTAGGTCAGTGTTAATTGGTGGAAGAATCTGTGCTTTGTTTCCGATATTAAAAAAAAACCACACAATGGCAGATCCGCAAGTGTGTGGTCATGTTGAAAAGAAGGTTTCTATGGCGTTTCAAGTAAACAAGGACTTGAGAAGGAGCTAGGATATGAATTTTAAATTAATGATTAATGGCAATATGTGAGGTGCAACAAACCAATATAGTGCAAGCAAGCTAACAAGTAAAATATCCCCTGGTTGCTTCTATATGGGATAGTTGATGGGAGTATGGGAACACATGAGATTGTAGAGGAAGCAAGCCTGAAATGGTATGGCCATGTAATGAGATGGAAAATGAAAGGCTCCGAGGAAAATAATGAAGTTGAATTATTATTATCATCACCACATCTTACTACCCGTTCGGGTTATACGCACTTACGCTAATGGTAATGGTAGGGTGTTGAGATGAAATGAGGGAACCTACAGTTTAACGTGGAATCCGAAACCACGGGGGGACCTGGCATTCCCACATTCACAAGATGTCTTGTCAGAGGTGAAGGAAGGGTTTGGTAATCAGATAAATCTGTGCCAGGACCGAGGATTGAGCCCCGGACTCCCAGCACAGAAGTCCGACACCTTACCCCTAGACCACCAGGTCACCCATGGAGTTGAAGTTGGGAGGAAAACGACAGCAAGGGAGAGCAAGGAAAAGATGGCAGGAACGGATAACAGCAAGTTTGTGAGTGAGATGGAGGCATTTTAATAAAGTGACTCGGCCTCAAGCTGGAAACAATTCACAATGATGATGAAACTAGCTCACTTTTCCAAATAATCGTTAAAGTCGTCCAGGGTAACAGGTTGCATGACAGTCGGCATGGTATCCTCCAATCCTTCCACAGTGGAGCCCATTGCCTTGAGGAAGCGACGTAGCCACTGATCCACATCGTTTTGTTTCTCACGTCGCCTCAAGTAGTTCATACGCAAGGTACGCTCATCTTCTGGCATTTTCAGAGCCCTACAAACACGCAGAGCTTATAGTTGATTATAATTAGGCGTGGGACTCTCTAATCTTTTAGGATATTTGAGATTAGAGAAATTATCAAATTGAGATTTTTTTTTATTTCTTTTAAACCGTGAATTGGAATTTGGTTTACAGCTCTAATACTGCATGTTATTGGTTAATAACTAACATAATAATAGGGTAAAACTTGACAACCAGACCCCACACAATTAAATTAACACTTAAACTAATGTATTAACACCATAATGAATGCATTCTAACATAAATGTTTAAATCAAATTAGACAAATATTTTTATTCTTTATATAAATAAAACATCACTTTATGGGGTAATTTTGTTATATTTGGAAGACTGTACCGTAGAGGTAAAGTTGGAGGAAACATTTAAAAGGGAAAAAGACAATATGACATTTACAATGAAAAGGAGAACACAGTTCACACTTTACACTGCTGCCATTGGAAAAGAGGTAATGGCTGTCTCTCTAGAAAATTGATTGTTACCAGTCAATCCCCCGACCTAGGTTTCATTCTATCGGAACTCATCAAGAGTGAGTGTGAAATCAGCAATACAACTTCCTAAAAGAGATTTCTTGTAGGAAGTTGCATTGCAGACTTCTCATTACCTCCCGATGAGTTTCAATAAAATTAAACTTAAGGTCAGGGGATTGGACGATGACAATAGATTTTATTCAAGAGGCAGGCATTACCTCCTTGTTCAGTGTGAACTGTGTTCTTTTTTATTTATTTTAAAGACCATATTATGCTAGTATTGATCTCTCTCATATAATCTTATCCACCTTTCCTGTAGCTTCTTATAAATATAACACACTTTTAATCACGAAATTCGATTTCATATTTAACAAAATTTAATCATTTTAGCAACCACAAATTTGGGTATCTACTTAGAACATTTTAAAAACCAAATCTACACAGGTGGAGTCTTTAATCTTCAAATATTCTTAATGATTTTAAGATCCAATCATTAATTAATTATTCTAAAACGTCACAAAGTAAACCCACCTGTGAATAACCTCCGAAGCCTCCTCGGTCTCATACGGGTTGCAGAGGAGAGCCTCGTGCATCATCTCCCCAGCACCCGCAAAAGGCGAGACTATAAGAACACCAGGTGGTTGGTTGATCTGGCAGGCCACAAACTCTTTAGCCACCAGATTCATGCCTGTAGGCAAAGAATATTTGTTTAGCAAGACAAATATCAAGATGGCTACAGAAACTAGGTGTGTGAAACTTCAACTTGAATTTAAAAAAAAGTTATGAATATGCTTCAGGGGAAAAAAATCTGGCTTCGAACAATTACAAGGCTTTGCCAAGAAAAATACTAAATTATATTTAATTATTGCCATTCGAAACTGTTATATACATTTGGCTAGGGGTGCGCAAGGTTTGAAACTTCGACTTGGCTTGGGAACAAACATCAGCTTCGACTTCGATTCAAAACAAATTCCGGCTTAGAAGCTTTGCCAATAAAAATATTGACAGCTAGAATACTCCATTTATTTTCAATTATAGCCATTCTGAGCCATTTAATACATTACAAATTAATATTCATATGGAAAAAACTGTAGTATGTAATTGAATTTTTAAGTTGTGATAAAAGCTTAATTTGTAAGATAAACATAAAATATTACAAACAATGGTGCAATAGAACATTTTCCAATAATTTTAGTGCATTAAGTTATATAAATAACTAAATCATAATATTTTTATAGCATAAAAACTAAAAGAAAATTTTTGAACTTCAATTGGTTTCAAGAATAGTTCATAAATTCAATTAGAGTTTGCTTTGGATTGAAAAATTGGACTTTCGCACACACCTACACTTGTCCTTCCTTACCCACCTTGATCAACTACCTATGATAATAAATTATAAGCTTCACTATAATGTGATTCATTATGCTGATTACTACCTTTCAGGATAAACGAAGTGTACATTACAGATTAATACTAATATGAAAAAATCTTAAAATAAGAGCTTGTTGTGACAATATCTTGATTTTTCACCTACGAATACCAGGCTGGTACTATGGGTAGTTATCTCAAAGGCCACCAGAGTTTGGTAAGAATGTTTACTGGTTGACACCCTCTTATTCACTCACACAATCAACACATCTCATCGGGACATCGAAAGAGCTTCCACAGAAAGAATGTGTAATTAGTTCATTCAGCCGTCCCCTGGGCAATGATACGTAAGTGCCGAGGCTAATCTTCCCAGACAGGGCTACCACATTGATGTAACCCAGACACGCATATATACATACATACATACATACATACACAAGCTAAGAATGTAGTATTACAAACAATTCTGTAATAAAGCATTTTATAAATTATTATATTTGATTCGGCTTTGAATTGAAAAAGTAGAATTTGCAAACCCTTACATGCCAGTAAAAACAACTCCAGTATCCTGGAATTGGAGAATTTGAAGAAGGTATATCTAAATGTAATTTGTGCCCTTATAAACTGAAATAACAGTTTGACAGTATTACCCACCTCGGTGGCATAGTTGGATAACACGCTGGTTTCATGTTAAGCTAGACTGCCTAGGACGGGGAGATCGAGGTTCAAATCTCTGTCGGGCGAAATTTTTCTTCTTTCCTAAATGGTTTTCAAATCTCCCTCCACACAAATGCGGGTTCACTTCTTCTAAATTCAACCTTCCCATGAAGGGTTTGGTAATCAGATAAATCTGTGCCGGGACCGAGGGTTGAACCCCGACCCATGAGTATAGAAGTCTGACACCTTACCCCTACACCGCCAGGTCACCAACTACTGAAGTAAGAGTCCAGTGTTTGATTCCTTGCATTGGCGAAAAATTTATCTTGATGAAAACATAAGTTTACCAGTTCACATTGAAAAATTAACGGCCAGGGACTGGATGTTGTGACTGTCCTAGTCCTAGCATAGATTATAAGGTATTGAAGCTATGACAGGCCTAGCTAGCCGGGAGTGTAAAATATATGGCTTGAATAAAAAAACTGACCCAGACCATAGTTGGATAAAGTAATGAATGTAAATTAGAATAAAACAAAATTTCACAAACAATTGGTCAATAAAACATTTTACAGGTAATTTTAGTGCATTAAGTTATATAAATAACTACAATATATTATTCAATAATAAAACTAACAGAAAATATTCAAACTTTGATATGGCTTTTAGAATATTTCAAATTTTCGATCAGACTTTGATTCAAATTGAAAAAAATTGACTTTGTATACCCCTAAAAGTACTACATTGAAAGCCATACCATAGAACGACAACTGTATGAGCTATATTGTCTACTTAAGTATTAACCGTCGAACGAGACAGGTTTTTACTTAAACATGTTATGTAAATCCATGGGTTAAAGATTTAAGTTTATTTGTCTTTGCTCTAGTTTATATCTAAAGTCCAATTTAAAACTGATTATGAGTCACCAAAAAAAAAGGTCAGGTCAGAAAAATAAGTTACAAACAACACGCTTAATGCCACATCAAGACATAATTCAACTAGATGAACCAACAATATCTTTAAGAGGTCATCTTCTATTGAACTTTGACATATCACCCCACATGAACCAAGCTGTATCATTTATTAAGGAGCAATATGGTGCTTTGTAATTTGGTGGGTATTTGAAATACTGGGCTATAAACAAGTCATTCATTGAAAAACTTTGTTGGTTCACTCACTTGCTTGTGTTTTATGCCTGTGCTGTATTATCATGTTTTAATTCACGTTTGTTTATTCATAGACACACAAAAGATTTGGTAAAATCCATTATTTGCCAATAATTTGTTTTATCTTGCACCACATCACACTTAGTTATTTCCCAGTTCAAATACTGGTCAAGTGGAAGGAGAAGAAGTTAAATTTTTCCACTATTATGTTAAAGATATGGAAATAGAGGTAACACCTAATTTAGAAACATAGCTAGCTAAGTTTTGTTTAACAAACTAATCTACACTCAATCCGACACCTTAATTCAGCCATTAGCATATCTCTCTACTGAGCCAAGGGTTCTCGGTTTGATTCTCAACATGGCTGAAAAATTTATCATTGGTGAAATGTGGGTTTACCCTTCAACAGTAATGAATTAATGGCAGGGGACTGGATGTCGTGCCTATCCTAGTCATAAGTTCGATAAGGCATTTAAAGCTATGATAGGCCTAGCAAGCCAGTAGTGGAAAAATATGTCTTGAATAAAAAACTGACCCTATAGGCTAGAAACAATAATGGATATAAAGTAAATCTACACTCCCTTCTAAAGGTATTTTTAAGAATCTCATTGTCATTCCAAACTGGAATAGCTGTGATACATTGTTCATTCGCCTCTTTGTGTGCATATTTTGAAATCTGAATCAAAAGGCCAGCTAAGGACACACACAAAATCAAGTCGGCTAATAAAAATCCCGAGTTTAAAATATTTTATTTTTTATCTTTTCAAAGTATTTAACGTGCACTTTCTGATCAGAGTGATAATATCAGCATACAATTTTCTACGAGCAAGAGAGAAAGGTTTAACCAATTTTTCCATGAAAAATATTTTCTATAGTTGTTACGATACCTGTTTTTTCTCAATTCTGATTCTTAAATTCAGCCTCGATTTTTTTATTTCGATTCTTGTACATTTCTTATTTCATTATTTTTCCAACCTCACACATAAACATATGTATTCAACTTCAAAGAACAGAAAAAAACTAAAAACACAAGTCTTTTCACCTTATTGGGTCGTTAATTGGACCAAAATATAAAGCAACTAACAGCAAATAATCTAGTATAGAAATAATTGATTACTACTCTTTCTGGATGTTTCCATTCTGTTTAATTGTCACGTGTCCAAATGACGGCTCGTGTGTTATTCAAATAGGGGCTCACAATACAAAATTTGTGAAAATAAAATTTACAGGTATGACGCAACGTATATAATATTTTTTTTCAATTGTGATCATGGCTAGAGAGTCAGTTTGTCTTCACTCATGGTGCTCTTTAGATATATCTTAATTCGTTTTCCCTTTTGAAATCTCTAGTTTTAGTTTTTGTGACCTGGATAAGGTTAAACCTAGGTGTTGGCCTGAGCAATTTAATTTCAATTTTTTCTTTCCAGAAACACCATCGAAAAATGTAATTGCTTTAGGTCTGAAACACTAATTTTACTAAGTGCCATAAATGTTTACACCATTTCTTACGCACAATCATAAAACTAACTATTAAAACTAATAAAAGGAATAATAACTAAGAAAAGATTAAATTAACCATGTGTAACAAAAACAAGAGAGAATCCGGACAAAAAAAAGACACTGCCGACTTGTTAGCTACCGCACAGTGAATGTTGTGCGAGTAGAAAGCTATGAGTGGCGCTTACCCCTCACTACCCTCCCAACTATTCCACCTACACCAGCTGTTTTCAAGGTCAGTTTCTTTGCTTGCATGTGTGATCGAGTCAAGACTGGCTGTTCTGTGCTTATAACTTTTGAATTTTATACTACAGTCGCGTTTTGCAAGGGGTGTATTTAAAAGGGAAGATTTGTCCCAAAATTGGCAAAATCTAGAAATATGTTTAATATTTTACTTTATATAACGTGTTATATTTTAATTTCTCTTCAATTTCTTTTTGAAGGTTCAAGTGCTCATGTGCACCAAGAGACAACCTACCACTGTACGTGTCAGTACTGTCATTGAGAGATAGGAGTCGGAAGTATCGAGAATCGTAATATTAAGATCGATTATCGATTCTTTCGCTACCAGTAAGAATCGAAGGTATAGAGGAATTGAGTTTGGCATCCATAGTATTCTCATCTCTCTTAAAAACACTTCTTTTACAAGCCAAAATTGACATGGAATTGACGGCTTTACTTCCCTTCCAAAATAAGTTGTGCTGTGGATTTTTATCGCTAAATAAAAATCTGTCGACCCCGGGTTTGATTCCACGAACATTGAATCTTGAGCCAAGCACTTTACCTCAAGACCACTGAGGTTGATAAGTTTAAAAGAGCTAAAAGAAAAATCATTTATTTTTATTAGCAAGAAATACATGCGATGGTGGGAACATGGGCTAGTCCCGCAATCTTGTATGTTTTGTCAGTGATGAGGTTGGGGTTCGAATTACGGGTGGGTGTATTGATGTGTGTATTTCCTTAAATGATTTTAGACTATTCCTCTACACAAATTTGGGTAAATTTTATCTAAATTATACTTTTCCCATTACTATACCATCAATGTATTAGCTTGGATAGGGCACAAAAACAATAAGGAACTAAACTGATTCTCGGTCTTAGATGTCACTCTTGCAATAGACTAGACTGTCAATGACAGGGAGATCAAGATTCGAATTCTGCCAGGTCTACCAAGCGTAGTATTTTTCTAAATGGTTTTCCACTCTCCCTCCACACAAATATGAGTACACTTCCACTAAATCCCTAGCTTACAACGTAATTAGTACATCAATAGGCGTATAAACTGAACAGGTAGTAAGATGCAGTGCTAAGAATAAAACAAAAGAATAAATTGATGTAATCCCCTCGCTAACGCACCATCCCTGAGTGGTGTGACAAGACAGACAGCAGCATCTCTGTAGAACGCCGCCAGCTGGTCCTGCCCTACACAGCCGTAGATGTAGCGTATGGGTGACCAGTTGGGGGTGGTGAAGCGGCCATTGATCTTGCCCACCATCTGATCCAGCTCCTCTTTAAGGTCCTGGTACTCCTTCACGTCAGTCCTAGAAGGCACGGCTATTTGAAGAAGCGTCACCTGCCAGCATGGACCAACAGGAGCGTAATAGTTGAATATGAGCTTCAACAGTTCTTTAGAATACCTTTTTTTTTTATCTGTCTACGAGCAAGGTGACCAGATGCCTTTGGAGCAAAGGAGGACACAGATTCCCAAAATATATGATGTCACAGAATCAAAGTTCAAAATGTGCCTGTACAAATTTATTATGTGTGTTAACTGTAATACATATTTCACTGTTTGCTCAGGCATATTTTTTCGATGAACTTGTGAATTGGGACAATCATAAGATTTTGGGTTAGCCATAAGTCACTCAGATTTAAGGACATGCGATCTAGGAATGAGATTTTATTTATCTCCCCCCCCCCCCCTTACCCTCTCTTTTATATGTGATTATTTTTTTTTTTAATCTTTACTTTACACCCACTACTGTTTCCAGCCTATGGTTTGAATCAGTTTTTTATTCAAGCATTATATTTTCCACTACCGGCTTGTTAGGCCTGTTGTAGCTTCATGTGCCTTATAATCTAACTTAAGACTTGGACAGGCAAAACATCCAGTCCCCAGATGTTAATTTATCACTGTGAAAGGATAAACCCACATTTCACCAATGATACATTTTATGTCCATGCCAGGAATTGAACCCGGATACCTTAGCTTAGTAGATATATATGCTATCAACAGAGCTAGGGTGTCAGATTTGTTTTTTATTATCTAAAACTTATTACTCAATACATAATGTTGGATGTTATTTATTTTAGATATATAACTTCCATTATGCAACAACAGATTTGGGGGTATAAAGTTGAAGATATATTATGTCTGGGGTAGGCGTACCAGTGATCTACAACATCAAACGATGTCTGGGGGTAGGCGTACCAGTGATCTACAACATCAAACGATGTCCAGATTGTAATAGCATAGATTTCTCACCTTTTCGAGATGTTCAGGATATCTCTCCAACAACAGCTCAAAGGCTTTGAGCCTGTGAACAAGACCCTTGGTGTAGTCGAGTCGATCCACACCTAGGATTATCTTCTGATTGGTTGTGACCACCTAGGACAAAGCCATAAATACTCATTAAGAAAACATGTTTCGTTATGTACGTAAGAAAGTAAAGAAATAGAGATGAATAGGGATGTGCAAAGCTTCAATTTTGATTTTTTTAAAATTATGTTGAGACTATGCTTTAAAAAAATGGTGTCAGCTGACACCAACAAAGTCTTGCCAATAAACACAATGACAGCTAAAACCATCAATTTACATTCAATTATTGCTATTTTGAGCTGTTGTATGTTATAAATTACCACAATTTCTTCGATCTAAATCATCATCGATTGTAAGACACACCTTAATTTTTCAGCACCCTTAAAAGAAAAAAAGTTTTTAATTCTAAGGAAATAAATAAATACAAAATATTAAGATACCTTATATACAAGAAACATTTTTATTACAGAATTCAATTTACTAACACTTCTGAATCAATATTTATCTTTATCATCCCATAATATTGGAGACATTTGAATGGGATTAAAATGTGTCTTATAATCAAATAAATACAGTAATATTCAGTAATAGAATTGAATGTTGTGATAGTAGCTTAATTTTATCAGATTAGAATTAAATATTTCAAACAAATCTGCAATCAAATTTTTTTCTAAGTGATGTTAATGAATAATATGAGAGGGACGCCTTAGTCCATGTGGCCACAGAAGCAGGTTGGTGGGATATTCATCCAACTAAGGTGTTACTTTGGTGGCCCCATGGTCTAGAGCACTATTCCCCTCGCAATAGACTAGACTGCCAGTGATGGGGAGTTTGAGGTTCAAATCTCGGTCGAGTGAACTGATTGTATCAAATAGCCAAAGCTATTACTTATGCATTTTAGTGAGGATTACACCATCTAGATATCATATTCTGAAAATAATAATAATAAATTAACTAATTTAATAATTGTACAAATGGCTGCAATAAGCCAATTACCGAGTCGAAGGTGGCTGCGTTATCTGATAGCTCGTGATCTTAATAAAATCACATATTTGTAGCGACGATTTCCGCACGTCCATCATAGACTCTGCCTTAAAATATGAGTGAAGAGTGAGGAATGACCATGGGCACGGGGGACGAATCATGGATAACTCAGTGGTAAGAGTATTGGCGTACTAAGACAAAGGTCCTGGGTTCGATTCCAGTGTCCAGGTGTCAATTTTCAATTTTCAAAATATGATATGTACAGAGTGTGTTTTTTCCAAAATGGTTTTATCCCCAAAGAAATGCAGGTACAATTCCTATAAATGTAACCTTCCACATCCTTAAAATCATTAGAGTAATTAGTAAAAGTGTATAATTCGAACGGGTAGTAATATGCAGTGCAAAAAAAACTAAGCTGTGACATTATGATGAAAAGTTTTGGGGATGGAGGATCACAAAATGGAAGCTATTTGCACTTGGGGAGAACTGGGGAAAGGGGGGGGGGCATCGGGGCCCCGAGAAGAAGGGGTGGAAGGTGTGGAGGTTGAAAATTATGCATGAAAAACATTTATAGGCAATAATAATATTATTAACAATGAATTAGCAAATAATTAGGTTTTTTGATTATTTTTAACATTATAAATAATTGTTTGGGTTTGTTAACCAAGGTTGGTATAAACTTTTATTTCTAATTTACTTGTATCTACCGAGGAAATCATTAAAGCATAATGATTTTCATTTTTAATGTTTTGTATTTCAATTTTCTTTTTTTTTAAATTATTTATGATAGCCTCGTTTTTATTTCTAAGCTTTCTGAGATCCTGCAGACCATTTTAGAGACACGCCAGTGGTTCATAGACCACACTTTGATAAACAACACTTATGGTAAATAAACATGTCTGACTAGACAAATTGATAGCAGTAAATACTAGGTATTGTCTCTCACATAAAAGATAATAATGGCAGTTCAAATACTATATTAGTGTGTACTGATAACAGAAACCTATTCAACAGTGTTATCAATCAGCCCAGAGGTGTTTAAATATTTACACATACGGAATGAGATAAGTAATTCATAAGTGACTGTTTTAGACACGATACCCAACTTTAACCACTCGCACAGATAGTGGTGTGGAATTCGACCTGACCTATTGGACTAGAGATTGTTTTATGAAAAATTCTACTTTAGAATAGGAAATGGTTAAAAAAAATTGTAATCAAATTAAACTTAGTATAAATGAGGGCCCCTAAACCGCTCTATTTAAGTTTATATTTTCTTTTGAGTATTGTTTTGGTATTATTAATTTGTGCTATAGCTCTCTACCACAACACAAATAAATCTAAAATGTAGAGTAAATTTGATAAAAACAATAATTTTAACATTTTTCATATAAGATTGAAGCATCATTTTTTTATATATATATCTCTTTGAGAAAAATAACCTCACCTTTTGCATGTCTCTAGCTATAACACAATAGATTGGCTGTGCTAAGGTTGTTTTCCATTATTTATCCAGGCGAATGCCAGTCTAGTTTTTAGATATTACTTCCATCCAACAGTGAATGCATCGATGGAAGAAACACATCTTAAGCAATGAGATTCCAATTTTAGTTAAAAAAACAACAACTAAAGCCTACCCAAATGAGCACATTTAATATGATGCGAGCCTTGGTTAATAAGTGGTACAGTTCAATTTTCATAGAAATGACCTTTTAAAAAATATAAACTTTTTTTTTTGCAGTCAACATTTTATTACCTGCTTCAGTGGCTGTATGATCTAAGGAGCTACTCTCACAAAAGACTAGAATGCTGAAGAAGGGGATATTGGGGTTCAATATATGTCAGGAGTAGAGTCTGTTCATCATTGCTTTTTACCCGAATTACAATTGAAAAGTCATATTTTTAGGGTTTGGGTTACCAACACTTGTATAAGATCACTTTTTTGTTTTAAATGATAAGATTTTTTATTTGTATTTTATATTTAAAATAACATAAACTTAAATTTTCGCATACTATTTCATTACTTTTAATAATTCCTTTATATCCCATCTGAAATAATATTTTAAATGCAATTAAAAGTACTTATTCTTCATTTTGGAATGTTATCGATAACTTGTAATGTAGTGCATACATTTATAAGTTTTAATAAAGGCATTGTATTATTTGGAAAAGGGAAAATATTTGTCATCTTTTTATAAATAATAAATTAGTTTATGATTATTTTATTGGCTTTCAAGATATTTAACCGAATAAAATATTTTTATCAATTGTTTTGGTGCATCATTGTAAAGAACTTGTTTGCAATATTAGTTAGACCTTTTGAGAAAGTGCTATGAATAAAAAAAATTTTAAAGTGGAATAAAACATTAAATAAGCTTTGTGCCTGACCTCAAATAAATATAAATAAAATTGGAATAAATTAATGTGGTTAGCTATCACATTAATACATTATATGTTTTAATTACAGATTTCCAAAATGAATTATGTCAGCTGATGCCGCAGGGACATATTAGGACTATTTCTATTAATTTTTGAGCTGTCATCGAAGTAAATTTGAGCCTTGAATGTACTTACTTTATTGAGGGTGGATTTACCCTCAACCTCCGCAAAAATACGGATACACTTCCTCAAAATTAAACATTCCTCGTCCAAACACATTTGTGTAATTAGTACATAGGCATATAACAAGAACGGATTGTAAGATGCCGTGCTAAATAAATAAGAATAAAAATATACTATTTCACTATTGTTATTTAATAAGTATTAGTATTATCCAGGTTTGTGCGAAGATTCAAAACAAACATCAGCTTCGAAGCTTTGCCAATAAAAATAGTGACAGCTATAATACTCCATTTATTTTCAATTATTGCCATTCTGAGCTGTTTATACAATACAGATTAATATTCATATGAAAAAAACAAACAAAAAAAACGACGTAAATGAATTGTAAATTGCAATAGTACCTTGATTTGTCAGATTAACACAAAATATTACTAACAATGGTGTAATAGAACATTTTCTAAGTAATTTTAGTGCATTAAGTTATATAAATAACCATAATATAATATTTTTTCAAGCATAAAACATTTAAAAGAAAATATTCAAACTTCGATTGGTTTCAAGAATATTTCCATGAAATTTCCGCTTCAAATTGAAAAAAGTGAACTTCACACACCCCTTCTATTATCTATCAAAAGAGACAGACATTGCATTGATGTATGGATATGTGAAAGTATATGTAGCAACTTTTATAGCTGTCAGATAAGGGTCCTTCCTATGAAAATTGAACTGTACACCCAATTCAAGATAAAATCGGAATAGGAGAAATGTATAATTTTAAGATGAATTAGAGTAGAAGAATTGTATAATTTAAAATTAACTCACTTTAGGAGCATTCTCCGCCAGAGTCACAAAGCGTTTGAACGGTATCCCGATAGGTAACGCTCGAACCCTGACTGTTCGACCCCCGTGCTCTACCAAGAGGTTCTTGCGGTCGACACGGCAACCCAGACGCCTTTGGCAGCAGTCAACAAAATTTACACAATAGTCATCAATGTGGAATCCCACCACATCGCAACCTAGGGGATCAACAAGGGAACTGAGTTTACTGAAGGAGAACATGATCTACCACTAATTTAGAGAAAACATTATCCAGGGTTCAAACAAGATTAGTATCGGCAGGCCACGATTCAATTCCTGAAATTACACAGAGCTCTGTTTAATGCTCATTTCAAATTATAGGTGGGTTAAATCCACTATTTTACAAATCTAAATCTTTATTTTATGTTCTAATCTCGAATCTTGTAAAATGTTATGAACATAAGAGGAAATAAGAATATAGCAAAATAAATAAAATAGTATCTTTAATGTTAACAATTTTTTGCTAAGATGCATTCATTATAACATTCATATATTCAATTAGTAGTTAGATTAATGATCTGGGGTCTGAGACTTACGTTTTCCCTATAATTATGTTGTAGCTAAACCACAAATACGCAGCATTAGAGCTTTAAACAAATTCCAATCAAGAATTAAATTCCATCCCAACTTAAAACCAATACAAGAACATTTATAACCTCATCTACTCAAGACTTAGTTGTTAAAAAAAGCCCAATGTTGAAAACGTTTAAAAAAAACCAAGTCTCAATGTGTAGTGCTCATAATTTAAAGTGAAGTTAGATTTTAAATTTAGAAACTAATGTAAATATTAAAGTAGAGCCATTGGTTAGTATCATTATTTTAATAATAGTGATATTAGATGCAAACACTATTAAAGAAGATATACGAAACCAATGCTATACAATTAAGTATCGTTTTATTTTTAAATCCATTAAGTTTTCCAGCCTGCCGCCTGGGTCAGTTTTTATAGTGAAGCCATCTATTTTCCTCTACTGACTTGCTAGACCTATCATAGCTTCATATGACTTATAAGCTAACTTAAGACTAGGACATACACAACGTCCAGCCCCCAGCCGTTAACTCATCACTGTGAAAGGGTAAACTCACATTTCACCAACGATAAATATTTCGGCCATGACGGGGATTGAACCCGGGACTATTAGCTCAGTGGAGACACACGCTACCGACTGAGCTAAGCTGTCAGATTCAATTAAGTATCTAAGAAAGGCTAAGCTTGGGGGATGAGAGATTATAAACACGGAAATCAGCCTAACTGAATCATATTAGAATAAATTTGAAAATGATAACTACGTAAGAAAATTGAACCCGGGGCCTTTGGCTGTTGGGACAATCCATGGATAGCTCAATGGTAAAGCATTGGCGCAAAGTCAAAGGTCCTGGATTTGATTACCATTTACAAATGTCATTTTTCAATTTATTTAAATAATAAAAAAAAAGAGAGATAATATATTTGCGGTCATTTAGCACTTACCCAACATCCCTTGCAGGATGTCATCGGACCAAGGGATGAGTCTGAAAATGTCCCAGGGAGGGAACGGGATGTGGAGAAAGAAGCCAAGCTTATACTTGATGTTTGCATCCTCCGCGGACTACACAAACAAGAGCACAAGTCATGTTTAGATATACACACATAAAAAAATGTCACAGGGAAAAAAAACATAATGTGAGATTTGTAAGTTAATGAAACCATCTTGAAGGGACTTATTTCTCTAGCGTAATAGTTCAGTATTGTAATGCATTACAAATTACCAAAGACTAATTACATTGCACACAACGTAGAGCACTTCACAAGTTGATTACTAAAGACATCATCCATGCTAGAGAGGTTTAAGGTGGGATGAAGTATAATTCAAGTCGATTTCTGTATTTTTGAATTTTGTGTAAAAAAAAAGGCTAAAAAAATAAAATATTGCTTCACTAGATTTGTTTAATATAATTCCCTACATGTGATAATAAAAACAACCCTTGAATATTTGTTATGAGCAGCAAAAAATTTGACGAGAAACTTCTTAAATTAAGAGAAAAATTCTTGGACAAATTATGTAATGCCCGTGGGAGGGATTAATTCAAAAACTGGTGATGTTCCTACTGTATATGTAAAAATTTAAACTGAATGTATCGATTGAAGCAATATATTATTTATGTTGTCCAACAATTTTTGTTGACATGAAAACTGCACTTAAGTCATTAATAATTGTAATTCCTAAATAAATAAGGTGTAATACATTAAAATAATTAATAATTTAAATATGGTTTTAATCTATAGTATTAAAAAAAATTGTACAAATGTAAATCCCTTACGTTCTTATTTAGGTAACATTGAACACAGAAGAAGACAACCTTGACCTTTGTCTCTCGTTACTTATCTGGATTTCACTGACAGCTGTTAAATGGAAAAAGTCTACACTCGTTCTTAACCAAGTCAATATATTAACATACGCAAAAAAGATTAAAGTGTTCTGAAAATAATTGGTTAACTTCATTTCAAAATAAAATGCTAAGAAGGGAATTTAACTTTGATTACCACCAAGAAATTAATAATAATAAATTGTGAAGACAATGGAAAGTAAATTATTATAGTCAGTTAATTAGTGAAAATAATTTTATAATTCTAAATTAAAAAATACCTGGCAAAGAACAAAAAAAAAAAAAAATCATGCTTGTGCCTTGGCATGATTATTGTCAGTACTTTAGGTTAAGATGCACCGAGGGGGTTTGATTAGGTTTAAAGTTTATGAATAGACAAAACCTTTCAAAATGGACTCAACTTTTTTTTTTTTGCATCGCTTCTTACTAACCGTTCAAGCTATACTCTTTTTAAGTAACTATGAAAATGTGCTAAGGAAAAGGAATATTGATTTTAAAGAAAGTGTACCTGCATTTACAGGAGGTAGAGTGGAAAACAATTTAGGAAAAACCGCCTCAATACAGATGACCAGGATTTGAACCCCAACCTTCCCATCATCGGCAGTCTATTCTATCAAAAGTGTGATGGCACGGACGAAAATAATAATTAAAATTAAAGTAGAGAAACAATGGGTGATCAAAGGACCTTTGATAGGTTCGTAAGTCGAACAGGGCTGGTTGTCAAAGCAGCTTTACTTTTTACTATAACAGTGTGTATACCCAGTGCCGAATTTAAGGAGGGGGGTGTGATTGCCCCAAGGCCCTCACAAGGAAAAAAACCAATAATTTAAATTTTATATTGAATATATTATCTAGCGCTACAAAACCAGTGGCGGTATGACCTAATTTGTGAAAGGAAGGCCTTCCACCCCCCCCCCCCCCAACCCCCTGATATAAAGGTTTAAAATTAGTTATCTCTAAAAGCTATTTGGAGTGGTCCTCCTTCAGCAAATTTTTGAAAGTTAGATTATTTTTAGGAACTATTTGGAGTAGTTTTCCTCAATTACATATTTGAAAATTTGATGCTTCTAGAAGCTATGATGAATAGTAATTGCATTGAATCTTTAAAAAAAATTAGACTCCTCTAGAAGCTATCATTTAAAGTGACCTTCCCCTAAAAAGTTTTGAAATGTGGCTGCCCCTCGAAGCTATTTAATGTGATAATCACCTTGATATTTTAAAAAATAGTGTGCTTTGAGAAGAGAATTGGAGATGTCACCTGGATTTTTTTAATAATAGGTATCTGGAATCTATTTGTAGTGGCTCTCACCCAGCAAATTTTTAAAATTGGATGCCTCTAGAAATTATCTAGAGTAGTCCCTCCCTATCTGGCACATTTTGAAAATTGATTGCCTTTAAAAGTTATTTGCAGCTTCATATTCAAGAATCCAAAAGGTGAGACATGTCTAGGGGGAGGGGAGGAGACTATTTTAAAAGATATTTGGAGTAAGCCTAGTCCTTCCTCTGAAATGTTTTGAAATTTTGATGCTACTAAAACCAATTTGGAGTAATCCTTGGGGAAATTTTGAAATTTAGATGCCTCTAGAAGCTATTTTAGATAGTCATCACCTAGATGTTTTTTAAAATTTAGATGTAGCTATTTGAATAGATCTTCCCCCAGTTTTTTTTTAATCTGGATGATTCTAGAAGATATTTAGATTATTCCTCGTCTGAATTTTTCTCAGAAATTAGACATCTCTAGAAATTATTTTAAGTGGTCTTAGCCTGACAATAATTTTAAAATGGGCTTTTCTTAGAAGTTTTTCATAAATGGTTTCCTAGTCATGCAAATTTGGCTAAATTTCAATTTAATTCTACAGTTATCATTTTTAGCCAATAGTGTGAATATGCAGATGAACCGAGCAAGAAGAAAGAAAAAAAAAGCCTAGATGATGCAGATATTTATTTTGCTTATTGAAGAATATTAATGTCTCCACCGTTTACACCGAACGATATCAATTTAATTTGACAGATTACACTAAGGTGCAACTTATAAAATTGGAAAATAGTGTAACTGGTAACAGTAACAGTAAATGGAGTGCACCTACCACTATATAGTTTGATCACCCACCTGCCGAACCCAGTTGGCAGCCAAGGTAAGGTGGTAATCATGGATCCAAACCAGAGGGCACTGGGTGGAGTTTGAAGTTTGACTAGAACTATCCTCTACTGCGGTGTCTTTGTTTAGCCTGATGAGGGCTTCCATGGTTTTTTCGGCAAAAGACTGGTTCACTTTCACGTATGCCTAAAAAAATAAACACATAAAGTTACACCTTTGCCCTCTTCACAGTAGCACAAACATTTAAAAAATAAATTTGAAACTAATAATTTTGTGATGGATTTCCTCCTCAATTATTATTATTATTGAGTCAGAAATAATAAAAACATGAAAACTATAAGAAATAGATTTTTAAATAGATGAGGTCTTTAATGTGTAGTTTTTGAAATGAATGATCTTATCAGCACACAAAAGGGCCTTTCAATTTTTCCAGGAAAGGTAGTTTCACATAAGTTCCAGGGTTCTTTTACACACCACAACCAACACGAGACCGACGGCTTTAATTCAACTCTGAAGGAAGTTGTACAACAAATTTTTAAAGCTCAAGGAAAATTTGTTAATCCAGGATGGGTATGAACCCACAAAAAAACAGCTCCTGATTAGAGCACTTTATCCAAAGACTACCGAAGTCGACAGGAATATAACAACTTTTGTAGACTAAACCTAATTAATTTAAAAATCAACAAAGAAAATTCGATTCACAACTAAAAACTAATGTCATTATAAAATTTTAATAATATAGGCCTAGTTGATGATTCAAGTTTTTTTAAAACTAAAGATTCATTAAATGTGAAACTAAAATCTAAAAGTCCTACTTACCCTCCATGTTTCAGATGAAAAGTTTGCTCGGTCTGGCATGGAGTGAAACAACGGCCAGAGCGTTCCATTGCAGCAGCCGTTATAATAAGAGTCAAACAGATCCGCATCCACAAGTACAGCAACCACCTGAAACAAAGGACAAGGCGCTTAAGTGCAACCAACACAACTCACTGCAACAACCCGATACTAAGAAACGTAACTCTGTAACTACTATTAGGAAACAGATGTGTCCAAACTTTAACAAATACATTTTTTTTAAAGACTACATTTTTCTACTATCCGCACTATCAAGCCAAAATTACAAGAACATTTTATTTATTTAGCACCGCGTCTTACTACCCATTCAAGTTATACGCTTAAGTACTAATAACACTAATGGGTTAGGAATTGGGAAGGTTTAATACAGTGGAAGTGAACTCACATTTGCGTGGAAGGAGAGTGGAAAAGAATTTAGGAAAAACCACTTATAGTTCAAATGACCGATATTCGAACCTCGATCTCCCCGTCATCGGCATTCTAGCTCAACACATGACTAATGTGTTAGCCAACTATGCCATCGAGATGGTGTGTAGTATGTAATTATATCGATTTCCCTGGCTTTATTAACATTTGAGATCATATTTCTTTTTTTATTTCATTTAGCTGCACGTGTCAAGGGCATGGTCTGAATTCCGGGTAATATTACGTAGTAAAAGAATAGCAGGTGCAGAGACACGCCAAGCCAGATTTAGTTTCGCGCTAAAAGATAATTTCCCTATTAGTCGATGAAAATAAATTTGAGATTATCTTTTTCTGCGGGGTTCACAATCAACAAGGCAGTAAGATGCTTGGCTTGCTGACGCCAGTTGAGACTCTCTACTCGTCTGAGTTAGTTGAGATAGAATCTTCGTCTTAGGTGGTTGAGACTGACTACTAGTCTTATGTAATTGATAAAATAATGTGCAAATAAAATTTAACATATAAAGTACGAGGAAGTCTTAATATTCAACAATATCACCCAATTATATAACCTCTGAAAAAATATATATAATACTTTACAAATGGCGCTCAACGTGGAGGTTTTATAAGAAATGGCACAACAAGAAGAAGATTTATTGTATATGTTACAATTGGCATTCAACGCGGGGCTCAACAATACAACGAGAAAATTATTGTATACTTTACAATCGGCAGCCAACGTGAGACTAGACTTTATTGTAAATTATTACAATTGACATACAACGTGGGGCAAGAAGACAGCTACATTTAATGAAATTTTTACAAGTATAAGAACAAAAATGACTAAAAGTTTATTCTTTAACCTCTATTAATGACACTGGACCAAGATATCAGTCTCTCATGCACTTGTTTTGGTAGTCGCAGGGTCTAAAGGAACCCTGTCCAAACCGCGCCACCCTGAGTTTGTTTTGTGTGGTCCACCAGCTCATATTGAAATACTTCAAATTTTGTATGTAAACAACAGAATAAAAGGTGACCTGTTGTTCTAGGGGTAAGGTGTTGGACATACGCAGAGTCTGTAGATGGGGTTTAGCTAGCACGCCTATTAATGTGTATTTATGCTTTACACACCGTATCTTAGATTTGAAATACCTAGCATGTTTCCTAATTAAAACAAATCTCACCTTTTCAGATTTGAGTCCAGCGGTAGGGGTGGTGTCGCTAGGGAGGGATTCCGGGATCGGCTCATTCTCGTCTTCCAGGTGGATCCCAGGCCAGCCAACCCATAGGCCATGGCTCTGGATGACAACTGGTGCAACAGCTGTGACCAACCCTCCAGCACTGGAAATATTTTATTGTTTCAAACCGGTTCAGATTCCAAAAGCTCAAACAACAATGACTGAAATTGTTTTATTTTGTGAATAAATTTGATTTGGTTACTTTCATTTAGGACTTCTTGACCTATCAAGGATGCAATGACATGACAAGCTTAAATACTTGAAATAAAAATCCCCACAAAGCCAAATTAGTCACATCAACAGATAATTCTAAACATAAGCTTCCGTGGTTTGTTAGTCAGGCTAAGCAAGCTGTTACAACAAATGACTGTCAAGTTTTACACTAAAATACAACAACTCCATGGCGTCATACCAATCGAGCAGCCACATCATCTATTGAGATAAATAGTACCAACTTCTGTGGGTAGAGGTGTAATATGGTCAGCTCAACAAACCCTCGCGCCATTAATCTTAGTTTTCTAGAGCAGAGCCGCTACGTTTTCATTCAATGGCTTCTCATTTGTCCTTACAAGCCTGAGTTTAGCCTGTTCTAGACCCACCCACCGCTTTACAAGAAAATCTGGAAGCTTCGGGATTGAACCAAGTCTTCGGGTCTATAGCCAGGAGCTCTGGGGATTGAACCCAAGATCTTCGGGTCTATAGCCAGGAGCTCTGACCACTAAGCCACAGAGGCGGATCTACACACAGCCATAAAATTGGCCTCAAACATTAAGTTGTGAGCAAATACTAATTGAAGGTTTAAGATTTGGCAAGCCAAGAAATACCTTGATAATCATAATAAAGGTTAATTTCATTCTAAAATACAATGATGGAATATGGTGCTTATGATGTGTTTGTAGGATTAAGAAATAGTGGTTTAATCCAGGATTTATTAGTTTAAAAAAAATTGTAAAAGGATTATCCAATTAGAATAAATAATAATTTAAATCAAAAGAATATGTTAAACAGTCACCTATAGGTTAGATCCTGATTGGTTACATTAGAAATGAAGCTGGTGTGGTGGATTATCGCACATTGTGCCTATCTATTCTACCTCACTAGGAAAATATCAGCGTAGTTTATTATATTATTATTATTATTATTATTAGCACCGCATCTTACTACCCGTTCGGGTTATACCCACTTACGCTAATATGTAATGGTAGAGTGATTGTGAGATGAAATGAAGGACCTACAGTTTAACGTGGGATCCGAACCACGGTGGAGGCCTGGCATTCCCCACATTCACAAGATGTCTTGTCAGAGGTGTAGGAAGGGTTTGGAAATCAGATAAATCTGTGCCGGGACCGAGGATTGAACCCCGGTCGCCAGCACAGAAGTCTGACACCTTACCCCTAGATAGTTTATTATAATCACCTTTTTTCATAGAGTAGTTTATTGCCGACAACACAGTTCGGGTAAGTGAAAAATCATGCCTAGAATGTTATAACTTACAAAACAGTATTTTCTAGTAAAGCAATGCTCTTATTCTATTTAACATCTAAGCACAAATATGTACTAAATAATACTGGTATTTACTTACACAGTGCTAGGCATTAAATCGATTAAATTAAGTGTAGTTAAGGTAGGATGGAAGGGAATATGATTTAAGGTCAATATTTTCGCAATTTAATAACACTTTTTTTTTAGGATAAAAAAAATAAAAAAAATTGTTCCAACAGATTTGTTTAATTTAATTTCTTATACATATTAAGTCAACACTCATGAATACTTGTCAAAGCTAGTGAAGGACTTTATAAAAACGTGTAAGCAGTTTTAGATTTGAAACTCTGACTGTACAACATTAGTTTGTACATGCGACCGAGGCACCACCAAACTGAAAGAAACGGTGGGTTCGTGATTAAACTAAAAAGAAAACTATTTTAAAAAGGACCAAATAGCAATTTTTATTTTTGTTTCATTGGATAGTACATCGGGAAGAGCAGTGTAAAATGTGGGAAGGAGAGCATTTTATTCAGAAACAGAGTTTAAAACAAAAGTCTTTGAAAATGTTCAGAAAAGTGTGGACATTTTTTAATTAATTCTTACAGAAATTAAAGGAATGAAATGAGCAAACTTGAGGAATATGATTGGGGAAAATATTTAGTATTCTTAGAACATAAAAACAAACATATCAATAATTTGAGCATAAAAGCTATATACATAGTGTCTACTCAACTTGACCGATGAAATTCCCGACTAAAAATTATGTCACATCCTTCTAACACCCACCCTCCCCTCCCTTTTCTACTAATCTTTTTTATTAATAATAAGTTTTAAAATTTAAATAAACACTTTTTTGAAATTGGTATTAACAATGTTTACTAGGAATTATAAAATATATTACACAGCTACAAAAAAAAAAACTACAGTTTGAATAACATTATTATTTACTGATTTAATGATTATTATATTTCATATTTTGAGTAAATAACATTTTTCCGGATTTTTGTTGTAATTTACCAAATTTTCGACTTATTCCCGTATTTTTCCGATCACTTCAAATTCCCGGCTAATTCCTGTTTTTCCCTGATTTCACCGAATGGTAGACACCCTGTATATAAGAAAGATAAAATTACTAAACTAGAGTAAGTAAAGGTATGACTTGAGTCATATTTACCATTATTTATATCTATCTATATATGGGCATATTTAAGTTGATGAGAAAATTTCAATTTTTTTTCCTTACTCAGATGGATCTTAAAACCCAAATTTAAAATCTTCTCTTTGTAGCTCCAGTTAAATAATAACCCTGAAAAGACTTATAACATTAAGACAAGCAGTGAAAGAAATTAGAGTTAAAGTGGCCGCCACAGTCAGAGTGAAAGTATGGTTTGTTGTGTGGCCACGCAGCTTAAAATACAATGGTCTGTGTCATTTTCTGGAACTACTTCTCTATTCTAAGTTTATACTCCTTTACCAAACAAACACCTTTGGTCATGTCAATAAGAAACAGAGGAAAGAAAAATATGAGACTTCTATTTCAAGGTGAAGAGGAAATCTCGCTGCTAGTTCCCAAATATCTTACGATTTTCTGTTGTGAGCCTTTAAAAACATTATTGTATTCGTTAGAGGAAATCTAATCTAGTGTCCTTTGTCATTCAGCAGCTAATTGAAAATTAGCTAATGTCACATTTTCACACATTTATTTCTAATAATAAAACTCAAATTATAGTGATGTTAAAGAAAAATAACCTGTTAAAATCTTTCTATTTTATTTTAGAGCTAACCATATTTTAAAATAAGGCAACATAGAATTGATTAAATATTGCATTAAGAGCTGAACATCTGCGCAAAAATGTATCCCTTAAGTTTATATCCCTAACTTGTATAACTTACTTACCAAGTCATTTAGATGAAATGCACAAGTTTGTCGACAAAATCTTGTTAATGTTTGGCAGCACATACCTTTGCAAGTGATCTTTCGCGCTCATGAAATCAAGCAAAACAGCTCCAAGGTCAAGTGACCACCATCTGTCATCAGCAATAAAAATTGCACCAGCTCAAAATCATAATGGAAACACTAGACAAGCTTGTTTCATGCAAACAAAGCCACATGCATGCAAAAATATAAGTAGATAATGAATGAAATACGTAAAATATCCAATTTTTATAGGAAGGGACTTTTTACAATTTTTTTTTCGTGGCCAACAATAATAACATTTCACTAAAATATTAGTGTATTTTTTTAGGTGTTGATAAAAGTGAAATCTGAAGATAAATTGACTTTATATTTTGAATATTTGAAAGAAGATTAAGTAACTTTTAAGGCTAGCAAAAATGCCCTTTCTATAAAAATTAGACTGTAATATAAGAGCTCATCTCACGACAAGGACAAACACATCGCTTAGGTACACCTTGATTTTCTTACAAACGGACATTAAGTGCAACTTTTAGGGAAAAAAAGACTTTTTTTTGGTGGTCAACAATGATAATATTTTATCATGTTATTAGTGTTATTTTATAAGCATAGATATTATTTATCAAAAGTGACTGCTGCATATCACATGACGTGACGTATGAGTAAGTGATGGTATATCTAGTTAATTTTCTAGCTATAAGATATGTCCTAGCCTAAGAAAATAGGGGTACAGCATAGTCATTCAACAATAATAATTTTATTGCACACTTTTAACAAATGTATAATTATAAGCTATAAACATGATTCAATGATTTTAAATCATTAAAATTCATGAGCTATAGGGGGTCAATCTTGTTAAATTATGCTTTTTGCATTGTTAAGGTGAAGTAATTAATGAACAGGTCTCAAGTTTGGTATAACTTAACCAGATTACGCATATGAGGTGTACACAATGAAATATTTATACTATACATACTTAGAATTATTCGTGAACTGTATTTGAAAATCATTGAATCATTATTTATAACTTAATACACTCGTTCAAATTGTCCAACACATTTTTTTATTGTCAGATGATCTTGATGTTGATCAAACCAAACGTGGCATCTAGGTGCAGTTTGCTGAAGTAGTAAAAAGAGTGGAATTGAGATCATTGAAGCCATTTAACCTTTTTTTTAAAATACAACAGAATTTAAAACATTAATGTGAAATAAAAAATCTATTGCAAAGATTCCAACTTGGCCATTGTTAAGTCAAGAAAACAGAAACTGCACTTAGATGCATTTCTAGTTCTAGACTAGTTAGGCCCTATAGAGGCCTAGTTAACATCTCGGTAAGTCAACCATGAGACCGGCTCAAGGTGGGATGTAGAATATCTGTCACGTGCTTAGCTGTATTAGATGAGAAACCTTTTAAACGAAGAGAAAAAAGTTGTAATTAAATTTTAGGACACCCTTGACAGATATTAAACAACTGTTGAGATCACAAAGTGAAGAAAATTAAACTTTATATTGGTATTGAAGCAATATTCGATTTATTTCGGCCAAAAAATGTTTTGTTATAAAACCAAAACAAACGCTGATCTGTTCTTGTGTTTCCTACATTCCCACCTTAACATAGTGTTAGGGTTAAGGAGAGAGTTTGGCTTTGAATCGGGTTACATAACATTCCTACTTATATTTGAGGATGTGCACAACTATATTTATGAGTTTTCTAAAGCAAGAATTAGCTTTTTTTTTAAATAACAAAAATATTATTTTAGTGTATTAAGTCATCCACTTACACCAGATAGTCTTACTTTAGTATATTCAGAATATGCTCAACTTTTTTTTAACAGATCTAAAAATAACACAATATTATCAAGCACTTAGTATTAGACGTATCCTTTGAAAATAAAAATTAGCAAAGCGATTATAAATATCTGTAATATTATGTTTACTGGTTCTGAAAGGTCAAACCTATTGTGGATATATCCACCATAATCTTCCCTAAAAACAATGAAATGGAAATTTTTTTTGTATGAGAAAATAAGTATTTCACAGTGGCGTGTAGTACAGATCAGGGATTGGAATTTTTAAGTATTAGGGAAAAATATTCCAAAGTATGATATTAAAGATGAATATAATAATTTAACAATGCTAATTAAATTAATGCCACCAATTTAATGTAATAACAACTAAGTCTATGATTTTTGCTGTTTATTCCTATAGATTATTTTAAAAATTAAATAAAGATACCTATTAAATTTTTAGGGAGTATATCATCTCATCTACCAGGGGAAAAAAGTGTCAGCCCGAAAATGAGCCATACTAACTGAATGGCCACCATATGTTTGTGAAGATAGTGCCAACTTATACAGAAAGAGGGTGTCAAGTATTCAGCACAATTAACATTCTGACCGATCTCAGTTTTCTAGACCAGAACAGCTACTTTTCATTCACGTAGCTCCTCATATGTCCTGATGAGGCGGATATGAACCTGTTCCAGACCTAATGCATTATAGAAAATTTACAAGTGCTGGGAATCGAACCCAAGACCTCTGAATCTGTAGCCAGGACCTCTGAGCACTAGATCAAAAAGGTGGTCATGTCTAATATACACTGATTAAAGCATGTTATGTGGTCATAGGTCCTATTTTAAATTTGTAGCATTGATGAGAATGGACCTAAAATTAGTTGGATAAATAATTGCTAAATTCATCATCAATTTTAGAAAAAAAATCATGTGAAAGTTTTCTGAGAAACATGTGACTAGTCTAAAGCAGGAAGATAATATTTTCAACAACAATTAATGCTGTTAAAAAGCATATACACTATTTTTATTCACACTATACCCATTCTGAGAAAACAGTTACCACAGTAGTTCAAATTGCTTTGTCAATTAGAGCAGCTTCACATAAAACTCATAATGAAAGCACCACTAGATTTCATTCTTATACTGCCATTGCAGTTTTAGACGACCTTGGACAAAAATTCACAATCAAGCCATAAAGACCGAGCAGTCGCCATCTGTTGGCAAAGGTATGCCAACTTCTGTGGATAGAGGGGGTGTCATGTGGTCGGAACGAGCCCCAAAAGTAATCTTTATGAAGCTGGGGACCCCAAAAGAAGTTTTCTTGGGACAGAGCCCTAAAAGAGATTTTGCTGGTACCGAAGAGCCCCAAAAGAGATTTTCTTGAGACTGAAATCTTCAAAAGAGATTTGCCTGGATTGACAAGCCAAAGAGATTTGCTGGATTGACAAGCCCTAAAAGATATTTTACTGGGACTGAGATCCTCAAAAGAAATTTGCCTGGGATTGAAAATCCCTAAAAGATATTTTCCTGGGACTGAAGAACCTCAAAATATATTTTTCTGGGGCTTAGACCTCTAAAAGAGATCAACCATCAGCTAGGATCTCCCAAAAATCTTTTTGCTTGGATCTACATGAATTATTTGGTACCGCAACGAATATCAATCCCAGTAAATTGTTTGTCTCCACTTACTTGTCTACAGAAAATATCCAATAAACTATTTTGGTTCAAATTTGAGCTCAGGTTATTTTCTTTAAAAATAAACCTCAACCATCAAAATTTTACTGCAAAACTTTTAACAAGTGTATAATTATAGGCTATAAATGGTGATTAACAGGCCCAGTCGTGTAGTGGCCAATGCAGCTGGCTATGAACCTAGGGGTACCGGGTTTGATTCCCGGCTGGTACCTTTGGTATTTTACACTCTAAGGGAATAATCCCAATGGTCACCAAGGAAGGCGTAGTTAATTAAGCTTAAGTTAGATTATGATAGACACACCGCCTCCATAACTCTATAATAACTATAATCTCATCACGAGTACAACATGTAGACAACCTCCTATGGTGTACCCCGGGCGACGTTATGTGCCAACAGAGAGACTCATAGTCTACATACAGGCAACCAAACCTGGATATAAAAGTCCCTCCTGGTCAAATGTGGCATACAATAAAAAAAAGAATGTGATTCAATCATTTCAAATCATAACAGTTTAGCAGTTAAATGGGGTCAAACTGGCTATTTTATGATTTTTACTCAAGGTAAAGTAATGTATGGGACTGACATTCATAATTAATATTGATATTAATTTTGGAGATATTGATAGTATTAATTTTATGAATATTTCAATGAAATATTAATTAGTGTTAATCATCTATCATTAATATTTCCTTGTATACATCTCTAACTAAGAAAAAGGTATATTTTGACTATACATAAGAAATAAAATAATTTAAGACTAAACCTGTTACTGCCCCATTAATTTTTTTCAGTGCCTTATCAGGCATTCATTATAAAATTGACCATTTATGAATTGACCCTAGTGTAATTAAAATTAACAATAACGCATAACATTCCCAAGATTTGTGTCCCTTCAACTTCAATTATAAAAAAAAAATCAAGCTACATTGTATGCAGATTCATTGTAAGGTCCATGGCCTGCAAGTATGACCTGCCTGCCTTAAAACATTCGGCTACCGAAGCGGGTAACATGATAATTAAAACCTCCTTGAATATGAAGTGTTAATTAGAATGACAATCACTTTGTAGTTTCCGGTACCAGTATTGATAAACAATGGTTAACTTTTTAGCAAACTACATGCCCGGGCAACCTTTTAAGCCCTTTGCGCCCGTGGGTAATATCTAATCACAAGTGTTCTGATTACATTGTGAGCTCAAATTGAAATCTGTTTAACTGTCAACAGCTAGTTACACTAATAATGACGGTTGTGCACTCCTGAAAGGCATAGTGAAACCTTGTAACCGTATGAAGCAATCCCACTCATGAGGTTAAAAATAAGTGTGACTTGTGTGATGACATCTGCCTATTAGCAGTGTGACTTAAGATCACATTTCCAATCAACAGAATGTGAGTCTAAATATTTGGTTTGGTGAAACCACTAGGCCTGCACATTAAGAAAAAAATCTATAGCACCCTGTCTTTCTATCTGTTCTGATTACACACATATGTATTAGGTACTGGTATGAAGAGGGTTTAATTTAAAGGAAATGTACCCACATTTGTATGGAGTGAGAGTGTAAAACCATTTAGGGAAAAAAACACTCTCGGTACACAGTACCAGAGTTCTAGCTCAAGTTCCCCTGTCATCGGCAGTCCAGTTTATTGCAAGAGTGACACCTTTTAGACCATTTGACCATCGAAGTGGGTCCTTAAGGTGGGGATGTAGGGAACGTGAGAAAAGACCCGTGTTTTTGAAGTTTTTATAATAATTTTTTTTTGTCAAAATAAATCAAATATTTCTCCAGTAGAAACTTAATCGTTTAATTTTCTTCACGTGGTGATATCAACAGTTGTTGAATATCTGTCATGAACATAGCGACATTAGATGAGAAACTTTTTTAATGAAGAAAAAAAAAAAGTTGTCATAAAATTCCAAGACACCCTTTTATTCAACAACCGCCGAGGTCACCATGTGAAGAAACTTAAAACTCTTTGTTTCTACTGGAGAAATATTTGATTTATTTTGACCAAAAAAAAAGTTTTGCTTTAAAAAATGCAAAAATACTGGCCATTTGTCGCATCCTCTTCCATCCCACCTTAATTATTAAATTAGTGATTTATTCCAATGGTATATTTAAAAAATAATAATATAACCTTTTACTGCAATAAATGATATGTTTTGAAATCAAATGTAAAAGTTGGCCCTACTCTGTGGTTTATAAAAAGCTCCTTATAGCCTTTTTAATCTTTTATGTCTATTGACCTACAGTAAATTAATTCATTTAGTTGCGATGTGTTGGAGGTTAGCCCACAGGTATGTCAGTTTAGACAATTTTTAAGTATATTTTTGGCTATTGTTAAATAACATTTTTTTTTAAATTTATCTACATTAATAAAACAAAGATTGTTTGTCTGTCATGAATATTGTGCGATATCTACACCACGCAGAGACCTGAAATTTTGAAATGAGTATCTCTTGTGTCCGCCTCAATGCTGAATTTTGAAATTTTTGATTAGATTTTTTTTTAATGTATTAAAACTGAACCAGAATAAATACAGGAAGAGGTTTTTTTTCTTCTGTTTGAAGCAAATAAAAGCTTTGTCCAGGTACTTCTGCTATACTTTGATTATTAGGCCCGTATTTTTAGAGGTTGCCTTAAGAGCCTATCTCCCAGCTATTTATTCAGAAAACTAAATACCAGTACTGGTACTACAAGAATAATTATACTTGACTCAAATAATAGATTGAAGTGTGGTATTTCAAATTATTCCCTTGAAAGAAGTGAAATTGAGATGAATCGTATTCTAATATTCTAATTTGTGATAGGCCTAGGCCCTATTTTTTTTTAATACAGCAAAATTATTCAATTTATCTCAATTCTACAGTCTTCTAATGAAGACAGACCTAGGCCTACAGACAACCATAACCTATATAGGCCTGGACCTGAATACAATTTAAAGGTTCTAGTGGGTGATAATCAATGGCAAATTTACTAATCTCGGACAATTTTTCTTAACAGTTTCAAACATTTATTTTATATTTTAGGCCTACGAGATTGCTATGGGATAGTTCTTAAGAATTCCCATGTTGAAGAGTTTGTTAAAGGTGTCCTACCATAAATCCAGACAAAATGTATAGGCCTAAAATATTGATTTCTCCAAAATGAAAATAAAAGGGTAACCAAGAAAAAGATGGGAGGAGTGAATAACAGAAAACTGTGCAAGTGAAAGTAGAAGAATGAAAGCAAATAAAGGAGGAAAAGTGGTCAAACGAAAGAGAAGAAAGAGAGAGGTATTTTAATAAGCCAAACCAGCGAGAGGTTGAAAATGGTTGATGATGCCCATAATGTAACTGGAGTTTAAACATATACTACCAACCGCTGCATATTTATGGTAGGGTAATTTGGATGGTTTTGGCTTCCACAAATTGTTTTTAAACATTTCAAATGGACCTAGTAAAATAAATTGATTCAAAATTACAGCAGGGTGACTACAAAACTTGAAACTATTATTAAAGTCGCAGATTTTTCTAAGTTTCTCAAATATACAATTTGTTCCTGACATAATCCTTGGTGTATGACAATTTTTTCATTTAATTTATTACAATGATCAAATAGCCTGAAGTATTAAAAAAATACTAGCAACATTAAGTAAATTTTATAGGAATGAACATTGGAGGCCTTCTTCTGTCTTATTTTAAAATTAATGGAAAGAATTAAGTAGGTTAGGTACTTAAAAATATTTTACACGCAAATTCTACTTAACAAAAATGAATATTAATCAGAGCACACAACAAAATGATTGCTACATCTCAACATCAATTAATTGGTAAACTAAGGTTAATAAATAACAAATAATATATATGTTAATATTAAAGAAGATTACATAGGAGGCCTAGTAGCAGGTCCTATATACAGTAAATCACAACGCAAATTAACAAAATTTAATTAAATCATCACTAAGATAATGAGAAAAATTCAGTTCTTCATTACAAGTGCAAAATTACAAATATTGAAGAAACTTTATCGATAGCAATAAAAACTATTCAAGTTGGGCTTGTTAGTTAAAACATGATTTTGGTAAATTGTTTGTGAGGCTACTTGAGTGATTGCGACGGAAAATAAATATTTTTTACTTAAATAATCCCAGGTAGAACCATAAACATACATTTAATTAACTTTAATTTATTTCATTATAAGACACATTTTAATCTCATTCAATATTATGGAATGATGACCGAAAGATTTATCATGGGTGAAATGTGGGTTCACGCTTTTATAATGATGAATTAACTGCCCCCAGTTTGGTGTTGTGTCCGTTCTAGATTTAAGTTAGTTTATAAGTCGTGTGCTGATATTATTAGTTGGTTCAGAGTGCACATTAAATACCTCAAATAAATTAAGAAAAAAATATATTAATATTAAGTGAATGGCAGCCCTAGTTAACCTATAAGAGCTAGGGGAAGTTTTGGATATGATCTCAAGTCTGTAACGCACTGTAGAATATCGTGATATGATGCCCTGTGAAATAGGTGGGTAGAGCAAATATTTTCTAAATTCTTTATTAAGTGGGCTAAATAGTCTCAGTACATGGAAGGTTGACTTGTTTGTATCTAATATTAATTATAAAAGTCTTAAGTAAAAACCAATGAGCCTATTTATCTTAGCGTCGCATTTTACTACCTGTTCAGGCTGTACGCATAGTTTTTTTTTTTTTTTAACCGTTCTTAACACAATATTAAAATTCGTAAGCAGCGTACTATCCCCAAGGAAATTACGAAACATTTGAAACACATTTTATATCAGCTAGCGGCGTTTTCTGTTCAGTGTGTAAACATTTCCAGAACCTTAACTTGAGAAAGTAGTATTTGATGGGCCAAATTAAAATACAAATTAATAAAAACTAAACTCACCTCGCTTTTCTCTCTAAATCTCCTGTGTTAGGATCTCGTTTCAGCACAAACGGCAAACGATTCGACACAACTATCATGCTTCCAGTTGATGCAACAATGTCAGCCATAATTTGTTGGTTATATAATATAAACAAGTATAATATGAGCAGACAAGAAACAAGGTAAACACATTAAACTGAACGAGAACCGGCTCCGCTAAGCATTTACAATGAAAGGAATTATTTCTTAAACACTGTGGTATCTTCTTTATCTCTGTCTCACAGTCATTCAAAATAAGTTTGAAGGTCGCACGCTGCTAAATCATGAATGACAGGAACGTTCTCAATTGTTTTCAAGTTATTTGCAGGTTACTTGTCTACAAGTCGACATATAGTTAAATCTTAGATACAAGAGCTATAGGCAGTGTCCTCTTATAGCAATGCTAGACTACGAGTTTGAGCGCCAGAGCGGTCGAGCTGTCAACTAGTACTTAAAACCCGTAGAGCAAAACCGTATTAAGTATACCATAAAATAAATAGTTTAATATTGTGTTTATATTTTGAAACAATCTATGTTAAGACATGATTAGAAGAGTAATTGACTCTGGTTTAATTTTTTTGCTTAGTTTTTTGTTAGTACAACTATTTAAAACAAATAATAAAGCCTCATGATTTAATAACATGATGTTACTAACACTATGAAAGGAATAGTGTACCATCTATTTCTTCCAAATTACAGCATAACATGATCTAGCAACTTAGAAATACAAACTCATTTAAGCCTTAAGAAAGGTGTACATTTTGATGCAATGTTTGATTTTCACTCCTATTCACTTCAATATGAGAAAATCAAGTAAATGTTAAGAAACCGGAGAGACTTAAAACAATATTTTGAGTTTAAATATCTAGTTATCACCACAGAGTTGTAGCATTTTAAAAAAAATATGCATTACACCCAATTATTGAGATTGATGAATTGAAATTTCACGAATTGAGCAAATTTCTGTTAATTCCATGAACTGGCCTCTTCCCTTGGCCATTTCATGAACTGGGCAAATATTTCATGAACTCTTGCCTATTTAATGGAAGTGGAAATTATTGTCCAATCTACTTATTGCTTAACTGAAATCCATTTTTGTATATTATACCTAACCTAACTAAACATAAGCTTCCATTCTAAAGCGATTAAAAGTTTGGACCAAATCTGTTTTTCGCTTGTTCATTACACGGACCTGGAAAAAACTCACCAGTTCATTAATTAGCCACTCCACGTACTGGCTAGCACAGGCGCCAGCTAATTCATGAACCAGGAGTTTTTGCCCAGTCTGTAGAATTGACACGTTAAGAAGTCAGTTAAAAAAAATGGGCAAAAATGTGTCCAATTTATGAAATGACCAATTTAACTTGTAGGGTTTAGCATTATTATTATTTCATTATTATTTTATTATTTTTATTATTATTATTTTATTATTATTATTATTATTATTATTATTATTATTATTATTATTATTATTATTATTATTATTATTAGGGGATCTGTCACGTCAGGTCCATTCCTTTTAGCAGTGAGCTAAAACCGCCAGGTCCTTGCCCTTCTTCAGCTCTCAGAATTTTCTTCTTTCCATCAAGTCATCCAATATTTGAATCCTCCTTTTTCCTAAACTCCTCTTTCCCTTTTATGACGTCATGTATAAAACAGTTTATCCTAAGGATGTGTCCGATCCAGTTTGATTTGTACCGAAGAATCACATCCAAAATGGTTCTCTTTTCACCCACTCATCTTAGGACTTCTTAATTTGCCATCCTGTCTGTCTATCTGATTGTTTCAAGTCGTGTATTCTTCATAATCAAATTTTAAAACTATCCAGGTATTTCTTTCTTTCCCGTCTTACCAAAAGGCAAAGTTTCTGCTCCATACAGTGCGATGCCCCAAATGTCGCATTTAATCAGTTTCTCCTTCAATACCAAACTCAACATGCTGGTCATCAATAACCTCTTCTTGTTGAAAGCTTCCTCAGCCATAGCGATCCTAGACCTTATTTCTTTAGTACAGTAAGCATCTATGGTCAGCAGACTTCCTAGTTACTTGAACTGATCTTCGCTTTCCAACTATTGGTTTCCAATTTTGACTTTTAGCTGCTCTTTCATTGGAAGAACATTATCTGATAGCTAGAAAGATTACTATATACACTTTCATCTAATTACACGTCAAATCATATGATCTGCTGCTTTCATTTTTGATAGAATTTTCAATACTTATAAAATAGTACTAATAATATGGTAGAATGTGATCATTGTCAACCGCCCCCCATTCCCCCTCCACCAAAGTTTTTTTTCAAAACTGTTATTCCTACTATACATAAAAAAACGTGGTAGAATAACCTTTTAAAAAGTATGGCATTGTTGTTTTGTGATCACCATTGATAACCTTTTACTCTATTATTAGTATTATTTTATCGGTTTGATAATATATATCAAAAGTAGAGCTGTAGAAAATATTATTTGACGTATCTGACGTAGGCTACTTATGTGTAGGCTATATGAAATAAGTATATTACTCTATGGCATTATGAACTCAAAAGTTCATTGACTCACTTACAAAAGTACGCCGCCTATCCCTATTTTAAGCCAGTTCTATCCAGTCCATCTCATTACACTGTATCTTTTCCCAGTGGTTTACCAGTCAGTAGCCTGAACACTATTCTAGATTCTCCCATTCGCTCTGCATGTCCTGTCCACCGTAATCTACGGGATTTAATTAAATAAGGTTTTGTGTGAGTACAGGGTATTAACTCATCATTATGTAACCTCCCATCCAGTAGTCTTAGCCCTTCATGGACCAATTATCTTCCTAAGCACCTTGTTTTCTAACAACCTAAATTTGTTGTCGTCATGTAAGATAAAATGCCTTGTTTCACGCCCATAGAGAACAACCGGTAAAGTTATTGCTTTGTATATTCTATGTTTTACATTCCTTGACCGCAAGCGATAAGACCGAGTAATAACACGCATTTACCGACTGTATTCTTGCTACAATTTCCACTCTGTCATCGTTATGGCTAGTTAAAATTGTCCATAAATATTAAAACTGTAAAATGATGTGTTGTTCAACGTAATCTCTAAGAAACAACATTATCATAATATACTTTAACAATAATAATTTAAAACACGTTTAAAACCACTGAAACAGGTTCAATTGAATAAACTTAATTATAAATTGGATTGTAACAGATAGGAATAACGACCACGCGGGCTGATTCATCGAGTGACTCAATGGTGATCCGTATAGTTGGGGTTCGTTTAACCAGCGTTCAACTGTAACTACTTAACTTGCTGAACACACAATCCATCCTCAGTTGATATTTCTAATCTTACTGGGGCCCCCCGCGCCAGATTCTGGCATGTTCTGGAACAACCTCTACATATTAGGGGGTAAGGGAGGGAGGTTGGGTTACTCCATGAAGATGTTGTTTGCTCCTTCGGGAGGCTGGATACGGCTGCCTGTTTCTTGAGAGCGTCTATAAATCCTTCTCACCAGAGAGACCATGAAGTTTTGGGGGTTAGAAATACTCCCTCCCAACAACCTCAAGGCGTGTCAGCTGTTAAACATAGATTACGTTTAGGAAAAAATATATAAAAAAATCTCCAGGGGGCTACGCCACAACTTCGCGAAGAAACATTTCCCTAATATATATATTTAAATATATTTTTTTAAATGAAATAAAATCATTGGGTTATTCTTTTGGACAGGTTGAGATGGTATCTGAAATAGATCTGACAGTTGAATAATAGTAATAATACTTAGCACCGCGTCTTACTACCCATTCGGGTTATACGCTTAAGTATAAATTACCCTAATAGGTTATGAATTGGAAGGTTGAATATAAAGGTAAGTGAACCCGCATTAGCGTGAAGTGAGAGTGGAAAACCGTTTAGGGGGAAAAAAAGTTCACCCGGCCGAGATTCTAACCTTGATCTCTCGTCCTTGCCAGTCTAGCTCAACACTAAACCAGCGCGTTAGTAACTACGTCATCGAGGTGGTTCTGACAGCTAAAGAGCCCCAGTTAGCGAGAAATCGACCGCACAAACGTTTAACTCTAACGCAATATTTAATTCTACGAAGCGTTATTTCCAAATATGATTCATTTCAGAATAGAGTCGAACGATTCCAAAACGGCTCTTTTTACTTAATAACCCTATAATTTAAGTTTTATTAATATAAAAAATGTGTGAGGATGACAAACTAAAATCACCATGACAGAAAAAAAACTGAAAAAAAATCCCACACACAACACCCAAAGGTTTTCCAATAGACACAAATTATGACTAAATGATTAAATGTGTAGTTTAATCCAACATCAATGGACGTCAAGGGTAAGCGGAATGAAATTTCAATTAATTAATTTAATTAATGTCTGACACCTTAGTTCAGTTGGTAGCATTGTTGAACTACGTATCCCGGGTTCGATTCCCGGCGTGGCCGTAAAAATTTATCATTGGTGATGATTTATAGTCCGGGAGCTAAGGGTTTTCTTTGTAATAGATTTAAGTTAGTTTATAAGTCATGTTCTGATATAATTAAAGGGTTCAGAACGTACACGTTAAATACATCAAATAAATTAAAAAATATCTGATACAAAATCATAGTTGTAGCAAAATACTGATAGACAAAGTCCAAACTATTATCAACTTTACATTCTGAGTTGGTTGAATTAAAACATGGATGTGAAAATGTAAAATCAGGTTTTCTTTCAAATACGCTTCACGCTAATTGTAACAGTGCTGTGTTTAAGATAAAAGACGTAAGGAACTAAATTATAACCTTTCCTAAACATATGCAATCATTTATGTTTATGGTTTGAACAGAAAGCTTACTAAGAGTAGATTCTTTTTGCTATTTTGAAAATGAGGGGTACAGGGAAAATGGGGCAAGTCCAATTAAATTAATTAATTAAATTGATTGACCTCGGTGGTCTTAGGGTAAAGTTCTCGCTCAGGACCCCGTGTTCGTGGGTTCAAACCCAACCGGGGTTGGCAGATTATTCTTGAACGATAAAAATCCGTAGCACAAATTCCATCTGAGGGGAAGTAAAACCGTTAGTCCCATGTTCATGTCAATTGTTGCATTAAAAAATTAAAAAATAAAACTGAAAGGTGTGTGAAAATACCATTTCCGGGTGTATAGAAATTCTTGATTGATATAATTAGTCGGTTCAGAAAATTCACCTTTAATACCTCGAATTAATAATAATAATAATAATAATAATTAATACCACCTCAAATTTAGTTAGTGCTTCCATCTGTTAGACAATCATGAGACTCTTTTAATGCACTTTAGGTTATGGTTAAAAGTTACATATAAATCATTAAAGAAAGTATTTGTTGGAGTCTAATAAAAGTTGTTGTGCTGGAAAATGAGTGTCATGTGACTTCCCCTCTTTTTCCCCTGTATCTTTAATATGTTACAGCTGTAATAATTACAATAAGACATATTCAAGTGTGAAGAATTTCTCCTTTAAGAAGACGGTGCCCTTGAGAATTTTCTTTCAGTACACAGCAAAACTAATTTAGCGTTGTATAGTCCTATTTACACGCACCATATTGGAGGTCATCGAGATCTATTACATGACGAAACTATACCAAGAATAGTAGATTCTGTTAGGTACCACTTGGGTTCGAACTACGAGCCACGTAGATGAAATCCTGACCAGAGTTGATGTCAAGCTGTAACAATAAAGTGTACCAGAGTTCCACCTAAAGTAATTTTAAAAGCTTTTCATTGCAATTCCCAAGTTGGCAGACTGAAAGGGTTCACGCCTCATGAAAGACATACTTGACTTGGCAGCCATTGGTAGTTGAAAACACTTTTATTTTTTTAATTTTGGCGAGACAGTCTTCATAAACTTCTAATGTCGAACAATATATGTATAGTGATATATAGGTTTATCTGAAACTTCTATCAAACAATATTGTCAAAATGCCTGAATTTAAATATATCCTCCACTCAGGTTTAAAAGTCTACATATATATGTTAATTACTAGTGTATATATGATATGTATTATATAAACATTTATATATATGTATATATATGTTTATTATTATTAATTATTATTATTCAGCACCACGTCTTACTACCCGTTCGGGTTATACGCTTTAAGCATTAATTACGCTAATGGATTAGGAATTGGGAAGGTTGAATTAGAGGAAGGGAACCCGCATTTGCGTGGAGCGAGAGTGGAAAACCATTTAGGAAAAACCACCCCAGTTCACCTGACCGAGATTCGAACCTCGATCTCCCCGTCCTCAGCAGTCGAGCTCAACACGACAGCGCGTTAGCTAACTACGCCACCGAGGCGGGTTGTTGTAATAATTCACCGGAGGAAGAACTACAACGTAAAAATTCAGCATAGAAGACTTTACTGGTGGCCACGATGTGTCAGGGTCAGTCTCACCACAACGTCGCAGAGGAAACCTCTTCTGAGACTTTAAATATCTGTATCTTGTGTTTAGAATCTACATTAGATTCTAAACTCAGTTTCTATTTCCATCAGACATAGTCTCATGTATGAATGTCTAACTTTAATTTAAATGTCCATCAGACTTAGTTTATTGTGTTAGGAAGTCTGAGTTATTTTATATGTCCATCAGACATAGCTTCTTAGGTCAGAGTGTCTGACGTTATTTTCTATGTCCATTAGACATAGTTTCTTGGGTCAGATAGTCTGACAGATATTTCCCTATGCCCATAAGGCGTAGTTTAAAGACAAAGTATATATATATTTTATATATACACACACATACACACACATACAAGGACTAGGTGTTTACTGAGTCCATGAATCTGATTTCCTTTTCTAAGTCCTAAAGACATTGTTTTATTTATCAGGAAATTATTATGACACCCAAAACGGTATGATCACGTTTAGGGTTTCCTTATGGCAACAATCAGATCATCTAACATACCAGACAACAACAAACAGACAAACAATCAAAATAACTCAAAATTATACAATTTTTTAAAGAAAAACTCCCTAGTTAGAAGGGGGGTTTGGACTTATATACAAAAAAATAGTTCACATGACCCGATCAGATAAAAATTAGAAAATTTAAATGATGTATTTGGTACTTCAATAGCATAAAATTGTCAGAGAACCCTCACAAACAATCAAAATAACTCAATAAATATCAATTTACTTATAAAAATTTCCTAAGTAAAAGGAAGGTCTTGGAATTACCTACTTAAAGAAAGTTTACATGCTACGATCGGATAAAACATTGAGCTGTCACTAGTTATTCTATAGTCAACATACATGGTAAAAAGAAACGCTCGGACTTAATTGCATAAAAAAAAATCACATCAGATAAAAAATTATAAAGTTTAAATGGTTTCTCTTGCACTTATACTAAAATATATCTGGAGACACCTCACAATCAAAATAACTCTAAGAAATATAAATTTTTCCTATAAAACTCCCTAAGGTAAAAAGTTGAGCTCGAAAATACCTAAAAAAACAGATTTCACATGACACGAATGGATCAAAAATATAGCTTTCCCTTGCTCTTCTATGGTCAACATATATAATACATAAACTATATATATATAATCCGTTCAGGTTTTAAAGTCTATATATAAATATTATTTTAATATAGACTTTAAAACCTGAGCGGATAATATATTTTAAATTCAGGAATCTCTGAAATATTGTTTGATAGAATTACCAGATATACAATCATATAATATATATATATATGGCTATGTGGGTGTGGAAAGTTCTTTCCTGCTACACTTCTCCAAATCAATGACTGACCGACTCTCATAAAAACAAAGTTTCTGTCTTTATTTTATCGCCCTTTTCTTGTGGTTCCTTTTTTTTCTCTCTCTAATTTTTTTTTGTCTGTTGTCCTTCCGAATTCACTAAATACGATGGAGTAATTTAGAACGTCTTTCTATTGATTGCCGTTATCAGTCTTACGTTCTTTTTCCAAGGGCCCTTAAGGGCACCGCTTACTCGAAAGAGATATCCTTATACTGTTTGGGTATTTCATATCATGTGGATACCTGAGAAAAGTTACCAGCTTTATTTTCTCGTATCCATACATAAAGTCATATGAATTTCAGGTGTCCCTTTTGATAGATCATATCAATACTTCGCGAAGAAATATAAGAGTGGAGAACCATTTTGGAATGTATGTATGTATGTATGTATGTATGTATGTATGTATATGTATGTATGTATGTATGTATGTATGTATGTATGTATGTATGTATGTACGTATGCATGTATGTACGACTGAAGTGTATGTATATATGTATATAATTATGCATATACGTGTGTATTTACTTATGTATGTATATGTATTTATAATATTGTTAAATATTACCAATGTTTACATAAAAATAAACGTATTTTTTAAATTATTCTTCCAACCAAAATCCTACCATATGGAAGAGTTCCATAAAAGACAGCTAGCTCTCCTAGGGCTTGAGGTGATCACTAATTCTATTCAATAACACTAGCGGTTTCCAATTAAATGATGGAGTAATACATTTACGCGCGCGAAACAGGATTGATAACAACGTTATAAGCACGCGCAGGTATTTTAATGTCCTTGTAACGATGTGTAAACATACTTCATATTATGTCACCGTTTCATGATAGTTAAATATTCAGCTAATCTAAATGAGTGATTTTACAAATGGAATGGTATTCAATAAAGCATGTTAACCCATATTAATACTACTATTATTATTATTATTATTATTATTATATATTTTATTAGCACCGCGTCTTACTACCCGTTCGGGTTATACGCACTTACGCTAATGTGTAATGGTAGGGTGATTGTGAGATGAAATGAAGGACCTACAGTTTAACGTGGAATCCGAACCACGGTGGAGACCTGGCATTCCTCACATTCACAAGATGTCTTGTCAGAGGTGAAGGAAGGGTTTGGTAATCAGATAAATCTGTGCCGGGACCGAGAATTGAACCCCGGCCGCCAGCATAGAAGTTTGACACCTTACCCCTAGACCACCAGGTCACCCATATTAACTACTGTTTTAATAAAAACACTTTTATATTAACTATGTAGTAACCCTCTACGATTGCCGCATGGTCTAGCGCTACTCTCGCAGTAGACTAGACCAGTGATGACGGGTAGATTGAGGTTCGAATCTCGATCGGATGTACTGAGGATGGTTTTCTTAAATGATTTTCCACTCTCCCTCCACGTAAATGTGGGTACACTTCCTCTAAACATAGCCTCCATAGTCTTATCCCATCGTGTCTTAGTACCGGTTCGGGTTATACGCTTATGTACTAATTACGCTAATGGTTTTAGGGACTAGGAAAGTAATATTTATAGAAAGTGTACTCACATTCGAGTGAAGGGAGGATGAAAAACCATTTTGGAAAAACCACCCTCAGTATACTCGACCAAGATTCAAACTTCGATCTCCCAGTCATTGGCAGTCTAGTCTACTGAGAGAGTAGAGTCTTAGACCATGAGGCCACCGAAGTGGGTATTTTTCTAACTGAATGGGGATGATACAAGTATAATTTACGTTTAATTTGCCTGGTGGGAGGATGGGAAAACACTTAAGAGAAATTATTACAAGTACACCCGACGTAGGCCAACACCTTATCTCGGTTGGTAGTCCATCTATTTACTGAGTTAAGGGTCCCAGTTTCGAATCTTAGAATAGTCAAAAAATGTATAATTGATAACCTGTGGGTTTTTCCCTTTCACAGAGAATAATTAATGGGCGGGGGCTGGATGTTGTGTCTGTTATAAATTTAAATTAATTTATAAGTCGTGTGCTGATATAATCAACCGGTTCAGAAAGTTTACGTTAAATAGGCTTACCTTAAATTTTAAAAAAAAACCACTCAACTTAGATTTTAGCTGCTATCATTCCGTTACTTGAAATCTAGTCTAACACAAGAGTGACGCGTTAGACCATGTGACCTCCAATGCGAGTCAAATCAAATTAAAGGTAGAAACAGGATGTTTTCATAAAAAAAAAAGAAGCGTAAAATATACAAGAAAATGTACTTTTAGAATGTTGAAGGTCATGCAGGGAAGAATGCAAAATGTGACGTGTGTGTGTGTGTTTTTGTGTAGTGTGTTCATGTCGGAGTAATATATATTTAGACGTGACGGGTACGACCCACGACCTTTTCAACCCTCAAAGAAGAAGCTGGTGCTCAGAATATTGTTCCCGGGCTGCTAAAGTTCAGAGCTATCTTTCGTTCAAATGGAACTCCGGATGTGAAGTAGAGATACAAATCAGGAAAGATAGATTTAGGGAAACCATGAACCTAAAATGAACGTCCTTTTAATCCCGATAGTCCAACTTTTAGGAGAGGGGAGGGGTGGACCTCATATTGGCTTTCCATTCTCCCTCTACGCAAATTCGGGTACACTTCCTCCAAATATAACCTTAATAATACATAGAACTATTAGCGTAGTTATAGTCTAAGAGCCAACGACCAAAATTGTCAAGGCATTTGCTTGATGATACCATACATAACAATACATTGCACTTAAGTAGTCATATCAGGATTGCTAGTCTGCCAACCGGTTCGCCTGACGAACAGGTTGACGTAAATAATTAAATATAAGGGCACAAGTCAAACTATTTACTTAATGTGTGTGCTTTGTACACAAGTCGATAATAGTTGACTAATAATGGGATTTGGAAGTGACCAAAGCAGGGCTAGACGTCATCAAAAGCTCAAAAAACAGAACCTTACTCAAACCATTTTCTTGATTTGAACGCCATTAGTTTCAGAACATTCCAAAAAGTGTAAATGCAAAAAGGCAGACAGAAATTTCTTGACGAACACCTTGGCAGACGCGCGTTTTGAAAATAAGTATACTTTATCTTAATAGTAGTAACTACACAAAAAAACATAAGAAACATAAAATAGCAAGTTTGATCCATGAACTGTAATTATTTGAAATGATTGAATCATTAAATTTATAGCTTGTAATTATACACGTGTTAAAATTGTGCAATAACATTTTTACTTTAGAAAGATCTTAAATTGGGCCGGGGGTGACCTGGTGGTCTAGGGGTAGGGTGTCAAACTTCTGTGTTGGGGGTCCGGGGTTCAATCCTCGGTCCCTACAAAGATTTATCTGCTTACCAAACCCTTCCTTCACCTCTGACAAGACGTGTATTAATAACAACTTGTGAATGTGTGGAATGCCTGGCCTCCACCGTGGTTCGGATTCCACGTTAAACTGTAGGTCCTCCATTTCATTTCACAATCACCCTACCATTACACATTAGCGTAAGTGCGTATAACCCGAACGGGTAGTAAGACGTGGTGATGATAATAATAATAATAATAATAATAATAATAATAATAATAATAATAAAGGTGGGCTGGAGGAAATGCGATAACTACAAATATTTGCAATTTTTTATAACAACAATTCTTTTTATAGAAAATAAATATTGTCTCATTCGAGACCTTTATTTTAATTTCTTGCTCATAGTACGCCCTAACCTCAACAGTTTTTTAAGCTTTGTTTTTAGTATTGCTTAATTTGACCAGGACTTTTTCTCTTCGTTTAAAAAGTTTTTAGTCAAATACCACAATGTTTATGAAATATATTAATAACCTTTTGAGAATACAATATGTAGAGAATTTAACTAAATGTATGATCTACATATAAAATAATTGATTTATTTTAACAAAAAAAGGTTTTTGTCATAAAAACTCCCAAAATTCGTTCTAATTTTCGCTTCCATCCCATCATAATGGTGTCAATTTTGACAGCTGTAATTTTGGTCACTCTTCATTTATTTTTAAATTCTCTAAAAGGCTCTCTCTTAAGGTAAACTTAATTTATTTAAATCTATTATTATTTTCGTGTTAAGGTGATTGTTATTATTATTAGCACCGCGTCTTACTACCCATTCGGGTTATACGAACTTACGCTAATGTGTAATGGTAGGGTGATTGTGATATGAAACGGAGGACCTATAGTTTAACGTGGGATCCGAACCACGATGGAGGCCTGGCATTCCTCACATTCACAAGATGTATTGTCAGAGGTGAAGGAAGGGTTTGGAAATCAGATAAATCTGTGCCGGGACCGAGGATTGAACCCCGGCCGCCAGCACAGAAGTCTGACACCTTACCCCTAGACCACCAGGTCACCCCCAGTTAAGGTAATAAGGCACCAACAAAACTCGCCATCCTATAGTTTTTAAGAAAAGCTTTTGAAAACTTTAAAAAAAACTAATTTCCTAACTGCCAACTTCACAATCGCTACTTTTCTACATAAAGAAACTTGATTAGTTGGTATAGGTAGAATGTTCCTTGATAAGTACAAACATAAAATGGTAAGACGTTTCATTAAAAATAAAAAAACTACCATGACAGTGATCCTTATTTCTACCTCAGAAGCATGCAATATTCATTAACCCAGTTCCTTAACTAGGTGATGAAAATATAAAGACTTAATGAATTTTTAAATTGCCCCCATGCGAACACTTTATACGGTAGTTCGGTGAGCTCAGAGGTAATATCGAGCCATTAATATTCACTATACTTGCATGGTGTTACGGCTTCTATAAAGAAGATGAGTACACAATTTATTTATTTTTGTGTGTGTGTAAGATGAGCACGAGCAATTTGTGCTGCGAGTTAAAACTAAACAATTTTATTATACAACGTAGTTATCTAACTTATTAATTTCAACTGGAGGTGATATAAAATGTATAAACGACAAGACTTCATTTAGGGTTTGACGGAAGACACAGAAGGAATATAATTTTCAAATATTTCTACCAATTTCCTTGGCGTTTGTCAATTTATCTTTCGATTGAATTTCATCCAAATACCTTTTTAAAGAAAATGATTTTATTTTATCAAGCTTTTAAACACAAACAACAAATATAGCTTCACATTAATAAAGTAATCTACTTAACATAGCATTTTCTTTAATCTATCTTAGCAAAAAGAAGTTACAGAAATGGTTTGGTCAATGTTTTCCAACATTTTGCAGGGTTTGACCCGATTTTTTTAAAAATCTTTTGAGACCACAGTAAGTCCTAGATAGCCCGTTTGGGTTATTCGCAATTAATTACACCTGCGGGGTAGGTATAACTTAGAGAAAGTGCACCTTTATTTGCTTGGAGGTAGAAGGAGGAAACTGTTTACGAAATATCACCCCTACTACAACCAGCCGTAAATTTAATCCTGACCTCACAGACAAAACAAGCAAGCGTGTCGTTAAGATCGAATGCTTGATTTAATTATTATAAACTGCTTATCTTACACAATTATTATACAAATGCGACAAAGAGGTCTCAAAATATATTGAATAAGCCCAGTGGGTATTTTTGTAAGTTATTCTTGCAGCGCCATTCGTCTGAGCACTAAGCTGTTACAGGAAATTAAGTCAGCAATCAACTGTCGGAGTTGACTAACAAAAATGAAACTTTTTATAGGAAATTAACATTTTTTTTTGCCATTTACATCTCTATTTGAATTTTGCAGCTTCTAATCATAATTATGATTTTTTTATAAGTAAATATAAAGCTAAATTTTTGTTCGAGAGAAAATTAAATGGCACACTATCTGTTGTTAAATTCTTGAACTAGAAGGAACCGTATTTTCCCAGTGCCTGTATTGGTTCGGTCTACATTGATATATATATATATATATATATATATATATATATATATATATATATATATATAATATAACTTACTATATTATAATATCCAACAGGTTGTCTAACTTATATTTTTCAATGTAGCCACAGTTGTGGCCAATGAGAAATGAAATTTATCAAACCATGTAAAAATTGAGAAATTAAGTTGCTCAATCTAACATTTAAAACAACACAACACTGTTTTTAAAAAAAATGTTTTCGAAGAATATACACTTTGACTACTCAGTTACAGCAGCCTCAGAAGCAAGGGATGAAAATTGTAAGACAATTTAATGCGAAATTTTACAACCATTTTGTTACCAACACTCCGCCATCAGTAAAAATATTATTTTACTGTGAGAGCCGGCAAACTCAAACTCTCCACACTTTAATGGTAAATTCTCCACTAGTGGCGATCGACGATAGGGTTATCCACCCCAATTATGAGGCGTATTATAACAAAGATAAGTATAAACGTCAAGAAAAATGAGAGGAGAAGAATGGAAGCAATTAAAGAAGGACAAATGGTGGAAGGATAGAGAGGGATGGAGGCATTTTACTAAACTTACCCGGCCACAGGCTGTTGTTGATGATGATGATGATGATGATGATGTTAAGACATACCGAGAGAGTAAATAACTTCACGCACATCACTATTTACCCTGCGGTTAGAAATAGTGAGACGTGACGGTAAAAACAATTCACTGGGGTCAATTTTTTTTCCACCACCACGTCTTACCACCTGTTCAGGTTATGCGCATGAGGTATTCTACCTACATTTGCGTGGAAGGAGAGTGGGAAAACATTTTAAGGGACACCCCCTTCAGTTGACCCGACCAGAATTAGAACCTCGATCTCCTCGTAGGGTGAAGTTTTAGTTAGACCATTCGGCCAATTGAAGAGGGTATGTGAAAAATGAGTGATTACACAAATAACAGAAAAAAAAAGTTTTGAAATTGTATCAATTACTCTGACGAGCTTTTTATTTTTAGCATCACGTCATACTACCCGTTTGAGCTATACACCTACGTAGTAATTACACTAATGTGTTGGGGATTAGGTAGTTTTAATTTATAGAAAGTGCACCCGTATTTGTGTGGATTATTATTATTATTATTAACACCGCGTCTTACTACCCGTTCGGGCTATACGCACTTACGCTATTGTGAAATGGTAGAGTGATTGTGAGATTAAATGGAGGACCTACAGTTTAACGTGGTATCCGAACCACGGTGGAGGCCTGGCATTCCACACTTTCACAAGTTGTCTTGTCAAAGGTGAAGGAAGGGTTTGGGAATCAGATAAATCTGTGCCGGGACCGAGGATTTAATCCCGGACCCCAGCACAGAAATCCGACACCTTACTCCTAGACCACCAGGTCACCGTTTTTTCGTGGAGGGAGAGTAGGAATTAATTAATGTAAAACCACTCTCATTGCACCAGACCGGGATAGAACTCCGATCTCCCCGTCATCGACAGTCTATTCTACCACAAGAGTAGTGCATCAGATCACGTGGCTAACGAAGCGGTTATAAGCTCTGTTATAATAATAATAATAATAATAATAATAATAATATTTTGCACCACGTCTTACTACCCGTTCGGGTTATACGCTTTAAGTACTAATTACGCTAATGGATTAGGAATTGGGAAGGTTTAATTAGAGGAAGTGAACCCGCATTTGCGTAGAGGGAGAGTGGAAAACCATTTAGGAAAAACCACCCCCAGTTCACCCGACCGAGATTCGAACCTCTATCTCCCCGTCCTCAGCAGTCGAGCTCAACACGACTAGCGCGTTAGCCAACTACGTCACTGAGGCGGTTATAAGCTCTGTTGATGTTAATGATGTTGTGTCGTCTAGAGGTTTGGGGGATGACTTGTTTAGTGAGAATGAGGGTGTAGTAAAGAGGTATACACCTCAAACGACAATTTGCAACGTCAAGAAGTTGTTAGAACCGTGCGATGGGGTGGTTCGCATACATTGGCTCACAGATGTGGTTTATTTGCCCTCAAAACCAAAATGTACCAACTGCACTAATTATTATTCATAATCATTGCGAATGTTTTTTTTAAAATGTATATAACCTATATTCTTCACTTTTTGTTAGGCTTGTTTGAAAATGTTAGAACAAAAAGTAACCATGTTTGATTTACACGCAACACTCTAGCTCTTTGATACCTGCCGCGTGGTCTTACGCGCTACTCTCGTGTTAGACTAGACTCCAGAATATGAGATTGATGTTAGACCCGGTTGCGTGCAATGATAGAGATTTTTTCCTAAATGGTTTTCCTCACTTTCCCCTACGCAAATGCTGGTGCACTTCCTCTAAATTCAAACTTACACACCCTAAACTCGTTAGTATAGTTAGTGCATAAGCGTACAACCCAAACGGGTAATAAGACGCAATGCTAAATAATAATAATAATAATAATAATAATAATAATAATAATATAATAATAATAATAATAATAATAACATAAATAAATAAATACAATATTTTCCAATGCAACATATTTCATAATCTGTGTGTTTGTCGGTTTTTCCTCTCGAAGTGTTAATCTGCGGGAAGTGGGGGGGGGGGGCTGCCTAATTACTGCGGTTGAAACCGTGACAGTCGCAAGGAAACTTTTGGGCAACATCGCGCATCCTTTGTCTGTCTGTCTATCTGTGAGTGACACGGGACCAGGTCATACTGTGTTCTTCTCCAAACAGGAAGAAGAGGGGGATGGGGGGGGGGAGAAGGGGACAACGCCAAACTTCAACAGTAAAGGCGAAGAAGAAATCATCGTTTGCATTTCGAGATTAATCATATTTGAAAACGAGCTTTAGTCGACTGTTCGTTAGAGTCGAGAATCGATTGGACGTCTCAATGAAATGGTCTTTGTTGTCAAATAGATTAAGTAAGTTATTGTATTGGTGGGTTTCAATTATTTCTCGGCTCTGGTTTACATCAGTTTGCTGGATACAGACACAAATAATAATAATAATAAAAACACAAAATAGTTCATGTATATAATTTGCTTGAACTAATTCTTAAGTAATATTAAAGTGAACTCTTCCAAACTGTATTTTCATTACTAACACAGTACTCTTGTTTTAAATAAATGTTAATTGGATATTTAATGTAAAGTCTATGTCAAATTTGGCAAAGTTGAAGAGGGGTAATGTTTAATAATGTGAGGAAACAGTATATTAAAACAAATAAAGAATATTATATATATATATATGGTTTATATTTAAACTATATATTATAATAATTATTAAAAAAATGTAATGGCATTATTCACTCTATGGAAGAACTCAAAAGTTCATTGACGCACTTATAAAAGTACGCCATCTTTCACTATCTTGAGCTAGCTCTATCCAATCCCACCAATTACTACACATATCGCTAAACGGTTCTCCACTTTTCCTCCAAACAAATGCGGTTACATCCCAAAAAAATCTACATTTCTCATCCCTTCTCGAAGAGCGTAACTATTATGCCTACATCACGGGCGTGTTTAAAACGTGGTGGAGTAGTTTTAATTAATCCATGAGGAAGGAATGGGAAAGGAAGCATTTTATAGCTAATACACCAGCATTTGCGTGTGAGGAGAGTGGGAAACCATTTAGAAAAAAAATTCTCAAAAGACCTTACCGGACTCGATCCCCGTCATCCCCGTCTTTAACAGGCCAATCTAACATGAGAGTAACGAATTAGGACCATTCGGCCACTGAAACGGGTTAGAAAGTATTGGTTTTATGTAATTAATCATTAGAATGAAACCACAATTATTGTGATAGCCTCATGAGCTTATCAATAATGATATTATACAAACCTGGTTGATGTGATTTTTTTGGCACCTTGACTCAGAAATGAAAGGCCTTTGTTAATTGCCCACCAAGGGTTTGCCAAGCCCCCTTTGTTTTAATTCTAAGTCGAAGCTAAATCAAAGATCCACTATTTATGGTGCTAATTTTTACCCTACGAACATTTCTGTGTATTATTATTATTTGGGTGACCTGGTGATCTAGGGGTAAGGTGTCATACTTCTATGCTGGCGGCCGGGGTTCAATCCTCGGTCCCGGCACAGATTTATCTGATTACCAAACCCTTCCTTCACCTCTGACAAGACATCTTGTGAATGTGGGGAATGCCAGGCCTCCACCGTGGTTCGGATTCCACGTTAAACTGTAGGTCCTCCATTTCATCTCACAATCACCCTACCATTACACATTAGCGTAAGTGCGTATAACCCGAACGGGTAGTAAGACATGGTGCTAATAATAATAATAATATTATTGTAATTTTTGGACACTAAATTTAATTTAGATAAAAATCTTTTGTTTCAAAATTACTTTGAAATATTATGTTCTATGCCGATAAATCCCGTTACTGTCACAACACGATATTCAATTACTTAGGATTATTTTCATATGATTCTTCATACGAAATACTCACAACACACGCAGGTTTGCACACCCTGATGACTGTACACGACTGAAGAATACTCGACGACCATTGGTAAGCCTACAAGTCGTGAACGACTGAGGGCTACTTGCCTACTTGTTCTTACAAAGTCAAGTACACGACTGATTCGATCGTGAGTCTTACATTCGACCCCATGGGGACCCGTCTTAAAGATGTACTATCCACAACAGCTCAAAATGGAAATAATAATATATAATATATATAATTATTATTATTATTATTATTATTATTTCCATTTTGAGCTAATAACATAATAATAATAATAATATAATCATTATTATTTGTATTATTATATGTATTGCACGTGTCTTACTACCTTGGTACACGCACTTACACTAATGTGTAATGGTAGGGTGTTGTGAGATGAAATGAAGGACCTACAGTTTAACGTAGAATCCGAACCACGGTGAGGCCTGGCATTCCCCACATTCACAAGTTGTGATTAATACACGTCTTGTCAGAGGTGAAGGAAGGGTTTGGTAATCAGATAAATCTGTGCTGGGTCCGAGGATTGATCACCCACAATGATGATGATTTATAAATCCAAATTTTTTTTTTTAGAAGAAGTAGAAACTAATAAAGTTTTGAAGCTTTGAAACTCTTATTTCCTCTATTTATATTTTCATACAGTAAGACCTTGTAAGACCGAGCCCCGTTATTCCGAAATTCCGAAAATCAGAATAATTTTTTTGTAAAACGCGTAGAAAAAAACTATGTTAAATTAATTAATAGCAAACTCAAAGTTAAAAGAGAGTTGTAAGAAACTAGTGAAAATAAATGCTGAATACTTAGAGGTTGTAATCAACACAAAGTATTTTTATGTAAATGAATGTAAATATTATTTAAAACTCATTTAACTGTAATTCAATATTTGTGAAAATAATCTATCTCCTCGCCTATCCATCTTGTGGTTAGCCCGAATTTTCGCTAATTCAAACAAGATTAGGTCCCACTTATTTCGGAATAACGATTGATTATTTTGGAAAAATAGGAATCCCTAAAGTGACATCCGGCCTTTCAAATGTTTCCACATCCTGAATTAAACCATTTGACCACCAAATTGGGGATTTTGTTGTTGTTGTTGTTAGTTGCAATAATACTTTTACTGCAATTATTATTTAGTTCTTAATAATTCCAAGCTCCACTTCAGTAGCCGCATGGTTTAAGGTGTCATTCTCGCAATAAACTAGACTGACGATTATAGGGAGATCGGAGTTCGAACTCGGTCAGATATACTGAGATTTTTCTCTTATGTTTTTACACTTTCTATCCAATCAAATGCGGGTACACTTCCTCTAAATTCAACATTCCTCATCCCAATACCATTAGCGTAATTAGTACATAGGCGTATAACCCGAATGGGTAGAAGACGTGATGCTAATAACAAAAATAACAAAACATTTCAGTTATGATGATCATATATGCCAATATTATCTAACTTTGATCAATACGCAAGTAAATGGGGGTGTACAAAGTTTGTAAAATGGCGCCATTGCGTATTTTATGGCTATACCTATGTATAGGGCTGTGTTTGTATATTTTATATCCCTAAAGGGAGCGTGAAAGATAGAAAGAGAGGGCGCTTCCAACCTTTATGATTAATATTCTGACACCTTCAGGTACAGGGTACGAGAAAGGTGTGAGTATGAGGGGTTGGGGGTTGGGGGAGGATGGGGGGGAACAAATTAGATCCACGGCGGTAGTGGTGGTTTTGTGCGACGCTGCTTAATGGATGGGACATGTGTGCCTTGGCTTACTACGACACACTAAAACAAGAGAGGTAAAGCTACTGCGGTGTTCACCACAGAAGGACCCGCCTCTCGTTCACAATTTCTGGCATGCCACCATCTTTTGGACTTGATTTCGAAAGAGGGTTTACAAATCGGTCCTAAATTCTGTGCGGAGAAAAAAAAATCGTTTAAATTAAGAGTGAACATTTTATTTAACAAAAATAACCAAATAGATTTATGAAACTGGCCTAATTTAAATCGACTTCGTCAACTGCAATACGATAAGTACTTAATAAAATAAGTATTAAATTAAAAATACGAATTAATTACATATACAGGCTATTATAGTTATTAAGTACAATCATAGCTGCATATAAATAACCTATTTAAAAACATTGAAAGCACCTATACACGACAATCGAAACCGGGACCTTTGGCTAAGTACATCAATTCTCTACCACTGAGCTATCCATGAGTCGTCCCGTGTTTAACTATTGGCACATAAACCTTCTGAGTTGAAAGTTGATGCGTTGTCTGATAGCTCGTGATCTCAATTGATAGCTCATATTATGTAGCGGACGATTTACACACGTCTATCACAGACTCTGCCTTAAAATATGAGTGAAAAATTACCTCGGACACGGGACGACTCTTGGATAGCTCAGAGGTAGAGAATTGGTATACTAAGCCAAAGGTCCCGGGTTCTATTCCTGAATCCAAGTGTAATTTTTCAATTTAAAGAATTAATAATAAATATAAAGTGTTCCCGCATTAGTGTAGAGATATGAAGGAAAGATTCAATTATTGGTAAAAACCACCTTAGAATCACCAAGTTTAGATTATAACCTGAGCCTCTCTATCTCAGACAAAGCCATATATCGCGAGTCTTATGCCTTAAACCTCGTGGTCACCGTGAGATGAGGCTGTATAAAACAAATACTCCTAAGTAGATTCGATTCGCGGCTCTCTGTTACAGGTAAACCAGTATATTACGAGATGACGCCATAAACCTCTTGGCCACCGGTGGGGGACAGGTTATATAAAACAATTACTCCCACACGCTGCTGTAATATCTATTTAAGGCCACCACCGTGGTTCGGATTCCACGTTAAACTGTAGGTCCTTCATTTCATCTCACAATCACCCTACCATTACACATTAGCGTAATTGCGTATAACCCGAACGGGTAGTAAGACGCGGTGCTAATAATAATAATATCTAGTTTAGCCTCTTGCCCGTATGATACGATATCGTGACGGGGGAAAAAAAGCTCAAATGTATGTACTGTCTATTCACGGTAAATTTGGCTTTTTTTTTTTTAGACAATTGGAACATACTTTAAAAAAATACAGTACTTGTATTTATTCTTTTGAAAGTATATTTGGTTCACTTTACAAGTGATAGAAACTAACTTTACCTTTTAAAATGAACATGGGACCGTTTGTTTTATCATTACTTCATCATATCAAGAGAAAGTATTGTGATTGTGGAGGTTTTTTGACTTAGATATTATGTGCCTGCAAGCAAAACTTTGTCTGTTTTCCGTTTGTTCGTCCCTGGGGCCACGGTCTAAATTTTTTTTTGGGGGATTTTGTACAAACTTGATTTTTGATGTTATATGGGACAAATAGTTTGACTTTGGCCCTAAAATTAAGGGTAGTTTACTGATAATTGAATTTTGAAATCTTAACTATTTTAATTCATATAAATTAGTTGAAAAATTACATATTGACAGGGGTATCGAACCCGTGACCTTTATTTTTCGCACGCCAGTGGTCTACCACTGAACTATCCAAGATTCGTCCCGATTTCAGGGCCATTCTTCACTTATAGGTTAAGGCTGAATCTGTAAATATTTAAAATTATATTTGGCGAGTGTTTAACATGATAAAATAAAAATTTGTGTTTTCATTTACTTAAAAAAATATATACGAGATTAGTTTACTGTTGATTAATTCTTGAAAAATAGAATTTTTATTTTAAATAGCTTTAACATTTTCTTAAAATTTATATCTGAAAAGTGTCTTACATAAATATCAAAACATATTTTTTTGTAGCTCCGCGTCTTATTACCCGTTCGGTTTATACTCCTATGTACTAATTTCTATAACGTGTTAGAGATTAGTAAGGTTGAATTTAGAGCAAGTGCACCCGCATTTTCGTGGAGGGAGAGTGGAAAACCTTTTTAAGAAAAACCACCCTCAGTGACCCCAACCGGCATCAAACCCTTATTTCCTCATCATCGGCAGCCAGGTTATTGCGAGAGTAGCGCATTACACCATACGACCACTAAAATGGGTGTGACTATTTAATCCAGCTTCTTTTCAACTATGATATAAAAAAAAGGTCCAAAGTTACCGTGAATCCGCTCTACGTAGCCATCTTTAGAATTTTCAACACCAGACAATATCTAGTCTCGTTATTTCAAACTAGTGTTTTTTAGGTTTTTTTTAACCATCAATAATGTATGAATTTTACCTATCACTACCATACACTCGAACCATGTAGTGGCGCCATTTATTTACAGTTAATAATGGCTATAAAGCTACTGAGCGCTTAATTTCCATCTCTCCTTTATGAATATTAATAATATTTGGTACATGGAGCAGTTTCACAACAAAGCGAGACCTCTTCCCTATCTCCTTTTACTCCATAGATTATTTAGTTTATTGTTGTAGGATTATAGCATTGCACTATTGTTTAGTAGGACTAGCTTCACTATATTACAATCTCCATGTTGGAAGACATTCACTGCTAAGATTTCAATGAAGACGAAGCGAATGCGTTTTTAATTTATTCCTCTTAGGACACTCGAGTGAATATTTTGAGATTTAATACAGGGAGATTACCGCGTTACTAATACTTTTCAGTTTATTAATATTCTAGGCCACTTTTAAGGGTGTATGGTCCAAAATTAATAATATGATAATTATATATATATATTAGCAGGTCTTCTTAAACCAAACTTGAATCGGTAAATTAAATATAGATTAAATGTATATTTTAAGCACAGTGTTTATGCAAAGTTTGAAATTTTGGCATATATTGCAACAATTTAAAAAAAAACCCAACCAAATGATGAAAATATTTCATATTTGGAATGTTAGAAGTACTTGAAGAGGTATATTTATCAATATAAATATTATTTCAATGAACCTTCAATTAAATGCGTAATGTTTTGTGTACTCCATATATCTTTCCACATTATTACTAATACAATTAAGTTCACTTATGTTTCAATGTTGGTAGTTAATTTTAAGGAGATGATATTTCAAATGTTTGAGTAGTATATCTATATTTTCACATTCTCTCTATCTATCAGACTCTCTCTCTCTCTCTCTCTCTCCACACACACACACACAAGATTATATTTTATTTTATTTTATACCTCTGCATGCAATGCTAATGACAAATAGATAGGCTCTTAATTTGATTAATTTAGATTAGTGTTATTTTATAGTTAGCTATAATCTTTATCAAAAGTGAAAGTTGTAGATCGTATGACTTGACTTATGAATACGTGAAATTAGATTTAGTAGGTTTTACAGCTGTCAAATAAGATTCTTATATGAAAAACTTTGGTTTTGTTGAAGCTAGCCAACCAAAAAGGGTATTCAAACGTAAACTTATTATTATTTTAAATCTTATTTATGTAATAAAATATATAAATATATTTTACCTTTTAAATTTGTTCTTTTAAAGTCATTGAGCGTAAAAATGGAATGTTACACATTAAGAATCTAGGATATACTTTTATCTAGCACTTACAGAAATAAATGGCTTTTGGTTTTGAATTTAAAACTTTTCAACATTTCTTTATTTCCTTTTTGTCCACTCTTCGGACATAAGTTGAAAACAACGTCATTTGGATGATTATATTTCTTGCGTGAAATAATAAATATTAGTACCTACTCTACTTCACATGAAGTAATCATAAAAGTTTGTGCATGACTGTGCACACTCTAATGATATATACACACACCCCGTTAATACGTGCAGAAAACGCAGTTACACAACGCTATTATAAATATCTTATTCAAACATTACATAAAAAGGCTACAAATATATTTGAACTCAACACAATATTTACGCCGTATTCTTTTGAGTTATTTTTACTGTAACGAAAATAACTTTAAGTTGAATTAAATCTTATAAAGATAATAATTTTTTTTTAAATAATGGAAAGGAATTAAAATAACGTTTTAGTGTGAGTAAATTCTCTTTCAAATTAAAAAAAATGTATGAATATATTTATTCTTGCTTTCTTTAGTTAATTTTCACGATCTCAATCGATTAATAGTGTTTCTTTTGATATTGGCAGTTTGAATCCTCAAAACCACTAAAACACTTTTCAATTATCTTAAAATTTACTGTTGTAAGCCTATTAATATTATTTCATCTATTTGAGGAGAGGGAAATCTTTTTATTCTACTATCTTAATATCTGAAACTCCAAATTTTGCGTTAAAACGTAGTTTAAAATTATCTAATATTATCTTTTTAAACCATTTTTTCGAACTATAGAACTTGAAATGATAGGCTTTTAATCCGATAGTGGATTGTTGATGTCTTTTTCCTCCATTTTGGTGAATCTTTTTTTTTTAACAAACAAATTATCGTCAAATAAATAATGTGGAATTTATGATTGACTGCAATGCTCTAAGTGCTCCAATAGGCGATGGGATGTAATGAGACGATATAAAAGTTCAGTGTTTTTGCACCTTTCATAGTAAACAATATTTTTATCTATGGTAAGCTGTCAGACTTCTATGCTGGCGGCCGGGGTTCGATCCTCGGTCCCGGCAAAGATTTATCTGATTACCAAACCCTTCCTTCACCTCTTACAAGACATCTTGTGAATGTGAGGAATGCCAGGCCTCCACCGTGGTTCGGATTCCACGTTAAACTGTAGGTCCTTCATTTCATCTCACTATCACCCTACCATTACACATTAGCGTAAGTGCGTATAACCCGAACGGGTAGTAAGACGCGGTGCTAATAATAATAATAATAATAATAATAATAATAATAATAATAATAATTTTATCTATGCATTTATAAAACATCGATAGTATTTAACAATAAACTTTTTCAACATCAATGCCTAAAATTGACTCCAAAAAATACCCAAAAATGATCCAAAACTGGCCTCAAACCAAGAAAATTGGACTCAAAAATCTAAAAACTCTACAACCTATTAAAAATATTTCCACAACCAAGGGATAGCGAAAATAATTTAATGTACGGTGAGTATTGTATGTGACGCAAAAAAAAAAAGGACATGTCATCAAAATACAGAATCTACTAATGACTAATTTTTTGACACTGTGTCTTACTACCCGTTCATGTTATACGCTTAGGTACTAATTAATCTAATGGTTTTTAACGATGAGGAAGATTATAAGTATACCTGCATTTGCTTGGAGGGAGAGTGAAAAAAACATTTTGGAAAAACCACTTTCAGTACACCCGTCCGAGTTTTGAACCTTGATTTCCCCGTCATAGGCAGTCTAGTCTACCACGAGAGTAGCGCGTTAGACCACTTAGCCACCGAAGTGGGTAACTAACTGTATTGTTATCAAATATCTTGAATGCATATATTTTTATAATCAAAGTTTACACAGAGGGATGAAAATAATAAGAGCTTTCTATTTTTCTTATTGACATATCTTATCAGTTTCTTTTCAAGATAAAAATAAAATAAAATAATAGGGGCTAAGATATATTTATATTTCTCAAGTTTTCTTTCGTATCCCCGTATTCTTCCCTCGGTAGTTCATTGGCTATTCCGAGCCACACACTTTTGCGGCAGAGATAGGCTCGCGAATTCTCATTTGTTATTCTACCCAGAATTCCCCTCATCCGTCACAGCACGTCCGTTTCTTTGCAGTTGGAGGGAAGGGGGGACAATCTCTTTACCGCCACCTCCGGGATCCCCCCGCCCCCTTTCCTGGTAAGTCTACGCTTGGGAGTAGGAGTAAGGGGGGGGGGATAGATTGGACTATCAATTGAAAGAAGAGTTTGTCCACTCCACGTGATTGTGATGGAAAGTTAGGAAACACTTGGTTTATATTCCACGGGTGACAGACACTTAAAGGGAGTCACCTTTTTTTTTTTTTTTTTTATAAAACCAATGTTAAATTATGGTTCGTTTAGGTACATTTTTTTTCAAAAACTATACAAGATATCACTATCATTTTTTTTTGTTACTTTGGAAATTTAATTTTGCACATTTTAACGGGAGCTTTTTTTTAAAAAAATATAACAATAAACAGAATTTATATTTATATAAATATGTTGAAATGTGTCGGAAAATTAGAAAAAAATATTTAACCTATTTAAAAATTAATATACATTATATTTTTGAGATATTTATAAATCTCCCTCGTATAATTGTTAGAATAGGCGAATCATAAAAAGAATAAGTTCATTAACTATTATAGTTTATGAGAAAAATGTACCTAAATGAACCATAATTTAACATTGGTTGTGTAGGGAAGGGCTACTCCCCTTAAAAGAGGTTATTTACACATGATATAAAGTATTAAAGTATCTAGGTATTTCGAAACGGAGAAAGGGGGAAAAAAATTATTATTAGCACCGAATCTTACTACTCGTTCGGGTTATACTCACTTACGCTAATGTGTAATGGTAGGGTGATTGTGAGATGAAATGGAGGACCTACAGTTTAACGTGGAATCCGAACCACGGTGGAGGCCTGGCATGCCCCACATTCACAAGATGTCTTGTCAGAGGTGAAGGAAGGGTTTGAGCAATCAGATAGATCTGTGCCGGGACTGAGGATTGAACCCCGGACCCCCAGTACAAAAGACCGACACCTTACCTCTAGACCGCCAGGTCACCGCTAGCAAATAAATGGTTAAAGTGAACCGCACAGACTTTCTAGCTCTTTTATAAAAAATCAATTGAGACATTTTACTTAAAACTCATAAGATATGTGAAACGAATTAATATTTACATTGTTTCATAGACCTAATATCCACCGAATACTGTAAGAGGAATAATATACACCGTTTCAGAAACTTATTGATAAAAAAAAAGAGACGCGTGCTTCACCAAAGAACATCACAATCAACTCACCATTTATCAGACCAACCTTTTTTTATAAAAAGAGGTATTTATATATATTTGCTTATAACTTGGGAAATATTGGTTTTATAAAAATATGTTTTTAATAAAAGTTTTTATTTTTACTAGTACTACAAATGTTTAATGAGAAGTTATTTCATGTTTTAAATAAATGCATAGATATATGATCAAAATTGGAGGTATCCGTTTATGTAAATTACCCAACAAGTCATTTTCCTGGAAAAATGAGATGCACCATTCTGTTTTGTTAAACGATTAAACCCGTTAGAGCAGATTTTAAGAAGATAGCTTTTTTTGTAATCTTTACATCCCACGTAAGCTACTCTTAGTTTTAATTCCATATATAAAATAGTTCAAAACCCCTTTCATTAACTTTATGAAAACCTTAGATACAAAGTTTTAGTATGATCAGTAGAATGGTTTATGCTATATTTCGAAATACAAACAACCTTTTCTATTTCAGGGAGTCATGAACATCAAAATACGATAACAATACATTTTCTCTCCAAAGGGTTGCGAGAAAGTAAAGATAGGGAAAAACCTTTCATGAATGAAAGCTTAAGGTGCGGCAGAAGGGTGCACGAGTAATTTTACAGTTTTTATAGCATTACATTTTTTTGGTCAAAATAAATCAAATATTTCTCCAGTAGCAACATAGAGTTTAGTTTTCTGCACATGATAATATCAACAGATCTTGAATATATTTCAAAGGGTGTCCTGAAATTTTGTCAACACTTTTTAAATAAAGAGAAAATGTTTTGACAACATTCCAGGACACCCTTGACAGATATTCAAGATATGTTGATATGAGCATGTGCAGAAAACTAAACTCTATGTTGCTACTGGAGAAATATTTGATTATTTTTTCCAACAAATTTATATTCCATAAAAAATGAAAAATACTTGCACTTCCTTCTGCCGCACCTTAAAATATCTGTGCGATCATTTCAGAAATTAAAAGTTTTATCTCCTCTTAAATGACTGCATTCCAATAAAAAACACTTATCCACCTCTGTGGCCACATGGTCTAGCGCGCTACTCTCGCAGTAAACTAGACTGCCGATTACGGGGATATCGAGGTTCAAATCTCTATTGGGTGTATTGAGATTAGTTTTACAAAATGATTTTCCACTCTTCCTCCACGTAAATGCGGGTGCACGTACCATATGTATAGACACCCTAAAACCAATAGCGTTATAGTACATAAGTATATAATCCAAACGGGTAGTTAAGACACGGTGTTTGAAAAAAAATCAAAAATTAAGCTAATCTCAATTTAATAACACTACCATGAGTTTTGAAAATGGTTCACTGAATCTTTTATAGGTTAGGTATGCTTATGAATACTTTATAAATGCAGATTTCAAAAAATTACTTTCTTTTATTCCCTACACGTCAGATATTTTTCAGATATCATCAAAGAAAATTATGATTATCACACTTTTATAACTACATACATATTGAAAACATAAAACAAAAATTAGCTTTACTCACTTTTTAGCACATATTTGACGTGATAACCTCACAACGTTACAACTGTGGTAGTATTCTCAAGGTCAAGAAACAAATAACTGAAGGAAGTGTTGCCAACATGTGAATAGTTTACAAATACCCAACATTTAATCTGAACTTAATATATTGAATGATACATATCCTGACATCGCCACCAACGAAGTGGACTTAAGTGATTTGGGGGAAAACTGTACGTGATAGGGAGGGGTGGATACATTTTTTGGAAATTAGCATAACTAAACTCACCAAGCGATTAGTTCACAAATATATAAATCCCTGCAGATAAGTGTAATATAATCATTATATTGAAATTAAAATTCGACATGATTCAAAATATATACCTTTATTTAGTCGTTCTAATAACACTTGAACTATAAAATAATGATGGTTATTTTTTTAAAACCTATTTTTGAATCAATAAATAATGTTTATTAATTTAATAGACAATACGCGTTCTTTTAAATGAATGCCACATTTATGAAAACTTCACGTTTAAATAAATATTTATTCTTGGAGTGATGAAAGAATGTGTTACGTACAATGGATTCGGAGCTCTCTATAAATACCACGATAGCTACCTCTTTTTAAGTTAAAAGCATATGAGAACTTGAATATTGAATAACATCACCAACACAGTTTTATTTTATTTTTTAATCAGGGACATTCAAAGTACACTTCTTATGTCAACTTATTATTTCGAAATATGACTTAGCTCTTATAGTTCACCTGCTTCGGTGGTTACATGATCTAAGGCGCTATTATAACGTTAAAATAGATTAGTTTTCCACTCTTCCTCCAAGCAAACGCAGGTACACTCATCCCAAATTCAATATTCCCCCTCTCTAACTCATTACTATAATAATACATGTGCGGATGACCTGAAAAGGTGCTAAACAAAACTTTTATGTTGTAAAATATAAACTGTCATCTAATAATAATAATATTTAGCACCACGTCTTAATACTCGTTCGGGTTATACGCTTTAAGTACTAATTACGTTAATGGATATAGGAATTGGGAAGGTTGAATTAGAGGAAGTGAGCCCGCATTTGCGTGGAGGGAGAGTGGAAAACCATTTAGGAAAAACCACCCCCAGTTCAACCGACCGAGATTCGAACCTCGATCTCCCCGTCCTCAGCAGTATGGCTCAACACGACAAGCGCGTTAGCCAACTACGCCACCGAGGCGGGTAAACGGTCATCTAAAATGTTTGTTATCAAGCCTTAGAGGAAAAGAATGGCTCTTAAAAGTCTATATAAGATGTATATGTGCTGTATATGAATGAACAAAATTACTTAATCTACTTTTTATTTAGCGCCACGTCTTTCTACCTGTTCGGGTCATACGCTTATATACTAATTACGCTAATAAGCTAGGGAAGATTTAATTTGGAGGAAGTGTACCCGCATTTGCGTGGGGGAAGAGTAGAAAACACGTCTAGGAAAAATAACCTCCAGTACATTCGACCAAGATTTTAAACTCAATATCTTCATCATCGGCAAACCTGTAAGGCCTTGATAACAACCCTCGAGTCTCCAACTTGTGGATTCCCTCAGTGGCGTGTCGTGGTGTGTAGCCAGGGTAGTCAAAGAGTCAGTCCAAACTTTATCTGTGAAATGCTCTAGTCACTCGGTAGATCAATCATAAGAAGGGATAAAATATTACTTTTAGAACATTAGGAACCCTTTAACTAGCCTCTAGGTACAGTGGTCAGTGCCACTGATCTGTAGGTACCTGGTTCGATTACCGGTGGTACCATAGGGTTATTTTCCCGAAAGGAAATGGTTTCTATTATCCCATGGGTTAAATAACTAGGTTTATGCTAGGTTTAAAACTTTTACTGGTGCCATATAATTATCATGATGACCATCACATCATTTCATCGGGACTAAGTACTCATAAATACAGGGTGACCCAAACTCAGAAGGTTACAATATCCGCCATTGCCAGTAGAAGACCAGGAATGGCTAGCTAACAAACCCATGTGGACAGACGACAAAAACTATTCAGCAAACCTATAACAGACACAACACCCTTCCCCCGACCGTTGATTTGTCTCTGTGAAAAGAGAAATCCACATTTAACCAATGATACATTCCCGGCATGGTTGAAAAGTTTAACCCGGGACCCTTAGCCTTATAGACTAAGCTAAGGGGGTCGAACTTTCTTAATGAATAACGTGTGTGTGTGTGTGTGTGTGTGTGAGGGAGGGAGGAGGGTGGTATGAAAGAAGGGTTAGCTAGCCGACAGGAGTCTAGGGGGTCAATGGGTGTGGAGAAGGGAGCAAGGGCTTCCTCCATCCAATATCCCCGCTGTGCGACGGGAAATCGTCCATTTCCTCCTGAAGGATGTTACTTTGTTCCTATTGGAACGCCCCTTTTCCCTTCATATCGCGCAGGGGAACCTCCATTACAGCTTTTTTTTTTTATCACCGCGTCTTACTACATGTTCAGGTTATGCGCACATATACTAATTACGATGGTGTGTTAGAGATGAGGAAGGCTGCATTTTGAGGAAGTGTAACCACATTTGCGTGGAAGGAGAGTGTAAAAAGTCTCAGTACACCAGACCTGGATTCGAACCTCGATATTTACGTCATCGGCAGTCCGGTATATTTCGAGAGCGGTGCCTTAGACCAAACGACCACCGAAGTTGGTAATATATATATGTTAAAATTTAAATGTTTAAAACGTGGAAGAATATTTTTTAAACAGTAATTTCCGCAGTTTCACCCAAGCTATTTAATAATTTTTGATTTTAAATGATTTATTTGCCATACATTTTCAAATTTCACAAATATTCGAAGGTGAAGCCGCAATTTCAGAAAACGACCATTTCTTTCCACTGTAATATTTCAAATTATAACAATCCGATATTAAAAATATATATATTTCAATAATTATGTCAGTTTTTTTTTTAATTTTAAACACAGCAATCTGTAGTTTAAGCTAGTTAGTGAATAACATTTTAGAAAACATTTAAAAAAAATTGTTGAAAGTAAGGAGTGGTTATATTTAAAAGTTAAGACTTAAGACTTAGTTGATGATGCATTATAATTGTATATGAATTTTCATATCAAACAATATGTTTTTTTTCAACTTAAGTATATTTAAATTATACATTTTAACGTGTAATTTCACTTAATACATATAGCAATTTAGCATCTGTTTAATCTAGAAATTTAATTTATATATATATATATATATATATATATATATATATATATTTATTTCTAGAGCAATTTATCTAAGTCTTAACTTTTAATTTTAGTTATTTTTACGGACGCTATTTCAACCAAATTATTGATTTCATAAAAAAAAGTGACTGAGGTGTCTAAAAAAAGTCTTGATCTGTCTTTTTAATTTATTTGAGATATGAATAATAATATTTAGCACCGCGTCTTACTACCCGTTCGGGTTATACGCTTTAAGTACTAATTACGCTAATGGATTAGGAATTGGGAAGGTTGAATTAGAGGAAGTGAACCCACATTTGCGTGGAGGGAGAGTGGAAAACCATTTAAGGAAAAAAACCTCCAGTTCACCCGACCGAGATTCGAAACTCTATCTCCCCGTCCTCAGCAGTCGAGCTAAACACGACAAGCGCGTTAGCCAACTACGCCGCCGAGGCGGGTTATTTGAGATATTAAACTTCCACTTTCTGAACCGACTGATTATATCAGCACACGAGAATTTCTATGAGCGAGAGTGAAAGCGCTTACTAATTTTACGGGGAAAGGTATTTCCATATACCATCCAGGGATCTTTTTCATGCCATAATCGACATGGGATCGACGAATTTACTTCCCCTCCTAAGGAAGTTGTGCTCAAGAAAAATCCGTTGAGCTCAGCTGGGTTTGAACCCACGAACATCGAGGTCATGAAGCAAGCAACACTTTACCCCAAAACATCAAAGGTCGACAGATAACATGAGTATTACTTAAAATGTTATGAATGTTCCAACAGACACATTTTAAAACATTTTTATTTCTTATATAATTTTTTACTACATTATTCTTTACATTATGCTTTGGTTTTGTTTGAAATTATCTCAATATTATTGTGTTTTTCTTTGGAAACATAGTAGTTACAATGTATTTTTACATTCCATTTCATGTGTCTTACCATTTTTTTTTTTCAAACATTTTCTCAACCATAGTTCTCAGTTTAAATGTTAGGTTAAAAGAATAGTTCTATCTACGAGATCTATTTATGTCAGTTCTGATATGCAGGTAAGAAGAAAACAAGAGGGTGTTTTTAATTTTTCCAAATTATTTGTTAACAAAACTGTTTTTATGATTTTAAATCTTCAAATAAATAGTAATTAGTCCAACCAGTACCACATTTTTTTTTTTACTTTTACTATGTATTATGTTTATCGACACTTATATGACACTTAAAACGTTAAGAAGAGTAAGTAAACAGCGTTAGACGATTCCAACTTGATTTTGTTGGTAGGGCATTTCATATTTAATTATGTTCAAATTAATATATTTCCAGACATCTGCAAAACAAATCCATCTATGTTTTTGAAAAAAAACTTATATTTGTCTGGTTATTTTATTTACCAAAAATAATAATAAATTCCCACCAAAATAGATGATTGAAAAGTTGTTTGAAAAAAAAATAAAGAGTATTAATTTGCATTACCAACAAAATCAAATTTAACACTTTCTTAAGATATTTGTCTGAAATTTCTTTGGGAATAAAATTACTTACATAAATCGAGAATGAAAAAAATTATGACAAATAGATTCAGAATTTTAATTCGGAAGTTTTTAAAAGGGATTTCATAGGACTTTTATTTTAGGAACTTTAGAGAACATTGGTTGAACATTTGTACACATTTTTTGGGGGGCAACAAGGCTCTGTGATAAAATGAGGTAACAGTAATGATTTATTATTCGTTTTACAAAGTTTTTTTTTTAGAAAATACAGCATGCCATTTGAGAATCAAATTGTAAATTAAGAAAAATATTTAATAGACCTATGTCACATGATCGTGCCTCAGGAATATTGGTAAATTCACTGTTCAACAGCAATTATGGGTTATATTTTTATAAGTAGACTACAAACCATGATGTAAGCGGTTTTAATTAATTTTAATTATATATTATAAAAATAAACTTTACTAGTGTTAAGTTGGTATAGTGTTGCTTGTATTGTACTGACAATCGTAACACCCCAAATAAGAATTAAAATTTATACTTATTTAACTCATTATTTTAATCCTGTCAACATGTATAAAAAACAGTCAAGAAAAATAAACTAGCTTTTACTTTTATTTGTATTAAAATTTCTTACACCATAGTTTGCCATGTTCATCTGATGTAATGTACCATAAAACTGACATTAATTATTTTCAAAATATTAATGTCAGTTTTAATAAATATTTATGTTTCTATAGATTCACATGAGTTATCTCTGATGATGATAGAATTAATATATAATTAATTGAGTTAAAAGGGGTCTAATGTGAAGGAGTTTCAAACTCTTTTATTTCTTGTGCTTTATGTATCTTTGATTGACATTGTTTAAAATACGTGTTGTGTGACATTCAATACACAGCTCCAAGAAATATTTTTATCTCCATATTGACAGTTTAAATTATGACGAATTTTCGTGCCATTTTATCAGGTTATATTTTTCACTCCACATTTACACATTATTAATCCATTTAATTACTTTGTTCAACTATAAACGGATAGTTCATATGTGTCCAAAGACTTAGATAATCAGTTTTTGATTTCAAAGCACAAAGATTCTTCGCAAATCTTAGTTTAAAGTCTTGTTTTTAAACAATATATTACGTTAGCGGATCTGTACAGTACAATTCTACATATTATTTATTATAAATATATTTATTTAAATTATATGAACCAAATTGGAGTAGTTTTTCTTTTCCAAAAACATACTTACCCTAAAACAACTTTTTTTTTAATATTTCCGCGTAGATAATCACATAAAATACTTATTCACACACACATTGAAAACAGATTATTTTGTTCATCAAAACAAAAAATAAATCACATTACAGAGAATATTTTGGAAATGCACTTGATCTGTAGAAAATGTGAAGAAATTTATATTTATTTCATTTTTGAAAGTCTTATCTACTTACAGCACTATATGTTGTTACTCTGAGATACATCAACAAATTAATGTTTCATACAAACAAAGGAATTATTTCTTGTTATGTTTCCATCTTCTTTTTTTCTATTTGACCTCCATTATGTGTAAAGATGATATTGGAACATTCTGAAAGGGAAAAGAAACATCATTAGAATATTGACCAAATTATTCAAATATTAATGACAACATTCAGAATTGAAGGGTACGGGAGAAAAAGGGGGTAAAGTCCAATTTTAACTCAAATTGAGATGGTGCTGCCATCTGTTAGACAATACGAGACATTTATAATGTACTTTAGATTGAGTTAGTGCTGCCATCTGTTAGACAATATGAGACCTTTCTAATGTAATTTAGATTGAGTCAGTGCTGCCATCTGTTAGACAATACGATACCTTTCTAATGTACTTTAGATTGAGTCAGTGCTGCCATCTGTTAGACAATACGAGACCTTTCTAATGTACTTTAAATTGAGTCACTGCTGCCATCTGTTAGACAATACGATACCTTTCTAATGTACTTTAAATTGAGTCACTGTTGCCATCTGTTAGACAATACGAGACATTTCTAATGTACTTTAGATTGAGTCAGTGCTGCCATCTGTTAGACAATACGAGACATTTCTAATGTACTTTAGATTGAGTCAGTGCTGCCATCTGTTAGACAATACGAGACATTTCTAATGTACTTTAGATTGAGTCAGTGCTGCCATCTGTTAGACAATACGAGACCTTTATAATGTACTTTAGATTGAGTCAGTGCTGCCATCTGTTAGACAATACGAGACCTTTCTAATGTACTTTAAATTGAGTCACTGCTGCCATCTGTTAGACAATACGATACCTTTCTAATGTACTTTAGATTGAGTCAGTGCTGCCATCTGTTAGACAATACGAGACATTTCTAATGTACTTTAGATTGAGTCAGTGCTGCCATCTGTTAGACAATACGAGACATTTCTAATGTACTTTAGATTGAGTCAGTGCTGCCATCTGTTAGACAATACGAGACCTTTATAATTTACTTTAAATTGAGTCACTGCTGCCATCTGTTAGACAATACAAGACCTTTCTAATGTACTTTATATTATGGTTAAAAGAAGTCTCTTGTCATATTTAAATCAATTAAAAGAATTATGCAAAGGACCTGATGGAGTACTGAGGAGAAAAGAAGTATAGGAGCAGCTGGAGGTTTGGGAAGAAGTGGTGGAGTGCTATGGAATGGGGTTCAATGTAAGGAAGGGTGAGATGGAAGCAATTGAAGATAGTGAAACTTTTCAAGTATCTGGGCAATATTGTAGAGGAGAATAGAAGGAACAGGAGAGAAATAAGAGAGAGAGGAAGACAATCAGAAGTGTGAGAAACCTGATTTGGAGCAGGGATATGCCAGACAAGTTCCAGGGAGTGATCTACAAGGACTATTTCCTACCAATATTAACGTACGTTACAGAAATGTGGGAAATGAACGAACAGAATAGAACCAGAATACAGGCGAGGAAAATGAGTTTTCTGAGAAGCAGGATTGGCGTGACAATTTTACAAGATGATAAATGAGAGAATAAGAGGAATATTAGAGGAAGAGCCAGTCCAGGAAAGGACAGAGAAGGCACGACTAAGATGGTATGTGAGAAGAATGGAGAGGGAAAGGAAGACCAGGAGGATGTTGGATATTGAGGAGGGGGTAGGAAGCTGAGAGGAAGACCAAGGGACAAATAGGTGAAAGGAGTAAGGAGGAGTGTGGAGGAGAGAGGAGAGTACTGGGCCAAGGTGGAGGGAGAGAGGTGGAGAGGCTCGTGTTCCAAACAGACCCGGCCAGTGGCTGGAAGCTGTTCATGATGATGGTTAACAGTAGTATGTGTTGTGGTCCTTACGGAGTTAAGAGATATAAAAGTTGTCCAGGAAAATGTGACGTGACGTGACGTGACTTGACTTTGCTATATTTCCCCCCGTACCTTAAACATGTGAGAGTGTTTGTTTTTAAACATATATTTTTTGGTTATATTTATGGTTGCATTATTGGTATCAATGCGTAAAAAAATAATAAATAGGCTATAAATTATAAGATTTTACATAGAATTTACCAATGGAAGATTAATTTGTTCGGAAGCTTTCCTGAGATATATTTTTCTTCTTCTTCTTGTGATTATTCTCAAACCATAAAAAAAAAAGAAACTCTTCATAATAAATAAATAAATAAATAAAACATTCAAGGAACACTTTAGTTTTTTTTAATACATTCTCTTATGTTGGTTGATATAGGCCCTATTTTAAAATATCAAAAACCAACCTTATTTTAACAAAATAATAATAAAGTTAAAAAATAAAATTGTATGTTGTTTTATTTATAGAAATCAACAAGATAATTCTACTACACCTAAAAAAAAACTCATATAAATCTATTCATAATAATTTGAAAACTCTTTAAAAAAATCACACGTTCATTTCAAGGAATATTAACGACCTACCTATGGTTAGGGATGAAGTGGATGGCTTAGAGGAAATGCATCAACATTGGTGTCGAGAGACGACAAGGAAACCATTGGTATAAATAAGCGCGTTAATTCCCTTCCAGTATTCATGGCTGAGGTTCAAACCTCTTAACACCCTACCAACAGCAATTAGGTAAATTGCGAGACAGATAACTTAGAATGCATGACCACCGGTGTGACTATTACTTATCTTTCGAGATAATCTAGATACTAGAAGGGTCTGCACATATATTGATTACAAAACATAATCAATTATTTAATATATTAGACGTATAGAGCACATAATTATATGTTTTAAATTATTAGATAATTTTATACCGTATTATTATTTTTATTCTAGTTACATTTGTGGAGAAAACAAATAGTCAATGTGATTACTAAACTTTAAAAAAGTATTAAACCTTCTCTCCAGCTCACATTACTACCCATCAAGGCTATACATATTTTGATTACATTAGTGAGGGAGGTAGGTAGGTAGGTAGGATTTAGAGGAAATATAACCGTATTTGCGGGGATATCGAGCTGGAAGCTCTTTATTAAAAAAAAAACAACTATTAATACACCCACCTGAGATTCAAACCCGATACTACACGTCATAGGCATGTCATATCAGACAAACCAGACCTTTAATCTACGTGAACACACACACGGATTGATTTCTAATATTGTTCTTGCAATTTATTTAGTTTAATTCGTTGATGGCTGATATTGGCGGGAAAATAATACCATATTTAATCTCTTCGGTGTTGTAGATTGGTCTAATCCTGCAATAGGTTGGATTGTCGATTATGGTGAGATCGGGGTTCGAATCCAGGTTGGGTGTACTAGGGGTGGTTCCAGCCCATTAATGGTTTTCCACTCTACCTTCACACAAATGCGTATACTTTTCCTCCAAAACTATAGATTCCTCATCACCAACACATTATCATAATCATTAGAATAGTACATTCGCGTGAAAGGAATGCGTATGCGAACGGGTAGTAAGACGTGGCGCTAACATTTTTTTTCCCGGAGGAAGTCTCCTTAGAGTCAGTCTCAGACACGTGGTTTGAGTTTTATACACGTGTCACTGTCGTATTAGACTAGGTCGGCGGTGTATCGAATGGGCGTACCAAGATTGGTCTTGGACAAAATGGCTTTCCCCCTCCCCGAAAATGCGGGTACAGTTCCTATAAATTTAACCTTCATAATACCTAACTTATTAGTGTAATTAGCACAAAGGCGTACAAGCCGAACGGGTACTAATTAAGATGCGGTGATGATAAAATAAATAAGATAATCCGGTATATGTAGGCCTAATTATAACTAAAATGTATTTATAATATACCCCGGTTCTTTATTTTTTATATTGGTACGTTGTAAGGATATCTCAGAGAAATGTACCCGCAATAGCGTGAATAGATTAGAAAATCACACCTATTACATACGACAGAGATTCAAAACTCTATATCCATTTCACCGGAAATCCTGTCTATTGCAAGGTTGACGTTTTACGCCATATGACCACAATATACTGCTCTAAAATGAATTAAAATATAGTATATTATAGGCACGTTTTTGAAAAATCCATACGGGTTTTTTTTGTTTAGTATTTATTTACTCTATAGTTAAACACAAAACGGAAATCAATGTATTCCTTTGCCGCACGTTCAAATAATTTATTTACAAAGAGAAAGCTTTATTATACAGATACACTAAATACATGCAAATATATAAGTCGTGACATTTAATATAGAGCACTAACTATATTTAATTTGTTGCGCTGTGTGATCGTGAATAAAATATATTATAAAAATAATGTAATTACTTGGCATACGAAACCAACAATACAGTATGTGCCACGAATGAATCTCTTCAAATTATAAGAGGAGCTATGTTGAATTTTTGACAAAGAAGAAGTTGTTTTGATTACGAAACAGATAATCTAATATTTCCCTGGTTTTACGTTACTTTGTGCTTCAACAAATATGCCTTTGCAATATATTTTTTTTTTTAACAAAAGAGTTACATTGGTGTGATTTTGTACTTGTAATAAAAACACAAGTCACTAACTGTCTCTAGAAAATAATAGCTAAACAATAATTATGTTAGTATTGATACGAAAATAATACTAGAAATTTAGTTAATTAATACAATGTATGTATATATTTAATGATGACTATATTAATAAAATGAAAAGTTTGTCGTTTTGACCATGAGTATTGTGTAATATCTACCGCAGGCAAAGGGCTGAAAATTTTAAAAATTAGTATTCCCTGCGCAAAAACACGTTCACCTCTAAGCTGGAATTTTAGATTTTTTTTAAAATCTATTAAAAACTGGGTTCAAAGAAATAAAATAAAATTTGTTTTTTTCTAGAAACAAAGAAAATCATTTCCAGGGATCACGCCGGGAACTTTGGATAGTTTAATAATAAAAACCAGAGTAAATCTACATTTGTAATAACACTTACTGATTAGAATATAACTAGCTTATATAATTTTAATACACACCTTTTAGAAATAATAATGGAATTTATATTTGAACCTATATTATTAATTATGAACAAATCCGCCTTGGTGGTGTAGTTAGTCTAACGCGCTAATTTCATGTTGAGATAAACTGCCTAGGATGGGGATATCTAGTTTCAAATCTTGGTCGGGTGAACTGGGGGAGAGGTGGGGGGAGTCCTAAATGTTTTCCTCTCTTCCTCCACGCAAATATGGGTTAACTTCCTCTAAATTCAACCTTCCCAATTCCTAACTCATTAGCGTAATTAGTACTTAAGCGTATAAACCGAACGGTTAGTGAGACGTGGTGATAAATAAAATTATCAACAGTATATATTTATAATAAAAATAATAAAATTGATAAAAAGTGTGTTTTTGTATATAAATAATATAATTAAAATATTATAAATAGTTAAAGCTGTTTAGGGTGAAGATAATCGAAAATTGACATATTTACAGCAATTATTAGCCTATGTGATTCCAATTCCAATTAATTTTTATGTTTTTCTCCTCTTAAGTATTTACATAACTTATGTGTAAAATCAATTGTTTAACTCTTAATTAACAATATATTTTAATAGCTAACGTTCCATTAATGGAAAGTAGGAATGAAAAGGCCCATAAAGAACAAACACACGAATTCACTTTTATTGATGTTTAAAAAATGGAGCTGTGTGGCTAAATGGGTTAGCATTCAAATTAATTTTTGAAAATTTGTTTATTCGTCTAACGATTTTAATCAATACACGTTTCATAATACAATAACAAGTTTCTTGAAATATTTTTTTATTGTCGGTTGGAAACTAGATGTAACATTCCAAATTTCATCTAAATTTGTTTGTGATGGGGAAAAAATTCTTAATTTTTTGAAGTGATTACAAAATATTCACACTTTTAGCTATTTATACCCTGGGATAAAACACATTTAAATAAAGGAGAATAAATAAACCATAAAATTATATAAACCTTTCCACTTATTTTATTCCTTCAAATTCGAATGTTATTTATTTTTTATTACAAAAGGAGTTTTTTTTGCCATTTCAAGTTACCCAACATGTAGAGTTGGTTGTTTACGTAAACAATAAAATATACATTTCAAGGGAGTTAATAAATTTAGAATAAATATTTATAGATAACATAGAAATTAAAATTAATCTTCATGTATACTTAGTTACATTGGAAGAATGTTTATGAATATGAAAATATGGTTCCATTTTCCAATTTAAATTAAATTAGGGGGCTTAAGGAGAACTTATGAGCAATTTTCCATTAAATCAGAGTATTTTATCCCCTCTCACAAGAGATTTTACAATCTTCTTTCAATGGCAAGCTTAAATGATAACATTAAATTCTGATACAGTGATCGTTATCAAATAAGTATATTTTCCACTTAGAAGTCGGCCTGCCTTCCTCTGAGCTATATATAATCCCACTATAAGGGTCTTACACTGGCTACACACTTGTTACTCCAAACATCATGAGGCAAAATATTGTGTGTTTCAAACTCGTTTGTGTTGAATAAACAAGTTTTGATCTAATACTTTTTCCTACATTCACTGACTTGAAATTTACTGTTTATTTTTATCACGGCGTCTTACTACCTGTCCACGTTATTCGCTTATATGATACCTCACTTTGTTCGTTGGGGGCTCCGTCTCTAAACCTCCAGAGCGTTTTCTTTGCAAGTGGATGTAAACTAATGTAATTCCAGAGCCGTTTTTTGATAGGTCTTACCGTTTAGCCACAAGAAACCTCCAAAGAAAGGTCCGCACCGACTTTAAAGCTGCTACGTCATTTTGATTTTTTTTTTCGGAGGTTAAAATGTTCTTTTTAAAAACTTTTTGGTATTTTTCCGTCGGTTACAAGCTAAAAGCTATAGTTTGCTAAATTTAATGTTTCTAGCTCATCTGGAAGTGGATAAACATTAATGTCAGTGAGTGAGTGTGGCTTTATAGTAGTATAATTACTCTAATGGGGTATGAATAAGTTTTGAAGTAATCTACCCGAATTTGCGTGGAAGTGAGAGTGGGAAACCGTTTAGGAAAAAAAAAAAAACACCCTCAAAAGATCCAATCGGTATTCGAGCTCCAATATTCCCAGCGTCATCAGAAAAGTCTAACACAAAAGTGACGCCTTAGACCATTCGGCCACTGAAGCGGATATCAGTTCCTGTTGTATTTTTCATTTACCCTGAAAGGTAGAAAGCTTACCTTCCATTGTTCCACTATGGCGTAGCTCATAGGATAGAGCCGTAGTGTTTTCCATCAAGGTAGGACTGTTAGATTTAAGGGTAAATGGAGTGTGCATTACTTTTTTTTTGCCTCCCTTTCTTTTGATATTTCGTCCCAAAATTTAATTATTACGTCTCTACCTATCATATACTCCTCCTGGTGTTTATTAGAAGTAATATTTTACCCAAGTAGTCAGTCTAGAGTTCAATTTTCATATGGATTGAGATTTTTGGTGATATTTTTCAAATATGTTCGTTTTATATCGAAATTGTCGTCTTCTTCCAAAATGTTTAAAAGATTCAATGGCGTCGAGACGAAGGAGATTTTATCTTCAACTTAAAGACATTTCGTACCTTCGCACATCCCTAATAAAATTGCGATCAACTTCTGAACGTGTGAAGATAATAAGACGGAGAATTAATTATGTATGATTTATAACATTAAATATTCTAATTTATACAGATTCTAATAGCCTCATTAATGGATTTAAATCTATCTCTTTTCACCATCTCTTTTATAGCTTTGCGGTTTCTAATGTAAAAACGGATATAATGAAACAATGGGTTCCTTAGTTAAAATTCATATCTTCACTGGAAGACGTATACTTACTTTATTGACAATTTTACTTAGTCTGGAGAGTCTTTAGTTAAGGCCTTGTGCAAATGTAATAACATAAACACCCGCCTCGGTGGTGTAGTTGGCTAACGCGCTAGTCGTGTTGAGCTCGACCGCCGAGGACGGGGAGATCGAGGTTCGAATCTCGGTCGGGTGAACCGGGGTGGTTTTTTCCTAAATGGTTTTCCACTCTTCCTCCACGCAAATGCGGGTTCACTTCCTCTAATTCAACCTTCCCAATTCCTAATCCATTAGCGTAATTAGTACTTAAAGCGTATAACCCGAACGGGTAGTAAGACGCGGTGCTAAATATTTAAAAAAAAAAAAAAACATAAAGAATATTCTCTCACGATGAATAATCAAATACTCATGTAGCAAGAGCAAAGCTAACCACCCACTTTGGTGGTCACATGATCTAATGTGTCACACACTCAATGGACTAGATCACCGATGACGGGGAGTTAGGGGGTTTGAATCACGGTCGAGTGTTTTGAGGGGGGTTCTTCTACTTTCCTTCAACACAAATGCTGGTACACTTCCTTTAAACTTTAACCTTGTTCACACTTAGCCCATTAGCTAAATCAATACATAAGCGTACAACACTATCAGGTGGTAAGAAATGGTGCTAAAAACCAGTAAAACTAGTTGAAAAGATCTAGTCTATGCATGTATGGTTGATTTTAATTTAATATAAATACAGTTACGGTGGTATTTTGTTGGGAATAATCTTTTAGATAATTAAAACATATATTGCGCTCACCAATGAAAACATTTTACTATATTATTGGTGTTATTAATGTATACTGATAATATAGTTCAACAGTGAAAGCTTCAAATCACATGACCTGGCATATGGACACGTCAATGTAGCTCTAATAGCCTTTATGGTAATTTTTTAGATCTTTCTATGAGAATTGTATTATATTTTTGTTTGCCTTGTAATAATTAATTAAATTATGTAGGAGTAGAACTTAATTGTTATTATGGGTCCCAAATAGCTAAGGTGATCTCGTATTTATTATTATTATTATTATTTTAGCACCACGTCTTACTACCCATTCGGGTTATACTCACTTACGCTAATGTGTAATGGTAGGGTGATCGTGAGATGAAATGGAGGACCTACAGTTTAACGTGGAATCCGAACCACGGTAGAGGCCTGGCATTCCACACATTCACAAGTTTGATTATCACATTTGTCAGAGGTGAAGGAAGGGTTTGGTAATCAGATAAACCTGTGCCGGGACCGAGGATTTGAACCCCGACCCCCAGCATAGAAGTCCCGACACCTTAACCCCTAGACCACCAGGCCACCCCAGACCCACCCGAGCCACTAATAAATACATAAATAGGCCCTACTAACTTCTATTCAACGGGTGGAACCTTATTTCACAACTAGGTAGTTGTGAAATAAATTTTTTCCTTTAATTTTTTTCAAATATTACATTTTGAGAGACTTGTAAACTTTAAATGTAGTTATTTAATGTTTTTCATTATTTGAGGTATTTAACATGCACTTTCTGATCTGACTGATTATATCAGCACACGACTTATAGACTAACTTAAATCTAGACCAGACACAGCATCCAGCCCCCGGCCGTTAAATTTATCACTAGCAAAGGGGAAACCCACATTTCACCAATGATTTTTTTTGACCATGTTATAAATCGAACCTGGTATCCTTTGTTTAAGTTATTTAATGTTATGTGGGGAATGCCAGGCCTCCACCATGGTTCGGATTCCACGTTAAGCTGTAGGTCCTCCATTTCATCTCAAAATCACCCTACCATTGCACATTAGCGTAAATGCGTATAATCCGAACGGGTAATAAGACGCGGTGCTAATAAATAATAATAATAATAAATGTTAATAATATTCGTGTAAAGGTCGTATGAGGGTTCTAGTAAATTTTTTTGAGGGGGGGGGGGGGGTATGCAAAGGTTCCTTCAATCTAGAAAGTTTGTGTTTTAGACTACTCCAACACTGAAGTGGGTAAAAGGTTTTATTGTCTTTAATACCGATTCGTAAAGTCCCAACATTCGTACGGGACTCATAGCGAATTTACAAGAGAAACAAAACTCTAGCCTGAAACGTTTGATAAGGAAATCAGAATCCCTTTGAAAAGGTTTATAATTAACATCACTTTATTACGACACCTCATACAGATAGATAGTGGTAACATCACCAATGAACAAGACCAAGGGGGGAAAAAGCGTCCCATCTCCTTTTAAATACACATCTAGCACCGGGGAGGGTAGTAATTAGTGAAAGGAGACAACGTTTGAAGTACACGGGACGTGTTTATTTAAGAGAGGAATATCAAACAGTTTTAGCGAAACTCTCGTACATTTGTGAATAGAAGGACACTCTGCTTGATGGACTCACAAAATGAAGGACGAAGAGTTTTGTCCATTACACACATTTCTCAGGGGGAAAAACTTTGGTATCTCAGATCCCATTAGGACTCCAGCAAATACTTTTATTGTATAAAATTGATCCAACACAGGTGACCTGGTGGTCTAGGGGTAAGGTGTCAGACTTCTTGCTAGCGGCCGGGTTCAATCCTCGGTCCCGGCACAGATTTATCTTATTACCAAACCCTTCCATCACCTCTGACAAGACATCTTGTGAATGTGGGGAATGCCAGGCCTCCACCGTGGTTCGGATTCCACGTTAAACTGTAGGTCCTTCATTTCATCTCACAATCACCCTACCATTACACATTAGCGTAAGTGCGTATAACCCGAACGGGTAGTAAGACGCGGTGCTAATAATAATAATTTAAATATGACAGATACCTCTTTTAACCAAAGAGACTTAGAAAGGTCTCATGTTTATCTAACAGATAGCAGCACTAACTCAATTTAAGGTAAGATTGGAATTAACCCCTTTTCCCCTGTAAATTTCAAATATTAACGTAAAACTAGAGTTTTGGTAGGATTTTATAGGATTCTGCGTAGAAAATAGATATAAATATACATTTTTAACTTCACTTGCTAGATATGGTAGGCATAGGTGTAGTTACTGGGGGTAGAAAGGGGGGGGGGTGCCCAGCACCCCTTGGATTTTCTAAGAAAAATAAATAATATAACTTTTAAAACATAAACATTAATCCTAAATAAATGTTATTAAATCTAAACTTATTTTTAAAAAAACATTCTGTAAACCTATTTAAATAGCCAGAAATTAGGTCCGAAAGAATTATTTTTCTTTGTGCCTTTTTTTTAAATACACTCAAAATATTGCACTCTCTTACGAGGGTTTGAATTTCAACTCTGCAATCCCCTCCCCTCCAACCCTTCTTCCCCAACTCAACCGGCACCCGGAAATTAGACTCCCTAAATCCGCCAATGTGGGTGGGATTGAAAATTTTCCCTCGATTTTATATTTCTGTTAAAATTTCCGGCAATTTAAATGAAACGGATCTTAAAAAATACACACCAGTTTAGTTTTTCCTAAAGACATGGACAAACAAATTATAATAAAGCAACCATAGCGATTCCAACACTCACGTATTGACTACAGCGCCTGGTGGTTGAATGTGTCACCAACGTCATGTCTGATAGAGACCAAATATGTTACTACCGCAAATATTACGACCAAAGCTTTAACGCAGCGGTTTACGACACTTTTTAAAGGTTATGACCCCAATTTTAGTATTTTTGAGACCATCGCGACACCTTGATAGTCTACAACAGTTCATATTCTAGTTTTTAAATTATTCATTTCACCGAATCATACCAACCATTTGGATGGATATTCGTATCTAATTACACTTGTGGTGTAGGTAGAATCTAGAGGGAATGCATCTCTATCTGCGTGAAGAGAGAACGGGGAAGATTTCGGGAAAAATTCAACCAGAGTACACAGAGCCGGAAATTCAATCTCAACCTCATCACTGCAAACCAAACGATATTGACACGTTCATGATTAAATTGTAAAAAAAGTTTTCTATCTAATGATTATACGAATGCGCCTATGCTGTCTCAAAAGAGAATAAACTTGCCCAGTGTTATTTTTCAAGCTATACTAGCAGAACACCCATTACAAATATAAATATAAAGCAATAAACTCAAGATGATTGTGACCCCACTTGAAACACGCCGCGAACCCCGAATGGGCTATGAACGTACTTTCTAACTATCCGTTCTTCTCGCGGGATTTATTTTTTACAGTGGGTGTTTATGTCTCGGAACTTTTCAATGTTGGTGAGGTGAGAATACGATAAGTATAAACTGAGAAAGACGCAAGAAATTAGTGTTTTGTAGCCGCCATCTTGAAAAAATGTCAGACGTAGATTTTAATTACCTTATACGTTAACTAGACGTCCAATTCGTGTCCAGGAAAAAATTTTAGACCAATTATTCGTATAGTGTTTATTGCGTGAAATAATAACAGATGAGAATAAGAACAAATGTTTTGTTTTTATCCGCCATATTGAAACAACATGGCAGGCATGGATTTTAATTAGCTTATACGCTAACTAGACGTCCAATTTGTGTCCAGGAAAAAATTTAGACCAAATTATTCGTATAGTGTTTTTTGCGTGAAATAATAACAGACGAGAATAAGAATAAATAGTTGTATTTTTATCCGCCATATTGAAACAAAATGGCAGGCGTGAATTTTAACTAACCGGACATGGAACCTATTTCCTTACGAAATTTCAGCACAATTAATTGAGCGGTTTTCGTGTAAAAGAGCAACAAACAATTCGACACCATAGCTCAATCGGTAGCTTGTTTGTCTACTGAACTAAGGTCCCATATTTGATTCCCGGCATGGCCGAGAGATTTATCATTTGGTGACATGTGTGTTACACCTTTCCAGTGATGAATTAACGGCTGGGGACTGGCTGTTGGTTATGTCTGTTCTAGAATTAAGTTAGTTTATAAGTCGTATGCTGATATAATCAGTCGTTCAGAAATTGCACGTTAATTACCTCATATAAACGAGAGAATTAAAGTAACCTACACCAAATCGATTTTTATATATATCAGTTAGTTAAGTACTTACTCGATGGTGTTATGAACTCAAAATCTCATTGCCGCACTTACAAAAGCAATCCACCTATCCATTTATTTTATAAATACAGTATTAGTAGGATAAGATCTACGAGCTTTCGGTAACCATGGCAACGGCTAAGTTCCTAGTTTCATCGTGTGTAATGCATGTTGCCGGAGCACACCACTGTTATTAATTCAGCCGGTAGAGTGGGTTGCTAAACTTGGCAAGTATATTTATTACTAGCTCTGCTAGAGTAATCTACCAACATAACAGCGGTAAAAACAACAACGGGTGAGTAACAGTATTTCTATCAAGAATAAAATGTGATATATATAATATAACAGCAATAATAGTAATATGATTATTAAATTACTTCTGCTTGAGTTTTGAACAATAATAGAAGCGATTTTATATTATTTTTCAAAACTATACATATATATACATTATTTTCCGCATACGTCTTATTACCCGTTCGAGTTGTGCGAATGTTAACTAATTACGCTTATGTTTTAGGGTTGAGATAGGTTTAATTTAGAGGAAGTGTACCCGTATTTGCGTGGAGGTAGAGTGGGAAAACATTTAGGAAACACTACCCTCAATAAACTCAAGATTGATTCGGACCCTAACCTCCCCGCCATCATGAGTCTGGCTATCACCACTTTTTACTTAAACTATCATCTATACTAATATCTATACTAATATTATAAAGAGGAAAGATTTGATTTATTGTTTTTTGTTTGTAAAGGATAAACTCAAAAACTACTGGACCTATTTTAAAAATTCTTTCACCAATATAAAGCTACATTATCAGCGAGTAACATAGGCTATATTTTATTTTGAAAATTTAATTTATTCCTAAAAAATGTCGATAGTATATTTATATAGTCGTTGTAAAAAAAAGTTGTTGAAGGGAAAGTGGGTTGGTGAAGGGGTGGGGGTAGGGGGGGAGAAGAGGAAATGAAAATAGGAGGGAGGATAAAAAGAAAGAGGGGGCTATACAATGATGTTAGGACTGTAATTTCAAAAAAATAAGTAAAAAATTGTTTTGTTTTTATATTGACATAATGGATGATTTGAAGCTTTGTTTTACAAGATTCTTTACAATATTTTTTTACGGGGAAGGGGGCTAGTAAATAATAAAACGTAGTATTGATCAATATTTGAATATATAAAGTTAAAGGGAGAATTTAGATAAAATATACCTGAAATTTCATGTAAGTAAGTTGAAATTGTTTTTAGGAAAAACAACCCTTAGTACACCCAGCTGGGATACAAACCCCGATTATTCCACCACCGGTAAATCAGACTAAATGTGCCCGACATTTAGACCCCTCCGGGGCAGTTTGTACAACTAGTAAATAATAAATGGTAAATATCTGAGATTGTCAACAGTTTAGAGGCGTTCTTTAAATTACGTAAGGGTGTTTCGAGAGTAGTTAGTAGGGGAGGAGGGGGGGCACATGAGGTGTAGGAGGGGTAAGCATTTTCTTTCGTTTTATTACAAGGTAAGAAAGTCAGAATCAATCTTACGTAAGGTTTATTATCAATGTTTATAGTGAGACAAAATATAAAAATATAATATTTTTTTAAGAAGATAAGATATATTAATTAGAACATTTAATCTACATTTAATTTACTTTGAGTACCCGTTAGTAGGCTTAGGCGTTAGTAGGTTAGTAGTCATTTGGCCTAAAGTGTAGGCCAACTGGCTTTTAGGCCAAATGATTTAGACCTACTGCCACGTATCCATGTATTAAACCTAATTTTACTGCAATTTGAGTATTCTACAATTTCATATCACTTGATTTATTACCAATACTATGGCTGAAAATAATTAAACAAATAAGATAATCTAATTTAAATCGTAATAAGTTATGTAAAATAGAGGGGGTGGGGGAGTTGATGGAAATCTTACATTCCCTTATGTAGGAGAAGAGAGGTTCGAAATTCATGAAAAGAAAAGCCTTACGTAATTTAAGTACGGGCCCTTATGCAAAGTGACGAGCAACCACGGTAGATACGACAGGACACGCCATCAACTATCGACTTTTTTTTTAAAAAAAAAAGGAAAGGGATGGATCAGGGCAAAAGGATTTACCATAATCGACCTTCTTAACATACAAATGCCCTTTGGGAATACTTGCTGGTCACGTGACTTCATGACCAGCATTGTTTTAGTAGAAGAAACCACGCCACCACACTTTACCGAAACTATCAAAACAATGTAGCGTTTATTTAATTTCGGTTTATAACTAAGGTTACTAGAATTATTGATACTAGTTGTACTGTAGTCGTTACTACAGTCTTACTAGTAGTTCTGTAAACAGTAGACCTTGGTCCCTCCATTTTTTATCGTTACTACAGTCTTACTAGTAGTTCTGTGAACATTAGACCTCGCTCCATGTTATTATCGTTACTACGGTCTTACTAGTAGTTCTGTGAACATAGACCTCCCTCCATGTTTTATCGTTACTACAGCCTTATAGTAGTTTGTAACAGTAGACCTAGCTCCCTCCATGTTATTATCGTTACTAAAAGTCTTATTAGTAGTTTTGTGAAGAGTATACCTTGATCCCTCCATGTTATTATGTTACTACAGTCTTATTAGTAGTTTTGTGAAAGTATACCTTAGTCCTCCATGTTATTATGTTACTACAGTCTTATTAGTAGTTTTGTGAACAGTATACCTGCTCCCTCCATGTTATTATCGTTACTACATCTTATTAGTATTTTGTGAAAGTAACTAGCCCACTCATTCAATATTGTTATACAATTTATTATAGTGTCCTTGACAAACCTCCCTCCATGTTATTATTGTTACTACAATCTTATTAGTATTTTATTTGAAGAGTAGACCGATCACTCATTCACAACTTTCTCTAATAATTTATTATAAAAACGTGTCCTTGCAAACTCTTAAATGAACACGTTCATTGCGTTTGATTTGTTACGTCAAATATCACAAAAATAGCCGGATGCAACCTTTCCTTCGACAACCATACTACCTTGGGCGATTTAATAAAACCAAGTTACATGTAGACTATATCACAGTAAATTATGTACAGTTATATAATTTATGACTCAATAGAAGTGGGCGTAGGTGTATTGGGCACAGTTACCTTGCAGTATAATTTCCACCCACCTCCAGTACACCCGATCTAGATTCGAACTCCAATCTCGCCGTCCACGGCAATCCAGTTTAACACGATATTGAAGAGTTAGACTATGCGACTCTCGATGTTGGTCTAATCAATATTCTAATCAACTCAAATTTTTAGGCTAAGTCGTAAAGGTTGGACTTTAGGAAACGCGAGAAAAGGTAAATATTCTTACTGTTTTTATAGCAAAACATTTTTTTTTACCAAAATAAATCATATATTGCTTCAGTAGAAACCTAAGAGTTAAATTTTCTTCACATGGTGATATCAACAATTGTTGAATAAATGCCATGGACCTACGGCATTAGATGACAAACTTTTTAAATGGTGAGAAAAAGTTGTCAGTACATTTCAGGACACCCTTGACAGATATCCAATAACACTGTTGATATCAACATGTGATAAAACAGGGTGACCTGGTGGTCTAGGGGTAAGGTGTCAGACTTCTGTGCTGGCGCCTTCATCTCGGTACCAGCACAGATTTATCTTATCACCAAACCCTTCCTTCACCTCTGACAAGACATCTTGTGAATGTGGGGAATGCCAGGCCTCCACCGTGGTTCGGATTCCACGTTAAACTGTAGGTCCTTCATTTCATCTCACAATCACTCTACCATTACACATTAGCGTAAGTGCGTATAACCCGAATGGGTAGTAAGACGCGGTGTAATAATAATAATAATATGTGATAAATTCTATGTTCCTGCTGGAGCAATATTTTATTTAAGCTGGTCAAAAAAAGTGTTGATATGAAAACTGCAAAAATACAGCCCTTAGCTCGTTTTCCTTAAAACACCTAGCTTAGAACATATAAACCCTTCCTTCAGAGCCCTTCACCGCGCTTTACTAAGGTGTGCGCTCAGCCTTATATGCTTCTAATGCGTTTTCTCTGAGCTTGTGCAGTCAAGCCAACACTAAACAAACACACGGACTATAGCACACAAAACCTAGAGATTTAATAGTTTGTCTTCATGTTAGGTAAGCACGCGAACAAATTTATTGCTACAGTCTGGGGCCTTTATGTATTCCTGACCAACTTTATTACTCTACCGCTTTGTCTCCGGCGCATGGCGGACCGGTATGATTTGGCCGCAGGGTTACTTCAACTGACTCTTGACTCGGTTTGTGATATACGGTGGGTGAGAGACTTGGGGAGGGGAATTTTCACAGGCTGTGGAATAAAATCCTCTATTCAGCGAGGGTTGTTTGTTGTGTCTTCTTGAAATCAAACCTCCGCATTAGTAATTAGTACATAAGCGTATAATCCGAAGGTTAGTAAAACGCGGGATAAATAAAAAAAGCTATATGCTAACTATTGTAAAATTATTTTAAATTTGTAAATATAACACATATTATGAAATAAAATTCCATTTTGAACTCCATATTTAAGTCCAATTTCGAAAAATTTCAAATTTTCTATTTATTATGTAAATTAGTTCAAATTTTACACAAAAAAGTCATCAGTAAACTACCATAAAGTGAAAATAAAATAATTATTTATAATGTAAAAACAATTGATAGATATTTTGAACCAAATCGCTAGAACATATTTTTAATATTCAAATTTAAAACATTCACCCCTAAACCAAGTTCTCCTGTAGTGAAAAGTATACAGATTTTTTTCTTGTCTAACACTCCCCAGAAATACATTTTAAGCAAAATTGCTAGAGTAATTTTCAAAATATTTCATATTTACAAACGAACTCAACACTAAACTATCCTTTAATGAATCTTTACCCAAAAACCAAGTAGTCATCGTTATTGTTAGATCTAAATTTTAAACAAAATTGATATAAATATTTTAGAAAAATTTGGAACTACAAAAAAAAAATCACTCCTCAGTAAAGTACCCTTAATTTTAGGGCTGGACTCTATATAAAAAAAAAGTCATCTGGTATTTCTCTATGACACCTAAACATCAAGTTTGAACAAAGTTCATCAAACCATTTAAGATCTGTAACCAGGAATAGACAGATGAACAGACATACTGACAGACTGAATTGTAAAATACACTTTTTTGAGTTTGGAAATACATAAAACATAAATATTCATCATAATATCACAATAATATCACGATTACAATACTTTCTTTCTATACGAGAACATAAAGAGATTTTCATTAGCTTACAAAGTAAAATTATTATTTGCTCCACGAGATAAACGTAAACTATACATCGTATATTATTTTATGTTTTAAATCTTGACTAATAGTCTACATTCTTTCATATTTTATTGTTTTAAAGACAGCACGATATAAAATATCTTTATGATCAAAGTTGGGGTAAAGTGTTTAAAATAAACTCAGAAACGAACAGAGTCGAAGCTATAAAACGAGCCAAGAGAAATATTTCCCATGAATCAACTTACCTGAAATTACGATAACACTTTGTAAATTCCCTTTACTACTAGTTGCTTTGTGACAGCATACATAATTCATTTCGTCTACATCTTTTGTTGTGATTATATTATCTTTGTTTGGAAGACAAGTTAAATTTCTAAAAAAAATAATAATCTTACAGTTCCTTAAAATTGTATGTTAAGAAAACGATATTGTTTCAGAAGTATTTTTAAAATATGGTATATATAATATATATTTAAATAGATGTTATGGTGCACCGCACATACTTTCTCTTCTGTCTTAATAAAGAGACATTTACTAAAAAAAACAACTCATAAGATTGGTGAAACGAAATCATATACATTGTTGTAAAAACCCTTCACCAAAGAGTATAAATGAAATAAAATATACTTTTACAGAAATATTGAGAAAAGAGGAACATCTCTTGCCACCAAAGAGAATAACAATAACAATTGCCATCAAAGAGAATAACAATAACAATTAACGATCAGTAAAATTGTTTAGGTTCTAGGCCTTTATAAAGACACAGACAGATGTAAGAATTACATCACGAAAAATAACTTTTTAAGTTTCAGTGGGTTATGAAATGTAGACATTTGTCAAAATATCGATTTAGATTTTTGTGACGATCACAATACTCCTCTCTTTGAGTAGTCAAGATAAAGTAATAACGATGTATAATATTATAGTTGGTTTCATTTGAATAATTTCTCAAGATTTGCATAGACACACAAACAAAATAAGACATATAAAATGTTTTAAAAACTTTTTGTGATTTATAATTGTATATATTTGCATGATAGATATCCTAAAATTATTACTTAGATGTTTAAATATTATTACAATGTACCATTTTTATTTTTAATTCCAGTTCATCTATGTTCTTTATTTGTCAAAGAAACATACTATAGTCTAGTAAGTGCCACAAAATGCAAAATAAAATTATTACGTTTACAAATGTCAAGAGTAAGTTGGGGGAAACACTTACTCACAGTTATAAAGTTGCTCTGACACAATGAGAACATTAAATTTCTTGCTCGTGTGACATGTTTTATGTACTTTTTTTTTTTAAAAAGGAATTTTATATTCAGCCGTATATTAACACAGCTTACTCTTTCAGATATTTGATGTAAGAAAAAAAAGCTTCTCAGCATTATTTTAAGATAAACTCAAGAGTAAATATGTATTAATATATTGTTTCTGGTTGTATACACTTTGGAAATAATTCTGTTTTTAAGTCTATTAAATAATTTACTAAGAGAGTAAAAAAAAAATCCTTCAAAACGCACTGAAAAACCAAAATAATGTATTCATTTAGTAAACTCATTAGGAATTGTAAATAAAATAAACCACACATAATATTGATATTTATATAAATCTAATAAACTAAATCTACCAACCAATAAAATAAATGATTATGTGATTATAACCAAACTAACTTAATAAGAAATAGTTTGAACAACTGAACTTAAGCCTCCTAATAAAGCTTAATTTGAATATCGTCTGGCTACTATAAAATTACACACACTTATTCTTGAACAACATAGAATAAAGAATAAACAAACTGCTTCTAACTAACCGTTATGTTTATACGCTTGTGTAATAATTACGCTAATGTGTTAAAAATGAGGAAGATTGATCAAAAATATTATCTAAGGTATTTAACGTTCAATTTCTGAACAAACTGATTATGTCAGCACACGACTTATAAACTAACTTAAATCAAGTACAGACACAACATCCAGCCCCTGGTCGTTAATTCATCACTGTGAAAGGGGAAACCCGCATTTACTGAAAATTCAATTTTTGGCCATACCGGGAATCGAACCCGGAGACCTTAGGCTCAGTAAACACACTGAAAACTGAGCTAAGGTGTTAGACATAAGGAAGGTTGACTTAAGATGAAATACACCCGCGTTTTCCTGGAAGAAAAGTGGGAAACCATTTAGGAAAAAACACCCTCAATACATCCTATTGGGATTCGAACCCCATCATCAGAAGTACAGTCTATTGTGAGAGTGACGCCTTAGACAATGCGGCCACATGTTTATTAATCACGCTAATGTTGTATAGATGAAAAAAAAGGTAGAATTTAGAGGAGATCTGCCCACATTTCCATAAAAGTAGAGTGGAAAATCATTTAGAAAAAAACAACCACCCTGAGCACACGTGACTGATATTCGAACACAGACCTCCCTCGCCATGGTAAAAATACATTAAATGAGCTTGAAATTCATACCATGTGTCGACTGGCACGGGTTGTATTTAATTAAATAATGTCAGAATCAAGTCTCTCAAGTACTTCTGTGCTGGCGGCCGGGGTTCAATCCTCGGTCCCGGCACCGATTTATCTGATTACCAAACCCTTCCTTCACCTCTGACAAGACATCTTGTGAATGTGGGGAATGCCAGACCTCCACCGTGGTTCGGATCCCACGTTAAACTGTAAGTCCTTCATTTAATCTCACCATCACCTTAACATTACACATTAGCGTAAGTGCGTATAACCCGAATGGGTAGTAAGACGCGGTGCTAATATAAAATATATAAATAATAATAAAATATATTTTTTTGTGTTTATAATCATCCAGCTCAGTAGTCTAACTTCAGCTATTAACGAGAGTAAATTATTTTAACCTGATTTTCTGTGTGTGCGTGTTTTGTGTCTTACTACCCGTCCTAGTGATCTGCATATTTTTATTATTGAGGTAATGACGTTAAAATTTGTACCTTCCTTCAGGTGGACAAAACAAATGAAACAATTTATGGGAAATATCTTCGTTACGCCCGGAAGAGATTAAAACCAGACGCTATCGGCATGTCCCTAATTCAGTAATATATATATTAAATATGTAAGTTTGTAAATGTATGTGTGCTCATACACGATTTATGTATGCTACACCCCAAAAGTTAACTTGGCCATTTCACTAATTGGGCAAATTTCTGCTCATTCCGGTCTGATTATAATAATGATATTAATTTGTTAAGCAAGCATAGATATATGTGAGTTTTTAGATAAACACAGAATCCGAATATAAGATTTATTTAGATTCTGATTTGGATTCGAAATAACGAAGGTTCGATTAGGTTTTAATGTATATAGGGAGACGTAGAGCTATATACATATGTAAACATCACCCTATCTACGATAGGAGAGCTGGTGATAGCTAACAGAAGATTCTTCATCGCAAAAATTGAATGAAAGTAGCTTATGTCAACCATTTGTAAATAATAATAATAATTATTATTATCATTAGCACCGCGTCTTACTACCCGTTCGGGTTATACGACACTTACGCTAATGTGTAATGGGAGGGTGATTGTGAGATGAAATGGAGGACCTACAGTTTAACGTGGAATCCGAACCATGGTGGAGGCCTGGCATTCCACATATTCACAAGTTGTGATTAATACATGTCTTGTCAGAGGTGAAGGAAGGATTTGGTAATCAGATAAATATGTGCCGGGACCGAGGATTGAGCCCCGGACCCCCGGCACAGAAGTCTGACACCTTACCCCCTAGATCACCAGGTCACCGTAAATCATTATTGATAGTTTAATATTACTAAGAAAAATAATAACTATTTCCAAATAGGTTAACATAAGTTTCTTAAAGAACGTTGTGTTAGATGTCAACACCTCTCTCTCTCTTCCCTCTCTCTTTCTCTCTCTCTCTCACACCCCACATACACACACACACACCTATATGCGGGCGTATATAACCCAAAGACGCGGTGAAAACCAAAAGTGTCAGGGTTCACGTTCCAGATTGTTCTTTACCTCTTCACCCCCTCCCCCTCCCAACGAACATAGAGAATAGAAGGTTCTCTTTACAAGTTGAGAGGGTGAGAGTTCTGTTTGCAAGGGGAGAGGGGGGACAAGAAGGGGGAGGGGGAAGGAAGAGTAAACAGAGGGTTTGTGTTTTAACAGGACAAAAGGAAGGTGGGAACTGTAATTCCTCGAGGGAAACCTTCTCCTTGATTTGTTAACCCTCTTGTCAACGATTTGTTTGACGTTGTATATTTATAGATGAATGTTAAAACTACAATGAGATTTAAATAAGAAGGAACATTTTGGACAGTTATAAAAAAATACTAAAATAATAATTTTTTAATAATTTTACACTTAAAGAAATCGAATTTGCAAATGTCATTTTTCATTGATAATATTTATTTTTATTTGATAAGATAAGAAAAAATAATGAACGCCACTGTAATATAATCGTCAGAGTTCCTCTATACCGATACACACGTCCCGAGTTCGATCCCTGACGCATCCATATTTTTTACGAAGCAATGGGTCTATAACGGGGTCAACTCAGTCTCGTAAGTAGAAAAAGGAGCTAGTTGAATGAAAAAGTAGCGGCTTTGGTCTAGAAAAATGAGATAAGCTATTGGAGGGTTTGTTGTTCTGATCCTATGCCACCTTATATCCGCACATGTTGGCACTATCTTCACCAACATACGGCGGCGGCTCAGTGTCGGTACGGTTCGATTCTAGGCTGATGCCATGGAAGTATTTTTTATTATATACAAATACATATGCCTATATACACATATATATATATATGAATATGTATATATATATATATATATATATACACATTTCTTTATACATGCATAAACATATAATTGAATAAATGGGTGGGGTGTTAGTACTCAGAGTGACCATATCCTTTCTAAAAAGCACACTTTTTGGAAATCACTTGTTATTAAACGTATTTTTATCATTTCAAATTGCTAGAAAGTTATTTTTTTACGACCACATTAATATTACTTATTGGTTTTTGGCGCTATCACCTAAACATAGTTGCTCTAACATAATAAAAATTATTTCAATTTAGCATTTCATCATTTATCCTTCCTTAAAAATATATCCTATTTCAAAACAAATAAAGTTTTAAACACTATCCAATAGTTTTAGAATAACCCACTTTGGTGGCCGCATGGTTTAAGTAGTCACTCTCACAATAGACTAGACTGCCGATGATGGGGGAGGGGGATTGGGGTTAAAATCCCGTTCGGGTTTTTATGATGTTTTTCCCTAAATGATTTTTCACTCTCCCTCCACGCAAATGTTGGCACACTTAATTTAAATTCAACCTTATTAATCCCTAGCTCACTAGCGTAATTTAGTATACAAGCGTATAGCCTAAATAGGTAGAAATACGCGGTGTTAATAAAATAAAATAAAAATTGGAATAATACAAGAAAACAACTTCTAAAATATTTGTTTTAAAAGGTCTTTGAATCACTTTTACGCGCTGTAGCTATAACATAATTATTTTAAAAACAAAATACGTTACTGATTTCAAAGCGAAACTAAATAATATAATGTTTTGTTTGTTGAAGGTGTATTTCAGTCCATCTAACAGCTGTTCTGATTTGAAACAAGGCGAGCACGTATGCATGCGATTGTATTGTGCGCTGGATTGTTCGCTCACTGCGAACTATTAATGTGTGTACAAATGGGTCAAGGGGAAAAAAAGTGTGTTTTGAGTATAGCTTTTGTTTTACGTGCGTATACTCACTTCTTACAAATCTAGAACCTTGATAATATTAAACAACATTAAATTATTATTATTATTATTATTATTATTATTATTATTATTATTATTATTATTATTATTAGCACCGCGTCTTACTACCCATTCGGGTTATACGCACTTACGCTAATGTGTAATGGTAGGGTGATTGTGAGATGAAATGGAGGACTTACAGTTTAACGTGGAATCCGAACCACGGTGGAGGCCTGGCATTCCCCACATTCACAAGATGTCTTGTCAGAGGTGAAGGAAGGGTTTGGAAATCAGATAAATCTGTGCCGGGACCGAGGATTGAACCCCGGCCGCCAGCACAGAAGTCTGACACCTTACCCCTAGACCGCCAGGTCACCTACAACAACATTAAAGAATAAAATGTTAAGTACTCCAGTAATACAATACATTGGTGAGCATGCGGGCTAAGGCGTAAACCTTCGATCTGGTTTGACGGAGGGTTCGAGCCTTGTCATGGTCTAATGATGTTGGGTTTACTTAAATATTTTTTTTTAATCTGCTTCCAAATAGTTTCGTTTAAAATCTCTCTAAATTTTACCTTCATCATTCATACCCGAGCTGTGTAAATATCCTGATAGATTACATATTGCCATAATAATATTTTTGTTTTAATAGTAATTTGAGAAGTCACTTGAAGTGTAGTTAAATTTCACACTTTTTGGCCCCCATTGGTGGTCACATGGTCTGATGCGTCACCCCGATGTTAAGACTTAATTGTCAGTGACCAAGAGATAGGGTTTCAAATACCGATTGGTTGTACTGATGGTTTACACACCCTCTTCACACACAAATGCAGGTACATTTTATATTAAATTATATCTTTCTTATCGCCCACTTTAATGGCATAATGGTCTAAGGCATAACTTTTGTGTTAGACTGGTATGCTGATGACGGGAGTATCGGGTTCACGTCACGGTCAGTCCTTCTGACAGTGAGTGTTTATTAAATGGTTTCTCACTCTCCTTCCATGCAATTACGGGTAGATGTCCTCTAAAATGCTTCCTTCCCAATCGCCAACACTTAGGAGTAATTATAATATGTGCGTACAACCTGAATGGTTAGTAAGACGCGATGGTAAAAAAATAAATACAGATTTTCCCAATCCCTATTTAATTGGCATAATTAATGTGCGCGTTTAACTCAAACTGGTAATAAAACTTTTTTTTAATGTCACACGGACAAGACCCAGCATATTCTCGGTAGAACGGTCGATACGCTTAAATGAGAGGACCAGAGTTCAAATCCTTGTTAGGGAGTAATATATATATATATATATATTTTTTTCCTACGCTCACTCAACCAAGATGTCTAATGGAAAAGGTATGTTAGGATCAATATTTATTTTTCTGAGCGGTTTTTGTATACTAACGACCAACTTCGGTGGCCGCATGATCTTAGGCGTTGCTTCCACAATAGTCTAAACCGATGTTGATGGGGAGATCGGGATCAGTATTTCAGTCGGTTGTACCGAGTTTTTTACCTAAAAGATTTCCCACTCTCTCTACACAAATGTGAATACATTTTCTCTAAATTCAACCTTTCACCTTCATAACACTTTGCGTAATGAGTATATATGCGTACAATCTGAGCTGGTGCTAAAAAGATGTTTTAACCAATGACTATAGCTAATATAAGAACAGACTGTACGTATGTGCTCGTAAATGAATGGCTTGGATAAACGATATTATGTCCAGGAAACAGTCAAATGCTTTGACAAGTGAGTGGTCACAAAGGAAGGTTGTCAGCTTGTTACAAACATATCGTGGAATAAAAACTCCAGGAATGTGAGCAGTTTCCAGCTACCCACAAAGCAGCGAGCACATTCAAATAAAAATCACATTAAACTAAAATCTATAATTTTTTTTACCTTAAATAAAAACTGGTAAATATAACTACAATACACAAAATGTATTTATAGTATTTTTATTTTAGCACCGAGTCTTTCTAACCGTTCGGGTTGTACGCTTATGTACTAATTAGGTTAGCACGTTAGTAGAAACGATTGAATTAAAGTTAAGTCAGGTGACCTGGTGGTCTAGGGGTAAGGTGTCAGACTTCTGTGCTGGCGGCCGGGGTTCAATCCTCGGTCCCGGTACAGATTTATCTGATTTCCAAACCCTTCCTTCACCTTTGACAAGACATCTTGTGAATGTGTGGAATGCCAGGTCTCCACCGTGGTTCGGATTCTACGTTAAACTGTAGGTCCTCCATTTCATCTCACAATCACCCTACCATTACACATTAGCGTAAGTGCGTATAACCCGAACGGGTAGTAAGAAAGACGCGGTGCTAATAATAATAAAGTTAAGTGTACCCGCATTTATGTGTACGGTGAGTGGAAAACCATTTGGGGGGGAAAAAACCTGCTCAGTACACCCGACCGGGATTCTAACCCCGATTTCCTCGTCATCGGCAGTCTACTGCGAGAGTGGACCATTCGACTATTCTTTTATTTTTTCTATCAGTGTATTTAACTCTGATAAAGATTAATGAAAAACGAATACAACAACAGTGGGTATTTCCCGTTCAACATGATAGACTGGGTTTTAACTACACGTCCCCATTGCTAAGTTACTGAGGGCCGGTCTTACGGCTAACGGATGAGTATTGCTATCTGGAGGTTAAATCTAGCGACCAGATAGAGGTTATCAACCATTTCAATATTTTACGCGTATTATGTACTTCTTTAATCTGCTGTTTTTACTGGTGCGTGCATGTGTATGAACCCTGCTTCTGCTGCTACCGCTACCACCTGGCAAGTGGCTACAATGCTCAACATTTGTTAAATAATGGCGGCTAAATGAGTGCAAGTAAACATATGGAAGTCACGTGGGTGCAGAAACTAGGTTGCCCTGAAAGTATTAACTTCAGTGTCTGCAAAAATGTGGTCAATAGTTTGGTACACCGTCTACAAAATTTAATTTGTTGTACTCACATTTAAATAATTTGTTATTATACTACTATAACTCTACAAATAGCTTGTCAGTTTTTATAAAAGTGTGGCTTAAATGTTCTAACTTTATATATAGTTAGAGCCTGGGCCTGTGCCTACTAAACACGTGAACCAAGATCTTAACCTAAAAACAGATTTTGATAGGCGAAGCCTCATGAATAACAATGCGTCACCATGGCAATGGCCATTTTAACTTTCTGATAAAACATATTCTGAAAATTGAAAAATTACACCTGGACACGGGAATCGAACCCGGGACCTTCGGCTTAGTACGCCAATGCTCTTACCACTGAGCTATCCAGGATTCATCCCGTGCCCATGGTCATTCTTCACTCATATTTTTAAGGCAGAGTCTATGATGGACGTGTGGAAGTCGTCAGCTTATAAACATGTGATTATATGGGATCACAAGCCATCATACAACGCAGCCACCTGCGACTCGGTAGTTTGCATTATGCAGCCAATTGACAATTATATGATAATTGTACGGGATTGCATATATATATATATATATATATATATATATATATTAATGAATCAGATAGCTAAAGCTATCATCTAACATTTTAGTGAGGCTTAACACCACATAGATAACATATTCTGAAAATTGAAAAATGACACCTGGACACGGGAATCGAACCCGGGACCTTCGACTTAGTACGCCAATGCTCTTACCACTGAGCTATCCAGGATTCGTCCCGTGCCCATGGTCATTCTTCACTCATATTTTAAGGCAGAGTCTATGATGGACGTGCGGAAGTTATCAGGTACTTAAACCTCTCGATAAAAATGTGATGGATAAATACATTTTATCTGGAAGATAAATGCTATCTGGCAGTCATAAGACGCACTTTTAACGTATCGACCAGATAAAAATATTTATTGGCCAGATTAATATTTATCCAAGAGTCATAAGACCGGCCTTAATACTGTTCATATTCACTTGAACTGAATTAAAATAAAATCTCCTTTGTATTCTATGGTTCTTGCCTGCCATACACTTCTGTATTGAAGGTAGGGTTACTTGTCATATCACGGCGAACTGAACACTCAGTATAGCCAAGATGGAACTCCTGTGCACTTTAAGATACTGGCCTGCCATACACTTCTGTATTGCCAGTTGTGTTACTTGTCATGTCACGGCGAACTGACACCCAGTATGATCAAGATGGAGCTCCTGTGCACTTTAAGATACTGGCCTGCCATACACTTCTGTATTGCCAGTTGTGTTACTTGTAATATCACGGCGAACTGACACACAGTATAATCAAGATGGAGCTCCTGTGCACTTTAAGATACTGGCCTGCCATACACTTCTGTATTGCCAGTTGTGTTACTTGTAATATCACGGCGAACTGACACCCAGTATGATCAAGATGAAACTCCTGTGCACTTTAAGATACTGGCCTGCCATACACTTCTGTATTGCCAGTTGTGTTACTTGTAATATCACGGCGAACTGACACACAGTATAATCAAGATGGAGCTCCTGTGCACTTTAATATACTGGCCTGCCATACACTTCTGTATTGCCAGTTGTGTTACTGGTAATATCACGGCGAACTGACACACAGTATAATCAAGATGGAGCTCCTGTGCACTTTAAGATACTGGCCTGCCATACACTTCTGTATTGCCAGTTGTGTTACTTGTAATATCACGGCGAACTGACACCCAGTATGATCAAGATGGAGCTCCTGTGCACTTTAAGATACTGGCCTGCCATACACTTCTGTATTGCCAGTTGTGTTACTGGTAATATCACGGCGAACTGACACACAGTATAATCAAGATGGAGCTCCTGTGCACTTTAAGATACTGGCCTGCCATACACTTCTGTATTGCCAGTTGTGTTACTTGTAATATCACGGCGAACTGACACCCAGTATGATCAAGATGGAGCTCCTGTGCACTTTAAGATACTGGCCTGCCATACACTTCTGTATTGCCAGTTGTGTTACTTGTAATATCACGGCGAACTGACACCCAGTATGATAAAGATGAAACTCCTGTGCACTTTAAGATACTGGCCTGCCATACACTTCTGTATTGCCAGTTGTGTTACTTGTAATATCACGGCGAACTGACACCCAGTATGATCAAGATGGAGCTCCTGTGCACTTTAAGATACTGGCCTTCCATACACTTCTGTATTGCCAGTTGTGTTACTTGTAATATCACGGCGAACTGACACCCAGTATAATCAAGATGGAACTCCTGTGCACTTTAAGATACTGGCCTGCGATACAGTTCTGTATTGCCAGTTGTGTTACTTGTCATATCACGGCGAACTGACACCCAGTATAATCAAGATGGAGCTCCTGTTCACTTTAAGATACTGGCCTGCGATACAGTTCTGTATTGCCAGTTGTGTTACTTGTCATATCACGGCGAACTGACACCCAGTATAATCAAGATGGAGCTCCTGTTCACTTTAAGATACTGGCCTGCGATACAGTTCTGTATTGCCAGTTGTGTTACTTGTAATATGCGTGTGAATATAACACACAGCATACTATAGTTATTCAAGGTAGGTCTCTTATTGTTCTTCATGATACTTCTTTATCACTATAATATATGGCAGTATACAATTAATAATCACTACATCTTTTTGAAGTGTTTAGATCTCTTTTAGATATGATTTTATATCATGAAACGTACAGTTAAGTAATTTTAAAGTAAATTATTGAATGCAAGAATATTTGCTTCTACAATGCTAACATTTTGATATATTATTAGTGTTATTTTAGAGGTGGGCTATTGATAATATCTATCAAAAGTGACAACTGCATAACCCATGAATTTACGTATGAATAGCTAAAAGTATATCAGTATAGTTGAGTGATTGGGTGGTAACGATCGATTTTCTTTAAGAGGCAGCCATTACCTCTTTGTCCAATGGCAGCAATGTAAAGTGTGAAAAGTGTTTTTCTTTTCATTGTAAAAAACATAATGTGTTTGTTCTTTTTTATATGTTTTTATCCTCCTTTTATGAACCTTCTTCCAAATATAGCTTATAAGTATATCTAGCAACGCTTATTGTTGTCAGAAAGGATTCTTCCTATGAAAACGCGGACTATACACGAGCTACCGATTTTAGACCATCTCTAGGACTTAAAGCGTTATCCTTCCTGGGAATCGAACCAAACAATATGATGATGGATTAAATAGAAAAGCTATTATATTTGTTAGTTATGGTTATAGCCGCAACTGAAAATCATACATTGGCCTACCAAACCAAAGGTCCTGCATTCGATTCCCGTGTTCAGGTGCCATTTTTCAATTTAAAGAATATCAAACATTATTAGTTTGTACAACCTCTTCTTAGATATTTTCACAACATTTTTTCTTTTTCTTTCTTTCTTTCGTTTATTTTTTATTTTTTTTGTTCGCGCCTGTACCTTTACCATGATGTGAAGTGTTGATACAGCAGTTTCACTATCACTCAACAAAGTCGCAAGCAGCCCAGGAGGGGGTAGGTAAAGGGAGGTGTGGGGGCTTGATATTCCCCTCGCGTATATACCATGACGTGAGGGTTTAGGAGGAGGAAGAGGGTTGACTCGTCTTGAGGGTCTTCTAACCCCCAGGAGGAGAGGAGGACACTGTCGTGATGGGTTGTCGTCGCAGTCAGGAAGACGTGGTATGGCAAACGGCCAATGTGTCGCTTTGGCACCCACATGAAATACTCCCAAAGTTTGGCTACTGGTAAAGAGGCTTATGAACCAATTCTTGGTTAGAGTAGTGTTTCATTATCGTGCTAGGATTTAGAATCCGAATAGTAACAATATTAAAACGTAACTATATTTTTTAAGAGACTAGAATTCGCATTTGTGGACACGTGGACAATAACACCGGTCTCTCTTAGTGTGATTTTCCAAATTAGTTATATATCAGGGTTTAAACCTCTGCTGGTACAACCAGCTATTTTTCCCAAACCTGACATTTTTAATAATAATAATTATTATTATTAGCACCGCGTCTTACTACCCGTTCGGGTTATACGCACTTACGCTAATGTGTAATGGTAGGGTGATTGTGAGATGAAATGAAGGACCTACAGTTTAACGTGGAATCCGAACCACGGTGGAGGCCTGGTATTCCTCACATTCACAAGATGTCTTGTCAGAGGTGAAGGAAGGGTTTGGTAATCAGATAAATCTTTGCCGGGACCGAGGATTGAACCCCGGCCGCCAGCATAGAAGTCCGACACCTTACCCCTAGACAACCAGGTCACCCTTTTTTTAATTAAATGATACGTCTTTAAAGCTACAAATTAAGAACCAGGTTGATTAAATATGATCCACTAGACCTGCAACATTAAAATTAATCAAGGCGTGTAGAATTTAAGTAGTGATGTCAGATATTTTTTCCAATAAAATAATATAATAAACAATTAACCTTTACAGAAACCTATGATTACGTGTCAATTTTTACGATACAAATAAACCTGAGACTACTAGCAAAAATGTTGTCATATTATTATTTTTTTGTTTCATTTACATGATATATTAAATTTTATTTGTTTAAAAAATACATCTATCCATGGTATAAGAATTAAGAGCAACCGTTTGAAAACTTTTTTTATATAATCTTAAAACATTTTATTATAATTATTATTCGTATTGTTTTAAAAATATTGATACTTTCTTTAAAAAAAAGTCGTAGATACATGACTTAACGTATGACTATGAAAATAGTTTTAATGAGGTTTATAATTGTAAGATAATGTTATTCCTACCAGAATTACAGTATACTTCATAAAACCTTTTTTTTCATAAATAATTTTATGTATCTGAAAAGTTATTATTATTATCACTGCGCCTTATTACCCGTTCGGGTTATACACACTTACGCTAATGTATAATGGTAGGGTGCTTGTGAGATGAAATGGAGGACCTACAGTTTAACGTGGGATCCGAACCACGGTGGAGGCCTGGCATTCCCCACATTCAACAGTTGTGATTAATACACATCTTGTTAGAGGTGAAGGAAGGGTTTGGTAATAAGATAAATCTGTGCCGAGACTGAGGATTGAACCCCAAACCCCAGCACAGAAGTCCAACACCTTGCCCCAAGACCACCAGGTCACCCGATCTGAAAAGGTAACCTTCTATAGAGTATAATTTTCTTGGAAAGGTTCCTTAAAAATAATTCTAACAGTTTTATAATGATAGGTTTATTTCTTATAGGTATTGATGGTATTTATATAAATTTACAGCTAGGCCTACAGATTACGTAACTTTCTATAGCTGTTAGATAAGTCCCTTCCTATGTAAATTGTGGTGTATCTTACTGTTGAGCCTTGACAAACCTCGAATGTCGCTTGTAATGAGTACCACCAAAAAGGAGGAGGAGTTAAGGCTGTATTAACGAGTCTCTCGGAAAGTAAACCTCCGGCAGTTTAGCCAGTGTGCAAGCGTAGGGACCATATTCTAAGCCGTGCTGCCTTTCTTTATGGCCCTACATAATGTAACTTAGTTGTGGATATGTACAGTTGGTACAGCCCAGAGGTACACCTAACTCCTTCCGCGCCAGTTGAACTACCAAGTAAATCTTCCCCATCCTCCATTCGCGCGGTAACTTTGTCAATTCATGACAATATTTGAGAATGTACCGACACTCAATGTTATATACTCACGCGGCCTACAAATATGTCTGGTAAGGGATGTAAATCGTGTATACACGTCAAAAGTGTCCAAAACACATTTAAAAATCAAATGGTTATAAAACTGTTCTACAAGTTTGGACACCAATTTCCTAATTAGGTATTTATATTGCCATGCTTTATAAAAGGGGAACTCTTTTTTCTAGACTTTATATTTAAATGGGCGTAAAGGAATTAAATTATTATTATTATTATTATTAGCACCGCGTCTTACTACCCATTCGGGTTGTACGGACTTATGCTAATGTGTAATGGTAGGGTGAATGTGAGATGAAATGAAGGACCTACAGTTTAACGTGGAATCCGAACCACGGTGGAGGCCTGGCATTCCCCACATAGGAATTAAATGATTTATTAGCGTTACAAAACATTACTAATGTAGGGTTATATGCCATTTGTGTTTAGAAAACGATGATATTACATTGTTAGGAAGCTAAAAGTGCCCCAATATTTTTGAAGATTGGGTTGTGTTTTTGAAAAGTACGGCATACATTACAAATAATTGAAAAGAAGCACGATCATAGACCCTATCCTGATTTGATAAAGGCCTTGTTTTGAAAAAAAAAAAAATCATAGACTTTTTATTGTTACAGTGTGTAAACCTACTTTTTATATTTGCTGTGGAATGCCAGGCCTCCACCGTGGTTCGGATTCCACGTTAAACTGTAGGTCCTCCATTTCATCTCACAATCCTACCATTACACATTAGCCTAAGTGCGTATAACCGGAACGGGTAGTAAGACACGGTGATAATAATAATAATACTAATAATAATTGCTGTTAATTGACCAAAATCCACCAATGTTCTGACTCCTCCTTGGGAAATTTTCAGTCTTTTTCCTTTTTTTTACATGAATACAAAATCCTCTCTTTTTCTTTGTCATCTCAGTTTCACAGATTTCCTGTTTAAGAAACTTTAAATTTATAAAGACAAAACAATATCATGGTTAACCAATTTTAATCTCGATTGTTGATCTCAATAATTATTAATATATCCATTTATTTTAATTCGCAAAACATTATTCGTCGTTTAAAATCCATCGGGCTAATTCGTAACAAGCTATTTAGCTATTTACACAAGTTGATATATTTGACCCAAACAAAAAAAAATAGGATATAAATTAAATATAAGCAATCATTCAATCCCATTCACCCCGATTTTATATTATGGGAACAAAAAGTGATATCTGGAGTGGATAGAAAAAATCACCCAGTAATTTGAACCACTGACATCCTAATAACCTTTATAACGCACACGGTAACCCCCCAACCCACAATAACCCACATCCCCTCCACACAAATAAGCACTCACCCCACACCATACATAGCTCATACAAAAACCCAACCACACCCACACACCCATTCCCAAAAAAAACACACACATACATACACACCAAACAATAAATACACACATCCTAATTTACTTACGCAAACAAACTACATATATATAATACATACATACATACATACATACATACATACATACATACATAGATAAACTTAACACACACACACATACACACACGCGCAAAAACTCACACAGACATTCACCAACTTAGCAATCACACATACATGTATATATATATATATATATATATATATATATATATAATATATATATATATACAATATACACACGCTTACATAAACTTAGCACTTACACACAATATACACACATACGCACACAAACTCACACATATACATATACACACGCATACATAAACTTAGCACTTACACACAATACATATACACAATATACACACATACGCACACAAACTCACACACATCCATTCACAAACTTAGCACCCATACACTCACACACATATACATATACACAAACTTTGTACTCACACACCTACACAAACTTAGCACGCACACACCAATGCCACATCTGCTGCTAGAACATGTTCTTCATTTAGAAAGCTCCGTGTCTCCCTGCGACCCCCTGAATGTGGTGATTCTGTGAACGATACACCAACAAATGGTCGTTACTCCCAATACTCTAGTGAAGACAACATGTGCACAGTTTCACATCCAGTGCACTTCTCAGGCCCCCACCCCCCCCCACCCTTGTCGAAACCACAGTGGACCTTCACAAGTGGTCACAAGGGTAGTGAAGGGAGAGAAGGAAGGGCGGACATACTCCCCTTCACGAAGAAAAGAGGATAAGAACAGGCTGAGGAAAATGTAAGTAGAGAAGAGCTTTTTAGAAAATCTGTTTTGATAAATTACCTTTCTGGTCGGTTCTTACACAATTTTTTTTTATTTTTATTTTTATTTGAGCAAATTTTTTTTTTCTTTCTTTTAAGTCGAAGTGGGAGAAGTTGAATCTGGTATCTACACGACTATTACTCATTTCTTTTTTTACGTTGTGAATGGTGATTAATTTTTTTTTTCTCAGTAAAAGAACTCAAATCCAGTGTAAGAACTTCCTTTTTCTCCTTTTGTGTTTGTATATACTTCTTTTTGGAGTAGAATTAATTTTAAGTAGGACTGTGGTATTTTCTTTTTTATTATTAATAAGTACTTCCGCTACAAATGAAAACATTTTTGTGACCTCGAAATGTAGTTCAAAGGTTAGCTATCCATTTTTATTTGCTTAGATTAAATCTAGAGATCTTTAAAAAATATAGACCTAATTGTCAGTACAATATTCCTTGTGTAAAACTTTGTCTTAAATTAAGTTTACCTTTAATATAAATACAAATTTAATTAAATATAAAATGAAGTACTGTGCTATTTACTTGCTTAATAGAGGAACATAATAACATTTTTGACGTTTAGCTAACCCACATCGGTAAATATATTCTGGAATTTCACTAACGAGCAGGCCGGGGTTTGAATCTCATTTCGGTGTAAACTGAGGGGTCTATTCCTGAATTGGTTCCCCCTCTCCCTCCTGAAAATGCGGGCACAATTAATTTAAATGTTACCTTCCTATTTTTTATATATTAAGGTAATTAAATGAGGATAGCTTGGACGCAATGGAAAAAAACTTTAAAATAAATAAAATTTATTTTATAAAATTATATATACTTTTTATCACCGCGTCTTACTACCTGTTCAGGTTGTAGGGATGATGGAGGAATTTTAGAAGTAATCTACTATTATTTGATTGGAGAGAGAGAGAGAGAGAGAAAGAAACTATTTAAGAAAAATCACTCTCAGTAGACCCGACCGGCCTTCTAATCCTGAACTCTCCGTCTTCATCAGGCTGGTCTAACGCGAGTTTGATGCCTTAGACCATGTGTCCACCGATATTAAATGAAGGTTGATCAAGAAGTTACTCATCAGTATTAGGCTAATAGACTTACAAAATTAACTTTAAAGGCAAGAACTTTAAATAATTCAGTATTTAAAAAAAAATATTTTTACAACTTTGATCAAAATTTATCATTTGTAAGCTTTGCGTATAGCTTCATTATTTTAATAATTTTATTGTGTTTTTTGTGTTGTAATAATACCATTTTATACCCCTCTCATAGGCTTATATTCAAAAAGTCACGGATGAAGTGTATTTTTCTTTAAATAACTGTATGTAAAGTCTCCTTTTAATAATTAATCCATGGAGAATCACGCGTTTTCATAAGTAATTTCAATATATTACGTTTTAAAACTCTCTTTCATAAAAAAAAAACTCCGTTATACTTGAAAATCAGCTGAAGGATGAGTTGGCTGCCTTTTACCCAATGGAAAGTTACCCTTCGCAACATCAGGTTGCCAGGAGCTCTCCCATTAGTTGGTTTTAACACTGATGACAAGGGGTCCAAGAAGCAAGGGGTAGGTCATATATAAGCAGCTTGTGCATATCAATTCACACAGAAAACTAGTAAAATCACCAGAAACATAGTCATTTTCAGAGGAAAAAACCTCAGTCTGTGACAGCACTGGCTTAGGCATTACGCGTTAGTTCGTAAATGAACAAAACTGTATTAATGTCAAATTTATTAATAATAAAAATGAAATTAGTAAAAATAAATCAAGTACAATGTTAGATCTCTAATGATTTCGACAATCAACCAATCAGTAATCCTACAATGAGAAACGTAAAATCAGATCGTCAGAGCCGTGTGATAACAAGTGCATAGTAAGGCATGCACCACTATAAAGCCACGTGGCTGACTCACTCACTGACATTAATGTTTACCCACTTCAAGATTGAGCTAGAAACTTGAAATTTGGCACACATATAGCTTCTAGCCTGTAACCAACGGAAAATTTTCAAAAAGTTAGTTTTTAACTCCCGAAAAAAAATAATTCAAAATGGCGGAGCAACTTTAAAGTCGGTGTGGACGTTTCTTTGGAGTCTCTTGTGGCTAAACGGTAAGACCTATCAAAAAACGGCTTTGAAATTACATTAGTTTACATCCACTTGCAAAGAAAGCTCATTGGGGGTTTCCGCCCCCAACGAGCAAAGCGAGTCATCATATCAAACGGTAACGTTATAATTACTACCCAACCGTAGTGCATACATGGGTCCACATCCGAATCATCGGTATAAAATCCGGAATCGATATAGTGTCTACATTTTCTTGATTGGTAAGTTCTATTTATTAGTTAAATTAGCAAATATTTCATTTATTATTAAAGATGTAAAGATAATTTTTGGACACCTTGTATTTTCAAACACAGTATTGTTTACAATTTAGTTGGTTCAACAAATCTTTCTTCCCTTTATTGGCAGATCATTTACATAATGTTTCAGCTAAAATATACATTGTAAAACTAATAATGGCCATTTTCAATTCCGAAACAATTTTGGATTATTTTCTTTGAACTTGAACTTGGTTGCTACCCATATAATGACTTGGCGCAACTCAAAAAATTCAGAAAGTGTCGTTGAATTAAAAAAGAGCTTTACATTTTATGTAAAATATTAGTCTATAAATATTTATGAGAGGATTTTCGATCGTCGCGTGAATCTGAACTATTGATACTACTGCTCAGTCGACAATTGAAAGAAATTCTTTTTTTATAATTTGAATACTTTTTTTAAAAAAAGCCTACAAAAGTCCACAATTTCTCTCTACTGTGACAACCTCATTCCTATTTTGTTTTAAACTCATCCAATGAAACCTTTTGCTACAAATTCCTGAATAAAAAAAAAAGAGAAGAGAGAAGCTTTTGAATGGTTTGAATATTTGTTTTCTGTCTCTTTTTTCCTAATTTTCTTTTAGGTCCTGAACAGAGTTTTAACGATTTCACCCATTCCTTCTAGAATTTAATGCTTTGAAATGCATGAAAGGGGGGTTAGAGGGGGCATTTTGTTCTGTGTAGAATGTTGACTGAGCTATAATGAATGATAGGAAGTTATATTGTTGATTTGTGAACGCGTGTCATAGTGATTTAATACACATTTATCTAAAAGTAGATATTCATACATTTACATTATTTGAAATAGTTTGATGTGTACATTTGATATTGAATTTTTATTATTATTATTATTATTATTATTATTATTATTATTAGCACCGCGTCTTACTACCCGTTCGGGTTATACGCAATTACGCTAATGTGTAATGGTAGGGTGATTGTGAGATGGAATGAAGGACCTACAGTTTAACGTGGAATCCGAACCACGGTGGAGGCCTGGCATTCCCCACATTCACAAGATGTCTTGTCAGAGGTGAAGGAAGGGTTTGGTAATCAGATAAATCTGTGCCGGCCAGCACAGAAGTCTGACACCTTACCCCTAGACCACCAGGTCACCCCAAGAGAATTTTTTCGCGTTATGATGATATTCCCCTTAGGATACTATTTTGAGAATACGATTGTCACATTTTGTTTAGAGAAAATTTTATTTCGTTGAAAATTAAACTAGTTGAGTTTTAAGATTTCTTTTTATTGTAAATAGTATGATTTTTAGTAAAATAAAATGTTTAGCAATACTATTTATAAATCGTTTGATTAGAATTGTTTGGTAAATTATTGCGGTTGGAAACCACTTACTTAAACTATCCAAATAATGGGGTAGTAATTATGAGAATTAGTTTGAATAAAATACACAAACAAATGTCTGATCGGATTTGGAATAATCTCAAGCGAACCATGCCAACCGGGTGGCCGCCGCATGTTGGCGAATATAGTGCAAACATTTATGATTAGAGGGTGTTACGTGGTCAACACAACGAGCCCTCATGGCCATTAATCTCAGTTTTCTAAACGGAGTTGCTACTTTTAAATTTAAGTGGCTCCTCATTTGTCCTCATGAGGATGAGTTCACCCCGTTCCAGACCCACTGCTCCAAAGAAAAATGTGGAAGCACCGGGGATCAAACACGCGATATGTAGCCAGGATCTCCGACCAATAGACCATTCAGTAAAACGTATAATTACAAGTATATAAGGTGACCTGGTGGTCTAGCGGTAAGGTGTCAGACTTCTATGCTGGCGGCCGGGGTTCAATCCTCGGTCCCGGCAAAGATTTATCTGAATACCAAACTCTTCCTTCACCTCTGACAAGACATCTTGTGAATGTGAGGAATGCCAGGCCTCCACCGTGGTTCGGATTCCACGTTAAACTGTAGGTCCTCCATTTCATCTCACAATCACCCTACCATTACACATTAGCGTAAGTGCGTATAACCCGAACGGGTAGTAAGACGTGGTGCTAATAATAATAATAATAATAATAATACAAGTATATATTATTTTTTTATAACATTAACAAGTATTTTATTTATAAATGATATTTTAAAACTAAAATTCTCCTAATATCTTTCTCTAGTATGTCATTACAAATTCCCCCCCTCACTAAAAGGAGATTCAAAGCAACGTCTGACGTTAGTGCATTGCTAGATATGTCTTTCACAACGAAGATGACACACTGAAGACAAGATCTCAAGCGTTCATTTAGTCTCTCCTTGCGGTCTGCTTTCTAAGGCCAGCTCAACACTCACCTTTCAAAAGACTCATCTTTAAACCCTTGCACCCCCATCCCCCTTCCACTCATCCTTTACCCTTGGAGAACTTGCTCATCACGTGATGAGGCCCTCCCCACAAACTTTGCTTGGCTGCTTCAACCCCCCCCCCCTCTTTCCTCTTGTCTGGATGTTCATGCTGTTCATACCAGTGGTTGAAACTGGTCTGAACCACGGTTATCATACCAGTGGTTGAAACTGGTCTGGGGCACAGTTATCATACCAGTGGTTGAAAACTGGTCTGAACCACGGTTATCATACCAGTGGTTGAAACTGGTCTGGGGCACAGTTATCATACCAGTGGTTGAAACTGGTCTGGGGCACAGTTATCATACCAGTGGTTGAAACTGGTCTGGGGCACAGTTATCATACCAGTGGTTGAAACTGGTCTGGGGCACGGTTATCATACCAGTGGTTGAAACTGGTCTGGGGCACGGTTATCATACCAGTGGTTGAAACTGGTCTGGGGCACGGTTATCATACCAGTGGTTGAAACTGGTCTGGGGCACGGTTATCATACCAGTGGTTGAAACTGGTCTGGGGCACGGTTATCATACCAGTGGTTGAAACTGGTCTGGGCACGGTTATCATACCAGTGGTTGAAACTGGTCTGGGGCACGGTTATCATACCAGTGGTTGAAACTGGTCTGGGGCACGGTTATCATACCAGTGGTTGAAACTGGTCTGGGGCACGGTTATCATACCAGTGGTTGAAACTGGTCTGGGGCACGGTTATCATACCAGTGGTTGAAACTGGTCTGGGGCACGGTTATCATACCAGTGGTTGAAACTGGTCTGAACCACGGCACTTTAGGACCTGTTCAAGTTATACGCGTATGCACTGATTTCGCTATTATGTAGTATGATGAAGGTTGATTTTAGAGGAGATGTGCCCGTATTTTCGTGTACATAGAGAGAGGGAGTGGAAGAATGTTTAGAAATAAACACCCCCAGTACACCCGACCGGGATTTGAAACTCGATCTCTCGCCAGTAGACTATACTGCCAATGACGGAGAAATTGAGGTTTGAATCTCGGTCAGGTGTACCGAGGCTAAAAAAAAAAAAATGTTTTCCATCTCTTCCTCCAAGCAAATGCAGGTACTTACTATAAATATAACATTCATAAGCCCTAAAACTAATAGCATAATTAGTACTTGAGCGTGTAATCCGAAGGGGTAGTAAGATGCGGCGCTAAAAAAAAGTAATCGGAAGCCTAAGCATTTATAAGAGTGACGACTTAAGCCATGAGGCCACCGAAGCTCAGGTATGATAGGTACGGTGGTGGTGGGGGGTAGGGGGGAGGGATCCTATTATAACTAAAGTTAAGTTGGTGCTGTCCTCTGTTGAGAGAAATAATATATTTCTAAGACACTTTAGATTATTGTTAAAAGAGGTATCTGTCATATCTAGATTAATTTAAAAAAGAAGTATTTGCTGAGGTCTTAATGGGGTTCGAGATATAAAAGATGTCATTGAAAATATGTGTAATGTGATTTCCCCCATTTTTCTCTTGCAACTAATTTATTATTAATAATAATAATAATAATATTTAGCACCGCGTCTTACAACCCGTTCGGGTTATACGCTTTAAGTACTAATTACGCTAATGGATTAGGAATTGGGAAGGTTGAATTAGAGGAAAAGAACCCGCATTTGCTTGGAGGGAGAGTGGAAAACCATTTAGGAAAAACCACCCCCAGTTCACCCGACGAGATTCGAACCTCGATCTCCCCGTCCTCAGCAGTCGAGCTCTACACAACAAGCGCGTTAGCCAACTACGCCACCGAGGCGGGTAATTTTTTTTTTATTATTATTATTATTATTATTATTATATATTTTCCTAAATTCAAGAATATGGTAAATTGATAAACGCCCCTTAGGGGCTAAACAAGTTTTAACATCATTGATTGTTTCTAAAATGTATTATTATTATTATTATTATTAGCACCGCGTCTTACTACCCGTTCGTGTTATACGCACTTACGCTAATGTGTAATGGTAGGGTGATTGTGAGATGAAATGAAGGACCTACAGTTTAACGTGGGATCCGAACCACGATGGAGGCCTGGCATTCCCCACATTCACAAGATGTCTTGTCAGAGGTGAAGGAAGGGTTTGGTAATCAGATAAATCTGTGCCGGGACCGAGGATTGAACCTCAGACCCCAGCACAGAAGTCCGACACCTTACCCCCTAGACCACCAGGTCATCCCTAAAATTAATTAATGACGATACAATGTAAGTTTAATATAATGTATTTTCTACACAGATATACAATAATATAAAATATCTGTCTCACACTAAACAAACAGATATTTCGCAAAGCTACTTTGATTTGAATTTTTTATTCACTTCACACACACACACACACACACATACACAAACATATCTAAATAAAATGATTATAGCTAAGTGCAGATCTGTCTGATTTATCCATCCTTTCTACTTTATCTGGGTTTAGTAAAGGGAAAAACGAATCGAAAACAATAGAAAGAAAGCATTAAGGATTATATGAGTTGGTGATGGAGGTAGGAGGGGGTAGTATTCCGGATAATGGTAAGAGATGGAACTTGAGGACGGTGTGACGAGAATGAATGAATGAATAAATAAATAAATAAAACCGATCCTAGCAAATACGATACGTGAGCAAAAGAATCGGGAAAGGATTTGTTTGATTGTGTATTTATTCTTCTTTTGCCTGCTTATATAATATATTTTTCAATATTTTTTTTACTAAGCTTTTTCGATTTAGTTGTCTCACTTAAAAGGAATGGAAAAATGAAATAGGTATTGTAGCCTTGTAATCGAGTGGAGTATACCTTTGAGTAAAGTCCCAAACATGTTTTTAAGGATGCTCGTAAGCATCTTATTGAATGAAAGCTGTTTTAGTTAAAAGAGAAAAAAAAAAAAAAATCTATTTACAAATTTAAATATTTAAATACTGTCATATAATTTTTACGATCAAATATATATATATATAAAATCATCAACTGTTTCCAGCCTGTGGCTGAGTGAGTTTAAATAAATTGCTTCCATCTTCCACAATTCTTCCTCCTTTAATTGCTTCCATTCTTGTCTTCTCACTTGAACATTTCTCTCTCTCTCTCTCTCATATATTTATTTATACACCACGTCTTAACATTCGTTTAGGTCATACGCATAATAACTAATAACAATAATGCGTAAGGGATGAGTTATGTTAAATTTAGAAGAGGTGTACCCGCATTTTCATAGATATATAGTGTAAACTAATTTAATAAATAAACAATCTCAGTCTACCGGACCGGAATTTAAACCCTGAACTCCCTGTCAGTGACAGTCCAGTCTTTTGGGATAGTGACGCCTTAAATTGCTTGACCACTGAAATGGACTACGAATAATATAAAGTGTTTTTTTTGTTGTTGATAAAATGTGATAACTTTTATAAATTATGTGTCAAATCCTCAAATATTCCGAAAAGAAAAGTAATGGTTGTAAGACAATAACTGTGCATGATTTTATGTCTATATTATATATTGACAATCATTATATAATTTTGTTTTGTTTTAAATTAATGAATCATTCATTGATAAAATAATATATATTTATAATTAAATTATATTGAACAGTTGAATAAAAAAGCTAGAAAAAATCTAATTGATTAAGGAGTAATATTTATTTAGAATGTATTTTGGAAATAAGTGAATAAATATTATCCTCATATAAAAATACATGTCTAACTGGCTCACAGGTTTTTAATGCCTTATATTATAATGTATAATGACGTCCTATGTGCTCCCAAACTCAAAATTACGGACTTTTTAAATTGTATACCCCGTTGTTTGTATCTGGATATGTAGGCCTATTTACAAACAAAATTGTTTAGTGGAAAATACAAGTTAGATGGCTAGCTGGAATTTATTCCCGTGGATAAATTGTGATTTTAATTCTAGATATAAAATTAAAGATAGTTTACTGAAGACTAATTTATGAAAATTCATATATTAAGTCAAGGAATGTAAAACTCAGAATATACAAAACAATAGTTTTACAGGTTGTTTTCAATTGGTTGTGAAACAGTCTTTTACCTTGCATGACGAAAATATATTGAGGATGTTCGAAAACAAGTTGCTTAGGAAGATAGTGGGTCCAAATTAAATATATTTTCCCTTCTCCCCTTCCCTACCTATGTTTAGTTCTTGTTTTAGGAAACGTTTCCTGATTTAAGGCCCAGGGGTGGTGGTGGTATGAGGGGGGGGGAGGCACGCCTGACCACAAATACCACCGTACTCAGAGGGTTCCCGGGTGAACACCTCTGGGAAGAAAGGGGAGGGTTGAAGGGGTGAGCCTGCCACAACCAAGATGAATCGACTGCCACAGAGCAATCGATCAATAAACCTTCCTTACTGACTATAGAGGCCTGCTTTCTTGCTTCATATCACGCTGTCTTTAGGGGTTTACATCTCGGAAAAGGAACGTGGCTCATTTTTTTTTTTTTTTTTAAGTTGAAAAACCAAACAAAGTTTTTCATGCCCTTTAGCTCTGTCAGTAACAATTCTTTCTAATTAATTATCAGCTACCCGCTTTGGTGTCCATATGTTTTAAGGCGTCACCCTCGCAATATACTGGACCAGGGGGTTCCCAAACATTTTAGACCGAAGGAGCCTTTAAAGCTGAACAAAATTCAAGCTGGAGTCTTGATAAAAAAATGTTAAGACTATTATTATTATTATTATTATTAGCACCGCGTCTTACTACCCGTTCGGGTTATACGCACTTACGCTAATGTGTAATGGTAGGTGATTGTGAGATTAAATGAAGGATGTACAGTTTAACGTGGAATCCGAACCACGGTGGAGGCCTGGCATTCCCCACATTGACAAGATGTCTTGTCAGAGGTGAGGGAAGGGTTTGGAAATCAGATAAATTTGTGTCGGGACCGAGGATTGAACTTCGACCGCCAGCACAGAAGTCCGATACCTTACCCTTAGACCACCAGGTCACCGTTAAGACTAGTAAAGTGAACATTCAATAAGGAAATAAGGACAGTTATATTTTACAAGTAGGTCATAATAGTATAAGCAAACTGAAAACACATGTTCAGGCTGCGTCTTTGGCAAATATCCTTTATTATCGATTGAAAAAATGGCCAATCCTAATTTTCTTTAGCACCGCGTATTACTACCCATTTGGGCTATACGCTTATGGTTTTACCTCAGTACACCTGACCGAGATTCGAACCTCAATCTCCCCATCATCGGCAGTCTAGACTATTGCGACAGTAGCGCCTCATACCATGCGGCCAGCGAAGTGGGTGCAACCACAGTTAATTATACAATTTTATATTGTCAAAAACAAATAAATATTATTCTAAAATTGCCTCACGAAGCCTTGATATAGTTTTGGAGGAGTTCCAGGGCTCCGTTGAACGGAGTTTGAAAAACGTTGTACTAGAATGCCGTTGATGTGGAGATCAGGGTTTGATTCTTGCTCGGGTGTAGTGAGGAAGGGTTTTTACAAAATGTTTTTCCACTCTCTCTTCACGCAATTGTGGACACAGTAAATCTAAACTGCCACCTTCCTCATCCATGAGCACAAAGTACATTTGTGTTCATCCCAACGGATAGAAATTAAATTAAATTAAATTAAAACCTAGCTACTTTTATTATCACGTCCCTTGAAGGGAACATTGTACCTTTCGTTTACCCTGAAAGATAACAAAGCTTACCTTGCATTGTTCCACTATGGCGTAGCTTATCAAATATAAGATTGTGCCATAGTATATCTCATCAAGGCATGGCATAAATTCCCGAAGGAAGGGAAAAAAAAACACAACCCTGTCGGTTTAGTCCACTGTTGTAGTGACGGTTATTTCTCCCATCAAACATCGATCCGGTCTAGCCAGTCGGAATGCGCTGAATCACGTGACTTGCCCCCCTTCCCCTCCTTTCCTCTGCTCAATAAACTGCAAGGGTCAGAGGGAAGGGGAGGGAGATGGGAGAACTTCACTCAATGACAATTAAAATTGCTTCCATCGCTGCACTCATTACGAGGAAGAGCGACCAAGTCATTGCTAACGCCGAGTGTGTTGGTTCACATTTCACGCGGCAGGTGGCATGGCAATCAACTTTTAGAAGGGGGGGAGGGGGATCTATTGGATGGATTAAAAAAAAAATGAATGCTCTCCAATGTCCGCGTATTTTTATATCCACGCTACGGATTATATAAAAATTGTCTGTATATTATGATCCACGTGAGCGCTAACATTAACTACGGTAGAGCGTCGATAATTCGAACGTCATAAATTCGGATCGCCTATAAAGCATATTATTTATAAAAATAATCACAGCTGTATCAATATCAGAGACATAGTCACCAAAAAAACTCACCTCATCACTTGTTAAAAAAAAAAAAAATGGTGCGGGACTCTGCACGGACTTTTTCGCTCTATTGTTTGAAAATGGCGATGTTCACTCAAAACTCGTAATATATGTGAAACGAAATAATACACACTAGCAAACCCAAACATATATAGCACTATACATATGTAAAACATTTTTTTAAGTCCCGGTTTTAAATATTATAATTTTGTTTTTAAAGAACTAATGTCCTCATTTGTATGTTTGGACCGATAAAAAAGATCAATATTGGGTTCACAATGGTAAACACTTCGTATTAAAATTTCGACTTCCAGTTAACATTATCGACATTTTATTAGGTGTTGCACATCTTCATGTCACAAAAGGTAAAGTATTGCGACCGCAAAAGAAAATCTAACCTGAATAATGATGGATGTCGACGTCTCAAGACCCCCAAACCCTAAAAAGTGGTCTTTGCAATGCCGTGTGTCTGTTTAAAATTAAAATTAAGAGTAGTTTAAGAAAGGGCGAAAAGAGAAGAAATTGATTTTTTCAAAATCGGCTAAAACAAATTTGATTAAAATTCGTGTGTAGGTGTTGATTAAGATTATAAATAAACTAGATATTTTCATTTTCCCAAGAAAATGACTTTTAGGGTACTTTACAGAAGCTGAAATTTACATATCTCCGCAAATATTTGAGATACTAAATAACTTATCATTACAAAATTGTAGTACTATTAAAAATAAAAAAAACTTTTATATGAAATTTATTTTTATAAAACCAACAGTTTCCGAGATATTGGCAAATATATTATTACAATTTTGTGAGCTTTAGTTGTAAATAGATAGGACTTAAGTTTAACGCAATAATTCTCCAATGCCATAGAGTAATTAAATATAAGTAAGTCTCTAGGCCTAAAGGTTTATGTTGTTTTCTTTAAACCTCTTAGGAGAAATGTTTGTACAACAATGATCTATATCCATTTTAGACTCAATAGTCAATATTTACATTTTTTATTGGTCAAAATTTATAAATGAGAAATTTAATAGCAATGCGATGGCATGAAGATTTGTAACACCTAATAAAATGTCTAAAATTTTAACAGAAGTCGACATTTTAATACGAAGTGTTGACCCTTGTGGACTCAACATTGATCTTTTTTATAGGTCCAAACATACAAATGAGGACATTAATTCTTTAAAAACAAAATTATAAAATTTAAAACCAGGACTAAAAAAAAGTTTTACATAAGTATAGTGCAATTTATGCTTGAGTTTGCTAGTGTATATTATTTCGTTTCACATATATTACGAGTTTTGAGTAAATATCTCCATTTTCAAACAATAGAGCGAGAAAGTCCGTGCGGAGTTCCGTACCATTTATTTTTGTTACATCACAGACATGTTCATGTGTACTGTACATATATTATTGGCATATTCATGATGGCCTGGTTTAGCAACTTTTTTTATAGGTCTTCTTTTTCAGTCATTTTTGGATTTTTAGTTCATATTTTCTTAGTTTTTATCATTTCAAAATATTTATGTTCAGTATTTTTTTTTAATACTACATAGAGTCTATGCATATTTTATAGATACATATATTTTTTGATGATTTTCTAGAAATTAAAAAAAAATGAATATTTTAAAATAACTTTAGCAAGTTGGTTCAAAATTGGCATATAAAGATCAATTTACATATCAACGATGGCCTGGCGGCCTAGGGATAAGTTGTCAGATTTCTGTGCTGGGAGTCTGGGGTTCAATCCTCTGTCCCGGCATATATTTATCTGATTATCAAACCCTTCCTTCGCCTCTGACAAGACGTGTATTAATCACAACTTGTGAATGTGGGGAATGTCAGGTCTCCACCGTGGTTCGGATTCCACGTTAAACTGTAGGTCCTCCATTTCATCTACCTTACCATTAAACATTAGCGTAAGCGGGTATAACCCAAACGGGTAGTAAGACGCGATGCAGCTAGTAATAATAAATAATAATAATAATAATAATAATAATAATATACATATCAACAATAATTTAACTTTTTCTATCTAGAATTAATTAATTTAGGGTAGTTTACTTAAAACAGCTTATAGAAACTTTGAATCTTTATAAAATTGACCTTGAAGATTGATTTCAAAATGGGAGAATGCCTCTGGTTTTCCATATTAAATACGATTTTTTTTTTCTTTTTTACAAATAACAAATTTCAGTTAGTTTAGAGTAATTTATTTTTTTAACAATTAAGTTTAAAATATATTTAATAAGAGTGATTAAATTTGTTATTAACAAGACGATGTGTTTGTTTTTATGTTTAAAACTTATTCAAGGGTAGTTTACTAAAACCTATTTTTTTTAATTATCTTCAAAAGTGTATGTGATTGTGACTTACCATTAATTTAATCACACATTTGTCGCAAATAAGATCATTTAAACAATGAACTTTGCATCCTTTTTGTATTGTTATAAAATACAAATTCCCGGTGAGACTTCCCCTAAGCAGGAGACGGTTACGTTGAGAACGTATAGCTAGCTATTTGTCTGAAGCAGATATTTACAAATCAATGTTATATTTAGCAGAACGCGGGAATTTATTTTTTAAAGGTTTTATTTGCAGGTATATTTTTATTTTTACAATTGAAGGGTACAAGGGAAAAGGGGGAAAGTCACACTACGTGAATTTTCCACGACAACTATTTTATCTCGAACACCATAAAAATCCCAGCAAACACCCCTTTTTTATATACTTAATTTAAATATGACAGACCCCTCTCCTAACCTTAATGATTGTCAAACAGATGGCAGCACTTATTCGATATGAAATAAAATTTGACTTTTCCCTCATTGCCCTGTATCCTTTATTTGTAAAGTGCTTGTTCGATTTATTACCGTGCATCTATTTAGAATTTATGTTAAATATTTTAATGGAAATTTTAAGCCATCAAAAGAAATAATTTTGACCATTTTTTAGGTCATCAAAATTCAAGCAGAGTTTTAGATGTCGTGGCACTTGAGGTCACTAACGCCTGCCGAATACCTCTCTTTTTTTTTTCTCCCCCCAATCTTTCAATTCATCATTTGGACCAAGGAAACGGAAAGGTCACTCAGGTTCCCTTCCTTTTCACCCCTCGTGACCCCCACACACATCTTCACAATGCTATAGTCCAAGGCAATCGCATTCCCTTTGTGCCCCGGTGAACAGTCACAAAGGGCTCTCGCCATGGTTCCCTGACCCCTTTTGGCCTCACCACCCTCTCTTGAAATACCCGACGGAGTCGTCGTTCCTCATCCTGACTGACCCGGTCACACAATATGACCTTGACTCCCACACGGGGGTGGGCTTTCATCGAGTTGTGCTGGGGGTTGGATGACCACTTTAGAGGGTGCTATGGTCAGAGCGAATAAAACAACTGACGGAAATAATATGACCAGTGATGGAATTACTCTATATTCTAAAATATTTGTAAATAGTACATAAATCAATTCATTTTTTAAAGGGTCTTTTCTTGAGACCTAGAAAAGCTATAAAATCTTCTTTCATTTATTAATACGTCAAGCCATGTGATATGCAGGTGTCACTTGGCGTCAGCCCGCAATAGAGACACATATATCGAGGCCACCACCTTTTGGCGAAGATTGTACCAACTTCTGTGGTGTGCCCACACCTCTCGTGGACCCTTCCGTCACTGTGGGAGACAATGTATCAGCCCCCATTTACACCGGTGTCGATAGTAGGGGTTCGCGAACCAGACTTGGGGCGCGGCACGACAAGTCCTTATGAAGGGGTTGTACGAAGAAGTCACTTAGGATGTTGTCACACAAGTCTTTATTCAGGACTCTAATTCCACCCCTTGGTTGGTTCGGTTACACAACTGTATATAAAAAGAAACCCCATCTCCATTCCCGTGCGTGATAACATCGCAATGACCTCGACTCGCCCTCAACAAGCCTAGAGCCGAGAACCAATGGTTCGTGAACGGCCGACGCGTATGGACATGAGTTCAAAACCAGAGTGAGAGGACAAACCACGCAACCCGACGCGCCACGCGCAACGAGCTGTGCGCACCAACCGCCCACGGCATGACGGAAGGGAGAACGGGCAAACCGCGCTGCGCGTGGTCCCAAAGATAAGGGACAAGAGAACTCGGCACAGTGGATAGACGGTTGTATGGTATCAGGCCATTAATCTCAGTTTTCTAGACCAGAACAGCTGATTTTTCGTTCAAGTATCTCCTCGTTTGTCCTCAAGAGGCCGAGTTTGACCCATTTCCAGAACAAATTCTTCACAGAACAGACTCTGAAGCGCCGGAGATCGAATCCAGGACCTCTGGATGTGTATCCAATAGCTCTGACAACTAATCCACCAAGGTGGTCAAAATTAAACTAATAATATGGTAAAATGTTACTAATTTAATCTAAAATATGCGTTAGTATTTTTCAAACGGCCATTCCTACGAAAATTGGACTTAAGCAGACATATGCATCTATTTTTATTTATAATAATTATTCTGTTATTTAATTATATCAATTGTGTCCTTGAATTAATGGTTTAAATATCCAGAAATAATGTGCTCTAGAATAAATATCTAGTGGCAGTTTAGATTCCAACGTATTTTTTCACAAATACTTACACACATTTTATTGCAACTTCATTCAAGATAAGGAGTTTGGCACAGATTCAAGAAGTACTATAAAACTCGCATCCCTCGATCTATGGATTAAGGGGTAAAAGTTGTAATTAATAGGGATTTAGAGAGGAGAATCCCGATCAGGTGAGCTTAAGGCGGATTTTCTTGGATAGTTTTCCAATCCCATGCGGAAAGAGATCGCCGGAAGACCTAGACTCATATGGTAGGATAACATTAGAACGGCCCTGAAAGCGATAGGGAATAATGAGGTGGACTGGATAGAACTAGCTCAAGAGCACTCACGTATATGTAGGAAAATTTCCTGCTTGCGGCATTATTGTGAATTTCGGATAGGTCAGACCGGTAGCAAGATGTGGTAAACAAAGTATTTTAATACCAGCCATATTAGCTCAGCGTCATTGTAATTGACTAGTCTATATATCCTCTTTCATGGAGGTCGAGACTAAGTTTAAGGCGGGAGTGCAGGGAACGCAAAAAAAGGCTAATTTTTTTGCTGTTTTTATAACAACATTTGTTTGTCAAAATAAATCAAATATTGCTCCGATAGAAACAGAGTTTAATTTTCTTCCTATGGTGATACACAGTTGTTGAATATCTATTAGGGTTCGGCCAGACTGCCAAGCGTGCGAGCGAGCGCGCGCGCTTGAAAAATAGAACCGCTCTCGCTCCAGTGTGGCCACCTCCCATTACAATCAATGTGTTCTATTTTATATTTTAGTCGCTCGCGCGCTCAGTCTGGCCGTACCCTCAAGAATGTCCTGGAATTTAATGACAGCTTTTCTATTAATTTAAAATGTTTCTCATCTAATGTCGCTATGCTCTTGACAGATATACAACAACTGTTGATTAATCATGTGAAGAAAATTAAACTTTATGTTTCTACTGAGTAATATTTGAAAAAATTATTTGGTAGAAAAAAGTTTTGCTATTTAAACTGAAAAAAAAAACTGCCTTTAACTCGCGTTCCCAACACTGCCACCTTAAAATGAAGTCGAATGTTCTGAGACTCGTGTCGTCACGAGTGCATTTTTTCATACTCTTACTAAGTGAATGTTTGAGATTTTCTTTTTTCTTTTGATTACGTACTTAAATAATCGTTCTCTAATAACGTTTACTAATCACCCTGTGCAATATAAACAAAACCATTTAAGTCCTAATGTCAATGAATTTATTAGTAAATAAGTTGAAATTTAAAATAAACAAATTAGGTGATATTCGAATCCTAAACAGTTTTACTGAGGATTTTTTTTTTCTAAATTAAATTTTCTACTCCTCCTTTACAATAATGCGGGTACACTGGCTATAAATTCTACCTCCTCCATCCCTAAATTTGTGTAAAGCTCCAACGGTTAGTAAGATAATTACTTTTATCATTATCAGGTGTTCTGACTTCTGTCTTTCGACAGATCCGTTGTCTTGCACACAGTCCCACAGCAAGTTTAACAGCAGCAGCTTAATTTTTTTAAATCCTAGAACTTCCTTCTATATACATTTTTTTAGCACCCTATCTCACGAATAGGGCTACGCGTTTATGTAATAATTATTATAATATGTTGGGTGATAAGGAAGGTTGAATTTAGAGGAAGCGTACACAAATTTGCGAGGAGGGAGACTGGAAAAACTTTACGGAAAAGTCACGAGCAATACAACCACCTAGGATTCAAACCCCGATCTTCCATTCATCGGCAGTCCGGTATATTGCGAGAGATAGACCATTCATCCACCGAAGAGGGTATTGACTCCCAGTTTCTCGAAGGAGATAAGCTGTTTAATCTGTGCAAACCCACGCAACGAGTTCCCTGTACTTTCTATCTACCTTTGCGGACGAAGAATCCCGGCTGTTCTCTGAACTGTGACCAGTGACCATTTTTTCTTGTTGCTGCGGTCAGCGTTGCAAGGAGTCAAGAGGTGAAACAACGCTGTAGACAAAGAGGGAACAGAAAACTATTTGGGGAATCGCTAAACTAGAGACACTTCCGATCACTGCCGACCAAACTACGTACTAGTTAGGATCGGCGTCCGCTAAAAGGGCTTCTTTGAAACTGTGCACCAAGATAAATTATGAGGCCTTCCTCAGAGGGTCTAACTCCTTTTTCTTAGGACATCCGATTTGTTTATGATTAAAAGTGGATGGGTTAAATAATATCGGGTAAAATACTTATTTTCCACACCGGACTATAAGTATTTTAACTGTGCTAGTTTACTCACTTCAGTGGTTAAATGGTATAAGGCGTCACTCTCGCAATAAACTGACTGACAATGAAGGGAAAATAGGTACTCAAGTCCCGAGGGTGGTCTTTCCTAGATGATTTTATAGCCTTCTGTCAAGAAAATGGGGATGCAATTCGTCTAAAGTCAACCATACTCATCCCTACAATACAAGAGGCATTAGCGCAAACCCGAACATGTATTCAGACAAGGTTCTAAGAAACATAAAAACTAGTCAATGGGATGAGGAACATTTAAGGTAGATATAGTGTACCAGCATTTATATGGAGGTAGATTGTAAAACTATTTAAGTAAAACTACTTTCAGTACACCTTGCTGAGATTTAAACCCCAAATTTTTTTGCAAGAATAGACGAACCCAACATTAAATCAGCGCGAGCAACCATGTGAGCTTGGGTGGTAGAATCGTATACAAAATTGGTTATACTTTACGCTCAAATATAGCACCCAACGTTCGACTTGTCTGAGAAGCACAAAATAGAACTATAAAACAGAGGTGAGAAACATATTTTTCAATGTAGGCACAGGCGTGGCGAATGAGGAATTAAATTCGTCACACCATGTGAAAATTAAGAAATTGGGTTATATTACTCAGTCGAACACTTAAAGAAACAATAAACACTGATTGAACGTGTGTATTCAAAATATGTACTGTACACTTTGAGTATACAGTTACAACTACCATAGAAAAAAAAATGATGAAAATTGTTCAGATTGAAAATGTAAGACAATTTATTGTCTGACAAGTTGCAGAAACATTGGCTGAATACCTGAACTCAATGAACTTGTGGAATGCTTTCAATGTTGTGCAAGAAATATCAGGTTTAAGTCCCCATACGCCATCAGGAAACAGTTTGTTTCACTTTGAGAGCTAGACCAACTCGAATTAGCCACACTTCTATGGCTAATTCGCCACTTGTGGCGATTGGCGACTGAGTTGTCCACCCTGGGACTAGAGATTAAGGGTCTGTTTCATAGTGAGGCTTAGCAGGCCTCAAGTGCGGCGCTATAATAAATACAGAACTACACCTACCCAAACTAAAATTGAATGTGTCAGTTTCTCAAACGAAAGTGGTCCATTTCATTCTGGTCTAGGTATAATTCATTCGCGAACTAAGTTTACCTGGATGACAGCTCAAAATGTTACTAGATGTAATCTATACTTATAAAATAACATGTCCTGATTGATTGACTGACTGACTGATTCATCATCGCCGAGCGCAAACTATCAAGGCTACAAGCATGAAATTTGGACTGTATATTCATTTTGTTATGTAGGCACCCACTAAGAAAGGATTTTAGAAAATTCCACCCCAAAGGGGTCAAAATAGGGGATGATAATATGTATGATAATATGTATGAAAGTCCGTCATTTTGAAAGTTAGATAAACAAAATTTTGTATTTCGGTTATTGACGTAAAACAAATAAATACGTGTTTCAGGAATTTTTGAAATTTGATTTAATAAGGGATGAAAAAGGGGGTGAAAGTTTGTATCGGACTTGCATTATTTTTGATCTGAGGTCAAGTTATGGTCATCAACGTAACGTAATATTTTAAATTAATCTGTAAATACATATGTATATTTTCGTATTTGTATATAATCAACTTCCACGCGAGCAAAGCCGCGGGCAACAGCTATCTAGTCCCTAATATATCACTACGCCAACAGCTGACATCTATCACTTTGGATGACTGTAATGAAAACAGATGGTAATTTAATGTGATAGTTAACAACAGTAATTTAGGCCAATATTACTTATATATTTATTTGAGGTCGGACACAAAGTTTATTTATAGTTTTATTCTCCTTAAAAAAATATTAACACAACTTTCACAAAACTTCTAACGAATATAGCTTCAAAATGGCGACTGACGAATCTAATACATATGATTGAACATAACGGTAACAAGTTTTTACAATGATGCAGACACGCAGTTGATGGACATATTTTATTCAGTTAAATATTTCAAAATACGATAAAATAATCATAAAATCATTTATTGTATGTAAAAAAATGACAACAATTTTCTGTTTTCCAAGTAAATACGATGCCTGTATTAAAAGATATTGATGTGTGCACTATATTACACAAAATCAGTAACGTTTCAAAACGAAAAATAAGTACTTTTAATTATGTTTAAAATATTGTTTAGAGTTGTATAAAAAGAAATTATTTAAAAAAATGAAATAGTATGATAAAACTTAAGTTTACGTTATTTTAAATGTAATATATAACAGGTAATTAAAGATCTTTACATTTATAACAAAACTGTGATCTTTTACAAGTGTTGGCAACCCAAAACCTAAACATATGATTTTCGAACTATCATCCCGGTAAAGACCTATCGTGAACAGAATATAGGAGTAGTTCTGTATTTATTATAGCGCCGCACTTGAGGCCTGCTAAGCCTCATTATGAAAGCAGCCCTCAGGAATAAAGTACATAATGAACTATTTCAATATTAGCAGTGATACTTGAAATGTTTAAAATCAAGACGAGATACATCTTTTTACAAAATTATATTTAATTTTCCAACTGATTATATAACTTAACATGGGAGAGCACTAAGAAGCATTGCAGATTTATGAAGGGGTATTATATTTTTTGATTGTGCTTTTACCAAAATGAAGGCAAAAGTTCTGACAAGTTAAAAAAAAAGGTTTAAATTCCAAGTTAAAAAAAAGTGTGATAATTTACATTAAATCAAATAAAAATCCTACATTATTTTAAAATATTATCAAAACAAATCTTTATTTGATAGAGGAAGGCCAGACTTTAAGTTTTTAACCTTTGTTTTAATCTCAGAAATACACTTTTTTCCTTGTAAAGCTTCATTGATTTGGAAAAAAAAAATATCAAATCAAAATTTAAACTTTTAAACAGTTTGGAAACTTGCTGATAATTTTCGCCTACATTTTGTTGCAAACGATATAAAAAATATCAGACAACTTCTTAAATGATGTGGGATTTCTAAACGTCTGCAGCCCTAATCAATGCTCTCCTTTGTAGCAGCCTCATCATAACGTTGACATGTTGGAATACATTTTATGAATAGAAAAGAAGGTATTGGCATTACGGCTTGACTTTTCTGTATACAATATATAATAGGTTATATCCCATTCTTGAAACTGCCCCGTTCATGAGTAGGGCTAATTTCTGCCTATTCCGTGAACTAACCTCTTCTGACCATGAATTGGCCAAAAAAAAAAGTCCAGTTCATGAACTGGGTAGCTCCAATCGTTACCCACTTCATAAACTGGAATTTTTACCCAGTACGTGAACTAGACAAGTGAAGGACAGGTTTGGCCTTTAAGATAATTTAGCTTCTAATTGTTTTAGAACCGAAGGTTAGGTTAAGCTAGGCTGGGTTTGTTTAGAATAATTTCATAAAACGAATTCCAGTTAAGTTTGTAGTAGATAATACAATAAATTTCAGTTTATGAAATGGGTAAGAGTTAATACAATTTTTATCAATTTCGTGAAATGGTCAAGAAGATAGGCCAGTTCACAGAATGGGCCGAAATTTGTCAGATTTAATGAACGGGCAGTTTCCCTATATGGATGTAGCATTTACAATAGGCAATACTTATGAGTCTAATGAAGAAATTTACTGTTTTTTTTAACCGATTAAAAAAAAGCCTTAGTTTTTTTTTCTACAAATGATTTCCTTTTCTACTTCCTCTCATATCTTGGTACATTTTATCTCAACTCTACCTTCCTCATACTACCCCCAGCTTAGATATGAAATGATAATACGCTGAGCAATTTTTTTTATATATAAGCCTTTATACTTGATTTTTGAATCTGATTGTACCAAGAGTGTTAGAGTGAAAAAAAGGAGGGTAGTTGGAAATTAGTCGAATGGGGTGACAAGAACAGCGCAACTTTCAGCCGCAACTTTTTTTTTATTACCATTGCTTGCTCCAACCTAAAAAAAAGAGAAAGGGTGAAGGGTGAGGGAGGGAACAGACGTGTCAGGTTCGTTTGACTACGAATATCAGGGACATTTTGGAGCTTTTGTGAGGTGGTATGGAGAAGGGAGGCTTTGAAACTTGGAACAGAGGAAGGAAAGCGATGGAAAGGGAATTGGTGTTACTTAACTTGTTTGTGGAACGTTTTACAAAAAGAAAAAAAAATACATTTAGTATTTCCGAACATTTCTTCTTGTTATAAAAATAACTTGTTCGCAGCCGTATTTCAGTCATATTGTAAGTTCGGAAATCAAAATGGCTTAAGATTCAAGTTTGCTTTCTATATATGTTATTATTATATTATTATTATTAGCACCACGTCTTACTACCCATTCGGGTTATACGCACTTACGCTAATGTGTAATGGTAGGGTTATTGTGAGATGAAATGGAGGACCAACAGTTTAACGTGGAATCCGAACCATGGTGGAGGCCTGGCATTCCCCACATTCATAAGATGTCTTGTCAGAGGTGAAGGAAGGGTTTGGTAATCAGATAAATCTGTGCCGGGACCGAGGATTGAACCCCGGCCGCCAGCATAGAAGTCGGACACCTTACTCCTAGACCACCAGGTCACCCTATGATATTGTTCTATACTTAGAACACTAAGTAAAAATGTGTATATTTAACAAAACAATTTGGTCGAGTTAATTAAAATCCCATATATTTCTGCTGATTCAAATCAAAATTAATATACACAATACTATATTTGAACACACCAACGGGAGTCAACATTTTTTAAGAGTGCTAAGCTACAACGCCTGGTTTTAAAAATGTAGATGAATTAATAAAATCTAGTTAAACTAGATTGAAGCATTTCCCAAAATCTCCTACATTATTATTATTATTATTATTAGCACCGAGTCTTACTACCCGTTCGGGTGATACGCCCTTACGCTAATGTGTAATGGTAGGGTGATTGTGATATTAAATGGAAGACCTACAGTTTAACTTGGAATCCGAACCACGGTGGAGGCCTGGAATCCACACACTCACAAATTGTGATTAATACACGTATTGTCAAATATCCTGCATGATTTTGTAGAATCTAAAAGACAACTTTAGAGCAGTAAACTATCACAACAAAATGGTTTAGAGAATTTGAAGTCTTGTTTGGTGATACTATTTTGGTAATAGCCCTATAAATCTATATAATTATATTTTATATTAATTTGTTCACTGATGAATTAGTAATGATTATTTTCCTGAATTTACATGATATATAAACATCTTAATAGCTGACAAATTAGTCTACTCTTTAAAATTATAAGAAAAACAATTGTATACACAATTTGCCTAATCTATGCGACTTGATTATACTAACAATGTCTTGTGATAAGTACAGGGTATATAACTCATCATTATGTAACCCACTCCACTCCGCAGAAGCCTCATCTCATTTATACTCAATATCGTCCTAAGCACCTTGTTTTCGAACATCCTAAATTTGTTTTCATCGTGTAAGGTAAGAGACCACGTTTCACACCCATAGAGAACAACCGGTAAAATTATTATTTTAATTTTATATAATACAGATAATATGATAGTTTATTGTTTCTATTTTTAATCCAAAGTGAAGTGAATTAGAGTTGTACCTTATAGACCCTCCCCCTCCGAGTCGTTTAAAAAAGTTAACTCAGAAGAATGTATTCCTCTGTATTCACAGAAGAGTTTTGTTTTGTTTTCCAGAGTAAGATAATATCTGAACTTTGTATGACGTGATATCTTATCGACGTGTAAACACATATTCATGTGATAAAGGTTTTTGTATGTATGTGTGTTTGTGTGTATGTTTACTCGTTAGTTTAGTTAGTAAGTCTTGTGTGTTTGTTTTAGGACTCGCAGCAACTTTTTACTGTGTGGCTTACACGAGTGGTCATCACAATCCATTTAGATTAGATCGGGGTGGGTCAGAGGGATATCCGAACAACAACGATCTATGTTAGGGTCATAAGTGACGCACATGAATGTCAAAGTGTGTTTGGCTAAATTTGTTTGGAAAAAAAAAAAGTTTCATCTACCGCTCTTATCCCTATTTAGACAAATTTTCACTATAGGCCTATCAATACAATCTTATTAGTCAAGTGCTGCATTCTATATGTCATACATATTATATTACTATAAAGCCACACTCACTCACTGACATTAATGTTTACCCACTTCCAGATGAGATAGAAACTTGAAATTTGGTAAAATTATAGTTTCTAGCCTGTAACCGACGGGACAGTTCCAAAAAGTTAAAAAATAAAAAAATAAAATGTAGCCCCCGAAAAAAAAATTCAAAATGTCGGAGCAACTTTAAAGTCTGTGCGGACCTTTCTTTAGAGGTCTCTTGTGGCTAAACGGTAAGACCTATCCAAAAAACGCTCTATAGTTACATTATTTTACTTCCACTTGCAAAGAAGACTCACTGGGGTTTGGGGGCTCCACCCCCAACGAGGAAAGAGAGTCTATTTATATAAGTATAATTTGTATTAAGAAATTTATACTAGATATACTTACAAAAACCACGTGGTATCATACTAACAAATACAATTATAATAATGATAAATAATTAATACTGATTTGGTGACCGTATGGTCTAAGACACCACTCTCGTAATATACTGAACTTCCGATGACAGGGAGGTTGGGGTTAGAATCCCAATCGGGTGAACCAAGTGTTTTTTTTATAAAATGATTTTCTACTCTGCCTCCACAAAATTGTGGGTACACTTCCTCTAAATTAAACCTTCCATATCCCTAACCCATTGGCGTAAATGAGTACATATATGCATATAGCCTGAACGTTTAGTAAGAAGCGGTGCTAACATAAAATAATCTATATATTAAATTATATTATTTATATTATTAAATAAATACCACCAGCCCTAGGTTTATAACCTAAAAAATAGCTTCTTCAGTGAACTCAAAATGACTGGTAGCAATAAATAATCACAGAAAATATTAATTTCTCTCGAGAATCACTTGGGATGATTTTGAAGCAGATTTTTAATTTTAGTAAGGGGAACGAACATATATTATTTATATCATCAGTGAGGGTGACCTGGTGGTCTAGGGGTAAGGTGTCAGACTTCTATGCTGGCGGCCGGGGTTCAATCCTCGGTCCCGGCAAAGATTTATCTGATTACCAAACCCTTCCTTCACCTCTGACAAGACATCTTGTGAATGTGGGGAATGCCAGGCCGCCACCGTGGTTCGGATTCCACGTTAAACTGTAGGTCCTTCATTTCATCTCACAATCACACTACCATTACACATTAGCGTAAGTGCGTATAACCCGAATGGGTAGTAAGACGCGGTGCTAATAATAATAATAATAATAATATATCATCAGTGATAAATATTGTAATAATGAGTGAATAACATAAATTTATGTTTCTCAAAATCAAATTATTAGATCATTTCTCATGAACCTAATATAAAAATGTAATATGTTATCAATTTTAATGTGTTTATCAATGTTACAAGGGCTCTCATGTTAAAAAAAATTCGACTATCATTCTTTATGATACAAAATTAGTGGTTATGTAAAATTTTTAACTTGTTTAATTTATAATACAACTCTTTGTAATTTCTCATTTTTAACATCTTTTCATTACACACTGATTAATTTAAAAATACCTTGGGATGGTTATGAAACTACTTCCGTCTACCGGATGTAATGGATATACTTCCTCCCCATGTTAAGTATATTTTCCTGTTCAGGGCAGTAGCAAATTCTTTGTGTAAATTTGATCTTCACACATTTTATTTTAAATTGGGACATTAAAGTGTGTTTGGATATCTCTTTCATGGAGGCATTCCGATCGCAAATAAAACCGATCCATTCCGAGATTAGTCGCAAAACAATTCTACGTCCTATTTTAGTTCAGGAGCATAATACTAAGTAACTATATCGAAAGTAAATTGAAATAAAAGAATGTTACTTTTTTTTAATGCTTACCCCTTTCAATTGAAGTTTCACATATGTTAACATAAATGTCGACCGTAAACGCATGTTTATGATAGATCTGACCCACACGTCAATCAGAGATTCTGCCTTAAATTAATGAGTCATATTATAACCACGACACCCGTTCCGGTGGCAGCATGGTATAATGCGTCACTCTCGTAATATACTGGATTTCTGATGAGGAGGTCGTAGTTCGATCCCGGTTGTATGTACTGAAGGTGGTTTCCCCTAAATGGTTAGGCCATTCTCTCTTCACGCAAATGCGGGTTTACTTTCTATAAATCCAACTTTCCTCATCCTTAACCCATTAGCATGATTAGTGCATAGGTGTGTATATAAAGCGAACGGGTGGTAGGACGCGGTGCTGAAAATAAACAACAATAAAAAAAACCGACACAATAATATTTCTAATAGATTAATGTTAAAAGCATTCCTCGCATGTCCAGGTTTTATCTTTAAACATGTACCTGAATCGGCAATAAATATTTATATGTACCTACAGTCCAATTTTCATAAGAAGAATCTTATTTGTCATATACTAAAGCTACGATATCTGTCTTTAGGTATTCATACGTCAAGTCATCTGATATGTAGCTGCTATTTTTGATTGAAATTATCAATACCTATAATAAAACGTTATCAATCTATTAGAATCTTATCAATGGTGACCTCAAAAATAAATATTTTTATTTTCTAAACGTTCTCTTTCATGAAAATAAGACTGTATTTGTGCTGTTTCGCAAGTAATTTTGAGAATATATGTTACTAAGATAACATATTTGAAGCCGGGCCGTTTTTTATACCCAAATAAATAAGTTTTCTAAAACATTAGGCCCTACATGTTTTATTATCTCTTGAGAAATATATTTAATTACAATAATTTGGTTGGTAACAACTGTCATAGTGGAAAATTGAATTAACCACCCATGAATTAAATTTTTTTTATCGTGTTTTATTGAGTGCCAATGCACTGGTTAATCATTTGCTTCATTAGTTCCTTCACTATCAAGGTTATTAACGACATAATTTCTAGAGACCGGCCAATTTTTGCGCAACTATCTGTGAAAAAAAACACATATTTATTAAAATATAAATATAATTTTGCTGGATAGTTTGTAAAAATAAAAAAGATAAGCTGGCCAGGATTCGACCCCCTAGCCTATTAAATCTTAGCCAATTAGGTAGTATTGAGATAATTTTTCTGTTATTATCACAATTTTTTAATTAGTCTTACTTTATTTTTTATCACCTCGTCTTACTACCTGTGAGGCTATACGCTTTTGTATTAATTACACTAATTATTTTAGGAGGTTATATGAGGTGTAACCTCATTGAAAGTGATTTTAAAAAAATAAAAAAAAACACCCTCAGAACCAACCAAGATTCCAACCCCGATATACCCGTCACCAGCAGGCCAATCTAACGCAAGAGCGACGCGTTAGACCATTCGGCCACTGAAGCGGGTATAACAACAAATTAATCTTATTTATTACACCTTGTGTCACTAATATGAGCTAAATGTCGTGAAATCTTCTAACCGCAATCATGCTAGGGGTAATCAACATCCGTGCAATCTGTTTTAACCCCCTCCCGACCATAAAACTTGAGGCTCAACTGTTAACGTTTCACCATTTTGGTACGTTACGTTACAACATATAACTCTTAAGTTTACCGCCGACTTGCATATGTATTTAAACTCGCAAAACCACCCTCATCTCCTCTCTCTCTCTCTAAAACATAACCATGGCGCTAGTGGTAATATCCCTCCCCGCGCTCAATCTTGTCGGAAGACATGCCGTCAAGTTGGCAGCTCTTGCGGTGAAGTCCCGGATAGGATCAGGGGTGTGAACGTCAGGTCATGTCGTCTCTTAAGCTGTGGCTGGTGTGTGTAAGGCGTAGAGGATGGGAGGGAGGGAGGGGAGGAGTTTGATGGCAGTCAGGGATTTACACCATCAATATCAACATGCCCGCCTACCCCTTACCCACGTGGTACAAGGTCACAAGTCTCATTAAGCAACAAGGGTGTATGGTGTTGTAGCCTTTCACGCCACAAGATACTATTTATTATAAGGTGAATCGTTCTTACCCCCCCCCCCCCACCCCACGCCACCTTCATTTTCGGGGACAGTCTCTGAACTAAGACTTCAAGAAATGATTCTGTCCCAAATTAAAAATAAATAAATTAATACAATTTGAGGTATGAATAGATTTATAGATGGAATTAAATTTGCGTAGCGAAGTTGACGATGGTTTTTGTTGCTGTCACATATTTATATTTGTAAAGATAAAAATTATAAACTATTCTTAGAGACCACGATACTCATTTTGAACTAAATCTTAAAAAGACAATTTAAAAAAAATCTAAAATTTACCTTAGAAAAATAAACATTCATTCTTATCCATCAAGTAAATTAGTTTCCAGATACTAGTTTTGAACAAAACCTTTTATAGTTATTTTTAAAATATTTCAAATTTTTCAAAAATCAGTCATAAATATACTGTAGTATTTTCTATATATATAGAAAAAACCAATTGATATAATTATATTATAAACTACTTACCAAACCAAATACCCAATTTTAACCAAATTGTTCGAGCCATTTTTAAAAATACTAAGTTCTTACATAATCTGTCATCAATAAAATTAATTTTCCTCTGAAATACAAGTGGGCCATAAGTAGTGTTTTATTTATAATGTCAAACACTCCCCAGATATACATTTTAAATTAAATAATTAGAACCATTATAATAAAAGATCGAAATTTTAAAAATCACTTATTAGTAAACTACCCTTAAATGAGTTTTACATCAAAAAAATAAGTTTTTAGAGTTATTTTTTAAGGTCGAACACTCCCTAGATATACATTTCAAATAAAAATGTAAAAAGTTAATATCTAAAAACCAGTAAACTATCCTTAATTTTAGGGCTTAAAATAATTTTTAAAAATACCCATAAAAAGCCCATAACATATAAACATCTAGATGGTGTAGATAGCTAAGCTATTATATTTGTTAGTTACGGTTATGGTCGCATCTAAATGTCATATTCTTTACATTGAAAAGTGACTGAACACGAGAATCGACCCCAAGACCTTCGGCTTAGTACGCCAATATTATAACAACTGAGCTACCCAGGAATCGTCCCCAGGGCCATTCTTCACTCATATTTTAGGGCAGATTCTGTGATTGACGTGCAGAAAATCGTCAGCAACAAATGTGTGATCAATTAAGATCACGAGCTATCAGATAACGCAGCCACACTCGACTAGGTAGTTGGCTTATTGCTGCTACCCGCCTCGCTGGCGTAGTTAGCTAACGCGCTAATTTCATGTTGAGCTAGACTGCCGAGGACGGGGAGATTGAGGTTCGAATCGCGCTTGGGTAAACTGGGGTGGTTTTCCCTAAATAGTTTTCCACTCTCCCTCCATGAAAATGTGGGTTCATTATCTCTAAATGCAACCTCCCCTATTCCTTACCCATTAACGTAATTAGTACTTAAGCGTATAACCGGAACGGATAGAAAGACGAGGTACTAAATACATTTTTGCTGCTAATTGTAGCTACAATAATAATTATAATGTACGAATGTACATATAATGCTGGATTAAAAAGCGAAGCTATTATATTCAATTCAAAGAATTATATAAACATCAAATTTATACATTTATAATATTTATTTAGCACCGCGTCTTACTACTCGTTCGGGTTATACGCTTTAAATACTAATTACATTAATGGATTTAGGAATTGGGGAGTCTGAATTAAAGGAAGTGAACCCGCATTTGCGTGGAGGGAGAGTGGAAAACATGTAGGAAAAACCACCGCCAGTTCAAACGACCGAGATTCGAACCTCGATCTCCCCGTCCTCAGGAGTCGAGCTCAAAACGACAAGAGCGTTAGCCAACTACGCCACCGAGGTGGGTCAAATTTATAGAAAATCCATAAAACACTTTCGGTTGTAGCCACAGGGAGAGAGATAAATGAAGGACCCACATTTTGGTATTGGTGACACTCGAAACGTCAATATTGGTCATCAAATTTACGAAAAAAATTATCACGTTTACAATACGTTCCCTGTGTGCAAGAGTAAAACAACGCTCTGATTACGACTGTCCCGGGATCGATCCCGGGTCTACCGAGACAGCGCGCAATCTGTGCAGTCAAGCTATTCAGGTTAGACCCCTTTTGCTTCGAGTCGCTAAGGCCCAAACAATAACAGGAGGGTCGATTGTTCCCGATAAGATTGTGTGAGTAACTTGGGACATTTGATGCCGTTTTATTGTCAGCCTTGCAAAAGTACTAGCACTAGTAGTAAAAGTAATGATAGGTTGGTAAAGTTTCCCTCCCCTTCCATCGATAGCTAGGCCTCCACCAATACTCTTGTTCTTTGATTCTAAATGCGTCTTCCGAGGGTTCAGTTTTAGAACTAAACTATAGAGTTTAAAGTTATCGTCTCTAGGTTTCCTCCTAGAAGGTAGGATTCCTTTTTACTTTCTCGTTAATCTTAGGAGAAAGAAAGTATTTTGATCACAAAAAAAAAAAAATCTAATTCGAAATTTTGATGGATATCCATGTTTCACGACTCCCTGAACTCTAAAAAGTTTTTTTTAAATTACGGCTTTCTATTATTGGGATTTGAGCTGAAACAATTTTATTAATCAGGCTAAGACTTGATACTATAACCCCTTCCCCCCCCCCCTAAAATTAAGGGTAGTTTACCTAAGCGCGGATAGAAAAAAAAAGGCACTATTCAACATCACGAACAAAATTGATCATCTCATTTTCCCATGAAAAGACAAGCCTGAAATTGTTTTAGTTTTATGTTTCACCCCTGTGAGGTCATGAGGCGTAGGGGAGGTAAAGTTTAGGCAGAGTGTACCTACAATTAGGTTAAGGAGGGGTTGGAAATTATTTTAGGAGAAAAAAACACTTCAGTACACTCGACTGAGATTCAAACCGCGACCTCTCCGTGACCTTGAAACTAAAATAGACGCTTCAGTCCTTGCACCCAGCGATGCGGATTATATTATCCAACTTAAAGCAGTCAAAATTGACACCTGCAGAACAAGAAATGGTGTATGAACGTTTAACAAGCTACTAAAATAATGTTTCTAATATTTATACGTAAAGCCCGTATCACACGACACTTGCTTATACTAGAAATCAAGTGTGCTAGCTAGCACCTAGATATCTGTATACTAGCTAGTACAATGGAAATGGGACTATAGTATTCACACGCTGCTAGTTTGGTACTAGCTCCTAGTGCAAATATTTATCGAACGTCAGAGATTAATTTTGAGTGCAGCAGCTGCATTAATTACTAATAAAGATATCGAAAATTATGAGAGGGAGCGTAGGAAAAAGAATATAGACACGGGAATGGTTGGGAAAGACGAAATAATGGTCGCAGGATGCTAAACATAATACATTCGGAGGTTAGGTAATATACATTCGGGGTGACACAAACGTTTAGTATCTCCCTAAATTTGTATTCATTTATTTACATTGTGGTCAGAGGTCCCTAAGCCCATGGTGTCCAAGTACAGTATCCTTGATAAACAAATGTTCTTTTTTAGGCCTACGCACACTTTATATTCTAAAAAAACAAACAAAAAAACGCCCAAAGTTGGCATGCTATCAAGTTTATTTAGATTAAAATTGGATCTGGAACATAGTTTGTCGTTTTTAGATTACATGTTTTAAATTAAATTTATATATATTAAATATATTGTCATACTGTGCCAATTTGGTATTATATAAACAAGGTTGCTTAGAATAATTTTCTGCCAACAACAAAATCACATCCAATGACCATGTTGGCGTCATTTATACCATTTCTCTACAAAACAGTCTCAGCGCACATGATTGGTTGAGTTACACAAACTAGTGTCGAAACTAGTACGAAAATAGCACGTGTTCTATCCTCACAACTAGTATGATAGCCAGTACCAAGAGGCAGAACCAGTATACTTTTTCTGATTCACACGACGCTAGATGATGACGTGTTAGCTAGTGCTAGCTAGCACACTGGATTTTCAAGTACGAGCTAGTGTCGTGTGATACGGACTTAAGGCTGTGTGCATTTTGATGGATAATCTTAAAAACTATAAATCAACACTACCGTAATAAAAAGGTAAAATGTGATCAACATTAGCCGTAAAAAGAAAGTTGTAACTTTTAAAAGATCCTTCCTACAATCTGATTTCCATGGACAATAATACCCTTTAAAAAATAAACTTTTTTGGGGGGCAAATTATAGTATTTTATAGGTAGTGATAATATAAATAGTACTGCTTTGGTGGCTGCATGGTATAAGGCGTCACTATCATGTTATACTAGACTGACAATTACAGGGAGATCGGGGTTCGAATCCCAATCAGATGTACTAAGGTTTTTTTTTTACTAAACAGGTTTCCACGCAAGTGAGGGTACATTTTTTCTAAATTCGTATTATTTCATCCCTAACTCCCTATCGCAATTAGTAGAGGAGATGCGGGTATTATGGAATAGTTGGGCAGTAGGCCTACGGAATACAATTTTTTTTTATCATATATAGTGTCACAATTATCGCTAACTATTTAAACTATATTACCCGCCTCGGTGGCGTAGTTGGCTAACGCGCTTGTCGTGTTGAGCTCGACTGCTGAGGACGGGGAGATCGAGGTTCGAATCTCGGTCGGGTGAACTGGGGGCGGTTTTTCCTAAATGGTTTTCCACTCTCTCTCCACGCAAATTCGGGTTCATTTCCTTTGATTCAACCTTCCCAAATCCTAATCCATTAGCATAATTAGTACTTAAGCGTATAACTCGAACGGGTAGTAAGACGAGGTGCTAAATAATAATAATAATAATAATAATAATATAATAATATTTAAACTATTACAGAAAACAATTTCGAACAGTTAGTGACGCCCTCACTTCGACAGATCATTTGCTTGTTTTGTGAGAGACGATTGTTTGTTTTTGTTGTCATAAAAGCTTTTGCAGGCTAGTGTTTATCATGCTATATTTATTTCTTTACTCTACTGTTCTTATTAATTCTAATCAAGGCTAATCTAAGGCTCACTCATGCTTATCTTTAAGTTAAAAAATTATTTTACTGTAATTTTATTTTAACCTAACAAAAATATTGTTATTGCAATAAGGAATACTACTATTCCATAATGTCCACACATTTTTCAATGTATTTGGCAGATGATTTATTTTGTCAACGTGAGCTTAAACATTTTTCCTAACACCTAAGAACTCTCTTAAGAGAACAATGTAACCTGATACAATATTTTAGTCTATTATCTTTTAATAATTATTAATACTGATTTATTAATTAGTAACTTTTTATTAAAATGTATTATTTCAATGATTCATTATCTTTACTATTTTATTGTTTTACACATAATATTTGCATGGTTTTTTTTACACGTTATGAAAGATTTGTTAGTTTTAGTAAATATAGATTATTTTTTATCTAAACACTAGATAGCTGTTGCCCGCGGCTTTGCTCGCGTGGAAGTTGATTATATACAAATACGAAAATATACATATGTATTTACAGATTAATTTAAAATATTACGTTACGTTGATGACCATAACTTGACCTCAGATCAAAAATAATGCAAGTCTGATAAAAACTTTCACCCCCTTTTTCATCCCTTATTAAATAAAATTTCAAAAATTCCTGAAACACATATTTATTTGTTTTACGTTAATAACCGAAATACAAAATTTTGTTTATGTAACTTTAAAAATGACGGACTTTCATACATATTATCATCCCCTATTTTGACCCCTTTGGGGTGGAATTTTCTAAAATCCTTTCTTAGTGGATGCCTACATAACAAAATGAATATACAGTCCGAATTTCATGCTTGTAGCCTTGATAGTTTGCGCTCGGCGATGATGAATCAGTCAGTCAGTCAGTCAGGACATGTTATTTTATAAGTATATATATTTTTTATATGTGTAGTATTCCATATTGCCCTCATTTGTTCCACGTCTCTTTTAAGTGTTGCTACAGGACATTCAAAGTTTTTGATTTTGCTTTAAACAGTAAAAATAGTTAAAAACATTAATTATAAGTTTAATATGAAACTCAATGACAAATTGTAAGAATACTTTTTGAATTTAATGAAAAATTAAATGGTATTTCATATTAACCGCACTTCCTCTACATATGCGTATAACCCGAACAGGTAGTAAGACGTGGTGCTAATATAAATCAATGACAGCTAAAAATCACACGACCGACGTATGAATACGTAAAATTAAGATCTAGTATCATTTTTAGCTGTCAGATAAGGGTCTTCCTATGAAAATTGGACCTTACCAGAACTCTACTATGTTAAGGCGATTGGTCCTTTTCATTTGGCGTGGAAATAAATGCATGGGAACCAACGGTTAGCTTCAAGAATTTGTATTGCTTTGCAATTTTCTTTTCTGAAACGGTTTGTTCAAGAATAGAAGCATGCTGATTAAGGATACCGGAAGGATACTTTGGTTGGTTGTGAAGCCCACTACGCCTTTCACCCTCCCACAAAATAGGTTTTAGACTTGCACTCGACAGGGCCTGCGGGCCTTAAGAAAACGTAATGTTTTTTTAATCATTACTACTGTCTTAAAAAATTTCTCTTTGGTTTTCATATTGAAATAGTTCCTATAATTTCTCCTTGGATTTGTAGTTGATAATTTTCATTGGTGATCAAGTTGGACAGAAAAAAAAAATTAAAACTTTATTCAACTCTAGTCAATAGTACATTATATTCAGAGAGAATTGCCGTGGTTCACGTGGTTGAATATGTCTGTCTCGCAATATATGTCAACATCTAAAAAATATACGCCTTAGGTACCCGATCATTTGCTTGGAATTATTATAAATTCTAATCACTTGTGATTAGCAAGAAAATGAAAAATCTTTTAGTGGTCACCATATTGAAACGGATAGCTAGATTAAAAAATTATGCACATACAATGTTCGGCCTGAGTTCAAAGAATGTCTCTTCCAAATTTATTTAAAGTTGGCCCACGCATTTGATATCTATCGCGAAACAAATATCTGGATAGACAGATGAAATGGGAAATGGGGAAGATAAAACAGAACCTCAATTTGTTTTATAGTTGTCAAACATGTGTCACCAAGTTGTGAGCCGACTATAGATACTTTGCCTCATATTAGAAATTATGTCCGGTGAAATGTATTCTTGTTTGTTTAGTATTTTCTACATGTAATGTTGGGGATTGTTTTGTTTTTTTCAGGTACTGTCGTGTTTGTTTTACGGCTCTGCTTTTGATTTATTATGTACATTTTATAACCTTGTTATAGAATATTATGTTAATCTTCTAAAACCATGTATATCTGTGCGTTCTATTTGTAACATCAATTAACTAACTAACTAGAAGTGTCCCGTGTTCATATATATTGAAAATTATATTACATTCCATGTATTCTATTTGTGGTGAAGATTTATTGTCTAACGATCCGTAAAATGTAGTATTTAATTAATTACAAGCTAGACACTTTTTTTTTTACACTATTACATTTATGTATCAACATTACTTTTTTGGTCGGACGAAAATGTTCACGAGACATTTACTTTAGCTCTGCACTGAATATTTTCTCATAAATCGAATCAACGCTGTCTTCAAAGTTGTCCTTATTTTTATATTTTTTTTGGGAAAATTAAGATTAAGGACTTCAAGATGAATATATTTTTTAAACTTCTTAATGTCATTAGAGGTATTTAACGTGCACTTTCTGAACAAACTGATTATATCAGCTATAAGACATACAAACTAGTTTAAATCTAGGACAGACACAACATCCAGCCCTCACTTGATGTTAATTCATCACCGTTAAAGGAGAAACTCAAATCTCCCCAATTATTCAATTTTCGGCCATGCCGATAAACGAATCGGGACCCTTAGCTCACTAGGAATACCCGCTACCCGCAGAGATAAGGCAAGATTACTATTAAGGCGAGACGGAAGGGGACGAGAGTAGGTTTTTTTTTTAAAGTTTTTATAGCTAAACTTTTTTTTTTTTTAAATAAATACTGCTCCAGTCAAAACCTAGAGTCTAATTTTCTTCACACGGTGATATCAACAGTGGTTGAATATATGTCATAAACAGCGACATTAGATGAGAAACTTTTTAAATGTAGAGAAAAAAATTATTAAATTCTAGGACAGATATTCAACAACTGTTGAATCCACGCACCATGAGACGAAAGTTATACTCGTAGGTTTCTGATGGGGATTTTTTTTTCGGCCCAAAAGGTTTTTAGTATAAAAACTGCAAAAACATGTCCCTTTTATCGCTTTTCCTACATCCTCATCTTGATCTACCACTTACTTAGAGGTCAATAAAGCACATACAGGTTTGAAAGCGTCACTAGGCCAAGAACATTAGTTTGTCTAAACCCTGTCCTACTACCTATTCAGGATATGCGCCCTTTAATCACCCTAATGGGCAAGGCATGAGTAAGAGGAGAATGCATATGAAATGTTTCTGCATTTTTATAGAGGGAGTATGGAAAGAAAACCATACAGAGGAGGCAGGGGGGGGGGGGGGAAGCTTTGCGCGGAATGTTAAAGCTCAGTGCACGCCGGATTCAAACCTCAACCCATCCATCACCAGAAAGCCCGACTAGATGAGTGATGTTTTTAGTCCACGTTTCGTTGATACGTTTAGCAACATTTTTTTTATGTTTTTCGTTGTGTACTGCTATAAATAATAGCACGAGAAAAAAAACAAACATAAAAAACATTTATAATATTACTTTGACCAATATTTGTTTTGATAATAAATCCCTTGAAGATTTATTCTCTAATATTTTATAGCCTGCTCAATTCTAAACATTTTTTCACAAAAAATAGTTCAACAGTTAAAAAGGCAGAAAGACCTTGTTAAAATATTATAATTGTTCATGTTGGACCCAATTGCAATAGTAATTCAAATTATCACAACAAATATAAATTGTTTGTTACTAAAAGTTTACAAAAATATTAGAGTTGGTTCAATTTTTATGTTCTTTCGGATCTCGAATTTATAAAAATAATTTAATCTTAATATAAATTTTCAAGTTGGCTCTATATACAAAGTTGTTTGAGGCTTGTTGCCAATGACAAAACGTTATTTTGTTTGTAATATATATCACGTCATAGACAACAAAGAAAATTTTCTCTCATATTAATATTGATTTGTCCTTTTTTTTCATCTTCCAATTTCCCAAGTATGTATAACTCCTTTTACCAATTGTTAAAAATTGTTATTTGATGTCAAGGTCTTCGAGATACTTTTTGAGATTTTTACAAGTCATAAATCTTTAGAATACCCTAGAATTCGAGGTATTCAAGCATCCTATGTATAATATATACTTATATGTTTATAGTAGTTATATTTGCGACACTATTTGAATTCTTACGAATCTCTAATCTCTATAATATCATAGGATTCGAAGAATCGAGCGTCTAATATTTAATATACAAATATTTTCCTCGATTCCTTGAATCCCTCAAATTCTATGGTATTTGAGAGATTCGAGATTCATAAAAATCACCAAAAAGTATCTCAAATACAATTATTATGAACACCTTGACATCAAATAACTATATATATATATATATATATAATATATATATATATATTACAGTATATATATGTATAGTATATATATAGCAAATATATGTGTATATTATATATATGTGTATATAGTATATATATAGCATTATATGTATATTATATATATGTGTATAGTATATATATGTACAGTACATATATATGTGTGTATAGTATATATAGGTATTTAATGTCAAAGTGTTCATAATAATTGTATTTGATATATATATATATATATATATATATTATAATATTATTTATATGTCAAAGTGTTCATAATAATTGTATTATTATATATATATATATATATATAATATATATAATTTGATGTCAAAGTGTTCATAATAATTATATTTGAGATACTCTTGTACTATACACGCATGTGCATTGATGTGACACGAAACGTGTCCCTCAGTAAGTTTGGCAAGTAATGGTCTGTCCCCGGTGTTGGAGGGTGCAATATAGAGTTGTTAGCCTCTAGAGAAGGGGGTTGGTGCCCTCTAAAATGTGCTGGCCGCAAGTACTTCATTGTGTTACTACCCCCAAGATAGCCCGGTAATAGTGGGATGGTCGGCCCTTTGCGATATCACCTCTCATATAATAGTACTGGCTACGAGTTCATGGCCAACCAAACACTTTAGGGTTTCTTGCGAAAGACAACCTTAAGGACAAGGGAAATATCCTCACACAGGCTTTGGAGGGGAAGGGTTTGGGTAGTCCTGTAACATCAAAACCACTAAAACCATCAAGGGGGTTGCGAACTACACTTGTTTATCAAATTCGAAATGAACTTGAATAGGAATTTATATGAAATTATCTCGAAGCCAAATCAAAGTTTAAATATTTTTTTGGGCCTAATTGTTTTATGCTTGAAAAACTAAAACCATTTAGAAAAGGTTTTATTTTACCACTGTTTGATATACCATGTCGCGCTAATCTGATGCAGTTCAATTACTTTAGATTTTTTTCATATGACTATCTATTTGCAACAACTCAGATGGTGACAGCCAAACATAAATATAATATTTCAGCTGCCAATATTTTTACTGGTAAAGTTTCATAATATTGTCGAAGCAGGAATTTTTTATTTCGGAGCCCAAGACGAAGTTTCGAAATTTCGCACACCCCTAAAAATCATGCTAAATTATTTTAGAATTTTATGTCGTGGCCCTCTTTAGAAATATATTTTCGCTAATTTGAGGAAATATATATTTATGTTTATAACGAATCTTTAATCCTAAGGGGTGACCTGGCGGTCTAGGGGTAAGGTGTCGGATTTCTATGCTGGGGTCCGGGGTTCAATCTTTGGTCCCGGAACCGATTTATCTAATTACCAAACCCTTCCTTCACCTCTGACAAGACGTGTATTAATCACATCTTGTGAATGTGGGGAATCCCAGGCCTCCACCGTGGTTCGGATTCCACGTTAAACTGTAGGTCCTCCATTTCATCTCACAATCACCCTACCACTACACATTAGCGTAAGTGCGTATAACCCGAACGGGTAGTAAGACGCGGTGCTAATAATAATAATAATTTAATCCTAAGAAGTGCGATATTTAATGTGAAAGGTCATTGAATAATCGTAGGTACATCTTTAGGTATATTAAAAAACGCATGATTTTTTTTTGTTTGTTTTTCATCACGTGGATACAAACGGATACCCTTCACCTCTATTTTGGTGTGAGACATATTTTGAAATGCGTCAGCTCTCCGTTAGGCTGCTTCCAGCCTCATCCTCCGAATAACACCTAACTTAAGATATTTCTCCTATAACGCCTGTTTTAAATACGCGATTTGGATACAGCACAATCAACAGGATAAGGATAGTTTTTCGATAACGCTGTCCCTAGACGGCTATTGCGCTTTTTTTCGATAGCGGAGGTCCTGCGATTCCCAACGCTAGTGCTTTGTTTCTTCGCCACTAGCGCTGTAAATTGCGCATGCACTAGTCTGCCACAGTCTGTTTACAGCTAAATTGCAACTACACAATGGTTTTATCTTTACAGTTTATTATGATTTATGTAATAATGATATTATTTTGCTGTTTTTAATACCAGTTATTTAATTTATTTTGACATCTAGATAATATATTTAAAAAAATGAACGATGCAAATTAACAAAATATGGATGGGAATTGATTTTTTTTATGAATCTGGTTAGTGACTACGACCCCAAAGCCTATATTTTCTCTTTTCATGAATATTTTCTATAAAACAATTTTTTTTTTGATACCGCGATGTTTTTCCGGTACGCAACTATTGCAACATTCCAGAACTTTCTTTACATCTCAAACAAGGTCTCACATCGTGGTGCTGTAATAGTGAGTCATTATTAGAAAACAGCGAGATTGATGCCATTCAAGTACAAACAAGATAACTCATAATTTGAAAATAGAATAATCCTATTATTTAAGTGACTTATAAATACCCCTTTTTGAGATATATATTCAATTTAAAAACTAAAATAACATTTTTCCTGTTTGAGTTTTAAGATTTTTCTTGCTCTATTATTTAATATTTAATAATTAGTCTTATGTTTGGATTATTTATTAAATACACTTAAATTTAAAAAAATAAAAATAATTTAAACCCATATTTATACGACGCTGAATTTATTTTTCTTCTTTAAACCATAAATTCTTTCATAGAATTTCTCTTCTTCGTGATTCAACACACCCCATTCTCAGCATGCGAATTGACGCGAAAGACCAACGGTTTTGTTTCAGCGATATATTTCCACGGGAACAGTTTTTTTAATCAAATGTTTTGGCTACTGGGGGGGGGGGGGGGGGGGGGTCAATAAAAAATCAAACCCACGCCTTTGAGACGTCTTTACAAAGAAAGCTTTCTTAAGTGTTCCACTTGGAAGTTCCAATTTTAGGTGTGCACATACAATAATTTATATCTATTATACTAAAGGACTTACGTTTTTAATCTTTTATAATTTTAAAATTTCACTATTGTACAACTCCTACAACTTTCCTAGATTGAGCAGTCTCTAGTTCTGATCCAGGTTGTGCTAGCATAGTATATTTGGGGTTATTACAATCTCTAGGAGGGCTGACATGTCAGCGTGTGATAACTTAAACCAAATATCTTAGTTTGTATTTTTTTTTTTCGTTGGTCTTAGAAGAATTTGGAAGAATATTGGTAGAAGAGGCCGAATGTTGGTGCATTACAATTTAATTCCCGTCCAGGATATTTACATATTTACATTAAAGGGGCAAAGATGAGAAAGGGCAACATTTAAAGGAGCTTTACCCGAAAATTGCAAGGAGATAAAGGTTAATTCATTTGGGAGAAATCATCTTCATTTCACCCGGCCTGGAATCTAATAGTGACCTCCCCATCACTCGCACACCAAGCTAGGCGAGTTTTGACACCTTAGTCCGTATGCTCACTAGTGCCGTTGTATTATCCTATTCATATTTGGATAAATAAAGGTATTGTGTTAAATATTAAATATAATTTTTATGACGGTTAATAAATACACGAAACTGGGGTGGATGTTAGAAAACAGCCATCATATTCTGTGGGTCCGGCAGTCCTAGATTCGATAGGTCCGTGGAAATAGATCCAAGATAACAAGATGGCTACCTTATAAATGGTGATTCAGGATAAATAAAACATTTTATTCACAGAAAAATTAAATTTTAGGTGGTGAACGAAAAATCCACTGGAGGAAAAGCCTACAGAAATCGCATCTCTCTCCGGTCGGAAACAAATACCCCAAGTCAATCAAATTTGGATAGCATTATTGTTGTAACAATGCGATATGCGAGCAACCATAGATTTAGCTCAACACATTAATGATGTTCATTTTCATTTATTTGAGGTAATCAACGTGCACTTTATGAACCGACTGATTATATGAACACAGGAGAATTTCTACGAGCGATAGAGAAATGACCTACCAATTTTACCGGGAAAGGTATTTTAACATACCTTCCAGGAATCTTTAACACGCCACAATTTATATGGGTCCGACGCCGTGACACCCCCTCCGAAGGAAATTGGGCTTCGGTTTTTATCATTCAGGAAAAATCCGTCAACCCCGGCTAGGTTTGAGCACACGAACGTCGATTCCGGAGGCGAGTACCTTACCCTAAGACCACCTAGGTCAACAACAGGGTGGTAGTCATCAAGATTATAAGCCGGAATAATATCTTTGCAATACTTACAGAAAAAAAAGTCATCTATTAACATTTTAGAAAACATTCTAAAAGAATAGTTGAACGTAAGGAGTGTGGTTATAATGAAAGTTAAAACTTAAGTTGATCTATAAAACTATAAAATTAATTTATAAATTAATTTTATAATTTTATAGATCAACTTATCTAATTCTTAAATTTCAAGTCATATTTTACTTCAAACACAAAACATACCTGCATCGGTGAACGCGCAGACTAAATATCAAGCTCGTATAGTTTGGTTTGGCAATGAGTGAGAGGTCAGGGTTTGAATACCAACGGGGGACTTTCCCAAATGATTTCGGATTATCGTAGGTTCTTACATTCACTGAAAAAAAATGCATAACACAAACGTGGTCACGTGACGAGCTCTAAGCCAAATCACCAGATTTCAGTCATTGCTTCGCTAAAATTCAACTCATTTCTAATTGGTCCGCTCTGCTTGAGATCGCCGGCACGGGAAAACCAATCAAATCTCAATACCAACACATTCAAGTCAGTACGCATGCGCTGTAGAGATAGAACTAAGCAGTCAACTTAGTTTTCTGTTGGAAGGAGATTATATAAATGATCCGTTAATAAAAAGCGTTTGTTTCGATGTATTGGATTGAGCCAAGACACAGCATTATAATTTTTAAATCTCCGTCGTTACAATCGTCTAAAATATAGGTTTATCCACCAGAAAATAAAATATGTTTATAGATTAAAATTTGCGTTGCAATACATCATGGGTCAACATTTAGCGTGTTAATTGCTGCGATAGTCAAGCAGTTTCTGCCTTGGTACATCCGGCCGAGATCAAACCCAATCTCCCCGTCATCGGCAGTCTAGTCCAACACGAGAGTAGCGCTTTAGACCACGTGGCCCCTGAAATGCAAATGCGTGTATCCTTTGTTTATCCTGAAAGACAGCAAGCTTATCTTCCATGGTCCCTACTGTGGTGCAGATTATAGAGAAAGTCATGGTGTGGTCCACAAAGGTAAGCCTTTCAGGGTAAGCATTTCACTATAAATGCTTACTTTACTCTTTCTTACCCCTTAGTTTAATTAAATGCGTACAAATGGGTTGTAATAATAATAATAATAATATTTAGCGCCGCGTCTTACTACCAGTTCGGGTTATACTCTTTAAGTGCTAATTACGCTAATAGATTAGGAATTGGGAAGGTTGAATTATAGGAAGTGAACCCGCATTTGCGTGGAGGGAGAGTGGAAAACCATTTAGTAAAAACCACCCCCAGTTTACCCGACCGAGATTCGAATCTCGATCTCCCCGTCCTCAGAAGTCGAGCTCAACACGACAAGCGCGTTAGCCAACTACGCCACCGAGGCGGGTGAATGGGTTGTCTGTCACACGCAGAAAATAAACACACATACATACATAGGTTACACCTCTATATTACTTTTAGTGAATTGAGTTCCAGTAAAAAAATGGGGCATACAATATATAGATATTACTTTATAACGTTGCTTGCTCACGTACATAAGGTCTTTTTTTCAACACGGTCGGACACATACCGGGTATTGACCGTTACTAAGCCTGTGGAAATAGGGGTAAGGGGGAGGAGGGTGTGGTTTAGCTAATATTTGGGTTATGGTGAGTGCGGGGTAGAGTCTTAACTGCACGATGTTTCAAATGAGATGGGTGTACAAAATTCAAACCTTAAAACATTAATCGCAATTTGCTCTAAAAGTGAAGGCTGCAAAATATATGGTTCTGAGCAAAGTTTAAAGTGGATGTATGTCAATATTATTATTACTATTATTATTATTAGCACCGCGTATTACTACCCGTTCGGGTTATACGCAGTATGTCAATATTGATTTTAAGCCTGTTCAGAATCATAATTTTAATAACAAATTACTTTTTAAAGTACACGCTTATCACCTTAATATTAGTTTACAATTTTGTTACCTATTGTAAACGTTATTGTAAATGTTTTTTTAGCACCGCGTCTTACTAGCCGTTTGAGTTATACGCTTATGTACTAATTACGCTAATGGTTTTAGGGATTAAAAATTTTTTATATATAGGAAGAGTACCCACATTTTCGTGGTGGTAGAGTGGAAAAACATTTTGGAAAAATCACCCTCAATTCCCCCGACCGGGATTCAAACCTCGATTCCCCCTTCATTGGCAGTCTAATCTACTGCAAGAGTAGTGCGTTAGACCATGCTGCAACCGGAGTGGTTATTTTTGTAATCAATTATAGTAATAATAAAATTTGACTTTATTAACGGGTTTACACTATAACAACAATTTCTTATAAAGCAAACTCATTCGGGATTGTTGTGTGTACATAGCTTTATAAAATATTTGTTTTTAAATTAGCTCAAACCTGCTTCGGTGGCCGCATGGCCTAAGGCATCACACTAGCACAGGAATAGATTGGCTATGACAGGGAGATCGGAGTTCGATCCCATTTGGGTATTCTGTGAATGGTTTTCCTAAATAGTTTTCACACTGCCCCTTCACGCAAATGTGGGTACAATTCCACTAAATTAAAAATTTTCCTCATCCCTAGCCCATTAGCGTAATTAGTACATAAACGTATAGCCCGAGTGTATATTAAGACACGTTGCTAAAACAATACTCCTCTGGCCGTTAATCTCAGTTTTCTAGACAGGAGCCGCTACTTGTTAATTTAAATAGCTTTTAATTTGTCCTCACAAGGCTGAGTTGACCACTATCTAATTCTACTGCTTCACAGAAAACCTGGAAGCACTGGAAATAGAACCCGGGACCTCTGGATCTGTAACCAGGCACTTTGACCAATAGAGAGGCGGTGTTTTTACTATTACTTTTAAGAGTGCTGGCAAATTAAAGTGAAATGATCTGTTCAAATGGCACCCTGAATTATAAATAGGCCTACATCTAGCAATCTTAGTAGTTTAGATGGGAATTTTAAATTCTAGGGGAAAATAGGTGGTTTGTGTGAAAAATAAAGTTATATCATGTTTACTATGCATGAAGTTGATTTAGGAAAACACTTCTTGGGATAAACTAGATGTTTTATTTAAGACTTTAATTTACACATATTTCAAGAGCGATGGGGGAAAAAAAATCGCAAGAAAATATTAAATGTGTTCTTTCTCGCTTAGGTTGCAAACTTTTTTTTTTTAAGTCCCAATAATCCTGTCTTTATTTAATATTTTACTGTCCTTAAACATTTCTATGGTAATTTTTAAGGGTTTTCTTTTCTTTTATGTATATGGATCCGGAGTTTGTGTACATATCCACACATGTAGATGTATGAATATATGCATGCAAATGTGTGGACACTTGAGAAGACCTAGAAATGTGTTTTTTGCTTTTATTGCTTTTCCTTCCCCCTACCTACCGCCCTTTTTTCTTTTAGTTTGATAAGAGGGGTAAAGGAGGTAGTTGTATTTACAGGGAGGAGGAGAGGAGGGTTATAGGGGTAGGAAGAACATTGTGTGTGATGTTATGGGCCAGTGTTATTGCCAACTGTGCAATTGATGTGGACAATTTCACAACCGTCCTAATAAAAAAAAAAAAAGAGAAAGATGAAAAAAGAAATGAACAGATATTTTCTCCTTTAACTTTTTGTTTTCTTTCTCTCTATTCACGCTTTTTTTCTTTTTGGTATCAAGAGTTTCGTCAATTTTTCTGAGAAATAAGGAGAGAAGCTATTAAAAAAAAAGCAGAAAATCAAAAAATAAAAATGGAAGAAGGAATAACAAATAAAATGTGTGTTGATGTCATAAAACTTGAAAAAGAATCTTCCTCAGCCTTGTGCTAGGGGGTATAATGGTTGAACGTATATTTAATATACCTTGGCATTTAATTAAAATTAAAGATAGATTCAGGCGTCTAAAAGACAATAAAATGGGTTGCCAAAGAACGGGACGTTCCAGGTTCATATTCCGGTCGGGTGTACAGAGTTTTTTTTTATTCCATAATAGTTTTCCACCCTCCCTCTATTGCAAAGACTGTACACTTCTTCTAAATTTAACCTTCCTTATCACAAAAATATTAGCGTAACTAGGACATATTTGTAGCCTATATCCTGAACGGGTATTAAGATGTAGTGCAGTTAAAACAATATTAAAATTAGCTTTTTTAAAAAAAAATATGTACAGGACCCTTTTCGGTTGACGCGTGGTCTAACGTGCTACCCTTGCAATAGACCAAACTACCGATGATGGAAAATATCGAGGTTCAAATCTCAGTCAAGTGTACTTTGGGCAATTTTCCAAAATGGCTTTCCACTCTCCTTCAACGCAAATGCGGGTACACTTTATATTAATATAGCTTTCATAATCCCTAAAACCCTTAGTGTAATTAGTATGTAAGTATAAAACCGAAATGGTACCAAGACGCGGTGCTTATATAATATATATATATATATATCTTTTATATATATATATATATCTTTTATATATATATATATCTTTTATATATATAAAAGAGTATTGATACTAGTCAATATATATATATATATATATATATTGACTAGTATCAATACTCTTTTATATATATAAAAGATTTATATATATATATATGAGTATTGATACTAATCAATTTTTCAATGAAAGTTGTGTAACAGATTAAATAAATATATTCGCTAACAATTTTCAAATAAACACAATTTGTAAACATATACTCAAATCATAAAGCCAATATCAATCATCGGCGAGTTATTTTATTTATTCGCAAATAATAAAAGTACACGGCGTTGACCGGGATAACCCCGCAATGCCATTTCATGGTCACCCCCGGGCAACGTTCTTCTTTTCTTCAAACATACAGTAAAACAGATTCTCTTCATTTAATTTCTTCTGAACCAATCCAAGTGTTAGAATTCCGGCTTCTAGGTGCACATGTTCGTGCAGAGGAGCTACTAATTTTAAAATGTCGAACCTCTACGTGCGGTAGATATCAATCAGTGTTCATGACAGACAAACACTTCATTTTATTAATAAAATAGATGGGTAGCTGCTAATTAATTGACGTGTAAGAGTTCATGTTTCATAGGAAGGGCCTTATCTAACACAAGAGTTACTAGATCTTCTTCCACGAAAGATTTTATCAATACCTATAAATTGATAACATAATACTTTATTATTTGTGATACAGTTAATCTAAAATAATATGGGCTTATTTTCTAAAAGCTCCTTCCTACTTAAACCGCACTTCCTATATGTAAAGCAACAGGCAACAAATCGAACCGTGTTACATAGTAAAAATCATATTTGATACCTTTTAATTAATTACTTAACCCAATATAAATAAAATATCACCCAATCATTTTGATTTGAGACAATAGTAAAATTTAAATTTTTTTAGATTTGTCTAATTTATCATTTGGAAAGGTTACGTAATACTGACCTTATAACTTCTTTATTGTATGATAAAAAGTTTAAGACATATATAGGGTGCCTTAGTTGAGCTTATTTTCATGTATTACTATAATTAAATCTGTTGTAAGAAGAGTCTTTGACGATTTAATATTTTTAAAATTGATTTTGAATTATCTTCTAAAATATAATATAGCAAGCTTGGATGTAAAATATGCTTTTATATTTTATTTTATTTAGCACTGCATCTTACTACCTGTTCTGGTTGTATGACTGTGTACTAATTATTATAATGTGTTAAGGATTAGAAAGGCTGAGCTTAGAGAAATTGCACCCGAAATTTCGTGGAAAAAACATGTTGGAAAAAACCACCCTCAGTAAACCCGACCGGTATCGAACCCCAATCTCCCCTTCATAGGAAGTCCAGTCGTTTGCAAGAGTGACGCCTTTACATCATACAGCCACCTAAGCAGGTTTTTATTTATCACACAAGGTTAATTTCGAGAAATAAGATTCTTAATTTTAGATAATACTTTTTTTTCTTTCTAAATTAACCTTAAAATATTTGTTAATATCCTACCACGACATTGAATGTGTAACCATTCTGGTTCAGTGACCTGGTGATCTAGTGGTAAAGTGTCAGACTTCTGTGCTGGGGTCCGGGGTTCAATCCTAGGTCCCGGCACAGATTTATCTGTTGGCCCAAACCCTTCCTTCACCTCTGACAAGACGTGTATTAATCACAACTTGTGAATGTGTGGAATGCCAGGCCTCTACCGTGGTTCGGATCCCACGTTAAACTGTAAGTCCTCCATTTCATCTCACAATCACCCTACCATTACATATTAGCGTAAGTGCGTATAATTCGAACGGGTAGTAAGACGCGGTGCTAAAAATAATAATAATTTAACTAAATATAACAGGCCCAGTCTAAATAAGGTTTGCGTCATTCATTCCCGCTAACAAAAGAGTAAGAGAAACTTGTAAATAATGTATTTTCAATAAATTAAAATGGCGGCATATAATCGTAGAGTATCAGACTAAAGCTATTTAATTATACTACAACAATAAATAAAAAAAGGAATTTAAATTGTATACGTTTTGAAATCATATAATTGGTTTTAATGTATATTAAGTTATGTTGGCAAAAAAAGAAACTATTTATCGCCTAGTATTGTTGTATTTTGAATTTATTATAACTTTAGTGAATTAATTAATTTGTTATGAAACAAAGCAACATCAATTAAAACAAAACATAAAATTAAATAAAGTGTAGAATGTCTTTAGGTATATAAAAAGGTTTTGTATTCCACTGAATCCAAATACATTTGGTCACTAAATATAGCGCATAAGTGTATTTTTAAAACATTATTTATAGTTTCTATATTGGTTTTATTAGTGCTACGAAAACTTCACTGAAAATATAGATAATTACTTTATAATTAATACTATTATTGTTTGAAAAACACCGAGAAATACATCAATTCTAATTTTTAATTTCTAGATTATAATAAAAATATTTATTAACATTTGTATTATCTACAATTTTCATTAGAGATTTTAATTAAATTTGTATTGACTTTGGAGCAAATTATTAACAAGAATTGATGAACTTATGGTGAAGCAACAATCGATGAACTTATGGTGAAGCAACAATCGAATCAGTTTTCTCTTTGTTTAATGAATAGAGAGATGAAGCAAATAAAAAATAAGTTGTGTCAATTCAATACGTGCAACTGAAATCTGCAGCCACTATACTAGTGCTAACATCTATACTTATAAAATAACAGTGAGGAATGCCAGGCCTCCACCGTGGTTCGGATTCCACGTTAAACTGTAGGTCCTTCATTTCATCTCACAATCACCCTACCATGACACATTAGCGTAAGTGCGTATAACCCGAATGGGTAGTAAGACGCGGTAATAATAATAATAATAGAAAATAACATGTCCTGACTGACTGACTGATTCATCATCGCCGAGCGCAAACTATCAAGGTTACACGCATGAAATTCGGACTGTATATTCATTTTGTTATGTAGGCACCCACTAAGAAAGGATTTTAGAAAATTCCACCCCAAAGAGGTCAAAATAGGGGATGATAATATGTATGATAATATGTATGAAAGTCCGTCATTTTGAAAGTTACATAAACAAAATTTTGTATTTCGGTTATTGACGTAAAACAAATAAATACGTGTTTTAAGAATTTTGGAAATTTTATTTAATAAGGGAAGAAAAAGGGGGTGAAAGTTTGTATCGGACTTGCATTATTTTTGATCTGAGGTCAAGTTATGGTCATCAACGTAACGTAATATTTTAAATTAATCTGTAAATACATATGTATATTTTCGTATTTGTATATAATCAACTTACACGCGAGCAAAGCCGCGGGCAACAGCTATCTAGTTAATAATATAACTTTTGTTAGATTGAGTTTGGTATTTTTCTTGGACTTGTGTAGATCTTGTCCTGTACATGATACATTGTTTTAGTAAGTAACCAAACAATGTGTGTGTGGGGGAGGCGGGGGTGGGGGGTGGGAGGGTAATAAAAGTAAAGAAATATTTGTGAGAGCTGTTTTTTTCTTTCTTTTCCGATCTGGGAAATTGAGATAACTGCAATAGTAGGAGCATAGCAATTCTATTTTCCCTGCTATCTTCTTCTCTCTTTTTTTTCCCCTTTTTTAATTTTTTTACTTGCCTAGAAATATATGACGATCGCGAATTTTATACTTTTATGTGACCTTGTGATATTGAATATATTTGAGAAAATTATTAAATTTCAAATTAATGAATTATTATTTTGTGTTTCTCTATTATATAAGTTACACTATTATTACAGCATATCAACTTTTCAAATTTCTCTCTTTATGTCTCTGTTTACAATTTCTTTTATAGCCTAACCACTTCGGTCGCCACATAGACTGAGCCATTAGTCTCGCAGTAGACTAGATTTCCGATCACGGGGATATTGAGGCTCAAATCTCGGCGGGGAGTACTAAGGGTGATTTTTCCTAAACACTTTTTCACTCTCCCACCACACAAATATGGATACATTTCTTCTAAATATAGTATTCCTTGCCCCTAAAATCATTGGTGTAATTAGTACATAAACGTATAACACGGTTCTATAAAAATTCATAATGTGTATGTGTGTGTGTGTCTTAACACCCCCCCCCCCCCCCAGAAATCCCCAAACAGCCTAGAAAGCTAGGCCACGGGACAAAACCTATAGAAACCAGATTTTTTTTTTCAACAATCCACTATAATAATTATCAGTTCCTCTGTTCTCCATCCAGTCAAAAAAAATTCAAGACCTCAAAGACTTAGGAAGTTGAAATTTTTCGGGGAAGTTGTCCCAAACCCAAAAGGTTGGTCAAATACTGGTTGTCCGAAAATTCCTATGGGGGTCCCCCAGAATAGAAGTGTTAGCAAAAAACTAGAATCTACGAAATCTGGAAGCCCAGAAGACCTAGGAAGCTGAATTGTGCTCTCATCTAACAAAATAAAGTTCAAGAATACTTGGTGAACAAACATATGGGGACCCCCAAAGTTGGAATTATTCCAAAGAACCGAAGCCAAATAAAACTCAAAGCCCAGAAGACTTAAGAAGCTGACATTTTTTAGGCTGCTAGCCATTAGTCTAAAAGGGCGCAGAGATACTTGGTAATCAAAAATTCGCATGGTAGCTCTCAAAATGGAATGGGAGGGAGGTGGGTAGGGGAGGGTTAACGAAAAACACCAAAGTAGAAAATAAATCTTGTTACACTCTAATACGGGTGGTCCCTCGTTGGACGTCATTTGTTACATTACGTGTCTTGGCGAGTGTTAATAGTCGCATATTAACCCCCACGTTGTGTCGCCATTTGTTATATTACGTTTCTTCAGCCCCTCATTGGAATGCTATTTGTTACACTTTTCGCGTTCCGCCCCTCGTTGGACGCCATTTGTTACACTTCGTAATATTTTTGATTATAAATCTCCCACGTTGTGTCGCTATTTGCTATATTACATAACAGAGTCATTTAAGATTCACTCCGTAAATCATTATTTCTATTACGCAACTATGTGCTTTACTTATAATGCCTCGTTCCTTATCATTAGACTTTAATAAATGATAATATATCACATAAAGTTTGATATCTGTTTATTCTTTAAATTGAAATCATATTGTTATTAGTATTTTCTAATCGAAACACGATCATGTCGAGGGCCTAACAACTTATAATCACTGATCGCTTAAAGCACGTCCATTCAAAACCACGACTGATTGCACAGTAAAAATACGGAGTTTCAAAAAGTCACATATATCTGAGTTCAATAGAAGCTTCTCGAAGGAATCTTCCTAACGGTAAATTACACACCTACAAACCCAGAAAGAAAAATACCTATTGCGTTTGGAAGCTTCTCGAAGAGGAAATACTTTAAAAAACGTTAACATTTCTTAAGTTTAGCTCCAGTAGATGCTGCCATCTTACCACGAGGAGCGAACTAACTAGTAAATCATTTAGAGGAAGACGTGATTTAAGCGCCACGTAATATACTATATAATTTAAATGAACTAAGACGTTTATAAAATTAGGACGATATTCTTGTCAATGCTTTCACATACTTTTCAGGGGCAAATCAATTACATTACAATCTCAAGGGACGGACGGCAAAGGAAGCTGAGATTTTGAAAGTCAGTAAGACCTTCCCCAAAAGAGTGCAGGAATATATGTTTACTAAAAATTACCATGAGAGCCCCTAGAATGAGTGGGGTTACAAAATACCAAGATTGAAAAAATCTCAAAGCCCAAGAAACTGAAATTTCAAAGAAGGTATCCTTTAACGGCCTAACCCAAAAGGGCACAGGAATATTTGGTGACCAAAAATTCGTATGGGGCCTCCAAAATAGGGGGCTACCAAGAAGCCTCAACTAGTTTGATTTTCGATTGACGGGGGGGAACATAAGGGTTTGATTAATGGTAGGGCATATTGAAGGTAGATCAAGTAAATGGTTTCCCACTATCCCTTCATGCAAATGGGGGTACATCTTCTATAATTTCTAACTCCTTCAACCCTACATCACTATCGTTGTTAAATGCCTATTATTCAGATGAATAGTAGGACGTGTGGAAAAATAATTGAGAACAAATGAAGGTTTCCTAGTTATGGGTTCGATTCCGTTAGAACCGTTTGGACGTCTATCAATAAGGGTTTCTAGTAAAATTAAAGTTGATGACCTGTTGGTCTAGGGGTAAGGTGTCGGACTTCTGTGCTGGAGTCCAGAGTTCAATCCTCGGTCCCGGCACAGATCTATCTGATTGCCAAACCCTTCCTTTACCTCTGACAAGACGTGTATTAATCAAAACTTGTGAATGTGGGGAATGCCAGACCACCACTGTGGTTCGGATCCCACGTTAAACTGTAGGTCCTCCATTTCATCACACAATCACCCTACCATTACACATTAGCGTAAGTGCGTGTAACCCGAACGGGTAGTAAGACGCGGTGCTAAAATTTATATATATAATAATTTAAATTAATGATAAATTATTCAATGACCAACGCAATATAAAAACTAATTTAAATATTTTTTTCTAATAGAAAATAAACAAATAGAAGATATCAAATAAAATGTAACCAGCAAATTTAATAAACCGGATTCGAAGAAATCTTCCAAATTTTAAAATAGATTTTCAATTTCCTTCAATAATTTAAACAGAGCTGCTCTCAATGTAATATATGCTCTCCCGAAAGGTTTTGAAAAGAGTGTAACTAAGTAAACGAAAACTTTATGATTAAGTTTCCTTTCAAGAATAATAATAATAATAATAATAATTTAAAAAACAAACAATGTAGACGAAGAGAAGAGTGTTGAACGAATCGAAGGTGAGAAAGTAAACATATTGCACTCAAGGAAATAATAATACGTATTCTTCAGAGGATACTCTTAATAGTTTTGAAAGAGAATAAGAAAGTTTCGTTTCTGAGAAATGTTGCAGGTGGTAACATTGTGAATATTTCCAGCTTTGTTCCGAGTTCACTCTTCGTATTACCATTATTGTGTCTTTCTCCGTTTCCAACCTTCTCACTTTACGATGCTTTTTTATCTTTCTCTATAGTTATACTGGGAATCTCGTAATATTGATTTGTAGAGATGAAAAATTATTGAGGTGAAAGTAGTCTATATATATTTTGTTTTCAAACTATTTAGCTTCTTAAAGTAAAAGTAAAATATTTCACAATTTCATATAACATTTTAATTTGACATTCCCTTTGATAAATTCATAAAGCATAGACCACTTCAAAGTCCCATGTTTATGTAAAGACTCAAAGTTAATGTTGTGGCTGTTTCATATATATACATACATACATATATATATATATATATATATATATATATATATATATATATATATATATATATATATATATATATATATATATATGCAGAAAAAGAAGCTTTGAATCATACTAGTTCAAACCCTACTTTAAAACTTTCATAAAAAGGGTTTGCAATAAAATAACTATGTGGTACTTGGGAATATTGCGAGTTATAACGTAATTTTTATAACACAATATTTTTTAAATAGTTTGTACTAGGTAAATTAAAACTTTAGAACGCTTCAAATTTTGTTGAAAATTTAATAATCAAATTGATAGAAACTATTTAATTAATTTGATTCAAAAGTAACTTTGTGAAACCTGTTATTTTTTTCCCCCCCGCGTGCATTCCTACATTTTTAGGATATACGCATGTGCACTAGTTAAAATAACGTGTTACGGATGAAAAAGATTGGATTTAATTTAATTTTAATTTTAATATTAGCACCGCGTCTTACTACCCGTTCGGGTTATACGCTTTAAGTACTAATTACGCTAATGGATTAGGAATTGGGAAGGTTGAATTAGAGAAAGTGAACCCGCATTTGCGTGGAGGGAGAGTGGAAAACCATTTAGGAAAAACCACCCCAGTTCACCTGACCGAGATTCGAACCTCGATCTCCCCGTCCTCAGCGGTCGAGCTCAACACGACTAGCGCGTTAGCCAACTACGCCACCGAGGGGGGTAAGATTGGATTTAGAGGAAGTGCTCACGCATTTTCGCGAAGGGAGTATTTAAAACAAATGATTAAAAACCATCCTAAATATACCTAACCACTATTCGACCCTAATCTCCCCATCATCCGTAGTCCTATTTGACCCTGATCGCCCCATAATCCGTAGTCCTATTTGATCCCGATCTCCCCATCATCCGTAGTCCAGTCTTACACGAGAGGGACATCTTAAACCATTCAGCCACCGAAGTGGGTCATAGAAAATAATTGTTAAATATATGATTATTAATTGTTTATCTGTTTATCCTACACAATTATTATTTATGCCAACAAGTATTTGATTAATGAAGTCAAATAGAGCTCAAAGATTTCCGATGGATTATTAATATCACCAACATTTTCGAATCAGAGAACTTCTAATCAGAAAGTATAAACATATACATCAGATTTCAGCAAGAAAAATATTTCCAAAACACAATTTTATACATCAAATTGACAGAACTATAAATTAATATGGGCTCAATCATACTTATTATGTTGACCCGCGTCGGTGGTCACACTGTATAAGGCGTAACTCTTGCACGACTAGATTATCAGTAACAGGGATGTCGGGGCTCGAATATCAATCGGGTGTGCTACTCACTTATTTTTTCCACCCTCCCTCCATGCAAATGCAGTTATAATTTCTATCAATTAGTCTTCCTCATTCTATGCCATTAGCGTATTTAATTTTTTTACGTAAACCCCAAACGGGTTCTAATATGCGGTGAAAGAAAATATATATTTTAATATATCATTACTTACTTTCAGTCATTTAATGAATTTAAATATATTCTCTTATTGAAATAATTCAAGAAATAAACACGGCAATGGGAACACTTCATATTGTAATCGGTTTAAATCTATGGTTTTTCTAAAAATTTCGAAACATTGTCCAAAAACTAATCTTGTTTGGATGATTTAGAGTTTTAGTTTTTAATGTTAATATAAACAAGTTCTTATATCTGTATCTTATATCTGTTCTGTATAGCTCATTAAAACACATTACTTGATTCTTCACACGTCACATTTATCATAGTTAACAAGACAGCGTACAACCCGAACGGGTAGTAAGACGCGGTGCTAATTATTATTATTATTATTATTATTATTAACAAGACACTAGGGTGACCTGGTGGTCTAGGGGTAAGGTGTCGGACTTCTGTGCTGGGGTCCGGGGTTCAATCCTCGGTCCCGGCACAGATTTATCTGATTACCAAACCCTTCCTTCACCTCTGATAAGACATCTTGTGAATGTGGGGAATGCCAGGCCTCCACCGTGGTTCGGATTCCACGTTAAACTGTAGGTCCTTCATTTCATCTCACAATCACCCTACGATTACACATTAGCGTAAGAGCGTATAACCCGAACGGGTAGTAAGACGCGGTAATAATAATAATAATAATAATAACAAGACACTAGACCCACTTTGGTGGCCGCATGGTCTAAGATTTCACTCTCGCAATAGACTGGACTGGCGTTGATGGAAAGACCAAGGTTTGAATCCCAATCGGTTGTTATGAGGGTGGTTTTCCCCCCCAATTTCCTCCACGCAGATGTAGGTACACTTCCTTTAAATTCAACCCTACCCATCCTTAGCCCAATAGCGTAATTGGTACTTAGGAGTACAACCGGAAAGGGACGTGGTACTAAAATAAAGAGATAGTAAGTTTTTGAATGTTAGCCATCGCCTCAAAACACCCGACTCCATAGTGTTCTACTTTAGCAAGTTTAAAACCATGAAAACGTACAATGTTTCGATGAGACAGAGAGCGTATAAGGAAATAATGAACTTTTTTTCGAGATCCAGATGGTCACCCGGCCTGGTGATACCAACTGCTGCACGAGACCACTAGTTCTCTACGTGTGTGTATCGCGAGACAGTTGAGCCTCCTCCTTCCCCCCCCCCAACCACCTCTTGTGCTCGGTTAGGGGCCACCTCAATAAGCCCCTCCCACAACTAGATTGTGAACTCATAAAGAGCAAGTGGCGGGAGTAGCCGTATCTTCATCACGCACTCGTTCCTAGCATCTTCTATTTTTTTATAACCAAGAACCAACAAGAAGAAGAGACGGAGGGGAAAAAAATAATCCACAACATCCCTTCATTCTATTGAGGTCAGAAAGGAAAAAGAAAAAAAGTACAGTTCATCTCAAAATTAATATTTTGGATGAAAAGATAAGGTTATTAAAATGTACATATGAATCGCAATGTAAAAAATTTCTTCTATTTATTTACATCCTATAAAAAATTTAAAAAATATTTAACATTATTTATTTTATAGCCTTTATCTAATAAATGTTAAATATTTAGTCCTTATCACTTATATTAATATTAATGTCATTGCGAGTATAATATCAGTTTACAATTAATAAAATTAAAAGCTTTAATTTAACGAACATTTAGTTCGACACCTTTGCCCAATAGGTAGCGTGTCTGTCAACAGAATTATGCGAGAATGTAGGGGACGCGAGAAAAGGTAAGTATTTTTGAAGTTTCTTAGAAAAAATAATATATTTTTCGTCAAAATAAATCAAATATTGCTCTAGTGCACACATAAAGAGTTCAACCTTCTTCCCATGGCTATATCAACAATTTTCGAACTCGAATTTATAAACGTTAATATGACCTTAATGATGGAGTCATATTGATTTAAAATAAGTTTTTTTCCGACATTTTATTGTAAAAAATGATTTCTTTATGTAGAAACAAATACAACTTATCTTGCACGTCCGACAAGCGGGTGTGTCAGAATTCAGTTTGGGCCTTAAAGACTTCACTCCCTCGATAGATTGGATTGGCGGTGACTGGGGTATATAGGATAGGTTCCGATGGAGTAAAGTCCAACTGATTATGCTTTCTGAAAATTGAAAAATGACACCTGGACACGGGAATCGAACCCGAGACCTTTGGCTTAGTACACCAGTGCTCTAACCAATGAGCTATCCAGGAATCGTCCCGTGTCCCAAGGTCATTATTCACTCATATTTTAAGGCAGAGTCTATGATGGACGTGTGTAAATCATACTGGATAGCTCAGTGGTAAGAGCATTGGCGTACTAAGCCAAAGGTCCCGGGTTCAAGTCCCATGTCCAGGTGTCATTTTTAAGTTTTCAGAATATGATACCTCGATGGAGAATTACTCAATAAAAATAATAAATAATAGCTTTGGCGCTTTGATTCTTGATTATGCTTATCCTAGATGGTTTGCCTACACTCTCTCCTAGCTAATTCGGGTACATTTACTATATAATTTCCGCTCACCCAACCTTTACCCCGAAAGGATAGTAAAACACTGTGCACGTAAAGAAAACTTTTTTTTTTTTTGCAATTTTCATCCTGTAGTCACTGTCATTGCAATCCAACAATACAAGTGTGTATGTAAGTTGTTAAGGGTTTTCTGTCTCAATGGGGGAGGGGAGGGCTTCAACTTGACCATTTTGGCAACTTCTCTATAATACAAATAATTGTTTGGTGAAAAATTAAATAAGTGTGTTGTAATATTAATACAATATTATTTTATCATACTTAGTTTTTAAAATAGCCAGAACAGGTCTGTCAAAAAAAAAAGTTTATGTTTTAATCAAAACTAAAAGTATTATTAAAAGTAAGTTTATAAAACTAAAAGTAGGTTAAAAGTCATACATACATTGTTTTAAGATTTCATACAAAATTAAAGACATTATATATTAATTAAGTATTATCTTTTTATTTATTTTTTATTTAGCACCGCGTCTTACTATACCGTTCGGGTTATACGCTTAAGTACTAATTACGCTAATGGATTAGAAATTGAGAAGGTTGAATTGAAGGAAGTGAACCCGCATTTGCGTGGAGGGAGAGTGGAAAAACATTTAGGAAAAACCCCCTCAGTTTACCCGACCGAGATTCGAACCTCGATCTCCCCGTCCTCGGCGGTCGAGCTCAACACGACTAGCGCGTTAGCCAACTACGCCACAGAGGCGGGTTAAGTATTATCACCAAAATATGCTAATATATTACAATATTTCTTATTAAAAATGTATAACTTTGTGAATTAAAATGATAATTTAATACGCATGGAGATTTCCTCTGTGGTCTAGTGGTCAGAGCTCCTGTCTGCAAATCTAAAGGTCCCGGGTTCTGTCCCCAGGGTTTCCTAAATTTGTCTGAAGCAGTGGGTCTGGAACGAGATCTATAGTCTACTATCTATTTATGTTGTAGTAAAATCAACATAAATTATAAATATTAGTTTATTTTGATCCATTTTTGTATCTTTTTCTTTCCAGGTCACCCATTTTCTGTTAACTTATCCTTTTCATCCAACCGGATCTTTTTTTTTTTTTACTAGAAGTTGTAAGATGTTATATTAATGGTGGTATAGTATCATTCAGCCACCAAAACTTAGCCCAAACACACTTTTCGAAAAGTGCACTAAGTTTTGAGTGGTAGTAATAGATAAATTTGAAAACTAGGTTAAAAGGAGAACGTTACAGAAAGTTTTTACTTATATATGTGTGTACTTAAAAGTAAATTCATGATTCCATTGGGTAAGTTGCTGGTTTCACCCTCTATAAATTAACAACATATATTTTCCAACTTGGTAAGATAACCCAAAAGAAAGTTGAACTGTTTTTGGGGTTAAACCGTTACGTAAATTATAGGAGTAGGCCCATTAAATGAAATTTAGCGGTTCCGTTCATAGTTTATAAATATTAATTTGGGGAATCTATTAGACTTTGTACGCGAATGATAAATGTATTTTATGCATCACAATATAAATTAATTTTAATTAAAATAATATTTTATGGTTTTAAAAAATATTTTATTTTTAAAACCAATGCACATTTACTGGCCAGTGGCGTAGCTATGAACCTGCCAACGGCCGCATGAGCCTGGGAGAGGGATTTAGGAGCGCAATGCCAAGAGGAATTGCAAGGGCTGCCTTTAAGAGTCAACAGAATACGCTAACTGCGACTCGAACTCCAGCCATTCAATCATCGGCCACCGAGTTTTTGCAAGAGTGACGCCTTAGACCGTTTATCCACTGAAAAGTGTAGTAGTACCCTTTTCTAACCAAGTTATGCACTTTTAAAATAAATATTAAAAATGGGTATGTGCACGGTCTATTTAACATTATTTGTCAGTAGCAAAAAAAAAAATCCTCATATATATTTAATTGTAATATTAATTAATAATACTAACCACTTCGGTAGCCACGTGGTCTAACGCGCTACTCTCGCAAGAGACTAGACTGCCGATGATGGGAAGATCGGGGTTCAAATCTGGGTCGGGTGTACTAGGGGTGGTTTTTCCTACATGGTTTTCCACTCTCCCACCACACAAATCTAGATACACTTCCTCTATATATAACCTTCCTACTCCATAAACCCTTAAGCGTAATAAGTAGACTACATAAACGTATAATTCGAAAAGGTAGTAAGACGCGGTGCTAAAAAAAATATTACCATATTTTAATTACTACACTATTAAAACAAAAGGAGACCTGGTGATCTAAGGGTAAGGTGTCAAACTTCTATGCTGGAGGTCCAGGGTTCAATCCTCGGTCCCGGCACAGATTTATCTTATTACCAAACCCTTCCTTCACCTCTGACAAGACGTGTATTAATCACAACTTGTGAATGTGGGGAATGCCAGGCCTACATCGTGGTTCGGATCCCACGTTAAACTGTAGGTCCTCCATTTCATTTAACAATCACCCTTCCATTACACTTTAGCGTAAGTGTGTATAAACCGAACGGGTAGTAAGATGCAGTGCTAATAATATTAATACATTATTAAACACGTTAACACAAACCAATACATATATAAGCTGCTTTTTCAACCATCAAACATGACCTGCTGTTCAATATTCGCCTTCGTTTCATTTCAAAAGTTTCAGAACAATTAGAGAGGTTTGAAACTCGATCTATGTTTTAGTTCTCAGGTCTGATGCAGTTCGCCAAGCACAAAGGGAAATTAAAACAAGCAGAAAATTCTAACCATTTCACCTTCGGGGAGAAAAAAAAAATATAAAAAAAATAAGAAGAACAATAATGTGACACAACAGAGGGTAAGAAAGTTAAGGTAGGGGGGTGGTATGAGGTAAAGGTCGCCAACTGTGAGAGAGGGGGGTAAACATTATTATTCACGAGCTTTGAAAACAACATGTAGCAAGCTTATGAAAAAATAATTTGTTTATTACACTGGCTTGAGATATAAGTATACTCGTCTCGTTTCTACTTGCTTTATTATTTCTCTCTCTTTCTTGTTTCTCCTCCCCTCTATCTTCAAGATTCACGATATACACGGAGATAAAACCGAGAGGAAAGTTACAGTTTCTCTCTTTTTTTTCTTGGGAAGATTACCAAGATGACGCAAATAATCTTTTCTCTTGAAAATACAACAAACTTTCTCTTCTAAAATGAGCTTCTTCCCTACCAATAAGTATACTTCCGAAAAACTAAAGTCAAGGTAAGGGGGCATGCTTTCCGAATAAACCATTCAAATGATTAGTTTGAGAACAATTTAGACATGTATAAAAATATAACATTGTTATATTGATGTATATGGCTCGTTTAAAATAAGAAATGAAGAATTACAAAATGTAAAACTTCAACTTTTGTAAAGCATCTATTTTTATGTTACACCTATAAATATTAGTTCTGTGAACAGTAGACGTCTCTCCCTCCATGTTACTATCGTTACTACAATCTTACTAGTAGTCCTGTGAACAGTAGATCCAGCTTCCTCCATGATCTTATTGTTACTACAGTCTTACTAGTAGTTCTGTGAACAGTAGATCCAGCTTCCTCCATGTTCTTATTGTTACTACAATGTTTTGATACCTCTTTGGATTTCAAATTGAGATCTCTCCCATTATTTCTCCTTGGAATGTTGTTGATAATTTTCCCTGGTGATCAAGTTAAACAGAAAAGAAATGCATACTATTTTCTTTGGTCATAATAATAATCGAGAATAGCAGTTGTTCACGTGGTTTAAGACGTCAGTCTCACACTTTATTCCAAAATTTAAAGAAATACGCTGTAGGTACTCAATCAGTTCTTTAGAATTTTAAGTCCAAATTAATGAAATGAGCTATTAAACAAAAGCGTTTTTAATTAGCCGCCATATTGAAACAATTAACCAGATGGAAACTGTGCGCACTAATCATTAGGCATAGGTTGGTCCAAGCACTTCACAGTTATCACGGAATAAACATCCAGACATACAGTCAAAATACCAATTGGTCAAGTCAAAACAGGAATTTGCTACGCTCGAACAAAAAAGCCACTAGCCTCACAAAATATGTCTAAGATGAGGAGGTTAAAGAAAAGAAAATTCACTGGTATTATCTTGGAGAGAGGTTAGAAAATAACCTAGTTACAAAAAAAAACTACTAATCCACCCAGCCAGGGTTCGAACAAAATGACTCTCGCCTCCCCAATCGCTGCTTTACCACTGAGCGCCCTCTGTCAGAAATAGTGAATCTATACCTAAAGATTTTTATACTCGTCTTTTATCACCCATCCAGACTAAGCGGATTTAATTAAACTAATGGAAAAATAAAGGTAGCGTTTAAAGAAAATGTACTCGATTTTGCATGAATGGTTAATAGAGAACCATTTAGAGTAAAAACAACCTCGGCAGGTATTATGCATAGGCCCTATATGATGGTTACGATAATGAGGTAGGCATTTGAGGTAATCTACCTGCATTTGCTTAGAAGAGGAGGGGAAAATCATTTAGAAACAAAAAAAATATCCTCAATAGACCAAATCGGGATTCAAACCTCAATCTCCCCGTAATCAACACGAGAACGACGCTTTGGACCGTTCAGCCACAGAAGCGGGTGATGAGCCTGATGTTTAGTCCGCACGACCACCAGTTAATGCAATTAAATTTTATTATACTTTAGAGAAAGTCAAATCTCTAACAATCAGCGACACGTTATCTCATCTAAGATGACAGGACGACGAGGGTGAATTCTAAAATGTATTCAAATATTTGGTTTTCATAAAGATTGTCTTCTTATCGTTAAAAAAATAACAAATAAGGAAATGTTGGTAGGCGAAAAAAAAAAATCAATGTGTGTCCAAAAATTGATATAAGTTCATCGCCCGGTAAACAAACGATTGAGTTTATTATCATTGAATAAAATAGCCAAATCTATTATTTATGCTTTTAAGTGTGAATTACTCTATCGAGATATCATATACTGAGAATTGAAAAATGACACCTGGACACGGGAATCGAAACCGGGACCTTTGGCTAAGTACGCCAATGCTCTAACCACCGAGCTATCCAGGATTCATCTCATGCTCAGGGTCATTCTTCACTCATACTTTAAGGCATTCCATCATAGACTCTGCCTTAAAATATGAGTGAAGAATGACCCGGGCGCAGGACGATTCGAAATAGCCAACTATTTCCTTCTAAAATTCAAATTAAATTTTACTTTTTACCATTGATTTAAAAATAAATTTTATGAAGATTCATGGTGGGTTTGAATTCAATTTTTCTAACTAACCAATGTCTAACAAGCCAAATCCTATTATATATACTTATAAATAAATAATTATTATTGTTTTCACGGTCATAGCCACTTATGATAAAGAGTATTATTATTATTTATTTAGCACCGCGTCTTACTACCCGTTCGGGTTATACGCTTTTTAAGTACTAATTACGCTAATGGATTGGGAAGGTTGAATTAGAGGAAGTGAACCCCATTGGCGTGGAGGAAGAGTGGAAAACCATTTAGGAACCCCCCCTCCCAAGTTCACCCGACCGAGATTCGAACCTCGATCTCCCCGTCCTCAGCAGTCGGGCTCAACACGACTAGCGCGTTAGCCAACTACGCCACCGAGGCGGGTTTGATAAGATGAATGCGGTAGGATGTGTGTTTCAGTGACCGCGTAATCCCCTCCCCACACCTGTCTATAGGCTAGAGGGGTTTGGACGAGGGATGTAGGTCAAGAAAAAAAATTATATCACTTTTGCGTGGAGGAAGATCTAAAGGTAGATCTGATAGGGATTCAAACCACGACTTTCCCATCACCAAAATAATTAGACTAGATGAACCAGACATTTATTCCACGAGCCCATAAGTCTAGTTTTTATAAAACAAATTATACTAATTTATTTTCCTTCTAATTAATTTTTGAATATAATTTTTCTTCTCACAAAAAAGAAAGAAAAGGAAGTGGCAAATACAACAAACAACCGTTGACGGCGGTTATTAAAGTTTTTAGACAAAAACCAAACAACCCGCTTCGGTGGCCGTATGGTCTAAAGTGTCCCTCTCGCAAATAGACTGGACTGCCAATAAAGAGTAAATCGGTGTTCGAATGTCGGTCAATTGTATTGAAGGTGGTTTTCTAATTTTCCTTCCCAAGTAAAAAATGGGTACAATTATTCTAAATTCAACCTTCCTCATTCTTAACACATTAGCGTAAAGAGTACATATTCGTACAACGTAGCAAGACGGGGTGCTTAAAAACCAACACAAAAAATCTTTAAAACTACCGTTGGAAGACACGTTATTAATAAATTCAACAAATATTTAACCGTAATTAAAAATATTATAGTTCTAATTAAGATAGAGAAAAAAAATACCGAACATAAAACGTTTACCGTCGTTTCCCTTAGCAAACAAAAACGACCGAAATTTCTGTTGAAATTGCCCCATGCACAGTAGTTGAATTTTCTAAGCATCGCAGCGGTAAACCCAGAGCTGCCTTCTCTCTATTGTTCATAACTACAAGTTCCATAACGCCAGACCCGTAAGTTGCTTTTATCATCACTGTTAGTACACCCTAATCACCAACGTTACCATCCATTGTTGTTGCAAGTTTTAACCTTAGAGACGACGAGTTTGGACGATGAGGTCACGAGGGCTTCTAAAAGCTTTGTCTTTAGAGAGAACAAAGGTCAATATCTCAGCCATTGGAGATGTATGAGTCCCATAGTTCGAAGGGTAATTTGGAAATATGGACACGATTGTCTGGGGAAGCAGGGGAGGTGAGAATTAACCAGGAGTTTCCTAGAATTTTATAACCAGTTAGCAACTCCATATGTCAAGATTTGTGGTGGAATGGAAGGGAACAACGCCTCGGTAATCGAGAAATTGCCACGCAGACGTTCAACTGTGTGATATTTAAACACATGAGGTGTTATATAAAAAAACTGTTTATGCCAAAATGAAGGTGGAAGATCCCAAAAAGGCTCTTTTTTCTTAACAACCATATGTTTTGAAGTGTTAAACTGTAACATTAGCTCATTTTCAACTAGTTTTTAAGCATATTTGCTGTGCTATGAGACTAGGCTGGATGAAAAAGGTGTCTAGATTTAGCTTCCTCTAACAAATACAGTAGTTTATTTTATAGGCTTACAAGATATATTTTAAGACTAGCCCCCTTCCCCGTAAAATAATATTGTAAAGAATCTTGTAAAACAAAGCTTCAAATCATCCATCATGTCAATATAAAAACAAAACTTTTTTACTTTTTTTTTTAAATACAGTCCTACCATCACTGTATAGCCCCCTCCCTCTTTTTATCCGCCCTCCTATTTTCATCTCATTCCTCTTTCCTCACCCCTACCCTCCCGCCCCTTTCACCAACCCCACTTTTCCTTCAACAACTTTTTATTTTCCAACGACTATATAATATACTATAGACATTTTTATGAGGAATAAATTAAATTTTCAAAATAAAATATAGCCTATGTTACTCGCTAATAATGAAGCTTTATATTGGTGAAATAATTTTTAAAATCGGTCCAGTAGTTTTTGAGTTTATCCAATACAAACAAAAAATCAAATCTTTTCTTTTTATAATATTAGTATAGATATTTGAGAACTAGCAGCGAGCCTTCTTCGTCTTCACCTTGAGATAATAAGTTTATAAGTTTCGAAGTTTTCTCTCACTGCTTTCCTATTGAAATGACAAATTGTGGTTGTAGGTGAAGGACAAAAGGAGTATAATCTTAGACAGAATGGAGAATTAGTTCAGAAAACGACACATACCATTTTAATTTAAGCCATGTGGCGTGACAGCAATTAATACTTTCTCGATGACTAAGGCGGTCATTATTTAAATACTTTAGATATATACGTACAACCTGAACAGGTAGCTAGACGCGGTGGTTACTAATAATATAATTTAAGCTGCTATTAAATTTATTTGCTATGTGGGATAGGGTAGGAGTGATTGGGGAGTAAAGGGGGTGAATTTCCCTCTTTACACCCCCTTCTATTTATTGAAAGCATGGGCTGTATCCTGTAGCGTCCCAGGTCCCCACCCTTGAGTGAGTTGCGCCCGAAAGAGGGAACTCTAAGAAATAAGATATTGGAAAGATAAACAAAAGTGTGTTCAGATACATAAACATGTAATTCAGTCAATTACACAGTCAAGTGTTACGTAAAAACAACCTTAACTAATCTAAAGAGCAAACGTCAGACAGGATACAAATATAAATTAAATGTTTGTAATATTATTATTAGCACCACGTCTTACTACCCGTTCGGGTTGTACGCACTTCCGCTAATGTGTAATGGTAGAGTGGTTGTGAGATGAAATGAAGGACCTACAGTTTAACGTGGGATCCAAACCACGGTGGAGGCCTGGCATTCCACACATTCACAAGATGTCTTGTCAGAGGAGAAGGAAGGGTTTGGTAATCAGATAAATCTGTGCCGAGACCGAGGATTGAACCCCGGACCCCCAGCACAGAAGTCCAACTCCTTACCCCCTAAACCGCCAGGTCACCTACACCGTTATATTACTATTGTATAAAAGTGACGGACCTTATCGGTCTAGTAAGTGGAGTTAGATATGTGACACTTGGCTGGTGGTCACACAGTGCAATTAAGTAGGCTTAATTACCTCACACACCTAATGAGCTCAACACAATTTCTTGGACGCAGCTCTAGTTCCTTGGAAAACATAATTGGAAAAAAAATTACCTTAAAAACCTTTTAAACCCTAAGATCCATCATCATCATCAAACCTGAGATTGTTTTGTCACTGTCCTCCAATTTTGGCTAGCCTTGACTTTTTTTTTTACATCTTTGTACCTTATTTAGCCAACTTCATCCATTTTATGATTAATCTATTCCAGTCTTGGTGTTCCTCTTGAATCTCTCTCTTCCACATCTCCTTATATAATTATCTTCGTAAAACTATCGTGTTACAGTATATTTCCTATCATATTATCTCTTATATACTGACCCACCTCGGTGGCGTAATTGGCTAACGCGCTTATCGTGTTGAGCTCGACTGCTGAGGACGGGGAGATCGAGGTTCGAATCTCGGTCGGGTGAACTGGGAGTGGTTTTTCCTAAATGGTTTTCCACTCTCCTTCCACGCAAATGCGGGTTTACTTCCTCTAATTCAACCTTCCCAATTCCTAATCCATTAGCGTAATTAGTACTTAAAGCGTATAACCCGAACGGTTAGTAAGACGCGGTGCTAAATAATATTAAAAAAAAAAATCTTATATACTGTTTACTTTCCCAAAGATTCCTTTCTTCGTGTGTTTTTCTTAACACTTCTGTAATATCTCCATCCACGTTATTATAAACATTATTCTGTAGCACCACGTTTCAAACGCCTCTAATCCAATCCACGGTCCAATACCCTCCAGTAATAATCCCTCCTCATATCGCGGTACACCCGATCACTTGCGACGTGATCGTGTACGTGTTTAACAGCGCATATCAGTGGTCACGAATAGCAGGTCTAGGTGATCGGCAGGGTGAGTGGAATGCCGATTGGGTTCGATACTGTCATTGTCCACGGTTGACGTCATAGGTCGCTTCATCGCCTTTCAGCGAGGACTCGTGGTTCCAACAGCTACCTCACTCAGCTGAGGGATATCCTTTTGTAACAGTCGGAGAGCCTGGGTTCAAATACCTGTGATGCTTCAAATGGTTGTCGGACTTAATTTAGATTTTGATAAGCAATGATAGAATTGCTACCGTGCGCGTCAAAATACTTTTGGAAGACATGTATTCTCACACGAACTAATGAGTACTCTAACAAGTTAATTAGACATAGTTCACAACTTAGATCTTTTAGTAAACTTGCATTCATTCTCGTTTTTAAAATATTATATTTTTATTTTCTATTAAACCTTACTACCCATATATACATATTTTTAACTACAATTCTGTGGTACGGATGGATGATATAGAATTTTAAGGAAGTATAACCAGATTCAGGTTGGAAAGGAGAGGTGAAATACGAACTCGGCCCCATTAAAAATGGTTGTGAAGTCAGTTGGTCGGAGTTCGACCCCGTGTTGGTGTTAGCCCCGGCTTTTTTTGGCGTTGCGCTAAGGATGGATGTAAATAAATGTTTTCTCAGGGTGAATGAAAGACAGAAAATGATGGCTAGTGTGACAATACACAATCCTTACCTAGTCTGTGACAATACACAATCCTTACCTAGCCTATGACACAAGACAATCCTTACCTAGCCTGTGACACTGCACAATCCTTACCTAGCCTGTGACACTGCACAATCCTTACCTAGCCTGTGACACTACACAATCCCTACCTAGCATGTGACACTACACAATCCTTACCTAGCCTATGACACAAGACAATCCTTACCTAGCTGTGACACTACACAATCCTTACCTAGCCTGTGCCTACACAATCCTTACCTAGCCTGTGACACAAGACAATCCTTACCTAGCCTGTGACACTACACAATCCTTACCTAGTCTGTGCCTACACAATCCTTACCTAGCCTGTGACACAAGACAATCATAACATAAACAATCTCAGCCTAATACAAGGAACCACACGATTTAAAGTTTGTGCAAAATTATAGAGAATTCTTTAATTGGTTCGTGTGGCCGAATTCATACCGTCTATGGGACCGAATTAATATTACGGCTGGGGCCGAAATTGTACTTTTAAAGAATTGGTGGGACTAAATTCTTATTTCCTTGATGGAGAGTGAAATGACCATTTGGAGGGAAAAAAAACATCCTTTGCACATCCAACCGAGATGCGAACCTCAACCAGCAAATTAGACTAAACGAGATTGACGATTAGTCCACGTGTCCAACGATATGGGTTTATATGTTTATTATGGGCCTTAGTAATCATCCTCTATTATAACCAGCTCTTAGCCTAAAAGCAGTGTCAGACAATTTTAGTCAGATATTTCTACAAATATTTAGAGCCAGTTTCGTAGTCAGACTTGGTTCACCTCAAGGGCAGCTTGATACTAAATACAAGATAACACCTACCTAGACCAGATTATTATTATTATTATTATTATTATTATTATTATTATTAGCACCGCGTCTTACTACCCGTTCGGGTTACACGCACTTACGCTAATGTGTAATGGTAGGGTGATTGTGAGATGAAAAGGAGGACCTACAGTTTAACGTGGAATCCGAACCACGGTGGCGGCCTGGCATTCCACACATTCACAAGATGTCTTGTCAGAGGTGGAGGAAGGGTTTGGTAATCAGATAAATCTGTGCCGGGACCGAGGATTGAAGCCCAGAACCCCAGCACAGAAGTTCGAACCCTTACCCCTAGACCAGAATAGAATGTGCTAGTTTCGCATATGGAATTGGCCCATTTTATTCTGGTTAAGGTAGGTGTCGTCTTGTGTTTGGTATAAAGCCGCCGTTGAGGTGTTCCAAGTCTGATTATGAAACTGGCCCCAGGGCAGCGAAAATTTAAATTAGACAGTAATGACAGGTTGATTGCTTGGTTAGTAGTAAAGTTATTATTATTATTATTATTATTATTATTATTATTATTATTATTATCATCTTCATCATCTATTAAGTTTTTAAGCATCAAATAGCCAAAGCTATTATTTATGCTTTTAGTGAGAGATTACTCCATCGAGACATCATATTCTGAACATCGAAAAATAACACGGGAATCGAACTCGGGACCTTTGGTTTAGTACGTGCTAAGCCCAAGGTCCCTGAGGTCCCTGGTTATATTACCGTGTCGAGGTGTCATTTGTCAATTTTTCAGAATATGCTATTAAATTTTTACTAATATGAAATTAAAATTTATTAAATGACTACTTTAATAGAAGAAAACTATGTGCCGCTATTAAAGGTGTTTGTAAATATTATCAGACACATTATTTTATAATTGTTCTTAGCTAAGAAAATGGCGAACGAACATCACACATTTTATACAGAATATATTACAGTAAAATGTTAAACATTCTTACCGCTATATGCGTAACTTTATGATGCTACAAGACACTTTTATTAAAGAAAATAAAAAGTACACCTCATTACGCTTAATCCGTCGACGGTGCGACATCCATGAAAACTAAGATAAAAACTTGAGAAGGTGATAAAGTTTATGAAGATGGCAACTTGGAGATATTTTTTAAAATCCAGGATTACATCTTCAGTAACAAGACAAACAGGATTAGTAAATTCAGAACCAAAAGGGCTCAACTCCAAAGCATTAAATATTTTCTTAATTGGATTGATTTTTTTTGTTTTTGCAAAATTAAATAATAATAAAACCTAATTTATGTGTTAGAACAAATACTATCGACAATTATTTTTAGCTTTTAAACCTGCAAATCAATAAATTAGGGTTATAAAATGTTACAAAGCGAGCGTTATAAAATAACTTAAATATTGAAAACAAAGAAAAATAGCAACAGTTAATTTGTAGGCTATTAATAATTTGTATATAGTAAATAGTAATAATACTACCCCCTTTTTTTGATAAAAGAAATTAGAAAGTGAGATTATGGATTAGTATGAAAAGTTAAATGTTTTAAAATTATATAAGATTAAAGTTATAGATTGTTGTATGTATTTATATTGGAATGATTGAATTATTAAGAAGAGAGGAATTATTATAATTTATCTAAGTTAATAGTTGAGTAGTAACTAAAGCAAATAAATAATATTAGTAGTAAATAATAATAATATAAACTGATTAATCATAAATAAGTAAGCCTGATATATAGTAAATAAAATAATCATGTTTACTTAATAAATGGAATGACGTGTCACAATCGTGTACAGACTGGACTACCCGTGACATCGAGGTTCGAATTCAGGTCGGATGTAATGAGGGGAATTTTTTTCCCTTACCGGTTCATCACTCTCCCTCCCCGCGAATGTGAGTAAATTTCCTTCGAAATTTGACCTTCATCATCGATATCCCATTAGCGTAGTTAATGTATCCTTGTACTAAGATGATGAGTTAAAAATATTTATATCGTGAAAAAAAAAAAAGCGTGAATCTATCATGTCAAATCCCTACTAAAACCTTGGTCAATATATATACGACTACTAAAATAATTAATTCTAAATATAATATATTAAGTATCCTGAAAATTGAAAAATGACACCTGGACACGGGAATCGAACCCGGGACCTTCGGCTTAGTACGCCACTGCTCTTACCACTGAGCTATCCAGGATTCGTCCCGTGCCCATGGTCATTCTTCACTCATATTTTAAGGCAGAGCCTATGATGGACGTGCAGAAGTCGTCAGCTTATAAACACGTGATTACATAAGATCACAGCCATCAGACAACGCAGCCACCTGCGACTCGGTAGTTGGCATTATGCAGCCAATTGACAATTATATATTATAATTGTACGGGATTGCATATATTAATGAATCAGATAGCAGTGGCGTACTAAGCCGAAGGTCCCGGGTTTGATTCCCGTATCCAGGTGTCATTTTTCAATTTTCAGGATATGATATCTAAGAGGTGCTATCCTCACCAAAATGCATAGATGATAGCTTCGGCTATCTGATTCATTTATAATATATTAAGGTTAAATTAAAAAATTAGAATTAATTTTAATCATTAACGTATCTAAAAAAACCTCAATAGAATCATCTTAACAAATCCAAAGTAATTTTATTATCATTTGAGGTATTTAACATTCACTTTCTGAACCTACCGATTATATCTGCATATATGTTATAACTTCACTTTCCTGAAAGACCCTCACATCTGTACACACCTACTGTGACAGTCACGACTACGTCATATGACCCAGTGTCGTCAATCACTCCACAACACATTTCCTCACATTCATAACAAAAGGGCCCAACAATATTGCCGGGAAAGGTATTCTCTCATATTTTCCAGGGTACTTTTATATCCCACAATCAACCTGGGACCGGTGACCTGGTGGTAAGGTGTCAGACCTCTGTGCTGGGGTTCCAGGGTTCAATCCTCGGTCCCGGCACAGATTTATCTGATTGCCAAACCCTTCCTTCACCTCTGACAAGACATCTTGTGAATGTGGGGAATGCCAGGCCTCCACCGTGGTTCGGATTCCACGTTAAACTGTAGGTCCTCCATTTCATCTCACAATCACCCTACCGTTACACATTAGCGTGAGTATAATCCGAACGGGTAGTAAGACGCGGTGCTAATAATAATATGGGACCGACGGCTCTTTTTCCGCCCTGAAGGAAGTTGTGCTAATGAATTTTTATAGCTTGGTAAAAATCCGTCGACCCTAGGTGGGTTTGAACCACAAGACCACAGAGGTCAACTTTAAGTAATTTTGAAAACTATAATGTTACAGTTTAGGATATATTACTAAACAGTATTCTTGTATGTAAAACATTAATATCTTTCACATTTGTAGTTAATACTCTATACTCATATTTCTTTTTATTTCAGAAACTAAATATAGTTAAGATATTATTTCTTCCCGTGCTATAGAACGAAAGAAATGTTTATCTAATCGTAAGCATGCGCAATGTCATGCAAGTATTTTGTGGGCTCACGGAACATTGCGTGCATAAAGTCTTTAGCAGGCTAGGTGCACCCCCCAAAAAAAAAATCGATGTTCAGACCCTAAGGCATAATCTACCAAATTCTCATTAGTCCCTAATATACTATTATTTTATTTATAGCCAGGGAGGAAATGGAACTGGTAAAACAAAAACTTTTATTTTTTTTCTCTATAAATTTAACTAATTTAAACACACATTCTTCTGTTTTTATTTGCGTGAAGAGAGTCTTACTACCCGTCATGGATGTATGCATATTTTACACTAAAAGGAGAGAATGAGTGGTGTTGAATTTAAAGGAAATGTGCCTACGTTTTTGTGAAGGAAGAGTGAAAATACTACCTAAAACACCCTTGTGCGTATTAAGTGTGTTCACTTTTATTTCCTAGTCATTCTTACTTACTCAATGGCAGGAACTTGAAAGTTCAATTCCACATTTACAAAAGTACGCCACTTAAATCTGTCTTGAGCTATTTTTACCCAGTCTACCTCACTATTCCTTGAGCTAGTTCTATCCAGTCCACCTCAGTACAACATATCCCTTATCTTGAGCTAGTTCTATCCAGTCCACCTCATTACACCCTATCCCTATATTGAGATAGTTCTATCCAGTCCACCTCATTACACCATATCCCTTATCTTGAGCTAGTTCTATCCAGTCCACCTCATTACAACCTATCCCTATCTTGAGATAGTTCTAACCAGTCCACCTCATTACACCCTATCCCTTATCTTGAGCTAGTTCTATCCAGTCCACCTCATTACACCCTATCCCTATCTTGAGATAGTTCTAACCAGTCCACCTCATCACACCCTATCCCCTATCTTGAGCTAGTTACACCCGTAGTTCTTAACTGTACTATTGTCATTAATGGAGTAAAATACAGTAATTAATATACTAAAGGACTCTTGTCAGTTATAAAAGTTCCTAAACAATTTAATATACACATACGTTTCAAGGCAATCAGAGTGTAAGTCTTATTTTGACAGCGTACTATATGACCAGATCTTATAAACTGTACCATGGTGTAACCCATCAAGTTAAGCTTGCTGCCTTTCAGAGCGAATGGAGTGTAGGTAAAGTAATGTGATTAACAGCTGCTAACTTTGATACCGCATTCCTCCCCCTGTTCGGTGGCAGAACGGTCTACCGCTTCACTCTCATTTTGGAGTGAACTGCAAAATAATGGGGGAGGGCGGGGGGACGCGGTTCAAATCCCTGTCGGGTCTATTGAGGGTGGTTTAATGGTTTACCCCACTCTTTACACGAATATGCGGGTAAACTACCTCTAAACTGCTTCCTTCCTCAATCCTACTCCACCAACACGTAGTAGTAAGACGCAGTAATAATGATAATAATAATAATTGTAATATCAATATAAAATATAAATATTAATAAAGTAAAATGTTATCAAAGTAGACCACAAAAAATATATTTGTATTTATTAAAAGATTCGTCCTATAGTAATTATAATATAGCTACATTTTATTATAATGATAGGTATCAAATAATTTTTCTCCACCATTAATTACATTTTAAACTGTTAATTTTTCAAGTCTTACTAAAATAATGTGTTTGACGAATTATTTTAGTAAGAAATATGATAAAGGCATATTAATTTTTTTTTAAATATATTTTAAAAAAACTATTAAAATTTACTACAAGTCGTAGAATCATTCCTTGATAACATTTGCTCTAAAATTAAGTCAAGAAGATTTTATTTTTACCTTAGAAAAATTAAAATTTTTTTTAAAACTTATTTTGTTTCACATAATATTGAACAATTTTCTTAAAAGAATTGACTATCTCTGTTAGTTGGTAATAATCTTAAGGAGCATCCAAATGATTGGAATTTTCGGAATTTATTTAGTGCATGAATAAAGTGTGAAAGAAGATTACGTTAAGCTTTAGCGAGGGGTGAAAAAAAAAACGCATGCGAGGGTGTCTGCCAAAGTCTTGATACCCCCCCCCCCCTAACCGCCACCTAACCTCTTCAAGCCTAAGTACGCTTGGCTTCATAAAAAATGTAATAGATACATAACTATTGAAATACCTTCACCTTAACGTACCTACATTTGTGTAACTAAGATTATTCCGTGAAGTGGCTTGCATCAGTAATCACGCAGATAAAGTTATCACTCTTGTTTGATATGGTTTTTTTTGGTGAACTGGCGGTCTAGGGGTAAGCTGTCGGACCTTTATGCTGGAGGTTCGGGGTTCAATCCTCGGTTCCAGCACAGATTTATCTGATTTCCAAACCCTTCCTTCACCTCTGACAAGACATCTTGTGAATGTGTGGAATGCCAGGCCTCCACCGTGGTTCGGAACCCACGTTAAACTGTAGGTCCTCCATTCCATCTCACAATCACCCTACCATTACACATTAGCGTAAGTGCGTATAACCCGTACGGGTAGTAAGACGCGGTGCTAAATATAATAATAATAAATAATATGGTTTTTAGTGACGGCAAGACCAGGGGTTAGATTCCCAGTCAGTTGACCTAAGTTATTTTTAGATTAATCATTTGTATCACCTGTTCAGGTAATACCATATATTATAACGGAGTAGGGACGAGGAAATAAATATTTTAGAGGTTATCTACCCGCATTTGCTTGGAAAGAATTAGAGAAACCATTTAAGTGTAACCCTTCTCAATAGATTCAACAGGGATTCAAGCACCGATCTCCCCAACATCACCAGGCCAATCTAACGCGAGAGTGACGTCTTAGACAGTTTGGCCATTGAAGCGGGGCCCTAAGGTGTTTTCCCCTAAATTTATTATAACTGAAGGCTGACTACAAAACTTAGTGTATACAATTTGCCTTTTTTTTGACCTGGTCTCGAATTTCTCTCCCCCTCCTCCTAATTCCCGTGGCCCACCTGTTGACCCTATGCGCCATAACGGTTGAAAGCCGATCTGACCTAGTTGTCTTAGCTTGTTTAAGTTTCTAGATTTTATTATTATTATTAATAGCACCACATCTTACTAACCGTTCGGGTTTTATACGCACTAACGCTAATGTGTAATTGGTAGGTGATTGTGAGATGAAATGGAGGACCTACAGTTTAACGTGGAATCCGAACCACGGTGGAGGCCTGGCATTCCACACATTTTACAAGTTGTGATTAATACACGTCTTGTTTAGAGGTGAAGGAAGGGTTTTGGACAATCAGATAGATCTGTGCCGGGACCGAGGATTGAACCCCGGACCCCCAGCACAGAAGTCCGACACCTTACCCCTAGACCACCAGGTCACCGATCTTTTCTTTTTATTGAACTGACTATACAATGATTTTATTTTATAAAAGAAGAGTTTTTTTGTGTGTGTTAGTAGAATTTTTATGTGCGACACACTAAATAGGATTAAAATTTAAAGAGTGGCTGCTTCTGCAAAGGTAATTCTGTTGAGAGCGAGAGAGATAGAAAATCACGCATTGCAGAGCCGTGGCTCGGTTTAGCAACGGTAATGAGCTACTACTGGCTACACGAGTGTTTAGCGCGGTTTGTTTATGACATGGTTGCCGTTACATTGGGGTTTTATACATATCGTGTGAGTTCGTGTGTAAGAGCTATGGAAACACAACGGGACAATTATGTACACAAACCGGCTAGGGGACATGCTCGTATACCCACACCCATAAATACATTTTTTTTAAACATGATTTACTTAAAATTATTTCAAACAACGACTAATACTACTCAACTACTTCATGAGAAAAAAATAAATAACCATTGCCACTCAACACATACAGCAAATTAACATACCAGCATGTTATTTTTTTTACTATCAAATATTGTTTACAAGACATATGCTATAAAGTTTTTTTTAATATATATAATTTGCATTATTATAACATAATTTAAAATCTTGTAACGATCATTACAAAACATATAAATAAATATTCACAGTGAAAGTGTGGGGAAAATAATCATATATATATCATATAGTTTTTTCAGATTAAAAAATTTGTACTTTTATAAATTATATATAGAAATAAATATCAGGTTATTCATACGGTTTTCGATTAAATTCTTGATTTATGAGTTATTAAACGTTAGTATATTTGAGTTTTATTGCAAAATATAAAATATTAAGGTTAGAATTAATAGGTTTATGTCCGTAAATAACGCATTTCAAGAGTAAAATTGCATAGCTATCTTACATTTCAATTTTTTTTATTTACCGGGAATTTTTCCCCATCACATAAGATTATCTAACGTTTTAAGTTTTTACCTGTTTTCCAGATGCGTATCATCCCTGAAAATGCTTTTACACTCAGAATCAACAAACGTCTTATACGAGCACATCAGATAGCTCCTATTTAATTACTTCACTGGTAAGTTTTACTCTATGGTTATAAAGACCACCGCAAGTCCGTAATGTTCAAATATTGACACCAATAAAGAAGGTAAAGGGAGTTATAATTTAAAGTTAATGTGTCACATTGCGTGCAGATATATTAAGAAACCACCCGCTACGGTGGCCGCGTGGTCTAACACGCTACTATCGCAGTAGAATAGACTGCCAATGACTGGGAGATCGAAATTTGAATCTCAATCGGGCGTACTGAGGGTGATTTTTCCAAAATGATTTTCCGCTCTCCTTCCACGCAAATTCAGATACACTTCCTATTGATATACCCTTCCTAATACCTGAAACCATTAGCGTAATTAATACATAAGCGTATATAACCCGAAAAGGGTAATTAAGACTTGGTGCTAAATCAAAATAAAAACAATTTATGAAAATAGCACCGCTAGACACAACCACCCCATCACTAGAACACCATACAAGACGAACCTTTATCTATGTGTCCACCAATGTGGGTAAAATATAAACTAATTGTAAGAGTCTAGGAATGTTTACTGAAGCTCTTCTCTTGTTTTCTTTATTAAATATGAAGTAATGAAGTAAGCCATTTTGTGTCAACAAATGCAGTAGATCGTCGATAGTTCGGACTAAATGATCCGGATTATTGATTTATCTGGATTTAAAAAAAATACGGTACCTACAAAACAATTTAAAAAAATAAGCATAGAGGGTATTCATGAAAACTCGGTGTTAAGGTAGACATATTTTCATCTTATTTAGACAATGAACTTACACTTCATGGGGAATGCCAGGCCGCCACCGTGGTTCGGATTCCACGTTAACTGTAGGTCCTTCATTTCATCTCACAATCACCCTACCATTACACATTAGCGTAAGTGCATATAACCCGAATGGGTAGTAAGACGCGGTGCTAATAATAAATACACTTCATGGCTAAATATTACAAATTCTGAAAGAATATAAGATAACTATCTAACAACGGGAAAAAAAAATCTTCAATATTTTTTGAACAAGGGCTGAGGTGCGTTTTTTTGGCGGCCATGTCTTTGATATCCATACTCCTGAGGTTATTTATATATATTTAAAAAAAATTCTTAGCGAGCCATATTATTGAAGATCAGGATCTTTGACGTCCGAATTATTAAAGTTCTACTGTAATACCAAATCAAAACATCGTTCTGCAAATCAGGTGTCCAATCAGCGTATTAGGGAATGAGGTTAAGTCTCATACGTACCCATTTCTGATTGGTAGGATCTTTAGCATTGAGGGGTTCTAATATACCAGACCATGGTCCCAAGAGACTGATTGTATTTTTTTTCAAGTTTTAAATTCCTATTGTGTTGTGGTGGACGCCATAAAAAAAAGCGAACTTGGAACAAATAGAGTGTACGGCTTACCCTGTCAATAGTTTAGTTTTTTTAGACATAGTTAAAATAAAAACATTAGCACTACAATCAGTCAAATACAATTTAGATAAACAACAAAACAGTTCTTAGAATAATAACCTTAACAAAACAAATATATTCGACTAAGTGAAAAGGGACAACCTGAACATTATCGAGTTTTGTTGTTTATCTAAATTGTATTTGATTGATTGTAGTACTAATGTTTTTATTTCAACTATGTCTAAATAAACCCTGTCAATAGGTAAAGGGGACACTGACCGGTAATCGAACGAGGTTCCGTTAACACAAGGGTTACCGACATTTTCCATGCCAGCAATATGCATCAATGGTAACCATTCAAACTAGTACATTACCCCCCCCCCCTCCTAAAAAAAACCCACTCAAAATCACTATAGTACAGTTAATTTGCCCTAACCCCCAACTCTTTACATTTCCCATCCTGACAACTAAGCACCCATAGGGGAAAGGTTGGCAACACTAATTAAAGTAGGCAACTCATCCTGGTATAAAGGGTCAAACACTCGTGAATAATATTGAATTCAATTGTAAGGATGGTGTTTTAGTTAGTAAAAACATACCACTATATTCATGTTGAATTCTTTCTTGATTAATTGAATTAGTAAAAATAACAGTGACATTAATTTTTAAAATATCTGAAAAATTCCAAATGATAGTTTAAAAACCTAAACAATTAAGAACTCCATCTTTATAGGTTCAAATTTACTTTTAACATAAATTAATAGTATTATTAAAATTTACTACTTTTGATATTGGGACTTTTAGTTAAATAGTTTCTTAAGTAACTCATTTACACTTCAATTCAAACAAATGTTTAAAATCACGGAGATAGTTAATGAGAAAATATTTGAATTAGAAAGTATATTGAAATGTTAAATATTATTTAGGTTGCAAATAATTTGTTTGTTTATATATCAATAATATTAAGAGTTTAACACTATCACATAAATTTAGACGTCATTGTGTTACAAAATGTTGACTAATAAAAGTATATACATATAAACATACAAATATTATATACTTCCTATAAATACGCTTATGATTTTTATAAAAAATGTAATATAAGAAAAAAACAAAATATAGTCTTACCTGTTTGGAGATGGCGACAGATGAATAATTTAGATGAATTTGTTGAGCTCAGAAGAAGATCATGGAATGGTGAATTATAGATGGTAGAACATCTTATATTTCTCAAGATGAACCACGTAGTATCTTCAGTTCGTATCTATTCTTCCATTTATATTAGTTTTTGTAATACTGATGTCTCAGGAAGCGAACTTAGGAGAAGCACTAATATTTAGTGTTGAACGCGCATAGATATAGTAAAATTATATATACACAGACATTTTTTTTAGCTAACACTGTGTATTCATAAACTTATATATTTCCATATTAAAAATGTATCATTCCAATAAATGGAAGAAGAAAATGTTTTGGACAGTTTTTGTGCTTCAGATACATTTAGGTGGACTGATTTCTATTTTAAAAAAACCTTATCCTTTGAGCGTTTAAAAATGTGTAATACACTATAGTATAATTTATCTATAGAAATGACTCATTAGGTTTACAGAGAAGAGTGTTAAATTACTTTTAGTCATTCCATTACCACTTTTAAGGAATATATAATTTAATAAAAAAAAAAAACCACAATTGATCAAATAAAAGTTAGTATATTTTAAAATATTTTCAATGAATATAATTCTCTATGGTATTTTTTATCTTCTCTTGTGATTGTGTTAACAATGTATTTGAAAATTGTTTTTCAAAGATAAAAAAAATCACGATAAAAAATGGAACGAAATACTGATTGATCCGATGTATTATTTTGATAGACTTTATTTATCAAAAAATAAATATGAATTATTCATAACACCATTAAACTGTATATTTTCTCAAAATATTCGCGTGAAGTTTGTACATATTTTGTTTCAGACACTGAAAAAAAAAAACTCAACACACATCTGGATAAAATAGAATATTTCTCTATCGAAGTAAATTATTATAGACAAGTGTCAACACAGCAGGACTCCGTATATTTATCACACAGTTATCCGTCCATCAGATTCATTTGACCCATTTAAACTTTTTTTTCTTTTTTTCAAAAATAGTTAATATCATTCTTTACAATGTTTCACCTTAACATACCTCTTACTCTTCAACAAATGGCAATAGAGGGATCGAAAATATATGAAAAAATTATGTGAAGGTAATTTTTTTTATACCCGCACACGCCAATGCTCTTAAGTATATATTTGTTTTATCTATCCAGGTATTAGTCAAGGATCTCTTTCGGATCATAATAATATAACCACTGTTTTGATTCACACCAACACGAACCGAAGTATTTTTTTGTTTTTTTTTTTACAAATGCTGGGCAATTCCGGGTTATGGACTCAACAATAAAAGGCAGACGCAAAATATCAAACAATAAAGATGGGACGACCGGTGGTGCGCTTGACCGCCATGTTGCATCGCCGCGGGATATTCCCCTGTAACAAACCCAAAGTACCAAGCATTAATAATACTATCATAATTATTGTTAGAAATAAAGGACTTCAACATAAAAGTGCCAGTTTAATTAAAAAACTTAGGTCACTGAACAAAATTAAATTAAATAATATTTTATTTTTTAGTAAAAAATTTATTTAAATTTAACACATTAAAGTATTAATATGTGTAATGAATAATAATAATTATTTATTATTATTATTATTATTATTTAGCACCACGTCTTACTAACCGTTCGGGTTATACGCTTTTAATTATTAATTACGCTAATGGATTAGGAATTGGGAAGGATGAATTAGAGGAAGTGAACCCACATTTGAGTGGAGGGAGAGTGGAAAACCATTTAGGAACACCCCCCTCCCCGAGTTCACCCGACCGAGATTCGAACCTCGATCACCCGTCGTCAGCAGTCGAGCTCAACACGACTAGCGCGTTAGCCAACTACGCCACCGAGGCAGGTTGTGTAATGAATAAAAAATAAATAAAATATGTTATATTATGTGGATATAAGTATATTAATATTTTTTAAATTACTAGAGTAATAGTAGGTGGATCTGAAACTTTAATTACTACGGATAGTAATAAAGACTTATTTGACACAAATGATTTTATTTATTTAACGTACACTTTCTGAACCAACTGACTAGATCAGCACACATGATATTCTATGAGCGAGAGCGAAAGAGCTTACCAATATTCCTGGAAAGGTATTTTAACATCCTTTCTAGGGTTCTTTTCCCATACCACCGACGGTTTTACTTCCACTCCAAAGGAAGTTGTGCTACGGATTTTTATCTCTTAAGAAAAATCTGTCAAACCCGGCTGGGTTTGAACCCACGATCATCGGATCCCGAGGAGAGCACTTTACCCCAATACCACCGAGGTCAGTAACACAAATGAAATTTGGGATTTAATTCGGCTCAAATATTGAATATATCGTTTTATTATTGACGTTTATAACAAAACTAATGTGAGATCAACAATTTTTTCTTTAACGATAAGTCTTAAACGGCTTTTTTGAAGACGCTGAATAAATGTTAGAATAATATAGTTTACCTTTCCATCACTGGTAAACCAGAGTTCAAGTCCCAACTAGTGTACTAAGGGTAGATTTTTCATAAATACCTTTCCCCTAATCATTTAAGAAAACGCGGGTACATTTAATTTATACCTCCCTTACACATACCGGCACTCTAGCAGCATTAGATGAAATGAGGTCACCATGTGAAGAAACTTAAAAGCTCTCTTCCTAATGGGGCAATATATTTTTTTTCTTTCTAAAAAGCAGTTTTACTATGAGAACTGCGAAAACAATGCCCTAAACTCGCATTCCTTACAAGACCACCTTAAATACAGTGCTGCTGGATGAGTATAGCAGACAAACGTTTACGGGTTTATTAAATTAAATCCCCCGTTACCAATGAACGAGAAGTCTGAACTAATAAAATGTATAGTTCATCTAAAGCAACTGTTTTCATACGATAGAACAGGAAAGTTTTGCAACACGCCAGACTGAGAGGAAAATAGATGTACCAGCTCTCAGTTAAACAAATAACCCTATTTTCTTGAACTTTGGATCAATTGGAACAATACCAAGATATTCATCACGTGCAAGGAAAATAGAAAATCAGGGGAAAAGAATTAGCAAAGAAGCAAAAATAGATCAACAGAAACAAACCCAAAATAGCACTTGAAAACCTTGTAATTTTAGTCGTCGGTATTTAAGATGCGTCTAGGTAACACAAATATAAATTTGTTTTTGAAATTAATAGGAAGTGTATCCGAATTTGTGTGGAGAGAGATTGAGAAACCATTTAGGGGGAAAACTAACCTTGGTACACCCTATCGGGATCGAACCGCGATCAATCCATCTTCGACAGTCTAGTCTATTGCGAGAGTAGCGTCTTAGACCACGAGCCACCTAAGAGGGTTATAGGCTATCTTACTTAACACATTAAAAAAACATTTAAGAGGTATCCGTTAGATTTAAATCAATTTACAAAAAAAAAGAAGTCCTTGCTTGTTCTTACGCGTTTTGAGATAGTTAAGTTGTCTTGGAAAATATGTGTAATGTGTTACCTCCCATGTCTTTAGAAAGCTAGTCTAACAGGAGCAAGACACCTTAGACCATTCGGACACTGAAGTTGGTATATTATTATTATTATTATTATTATTATTGTTATTATTAGCTCCGCGTCTTACTACCCGTTCGGGTTATACGCACTTACGCTAATGTGTAATGGTAGAGTGATTGTGAGATGAAATGGAGGACCTACAGTTTAACGTGGGATCCGAACCACGGTGAAGGCCTGGCATTCCCCACATTCACAAGATGTCTTGTCAGAGGTGAAGGAAGGGTTTGGTAATCATATAAATCTGTTCCGGGACCGAGGATTGAACCCCGGACCCCCAACATAGAAGTCCAACACCTTACCCCTAGACCAGCAGGTCACCGAAGTTGGTATAAATAATGTTGATATTGGTACGTGAGTGAATAGGTTCGTCCAAAAGGCACGAGGGTAGACGATAATCCCCGGGATTGTGGGAATAACTAGGGTGGGTAATTGAGTGAGTGGAATAGGGTGGTAATGCATAATTGAGTGTGAGAGTGGATGTTAATTAGGGGGTTGGTGATTGAAAGATCGAGAGCATTGTTTTAATACGAGGTAAAAAAAAAAGTGTAGAAAATGTGAGAAATGGGTTATTTTAATGGTACTTACATTTGCTTTAAGGGAAAGCGGAAAAAATAAACCATCCAGGAAAATTCCCCCTCGGTTCATGTGGCGAGATTTGAGCTATGACCTTCCCATCATGTGCAAAACCAGACTGCCTAAGCCCGAAATTAGGTCAACGTGCCCACAATGTAAGGGTAAAACTCTAAGGATTCAAATTTTATTTTGTTCTGTCCTATTATTTGTGTTATAAATACATCCACTTCAGTGGACGAATGGTCTAAGGCGTCACTCTAGTGTTAGAGTAGTGTGCTGACGACTGGATGATCGAGTTCCGAATACCGGTCAGGTCTACTGACGGTGATTTTACTTAAATGATTTCTTTTTCTCCTTCCACGAAAATGCGGGTAGATTACCTCTAAAATGCTTCCTTCATCATCCCGACCTCACTAGAGTAATTATTAAAAAGCCGTATAACCCTAAGAGGTAGTAAAATGCGGAGATAATGTTATAAATGAAAACAATTAAAACTATATATACTGCGATGCAAGAGCTGAGGTGTCTTAAAAAAAAAGCGAGAAAAGTGACCAGAACAATTAAAAATGTTAAAATATGTAGCCGACGATTTCCACACGTCCATCACAGACTTTGCCTTAAAATATCAGTGGAGAGTGACCCTAATACGGGACGACTCCTGTATATTTCAGTGGTTAGAGTATTACCCTTCTAATCCAATGGTACTGGTTCGATTCCCGTGTCGAAGTGTAATTTTTCAATTTAAAGAATGAGATATTTAGGTCCGGTTATAACAGCAATTAACAAGTTTAATAACTTAGCTATTTAATTAAGTAATTTAAAAAGTGTGTGTCGATAGTTGACCAAAGTTAACAATGTGTGCAGATACTTGAAAAAAGAAGAATTGTATTATTATATTTTAGGTTTATATAACTCAAAGAATGAAATTATTGAAGGTGTTTAAATTTTTAAAGTTTTCTTTTGAGGGTTGTTTGCTACATCTATTAATTTTTTCCTCTTTTTGTGGGTCTACTTGGCAATCACAGCTTGTCTACCAATTTTTATTTTGCAATGCTTCAAGTATCGGTGCTCCCTCATATTGCTTTTGTAAACTTTTTTTGCAGTATTGCATTTTTCTGCTTCTTAAATTTTCACTTAATTTTTAGTTAAACTCTAGTCCAGATTTATTTTCTCGCTTTTGTAATATTCTAATATTCTTTTATTTTTGTTAATGTATTCATTTTCTTTCCTCTTTTAATAATTTATTTTATTTACTGGTTTTTAAATTTATTTTCCTCCCTCTTTATAATTTATTCTCTCTCCTCTTTTTATAATCTATTTTCTTTCCTCTTTTTATAATTTATTTTCTTCCAGGTAAATTTGATGACGTATATATGCATCTTGTTTGTAACTATGAAATTAATTAATTAATTTATTTATTGTTAAGTTGCTGAGTCATAAAAGTTTTTTCAGAAAAAACTATGAAACTAAAAAAAAGAAAGCTTTAATTAGTGGTAAGAAAAATGTGACATAAAATTAGCTCTCTTTAAAATAGTGACTAAAAGGGACTTACAGAAAAAGCAAAAAAAAAAAAAAAAAGTGACTAACTTGCATCCCAGTAAACATACAATTTTTTTTTTACCTTGACTAAAAGCCCTAATTAAATTAAACTATATCCCATTTGTGTCACATAAGAGTTGTTAACATTATTATTATTAGCTCCGCGTCTTACTACCCGTTCGGGTTATACGCACTTACGCTAATATGTAATGTTAGGGTGATTGTGAGATGAAATGAAGGACCTACAGTTTAACGTGGAATCCGAACCACGGTGGAGGCCTGGCATTCCCCACATTCACAAGATGTCTTGTCAGAGGTGAAGGAAGGGTTTGGTAATCAGATAAATCTGTGCCGGGACCGAGGATTGAACCCCGGCCGTCAGCACAGAAGTCTGACACCTTACCCCTAGACCACCAGGTCACCAGTTGTAAACAGCTTTACATTATATTTTTTTTTACCATACGTAATAATTATGAACGTTTCGCCTACTTCAATAGACAAATAACCTCGTGTTAGATTGGCCTGCTGATAACAGGTAGATTAGGGTTCAAAACCAGTCGGGTCTACTAAGGGTATTTATTTACTAAATGGTTTCCCACTCTCCTTCCACGCAAATAGGGGTAGATTACCTCTAAAACGCTTCCTTCCCCATCCCTTCCCTTTTAGAGTAATTATCAGATGTGGGGATGATATATTTTTTAAATATTTAATTAATTACCTACAATGCTGATAGTAAAAAAAAAAAGTTTTTAAGCAAAGTATTGAATAGCCACGACCAAAATTGAATCTTTATCCACCACCATTCGAGATAATGAAATACCTGATCAGATGGTCACCATCTCTAGCTCGAAACTACCATGATTACTTTTAATGTGTTTTACTTTTTAATATAAAGCTGTAGGGCTGGCTTTAAAAATTTACCCTGCACGTTTTACACATCTTCAGTATATAATAAATTTTTGTTTATATATATTTTAAACTTTATTAAAATAATTTTGATACTAGATTGAGGCAAGAAAGAGGGCCATTTATACAACTTGATGACAACCAGCCCCACTCCCCCGTAGGGCCCCATTAGGTGTGGCAATATGTTTATAATTATACTTTATAACCCCGTTAAGGTAAACCTATACCGGGCTATGTTTAAAATAAGCTACGTTAAAACTGTTTGAATTTACTTAGACCCGGGGGGTCCAACGTTTTGCATTCCGAGGGCCTTATGACTATCAGTTTGCACACGGGCCGTTGATATACACATTTAGTAATCCTAATAACTTACTGTAATATAGGCCTACAGACAACCATTATTAAAATACTTTCAATACTTAGATATACATAGTATTTTGTTGGTTGGTAGAAGCTTACAAATTTCACTGCCAAAAATAGGTTTGGCAATCTCCCAAACAGTATTATTATGAAAATATGCACGAACTCACTTCCAGAAAACAAATTAGCAATATAAATTATAATAGATATGTACTTATATCTATCTCCCCCGTACTCACCATTGAGGACGTGCACCGTGATGCTCTTGGACTGAGCGTTCGAAGGGTTACACTGGCATCTATATCCCCCGTACTCACCATTGAGGACGTGCACCGTGATGCTCTTGGACTGAGCGTTCGAAGGGTTACACTGCTATCTATCTCCCCCGTACTCACCATTGAGGACGTGCACCGTGATGCTCTTGGACTGAGCGTTCGAAGGGTTACACTGCTATATATCTCCCTGTACTCACCATTGAGGAAATGTTCTACTTAGCGTTCGAAGGGTTACACTGGTATCTATCTCCCTGTACTCACCATTGAGGAAATGTTCTACTTAGCGTTCGAAGGGTTACACTGCTATATATCTCCCCGTACTCACCATTGAGGACGTGCACCGTGATGCTCTTTGACTGAGCGTTCGAAGGGTTACACTGGTATCTATCTCCCTGTACTCACCATTGAGGAAATGTTCTACTTAGCGTTCGAAGGGTTACACTCCTATATATCTCCCCGTACTCACCATTGAGGACGTGCACCGTGATGCTCTTGGACTGAGCGTTCGAAGGGTTACACTGGTATATATCTCCCTGTACTCACCATTGAGGAAATGTTCTACTTAGCGTTCGAAGGGTTACACTGCTATATATCTCCCCGTACTCACCATTGAGGACGTGCACCGTGATGCTCTTGGACTGAGCGTTCGAAGGGTTACACTGGTATATATCTCCCTGTACTCACCATTGAGGAAATGTTCTACTTAGCGTTCGAAGGGTTACACTGCTATATATCTCCCCGTACTCACCATTGAGGACGTGCACCGTGATGCTCTTGGACTGAGCGTTCGAAGGGTTACACTGGTATCTATTCCCTGTACTCACCATTGAGGAAATGTTCTACTAGCGTTCGAAGGGTTACACTGCTATATATCTCCCCGTACTCACCATTGAGGACGTGCACCGTGATGCTCTTGGACTGAGCGTTCGAAGGGTTACACTGGTATCTATCTCCCTGTACTCACCATTGAGGAAATGTTCTACTTAGCGTTCGAAGGGTTACACTGGTATCTATCTCCCTGTACTCACCATTGAGGAATGTTCTACTTAGCGTTCGAAGGGTTACACTGGTATCTATCTCCCTGTACTCACCATTGGAGGAAACGTTCTACTTAGCGTTCGAAGGGTTACACTGCTATCTATCTCCCTGTACTCACCATTGAGGACGTGCACCGTGATGCTCTTGGACTGAGCGTTCGAAGGGTTACACTGGTATATATCTCCCTGTACTCACCATTGAGGAAATGTTCTACTTAGCGTTCGAAGGGTTACACTGGTATCTATCTCCCGTACTCACCATTAGAGGAAATGTTCTACTTAGCGTTCGAAGGGTTACACTGGTATCTATCTCCCTGTACTCACCATTGAGGAAATGTTCTACTTAGCGTTCGAAGGGTTACACTGCTATATATCTCCCGTACTCACCATTGAGGACGTGCACCGTGATGCTCTTGGACTGAGCGTTCGAAGGGTTACACTGGTATCTATCTCCCTGTACTCACCATTGAGGAAATGTTCTACTTAGCGTTCGAAGGGTTACACTGCTATCTATCTCCCTGTACTCACCATTGAGGACGTGCACCGTGATGCTCTTGGACTGAGCGTTCGAAGGGTTACACTGGTATCTATCTCCCTGTACTCACCATTGAGGAAATGTCTACTTAGCGTTCGAAGGGTTACACTGGTATCTATCTCCCTGTACTCACCATTGAGGAATGTTTACTTAGCGTTCGAAGGGTTACACTGCTATATATCTCCCGTACTCACCATTGAGGACGTGCACCGTGATGCTCTTGGACTGAGCGTTCGAAGGGTTACACTGGTATCTCCCCCGTACTCACCATTGAGGACGTGCACCGTGATGCTCTTGGACTGAGCGTTCGAAGGGTTACACTGGTATCTCCCCGAATCTGACGGTTTTGCCTTCTGGATCAAGAGGAAGCTGGTGGTGGTCTCCCCCTTCTCTGTGATCACACTCACCCCTCCTCTTGGAGAGTCGTAGCTGATGATCTGTCACATACAGAGTCACACATCAGGACTACCACTCATTTCTTAGTACAAATTTCCCTATATTTTCATAGGTTTACCAGAAGGAACAAAATAATGAATTAAGAGTGGAACTAAATTTCGTTTTCTACCAAATTAACTCACTTGAATTCATGTAACGCATGTTTAAAACAGGTTGATTAGAGTTTGGTTAGTAAATACATGCATGCATTACACTTCCGATTCTTTCAGATGGGCACAAGCTCGGATGATAATAATTATTATATTGGCGTTTCTGTAGCCCACTATTGGAAATATTAGCCAGTACTAATGTACCGTTTCCCAGGGGACGCCCGAATGTACTAATCGTACATCCTTTCCGTTGAGGCTCTTTCCATGTCTCGATCAGATGAGTGGATGTGGCGGGGTGGAGCTAATCAAAATATTAACCTGGATTAAGTCTGATTAACCAAACCTTTGTGACCATGTGAATTATTCCTCTTTCAAGAAAAAAAAATTCCACTCTACTAGCCGGGAATTGAAGCTGGTATCTCTTAAGTCATCAGCCAGGTTCTATGGCTCCTATACCAAGAGGTCTGCTATAAGCTTAGATAGGTCTAGTCTGTTCGAATCAGCAGGTTTCAGTTATTTAGTCAGATTTTTTTTTATCCATACAAAGTCATTTAATTTTAAAAATTTCGGTTATAAATATTATTATTATTATTTATTTAGCACCGCGTCTTACTACCGTTCGGGTTATACGCTTTAAGTACTAATTACACTAATGGATTATGAATTGGGAAGGTTGAATTAAAGGAAGTGAACCCGCATTTGCGTGGAAGAAGAGTGGAAAACCATTTAGGAAAAACCACCCCTAGTTCACCCGACCGAGATTAGAACCTCGATCTCCCCGTCCTCAGCAGTCGGGCTCAACACGACAAGCGCGTTAGCCAACTACGCCGCCGAGGCGGGTGTTTAGAGATAAAACAGTCTCAAATATTTAGATATTTTTTTTAGTTGATTTTATTTATTTGTGAAATTCGCTGTGTTTTTCTTGTTTTGTTTTTTTCAGATACAAAAAAAAATCTCTTTGCTTTCCCGGTTTTTCTGGTGTGTGCAAATCCTGACCCATGCGTTAGAAACAATAGCGATGAAGTCGACCTCTGTGGTCTTTGGGTAAAGTGCTCGCCTTAGGACCTTGCTGTTCGTGGGTTCAAACCCAGTCGGGGTCAACGGATTTTTAATGAGCGATAAAATCCGCAGCACAACTTTCCTTCCGAGGGGTAGTAAAGCTGTTGGCCCCAATGTCGATTGTGGAATGTAAAAGAAATCTGGAATGTATGTGAAAATTACTTTCTCGACATAATTGATAGGCCCTTTCGCGCGAGCTCATAGAAATTCTCGTGTGCTGATGTATCAGTTGGTTCAGCAAGTGCACGTTAAATACCTCAAATGAATAAATAACAGCGATGAAAGCTATTGAGTTTTTTTACATACTGTCGGAAGGTGGGAATTTAGGTGGACAGGTGGATTCTGATTTTGGTTTTCTTCACGTCTTACTATCCATCTGGGGGCTTCAGCATAATAAAACCCAATATTGTAGAAAGATGAAAATAAAAAGGAAAAACAACTCTCAGTAGACTCATCTGGGAATAGAACTCCAAACTCCCAATCACCGGTAAAACTAGACCATAAACATTATTGAATTTTATTTCTCGTACTCAAAGACAGTGCTTAAGTAATTATGATCGATTTATTTATAATATGTCAAATTTAAAAAAAATTAGGCCTTTATATTGTGACAGTGGGGAGGGATTGAAAAACTTTATATAAAATAGCCACAGTAAACAAAACCTAGCCGATACATTATATCCATCAAAACAGCCACTTTTCACCTCATTTTTGAACCTCCCCTCTCCCCCCACACCCTAAATATGTCATCAACACTTCATCACCCCCCCCTACTTTCCCATCTCCCTATTCTATGGGACTCCCCAACCTCCGACTCATTATCACGTAGTATCCTGAACAAAGGGTACACCCAAATAACACCCCATTACCCTTCATGCCACTAAAGCATACCCCCTCCCCTTCCGACCAGCTGAAACCAACACCACCACCACCCTCCCCTTATTTTAGTTCTAAAACAATTCTCTTTCAAAACGTTCACAAGCGGGGACGGGCATTTTCCTGTGTAAATGGTCCTGCAACACCACTTTTACATGACAAAAGCTTTTCATAATTTGGAACGGTCATCTCCCCTTCCTCTCACCCCCCCCCCCCCACCGCTTCCTTCTTTCCTAATTTCGAAAAAGCAGAGAGTGGAAGTGTGAGGGCATAAGGGGGGGAAATAGTGCTTTGCCCTCAAAACGAGCGTAGCTAACATTGTACAAAACGTTTTGACTTGTGTCTGTGTCTCTTTGGTGACTCTTTAATGCAAAAAAAAAAAAAAAAAGCCGGGGAGTTTGAGCTTTCCCGAGATTTATCATCAAAATTAAAATTATGTGGGTAAATATGTTGAGAATTTTAAATTTGGTATCAAGTAGATTAGAATTTCGTTTATATTAATTTTGTTTATTTTGAATATATAAAGTGCATTTATAAATATATACGTTATACTATATAAAACACGACTTTCAAACTAGCTTGGTTAAGTACAGTAATCATAAGCCGTATACAAATAATAAGCATCTTTGTCAACATCGGATGGAATCAAAATAGGCCTACCTAAACTTGCGGTTGTCCATATAAGAACAATTATAATTTTCATATGTTATCTTATCTATCTATAATTATTATGATTACTTTCAATATTTATACAGTCGGTTAGTTTGTTCAGTAAAATCTGAACTGAAAAACATTTTCAAACACTAGGTTTCTTGCTAAGGTCAATACTTTTATTAAATAACATTTATTAGTACATTAATTACAGTGTTTGAATAGTAATTAACTATGACCTATCTGATGATTTATTATAAAATAAATAATATACAACTAAAGTGATGTAATATTATAACATCAATGAAGACACCCTTAACTATATCACCTGAAATTAAGGGTAACTTAGGGGGGTGGGGGGAAAGCGGGTAGGAACATATACATAGAAACAAAAAATATGTGTAATTAAAAAAGATATTGAATTTTAAATATCTAAAAATTACAAAATAAAAAGAGGAAAACTTGTTAAGGCTAAAATAAAGTTTTTAAGGCCTAACATTGATAGGTATTAGATTAATATAATATGGGTGAAAAAAAAGGGCAGAACGGGATAAAATGAGATGACCTCAGTGACTTAAATGAGAAGAAGAGTGTATAAGGAAACGCATTGATGAAAATGATAAAGGAAGGAGTCCATTTGGAAATTGTATTCTGAAAATTGAAAAAATGACACCTAGACACGGGAATCGAACCCGGGACATTTGACTTAATACGCCAATGCTCTAACCACTTAGCTATCAAGTGATCGTCCCGTGCCCAGGATCATTCTTCACTCATATTTTAAGGCAGAGTCTATGATGGACGTGCGGAAATAATCTGCTACTAATATGTGATTTATTAAGATCACGAGATATCAGATAACGCAGCAACCTTCGACTCGGTAGTTGGTTTATTACTGCCACTTGTACAATTATTATAACTGTAAGGGATTGCATATTCAATATGAGTGAAGAATGACCCTGGGCACGGGACGATTCCTGGATAGCTCAGTGGTTAGAGCATTGACTCAATAAGCCAAAAGTCCCGGGTTAGATTCCCATGTCCAGGTGTAGTTATTCAACTTTCAGAATATGATATTGAGAGGGAGAATTACTCACTAATAAATCATAAATAATAGCTTCAGCTATTTGATTAGTAGAAATTGTAACTGATATATAATGCCCAATTTTCATAGGAAGGGCAGTTTAGAAAGTAATTACATTTTTGTTTTCAGGTAAAATTAATAACATTTTACTATCTTATATTTGTCCTCATAGAGGTATTGACAGATTCAGATCACATGAATTGAGGAAGAGCCTTATCTGTCGATAAAATAGCTAGCGTTTCTACCTGTCGGATAAGACTCTTACTTTGAAAATTTTACTTTACACTACATGGAAAAATAAATAAAACATGTGTATAAATGTGTGAGAGAGTCAATAAACAATTAAGTGGGAGTGTAGGCAATGTGTGTCAAGGCCAGTGTGTTTTGCAGGTTTTATGTTTAAAAAAAAAAATTGGCCAATATAAATTGGATATTGCTCCAGTAAAAACATAAGAGTTTAATTTTATTCACGCGGTGATATCAACCTGTTGTTGAATTTCTGTGAAGGTGTCCTAAAATATTATGACAACTTTTTCTCTCCATTTAAAAAGTTTCTCATCTAATGACGCTATGTTCATGAAAGATATTCAACATCTGTTGGTATCACCCTATGTGGAAACAAAATTAACTCGTGTTTTTTTTTTTACTGGAGCAACATTTGATTTATTTTGACCAAAGATATTTTTCTATACAAATTATTGAAACGTGACCTTTTCTCGCGTCCCGTACATCCCCACCTTAGGGAAAGATATCAAATATCTCCCCGGCTGAAAGAGATCTGGCATATATAGGTCAATACAAGAGAGTGGAAGGGGTGACGGGACAATTATACGAAACAGAGAGAGAGAGATCAAAAGGAATAGCTGGAGAGAAGCAAGGAAGGAAGAAGGTAAGTAGGGGAAGTGTTTACGTAACGGGAATTGAGTTAGCCATAGTTTACTCCTCTCCAAAGAGCTGTTTTCTTGGCAACAAGTTAATTTGACAATATTGACTAAGAAAGGTGTGAACGGGGAGATGGGATTGGTTCGTGACCCGGGCGAAATGTCTCAGGGGTATAGAAACCAGGTACAGTAGCCCCGTGGCTTCTTTGGTGCTGACTGACAACTCACAACTCACTCCTGAAAGTCAACATTTAGGTATATACCTACATTTTGACTGTCAGAAGTGACAGCTGCTAAACACATGTTTTTGCAGATCATATGGTTCAGCGTAGGGATACATAATTTGGTCTGGTAACTCATTAAAGCCGTCAGCTGTCAGTCAGCACCAAAGAAGACACGGGGCTACTGTACTTGTCTGCATTAGGATACAGACAAACGGAATTTTTTTTTTCTTTTTTAAACCCGTATCGGTGAACACGCGATGTGAAGATGATAGTTTTAATATGTTTAATAAACTTGATTCAACTTTTAATTAGTTGAATATTTACTTTCTCACAATCCTCGGGTAAAGAAGCTATTGTGATCATGGGGAAAAAAAATGGAATTAGAGATTTTGATGAATATCTAAGTTTTATGACCCACTGAAGCAGTTAATGTTGTTTTTATAAGGCCATCTTTGGACTAGAGCCTAAACTATTTTATCGATCAGGCTAAAGCTTGGTGGCTAAAGTTTTCATAAATTTCTCTATCGGGATTTTTAGAAATCTCCATTTAATACTAAAATTAAGTGTATTCTACTTAAAGAATGAAATGAAATAACATAATTTTTCTCAAATTTAGTTTAAATGACTTTGATTACAATTTGTATCTAGGACCCGTTTAACATTATAAACAAAATGGTGAATTTAATTTTCCCATGAAAATGACTGAAATTACTTTACATAAGTGGAAATTTCCATCATATCTCCACAATTAATTATTTGAGATACATTTAATTTAATATTACAAACTTATAGGACTAAAAATACTAAACAACATTTATTTGAAAGAATATTGTATAAAACTTGTATTTTTAAAAGTTATGTACAAATATATTAAAAAAAAAGCTTTTTGTAAAAATGAGATTTGAAAATGCACATAACAAATAATATATTTATGTAACCGTGTCCATTATTTCATCTATGCACTTGTGAGAAATGAGATGGTCTTTACTATCCCCATTATGTTTCTATAACAGTGTATATTATTTTGTTTCTCATATTTTACTAGCTATAAGTATAAATTAGATACATAAAGGAGTGAGAAAGTCTGTGCAGTGCAAATTACTAAGCCATCTCTGGCATCCGGAGAAGTCACTAAATATAATTTCACACGTTCATACGTCAAGTAATATGATCTGCCACTGACACTCTTGAAAGTTTTTAGAAATACAGTAGAGCTTTGATAATTCGAACGTCAAAAATTCATATCGTCGATAATCCGGATCGCCAAGAAAAAAATATTATTTGTAAAAAATATCCACAGGGTTATAAAATAAGAGACATGGCCACCAATAAACCCACCTCAACCCTTGTTAAAAACTAAATAATTTGAAGATTTTTTTGGATAGATTTTAATTTATTATATTCCTTCATTATTTGTAATCTTTAGCAACAAAACACAATTTGTAAGTTTATTTTTTAAATAAAGTGAAAATATTTTTACCTTAGCACTGAGTTTTCGTAAATATATTCTGCTTACGTTTTTTTTATAGGTAATATGGTTTTGAAAATCCGGACTGGAACGATCTCCAATCAGTCCAAGTTATAGACTTTCTAGTGCCACTTTAAAATAACACTAATCCCCTTTAAAACAACACTAATCCAATTTAAAATAACACTAATAATATTATACTCGGTAAATGTTATTAATTTTAACAGTGAATGTTTTTATTAATTTTTTGTAAGGTTTCCTTTATGAAAATTGGACTATACATTATATCAGAACATGACTTTCAAACAAGTTTAGTGAAAGACATTAAGCCTACACTCGATACTATCAAAATTTAGCAACTTAAATATCTAAAAATTATATAACATAATTATAGCGTTTAAAAAATAGATTCAATTTAAATTTCAGCATCACCCGGAATCGAGCAAGAATTCAAACTCATGGTTAACGTATAGTTGAAAACGCTCCTTTTTAATGATGCTATCAAGGAGTCGAACTGAAATACTTATCGGTTCTAGTCTTTCGCCGACTCTCCAAAATAAAAAAATAAATTCTAGTTCTGGTTGAGGAGAAATAAATATTCCTATTCTTTTCGGTTCTTATTAAATTCTCTTTCGTTCAATTTTGATTTAATAGTCATATTACAATTGTGAAATTCGCAATTAGAAACATATTTAAAAAAAAATTACAACCAACTAAAAGCTAACTATATAAGGAATAGAAAATACCTTGACAAAAAATCCTGAAAAAAGGGAAAATAGAGTATTGTAAAATAGTATAAAGTTAAAGAGAGACGGGCACAAAACATAATAATAAAACAACATTATGAAATATCTAGAACCTTTAAGTACCGCAATAATCCTTATGAACCTAAAAGGGTATCGATTCCAATTCTGGTTTTTAAGTAATTTATTTTCAGGGTTCATGTCCCGGTTCCTTAAAATAAACTATTAATTCTGGTTGTGTGTCCTGGTTTAGGTTCGATTCCCTGGTCGCAGCGAAGACACCCGTGTGTATAAAAAAACATCTAGTTGTTCTACCCGTAGCAACCTCATTTCTCCAAATAAAGGTGAGCTCTCAAAGTACAGTGTCGTTCGTAGTGAGGGTGCGATATGCCCTGAGGCTTGATTCTTCCTCTCCTTCCATACCCCGGTCCCCTCCTTTCCGACAAACTAATTAACTAGAATCGAACTCATGACCACACGCGCTACGATAACTACTTGATGGTGTCACGTGACTGCTTGATATGCGACGCGTGTGCCAGCTAAGTGTGTGTTTTTGTACAAGAAAGTTCAAAGCAGACACTACCTCGAAACCGACCCCCAGCCCTAAATACACCCTCCCCCTCCTCGGAGACAGTATAGAACGGTGCAGACAGTTAGCTCGGCCTCGGAAAGTCAGAGATAAAGTTCCATCCAAGTGTAAAACTTTTTTTTTAATCCATTTATTTCTTCAGGCAAGATATGATGATGCATTTATTAAAAATTGCTCATTTCATATATTTTTTTTCACCACGTATTGCTACCATTTCAGGTTATATATATATATATATACACACACACACACACACACTACTACTAATTATGCTAGTGAGTTAGGGATGAAGCCGAATACTATTCATTTTTGAAATGTGGATTAATCCCTTTAACAGTGATGAATTAATGTCCGGGGGACTGTATGTTGCGCCTGACCTAATCTTATGTTAGATTATAAGGCATATGAAGCTACGACAGGCCTATTAAGCCGGTAGTGGAAAAATATAAGGCTTTAATAAACAAAATTGACACAAGCCACATGTTGGAAACAGTAATGGATGTAAAGTAAAAGTTAGGGATGGAGATGGTTTGATTTAATGGAAGTGTACCCGCATTTGCGTGGAGGGAGAGTGGAAAATCTTTTAGGATAAACCCCTCAGTACACCAAACCGTAATTCGACCCCGATCTCCCAGTCATAGTTAGGTCCGTCAATTGCAAGAAATTTTATAGAGTGAGCTCTTAGTAACAAAAAATATAAATAAAAATACGGATTGCTAACAAACTTATTCCAGAAAAGTTCTTCCATTGCTTCCTATCAAGTCGTAGCACCAATGATAGTAGCTAGTAGGGCCACCTGTCATAGGAAGAGATTGGCTAAATTTGATCACGTGATCACGCCCCCTCGCTCTCTGATTGGTTGTTGGTTTTCCCTCTCACTTCTCCTCCTCCTGACCCCTTTCCAGTGTTCTAAACTTGTTTGTTCTTGTCCAAACTTGTTTTTTAATTTATGATCATTTGTTATTTATGTATGCTCATTGCTTTTTATATTTGTGCTAATTGGTTATTTATTCATTCATTTATTTATATATAAAATAAACTCCACGCCCGTCCCAATCCTACTCAGACATAAAAAATAATGAATAAATAACCAATGAGCACAAATTTAAAAACAAGTTTGGACAAGAACAAACAAGTTTGGAACACTTGTAAAGGGATCAAGAGGAGTGGAGGGGGAAAACCAATAGCCAATCAAAGAGCGAGGGGCATGATCACGTGATCAAATTCAGCCAATCCCTACCTGTGACAGGTGGCCATACTAGCTACTAATGATGGTTACTAATTGGAATAATTGACGAACCCGAATACACATACAAAATATTTTACTAAGCACTGTCTAGAGTCGAACTAGATCCGCTTATAACCGTAGCCAACCATCTTATCTACAAATACACGACGACGGACCTTAGGAGCCCGGATAACGCCCGACAAACCGGGACATTAGACACAAAATTATGCTTAAACCAGAAAACTTATCCCCTCATTTTACAACAGTGAAACTGGATCAGTTCAGTAGATTTCTAATTTTAAGACAATTATTTTTATTATTTTTAAATATAGTAAAATAGTTTCTCTAGCCTCAGCTCTAACGTTTTCAAATGTTGAATAAAAAAAATATATTTAAAGATGTGATACCTGGTTAGAGCTGTATCACTTACCTAAGTTAAGTGTTATCAAAGTTATAATAATAATAATAATATTTAGCACCGCGTCTTACTACCCGTTCGGGTTATACGCTTTAAGTACTAATTACGCTAATGGATTAGGAATTGGGAAGGTTTAATTAGAGGAAATGAACCCGCATTAGCGTGGAGGTAGAGTGGAAAACCATTTAGGACCCCCCCCCCTCCAGTTCACCCGACCGAGATTCGAACCTCGATCTCCCCGTCCTCAGCAGTCGAGCTAAGCACGACAAGCGCGTTAACCAACTACGCCACCGAGGCGGGTATCCAAGTTATAAGTTGAACTCTTTAGGGTGATATCAGGTAGAGAGAGCACTGAGACGCGTTGCAGATGTTTAGAAACTCCTAATTATTCAAGAACTTGTTTGATAGTGTTGAATATAGTTTTCAAGAAATGTAGATGAAAATCATCAGCAGGTTTCTTAACAATTAAAAGTTTAAATGTATAGTTTTAATAATTTAAAAAAATCAACGTTTCTTTTCGTAAAGAATTCGTACATTTATCCTTTATCAAATAAAGTCATGTTTTCATAAGGTCACAACACAACATTATAAGATAATGTGGGATTGTTCTATAGGGTTTTATATAAGTTATTAAAGGTTTAAAATAACTTTAAACAAAAATTTTTATTTTTTTTAACTGGTCAGAACTTTTGCATACATTTTGTTGAGAACAATATTTTAAAATATCAAACTATTAATTCATAAATAATCCGGGATTTATAGAGTTTTCAACGTTTCTTAATGATTCTTCAAGTAGTACCCTTAAGGTAAATAATCACCAGTCTATGAAAAACCGTTTCAAATATATTACCACTAAGCATAAAAACTAGATGGTTCCTAAATATTATAGAATCACATGCAATGTATGATAACATTGCTAATGCTTGTTTATTTACAAATACAATGTGTTGGAAAATGGAAGGATCATGTTGTACACGAAGCTTAACATTTATAACGGCTTGTTAAACTGTCAGATATCGCATTGGATTAATCTATTTAAATAATAAATAATTGCTCCAAAAAGCTTTGGTCAATTCATTCATCTAACTCCCGGTTGTAAATGTAAAATTTTAACACGAATAACACATAAAATAACTATTTGTTTTAAATCATTTTAAATGTTTGATTGAAATTTATCTGTATAAATTTTCAATTTTAAAAGTTTTACGGTGTGACGTTTACACAAGTTTTACGTCCACACGAACTGCTTCAGCTGATAAGCTTGGTCCGTTGCAATTGTAATTTATCTTGACCCGTGAGCGTAAAAAAAAAAAATCTAACTCGAGATTTGAATAAATGTTGACTTTTCATGAACCCCAGAAACGGCAAATTTTCTTTTCGCTTGGCTTTGAAGGTACTTTACTTCAGAAGAAATTTCCAATTTTGATAATGTATCTGCTACTCTTTGAGAGAATAAATAACTTATCGTGGTAAAATTGTAATACTATTAAAAATAAAAATCTTTTACCCAAAATATATTTTTATAAAATCAATAGTTTCCGAGCTATAAGCAAATGTGTGTATATATATAATTTTTATGGAGCTCTGGACAGAGATGTTCATATTTATTATTTATTATTATTATTATTAGCACCGCGTCTTACTACCCGTTCGGGTTATACGCACTTACGCTAATGTGTAATGGTAGGGTGATTGTGAGATGAAATGAAGGACCTACAGTTTAACGTGGAATCCGAACCACGGTGGCGGCCTGGCATTCCCCACATTCACAAGATGTCTTGTCAGAGGTGGAGGAAGGGTTTGGTAATCAGATAAATCTGTGCCGGGACCGAGGATTGAACCCCGGCCGCCAGCATAGAAGTCTGACACCTTACCCCTAGACCACCAGGTCACCCATGTTCATATTTTCTTTGTGTTTCTGTAATATGATATATTATTTACTTTATTCCCTTTGGTGCTGCATTTCTGCAACAAGCTATATAATTCCGTTAAACAAATCATAATACATTTTAGTAACTCTCTCTATTTTAAGATGAAATAGAAATTTTTTACGGTGTACAGCACCATTTATTTGATTAAGTCAATCACTGACCTTGATACACATCTAGATTCTTGACGCGTATTCAAAGGCTCTAGTTTATCAAAAGTAACATTTAATATAGAAGTACCAAAGTCACCTTTTTTTCAAACAAATATAACAGAATTGTCTCTTTTGCTATTATTTGTAAATCATCCCATTTAGTTTGATAGGAAACCGATAGTTCATAAATTATCGTAATATTATTATTATTAAATTAGGTGTTCTGTCTTACGACAGGTCCATTCCATTTGTCAGTAAACTTAGCCCACCAATGCACCCTTTCTTTTTTCTCCTCCTTCAGCTTCTAGAATTCTCTTTATTTCCTTCAAGTCATCTAATATTCATATTGAGTCCTCCACCTTCCTAAGCTCCTCTTTCCCTCAACTTTCAACCAACGCCAGTACAGTATACTGAACATAGTCATTAATATTTTACCACTCACCTTAATAGCTGTGTATGTGACCTAGAAATTAAATTATTAATTAAATTATAAATCAAGTTAATTAAATATTTAAAGTATCGAGAGACCAGAATGAGTGGATGAAAGCTCATTCCTTACTGTAAGCACATATTAAAGTTTATCTAAAGCTTGATTTGCCTTCCTACCTCTAAAAGAATCTATTAACTTAAAATACTGTACTTAATTATCTATTATATTATTATTATTATTATTATTATTATTACCACCGCGTCTTACTACCCGTTCGGGTTATACGCACTTACGCTAATGTGTAATGCTAGGGTGATTGTGAGAGGAAATGAAGGACCTACAGTTTAACGTGGAATCCGAACCACGGTGGCGGCCTGGCATTCCCCACATTCACAAGATGTCTTGTCAGAGGTGAAGGAAGGGTTTGGTAATCAGATAAATCTGTGCCGGGACCGAGGATTGAACCCCGGCCGCCAGCACAGAAGTCTGACACCTTACCCCTAGACCGCCAGGTCACCCGTTATTATCTTAACTCTCACGTAGGATAATTAGTTTTATTAAATACTTTTAATTTTACAGAAACTAAACAATAATATTGAAAAATCTTACATTTAATCCCTGGGATATAATTTTTTTTTTTAACGATTCTAAATATAACGCCAACACGGACTAACACAATCATGTGTAACCAAACAACATTTTTTATAAAATCACTACACATTTACAAACTATAAACTCAACAATCCACGAATTGACAGAATCGTATATTGGAACTACTAGTGTTCCGAATCAGTCATAAAAACGTGTTCTGTGGTTACCTTTACAATGGTCTGATAATCCACAGAATTTTGTACCTCCGATGGTAATATATTCATTGTATTTGTGTGGTATTGTACGCATTCTGTGGAAAATTACACATTAATATATGCATACAGAAACACACACACAAGTATAAAATACCTCGAATATATACAAACATTCTCTGACAAAACATTTTCACTTCAGTACAAAGTCTATATACGGTATGTTCTGTGAACTAAAATATTCCGTGAATTAACTATTCACTCTTTCGAATCTCCCATGGCACGCAAAGAAGATAAATCATTTAACTGATAATATTACCCACTTCAGTGGCCGAATGGTTTAAGGCAGTGGCTCACAAACCCTCTGAGTCGTGACCCAAATGAGGCTCGCAAGGACATTCCTAAGGTTTTCTTTCCAAAATCAATATGAAATATTATAATTACAAACACTTCATCGAACTGGGAACATTTTTAAGAGTTACTCAAATACTGAAAAATAGCAACTCTGTTAAAACCATGTTTTGGAACCCTCCTGTAACCAAATTCTGGACTTTGCACGTTGAAAAGGCTCCTTTCCCCCTTATGAACCAGGATTTTTAGGTCTTGCAATGATCAAGATCATCAGAGATGAATTGAGTTATACTCTCCCCATCGACATGTCACTAAATTCGAAGCAATCACTTACCAAATGAAGCAACATCACGATTGTCGCTGAAACACTAGGTTGGTTTTTTTTCACTTAGCACATTTTTCACGGAAACATATTATTCAATTTTATATTTATAAGATAAAAAAAAGTTTACTGAAATTTATTTAATTTAGTTGATAACATTTATCAATCCGACACTTTAGCTAAGTCAGTAACATATCTGCATACTGAGCTAAGCGTCCTGGGTTTAGTTCCCGGCTTGCCAAACAATTTATCGCCGGTGAAATGTGGGCTTACCCTTACACAGTGATCATCTAATGGTCGGGGACTGGATGTTGTGTCTGTCCTAGTCTGTTGTTTGATTATAAGGCATATGAAGCTATGTTAGTCCTAGCTAGCAGGTGTGGACAACATATGGCTTGAATAAAAAACTGACCCAGGCATAGGCTGAATCGGTAATGATAAAATAAAGTTAATTACATTTATCAATACAAAATAAAGATTCAAAAGAATTCTCCCCAAGAATCAAAAGGTCATTATAACAGTCACTTAAATGATACTTTTTTTTGTTACTTCCCGAACATTGTTACTAATTTACATTTTCATTTAAAAATTCTGCTTCACATTTGGTTTGATTACAAAGTTATTGAACTAATTCGGTTTTTGTTATTTAGAATAATTCAATTAAATGCGTTAATAAACATTAATATGAACATAATAGGCAATTGAAATTACATATGCAAACAGGTCACCAGAACGGGAAAATATATTTAGGGTCACGGTAAAAAAAAAAGGTTTGAAACGCTTGTCTAAGGCGTAACATTCGTGTTAAATTGGCCTGGTGATGACAGAGAGATCGGTATTCAAATCCCGATCGGGTCTACTGAGGGTATATTACCTCATAAAATGATTCTATTCTCTTCCCTACCCCCGTTAGAGTAATTATATATGTATACTAGCTGTTGCCCGCGACTTCGTTCGCGTTTTCAATTTTATTTTTTTAAATTACTTGAAAGCCACCTATTGTAAAATCCGGAAACTGAGGGTAAAATTACTTAGGTTATTCACAGGAGGTTATGACTATTTATTCATAAAGGGAACCTCTGTGCAAAATTTCAGCTTTCTAGGTCCAAGGGCTTGGGCAGGGCGTTGATTAGTATCAGTGAGTGAGTCAAGAATTTTATATATATATATACATATACATATATAACCTGAACAGGTAGCAAGACATAGTGGTACTCCATGGCATCTAACTTGAAAGTGCTCGCGGTGATTAAATATTATAAACACAGAGTGTATGAAAGCTATTTACGGCCAAATATTCAGCTAGTATTCTCTAAAATATAGTCTATATCTACGGTCAATTTATTATTTTTATAATTTAATAGTTCTTTTAAAACTATAGATAAAAGATATTTGGGTAAATCGCTAGAAAAAAAACTTTGAATTGTATTATCTGGACCTCCTATGTATTCAACTATATTCTTTCCGCAGTACACAAGTGAATAAAGTGTAGTATTGTTTAAATTAAGGCGTTTTGAAAAACTGAGGCACTATTCGAAATGCTTTTAGTGTTTTCAATACGTAGCTCTAAATTTCTAGATAATATTTGATGTGCGTGTATTTTTATTTATCCACACATTAAATATATCAACATACACCCATAGCATAAGTGTCTTTTCTCTCTCTCATAGCATCTTATTATATCAGTGTTATCCACAAATGCAATCTCACTTATGGGGGAGAGTGGAGGAAAGTGGAGTAAAGGAGGAAATGAATCCGCATTGAGGAAAGTGGGGTGGTAAACGATTAATGGGGAACAGCCCTCAGCACACTTGTCTGGGATACGACTCTTTTTAAGGCACCGGCAAACTAGACACGTGATGAGTCTTCGACAGACCGCAAGTATAGGGGATTATAGAATGCTTACTGGCAGTAAGGATGGAGATAATTAAAATTATACTAGGCCTTTTCTTCCTATTAAATGAGGCACTAGGTTCGGGTGTGTCACGTTAAGAGTACTGCCCTACATCATGTTAGTTTGCCTTAGTTCAATAGGAAGACATGCTACCGACTGAACTAAGGTCTAAGGTTCAATTCCCAGTATGGCCGAAAATTTATCACTAATAAAAATGTGAATTTCCCTTTCCACAGTGATAATTTAACGGCCGAGGCCCACGTGGTCTAACGCGCTACCCTCGCAGAAGATCAAACTTCCGATGAAGGGGAGATCGAGGTTTGAATTCAAGTCGTGTGTACTGAGGGTGGTTTTTTCTGAATTTTTTTCACGCAAATGCGGGTACACTGCCTCTGAATATGACCGTCCTAATCTCGGACATGGGAATCGAATCCGGGACCTTTGAATTAGCACGCCAATGCTCTACCATTAAGCTACACAGGATTCCAAGGGGACAGCCCTCCCGAGTAAAAGATGACTGTGGAATATTAGTATAGTGTATGCATAGTAGCCGAATATTTCCACGTCCCTCACAGAATATGCCTTAAACTATGCGTGAAGAATTACCCTGATCACGTTAAGAATTTTGGGTAGTTAAGTGGTAGAGAATTAACGTGCTAATCCAAAGGTCTCGGGTTTGATTCCCAAGTCAAAGTCTAATTTTTCAACTTATTTAAACTAACAAATTACTAGATTTCAACTTATCTCTGCTATCGTTAAATATTGTCTAAATATCTTTTAAGCCACGTTTATTTTAAATTACAGTTTTTGAGTTAGTATCAATACTGCTCCAAAACAATAGTACGGTAAAACAAAGAATAGAGTTTACAAATAATGTTCTTTTCTTGTGAAGTTTTGATGCCGGAGGATCATAACCAGACTGTAAGGAAGAGAGAGGTGTATAGTTTATGAAGTTCACAACCTCAGCCGCTAGTGTCGCTGGCGTATCGCATTGATCCGCCAGGATCAGCTGCCCCACCTGGCTGGAAGAGATTGACCCACATCTAGCTATACAAGCCCCCGGGATTGAAAGGGGACCCAGCAAGAGAATGACTGTCCGCAACGTATTTTAGGAGACCAATAGGCCCTATCAGATATCCTAGCTCACAGTTTGATTTAAACTATTTTAGGTTGAGTTATATTAAAAATAATGAGTTAATTTAACGTGCAATTTCTGAACCGACTGATTATATCAGCACATGAATTATAAATTAATATGCCTGGTGTGATTAGTTTTTTTTTAACGAAACCAATTTTTTTTAGAGTTTGAGGAATATAGAGCAATATTTGTAAAAATATTTGTTGTTGGATTTCTGTAATAAATCCATACATGAGCCATAAATAAGTACGAATTTAATTTTTTTAAATACATTTTTTTTGTGAAAATATTTATATTCGCACAAAAGCGAATTTTAAAATAAATTTAATGATAATGTTAAATTTTGTAAATTAGACAAAAGGACAATTTTGAGGCAATCTATTTGCTATAAAATTATACTTTAAAATTGATATTTATTAATTAAACTAGGAATTTTCTAGGAAAAGATCGAAAATTCTGAGTACTCTCTCCAGTTGAGTTTGAGCAGCTCCTAAAACTCTAACTCGAATTCTAAAGTAATCGCATACCCCCCACTTATAAATCAACAAGTTTACAGCAGCCACAACAACCAGCGCCCATCCATTGATTCATCACTATGAAAGGGGAAACCCACGTTTCATGAGTGATAATTTTTGTGTGTGCAGCGAATCGAACCCGGGACCCAAAGCTATGCTACCGATCTAGTTAAGGTGTCGGAGTTACTTTTAAATAAATATTTAATTTTTCTTGAGGGCTCCTTTGCTATGAAATATTAATTTAATTGAATTCAATTCCTTTAAGGCCGATACTCTCACAGTAGACTAGACTGCTGATGACGGGGAGTCAAGGTTCAAATCTCGGTCGGGTGTACTGAGGGAGGTTATTCCAAAAATTGTTTTCTCCCTCCACATAAATGCGGAATCACTTCGTATAATATAACCTTTATAAACCATAAAACCATTAGCGTAATTAGTAAATAAGTATATAAACCGAATAGATAGTAAGACACGGTGATAAAGAAATCCTTTAAAACACTTAATTTTAAACACTAAAACTTATTTAAAATTCTATCTGAGAAATTTAAATGTGATAAAAATGTACTGTGGGGTGAAACCTTTTTAGCTAAAACAATGTTTTCTCCAAGTGTATAACTCAAGCCTAGTTTTATTGTTGCATTTAGTGGACTGACTTAACATTAGCTAAGTCGTTTGACTAAATGAATCCTTTCTTGTGACCTTAAGACTAAATTAGACTGAAAATGTACTCTATTTCTTTGTTTCAACTTTTCCGGTTTTTATACGATACGAATAAACTGTATAGAACGACAAGTAGTTTTAAATATAAAATTATATATTAAAGGTTAAAATTTAAAGTATCGTTTTCAATACAAAGCTTTGACATTGTAAAATTTGGATTACATTAACCTAAATATAAACTAATTATTTCATTATATATTTGAAAAAAAAAAAAAACATGTCGATTAGTGGAATTTTAATTTCAAGATAATTTTTCAATCACCTTTATTCAATTTTTATTCTCTCCCCTTTTTGACAATTTTCCATCTAAACCGTATTACTCGTTATATTTCATTATATTGTATATTCAACTCTCACTTGGACTCATGTGATATTATTACATGTATTTTAATATGTTTGTCTTTTTATTATATGTGATTTAGACTCACATTTTTTAGTATATTAGTATCCTTTTAGATATTGTGAAGGACAGTATTTCAACTTTCAAATTTGTCATCTGATCTAAGATTAATATCTTGTACAACATTTTCTATCCTACATTTATAACGGTTGCTTTTACATCACTTGTAATATTATAATTCTATCAATCAATTCTTTATATTCGTATTTGACTCATATTTGTTAATATTTAATATCCTCTTAGATATTAAGTACTGTATTTTTACTTAAATATTCAATTGATCCTAGATTCAGTACCATTCACAACATATTTTCTATCCTACATTTATAACTATTGTTTAAATTGAATTCTATTATTATAATTACGATTAAAAAACACACAAATTGGTAAATATCTATACCAATAACTCCAACAGTATAAACAATTTTCCATAAAGTATATCTAATAAAGAAGATATTACATGATAATTTATACAATCAATCACAAATTTGTGTCAATTATTCCAAATTCCAAAGCTATTTGTTTATTAAGGATATTCTTTCTTATCAGACCAACTGACGCAAACTACTTTAATACAAAATGTTGTTAACATTACATTTCTACAAGAGATTTTTTTTACAACTAATTTAATGTTTTAAAATCCGCCTCGGTGGCGTAGTTGGCTAACGCGCTTGTCGTGTTGAGCTCGACTGTTGAGGACGGGGAGATCGAGGTTCGAATCTCGGTCGGGTGAACTGAGGGCGGTTTTTCCTAAATGGTTTTCCACTCTCCCTCCACTCAAATGCGGGTTCACTTCCTCTAATTCAACCTTCCCAATTCCTAATCCATTAGCGTAATTAGTACTTAAAGCGTATAACCCGAACGGGTAGTAAGACGCGGTGCTAAATATTATTATATTATTATGTTTTAAATATCTATCACGAAAATAAACTCATCATAAAATGAGTTAGCAGAATTCTGGCGTAAAGTGTACAGCATACATTGCATGTTTCTTTTCACTTCAGCAGATATTTTAAATAATAATAATAATAATAATAATAATAATAATAATAATAATAATAATAGAGTAAAGGGTAGTGCTAACGTAAAACGGAAATCCATTACATGTCCATTACTTAGCCTCAGAATACAGAATACCCTCTAATCTTGCCAACATTAAAAAGTTATAACCTGTGCTTCCTCAATAATACTGCCGACAATATGAACTTTCACTTTTTGTTAGGGGTGGGTGGGCGGAGGGGGGGGGGAGGGGGGCGAATGGGGGGGGGATGTCACCAACACAACTATGTGAGCGCATATAATATACATGTTGAAAATATGCTTTATGTTGTGACCTAGATTCACCACTACTAGTGCTTTTGTTTTGGGGAGATTTACTTGCCTATTTCAAAAGTTTAAAAACCATATTTTATTTTGACTTTGTAAATAAATAAAAGGACTAGAAATATTATAAATAAATAACATGGATGTACAGTAGAGAAAAAGCAAATGTGGCTATCGTTTCTGTATGTATGTCTATGTATAGACACTGTATAAATACTTTTTCTTTACGATTTTAAAAATGCTCAAATATTTCTTGGTACTCAAAATGTTATCAAAATGAAAAAACTACCTACCCTTATAAAAATTTTCAAAATTATAAGAGAAATAAAATTGAAACATTAAAATGCTGAAATTGAAACTCGTATTGGTAAAATTATGTTAAGATCAGGCACATATTTTAGAAACCAATATTAATTTCAACCAATTTTCACAAATACTTTATAATTTCGTGTATTACACTTGTAACACTTACTATACCATAACAGAAATAGTACACGATTTAAATGTTCTTAAGCGTGTAATAAAATAAGTTAGAGAATTTAACTAAAACTAGAAATTTACGTATTACTCCTTTAACTTATCGTTATTAGAGGATTCTTTTGTTCAGTCAACTCATTTTAAGGATTCAATTTTTTTAAATAATATAAATAATGATGCATACTAACTAACTAAAGTACGAGCAATATATTAAAACAATGCTCTTAAATAGTAAAAAGATTTCAAAGCAAGTTTTGCAATAACAATTATAATAAAACTGTATATAAATAGCTAAAAAAAAAGTCATATTTGGTTATGAATAAATCATCACTATAAAAATAAATCTATGTTAAACATAACATATCTAAACGTATAGGTGTTATAGCTTTCTATGTAAGATGTGACGTCAATGGAGTACACATCCAAGAATTCTTAACTATTGCAATTAATATTATAAATCAATTTGTTAATTTCCATTGGCAATAATTTATCTTCTATTAATATTGATGGATAGTAAAATTATATTTCAATGCAATAAACTGCAGTGTAATAAATTTTACCTAATTATATTTTAAGGTATGAAATTTATTGAATTTATTTTAGATGAGAGAATATTAGGAAAATGCAGTTTACACTTCATAAATATATATTTATACGTGTACGCGAAAGGTTATTAATCTGAACAGTACATTGTTGTAGTAAAATATATGTCTAATTACCGAAGTTTTTATTACTCAATGGTAGTTCTATAAAGTAGTAACTACAACTACTTTCATGATTACAATTTTAGTGCATATTATATACCATTATTTATAAAGTTTAAAGTCCGTGAAAAATTGAGCTAAATGAATGGCTAAAAAAGAACGCTAAGCACCAAAAAAAGAAGAAAATGAATTGCTGGTAAACTACAAGTATATAAATAACGAACCTTTTATAAAATTATTTATGCTTGATATCCCCATAAAGTTTATATTCCAGCTCAGTAGTTTCCAAATATTAAGAATAGAGTTCACATTAATTTAGATGTCCCGATAAAAATGTATCGATAGATTTTTATAGCTCAGATAAAATAAACCTAATTCGTGTTTTATTTATTTGAATATAGTTAGTTACCAAGTTAAAAACTTGAAGCATTGGCTATGTAATGTTATTGCATTAGGCATTTAATGATTAATGCTTAATGTCAGTGAGTGAGTGTTTTTGAGTCAGCCATGTGTCTTTATAGTAGTATAATAATTATAATTTTTTTTAGACTTACTTTAACATATTCATACGCCACGTCATATTATATACAGTGGTAAAGTTTAATAAATATTAACAATACCTAAAAGATAACAATAATAGTATATTAAAATGTTAGTTAAAGAACAGTATTATGTTAGGATAATACAATACTTTTCTTTGACTAAGTGATAAAAATGGTTCAGTTATGTTCTACAGGCTTTTACATTTGTGTGTTTAAACTTTATTCTTTTTGTTTATTATGAAATAAGAAAATAAAGTTGGAAGTGTCACAATAATAGTCACAAATTAATTTAAATCTATATTTGAAAAATGTTTATCACGCAAAAGTGTAATGATACTTTTTCAATAAATTCAGTTTGATGGATTAGTTTACAAAAATAGTTGATAACCACAACCCTAGAAAGAGTAAACACTCGTGTTCCTTCCCATCTCACCTAAGCTTTCCATATTATCCTCTCAAAATGTTAAGATTACTCAGAATAGGTATAGTCCAATTTACATAAGAAGGACATTAAAAATATATAAACACATATTTTTGTGGTCAGCAATGATAACATTTTAATATATTGTTATCTTTTAGGTAATGTTAATATTTATTAAACGTTACCACTGCATATCAATGACGTGGCCAATGAATATGTTAAAGTAAATCTAAAAACATTTCTAGCTATTATACTATAAAGCCACATGGCTGACTCACCCACTGACATTAATGTTCACCCACTTAAAGAATAGATAGAAGCTTGAAATTTGGCAAACTTATAGCTCTTAGCCTGTAACCGACGGGAACATTGCAAAATTTAAAAAACAAAATTTAACCCCCGAAAAAAATTCAAATTGGCGTAGCAACTTTAAAGTCTGTGCGGACATTTCTTTGGAGGTCTCTTGTGGCTAGACGGTAAGACCTATAAAAATACGGCTCTGGAATTACATTTGTTTACATCCACTTGCAAAGAAAACTCATCGGGGGATGGGGGGTTTGGGGGCGGAGCCCACGACGAGCAAAGCGAGTCTTCAGATTTGACTATTCGTAAGGAAGTCCATGCTTATCTCAGTGATAACAGACACATAAAGCATATGGATTAATTATATCTAAAGCGTATAATCCGAAAGAGTAGTAAGACGCAGTGCCAGAAAAAATTTTACTTATAAACCAAGATATTTAAACATGTATTTGTGGCTTCCTGGGTTGTATCGGTGGAAGTATCTAGCAGCGGTTTTTGATATTTTTTGCTTAAAAACCTAAACCCCCAAACCAGCGCGGTTTTCTAAATAAAGAAATGATTTTAATCCGCCACGCTCAATTGCATGTAAATAGACAAACGCCAGTTTATGGTGTATAATGTGGGTAATAGATTTTACTAATATAATCTTTTGAAAATAGATGGAAAGGTCGATGCAGCGTAATTCCTGAAATTGTCGGGTTGTTAAGAACGTGTATAACATGTGTGGGAGCAGTTTACCTATTCGTGCTATTTGTCATGAGATATTCACCGAAAATTCACAAGTATTAGATGAAACAAAAACCACCAGAGAAATTATAACTACACTATTGTCACTACAAGACGAAATTCGGAAAGCGATAAAAAGATGTAATGAAAAGCTCCCGAAAATCAAATAATCAAAATTAATCACTAAAAAGAATTTGTAATGTTTTAAAAAAAAAAATCCAAAGAACGAATAGACTTAATTATCTTTACGTTGCTTCAACAATAAAACCAACATATGCCGAAAGGGCATTTTCGCTGAATATAAATTTGTGTACTAAAATTCGTTTTTCTGATAGATTAGTAAGTGTTCTGGTTTTTCTTATAAGTTATTTATTATTTGCCAAAATTATAGATATAGACCCTACTTAATCAAAAACAACAATAAAAAACTTGTTAGATATGGCAAATATTTCTTTTTGTAGCATGTCCTCTATATAAAGGACATCTAAAAGCATGACAATAAAGCTACGAATGAAATTAAGGAATTAAAAGAAGAAAATTAAAACAAAAACTAATCTATTCCTTCAGAAGGTAGAAGAAAATTAAAACTTATCTATTTCTTTAGAAAGTAGAAGAAAATGGCTTACGATGGACAGGATGCAGTCTGATATTATCACCATGCTTTCACGAGCCTTCCCGCAATCATGGCGGCTTGGCGGAAGTCTTGGTCGTTGGACGCACGGGATGGAAAAGAACTTCAGTATCGCCAGTCGAAGCCTCAACCCTAAAGCGCTGATTTCCTAGCGGCTCTTCTGGGAAACACTCTCTCCTCTACCCCCACCCCTCCCACCGCCCCACTTACCGCCCGTCAATCCTTCCATTTGGTTCGTTCCTGAGTTAGACCAAGAGTATGTCCTTGATCAGAACAAATATGTTTTATGTCTTTCTGACATTTTGATTTTTAGTCTGAATGACTGATTATATATTATGTCCTGACATGTTTGATTTTAGTCTGAATGACTGATTATATTTTATGTCCTTCCGACATGTTTTATTTAGCCAAAGAAACTAATTGGTTAGTACCTATCGTCAGATAGTCTGGTTATATTTTTCTTATGTCCATTTGACATAACTTAAATACAGGGGCTTTGAGCTCTAGATATAAGGAAGACCAGGTGGTCAAATTTTTCTAATCCATGTATTCATTTAACTATTTTGAGTGCTTATGGCACAGTAATGTTTCGTAACGCCCCAAACGGCATGTTCACATGTTCCATATTTGTATGGCTACAAGCAGTTGGTCTAGGACCTAGTTATGTCAGTGCCACACTATATTCTCTTTGGCACCTTTTCAGTGTTGCTATTTAGGGTGCGCAAAGTGCGGAACACGTCTAGTTTCATATAGTGGCCCGCACAGATAGTATTTCCTTTCGCCCCTTGTTGGCGCCTCGTTTGGCTATGTATTTAAGGTTAGAATGAACTAGCTTTGTTGTATACCCAAGGGTATGGGTAATTGTTTAAATGTACTATTGAATGCTCCGGCAGTACCCACCGGGAAAAGACCGGCCATAGTACTACACGGTGTTGACACCTGACTGTTAGCCATCTGTATGTATATAATAGATCGTCCATTTACTGTTCATTATTTAGAGTATCTATGGGACTCTTCTTTAATTTAACTCAAGCTAGCTAGCTTGACCCATATTTAACCTAGTAACTCTAAAACTATAGGATTTACAGTAGTGTTATTTATTAGTTACTCTTATCACTATGTTTTCTGTTTAGATACTTCTTGCTGTAGTCTGGCGCAAGTCCAACTACCTTTGTGCTCTTTATACTTAACTCCCCTTTTAACTGTTACTGTGTTGTTTTAAGACACTTATTCTCCCGAGCTACGACAAGGTCCTATATTTCTGGAGTTGTTAAATACTACCATATGTTCAATCTAAAGGTGTTGTTTTGCTTTTAATTTATACTTAATACTCCGAACTGATATTTCTGACACTATATACCGTACCCGATATTTAACTGTATTTATTGTTCTTCTTCTGTGAACCTTTATCTCATCTTATTTTTTGTTATAGTGAATTTATTTCTGTTATCTAAGTATTATTCTATGTTCCAGAAACATGATCCCTCATCATGTATTCCCCTTGTACTAGTAATAGTTACCTCCTCTACATATTAGAGTGAGGGGGAAGAAACGATTCAAGACACGAATCCGTGCGCGTCATTTTAAATAATATAAAAAATATTACTTTTCTATTTCCTAATTAAATAAGTTTTCCATAACTTTGAAAAGTGTGCATCTCCATAATAAATTATATTTTCCTCAATTCTAAGCTCTATTTTACACGTAAAAATTAGGCAATAATAAACATGACCATTGTATTTTCAATACAAATTTTAATTGATATATTATAGTGGTTATAATTTGTTTTTGTTTTGATAAAGATAATAAGGAATTTTTAGTACTAGGATCAAATCTACGTATTTAGTAAAAATAATTTGAGTTTCATTAAAAAAAAAATCAAAATCTTGAAAATGGAAGAAAAGAGAAACTATAAAACGAAAAATGAAATCCGAAAAAACATAGGTTCTATAAAATGGCGGTTTCCCCAAACTCTATGTGTATCATGCAGATGTGATTGTTAAACACTCACCGCTTCATTGTGGTTCCAGAAGATGTAAGCCGGGGGTTCAGGGCTGTACAACACCACACACGTCAAGTTGATTGTACTGCCTCTGTCGATATATAGGTCAGGACCACCGATAATGTCAGTCGTCGGTTCTGAAACAGCCATATAGGATCATCAGCTCCAGATAGTGAGTGGACCTAACGCTGCGATCTATCATGTGCTACAGCAGAACAACACAACACAAAATTAGAAACATAGACATTGGATGTAAGAGAGACAAGGGAAAGTGGAGGACATGGAATTAAGTTTGTGGGCTGTTACGAGAAGAAACAGGATTAGGAATGAAGTTGTCCGGACAGGAGTGGGAGTGCAGGGAGTACATTGGATAGTAGAGGAAGCAAGACTGGGATGATATGGGCATGTAATGAGTATGGAGAAGGGAATAATCACAAGTAGATGATGGAGATAAAGTATATAAGAAAAAAATACCACAAGAGGACCAAGAAAAAGACGGAAAGAACAAATAAGTCCGAGTAAGAGCAGAGTGGAAGCAAATAAGTAAGGAAGAATGGTGGAAAGAAAGACGAAGATGGAAGTATTTTACTAAACTGACCCGGCCATTGGATGTCAACAGTTGATGATCATGATGACTATATACTAGAACAACTTATGCCAGTCAGGACTCGCTTATGTGTGTGCGCAAATCAGACGTCAAGCTAGTCTAGTTTGTTTTGCTGGTGATGGGGAGGTTTAGGTTCGAGTCACGGCCGGGTGTAGTCAAAAGCGGCGTTCTTTAAAAGGTTACCAACTTGAATAGTAAATGCAGGTGGATCTCTTTAAATTCCAACTACTTTATCCCTAAATTATTAAATGAGAATAGTCTGTAAGCTTCTAAGATGCGTTAGTACTATTACTACTATTATTATTGGTTTTAGCACCACGTCCATAACCCATTCGGGTTATATGCTTAGGTACTAATTATGCTAATAGTTTTAGGGATGAGGAAAACTATATTTAGAGGAAGTGTGTCAGAATTTGCATGGATGGTGAGTGGAAAACTATTATGGAAAAAAAAACACTTGGTACTCCCGATCGAGATTCAAACCCCAACCTGCCCATCATCGGCAGTATATTCTACTGCGAGAGTGACTCTAAAGACCATGCGGCCATCGAAGCGAATAAAAAAATTATTATTTAAAAATTGTATAAAAATTTCACATGAGAAGTATCCCAATGTTCACATGAAGAGCATTTAAAGAAATAAAATAAAAAGGTTGTGGTTAGTAATAATCTCATTTTACCATATTAATAGTGTTATTTTATAGATGTTGATAATATCTATTAAAAGTGATAAATGTACAGCACATAGCTTGACGTATGAATTCAAGAAGGTAGCTCAAGTAACTTTTTAGCTATCAAATAAAACCCTTTGACTGAATTAATTCTTCTATCAAGCATATTTTCTTCAAACATTAAATCAAGTAGGCCCTACTAAAACAAACTTGTTTTATTTTTGAGGATGATATGATTTTTCGAAAAATAAATCGTAAGAATTCAATATAGCGTAAAACCTTTATTATTATTTTTATTATTATTATTATTATTATTTTTCTAAACTATTACTATGGTAAACACAAATTTTACAAAATAATATAAGAATATTTAAATCAATTGTTTTGTATGTATTTATTATTTTAAGAATTCAAAAAACAGTTTAAAACAGGAGAAAAGAAAATAGGTCCCTTGAAGCATTCCATAGAAGCTTCTCAATTAATTCTTGTCCTCTTGTAAACTCAATTAGCATCTCAAAATAAATGGACCCTTAAAGAATATTTTTTTAAATGTTTGTTTTTGTTTGTTTTATACTCTCCTCTTTCGTGTTTAATTAGAGCGAAGGGTTTGGTGAGTTTCGCTTACTTGAGGGGTTCATTTCCTGGGCGTAACATTCAGCCCGTCTCTTGTTACAAAGCAGCGTTCTTGGAAGAAAACAAGCCATATTACCTTAGTCTAGTGTTTGAGAAACATGATTCCCCCGCCTAAAATAAAGTGATGGTCTTAAATTATATACTCTTTATACTTTATAAGTGTATATATTATAAGTAGAGAGGTAACGATTCCTGCGGATCTTTCCATTTTGCGCGTCATACGCCATGACGGCCGTCTTCTGACACGACGTCATAACTGCGAGCATGGAATACTATGTCATAACCACTATGGCGCGTATGACGACGTGTAAACTTTGATGGGCGCTAGTGTGTGAATAGAGTGAGTTGGCAACCATGATAGCTGATTTAGCTATGTATATTATAGGGTTGGTAACACCATGAAGGTGACCTGGTGGTCTAGGGGTAAGGTGTCAGACTTCTCTGCTGGCGGCCGGGGTTCAATCCTCGGTCCCAGCACAGATTTATCAGATTACCAAACCCTTCCTTCACCTCTGACAAGATATCTTGTGAATGTGGGGAGTGCCAGGCCTCCACCGTGGTTCGGATTCCACGTTAAACTGTAGGTCCTTCATTTCATCTCACAATCACCGTACCATTACACATAGGCGTAAGTGCGTATAACCCGAATGGGTAGTAAGACGCGGTGCTAATAATAATAATAATAATAATAATAATAATAATAAACACCATGAAGTAGTTAACACCAATAAAAATACGTATTATCTTGCCGCGAGTTTCAAAACATCGCCATGCGAGTTGCAATGAACTTGATTAACGTAAATGATCTTTATTCTTAATTTTTCATTTTAAATCATGGATGTATATAGTTAAATATGGTTATATTAACGCTTAGATGTATTTATATTATTTAAGGTAAATTACACTAAATTATAAAAAAAGCATATAACGCATTTGATAAATTTTATGAGGTGTAATTATAAAATATTTTACTTATAAAGCTATGAAAACTATATATGCTATAGACACAGTATAATAAAAAAGTTCGTAGCAAATTATTATTATTATTATTATTATTATTATTATTATTATTATTATTATTATTAGCACCGCGTCTTACTACCCGTTCGGGCTATACGCACTTACGCTAATGTGTAATGGTAGGGTGATTGTGAGATGAAATGGAGGACCTACAGTTTAACGTGGAATCCGAACCACGGTGGAGGCCTGGCATTCCCCACATTCACAAGATGTCTTGTCAGAGGTGAAGGAAGGGTTTGGTAATCAGATAAATCTTTGCCAGGACCGATGATTGAACCCTGGCCGCCAGCATAGAAGTCTGACACCTTACCCCTAGACCATCAGGTCACCATATTTCTATTAAAAGTATGGTTATATAGGGTATTCAATTTGCTTCGCTTCCTCCTCTGAGCATGGGCAAAGATAAATATTAGTAGAACTAATAATCACTTTCTTAATGCATCCATGATGATTTGTATCCATTCATGTAACCTATTAATTATCTATCAAATTAACCACAATTATAAGTGCGAGAGTGAATGGGAGTAGCTTGTGGACTAAGCCTGCGTGGTTTCCTCTACATCACTGGAAAGGTAACAAACAGGTCAATAAGAATCTGTCATTGTCTCTGACAGAACTGTCATCACGTACTGTTGTAAATAACTAATGTAAATAACTAAAGTTTCTTAACGAGTGTGGCTTTTATACATCAACTTATGGGAAGGGACAAAATCCAGCGGAAAAAAAAACTTTATCGTTCTTGCTCGAGTTATTTTTTCAATTCTATTTCTAGACAAGTTTTGACTTTTTCTTTGAATATCACCAATGTAAATTCACAAGAAAACTAGTTGTAGGTTATACAGTTGAATATCAATCAGAAATCAGGCTTAGGCTCTGAAATGGCTTTTTTTTGTATTTGGATCACAGTTTCAGAATAGTGGAAAATAGTTTCTAACATTACAAGAGATGTTCATTCTCTCCAATTCAACTAAAATTAGTGAAAACATAGTGGTTTAAGGAAACTACCCTTAACTATATAACTGTGCCTATCTTGTCAGTTGGTATTTTGTCTAAATATTCCTGATTTGCTAAAGTGGTTGTGAATTTTTTTTTATGATAGCACATGCTTTTCATGTTAGTTTGGATACATAAAACAAGACCTATGCTGATGCCATTTTTATTAATGTTCCATTTATTTTCCAATATAATCTTTTCTAGCGTTATATTCTATATATTATTATTGCTGGAGATAAAAATATATACGGTTCAGGACAACATCACATCACTACAACAAATACAAAGTATATAATTTTCTAAAAATTATATCAAAATACATTTATCTATAGTTTCATCAATAGACTAAACATATATGTTGACCTGTCCTATTAAAAAAACCTATTTTTATAATTTACTCTTTACTACTTTTACAAAAATAATAAATATAAATAATATAAATAATAATAAATAAAATAAAATTTACCAAATCAGCAAAATATTGTATAGACATATGATTATATTTTACCAATGTATTAAATACAAGTTTTTTAGTTACTGTATTAGTTAATTAGTTTACCGTTACTTAACCTAGCTAAAGGATCATATTAATTTCCTAAAGGTTTGTATCTAATAGCCTTTCATTATCAAATCCAAAAACATTTTAACGTCGATAAATTATAAGAGGAATTTTTTTTTTCATTATTAGGAGCGAAATAGAAATGTCCAATTAATATAAATGAATTCGATATCACAATACATAACACAATCAAATAAAGTTATGGAAAACACAATTACACAAAATAAATTATTTTATTAAAAGTAAATGATGACACACAAAAATGAGCAGTTATTGGTTATTTGAAAAGGAAAGATTAAAAAAAAAAATTGGGACATAATTATATACATGAAGACAAACAATACAATTTAGGGAGAAATTGGAAATATTATTAGAAGGAAATTTTTATGGCATAATAATTGGGACATAATTAGTTATATCTATGAAGACCTCCGTTAAATAAAAAGGTAAATTTTTTACAGTTGTATGTAGGCCAATTTAATAGTGGGTAGAAATTCAAATTTTAATCCAATCACACACTTATATATTTAGGTGTGCGATTTGGTTAGAATTTGAATTCCCACCCATTATTGAAGAAGGTTAATAAGGAGTCCATTTCTGACAAAATATAAGAATTCAGTTTTTCTATCTAACCTGGCAACATTATTTCTTATTTCAGGTATTTAACGCACACTTTCTGAACCGAATGATTATATCAGCACACAGCTTATAAACTAATTTAATTCTAGAACAGACACAACATCCAGCCCTCCCGGACTTGAAATTATCAATGTGAAAGGGGAAACCCTCATTTCACTAATTTTTTTAAATCACCCCCTCTTATTACCTAATTAGGTTGTACGCACATGTATTAATTAAGCTAATGAGTCAAGGATGAGGAAGTTTGAATTTAGAGAAATTGTACCTGCACTTGTATGGATGGAGATTAGTAAACAGTCTAATTATTATTATTAGAACCTCGTCTTACTATCCGTTCGGGTTGTACGCACTTACGCTAATGTGTAATGGTAGGGTGATTATGAAATGAAATTAAGGACCTACAGTTTAACGTGGAATCCGAACCACGGTGGAGGCCTGGCATTCCCCACATTCACAAGATGTCTTATCAGAGGTGAAGGAAGGGTTTGGAAATCAGATAAATTTGTGCCGGGACCGAGGATTGAACCCTGGACCCCAGCACAGAATCCGACACCTTACCCCTAGACCACCAGGTCACCCTAAACAGTCTAATCACCCTTAGTATACACGATCAGGACTCGAACCCTGATCTCCCCTTCATCGATAGTGTAGTCCACCTCTTAGACTACGTGACCACCGAAGAAGGTCATTTAATTAATGATGTATATTTTTGGTCCTGCAAGGAATCGAACTAGGAACTCTAAAACTCAGTAAACAGAAACGCTACCAATTCAGATAAGGTGTCAGACCTTAACGACCATAAACATAAAAGCTTGAGTTTCAGTTATCTGACCCCAAAAGGAGAAAATACTTTTTCAATTTGTATTTCGATTTCAATTTGATAGCTGTGCCTGCGTTGTTTCCTCGACCATTCTAGCAGTAAAATGTATTAACAGCACGAGGATCTGCTGGGATTACAGGAAGGGGGGAAAGGGGAGAAGAGAGGATGTTCGCGACAGTCCTTGTACTTCAAGAGGAGTTGACGAGTTTACGATGCCTTAAGGTTCCCATTTCAATGTCATCCTGGTTAATTGCCGAGGCCAGCTGACGGACAAAGGGCTCGTGAACGTTTTGGTCACTTTCCACTCGACCGCGCCAATCGTTCAAATGGATGAAGAATGGTCGAAAAAAAGAAGAAGAGAGAGGGTCGAATGAAGAAGACGAGGAGTCTCATACTTTTAAGGGCACCGTATACGCTAAGATAAAAAAAACACCCCAACCCCACCACTAGAGAGAGTATTTCTTATGGGAATGGCAGTTATTAAACCTCGACGAAACCACTAAAACATTCTTTAATTGTATTGGAACGTTCTCTAATGTGAAACTGTTAAAAAGTTTACTTTATTCCAGGGTGGAATTGTCCACACCGGGAGATAGCCCGAAACAAACATGTCTACCGGGATACAACTACTTCAAAGTAAAATAAAACTATCCATGCCATTACATTTTAATGACCAGTTCTAGTCTAGTATCGTCTGAGGATGTCCAGAATCCAAGCTCATACATTATTTGTAAGGATTAACGATGCGCATAAAATGTCAAACGGTCCCATTTTTTTTCGTCATCGTATTATTATTATTATTATTATTATTATTAGCACCGCGTCTTACTACCCGTTCGGGTTATACGCACTTACGCTAATGTGTAATGGTAGGGTGATTGTGAGATGAAATGAAGGACCTACAGTTTAACGTGGAATCCGAACCACGGTGGAGGCCTGGCATTCCCCACATTCACAAGTTGTGATGAATACACATCTTGTCAGAGGTGAAATCGTCTTATTAACGTTCGGGTTATACGCATGTACAAACTAGGCTAAGAATTCTAGGACTGAAAGAGTTTGAGTTTAGGGGAAGTGTACTAACATTTGCGTGGACGGAGAGTGGAAAACCATTTAGAGGAACCCACCTAGACCCTTGTCTCTCCGTCATCAGCAGTCTGGACTATCGTGAGAGTGAAGCTTAAGCTCATTCGACCACCAAAGCTGATTCTCATTTTTATATTGATGTGTTTTTTTATAAAAGAAAACTTGCAAATCATTTGATTTAAATTGAAAAAGAATACCTAGACACGGTAATCGAACCCGGGGATATTTAACTTAGTACGCCAATGCTTTGCCCACTGAGCTATTCAGGAGTCGTCCCGTCCTCAGGGTCACGCTTCACTCATATTTTAAGGCAGAGTCTGTGATAGACGTGTGTAAATCAGCAGCTACATATGTTTGGTCAATTAAGACCACGAGATTTCAGATGACGTAGCCACCTTCGACTCTGGAGGTATTCTTGCTGTCAAATGTACAGTGACAATTGTACGAATGCGCATACCATCATGGATTAAATATCCAAACTATTATATTTATTGATTATAGTTATAGCCATATTTAAACATTGATATGATATTACCCAATTCGGTGGCTGCGTGGTCTAACGCGCTACTCTTGCAGTAGCCCAGACTGTCGATTACGGGGAATTAAAGGTTCGAATCTTAGTCGGGTGTACTGATAACTTTTCCAAAATAGTTTTACATTCTCCTTTCAAGCAAATTCGGGTACACTTCCTTTGAATATAGCCTTTCTAAGCGTATAACTCGAGGGGGTAGTAAGACACGGTGCTGAAAAAAAGATATTCAGATAATACTATAACCGTAATTAATAACTATAATACCCGCCTCGGTGGCGTAGTTGGCTGACACGCTAGTTTCGTGTTGATCTAGACTGCTGAGGATGGGGAGATTAAGGTTCGAATCTCAGTTGGGTGATCTGTTTTTTTTTTTCTAAATGTATTTCCACCCTCCCACGCAAATGCGGGCTCAATTCTTCTAAATCAAACCTACTCAATTACTAATCCACTAGCGTTATAAGTAATTAAGCGTATTGCCCGAATGGGTAGTAAGACGTGGAGCTAAAAAAATAAATAATTAAACAACTATAATAGGTTGGATATTTACTGCATTATACTCGTAAATCAAGGATTATATATATATATATATATATATATATATATATATAACGAGTAGAGCCCATAAATATTACAAGGAGGCTCGTAGAAATTTGCCTGAAAATATTTCAACATGTAGACTTTTTTACGAGTACGAAAATAATGTTTACATAATACAATACTTTTAAAGCCCATAGGCTGGCTTTAAGTTCTGTGTAAACATATTCGTAGCTTCTGGCATCATCTCAAATTTACATTTATCTTCAGACGTAATAGTCGTAGGGGATGGAAAGTAAATAAAATTTACCTTTATAGGTTTCGCCCACATAAATGTAACACACAATATACATACACTTTAGTAGGTTGTAATAAAAGCAACGGTAAATTGAGAAGGCATATCATGCGAGATATAAATTTCTAAATTAATATAAATAAACCAAGGTTTTCTAGAATAAAAATGGTCCCCTTAATGGTTGAAAAAGTAATCTTAGTGATTTTGTATGGTTTAATCAAAATCCATGCACTTAAAAACTGGATATATTTCTTTAAAAACTATTTTTCGGATATACTTTAAATTACAATACACTATTATTGTTTTCTCTGAATACATACTACAACCTATAATTAATTATTCTACTCTAGGGGTAAGGTGTCAGACTTCTATGCTGGCGGCCGGGGTTCAATCCTCCGTCCCGGCAAAGATTTATCTGATTACCAAACCCTTCCTTCACCTCTGACAAGACATCTTGTGAATGTGTGGAATGCCAGGCCTCCACCGTGGTTCGGATTCCACGTTAAACTGTAGGTCCTTCATTTCATCTCACAATCACTCCTACCATTACACATTAGCGTAAGTGCGTATAACCCGAACGGGTAGTAAGACAAGGTGCTAATAATAATAATTATTATTATTCTACTCCATCGCTAAACAACACAAATATACACACATAGGTTTGCGAGTTTTATTTTTTCAAAAATGGAATGAATAAACACACACATATATAAATATATGCATATTATGTTCTTTAAATTGAAAAATAGTACCCGGGCCAAGGACAATGTCTTTAAGATATTAGTGTGAAGAATTACCCTGAGCACGGAAAGATTCCTTGATAGCTCAGTGGTTAGAGTATTGTCGTATAAAGCCAAAGGTCCTGGTTTCGATTCCCATGTCCAAGTGTCCTTTTTTTCAATGTAAAGGATATATTTACCCGCCTCGTTAGCGTAGTTAGCTATCGGGTAAACTGGGGGTGGTTTTTCTTAAATTGTTTTCCACTCTCCCTCCACGCAAATGTGGGTTCACTTCCTCTATATTTAACATTCCCAACTCCTAACCCATTAGCAAAATTAGTACTTAAGCGTATAACCCAAACGGCTAGTAAGGCAAGGTGCTAAGTAATAATGTAATATTTAGATGTGACTATAACCGTAATTAACAAACATAAGAGCTTGGTGATTTAATCAATCTTAAATATATATTATATATATAATATTATATATATAATATATATTATATATATTACATAATAATAATAATAATTATTATTATTATTATTATTATTATTATTATTATTAGCACCGCGTCTTACTACCCGTTCAGGTTATACGCTCTTACGCTAATGTGTAATGGTAGGGTGATTATGAGATGAAATGGAGGACCTACAGTTTAACGTGGAATCCGAACCACGGTGGAGGCCTGGCATTCCCCACATTCACAAGATAACTTGTCAGAGGTGAAGGAAGAGTTTGGTAATCAGATAAATCCATGCCGGGACCGAGGATTGAACCCCGGCCGCCAGCATAGAAGTCTGACACCTTACCCCTAGACCACCAGGTCACCCTTATATATACAATATATATTATATATACAATATATACTATATATATATTATATATAGTTAGTGGATGATGGGAGGAGGAAGATATAATTTAGAGGTAATGTAACTACATTTGAGTGAACGAGATGTGATAAACCATCAAGGAAAAAATAACACCTTACTGTATATTTGAAATTCGAATAAACACCTCTCCGAAACTGACCAATTATACCAGAAGATACTGACGTTTAATCCACCGTACCAAAGGATGCAGGTCTAAACTAACTAGTTGATCATTTGCATTTAAAATCATTAATATAGATTTTTTTTAATATTTAAAAACTCAAATTTCCCTAGATGTTTATGTGGGCTAGCGAGATACCCTTAAGCTGTATTAATTTTATTAAGTATGTAAAAAGTTCCCAAAGCCAAATATTTAAAGTGATTAAAAAATATAATATTGTTTGAAACAGTTCTAAGACCGGTTAGTAAAATAGTTACAGATATTGTATTTATATTCATATTAACTTTAGTAAGGAGAAATTGATTGAGAATATTATGTATTATATATTATGTCCTAAAATTTTAGGACTACTGTTTTTATTAGAAACTGAATGATCCTAAATAGGCTTAAATTTAACTTATTAATTTACTTTCTTATTTTTACTCAGAACTGTAATTTCACATAGCTTATGTGCAATAATTTTAACATATTACATATTAACTAAATGTTCATCTAATCATTATATTACAAATTCTAATCTAATATTTAATAAGGCCTATTTTGTTTTTAATAGGATTACTGTAATTATCTCTTTCTCAATTATTGTATGTAGTGATCTAATATTCTCACAAGTTCGTTCCTTACATAATATTCTCAGTTACAGATATGTCTCGCGTGGCGGTTACAACCCGCAGGCCGTGAATTTTCCGATCCTTTGCTTAAGTGTTACTTTCGCAAATCGCAAATCGAATCTCAATTGGTTTTTCTTGAGGTAATTATATTATTATAAACTCTTCCTTCCCATGAACGATGTTATATTTTTTATCAAAATTAAACCCTACTCAACCATACCTCATTATTTTCGCTGTGCGAATAGCCCGGATGAGTAATAAAATCTGTTCACCCAATAAATCGCATAAATCATCTGAAAAAAAATAATATATATATATATATATATATATATAACAGCGCGTCTTACTACCGTTTTAAGTTACACACAAACTAGCGGAGCAGAGAAAAATAAGGTAGAATTTTTAGTAAATTCACCTGCATATGTGTGGTTAGAGAACGAGGTAAAAACCATTCGCCCTCAGTGCAGCCCGGTCGGGATTTACAACCCCAACCTCCCAGTCACCGTCAAACTAGACCATGTGCTCGCCGATGGTTATAAGATTGATTCTTGAATCCTTGTGCTTCAGACCATATCCTAGCATCTCTGAGGTACTTTGGCCCGAATCCCGTTTGGGTTGATTCATTTGTTTCCACTCAAAGAGAGAGCAAGAGGATCTGGAGTGATTCGTAACTCACTATAAGTTTTATCGGGGACTGTAACCACATATATTTTATTTTTAAATGTCTTACACACTACTAGTTGTGTGTTCATTTTAGCAATTAGGTTTCTTGAGTTTAATATTTATTTTATAAAACACATTTGACTAATTTAAATTAGGAATCAGCCAGTTATTATATTATATAAATTTTCTGCTTTTTTAATAAACATATTATAAAATAGGATTATTCAATTATTTTGATCCAAAGTGTTCTCCAGAACTTAAAGCATTTTAAAGTGGTTTTTTTTAAAATATATTTTATACCCTCCTAGCAGAATACAAAAGCCATTAAAGCTTCAACATTCCACCAGACCTCAATTATGTCTTATGTGTTAACCAACACATTTCTTCCTCACCCTAACACTATCTCTACATTGTGAACATCATAGAACTTCCCTACGGCCCTCAGAAGGGCCGGGTTGAAAAGGGGAGGGGGGGGGGGGTGGCGGCTTTGACCAGCCTTCCAGAAGATGAGCATGAGCAACGTTCCGTGACGCACGTTTCATAATCAATCATCTGAGAACCAGCCGATAAACTGGACCAGACCGCATTACCCTGCTGGTCTCTCTCACGCACTCCGCCAAGCGCAAGCCCACCCTCTCACCGAGGCCATTAAAAAAATAAATATCTGGGACAACCTCTCTGGTATAGCGGTCAGAGTTCCTTGCTACAGATCCAGAGGTCCCGTATTCGATCCCCAGCGCTTCTAGATTCTTCTGTGAGGCAGTGGGTTTGGAACTAGGTCAAACTAGGCCTCGTGAGGACAAATAAAGGAGCTACTTGAACAACTAAGTAGCGGCTACGTTCTAGAAAAGTGAGATGGATGGCCGGAGGTTTCGTTATGCTGACCACATGACACCCTCTATCCACAAATGTTGGCGGTATCTTTGCTAACATGTGACATCCACTATGTCAATGTAGCTCGATGGTGGGCTGATGACATGGAGTTTAATATCTGGATTAAACGTAGAATTTTAATCTCAAGATCAAAAACCATACCCGGATTTCCAAAGTGTTTAAGAGCAAGAATCATGATAGGATCGCCATAAATAAAACACGGTGTCAAAAACTATATCTCGATCACTGTAGGACTCAATGTTGATAGCTATAGTTCTATTATCAGTGTCTATAACTATAGATAGATCGCCACAGGACTTTGTGCCAATAACTATGGCTCGGTTGCCATGAAACTTAGTCGCAAGAACCATAGACATATTGTCACATAACTCATTCATTAGCTTAGCTATAGATCAATCGACATAGGACCGAGCTTAGAAAACTATTGCTTGACCACTATAGGAATCAAAGTTCAAATCTATAGTTCATTCATCACAAACTCAAGTATAGATCACTCAATCATCAGAGGATTCAATACTTGCACCTGTAACTATTTTTACATGAATCTCAGAACCAATAAACACGAGTCACATCGCCATAATACCCAGGACCAAAGATTATATCAGATTGCTATAGGTAAAACATTATACAAGGCATATCAAAATTATTAACTTGTTTATATCGCAATGATATTGTGACATAGATGTCTCCATTTGCTAAAACATGACTGATGAATGAAGAACACTTATCAGCCGTAAAGGTACGTGAAAGCAATTTTTGTAAATTTTAGAACTGTTAGATAAGGTTATTCCTATGGTAATCAGACTATACTTGGAGTTCCAAAATGCTCGAAATATTGTAAAGCTAGAATCGTAACCCTGGCGAAGAATTACCAAATTTATTTTTCTTGCTTGTTTAAGTCACCGAGTCAGTGCTTCACAGACAAATCTGAAAGCACCGGGTGGGGGGGGGGGGGGGGGGGGGTCGAACCCGGGATCTCTCAATCTGTGATGAGGAACCATTTACCACTAGATCACAGAGACGGTCCTGAGAATGTCTCAAATTACTGTAAAATAATTAAAATTTAAAACACTGAACTAGTAGTGAGACACTTAACGCGCATGACCGATGTTACAGTTTAGTAGTCTATTCAAGGTCAGCGCGTGGGGGTGTTACTACAGCTAACGCTAAACGGTTGTTGTGCAGCTGTAATCACCGGATAATCCTCGCAGTTACTACCACGAATATCTTGTAGTTTGTTGTCTCAGTAAACTTGTCCCAGAGGTTTAAAGAGGTCTCATTGTTTGCGTTTCCCCCGACTAGACATCACTAACAGTTGGGGTTGATTACTGGGGATGTTCAGGACAAACCGGGTGACGTCAAGCGACAACATTCAGTCGTGGGGAGAGGGGGGGGGGGGGGGGGGTGACACAGATCTGGATGGAGAGATCGATAGGGTCAGTACAGAATCTGTTGGTAGTTGCCTCCTCCTCGTGGATAGAAAAGGCCTACTAAAAGTTTGGCATGACAAACAGCCAGAATTTTGACTGTCACTTGTGAAACATAAAAAAAAAAAAAAAACGTCACGAACACGAACTTCAAGGTGGGGATGTAGTGAACATCCAGTTAAAGGTAGAATTTTCGCAGTTCTTAGGGTAAATTCTTTTTGGTCAAAATAAATAAAATATTGCTTCAGTAGAAACTGAGAGTTTAATTTTTCTTCAGATGGTGATTTTCAACAGTTCTTGTAGTTTAAAACGTGGGCTTACATCTTGTTATAATAAGTTTCTTGTTAGAGGTTTGGATTGGAAAAAGAGGTTGCAGCCTACTTGCATACGTCTCGTAAATAAACATGAATAATTGTTTGTATTTTACCCGAGTTGATTAAAAATACAAAGTAAATTCGATCTACTCTGGATAGAGATATGAGAGTCTTTCCAATAATAGTAAGAACCGTACTCAATAAGTTACACAAGTTCATATTATATTATTATTATTATTATTATTATTATTATTATTGTTAGCACCGCGTCTTACTACCCGTTCGGGTTATATGCATTTACGCTAATGTGTAATGGTAGGGTGATTCTGAAATGAAATGGAGGACCTACAGTTTAACGTGGGATCCGAACCACAGTGGATGCCTGGCATTCCCCACATTCACAAGATGTCTTGTCAGAGGTGAAGGAAGGGTTTGGCAATCAGATAAATCTGTGGCAGGACCGGGATTTAACCCCAGACCCCCAGCACAGAAGCCTGACACCTTACCCTTAGACCACCAGGTCACCTCACAAGTTAATACATTCCTTGAGTATTTAAGGACTAAGCCCATTAAAATATTATATATTAGGTTGTAAATCATTAATTAGATCGAGAAACTACACAAAGGTGGCAAAACTCGACTTTTTTTCAGTCAAAAAGAAGTTCCTAACATGGCTACCAAGTTTCAAGGTAACCTGCAACAAAGATTTATTTTAAAATCAGATATAGCAAAGAGATTTACCCATGTAATTAAAAAAAAACAAAAAAACTCTCCTTGTTTAATGCCATAAAAATTCGTGACGGTAAAAATGCACGCCTCATAAAATCTTGTTGAAGAAGCGAACAGTGCACGTTGAGTATGAGTTATGACTCAATGGGGAACGCCACCGCGTTTTATCAATACTTTTAACAGCTTTCGGTATGCCCCGTCCTTCGCTAGACGGGTAGTAAACGTTGGATATTCTAAGTTATATAACATTCCACCACATAAACAGTCCTTTCCTTTTCAGTTCTGATTCGTTCCACTTGGTTTAACGAATAATCTCGCGTTGTCTTTGCTGATTAAATATTTCTGGAAATTTAATTGAGTGAAAAATGATGACCATCTATACTTATAAAATAACATGTCCTGATTGACTGACTGACTGATTCATCATCGCCGAGCGCAAACTATCAAGGCTACAAGCATGAAATTCGGACTGTATATTCATTTTGTTATGTAGGCACACACTAAGAAAGGATTTTAGAAAATTCCACCCCAAAGGGGTCAAAAAAAGGGGATGATATATGTATGATAATATGTATGAAAGTCCGTCATTTTGAAAGTTACATAAACAAAATTTTGTATTTCGGTTATTGACGTAAAACAAATAAATACATGTTTCAGGAATTTTGGAAATTTTATTTAATAAGGGATGAAAAGGGGGTGAAAGTTTGTATCGGACTTGCATTATTTTTGATCTGAGGTCAAGTTATGGTCATCAACGTAACGTAATATTTTAAATTAATCTGTAAATACATATGTATATTTTCGTATTTGTATATAATCAACTTCCACGCGAGCAAAGCCGCGGGCAACAGCTATCTAGTATTGCATATAGGTTGATTTTCTATTTATCTCAATTCAAATACTTAGATCAAAATAAAGCTTGAGAACAGAACAAATATTTTATGCGCAAACTAGACTCAGGCCTACTTACTTGCTGGTGACCTGGTGGTCTAGGGTAAGGTGTCAGACTTCTATGCTGGCGGCCGGGGTTCAATCCTCGATCCCGGCACAGATTTATCTGATTTCCAAACCCTTCCTTCACCTCTGACAAGATATCTGGTGAATGTGGGGAATGCCAGGCCTCCACCGTGGTTCGGATTCCACGTTAAACTGTAGGTCCTTCATTTCATCTCATAATCACCCTACCATTACACATTAGCGTAAGTGCGTATAACCCGAACGGGTAATAAGACGCGGTGCTAATAATGATAATAATATTATTATTATTATTATTATTATTAATACTTACTTGCTCTATGGAATCGGGCGCTCTAAAGTTCATTGTCGCACTTACATAAGTATGTCACCTATTCTTATCTTTAGCTAGTTCTATCCATTCCACCTTATTACACCATATATCTTTCAGGCCCGTTATAATGTTATCTTCTCGATGGTCTTTTTTCCACTGTGTTTGCCAGTAAATAAACTGAACAAGTTTATATAGACTCGGCCAGTCGCGCTGTACGTCTTGCCCATCGTAATCTACTAGACTTTATTATCCTAACAATGTCTTATGTTGATTACAGGGTATGCAGCTCATCATTATGGAACCACCTCTCCTTACAAATGGCCTCACCCCTTTTTGGACCTAATATCTTCCTAAGTACCTTATTTTCAAACCCTCAAAATTGGTTTTTGTCCTGTAAGGTAAGACACCACGTCTTACAAATTTAGATAAAAATCGGTAAAGTTATTGTTTTGTATATTCTGAGTTTTACATTTCTTGACAGCAGGCGAGACGTCAACAACTTACTGACCGAGTGATAGCCGTGCTTTTCATGACTATTATTTTCCTTATTTCCACTCTAATATCATTCTTACTTGTTAAAGCTGTTTCTAAATATTTAAACTTTTTTTTATTTAGCTACCCGTTCGGGTCATATGCTTAAGTACTAATTACGCTAATGGATTAGGAATGGGAAGGTTGAATTAGAGTAAGTGAACTCGTATTTGCGTGGAAGTAGAGTGGAAAACCATCCCTAGTTCACCCGACTGAGATTCGAGCCTCAATCTCCCCGTCATCAGCAATCTAGTCTAACACAAAAGTAGCGCGTTAGTCCACGCGCCCAGCAAACCGCGCAACAACAATACGTTTGTCGTGTACACAATTATAGTGACTAACAGAGATATCGTTAATCGAACTCTAGTAAAAATTTATAAAATTGACAATAGAATTATGATCTGCCGCTTATTACCTCCGGCTTATTGATTATCCTGCCATCCTATCGACCAATTTTATCGACTTTTTTTTTCTAAACCGAAGATATAAATATATATTTTTTTCATTTCTAATACAAATTCGAATTTTCGCTCCCCTTAAGTAGGCGGAAGGTCTCTCCAGCCCAGGGCATCATGTAGAATAAATCCACCCTCTATTATAGAATTTTAAAAAACCACACTACGATACGACGCCTTGTTCGATCCACATTGGGCTACCTACCTAAGCCGACAAGTCAAATATCAAGAGTTTAGAGGACTACGAATCACTCTACCTTATCTTAAGCCGTCTACCATAGGTGTGTTTATAAACTATAATGTCTCTCAATTGGTTAGATTCCAGAAAGAAGCCTAGTATCAGGTGTAAATAAATTACTATCGCATTAAACCAAAAGTTTACAAGTAGTATAGCGGTGGGTTAGCATGTACTAATCAAATACCATTAGATATATTCATTTATGCTATCATGCGATTTATTAATACCTACCTATAATATGTGAATATGTGCATAGCCAATTTTTACAGTCCTATTTTCTACAGTTTTGGAATTAAATATCTAACCCTAAAATTAAGGGTAGTTTACTGAAGGGCAAAAAGAGAAAAAGTCGATTTTCTCAAAATCGGCTCTAACGATTTTGATTAAATTTCATCTGTAAACATTTATAAATATTCCAAACAAAATGGCTTCTCTCAATATTTCAGCAAAAATGCTTTAAGGACTCCGGTCTGATGCTTAAATTATCTATTTTATAATATTTCCGAAACTATTTGAGATATGAAATTACTTATCATTACAAATATGTAACGTCTCTTTAAAATACAAACATTTTATAAGACGCGGTGCTAATAATAATAATAATAATAATAATAATAATAATAATAATAATAATAATAATAAAAGAAGCACATTCTTATAAAACCAACAACTTTCAAGCTATACGTAAATGTATATTTTTTAACGTTTAGAACACAAACAGGTAAAAGTAAAATCGATTTTATCGATTTTGATTAAAATTCGTATCTAGGTGTTGATTAAGATTATAAAAAAAAAAACTGGCTATTTTCATTTTACAATGAAAATGAATTTTAGGGTACTTTACAGAAGCAAAAACTTCCGTATCTCCGCAACTATTTGAGATACTAAATAACTTATCATTGCAAAATTGTAGTACTTTTAATAATTAAAAACTTGTATATGAAATATATTTTTATAAATCCAACAGTTTCTGATATATTTGCAAATATATTAATACAATTTTGTGAGCTTTAGTTGTAAATAGATAGGACTTAAGTTTTAACGCAATAAATCTTTGAAATTTTAATTTACTTTCAAATGACATTATAAAAAAAAGTATTATAAGTGAATGAATTAATATTATATTTATAAACACCCTAGACTCCATTTGATCCTTGAATCCACGTCTCAACACTTTCAACTATTACGTTTATATTTGGTGGTTGGGGGGGGGGGGGGGGGGGCTAGGTCACTCAAGCTTTGGGTTGCTTATTTAGGCTTCTCCACTTCTTTCTTGTTAAGCTCATTTCATTTCATTTCATTGCTACCTGAAGTCCAAGCGGCTTGCGATGCGCCCTCCCTCAATTTTGCTCATCTTTCTCTGTCTTACCTAAGCATTGTTCTGACCCCTCCCCCCCATCCCCTTGTCCTGACCACCACCCCCTTGTCAGCAAAAATAAGCAAAGGTCGAACCCCCTCCCCCTAAAGTGCTTATGTAATACTTTAACGCCCCCTAAGTCATATTATCTATAGCTATCACCTTCTAAACCGCTTATCAAAATGTACATTGCAATTTTTTAAAGTATTAATCTCTTTATATATATAAAGTGGTAGTAAACATACTCATGGCAAACTGAAGACTACACCTACATTAGTGTATCTTAGTAGTCATTTAATATGTACTTTAAAAGGGCTTATACAGCTAATAGGCTACTGATCAATAGTGAATGCATTATATTATGTAATAAAATGTAAAAAAAATAATTATAGGTATTGTTCTTTTAGTTCTGTAGATTTATAAGTTATGTTTAATGTTATTGAAATTGTTGAATACGTTAAACGGAAATCGCTTTACAAACAACTGTGAATGCACCTTGTAGGAAGATTTTAAGGATAAGAATATTTGTCAAATAAAAGTTATAGCTGTTATTTATCAACTCAGTCCACTTGTCGGAAAATATGGTTGTACACAATTGGAGAAGGAAATACAAGTTTTCTCAATAAATCAATATAATAGCAATAATATCAAATAAAATATCTGATAGTGAGACTGGTATGGACATGTAATTAGGATCGAGGGGATGCCAAAGAGAATGATGGAGAATAAGTATGTAGGACGAAGAACACAAGGGAGGCCAAGATGGGAGGAGTGTAAGTGAGAGGAAACGAATGGAAGGAGGAAGGTGGAGGCATTATAGTAAACTGACTCCACCTCAAGACTGGAAAAATTGATGATGATGATGATGATGATGAAGAGGAGGAGAAAGAGTTTGATGGAAAATATATTACAAGATTGTGTTGAACTTTGATAACGTTCCAGTGTATTATTTCATAAGTACTTGCCCTACCTATCATAAGGGACGGCTATAGACTAAATGACATGAAGTAGGATCATAATATGAATGTGAAAGTAGTTTAAGTACCTTTTGAAGTTATCAGATTGTGAGATACATTTTGTCATGAACCTTAAAAGAGTGAGGACAGTAGAGGATCACAGTACAGCTGCAAGAAGTGTGCTTGGGGGCTCAGTATCGCACAGGCCTCAAAGAATTAAAACAAGATTTGTTTCCTTTTATCTTAGACTTTTTATTAATTGATAAAAAATATAACATAGTAATAATATGGTTGTGTCTGGGCGGGCCGAGGGGAAAATGTTTCAGAAATACGTGGAAACGTGCCGGATTTCCTATTCAGATGGTGTTGTGAGTGATACAGAGTTAATTCATAACCTTTACGACGTGGTTTCGCTTTAAACATAGTCTTAAAAACATACCGGACCTTCAAATATCATTAGTCCTGGATAACCCATTACATTCTCCTACGAAGCCACAATCGTTGCAAAGTGACAAAAAAAATTATAAACAGCCATTGCTCAAAAATAAATAGTTCTGAATTAATTAAGAGAGGAAATTACGCAGCACATTACAAAAAATTTAAAAGCTAAGTCACGTGTGTTTAACATTATTCCCGTGCCTTGAAAAATTTAAGATATTAAAATTAAATATGTGAAATTATCGTTTTATAAAATATTTAGAAGAAAAAAGTAAAAGTAATACTAATAATACTAAAAGAAATGCACAGCTTTGTTTTATTTTATTTTAAGACTATGCCATTATGTTATTTATATATATATATATATATGTGTGTGTGTGTTTTTGTTTAGTTATAAAATAATAAATAATGTATTTTTCAATTAGCACATTTTTGTTTAAAACTCTAATTAATATATATATATATTAAGAGGGAGGAGGCCTCATAATCATGTTGCGATTGGGGGCCTCCAACTGATAATCCGCCAATTAACAACCCGACGGTTAGTTTTTTTTCTTTCTCGCTGGGAAGGGGGTGTCGTGTACTGACCCCACAGAGTTGCAGGTCTAACCGACAGGTACCGTCTTCAAAGATTGCATTCAGCAGGCTCTCATGGTTGCAAATTCAAACAAGAGAAGAGCATGAATTAATAACAGGTAAGACTAAATAACATAAGGTCGAGTTAAAGCAAGGCCTTGCTCCACTCGGTCAATAAACAGTTTATTGATATGGTCAGAAGCGTAATAGATGTACTCAACTGTATTCAGCATTTAATTTTGAGAATAAATTTTAAAACACGGTGTGTAATAAAGCGTTACGTCGTGAATGGGGCCCACTTGAACTAGAGCTTCCAACGTTTTCAATGGACGTGTTCACGCTTGTGCCGGTGTGTATTGATCCCAAACTCTTCCCTCGCACTCATTAGCACACGCATGAATATACACACACCACACACAACACAAACATTCGTGCACGGTGCCGCCGCTTCGATACAAATCAAAGAGAACGTTCGAAGATAAGTTCAGAAAATACAAACATATTTAAGTGTCTACGCAACCCTTGCCTGTTTTCTTGTACGATCTAGATCATAATTATTTAATGTAAACATTTGGTGTATTTAATCACCTCAATATCGGTAAAACCCACCTCCATGGCGTAGTTGTCTAACGCGCTAGTCGGGTTGAGCTCGACTGCTGAGAACGGGGAGATCGAGGTTCGAATCTCGGTCGGGTGAACTGGGGGTGGTTTTTACTAAATTGTTTTCCACTCTCCCTCCACGCAAATGCGGGTTCACTTCCTCTAATTCAACCTTCCCAATTCCTAATCCATTAGCGTAGTTAGTACTTAAAGCGTATAACCCGAACGGGTAGTAAGACACGGTGCTAAATATTATTATTATTATTAATAATAATATCGGTAAACATAAAATCAACAGACAAAAAATACCTTGTGTACCGAATGGGTTCATCTCTTGGTTAGCCTTATTTTAACTCTCATAAGTTCTTATTTTACTCTTGTGTTTTTTTTAATTTATTTGAAATATTTAAGTGCATTTTCTGAACTGAATGATTATATCAGCATACGATAATTTCTATGAGCGAGAACGAAAGGGCCTATCAATTTTGTCGGGAAAGGTATTTTCACATACCTTACCGGACTGTTTTACATGCCACAATCGACATGGGACCGATGGCTTTACTTCTCCTCCGAAGGAAATTGTGCTACGGATTTTTATCGCTCAAGAAAAATTCATCAACCCCGGCTGGTTTTAAACCTACAAACACTGGCTCCTGAGGCTAAAACTTTATCCCAAGACCACAGAGGTTAATTTTACTCTTGTAAACATATTTTTTTAATAGCACCGCGTCCTACTATCCGTCCGGGTTATTCGGTTATGTACTAATTACGCTAATGGTTTTAGGAATTAGGGAGCTAATATTTATAGTAAATTTACCCGCATTTGCGTGGAGGGAGAGTGAAAAAAAAAACTTTGTAAAGCCAACCTCAGTACACCCGACCAAGATTCGAACCCCGATCAGCCAGTCATTGGCAGACAAGTCTACTTCTAGAGTGGCGCATTAATCTATTCGGGCACCGAAGCGAGTCTGTGATGTTTTGAACTTTAGATAGAGATATATTTAGTTGTTATGACGAAGTCTAAACTACCGATAGTTGATATTGGCACAGAAGGATACTTAAATGTGCAAGACATTTTTATAATAATATTTGGCTGTACCTACTCTGGTGGCCGTATGATCTAAGGCGCCACTCTCGCAGTAGACTAGAGACTATATAATGGGGGGATCGAGGTTTGAGTCTAAATCGGGTGTGCAGATGGTAATTTTTCCAAAATGGTTTTCCACTCTCCTTCCACGCAAATGCAAGTACAATTCATTTAGTTAAATCCTTCCTCATCCTTAAAACCATTGGTATAATTAATAATATAATATATATATAATATATATATATATATATATATATATATATATATAGGTGACCTGGCGGTCTAGGAATAAAGTGTCAGACTTCAGTGTTGGGGGTCTGGGGTTCAATCCTCTGTCCTAACACAGATTTATCCGATTGCCCAAACCCTTCCTTCACCTCTGACAAGACATCTAGTGAATATGGGGAATGCCAGGCCTCCACCATGGTTCGGATCCCACGTTAAACTGTAGGTCCCCCAATTTATCTCACAATCACCCTACCAATACACATTAGCGTAAGTGCGTATAACCCGAACGGGTAGTAAGACGCGGTGCTAGAGAAACATAATATTTGCCTGTCATGTCACATTGCTCAATTCATCAACGCAATGACAACATTTCCTATAACATCATCCCCTCATCCTTCTTTATTGTTTCGACGTGAATGGTTGACCGCTCTTTTGAGAGCGCCAATCAAGTAGGAGTGACTGACCGGCCGATGACGTGGGAGTTGGTGTTTAGTCGGACGTTTTCCATGGCAGAATGCGCCACTTAACCTAAATGACTGTAATAACAGTACACGGTTCAATAGCTGTTTAGTTGGGTACTTTCCCATTAGTGATTACTTGAACTATCTTCTATCGAGAAACACCTTCAGAAGTTGGCGGAAAACAACTCTATATAAATAAGTATTCGTGAAAGGCGAGGCTTGGGGAATGAGGGAATGAGCCGTATCGAAATCATAATAGAATAGATAGAAAAATGACACCTGGAAACGAGGATCGAGGCCGGTGCCTTTGGCTTGGAGTGCCAATACTCTACCACTAGGTTATCCAGGGATAGTCGCTTGAACAGCGTCATTCTTCACTTATATTTTTAAGGCAGAGTCTGTGATGGTCTTGTGGATACCATGGGCTACTAAAAGCTATCATTGATATCACAATCATCGGTGACACAATTGTGGCTAACATTGATACCAATACTGTTATTTTATAAGTACCAGTATTGATAATACGTTTTCCATCAATAGTGAAAGCTGTATACAAGATGATCCGACGAACATACGTGAAAGTAGATCTAACAGCTTTTATAGCTGTCACCCGCCTCGGTGGCGTAGTTGGCTAACACGCTAGTCGTGTTGAGCTTGACTGTCGAGGACGGAGAGATCGAGGTTCGAATCTCGGTCGGGTGAACTGGTGTGGTTTTTCCCAAATGGTTTTCCACTCTCCCTCCACGCAAATGCGGGTTCACTTCTTCTAATTCAACCTTCCCAATTCCTAATCCATTAGCGTAGTTAATGCTTAAAGCGTATAACCCGAAAGGGTAATAATACGCGGTGCTAAATATTATTATTATTATTATTAGCACCGCGTCTTACTATCCGTTCGGGTTATACGCACTTACGCTCATGTGTAATGGTATGGTGATTGTGAGATGAAATGGAGGACCTACAGTTTAACGTGGAATCCGAACCACGGTGGAAGCCTGGCATTCCCCACATTCACAAGATGTATTTTGTCAGAGGTGAAGGAAGGGTTTGGTAATCAGATAAATCTGTGCCGGGACCGAGGATTGAACCCCGGCCGCCAGCACAGAAGTCTGACACCTTACCCCTAGACCACCAGGTCAACACAATATTATTATTATTAATAATAATAATAATAATAATAATAATAGCTGTCAGATAGGGTGGTTTCACCTAAATGGTCTTCCACTCTACCTCCAGGCAAATGTGGGTTCACTTTATCTTTATTCATCTTTCCCTATGCATACACCATTAGCGTGATTAGTACTTAAGTGTATAGCCCGAAAGGGTAGTAAGACACGGTGCTAAGTAAATTTATCTTGTAGTTTGTTTGCAGAACAACCTACCTTAATTTATTTATTTTTCAACACCGCGTCTTAACTCTGTTCGAACGTAGATGTACTAATTACGCTAATGAGCTAGGGATTATAAGTTCGCATTTAGAGGAAGTTTACCTGCATTATCTTGGCGTGATAATAGAAAACCATTTAGTAAAAACTACCCTCGACCGGGATTCAAACCCTGATCTCCTCGACACCGGCAGTTTATGGTATAACCGTAGCGACGCCTTAAGCCATGTGGCCACCGAAGCGGGTTGACCCTAATTAATCATACTGCTCTTTAAAATCAATAAATGCATTGACGGGAGCACTAATTGGTTTAGAGATAATGGTTGGAGTGCAAGCAGTAGACGCAGCTTAATTGATGAACCAGATCAAGTGTGCTAACTTCCACGGATTTTGTGTGTCCGGCTACTAGAAACGAGAGCTAAATTCAATTCTCCCTCACAAATTGAGGGCAGCACTGGTTTTACTGGCTGTACATTCAACCCCTTTTGGAAAAAAAAAAAAAAAATCCACCCCCACTTCGAGCGAGACCGTCAATAGAGGGCGATATATTGCATCGGCTGCCAGAACCTTTCACCCTTGAGCTCACTACTTTACGGCAAACTTCCGCGAGAGTTCGCGTAGATATAGCCTCAGGGTGTGGGAAAGTGCGGTTCTCTATAAATATTTATAAAACCACACACGGTACGTGCGTACGAATTATAATAATTAAAAAAAAAAGTCTTCGACACAGTATATCAGCCAGTTACGTGTTTGCCTACTGAGGTTAGTGTTCTCCCAGTTCGATTCCTGGCATACCTGAAAAATGTTTCAGTGATTAAATCTAGTCTTAGGCCTACTCTTTTCATGATAGAGGATTAACGAATAAAGGATTATGTGTTGTGTTTTAGATTTAAGCTAACTTGTAAGTTGAGTGGTGATGATATCAGTCTGTTCAGGAAACGCACGTTAAATACCCCAAACTAATCATTAAGTTTTTATATTATATTTAGCACCGCGTCTTACTACCCGTTCGGGTTATACGCTTTAAGTACTAATTACGCTAATGGATTAGGAATTGGGAAGGTTGAATTAGAGGAAGTGAACCCACATTTGCGTGGAGGGAGAGTGGAAAACATTTAGGAAAAACCACCCCCAGTTCACCCGACCGAGATTCGAACCTCAATCTCCCCGTCCTCAGCAGTCGAGTTCAAAACGAATCATTAATTTACTCACTTCAGTGGACGCATGGTCTAACGCGCTACTCTCGCATTAGACTAATCTGCTGATGATGGGAAGATCCGAGTTCAAATCCAGGTCGGGTGCACTGAGGGTGGTTTCTCCTAAATAGTTTTCCAATCTCTCTATCTCTCTCCACACAAATGCGGGTACACTTATTATAAATTCGGCCATCCTCACCCCTGACACATTGGCGCAACTAGTTAATATTCGTACAACTAGTAAGTAGTATCAATAGTATTAACATAGTTTCGGCTCTAGCCAGAGGTAGACGACGGACAGACTGACAGATGACATTACGAAAACCACTTCTTTTGTTTCAGGGGTTATCAAACGTCAACATTTAACAAAATCTTGATTTCGATTTTATTGATGATCATTATACTATCTCTCCGAGGTGTCAAGGTAAAGTGAAAGTGGTTTTCCTAATGCGTCTGTCTATCTGTTTGTCTGTACCTCGGGCTAGGAGCTGAAACTATTTTACCGATTGGAAATAAAAACTTAGCATCCGGGGTTTTCATAACGTGTTTTTGGAATTAGATAGCCAAACCTAAATTTAAGTTTACTGAATGACAAAAAGAGAAAAAAAAAATCTATTTTCTCGAAATTTGCTTTAACGATTTTGATTACATTTTATATCCAGGAACTGTTATCATTATAAACAAGATGTAAACTCTCATTTTCGCATGAAAATGACTTTGAGGGTAATTTATAGGTGAAATTTTCAAATTTTATTCATTTCTACGCAACTATTTGAGATACGAAATAACTTATCACTGTAAAGTCGTAATACTATTAAAAATCAAAATCTTTTATTTGAAAAATATTTTTATAAATCCAATAAATTCTGAGCTATAATCATATATAATTTTTAATTTGGGTCTTTGAAAATTAATCTGATTCTTATGTTCTTTGGTGGACAAAGCTATTTTGTTTCTCATTTCTCATTTTTTCTGTAACATTGTTCCTAGTTACTAATGCCATAGAGTAAGTATCGGTGTATATTATTTCATTGGTGAATTTTGTGTAGTGTTCCTACAACAATGTACAGTAGCCCCATAGCTTCTTTGGTGCTGACTGATAGCTCACAGCTGACTTCTGACGGCTTTGAAAAGTTACCAGACCAAATTATGTTTCTCTACGCTGAACCATATGATCTGTAAAAACATGGGTTTAGCAGCTCTCACTTCTGACAGTCAACATTTAGGTATATACCTAAATGTTGACTGTCAGTAGTCAGCTGTGATCTGTCAGTCAGCACCAAAGAAGCCACGGGGCTACTGTATAGACCTATTATTTCGTTTCCAAAGCTTACGAGTTAAATGTAAATGTATATTTTAAGATAAACGCGAGAGAGAGTCTGTGCGTGCATCGATATTTATTTACTAACCGGTGACCTGGTGTCTAGGTGTAAGGTGTCAAACTTCTGTGCTGGGGGTCCGGGGTTCAATCCTCGGTCCCAGCACAGATTTATTTGATTGCCAAACCCTTCCTTCACTTCTGAAAAGACATCTTGTGAATGTGTGGAATGTCAGGCCTCCACCGTGGTTCGGATTCCATGTTAAACTGTAGGTCCTCCATTTTATATCACAATCACCTACTATTACACATTAGTATTAAGCACGTATAACCCAAACGGGTAGTATGACGTGGTGATAATAATAATAATAATAATAATAATAATATAAAACACCGAGTGAATTGTCTGCCATCTGCGATGGACCGACTCTGCCTTAAAATATGAGTGAAGAATGAGTCTGGCATGGGATGGCGTACTAAGTCAAAGGTCCCGGGTTCGATTCCCATGTTCAAATGTCATTTTTAAATTCAAAGAATAAGATATTCTCGATAGAGTTGAGTTTTGAAAAATTTGTGAATAAACTTAAAAAAAAATTAAATTAATTTCGTTCAAATTTGACGTCAATGAGATCTACAATTAAAAAAAATATCAGTCAACAGAAAATATTTAAAATCTTTTCCAGGTACTCGCACATTTTTTTAGAATTCTAGAAACATCTTTGTTTAGTTAAGATGGCAGAGTATTTAATTTCCGATATATATCAGCATCTTGGTCTAGTTTGCGATTGTTAAAATCCAGTTTGTTTCACCCCTGGACAAGATAAATAACTCGTGGCAAAGCAGTGGGGTGTAGGGGGGGGGGGGGAACTGTTTTTAAGACCGAAGACTTGAGGTGGAAGAGGTAGCAAAAGGGGTGGCACCAATACCCGCCTCCAGCCGATAAGATTCTGACTAATAAAACACATGGTATTGCGGCCCACACTTTATCTCCTCCATCCATGGACTTTTTTATTTTTATTTTAACTCTTCGTTTCGTCTAGCATTTAGCTATTTTTTTTTATTTATTTGATCGAAGATTTGTTTCTTCTCTCCCACCAATTGGAACTCGTTCTTACTTTGGCTCGAGCTTCACTTTGCTCGTAACATCCCCGCCGATAATTTGTTTCCGTTTTCTCTTTTTCCTCTGTTGTTTTTATTCTGCGAAACAATTCCACCCACAACATTCAACTGTAGATAAGTGAATTGCTACATTATTGCTCGAATCAAATGACTTGTAGCACATTAATCTTTGGCGGGGAGAGGAATCATAATTTCCAAACACAATATTTAGCCGAGTTTTTTTTTTTAAAAGATATCGATTCAGTATAGCTACAAATCTTTTAATTGCTATAAGTTTTTATCTTTATTACATTTACTATTTTAATTTTAATTAAATGTTGAAGGGTTTTTTGAAAAGGGAACAAACCTTTTTTTTTTTTCCTCTCTGGAACGAAATAAATTATTGTGTCCCGTTTGAATAGAGATTGATTGAATTCAAACTAAGCCAGATAACGTCTCAATGGATCGGATTTATTTAATTATCTAAGATGATATAAATACCCTTTTATTGGATTCTACGTTTCTTACTGTCATTTAGGATGATTCGTAGAAAATGAATATAGGTTAAATGCTACTTATTGACCGAACGTAGTGAGGTTTTGTTTTAATTTGACCATTTGGCATTTAGTCTGTCTGTCCGAATGTCCTGATGTGGGTTACGTGATAGCTGTCAAATGAGTGTACTAATTTTAATTACATTTTTCAAGGATATTCTATGAATCAGACCCGAGCGATATTTATAAAATATAGTTTTTCAATATTCTTATTGGTTTCAATATCGTAGACACTCAAAAGGTTTTTTCCTTTAGTAACTCATACCAAGATATTTGAATTTATAGTTTTAAGGGGTCAATTGAATGACTATGGAGTAGTTTTTGTAATATTAAATATAGTGATATAGTGACGTATTAAGCCATTTGAACAATGGTTATTCTCTATGAGTATAAGGTACTATTGACTAAAGTATTAAGTTTTTTTCTCCTCTATCATTATCAACAAGGGAAAATATCAATTTCAAACCTAAGATAAATTATAGGAAATATTTCAACTTCATTATATTATTATTATTATTAGCACCGCGTCTTACTACCCGTTCGGGTTATACGCACTTACGCTAATGTGTAATGGTAGGGTGATTGTGAGATGAAATGAAGGACCTACAGTTTAACGTGGAATCCGAACCACGGTGGAGGCCTGGCATTCCCCACATTCACAAGATGTCTATTTCAACTTCAAATGCAAAGAAAAATCTTAAATAATAATAATAGCACCGCGTCTTACTACGCGTTCGGGTTATACGCTTTAAGTACTAATTACGCTAATGAATTAGGAATTGGGAAGGTCGAATTAGAGGAAGTGAACCCACATTTGCGTGGAGGGAGAGTGGAAAACAATTTAGGAAAAACCACCCCCAGTTCACCCGACCGAGATTCGAACCTCGATCTCCCCGTCCTCAGCAGTCGAGCTCAACACGACAAGCGCGTTAACCAACTACGCCACCGAGGCGGGTTGTATTCGAAAAGTTTGTCATATAAATGTCGCTATGCTTATGGCAGATATTAAAAACTGTTAATATCACCATGTGAATAATCAAACTCCAGTGGCGTGTCGTAGGTGTTGAAAGGGAAGCAGATCTTGTTTATACTGTACCTGTGATACGTTATCGCCCACTTGGGCCCTATTGGACCAATCATACGTATATGCTCTGCTCTTTATGCCTCACACGGTAATATATTCCCCTCAATACCTGACAAAGAGGGGTGTGAACAATTCACAGGTACAGTTTAAACTAATACTGCTTACCTTGGCAACACTTCACGGCACGACACTGTTAAATGTTTTTACTGGAAAAATATTTTATTTATTTTGGCAAAAAGAAAAAGTTTTACTATGGAAGTTGCAAAAACATTGCCCTTACCTCACATTGTCGCCTTAGAATCTAGGGCCAGCGGTGTGGGGTATTTTTGTGTCGCCGAAGAACGTGAAACATTATTGCCCACCCCTAACATTACGCAAATCAACAAGAGTATTATTAAAGTAAAATTTCACCGTCATGCGTCTATTAAATGAATTCAACTACGGCAATTTATTTGTTCATCCAACATAATAAAAGTTAATAAATATATTTAAAAATAAAAAATATTAATTATTAATATTCACATACATACAAAAGTTGCCAAAGATTGAACTTAATTTTAAGGCTAATACATTTAAATATAAGTTTGACCCATTTAGGTACGTATTATATCTATAAATGCGTATGTGTGTATGTTATATATTTGTGTATGCATATATGTATGTGTATATATAATATATGTGTGTATGCAGATATACATATATACACACATCCTAAATATAATATGTATTAACTTCGTCAACTATCAGAGTATAGCCTTATTTAAGTTTATTCCAATTAGATTACTAGAGATAACAGCAAAAAATAAACAAAAGGGGTGTTTCGGTTTTGTCAATTATCTTTCAACTACTAATGATGCAACGTTTGATCTTTCCATCATTGAAGTACATAAATTATTCTCCTAAACTGTGGAGGAAGCTTTTATTTCACTTCTCGAAGAAGACTATCAGTAACCCTAAATACGAGCGAGTTTAGCCTCTAGCCAAAGTGAAACCCTGTTAACTAAGTGAACGGTGAATGGAGCGATAAGGGGGAGAGGGGGGTTGTAAAAACCTTCAAATTCCCCCCCCCCCCCCACCCTCCGCTTCCCAACTACGAGATGTAACTTATTAGCCAATATTGAGTGTGTTTTAGGGGGTGGGCAAGGGGATAGAGGTCTGTTAACCTCAGGAAGTTCCTTCACTCTCCCCCCTGTTGATACCCTCTCTCATTCTCTCTCGTCACAGTCGCACGAGTTGGAGAGTTAGTCTGGTTGGAACTCTCTCTCCAAGAATTAGACAAGTGACGGTTGCAGTGTCGTAACAAACAGGTCCCGCACAACAGTTCCGGAATTAATTAAGTTCCAGGAAGTTAGCTCGGATGAGAATTGTAATAACTTATTTCTATCAGAAATTTAAAAAAAAACTTAATTAAATAATTCGTTTGTTTATCATTTATATAATGTACAAAAGAAATCCGTAGGGTGTGAATTCTCTTGTATCTTTTTAATTATTATATTTAACATAGGCGGGGATGTATAGAACCAGAGTTAAGATTTTTGTTTTTGCAGTTATTATAGAAAAACATTTTTGAAAAAAATAAAAATCTAATATTTCTACCAGTACAAACATAAGAGTTTAATTCAATCACATGGTGTTATCAACAACTGTTGAATATCTGTCAAGGATGTCCTGGAATGTAATGACAACTTTTTCTCTTAATTTTAAAAGGTCCCGGCACAGATTTATCTGATTACCAAACCCTTCCTTCACCTCTGACAAGATCAACTTGTGAATGTGTGGAATGCCAGGCCTCCACCGTGGTTCGGATTCCACATTAAACTGTAGGCCCTCCATTTCATCCTACAATCACCCTACCATTACACATTAGCGTAAGTGCGTATAACCCGAATGGGTAGTAAGACGCGGTGTTAATAATAATAATAAAAATAATAATAATAATTTTAAAAGTTTATCATCTAATGCCGTTATGCTGATGACAGATATTCAACAACTGTTGATGTCCCCATGTGAAAAAAATTAAACTCTGTTTGTACTGAAACAATATTTGATTTATTTTGAATTTTTTTTTTTTAATTTAAAACATGCAAAAAGTACTGCCCTTATCTCTCGTTCCATACTCTCTCACCTCCAGACGTTACATACATACATAGCTTTAGACTGGAACTTCAGTGACAGGAGTTTGAGGTTTGACCCTCAGATGAACGTGTGGTTTTCTTTACATAAAACACAACCTTGTATTCTCCCCACAATTCTTTTTTTTAGACTAATGTTGGTGCATCTATTCTAATTCACCCACCCACAACTTAGCCCTAAGAACACTGTATTATTATTATTAGCACCGCGTCTTACTACCCGTTCGGGTTATACGCACTTACGCTAATGTGTAATGGTAGGGTGATTGTGAGATGAAATGAAGGACCTACAGTTTAACGTGGAATCCAAACCACGGTGGCGGCCTGGCATTCCACACATTCACAAGATGTCTTGTCAGAGGTGTAGGAAGGGTTTGGTAATCAGATAAATCTGTGCCAGGACCGAGGATTGAACCCCGGCCGCCAGCACAGAAGTCTGACACCTTACCCCTAGACCACCAGGTCACCAAGAACACTGTAGATAATGACCTTACTATATATAAAGTCATTATGTCTTACTACCCGTTTGATTAATACGCTTATGTACTAATTGCATTAATGTGTTAAAAATGAGGAAGGTTGAATTTTGTGGAAATGTACCTACAATTGTGTGAGTGAAGGTAGAGTGGAGAACCATTTAGGAAAAAAAAAACACCCTCAGTAAATCCAACTAAATTCGAACCCAATCCTCCCAGTTATCGGTAGTTCAGCCTATTGAGAGAGGGATGCCTTAGACCATGCGATCACCGAAGCTTGTGACCTTACTATAGTGATAAAACAAATAAATACATGATTACTTATTCATTAATAAGTCGAAACGACGAAAAAATCCCCTGATAATATTCTTTTATTTAAAATAATCTCGAATAAAGAGCGCATCCTATGATATAATATAATGAATCAAGTCCTATAATTCAACCATCTCACACCAACATATTTATGAGTCTGACTGTACAGGTGTATGTTCTGGTGTGGATTGTAATGCACGAGGAAGTAGAGTGGAACTTGAGCCGAACTAATAAAGTTCAATACGTCGACTTGAACCGCATAGAGATCAGCTAATAGAGTTATACAAAGTTTTACTACGTTGATTTTTTTTCCCCCACCAACTTCGTAAATCATGGAAATATAATAAGTTATAAACAAGATCCAGATTTAGATGACATGTCATCTTATTTTAGCTACATCAAAGACTATGTATACACACATTATGTACATGATCACCTGGCTAGGTATATGTTTAATTGTAGTTTATTATTTGGTTATTTTTCTTGCCATTTTGGATTTGAGGTCATATTTACTTCGTTTGCGTGATATTTTAGTTTTATTTTAGGCGTGTTTTTAGTCATTTTAAGGCTTTTATGCTTTATAGGTTATGTTGTGTCAATTAAGGTAGTATATTAAACTGGTAATGATGTACCCAAACAAGGACATCCAGTGAAAGATCGACGCATATTATTACAAGATCAAATTAAAGGTAATATTAGCATTATTAAAACATAACTGATAAAAGTTAAATACAATAATTTACTTCATGGTCAATCTGGTTTTATTCAATCTGCTGTATTGTGACTACCAATGAGAAAATTCATTATAGTCTAATTAAGAGAAAGATCAGTCTTGAGCAAATATAAATTATCTAGTCCTTTTAGGATAAATTCAAACTACGAGAAAATATTAATTAAAATATATTTTAAAACACAACTCATAAACACCTTAATCGTCACCAAACATGTCATAGTAGCACATGCATTTTTATTTCTATTTGTTACAGTAATATCATAGTTTATTTTTAACTATTTATACAAAAAAAAACAGCCTAAAATTTCCAGAACCGTAGGCTAAAGAAGAATTTTGTATATTTAAGAAGGATAGCTGCAAATGTGGGTACAATTCCTATAAATATAACCTTCCTAATACCTTAAAAACCATGAGCGTGATTAGTAAATAGGTATATAACCTGAACGGGTAGTAAGACGCGATGCTAAATAAAGAAAAAAAAATACATGAAGGTGTGTGTGATGTGAGAAATCTTCAGTTCTTGACAAAGTTTTTTCAGGTAAACTATTATCTTCCAGTAAATTTTGTTATCTTGCTTATCTAGATTTTTTAAATTTTTATTCGTTTCTGTCGAACTCTTTTCAGAAGACCAAGTTAAAAGAAACTAAAAAATTAACAAATTCTGAACCAAACCTTTTCTCAAATATGTTCCTACATCGAAAGAGTTTCTAGCCAATAGTGATAATGATATAATTAATTCAGTAATTGATGGATTTAGTGTTTTAAAAAAAATTGAATATGGAACTTGTTTATATTTAAATGACAATTCACTCTAGTAATTTGGGTCATTGTTCAATAAACCACTGTGTTTGAGTTCTTAATGTGTAGCATAATTAATAATCAATAAAGTAAATAAGTCAATCTCTTTTATGTTGCCATATAATTATAAAGAAGATGCAATGGAATGTAGTCTAGCTCAAATTGGTTTTGTAATATAAGAAAGTGGGGAATGCCAGGCCTCCACCGTGGTTCGGATTCCACGTTAAACTGTAGGTCCTTCATTTCATCTCACAATCACCCTACCATTACACATTAGCGTAAGTGCGTATAACCCGAACGGGTAGTAAGACGCGGTGCTAATAATAATAATAATAATAATAATAATAATAATAATAATATAAAAAAAGAGGTTTGAGGAGTTTCTATTTAAAAAAAAAACCACTTATTATCTAAGTTTAATATTATTATTATTATTATTAGCACCGCGTCTTACTACCCGTACGGGTTATACGCACTTACGCTAATATGTAATGGTAGGGTGATTGTGAGATGAAATGAAGGACCTACAGTTTAACGTGGAATCCGAACCACGGTGGAGGCCTGGCATTTCCCACATTCACAAGATGTCTTGTCAGAGGTGAAGGAAGGGTTTGGAAATCAGATAAATCTGTGTCGGGACCGAGGACTGAACCCCGACCGCCAGCACAGAAGTCTGACACCTTACCCCTGGACCACCAGGTCACCATCTAAGTTTAAAGACGATACTATAACATTTCGAGACAGTAATATAATTTAGTTTTTTTTACATTTTATTCGTTATTAAAATTTAAATCTATTGCTCCATATGTTTATTTGTAAGATGTATATTTCAGTTATCCGATGCTACACAATTCTTAACACTTACACCATGAGGTTCATTCAAACCAATAGAGCTACCACATAGAATTTGCAATTAGAGCCAGACAAGAATACAGATGTAATCTAGGAAGATGGGAGAGGGCCAACAATAGGCATATTATCTAATTAGCCACACGATTTCCTTCCGATAATTAGCACGACCTCTTTAGTACCCCACCTCTCACCTGCTTCCGAATATAATTGGAGCCAATTATACCAACTGATTGCGGCAAGGGTAACATGTTTACAAGATATTCTATTATTGAGACGTATTTCGATTGATGCAAACATATTTAAACGAAAGTGCATAATCTATTCTTGGATTATATAGTTTATTAAAGGGGATAAACAAAATATTAAGAAACCTAAAAAAAGAATCGCATTAAGCCCCATCCAAACTAGAACAGAACACGGATATGTTCGCAACAAGTATGGAAGGTTTTCAAAACAGAACATTTTAACTAAATGTGTTCGCTATTCTGTTTGGACACCGATCCACGAGCTGTCGGTTTTTGCCCGTCGCATCAAAGGATGTTCCGTGTTCGTTCCTGGAATATAATAATATTTAGAACCGCGTCTTACTACCCGTTCGGGTTATACGCTTTTAAGTACTAATTACGCTAATGGATTAGGAATTGGGAAGGTTGAATTAGAGGAAGTAAACCCACATTTGCGTGGAGGGAGAGTGGAAAACCATTTAGGAAAAACCACCCCCAGTTCACCCGACGAGATTCGAACCTCAATCTCCCCGTCCTCAGCAGTCGAGCTCAACACGACTAGCGCGTTTGACAACTACGCCACCGAGGCGGGTTTCCTGGAATAGTTTGAACGCCTCCACGAATATTTCCGCCAACAATTCCTTGAACAGACAGTCATTTTCTGGATAGTAGCAGAGTTGCACGTGTGTTTTTGATTGTTGTAAGTAGGCCTACATATATCTTTGGCGAGCGTATTTTGATTTAATAATAATAATAATAATAATAATAATAATAATAATAATAATAATAATAATAATACTCATTTATTAATCTATATTGTAAAAAATAAAGTTGTCGAAAGAAGAGCCAATTAAACTCATAGAGCTCTTATAAGCCACACCAGGTAATCTGGAATACTAAAGATCCAGATCACTATAGTAATTGAAGCACAAATGAGCTAGATGGAAATAATTATGTAGCTACCAAGTATGGAGAACACGTTGCGAACACGTTTTTTTCAAGTCTGGACATTTGGTCACAGCGAACAGAACAACGAACATGTTTGTGGAAATGTTTGTGTTTGTTGTTCTGTTCTAGTCACGGACACTCGGCCACAGCAAACAGAACAACGAACATGTTCGTGGAAATGTTTGTGTTTGTTGTTCTGTTCTAGTCACGGACATTCGGCCACAGCAAACAGAACAACGAACATGTTCGTAGAAATGTTTGTGTTTGTTGTTCTGTTCTAGTCACGGACATTCGGCCACAGCGAACAGAACGACGAACATGTTTGTGGAAATGTTTGTGTTTGTTGTTCTGTTCTAGTCTGGACATTCGGTCACAGCGAACATAACAACGAACGTGTTCATGAAAATGTTTGTGTTTGTTGTTCTGTTCTAGTCTGGACGCGGCTTAAGAAAGTGTTTTCCCAACTGCGGTATGTGTACACCTAAAGCTATGAAGATTTCAGAGGTTACCGAGAACTATACCATTTTTTTTAACGGCATTAAGTCTAATAAACCAATAAAATCATATTATGACATTATGTAATATATAAACATGTGTTTATATAATACTTTCTTTCCTTTTTCCATGGTTTTGTTCAGGTTAAGATTTATTTAAATATGGAACAACCATTTAAACTTTACAAGAAGACGGGTATTTGTTTCCTTTTTATTTAATGAAGAGATTAAAGGAGTGCGTTGGTAAGACCAGTGTTTATTAAAGTGTGGTCTTCGCACCATTGGTGGTCCACGGGATTCCGGGAAGATTAGTCATAAACAATTATTAGATAATGTTGACCATAATAAATATAGAAGAAAACATCTAAGTGCAAAAGTTCCATATTATGCTGTACTTCCTTCTTAGGTGAGCACAAATCACATAGAAAAGTAAGTCTGTACCAGCCTTAAGTCTACAACACTAATATATTATATATATATATATATATATATATATATATATATATATATATATATATATATCCACAATTATTATGTTTAGAATGTTAAAAGTAGTAAAAAAACTATTAATTACTAATTCAATGTAATTAATCTATATTTTATTTTTATTCGACATAATTTAATAAATTAATTTGTTACTTCTATTTATAGTTGTAAAATGCAATCACCTAGAAACAATGTATTTCCTGCATAGCAACTGTCCAATAGCCCCCCCCCCCCCCCACCCCCATCGTAAATCCCCTTATCTCAGGGCCCCAGTGATCCTCCAATGCACATAGCTTCCCCTTGGGGGTCTTACATGTCCAAAATTTTGAGAAACAATGGGTTATATCATGGCCCCCAAAAGGGGTATGCAACTGATATAAGTTTGGAATATACTAGTATAAAATAATATATAAATGTTCCTTGGAATACACTATGTGATCTTCTTTCCCTTTAAAATAAGAGTTAAAAAAATAATACTTATGTCTTACAAGGTTGTCAAATACCATAAAATGTGAACCAGGGCTGCGGAGTCATAGTTGATAAAAATGTACAGACTACAGCTCCTGCTTCAAAATAAACACTTATAATAATATATCTTCTTCATTTCATATATATTTTTTATAACCAATATTTATTCGACACCTTAGCTCAGTCAGTAGAGTGTCTCTCTGTTTAAGTTAACGGTTCTGGGTTCAATTCCTAGCATAGCCGAAAAATTTAACATTGGTAAAATGTGGCTGTACACTTTCACAGTGATACATTAACGTCCTGGGACTGGATGTTGTGCCTGTCCTAGTCTTGTCTTAAGTTAGATTATAAGTCTAGCAGGCAGGTAGTGGAAAATATATGGCTGACTTAACTGACCTAGACAACAGGCTGTAGGAAATGGTAATTGATGCAAAGAAACAATATTTATAATTAGTATTGACAAATTTATTAAAATATAACTTCATAACGTTAAACGTTAAAGAAGTTTACCATGAAGTCATCTGTACCAGAGCATTTCACTGCAGTAAATTTTTTATTAATAATTAATATACTTTAAGGCGACCTGGTGGTCTAGGGGTAAGGTGTAAGACTTCTGTGCTGGCGGCCGGGGTTCAATCCTCGGTCCCGGCACAGATTTATCTGATTACCAAACCCTTCCTTCACCTCTGACAAGACATCTTGTGAATGTGTGGAATGCCAGGCCGCCACCGTGGTTCGGATTCCACGTTAAACTGTAGGTCCTTCATTTCATCTCACAATCACCCTACCATTACACATTAGCGTAAGTGCGTATAACCCGAACGGGTAATAAGACGCGGTGCTAATAATAATAATAATAATATACTTTAGCCAATTATGAAGGCGTGGAAGGGTATGATTTATTTAAACAATGTTTTACAATTTGGTACAATTTGAAGCGATCACTGAGCTTTCATAAATTACAACCTCACAGAATGAATAAAAGCTTAAAAGGTCGAATGTTCGATATTATAATCCACTTCCTAGCGTCGAGTATTACAGAGCAAATATAACTTGATAATAAAGATACCCGCCTTTTCGCCCTAGTCACGTGATTCAACCCAGACAATATGGGTCCACAAGCACCCCCCCCCCTCCCCCCCCTCGCAGATGTTGAGAACTTGAGGCCCGGCACAAGAGCTGTGAGGGAAGGATTCCCAATTAGCCTAATTACTAACACTATTACCTTCCGATAATTAGCGTAAATTCGGGCGGTAACTCCTTGCGGCAGCGTTTCGCACTTTCTGCTGCTCGCCGGGCGTAGCTCTTTCGCTTTGTCATTATAATAATTAGTATGTGATTAGTCGGTACCACCACTGAACAAGACTCACTCTTTACGAAGGTAATTTTTTTTAAACACACTCACAAAAATAAAATAAAAGGATTGGTAATAGGAACTTTGTTTGCGTACTGTATTAAACAGGGGGAATCAGTATAGACGTAGGGAGCAAACACAAATTGAAGATTTTCAATTTCAGTTAAAAAATATTACAAATAAAATAAAATCTACCTTAAAAAAACAAGGAATAACTCATTTGAAATTTAAGGATTATTTTAATTAAAAGGTTAATTATTAATTTTTTAAAAAAATGTTTGATTTTACTTAACATGGTAAGCTAGTGTAACAGTATATTATTTTAATCAACTAACCATGTAAACATTGTTGAAAATGTTAATGTTTATAATGAAATGATGATAATGTAATTTCTTATGGAATATATATATATATTTTGTTAATATGTTTTAGCACAAGAGTATATAACGTGTTAATTAGATAGCTATGTGTGACAAAGGGTAGTTAAAGGAAGTGTGCCAGAATAATTGGGGAAAAGAGATAATAAAAATAGAGCTATAATAATTATTATTGTGTACAATTATCTTATAAAATTTAAGCCAACCTTCGGTAGAAGCATGTTGTGTTTAATCGCTAAGACAAATGTGTATCTTGTGGTCTATCACGTGATAGCACTAGACCAGTTACCTAAACTTTCTATAGTCGCTTACCCCCTTGATGGGCAGTGGGACTTAACTAGTCACAAGAGTGATCCTTCCGGTTGTTCATAAATATAGGAGATATATACTTGTAATTCTGTAAAATATTCACGTCCGTTTCATATTTTAATAAAAATTTTAGTGGTAAGCTAAGAAAAATCGTACAAGAGGGAAATAAAAGCTTACAAAAGTCAATGTGCTCACGTAAAAAGCTGCGTTAATGTTTATCAGGCATAGGCCTAGTATTATCAACACATATATTATCTCAAGTATCTCCTGAAATACTTCGATTGCCCCTGGGGGTTCTAGAGTTTGAGGAATTCAGACCTTGAGACCAATGAATGATAAGGTGAGTTAAGTTGGGAATGTAGGGAAGGTGAGAAGCTAAGTATTTTCGTAGTTTTAATATTAAAACAATTTTTTGGTCAAAATAAATCAAATATATCTTTAGTACAAATATAGAGTTTAATTTTCTTCACATGCTGATACCAATATTTCTGAATATATTTTAAGGGTGTCCTGGAATTTAATGACAAATCTCTTAATTTATAAGGTTTCTTATCTAATGCCACTATGGTCATGACAGACATTCAACAATGGTTGATATCACCATGTGAAGAAAATTATACTATTGTTTTCGATGGAGCAATATTTTGCTATACAAACCGCATAATCACTGGCTTTTCTCACGTCGCCTACATCCACACCTGAGCGAAGTTGCCCACTCACTAGGTGAATTCGAAGCTAATCAGCGAGGCGGGTTGCATCTTAACTTGAAGCACATAAGCACTCCATGAACTATTTTACTTAAGACTCCGATGTACGAAATAAAAAAGAGAACAAATAAAATGAGCAGTTGATCGTGTAAGGCCTCTTGTTTACCAGCTTATAGCATTTACCATATTCCACTAATTAAATAGTAGACACACACTCTCTCTACTATTGGCGCCTGGACAGCGGGTAAATTTATTACAAAATCAGGTGACCTGGTGGTCTAGGGGTAAGGTGTCGGACTTCTATGCTGGGGTTCGGGGTTCAATCAACGGTCCCGGAACAGATTTATCTGATTACCAAACCCTTCCTTGACCTCTGACAAGACATCTTGTGAATGTGGGGAATGCCAGGCCTCCACTGTGGTTCGGATTCCACGTTAACCTGTCCTCCATTTCATCTCGCAATCACCCTACCATTACACATTAGCGTAAGTCCGTATTACCCGAACGGGTAGTAAGACGCGGTGCTAGTAATAATAATAATAATAATAATAATATTATTATTACAAAATCATATTGTTTTTGTTTCCTATTCTAGCTTGACATATTTTTCCACAAGATTTTCTAATATACATCATGGCAGGAGTCCTAAAAGCCATTTTCGTGACCAAACCAAATAATTGTAGACTATTTAATTATTTTTTTTACAAAAATACAAAAAGATTAAAATTCGTATCTAAGTGGTTATTAAGATTATAAATTAACTGGATATTTTCATTTTACCATGAAAATGAATTTTAAGGTACTTTACAGAAGCAGAAACTTCCGTATCTACGTAACTATTTGAGGTGCGTAAATAACTTAACATTGCAAAATTGTAGTATTATTAAAAATAAAAAACTTTTATATGAAATATATTTTAATAAACTAATGTTTCTGAGATATTGGAAAATAAATTATTACAATTTTGTGATCTTTAGTTGTAAAGAGATACTACTGAAGTTTCAACGCAATAATTCTCCAATGCCATAGAGTAAGCAAATATAAATCTCTAAAATTTTATGTTGTTTTTTCTTAAACCTCTTAGGATAAATGTTTGTACAACAATGATCTATATCCATTTTAGACTCGATAGTCAATATTTAAATTTTTTATTGGTCAAAATTTATATATGAGGAATTTAATAGCAATGCGATGGCATGAAGATTTGCAACACCTAATAAAATGTCGAAAATTTTAACTGTAAGTTGAAATTTTAATACGAAGTGTTGAACCTTGTGGACTCAACATTGATCTTTTTTATCGATCCAAACATACAAATGAGGACATTAATTCTTTAAAAACAAAACTATAAAATTTAAAACTTTGATTAAAAAAAAGTTTTGCATTAGTATAGTGCCATTATGCTTGGGTTTGGTAGTGTATATTATTTCGTTTCACATATATTACGAGTTTTGGGTAAATATTTCCATTTTTAAACATTAGAGGGAGAAAGTCCGTGTGGAGTCCCGTACAATTTATTTTATTTTGATTTAATTGACCAAGCTATACCAATCAATTTAAGTAATTCTAACATCCAAGTACGTTCCTTATATTATAAAGATATTGATCTTACCACACATTTTAAAGGATAATCAAAGTTGATCATACATGTAGTATTTTACAACAAATTTACTATATTTTAAAATGTAAAATATGAGAAAGGAAAGTATTTTTTATTGAAATAACGCTATTTATATCTCAAACAGGTCAGATCGAATTAAAATGTTCTTGAGCTAGACAACCTCATCAAATGAAATTAATTACGTTACAAAATATAGGATAATGCGTTTTGGTTGCTTCAGTGGAATATTTATATCTGTATATAAATACAATTAGGGCCGATGTATGGTAAATTAAAATGAGCAGAGAGTCAGGTAACGAAATAGAATTAGAATTTTCAATTTAATTGGGAAAAAAAATGCTTCAAAACTCCCTTAATTGTATTTTAAAAAGGCATATACGTATTTTTTTTTTAAACTTGGGCGGTAATAAAATGGGTATTTAAGAGAAATATGTCTACCTACCTTTAATATGATTGCCAAAGTGGGCCTATATGGAAATGATGACTTTAAACCATTCTAACTTTAGTTTTAAAAAACTTACATAATTATTTTTACTAGTTCAAAAGGGAATGTACTAATTACTAAATAGTTCATTTGGCTTTCATTTAAGGAATACATCCGAAAATTTAATTAACATATCTATTTATAAAATTATACAGCTGCATTTAATAAAAAATAAAGATGATAAAAAAACTACATGGTGTGAGCCCACAATCAAGCTATACGGATCGAGCGGCCACCACTGTTTGCGGGTAGATGATGTTATGTGGTAAGCATAACGCACCCTCCAGCCATTTATCTCAGTTTTATAGACCGAAGCTGCTACTTATTTATTCAAGTAGCTCATCATTTGTCCTCACGGGCTGAGTTTGAGCCAGTTCCAGACTCATTGATTCACAATTTTAAAATATATTTTAGGACTTGACCTAATTCATAAATTATATCAATTTGGTAATTTTATTTACTAATATTAGTTCTGAATATATATATATATATATATATATAATATATATATATATATATATATATATATATATATATATATATATATATATATATTAAAGGTGCACACAAATTTGTGTTCTACGAAAACTGTTAAGTGAAAGTTGCAGGGAGGAATGTTCACATTTTATTTTAATGTAGCCCAGCGTTTCCAAAACTGTGGTTCGCGAGCCCCATGGGGGTTCGCAAAATCTTCCAGGGGTTTCACCAAAAATATTTCTGTAATGGCGGATTTTTTCAGCACTTTGTAAGAAAATGGGAAACATTTACAACTGTTTGTTGTCTGACAATGAAGTCAGGTAATTATCTCAAGATATAACTATTACATTACAAGATTGTTTGAACTTAAAAAACACTAAGTTTTTGTTTTTATTACCAACCATCCCTTTCACAAAGCAAAGTGCACGCAAGGTCAAATCTTCAGGGGGCGAATATTAACGTTTTTACTGTGCAAGATTGTATCTAATGGTTCATAAAAAAAATTAAGTTTTGGGAAACATGTTTAGTTAGCAATCAAACTGAGTGCTTTGATAACCTTCATGACTTTATGGTAAGAAATCATCTTTTTTTTGGATGAAAATGCTATGAAAATGGTTATAAAACACTTGAAGGGACTTAGAAAAACCCTCAGAGAATATTTACCAGCCATGTACAATCATAACAATTAGATTCACAATCCCTTGTGAGAGACAGCAGTTTTGGGATCCTCAACATTAAGCGTGATTGAAAAAGAGCAGCTCCTTGAAATTTCTCCTGATTTTGAATTAAAGAAAAGCTATAAATCTTTGTCATTGATCGGTTTCTGGTTAAGTTTAAAGGAGGAGTTCCCAGTGTTAGCGAAAAAAAAACTATTACATGTTTGGTACCATTTTCTTTTACGTATTTGAGTGAGAAATCTTTTTTCTTCAAATGCCCATTTTAAACAATAAATACAAAAACAGCCTCAATGCTGAAAGTGACTTGAGACTTTATCGTCTTTGTTTCCTGACTTTAAAGCTTTGTTCCATCCAAAGCAAGCGCATTCTTCTCACTAAGCCACGTGAAGAGGTGAGTAGCTGTTAAAACTCGTTAACAATTTTGAAACTTAGATTGGCATGGCATTTTGAGATTAAAGGAGACTATTTCGGATATGTAAAAGTAGCAATTTCCAGTACCACTTTAAAAAAATGTGAAATGTTATAATATTGTGATAAGACAAAGTTACTACAGTACGTTACTTATTTAATTTCAGTTTTAATTTTTTTAATAAAAGTATAAATATTTGAACTTTGACTTAAGTGGTTTCAATACTATTCCATTATATTTGGTGGGGTATTCCAAAGTAACTACTGGAGATAGGCCTATAGTAGGTTAATTTAATTTAAATTATTAACTAAATTTCATAAAAATTAGGTATATAATTAAGTGCGTGACTATGTATGTTAACCAGGGGGCTCGTGCAACTCAGGTGTTTGTGAAAAGGGTTCGCGAGTCAAGAAAATTTGGGAACCGCTGATATAGCCTATATATTTTTTTAAAAATTCTAGACTTTAATTTCTAGTTTTTCTTTAAGTTTATTTTATAGAGCACCTTAGAATTTTTTTTCCATTTGAAAATAAAATATTCTCCCCAAACCTAATGAACTAACGATTTTCTGAAAGAAATTACCTTTCATTTACCCTGTAAGGTCACAAGCTTACTGTGCATTATTCCCCTATTGTGTAACTTATAAGATATGGTCATAATGTAATACTTGAAAAGTAATAGTGCTAGCTTTAAGCGTGAACGTAGCTTACATCCAAGTAGATAATCTCCCACTTACTTACCCTTATTAATTGCCCTTACTCAATGAAATAAAGTATTTTAAATTGTCAATACATGAAATATGTGGGGAGTTCAAATTTCTGAATTTGTATGTTTGTTGTGACACTTTTTTTTACAAATGTTTTAGAACTTTGTTGAGTATTTCAATCAGTTTGTCAGTCAGTAGCTACGTAAGGTGGAATAGATGCCAAAATAAATTGTCTATGAAAAAAAAAATTGACATAATCTTAAATAATAATTTTGTTAAATCCTTACTAGATTTTTTCTACGATATTTTAATACATGCACTTGATCTGTCAAAATGTTTGTAAATACCGTGATCATTATTATTAGCACCGCGTCTTACTACCCATTCGGATTATACGCACTTACGCTAGTGTGTAATGGTAGGGTGATTGTGAGATGAAATGAAGGACCTACAGTTTAACGTGGAATCCGAACCACGGTGGAGGCCTGACATTCCCCACATTAACAAGATATCTTGTCAGAGGTGAAGGAAGGGTTTGTTAATCAGATAAATCTTTGCCGGGACCGAGGATTGAACCCCGGCCGCCAGCATAGAAGTCTGACACCTTACCCCTAGACCACCAGGTCACCAAAATACTGTAATCATTACTGTTATCAAATTGTTCTTTCTTTTATAAACAGGTGACCTGGTGGTTTAGGGGTAAGGTGTCAGACTTCTGTGCTGGCGGCCAGGGTTCAATCCTCGGTCCTGGCAGAGATTTATCTGATTACCAAACCCTTCCTTCACCTCTGACAAGACATCTTGTGAATGTGGGGAATGCCAGGCCGCCACCGTGGTTCGGATTCCACGTTAAACTGTAGGTCCTTCATTTCATCTCACAATCACCCTACCATTACACATTAGCGTAAGTGCGAATAACCCGAACGGGTAGTAAGACGCGGAGCTAATAATAATAATAATAATAATAATAATAATTTTATAAACAAGAAGAAAGAACGAAAATAAAATGCGTAAGAAAAATCTCAGCTCGGATCTTAAAAATAAATTTTCGACATTATATATATATATATACTTGAAGAGTTTTCCGTCCTTATCGGGTCCGTGCCCTGGTACGTAAATCACCCTTGTAAGCCCGATACTCTCTAATTTCACCCGCCAGTGTTTAAAGGAGAGCCTATCAGTGATCGTCGTGACCCTAAGTTCGCAGTCGGCGAGGGAGTTGTCACAAGAACCAGAGGCAGTAGCGAGAGAGGCCCATCAGACCTGACGACGCCAACAAGGCACTGATTACCTGCACTGCGCAAAGAAACAAGAAAACTAGTCCCAACTGTAACGTGTTGTAGCCGGCTGAGACTTCCTCCTCCTGACCACCCTCCGCACCTCTTCCTCCTCCGCCTAAAACCGACCGAGCCAGCCCCTCTTGTTTTTACTCCCGTCGACCTCTCTGGGGCAAACTTCCAAGAGAAACAGGGACCTCGCGCAAGAGCTTGATGTTTTTTAAAAGGAGAGGTGGAGGTAAGAGGAGTGAGGAGTGGTAGTAAGATAGAGCGGTAAAAAGGGGGAGGAGAGGATCTTAGTAGGAAAAGTGGGGGGGCGGGGGGGGGGGGGGGCTGCCTCGTGGCATTTGCGTGATCGCAGGGAGAAAAAATATCAATACCTTTGGGCTTATTTGGAACACTTTTCAAACGCAAAGGAACTTTTTTTTTGACGAAGTTGAATGAAACCCAAACGCTGTTGAGTTAACAAAGTATATGTAGCGAAAGTTTGTACTAAGGTAAATCTTTTGTTTGAAATAAATAATATAATTGCTTTTAAACAACATTTCATGATTTCAGTAGTGAAATTTAAAAAAGAAATTTAATGCTAAAAACTTAATGAATACGTCAAATTCATATATACTTCTTTGCAGTGAATATAGTTGACCTGATGGTCTAGGGGTAAGGTGTCGGACTTTCGTGCTGGCATCCGGGGTTCAATCCTCGGTCCCGGCACAGATTTGTCTGATTACCAAACCCTTCCTTCACCTCGATAAGACGTGTATTAATCACAACTTGTGAATGTGAGGAATGACAGGCCTCCACCGTGGTTCGAATCCCACGTTAAACTGTAGTTCCTCCATTTCATCTCACAATCACCCTACCATTACAAATTAGCGTAAGTGCGTACAACCCAAACTGGTAATAAGACGCGGTGCTAATAATAATATAGTGTATATGGACCTATATTTTCATATGAGCAATTATGCATATAGATATATAAAACGAAACAAATATTGATATTTTATTTTTGTAATAATTAGTTAAAACTAAATTAGGGACTGAAGTACGACAAACATTTATTTGATTTTAGCACTTTTTATTACATAATGTTCTGATGAAATACCAAGATGAATTGAATTTGGTCCAACATCTTGGCTCAGTAGGTAGCTATTTGTCTACTGAGCTAAGGGTCCCGAGCTCAATTCCGGGCTTGACCTATAAATTATCATCTATGGAATGTGTTTTTTTTCCCCTTTCACAGTGATAAATTAATGGCTGGAAGTTGTGTCTGTTCTCTATTTAACTTAGTTTATTAGTCGTTTGCTCATATAATCAGTGCACGTTAAATACCTTAAGTGAATGACAAAAAAAATACTATTGCGGCTCTTAAGTTTATAAATCAAATGATGTTGAGATTTTGTAGTAATTTTCCAAATTGTTTTAGCTTTTAATAATAATAATAATAATTATTATTATTATTGTGGTAACTATTTAAATATATATCTTAAGGAAGATTTTATTGGTCCCTTTCAATTAAAATCTTTGATTAATTAAAGGCTTCCAAACTGTATATTAGGGTTCTTATATGAAAAAATTTCTTTCAGATGGCCATTCGTAAAAAAAAATCTAGTTGTAAGTTAATGACTTAAGGCGTTTCTGTACAATTATAACAAAAATTAATCACTATTTCTACCATATGGAATGGAATTACTTATTTAATATCATCGATGTTCCCAATTTATAAGTTGGCGTAAGAATAATATGTTTTGATTGAGTTCCTTGCTGCACGTCCCGATTAAATTATAGGAAAGTGAATTCTTTGAATAATATAAGATCATAAAAATATTTACTTAGAGCAAGACTCAACGAAGCTATATTCAAACATTAAAATACTTGTAGCCTATTTTAGAACACAAAAATACGTATTAAGTATGATTCGAACTTTCTCTACAACTTTTATTAGAATCGTAATAAAGAGTCATTAGTTGAGTTTTTTTTTGACGACCTTCTAAGAGAACATTTTTAACTTCGACAAATATGACCTTAATGAACCTTCGTATAAGAAAAAAAAGTAGATGTAAAAATATATATTTCAGAAGGAAATGACTTTCTCAACGTACGACGACTAATGAGAAAATCTAAAAACGATTTGTAAGTAATAATAGAAGGAAAAATAAGGGTCTTTGGTTGAAAAATTCTGTCGAGGTAAGAGAAATTTGCGCGCTAATGACTATCAACTCAACGTACTTCACTAGTGACACCACCAGAGTGACGTGGAATATCTGGCTATAGTTCCGGACACGACGAGGGGTGGATTGGAGGGAGGAGGGGTGAACGTAGAGTGGTATAGTCTGCACTTCTCACCACACAGCATGTAAATGTCGATCGGACTGTGAAGCCTTTTATTCACCTAGTTTATCGCGATATAAGCCAGCGCTGTGAGCGTCTTATATCGTTGTTATGAGTCTAAATTGTAATAACAGCTGTTTATGATTGTTTTAAACAAAAACTAGAAGATATCTTTTCACGTATCTGAAATAAATAAATAAATATGTTATTTTCATCTAAAATCTAGTAATATATGTGATGACTTGTTGAAATAAATAATATTTATATATAAAATAAAAGTATGAATTTGATATAAAAAAACTTTGTGTTTAATTGAACGTTGCTTTTACTTAAGTTATAGGCCTGACTGAATTTTATAGCTTTACTCAATCATTATATGGTTTACAATAGTGATAATTTTACATGGTTTATTCGGTTGGTCTAACTTTTATTAGCACTGCATTTTACTACCTGTTCATGTTATCCGCATTTGTACTAATTAAGCTAATTGGTTAGGCATGAGGAAGGTTAAATTTAGAGAAGCTTACCCGCATTTGCGTGGAGAGAAAGGTATGAAACCATTTTGGAAAATCATCCTCAGTACACCGAATAAGAATTTGAACCCTAATAACCCTGTCATCGGAAAGTATAGTGTATTGCGAGAATGACACCTTAGACGATGCGGCCAACTAAGGAGGTGTAGGCCTCATTAAAAACATTTTTTTTATTCTTCACTTTGTAGTCCTTTTTTTTACCTCATTATTTCAAAGGCTCTATAAAAACCTAATTATAATAATAATTCTTCCTTTATGAATTTTATTATATCTCTAACTGGTCTTAATATTCAGACAATACATCCAAAACGTTCCCAATAGTTTTCAAAGATGAATTCCGACAGGTGCTATAAGCAGACTATAAGACTGTTAAACTATTATTATAAATATACGAGTATATTGCAAAAATTTAAATACTACACAATGTGTATAACATCCCCCCTCATTTACCCTCCCCCCTCAACACCTCCAAACACACACACAGTGTACCGAGATATATTTTATAGAAATAATATATTTATTGCATAACCAAGCAAAATTTTAAATATATTAAAAATATGAACACTCAATTAGGGATAGTCGATATGCACTTTAGTAATAGTCTTAATTATTTTCTCTACTCACAATATCACCTAAAACCATAACATGGAAACGTAGTAGTTCAAACTTATTTATGCTATTTGAACAGCGCACGTGCTAATACGCAGAGATACGAGCGCTTTTTGGCTCCAATGTCAATCACTGGAACTAAAGAGTAGCCAGACTCGATTCTCTTAAAACTTTAGTCAACGGTGAGGGATTCATAAAACACATCATGCGAAATCGGTTTGAAGTAATTCAACCGTTTTGTGACCCTCTTAGGTGGCCACATGGTCTAAGGCGCTACTCTCGCAAATAGACTAGATCACCGAAAACGGGGAGATCAGGGTTCGATCCCGGTCGGGTGTACTGGGTGCGGTTGTTCCTAAATGGCTTTCCCCTCTCCCCTACGCAAGTGTGGGGGTACTTTCTATAAATTAAACCTTCCTAATCCCCAACACAATAGTGTAATTAGTACATAGGCGTATAGCCTGACTGGGTAGTAAGACGCTGGGCTACAGAAAAAGTTTTGAGATAATAATTATATGGCATATAATATTTGCAATTAGGAGAGAAAAAAAATGCTCTGAAACGTTATCCAACGTAAAAAAAAAAGCAGAAGAAATACTTGTGCTAGGTAAAAAGAGTAGCTCAAGCAATCAACTTCAATAAATGATGACGTGAGATTACACCTTACGTGACTCATTATTTTAACAAACACATACAAGTGACTCAACGGACTGTTTCCATATCGTTACTGTGGGGAACTCGGGTCGAATTTAAATAGAACACCTTCAGTTGAAACACACATGTACAATACAAGCAGCTACTAGCCGAGCGTAGCCAAGTCCTGTTTTAACTTGACAACTCCGTATTTCGTCCGAGTGTTTCACGAAACTGTGCAGTACGATAACGATACGCAATTTAATTAAGTTCGAGGGGTAAGAATAAAGAACGTAGAATATGGAGAAAATGTACTGGAATTTGCCTAGAGGTAGAGTACAAAAATATTTTAAAAAACTACCCGACATTTCCCAGTACCTGCAAACCAGAGCATATTATGAGCCTGACATTTAATACACTTGCCCACATGTGTGTGATCTGTGTAGTTATTTAAATATTAAGGGTATTTTATTATTATTATTATTATTATTATTATTGTTATTAGCACCGCGTCTTACTACCGTTCGGGTTATACGCACTTACGCTAATGTGTAAACGGTAGGGTGATTGTGAGATGAAACGGAGGACCTACAGTTTAACGTGGGATCCGAACCACGGTGGAGGCCTGGCATTCCCCACATTCACAAGATGTCTTGTCAGAGGTGAAGGAAGGGTTTGGTAATCAGATAAATCTCTGCCGAGACCAGGGATTGAACCCCGGACCCTCAGCACAGAAGTCTGACACTTTACCCCTAGACCACCAGGTCATTTTGTGTATTTACTTACCCTAAACAAGGAAAAGTTTCCAACAATTCTATCTCATTTAAGTGTACTTACTCATGTAGTTTTATTGATTTTATAAAAAATATAAATTTTACTCTAGAAAGGTTTATTATATATAAAAAAAAAGGAAAACAACTGAACAAAATTCAGAATAGCGTCTATTAGAAGATTAGTACTTAGCCTAGATTCGTAAGACAAATAAATCTAGTGGTTTTTTTACTAGACTATACAGAATAGATGGGGTCTAGATTTTCAGCAAAGAAAGGGAGGATGGCAAAGCAAAAGGGGCGTGGAGAAGATATTTGGTCGACATGTTTTCAACAGGGGCGATGTGGTGGGACGAGCTCCCCATTCCTCTAGTCTAACCTCCCAGGAGAAAACCAGAAGGAAGAAAGAGAAGAGAAAGAGAGAGAAAAAAAAAGGGGTTGCTTGAAATGTGAGACAAAAATCGGGGTGACTCCAAGGGGCCAAGGGAGAAGAAAGGGGTAAAAAATGACCGGGAATTAGAAGAGGTTTACCAGAAGGTCTCTACCATCAAGGAAGAAGAACACGGTCTCTACTGGAAATTGGCAATACTATTTGTATCGGCCTGTTGTGGAGAAACATCGAAATTGGTTGGGCCGTAATCTAACAAGAATGAGTTTTTTTTTTTTTTTTTTTGCGTTTGGAAAAGCTATTCAACACATTGTTTGGTTGCAGATTGATTTTCCATAGTCATCTCCATTCGTACAAGTCTTGATCATATCGAGATTAAAACAACTTCATCGGCAAGTGACCAAATGAATTAAGATTTATCATAATACACCATTTAAGTATCGCATTTTATACAATAGTAGCCAAATCAATTCTAGTAGACTAGCATCCGTGTGAAATTAAAATAGTTATTTGTTTGTTATTGATAATTTTAGAGACGAATGCTTCTTAGCGCATCTTTTAACAATAAAAATATAGACCAGTACATTTTAATTTCTATTTAATTCCCTAGTTACAAAAAATAGTTCTTCTGGAGGGTAGCTAATGCAGTTATTTGGTAGTTATAATAATAGCTTTGTTATATTACTTGGTTCAACTTTGGTGTAACACATAAAAAGGGATTATGGTGTCATAAATCTATGTAATACTTTATATTTTGAGGGTAAAGAAGTCTAAACAGCATAACTAAGTATTGATCTATTCATATTATAACATTTATCATAAAATGTCTTAATCTAATTATTTTCAGTATGTGGTACATTGTTTACCCTAAAACATAGCAGTATTACCTTGACGGATTGCACTCTAACACTATCTTATTAGGTACTATATCTTAGGCCTGCCTACGACAGGTAGGGATTTGTTTGTAAAGCCGTATATGTCTGTCAGTTGTTACGTAAGAGTGGATAAAGTGAGAGTAACCGAAATTCATTCAATTTTTATTAAATAAAAAAATCGAGATAAAATAATGCAAAATTCTGCTCCATTAAGTTCTGTCTCGTGGTTTATGCAATAAGTGTGCAAAGTTTCAGGTTTCTGGGTCATCCTGGGGTTTCTGGAGGGGTTGTAAAGACACACACACACACACACACACACTCACTCACACACGCAATAGGAAATTGTATAAGAGGTTGTTGCCAAGGTGCACAGACAGGTGCTCAGAAAAGGATGTCTAGGTGCACACCCCTTTTGACACCCCTTTTGACTTCAGCCAGCTAACATGAGCTTGAAGGTAGGTAAACAAACAACCCCCTCCCTTGGAGAATACCTCTCCCATCTCCTAGTATAGATAACAGGTATCTATGGTTATGTTATGTTAGGTTAGGTTGAAATTTAATCACAGGAGATAAGAAAAAAAAAGGCTGGGTTTATCAATTGTTTCTCCAGTTAGTTATATTACCACTTTGTTCCGTGAAACACTTGTCGCTCTTTCAATTGTTCTGTGTTATGTAAATGGTAACAAGGGATTAGTTAGGAAGTCAGCCATGCGTTAATGATCTCGGGTCCTCCTCCTGTGCACTTTGGCGACCCTCAGGCATTTCCAGGGCAGACCCTTCAAATATACCCTTCAACATTCCTTTGACCTTCTGTGCACTTAAGTGTTATCTGTATAAGATATACATAAATATTTGATATATACCATAATGGAATAGTGTGAGGTAAGCTTGCTGGTTTCAGGGTAAATAAAGGGAACATTCATAAATTCTTTTTCCGGTCTTCATCTGAACACACACTTCATAAATTCAAGCACATCAAAATATTCGAAGATTATGTTAAATATTTTTATACCATTAAAACCAACATGTTTAATAACGTTACTGAAAGTAATTTTGTTGTGACGTATATTTCCCCATCTTCATTAAGTAACTACCTGTAAAATGAGCCCTAAGGCAGTCAAAAACCTTCCACGATCATTAGAATGAAGGCAGATAGTCTGAACCAAGTCATTCCCTGGCAAGAAGATAGCGAAGTTCTTTCTCTGTCATCATCTTACTCCCTATAGTCAAATCTTCCCGCCATGCTGTGGCATTTGTTCCGTTCAGTTTGGTACCTCTCTTCCTACGACAAGATAAATATTCATCACACAACATCAGCGATGGAACGCACGACCCGCTTGGGAGAAGGCAAGAATGACAGCTGAAGACTTGCTCGCTTTTGCGAGAATATTTATCAAGAGGAACAGCTAACAAGAAAACATAAAAAAAAAACCTTCACGGAAAAGGGAATGAGGAATAATAAAACTACTGGTAACAAGTTTACGAATCAAATAAAATGGTAGATTGCGGAGACTTCAGTGTTTCGAGGGAATGAAAATACTCTGAAATAGATTTGAATCAAACAATCATGTTGATAGAGATTAATTCGAATAAAAATGACTGAATCGGCTCTGTTGATCAAATGCGTTTTACACGTTAAGGTGTAAAACCCTGAATACGATTATTAAATATGATACGAAAATCACTAACAAACACGCTTATCAGCGACTTTTACGCTCCTAGTAAATAAAATCTATCCTTCCTGTAAAAATGTAGATGTGGCTATAAACGTAATCATCAAATATAATATCTTGGCTATTTAATCAATCATGAGACGCGCATTCGTACAGTTGTCATTTGGCAGCATAAAGACTTTCCGAGTCGAGGGTGGCTGCTTTATCTAAGAGCTCGTGATCTTAATTGATCACACACATATTGTGTAGCTGACGATTTCCGCACGTCCATCACAGACTCAGCCTTAAAATATGAATGGAGAGTGATCATGGACACGAGATTATTCCTGTATAGCTTAGTGGTTAGAGAGTATTGGCGTACTAAGCCAAAAGTCATCAGGTTCGATTCTCTTGTCCAGGTGTCATTTTAAAATTTAAAGCATATCTTCATTTTTCAATTAAAAGTATATACACACATATACATACACATATATATATATGTGTGTGTGTGTGTGTGTGTGTGTGGAGAGGGGGGGGGGAAGCTCAACTCAAGAGTAGAATCATGAGAGACAAACCTCTTTAGATATAAAAATAAAGGTCTATCATATATTTTTTTTAATCAACGTTAACTTATCTCGTTATTTCTCTCCCTCCCTTTCTCCACCGGTTGTTTTGTTTTGGATACGAAGATCATTGACAACGCAGAGTGGTGCCAAACAGTTCCGTGTTTCAAACTTCACCGCCTCTAGAATCTCAGGTTGAAGTGACAAGTAGATAATACCACATTGTTACAACGCTCTGCGCTTTATTATCATGGAGATTTCGCTCAGACAAACCTGACACGCGTCACAAAACGGAAAGAGGGAGGGAGGTTTTCTTTTTTTTATCCATGCTTTCCACCTCCGTCGCCTTCCCTTCACTTCCATTCTCTTGTGCCTTTGAAATCTCTTATTCTTTGGCATGTGTCGTCTTCTTTAGTGTGTGCAAACAAACCAAGGCATACATATATATATATATATATAATAGTTTGAAGAGATGCGCTTAGAGATAAATACTTCTTCACAAGTCGTTTTAAACACTCTGATTACTCTGAAAGAGCAAAACTTTTACCTTGATGAGACAGTGACGCACCTTGGGGAGAAGGGGGGGAGGAGGCCAGGTGGGCATTCCCCCCCCCCCCAAGACCACTAATAATGTCAATACAATCCTAAATTAAATCGAGCATAGCTAAAATAGAGAGTACTGAATACGTGTTGAATGTAAAGGCTATATTTTAAGAATACTTGAATTTCAATAAAATACACCACAATTTAAGTGCCCTCAATATCCCATGTTTTTCTTCAAGTACAGAAAAATAAAATAATATCGCGTTCTGGCTACATCCTCGTAGCCCAGCTTGCGGAAACATTAGCCAATACTAACGTACTATGGCCCAGTCCCGATGAGATGAAGTGAGTGTGAGTGTAAGTGTGAGGGAATGGAAACACTTAAACCTAATTTAAGACTAATTAACCAAACCCTTGTGACCGTTGGGGTGATTCCCCTTCCAGAAAAAATACCTAAGATACCAGCTGGAAATCGAACCCGGAGCCTCTTGGCTCGTAGCCACGTGCTACAGAAGTAATAGCTTCAATAATTGTACGTAAGGCCACTTACATTAATACAATCGCTGCCTTCAGTCACCATAAGGAAATCTCCATATAGCTTCTAACACAATTAACATTAATATATTTTCTTGAATCCTTGCAGTATGGGGGTTATGCCTCCCCACCCCCCATTTCCCCCACAGAGATTTAATTTAGACTAGAACCTTGATCGTATGTCCACCCCAAAGTAAATTTCTAGTTACGCCACTGCTACACTATGTCCCTATCTTATAAGCTACGCCATAGTGGAATAATGCAGGTTAAATTTGTTACCTTACAGCAGGGGTCAACAAAAGGTCAGTTCTCAGTCGATAGTGGAAGAAAACTATACCGTCACTATCTGCTATGGTACAGATTATTAGATAGGACCATAGTGTAATCTATCAAGGTAAGACTGCTGTCTTTCAGACTAAATAGAGTGTACATTTTATTTATTTATTTTATATGTTTTCTATAAAGGTAGGGACATAAATTCAATATTTCCTTCAATACTTTAGATATGAATACAAGATGTATAAAAAAAGAGATATTAAAAGCAGAGTGGGGAAACAAAGGGTGATTGCGGGACTTATGATAAATGTAAAAGTCGATAAGGTCCCCTGCCTTACAAGGTAGACGAAGGGTAAAACTCACCAGACGAATTTATTACCTGGTTCACTTTTTATGTGTGGTATTTATTTGAAATACAAAATAGTGATGAATCTTAAATAGCTCAGCGTTAGGAGAGCACTGTCGCACCAAGCTTAAAGGCTTCAGATAAATCTGTGCCGGGACCAAGGATTGAACCCCGGACCACCAGCACAGAAGTCTGATACCTTACCCCTTAGACCGCCAGGTCACCCGTTACGAATTTTACTTTCAATTAGGATCAACCTGAAACTAAACCAATTAGTCTAAAAATATAGGATGAGGTGGTAAACCTATTGCTAAACCCTTCAAAATAGCTACTTCTAAAAGAATATTGGGAAAAATTCATTTTGATATCTAATCCTTCCCAGGATCAAATCTTGGACTCCAGTGTTTGAATCAACAACTCCCCAAATTAAATAAATTATTAATTTAATTGATGGAACCATACAAGTTTATTTTGGTATTTTATAGAGTGGGTTCTTCAATGGAAAATTTAAAATCAATCCCAAGGAAAACGATTAATCTTTATAAATAATATTTCACTTCAAAATTGGCGAAAAAAAAAAGAAACATAAAAAGAGAAAAGCAGGGTTTTCTCAATAGAAATGATGCCAAGTAAAAAAAAACAACCACTTGTCCTTTTTCCTATGCAAACACATAACCACCAAATGACACAAGCCATTTACAAAGAAAATGTTCTGTCATAACAAAACATATTGTTTGTGCGTTGTAGTCACTTTGTTCCTTCACCGATTGTGTGGACTGGGGGGGAGGGGTGAAATAAAAATTGTTTCCCGCTGCACAAAAGACTTGACTACTGCTCAAAATAAGCTATTGATATTCTGCCGTTGTTTTCAATATTCATCCACAAAAGCCCGTGCACAGTGAAAGAACAAAATTGTTTGTATCATTTCTCCAGTGGTTTTTTTTTTCCAACCCGTTTCGTTTCATTGAACATGGCTTTGCCAACACACATTTTGTACAAAACCTAACACGGCCTGTGTAACGGGGATTTCTGAATTGGGTTACACAGCTCAGGCTTAAATGGAATGTGAAGAAGGATATATCCAAAGATCACACACATGCCGAGATAAGTCGAAACTAGAAGAGATAACTTAAAAACCACCCATTATTTCAGAACATCAATTACATAAAATAACTACAGATCATTCACTCAGTATAAACCAATCAAATTAATACTTCACTCACTCCGGTGGCCATATGGTCTAAGGTGTCCCTTTAGCAACAGACTAGACTGCTGATTATGGGGAGATTGGGATTCGAATATAGGTCGGATGTACTAAGGATGGTTTTACCTAAATAGTTTACCACTCTACCTCCATGCAAAAGCTGGCACACTTCATCTACATTCAAGGCTATTTAGTATAAGTAGAGCTTTCAATAGATTTAGATGATACCAGTTCTATTAAACTCGAACTATCAAGACTATTGTAAATATCTATAAAATATATTATTGTCCTTTAAAATAATAGTTCTAGAATGTTTTAAATTACATTTAATAACAACAGCTCGTGGGCACAGGTATGGAATATATAACCTCATGATTTTGTAGGAAGAACAGTATCTAGTAGTTGCTAGAACCATTTTAATATATTCATACATCAAGTTATGATATCTGCGATGGTCACTTTTGATAGATATTATCATCACACATAAAAGTAACACAAACATAATAAAATTGTATCAATGTTTGCGTCAAAGAAATATGCTTGAATATTCTGAACTGTTCTGTCAGGTGAACTAAACTTGAATAATTAGGACGTAATAAACCTTTTTAGTATAATCCGACTAACTCATTCTAAAAATGCTTTTTTTTTTAAATAAAAGGGAGTTGAAAATAAGGCTCTCTAGAAACCTCTAGACTTAGAAACACGAAATTTAAAATGTTTTAAATTGAGGCAGGGGGGAAGAGGGGGCAAACTGGTGAAAGGGGTGGGAGGTGATATGGTCAAGTTCCTCTCACTGTATATATAAAGTCCGAGGATCTTTGTCTGCCTTCTTCATATTTCTCAGTCAATCCTTTATTTTAATTCATGAAAGATTAAAAAAATTATTACACATCAAACTCTTGTTTCATTAGGTTCGGTCCCGTGGCTTATACTATAAGTGTACCAAGTTTCAAATTCTAGGTGATATATACTCTATTCACGGTAGGAATTACTCTCTGAAAGGTCTTTTTTTCTTACCAATATACTACTATATAATAGATTTATGGTAGGGAAAAAGGCCTTTCAGAAAACAATTCCTACGATGAACAGACTAGGCTTCTGGAAGGTGTGGAAAGAGTCACACACGCACACGGATATTATTTATAAAGATTAATCTTATCGATATTCTTTCTCGACCCTCAAAACACAGGCTACATGCTTCAAGACAAATGATCACAGAAAAAAACCCAACAATTTAACTGTTAGAAAAGCTTTCTTGGTGTGTGTATATATATACACACCAAGAAAACTTTTCTAACAGGTAAATTGGTATTTTTTTTGTGATATTTTGACTTAAAGTATGTAGCCTGTGTTTTGAGGGTCGAGATATATATACACATGCTTTGCTCGTAGGGGGCTACGCCCCAAGCCCCCAATGGGTTTTTTTTACAAGTAGATGTAAACTAATGTAATCCTAGAGCCGTTTTTTGATGGGTCTTACCGTTTAGCCACAAGAGACCTCCAACGATAGGTCCGCACTGACATTAAAGTTGCTCCACCATTTTTAATTTCTTTCGGAGGTTAAATTTTTTTTTTTTTTTACTTTTTGGAATTTTCCCGTCGGTTACAGGCTAGAGTTTGCCTAATTTATAGGGTTTCTAGATTCATCTGGAAGTGGGTAAACATTAATGACAGCTATGTGGCTTTATAGTAGTATAATAATGTAATATAATTCATTCATATTTCCATGCACGATTCATTTTGATAATAGGAAAAATGAATGGGGGGAAAAGGACACGATTTGTTTGAGCTGTAAAATTAGACAAATTACTACAGGAGGGTTAACGTCCAAGAGAACCCTGAGGTAAGACCGGAGAGCACTTCCTGACCGGAATAAAGACCGCAGAGTCCTTGGGATCGAAGACCGGGAGAGAGTAGTATCCGGGAACTAAATGATGATTGTGGTTGCTGACGTTCAACTACCCCGACTTTGCAACGCTCCATTCATCCCGAGCTTAACTACCTTTAAAGGGGTACCTACGTCTCCGTATTAAATAAATTGTTCCAACAGGGAAGAGTGGTCTCAAACCCAAATTAGTCGGAAGGGCCACGCCAGATTCGCAAGATCGGGACATATCGTGGGCTACAGCATGTAGAAACATGTTTGCTTATATTCTATACTTTTGTTTCTGTAGCGTGTCTTACTATCCGTCTCGACCATGCGCAATTTAATCACGCTAGTTGGTATGAGATGAGGACAATATAATTTAGAAGAAATGTAACTCAATTTGAGTGAAGGAAATGTGAGAAACCATAATTTTAAGAGTTCACCTTCTGTCCATCCTTCTGGAATTCAAACCCTGACATTCCCGATTATGGCAAACTAGATCAAAAGAACCTGTCGTTCAAACCACGTGCCCTCAAATATAGGCCTATGCTAGTTATTTGATGAAGTGTGTTGAAACTTATTAATGTATGCTTAGACTATTTAAAAACTTGTATTTTTTTATGTTCATGTGAGAAAAATACTCTAAGCCGTGTTTATTAAATTATGTAAATAAAGATTGCCATAATAAAGTATTTAAGGTTATAGAAAAAAAATAGAACAGTTTGAAGAAGTTAAATGCGTTTCTTATTCCAAATTATCTACTAATTATAATTAAGCTATTACTATATGTGTGTGTGTATACGACAGCCGGCTCGATTGTAAAATAAAAAGTATTGCAGACAAGCGGGCCGGTCAGATATGTATCGTTGGCCGAATGCGGCCCGCGGGCCGTGAATTTGCAAAACTTTCACTAAAAAAAACAACAGTCTCCGTGGTATAATTGTCAATGCACCTAGCTACGAGTCTAGGGATCCCGGGTTAGATTCCTGGCTAGTACGTTGGGTAGTTTTTCCCAAAAGGGGAACTACCCCCAACTGTCACCAGGGTTTGGTTAGCTAGATTTAAGTTAGGTTTAAGAGTTTCCACTGGATTCATACGCTCATACTAATCTCATCAGGACATGGAAAGAGCCTTCACGGAAAGAATGTACGATCAGTACATTCGGGCATCGCATGAGCAACGGTACACTAGTACTGGCTAATATTTCCAATAGTGGGCTACGAGTGATGTAAACCAGACGTGCTATATTATATTATTGCTAGAATAGTATAAAAAATACCTTCTACTTTGACTGAAATGCCTATGAATGAGATATCGGGGTGAGAAATGGTCACGTGCAGTGAGGGTGGTATTTCCTAAATAGTTTTCTACTTGTCCTCCAAGAAAATGCCATTACACTTCCTCTGAACTCAACCATACTTATCTTTTAAACATTAACGTAATTAGTTTATATGCATATAAACCGAACGGATGGTGGTACACAGTGATAAAAAAATAAAGTAAAATAATAATGCAAATGTAGTCTTACAAAATAACACAGCAAAAAATAACTTAGTAATTTACTTTAATTTGACACCTCGGAGAGAAAGTATTGTGATCGTCAAAAATAACTAGCTCGAGATTTTATAGAAAAGTTGTTTTTGCAATGCCGTCCGACTGTCTTTCCTCAGACTAGAACCGGAACTATTTTATCGATTGGGCTAAAACTTGGTATCTAGGTTTTTCTTAAGGCCCCTCAAAGTTTTTTTTAAATAAATATCCAACCCTAATATTTAGGGCAAAAAGAAAAAAATTAATTTTCTCGAAATTCACTCAAAGAATTTTGATTAAATTTTTATATCTAAGACACTGTTTATCATTATAAATAAGAGGGTAACTCTAATTTTCTTATGAAAATACTGAGGTTACTTTACATGGGGGACATTTTCTAATTTTAATCAACTATCCGCAACTATTTGAGATACAAAATAACTTACTGTTGTAAAATTGTAGTACTATTAAAGATAACAATCTTTTATTTGAATTATATTTTTTATAAAATCAACACTTTCTAAGATATAGGAAATATATATACTTTTTAATTCAGATCTGAAAATTAATTTGATTCTTATGCTCTTTGGAGGAAACATGTTTCTTTTTTCTCACTTTTCCTGTAACAGTGTTCCTAATTCCTAATGCCATGGATTAAGTAGGTAATAGTATATTATTTAATTTATTATCTTTAGTTTAATGACTATACAGCAATGTATGGAACTATTATTTAATTTTACACATCATACAAGTTTTTATTAAATGTATATTTAAAGATAAAGGTGAGAAAAAGTATGTGCGGTACGCCGTACAATTTTTTTTTAGATTGAAATTAAATTTTATAATAGTAGATATTTTTAACTGCACTAAAGCTAAGATTAACATCAACTCTTTTGGAAACTAAAAGGGTAGATAAGGTTTACTTCACTACAAAAACAGAAATACACCCCTAAGCGTCTCCCATACCCGCCTGCTACCCTCAAATGTGTTTCCGCAACGACTCCCCGAGGGGTAGTTTAGTTTACTGTGCAATACCCCCTTCCTAACCCTTCAATCCTTTAACCCAGACAGCAAGTACTTTCAGCAATTACTGGTTGCGTCATTGACTACGATTATTTCCAGGCTTATAAATTATACACACGCAGATACTTACTAGCCGTCTCGATACGGCTGACGTACACGAAATCTTAATGTCGTCTTGGCTTGGTTATGGAAAACAGTTATATTGTGCTAAGGCGTTGGCTGAATTTTAAAATGTAGCTGCGTATACATTTGTTTGAAACCAGTAAAAAGGAGTTGTTTCCAAATGAAAAATTGTGTGTATATTCACTAGAAATACGTTATTTTATGACGCATGGAAACGGAAATTGAACTAGATACCTTTAATTTAGCTCTCTCCCCTCAGGCTAGAGTCCCATATCTAGCTGCCATTTTCAACAAAATTTTTAATGAATGGAAGTTATCCTGAAAACACACACACACACACACACATATATAATATATATATATATATTTTGCAAGCCCTACCATCCAACCTTAAAAATTGCAAATATGTTTTGTGTCTGGCCCATTCCTGTGCGGGGATCAACGGGGGTGAGACCCTCCCCCTCTTTTTGGGGTGATTCCTGAGGCTAGGTTCCTGACCATCCCAGTGGGGTTAACGCCCCACGTGAGCGTCCAACACTCACGCAAGGAGGAGCCAAATCCTCCCGTCAACGTAAGATGGCCAAGGCGGGGGGTTCCCAATTGACCTGGGATGAAGGGGATTGATAGCAGGCATGGCTCATTGGCCCGCTGCGCATGTTAAAGTGCGTGGCTACTCTCAAAGGACACAACCATGATGAGCTAGAAGAGCCTCGTAAGAGGTAGGGCCTATCTGTTATCCAGACAAATGAATGCTCAAAACCTTAACATGGTAGGTGAGTTTCACTTTGAAAAGTCTCCGACATTTTAGGGTGTTAGACTAGCTACGTCACAGTGCACATTAGTTCTGAAATATTTAATTGTATGCTATGATATCAATAAGTAATTTTCCTAGAACTTGCATTGGTGGTCGCAATGTCTCACGCGTCACTCGTGTCAGAATAGATTGGTGGGGACGTAGAGATCGGGGTTCGAACCACAGTAAAGTATATTGAGGTTTTTCCTAAATCGTTCCCCACTTACCCTATATGCAAATATGGACACATTTTCAATAAATTTCTACCTTACTCATCCCTATTCACTAGCGTAGACACAGTAAAGAGAAAATAACGTTTTCCGGTTCTTTAAATCTTCCTTTTCTGTCATCTCTTAGCATTTTAATTAAATTATGAGCTTTGTAATGGAAAATAAATGTTTAAGTAGCAGAACTTATTATACAGGCTGATTCAAAAGTCTCCATGGATAGGGATACATTTTTTTTAGGTGTCACTCTTAAATACCTTTGGCAAAAAATGAATAACTTGAAGGGATAATTCTCCTTGCCTGCTCGGAAAGACGTCTGAAGGTTGCAGAGTAATTTCAACAGGATACAATACCCAGCAGGTATATAGTTCAGGACAATGTTACCAAACTTATTGAGAAGTTCCGAAACATCGAAAGTGCTACTGACCAAGCTAGACGTGGTCGTTCAAGTATATCTACTAACGAAGTCACGTTGGCCATGATGTTGTAAACGTTGGTTGAAAAGAATCTCCAAAAAAAAGTACACGAAGATTGTCTACAGAATCCGGTGCCATAGAGGCGAGTATTGTCTTCTCTATGTATGCATACTTTTTGAATCAACCTGTAATGTGTCCCCGCAAGAGATTACTAATTAAACATAAAGTTTAAATGATACGTAACTACTAGACGAAATGAAGGAAGCATACGCTTATACGTTTAATCGAACAGGACTAGCGAAGCTTTGGAGATAAACATTATCTTTAGTACGCGTCAGATATATTCGTAATAATAATAATAAAAAAAACATGGATTTGATTCCCATGTAAAAGTGTAGTTTACCAAAATTTACTAATTATAGATGAAAGTTTAATTATATGATACTTTCTTGAAATATCGACGAGAATGGATATGGGTATATGTTTCTGAATGAGATGAATATAAATCGAGATTCTAGGATAAAGGGACCGTTAGTTAATTACTTGACAAATATTTTATATTCCAAGAATTTCATATTTATATTCGGGAAATAATTGTTTTCCTTTTTTCCACATTATATGTTTATTTTTAATTAATTTAAAATTAAGTTCGTGAGATGTTTTTTGAAGGCAGTTAACACTGGGGATTAAATAGCAACCAGCCTGGTTATCAAACAAGTAGAAGTTAGGTTCTAATTCTCTCCGTGTTCACTGCATAATGATTATACAGACATTAATGTTTACTCACTTCCAGATGATCTAGGAACTTGGAATTTGGCAAAATTATAGCTTCTGTAGCCAACGGGGAAAATTCCAAAAGTTAAAAAATTTAATTTTTAACCCCCGAAAAAAATTCAAAATGTCAGAGCAACTTTAAAGTCGGTGTGGACCCTTCTTTAAGAGGTCTCTTGTGGCTAAACGGTAAGTCCTATAAAAGAAAACGGCTCTGGAATTACATTAGTTTATATCCTCTTGCAAAAAAAAAACAACCTCACTGGGGTTTTGGGGGTGGAGCCCCAACGAGCAAAGCGAGTCTGTATATGCAAACGCATTTACCTAAAATAATTAAAGATGGGTAGAGTCCTATATTTCTCGACTGTGAATCTTACATTCCCTTTAGAATAGAGAAACCAAATTTGAATCCTCAAAACTTTAAAAATGTGTAATTTTAGTTAACATTGGAAATATTTAAAATTTAACTAAAAATATTGGGTCACCTATCAGTCTAGAAGTAAAGTGTCAAGACTTCTGTGTTGGGGTCTGGGGTTCAATCCTAGGTCCTGGCACAGATTTATTTGATTACCAAACCCTTCCCTCACCTCTGACAAGGAGTGTATTAATCACAACTTGTGAATGTGTGGAATGCCAAGCATCCACCGTGGTTCGGATTCCACGTTAAACTGTAGGTCCTCCATTTCATCTCACAACCACCCTACCACTACACATTAGCGTAAGTGCGTATAGCCCGAAACGGTAGTAATACGCAGTGCTAGTAATAATATTTAAATTATTTTTGTTTAAGACTTATTGCCACTGATCAATAACATTTTGTTTGTCATGTTTAATGAGTCATAAACAACAACAAAAAAACTTTTTTAGTAAATTAATTATGTCAATACAATTTTGTCCTTTTTAAAAATATTTTATTCTTCTAGCTACACAAATCTATATAATTATATTTAGCAATTGATTTAAATTGTCAGAGCAAGTCAAGGTCTTGTTAAATATTGTATTAGAGTTTTTTTTTTTTTACAAATCTAGAATCTCTCGAATACAATATTATTCGAAGATTTTGACATTTGAGCGTCCCAACTCGAGCTTTTTTTTTTAGCACCGCGTCTTACTATCCGTTCGGGTTATACGTTTATGTAGTATGTACTAATTACGTTAATGTGCTAACGAAGAGTAGGGTTTTATTTATAGGAAGTGTACTTGAATTTGCGTATTGAGAGAAGAAAACCATCTGGAAAAACCACCCTTATTACACCTGAACAAGATTCAAATCTTGATCTCCCCGTTATCGGCAGTCCAGTCTACTGCGAGAGTAGCGCGTTAGATCACGTGGTCACAGAAGCGGGCCATACCTAGTTAAAATGTGTTTTACTCGTACTGCCTTTAAATTAGTGTGAGTTGCGGGTAAAAAGACATGACAGTAAGGGGCAGCAACCAACACCAATTAGAAGCCGAGACATAATTTTAGTCATTTAATGGCCACTCGCATCCTGCATACTATCCCCCGGTTTGGGTTCAGTCAAGAGTCTTCAAAATACCCTCATTAGGGGTCAGACCGTCTACCGGATTATCAAAACAAGCTCCAGACTTCCCGAAATTTTGTATTATTTATTAAAACAAAATAACCATAAAATGTAAAATAATTTATTTTGCATTTTATGGTTCACACCAAAATGGTTTAGAAAGGTGTCAACATTTCTATAATGGCTTAAATATTTTACAGTTTAAGTTGATTATTTTTATTTAAATCTTGAAAAAGTGAAATTATCTCATTTACGTCTCACGTGAAAACTTTTATTTCTGAGATCAGAGTAAATTGTTTGAAACAAATAAACCATTTTTAATGGGTTCATAAGAGTAAATGATCAGTAAGGATTACTTTAGTGGTTTAGAAGCTTCAGAGCTGACATTCTCATAATGAAAATAGAATTATGAGAATATTTTCCTTTAATTAAGTGGGGGCGCTTAATGTAGGGTGGCCATTTGTCCCGGTTTTTGGTAAAATGTCCCAATAAAGTAAGAGATTTTTAAAAAACATTAAAATGTCAAGATGTACATTTTTTAATTGCCTGAAACGTTCATTTCTGCTAAGATTTTAAAAAGTTAGTTTTAGTTAAATGATTAATATTTGTAAAAAAATAATTACTGAACCGATCAAGATAATTAAAAACGTATGAAATGCAGAACTGCTAAGAAAAGCAAATGAAGATGGAAACTTTGGAAAGGTACACAGCAAATAAGAGTAAACATGACATTGGTAGGCCATTTGGTGAGACATGATAGATAAATAAGGAGATGTGGAAGGGGGAAATTAAAGAGGAATACCAAGACTAGAGTAGATGACTCATATATTGGACGATGTTAGAAGAAAAAGGTACAAAGATGTAAAGAAAAAAAAATTCTCATGATAAACAAAACTGTAGATCTGCAGTAACCCAATCGCCAGATTTATGACCTAATAATGACGATTAAATTTAATTAATGTATCGTTTTAAGCAACTATATATATTTAAATTATATCAATTGTATTTGAAACTTAACATTTTGTCAAAAATATAAATAGATATCTTCTGCGAGTATTTAATTATTTAAATAGACAAATTAATTAAACTAACGAAAGTAAATAGTGTTAATATTAGACTTCGATTGACTTTTTTCTGTCCCGCATTGGAGTGGATAGGAAATGCTTAGCCTACCTTAATGGCTATCCAGCATATCGGCTTCTACTCAGTAATATATATATATAATATATATATATATATATATATATATATATATATATATATATAATTTTATAATTAATTTATTTTGGTTATTTAACGTGCACTTTCTGAACCGAATGTTTATATCAGCACACAACTTATAAACTAACTTGATATAACTATGATTGTAGAATTCAATATGAAATATTTTTTGTGATAAAGATATCGAGAAATAAATTTTAAGAATTGTAAACACGTTTATTAAAAATATATGTAAAGATTAGTTAGAGTGGATGATTGTTAATTTACATATATTATTAGATATAAAATATAATTATAAAATACATTAAAAATTTGAGTCAGGTCACATTAACAATAACAAGTAAAATTATAAACAATAAAATTAAATTAACATATAGACAGAATATCAATGACTAGAAGAACGATGCCTGTAAAAAAGGAGCATGGGAATTCAGATAAGAAATAGAATTCAATAACTTTCATTTATCCAACATTTTGTCAACTTTACAGTTTAACTATTTTTTCTTATTACTCTTATAATATATGACAACCAAGTATTGTTCTTCTAGACATTGACATTCTGTCTATATGTTAATTTAATTTTATTGTTTATAATTTTACTTGTTATTGTTAGTGTGACCTGACTCACATTTTTAATGTGTTTTTTTAATTATATTTTATATCTAATCATATATGTAAATTCAACAATCATCCACTCTAACTAATCTTTACAGATATATTTAATAAAAGTGTTTACAATTCTTAAAATTTATTTCTCAATATCTTTATCACAAATAATATTTCATATTGAATTCTACAATCATAGTTTAAACTGCTTCCTTATTACAACTTCCACCATGTTTTTCAAAACTAACGTGATATAGATAGAACAGACAACATTCAGCCCCCGACCGTTATTTCTTCATTTTGGAAGAGAGAACCCACATTAAGCTAATGATACATTTTTAGGCCATGCCGGGAATAAAACTGGAGATCCTTAGCTCTTAGCATATAGGAGAGTTAAAGTTGATAGTAGGGTTATCGAGCTTAACCTCTACGAACGGGTGTATTTTATTTCAGTTTATAACTTCTCTTTTCCAAAAACAGTTTTTTTTTTCAGATGGTATGTTTACATTTTTAGTCTCTTAGCAAATAAATTATTTGATAAATTTACACACATTTTATGCTTATAAGCAGGACACATGTTTTATGAATAAAAAAATACTTGTACAAATTCAAAGGTACTTTATACAAAGATTTAAATGAAAAGAGAAGCGTTTCTGTAAAATTGTTATCACAATTTTTTTTTAAATCAAATAATTTTAGTCATTTATTAATGGTAGTGTCTACCACAAACTTATGGTTTGTTGTACTAGGTTAATATAGTTACAAAATAGTGCGACTTAATTGTTAGAAAGTTGATATTAATCCCCATTAATAATCTTTACCATTTTAGGTTAAGAGTTAATCCCTTTTATCTGTGGTACTAAAGATAGCTCCTGTAATACGACTAGACGTATTCAATAACAGCTGCACTTACTCCCTTCACTAATTGCAGGCAGTGGGGGATATTATAAAACAAGAGAGGAGGGATAGAAGGGATGAAGGGTTGAAAGAGAAGGCCGGAAGGAGGAGTGGAAGGGGATGAAGGCGGGTGCTATTTTATTAATCCCTTTGGGGTAATTTTCGTGTGTGCCCACGTCACACATTTAATCATTAAAACTTGGGCCATTGAAAACTGGATCGGAGATATCATTAGGAAATAGGAATAAAAATGTGAGGACAAAACATAATTCGTTCATCGAAATGGAAGATTACAGGAATCGATGTGGTATTATCTCGACTTAAAAAAATTAAAATATATACTCTATTATAATAACACCAAAAGAAAAAAATGAGGAATTGGGGCTACTTGATAATGGTTTTTTATTAGCTATGATTTGTAAACTTTTTTTTTTTTACTTAAATTTCAAATTTAAGAATGGTGATGGCAATTGTAAAATTTAAACCTATTTAGTTTTCAGGTACAATTTAAGTTGTAACTAAAGATAAAACGCAAATTTGAATTCAATTAAATTTTCACAGGTTGAGAAAAAAATATGAAGGGTTTTCAAAATCAATTTCTTAATTTGAATAAAGTTATTTCTACATTTTTGAGAAAAAGTGTTTTTAATTTGTCTACTAGGTTCATTCAATTTATTTGATTTATCTTACAGTAGCTTATTAGTTTTAGTCAACCCAACCAAATAAATATTTTTTTTATTATTGGTAAGGTCAGGACTTATTTCTTAAAAAAAAAATATTATCATTGTCATTTTGTTAAATTTTTTTGGAACAAGTCATATTTTTTTTAGCACCGCGTCTTACTACTCGTTCGGCTTTTACGCTCATGTAGGTATAATAATTACGCTCATGCATTTAGGAACTATGAAGGTTATAGTAATAGAAAGTGTATCAGCATTTGTGTGGAAGGAGAATGGAAAATCATTTTGGGGGGGAAAAAAACACTCAGTACACCCGACCGAGGTTCGAACCTCAATACCCCAGTAATCGGTAGTATATTCTACTGCAAAAGTAGCTCCTTAGACCATACGGCCACCGAAGTGGGTAACAAGTAATATTCAACTAAGATTTATTCTGCAATCACGCTCAACGGCAGAAAAATCTTTTTATTAAAATACAAATATTTATAACAAGTGAAGAAGTTATTATTGGAAACTTTATAAATAAGGGTTCTACACCAATTTTAGTTTAAAACTATCAATCATCATATTGTGTGGCTTTAATATATATATATTATAAGCTTATATAAGCTAATTACTTTAAATTTTTGCTATCACCTAGCCCGGATCACACGCATGAGATCATTTCACTAATATTTTAAGGATCAAGACTATTGCATTTAGAGTGGAAAACAATTTTATATAAAAATACACTCAATACACCAAACCAGGATTCGAACCCCGATCTATCCGTCATCGTAAGTTCAATATATTGTGAGAGTGACGCCATAGATCATTCGAACACCGAAGCAGGATCTTATTCACATAGGTTAATTTATAAGTTTAAATATTTGTAAAACGTGTCCTTCAAAGATGAGTAAATAGATGGCAAACTAAACCAAAATACGCGAGTTTGATTCCAAGTCCTAAACACATTTTCCGGAATGAACCTACCCCAGCGAAACGCAAACTCCTGGCAGAGCAGGTTTTTGCATCTCAATGGAAGAAGCTCAGCTGGTTAGCTTGATGTTTGCAGGACCAACTAATCATTTCCAAGGGGGTGTATTCTAGCGAGAAACCATCCAACCTCCTGGAGCAATTAGGGGTGGAGCTCACCCCCATATCTTATAACGGGAGCTGAGAACAACAACGGGCCATGTACGCGTCAAACAAGAGAGATATATTAGTTTCAATTAGTAGCACATTTGACATTAATATTGTTTAAGTCTCTACAGTGTTCTTGAGAAGAGAGACGATAACACTTAAGGGTGCCACCTTACAGAAGGTAAAACGTCACACACTGCAATGTATATATAAATATATAATTATGTAACGATCTTAGTATTCAGTTGTAAGTTGTGGGACTTGAGAAAGTCGTAGGATGGTGGAAATTGGTAATTTTACAGATCACAATTTCAAGGACAGGGTTAAAATAAAAGTTTTCCTCTAACTTGAACCTATCTGCCTAGATAGATCCTCAAAGATCACACCTGTAGAAAATGTGACGTTAGGGACACAACTATATATACCTGGACTTGGACACAACTATATATACCTGGACTTGGACCCAAGCTATAGATGGGGGTTTGTATTTTCTTAAAGTTCCTTACTTTATACCAGAATTATAATACACACGTGACATGCCAAGCTTTAGTGTTTATAATATTAACATATCTCTGACTCTACAGAACAAAAAAATAAAATATCAAATATATACATATTTTTTTGTTCTGATCATAACAAATAAAAACTACTCAACTTATTTTAAAGGGAGGGTGTATATCCTACCTGTCACTTTTAATCAGAGAGCTCTGACCGTTTTATTAAAATTTTGTTAAAAATTATCTAGTTTTACACTTTAACAAATCTGACTTTAAATGTTATTCAATAGTCACTATTTAATTACTGTAAGATATCTGAACGTTTGAAACTAGTTTTTTAATGGTTCATACAAATTTCCCTTTAAACTTTTATCTGTTCAACAGCTTCGGTGGCTGCGTAGTTCAACGCGCTACTTTCGCACTAGACTAGACTTACGATGACGGGGATATTGACGTACAAATATCGGTCGGGTGTATTGAGTCCCCCCCCCCCCCCCCGAAACGGTTCTCCACTCTTCCTTCTCGCAAATTCCGGTACACTTCCTATAAATATAACCTTTCTAATCCTTAAAACCTTTAGCGTAATTAGCACATAAGCGTATAACCCATACGGGTAGTAAAACTCGGTTCTAAGATTTAAAAAAATAATAATTTTGACTTCTCTCTATCGGCACCGCGTCATACAGAGAAGAAGAATATTTATTGAAATAAAAGGTGATTTTCCACAAATATTTAAATCAAAAGTGTCAGGTCTCTTTGTATTGTTTAGCCTGTAAGTAGCATAGCCTGGAGAACGTTATTAAATGTGTTAAACAAATTAAAGCCTCAAAACACAGCGCTTGAAAGAAATGGTAGATTTTATTGTCATTTGTAGTCGTCAAGATTTCATGGTAGAAATGGTAGTGATTATATTAATACCTGTAGACCCAATAATAGCCATGCCATATTAAACGTTTAAATAGCTCACAAATAATGTCCCTCTCCTTTTTAAGAATATTAACTATTGAAGAATTTATATTCAAACAAAGACCACCTCTGTGATCTAGTGGCTACAGATCCAGAGGTCCCGTGTTCAATCCCCAGAGCGTCCAAGTTTTACTGTGATCCAGTGAGTCTGGAACGGGATCAATTCAGCCTCGTGTGGATAAATGAGGAGCTACTTGGATGTTAAAGTAGTGTATATGGTCTAGTAAACTGAGATTGACGGCTGGAAGATTCATTGTGCTGACCACGTGACACCCTCTATCGTTAGAAGTTGGCACTATCTGTAGCGGCTGTTGGGTCTGTATAACTCGATTGTGGGCTGACGCCATTTTTTTTAAACCAATAATATAAATTCTTTTAAAATAAAGAAAGTACTAAAGTTTATAATGTAGGTATTTAATTTGTTTGCTGTAAGGTTCTAGATTTAAAATAATTGAGAGCCGAAGTACTCCTAAAAATGACACTGTGGCTTCAAATAACTATGACTAGGCCTTAAGGTGGGGGATGCAAGGAACGCGAGTTAAGGGTAGTTTATTTGCAGTTTTTATACCAACACATATTTTTTGATCATAGTAAATAAAACATTGCTCCAATAGAAACATAGAGTTCCGTTTTCTTCACACAGTGATATCAACAGTTGTTGAATATCTTATATGAGCATAGCGGCATTAGATGAGAAACTTTTTAAATGAAGATGAAAAGTTGTCATGAAATTCCAGGACACCCTTTAACAGATATTCAAGAAACGTTGAGGTCACACCACGAAGAAAACTATACTCTTATGTTTATGTTTTTTTCGTAACAAAAAAAAAGTTTTGCTATAAAAACTGCCAAAAACACTCATCTTAACTCGCATTCCCTATTCACTCACAGCAAATAAATGTAAACTGGATTGTTGCTAGTGCTCCAAGAGAATAATAGTCGGCACACATTAGACAATGTTGGGCTCTGCTTTCGCTTAGTGTCAGAGTATGTGTTCATTATGGTTGACGGTAATTTACACGATAGTCGAGGGGTAGGGATGAATATTAATACGAGAGCCGAGAGCGAACTAAGCAAATGCTAAGAGGGCTGTAAACGATAAGGAGGAGGTGGTTTAGTTAACACTAGAGGCGAGCGGATAACACTAGAAAGTTCAGTGGAGTAATGGATAACGTTTACAAACTACCACTCTTGTATACATTTATACACAACTATTATTATTATTAGCACCGCGTCTTACTACCCGTTCGGGTTATACGCACTTACGCTAATGTGTAATGGTAGGGTGATTGTGAGATGAAATGAAGGACCTACAGTTTAACGTGGAATCCGAACCACGGTGGAGGCCTGGCGTTCCCCACATTCACAAGATGTCTTGTCAGAGGTGAAGGAAGGGTTTGGTAATCAGATAAATCTGTGCCGGGACCGAGGATTGAACCCCGGCCGCCAGCACAGAAGTCTGACACCTTACTCCTAGACCACCAGGTCACCAATATATACACCACTAGATTTTAGACCTGTCCACGACAGATTAGCAATATTGCTAACAATCCTAGTAAAATTTAAACTTCTATTGCATGCGGCCTAAAGTTAGGCTTTGTTTGTAAAAATACATATTTCTATCCTTAGATTAAATAAGCATACATATATATATAAAACCCTTTATTTGTCGTGTATTTAGATAGAAATAGGGGACCACAGAGTGAATAAAAAGCTGTAAAAGCAATTTCCATAAAAAGTGTTGAGTAAAAGCAATTAAGGCTTGTCTTGAGGTTCAATTAAGAGTTTTCTTCGTGTTAAGATACCTGGCGTGACGGTGGGTTGGTAAATTCTCACAGTCGAGATTTTTATAAGTTGATTGAAGAGTAGAGTAATATAATTACCAAGGTATTAGTAAAATGAAATAATTAAATCTTATAATAGCTCAAATAGTAGTTTGGGCTTATAAATATTTAGAAAAATATTATTGTGACTTTTTTAAAACTGCACTTTATTATCCTAAAATGAGTCAAGAATATTATTCACTTTGAATAGGCGTAAAAATATGTATATTATTAATAGTTAAGAATTATTTATTTTAACTTTGCATTTGAAACAAACTCGTTATTTAACAAAACAAATCTTTTTTTTATTTAATCCAAAATACAATATTATGAAACTACAAACTGCACCGTTAGAGAATAGAAACGACTCTCTTAGCATAGTTAATGGAAATTAATCCATTAGCATGATTGAGATATGGTAAATATAAGATTTGTTAGAGTTATTATTTTAAATTATTTGTTTTGGGAAATGGAGGGAAGAACGGGCAAAGGAGAAATAATCAAATCCATATCTATTTAATTGGTGTAACTACACTAATTAATGTAAATCTGTGATCTGTCATATTGTTGTTGCTCGAGTTCAGAAATTTGCTTGTCTCTGAACTTTGTGAAAATGTAATAATGTACATTTTATCTATGTAATTAATGCAGAATTTCCTCTTGAGATGGATTTCTATATTGAGGGGTTTATTTCTCTTAAGGGTGGGTCCTATATCTTTTAAGGTTGGCCTATATCTCTTAAGGATGGGTCTATATCTCTTAATGGTTGGCATCTCCATAAATGGGGGTCTTTCCCTATATGTTAGATCTCTCCCTAGATGTTGGATTTCTCCCTAGATGTTGGATCTCACCCTAGATGTTGGATCTCACCCTAGATGTTGGATTCTCCCTAGATGTTGGATCTCTTCCTAGAGGCGAGTCTTTCCCTAATATTGGATTTTCCCTGTATGTAGGATCTCTCCATAGATGCGGGTCTTTCCCTATATGTTAGATCTCTCCCTAGAGGGCGGGTCTTCTCTAGATGTTAGATATCTCCCTAGATGTTAGATCTCTCCCTAGAGGTTTGGTTTTAAAATCGTTGCAAACTTGGGAATATCCACACTCAGCCTAGCCAAGATTCAAACACTGAGCTCCCTGTAGCAAGCAAACTCAGACCAGGGCTACCATACGTACTTTTTTATCCGGACATGTCTTCTTTAAGATGTGTAAAATATCTGTCTGGGCGGATTTTTTTTAAAATAAAAGATTGTCCGTTCTTTTATGAGTGATATTTTCAAGAAGAATCAAAATAATATCAGTGATTAAATCATAATATATACAAGATAATTTATGTTTCTATTTTGGTTAATTTAAAAATTACGCTATCGCCGTTTGTTAGTAGTGATGGCAGTGGAATATAGGCCTAATGGATATATGTAGTATTGCTCTCTTGAGAATTCCCATGGATGGCACTATTTGGATTTTGCATCCAGTTTCCCCTGTTTGTGAAAGTCGGATGGTTGTACGTGTATGTTTGTAGCCCGTCATGTGTTATTGTGTGGTGCCATTGAACATGGTTTCTGTTGGTTTAAGAAATAAGTCCATAATTTTGACTTAATTTTAAATTTCACTGTAACGTGATTCAGATTTATTTCGTAAAATGCCTAAACGTAAATGCAAATTTACTGACGAGCTAAAGAAAAAACACACATCCGTATTTTAGAAATGAATTTAAGGCAGAGTGTAAAGCTTGCCTTCCTGGAACATACGTGTCACTTTCTAACAGAGGACAATATTAGACTTTAAAGCGCATATGGAAACAGTGAAGCACAAAGCAGTTCATCAAAATTAACAAGCTAATTCGTGCAATCAGGTTCAAAAAGTTTGGAAGTACGCTCGTTGAAGCTTAACTTGGCTTTTCGTTGTGTGAGACATCACAACAGCTACACATCGACAGACTGCACCAGTGGTCTATTGAAAACACTCTTTACTGACTCGGAAACAGCCAAGATAATCTCAAGTGCTCGTAAGGAAACTGAGGAAATTAATAGTGTCATTTCCCCTCATGCAGTTGAGGTAATGAGTGAACCAATGACTAATATTCCTTTTTGTTGAGTGGTTACTGATGCAAGCAAACATCTTGCCGAGAAGATATTTCCAGTGTTGGTTCAATATTTTAACTGGGAAAAAGGTGCTCTGCAAACAAAACTATTACAAGTTCAAATTAACCCAAATGAGACATCACAAACAATTGCAGAATATGTTCATGGGACATTCATAATAACTAGCCTCGATGAAAAGTGCATCGCATTTTCTAGTGTTTGGGGAGTAGAACACGTTTCCACAAACATGTTTCTAAGTTTAAGATTTCAATAAAAACAAGTTAATCGGTGTGGGGTGCCCAGCTCATATATTAAATAATTGTTTACAACATGGTATGGACATTTTCGATAGTAATATCCAGTCGATTGTCTTGAAAATTTATAATTACTTCTCTTGTGTACACTGTGAGAACCAAATTGCTTCAAGATATTTGCAGTTTTGTGGACATTGAATATAAACATTTGCTATATCACTGTGAAACAAGATGGATCTCACTTTTTTCTTCAGTGGAACGACTGTTGCAAATGTTTTCAGTCCTGACATATTTCTTACTTTCTCAGCCAAAACCTACTGTTATAGCTAGACATTTTTTTGATAACAATTTCACTGAAATATATTTGTGTTACATTCACTCCTTCATGTCTATGATGGTGACCTGGCGGTCTAGGGGTAAAGTGTCAGACTTCTGTGCTGAAGGTCCGGGGTTCAATCCTCGGTCCCGGCACATATTTATCAGACTGCCAAAGGTGTATTAATCACAACTTGTGAATGTGTGGAGTGTCAGGCTTCCAACGTGGTTCGGATTCCACGTTAAACTGTAGGTCCTTCATTTCATCTCACAATCACCCTACCATTACACATTAGCGTAAGTGCGTATAACCCGAATGGGTAGTGAGATGCGGCTCTATTATTATTATTATTATTATTATTATTATTAAAAATAATAATATAATTCATGTTTCAAACTAATGTAGAAGCGCTGTAAAGAGAAGGAACCTCTTTAATAGAAATTCAGTCAATTCTTCACACTGTTCTAACATAGATTTCTGATAGACTGACTTTCAAATTTGTGTTTTTAAAAATCATGAATATGCTGTCGCAGATGTTGGAAGATGGCTATGAAGAAGAATGCAAGAAGTTTCACCAGAGGAATTGAAGAACTTTCACTTCATGTTTACAGTATTTAAATGTGTATATGAAACCCATAAACAATATGAAGAATAATTGTTCACTCTTCACTGTCTAGTGGGAAATTTTTTAACTTGCAATTCAGTACGTTATCTCTTAAGAAGTTTTTTTGATGACACAAAGGGTTTTGATGACTTCTGCCACCTTCAAAGATATGTAAAAGAAATTAAGGAACATTGAAACTTTTGCTCTTTAATGTCTCATGAAAAATGGACAGTATATTTTAGTACAGGTAATAATGCTGCAGACCATCCTGAATTACTGAAGTTGGTTCAGGAAAGTTTCGCCATTCCTGTCAAGCGGTAATCACTAATCCAAAGTCAATGGACAAAAGAAACAGTCTTCTAACTTTATAACGGGAATTTTAATAGTTCAATATAATTTTAAGAATATGTCTTGTGAACAATTTCATACTTATATATTTAAAGTATCCCTGAATATTTTTAAAGAAATGGGAACAAATGAAAAATTCTCTTGCTAATGTTCATCCCTAATTTCTTCTTTCTAATAAATCATTTTGGTTCTATTCTTAGTTGAAAAAGTGTCCTTTTTTTTATCCCAATAATATGATAGCCCTGATTCATACCCAAACAAGTTCAACGCCTTGCTCCACTTTAACCCCGATGTAAATGATTATTTATATAAATACATCTTAGATAGCCACAGATACATTGACATATATTGAAAGGTAGGTTATTCTATTCCCAGGCACCCAACTTTATCTAATAAATAAAAATACGAGACTTTGATAAATAAATATATCTGACCCTTAGCATTCGTGAGTTTCGCAAAGCTAAACCAAAAGTAACCCCCTCGCTCTCCGCAATTTCCTCCCCCATATAAGCACTGAACTCAAAGGGCGCTGTAATTGAAAGTAATGGCGGTTCACAATGAGGTTTCCCAAGTCACGACAGGCTTACCACAACCACACACACACACATACATACATTGCTGAAGGGAATTATGCTTTCATAGGTTGTTTTAGCGTCTATCGATAACATTTTAAATACGGATTCCAAGTAAGCTTTGCCTACATGGAACAAAAGCATTAATCAATTAACAAACATGAATAATGGGAGTTCGAAGTTATGCTCTATAGGAGCAGGAATGGATCAGTTTGTTAGAAACCTTCATTAAAAATAGTACAGTACACTTCCGCTTTCCCGCTTTTATCTTAAAATAAAGTAAGATTTGTGAAGCAAAATAATAGATTGTTGTAAAAACATTAAACCAAATATCATAAATGAAATACTATACACTTTTCCTTACTTACAGAGAATAAGGATCAAATTCATATTCAAAGACCAGATTAAAAAGTACATAACTATATTTGCTTATAGCTAAGAAGATATTGGTTTTATAAAGATATATTTCAAATAAAATAATTTGATCTTTAATTCTACAATTATAAGTTAATTCATATATTCAATAGTTGCGGAGAAATTATTAAAATTTGAAAATTTCCTTCTGTAAAGTAAACTCTATGTAATTTTATTTATAAGAAAATAAGAATTACATCTTGTCTATAATGATAAACAGTGTCTATAATTCATATAAAATTTATTCAAAATCGTTAAAACTAATTTCAAGAAAATAGTTTTTTTTCTATTTTTGCCCTTTAGTAAACTACTATTAAATTTAGGGTTAAATATCTAATTCGATAAACCCCTCGGGGAACCTTATGAAACCCCGGGATATCAAGGTTTAGGTCAATCGGTAAACAAGTTTCGGCTCTTGTTCGAAGTACAGACAAGACAGACAGACGAACAGACAGACGGACAGACATGCAGGACAGACGGAATTTCGAAAACAATTTTTGTTTGTTTCAGGGGGTCATGAAACGTCGACATTTATCAAAATTTCAACTTCATTTTTTTGACGATCACAATAATTTTTCTCTGAGGTGTAGAGAGAAAGTAAAAATAAATGCATACCATGAATAATCGCTTCTCCTATCAAGTAGAAAAAGGGACGATTACAATTACAAACAAAGTTAAATAAATAAGTTTTGGGAAGGGTGAGACATAAGAGAAATATAATTATAAATATTTTAAATACATTTTTGATCAAACAGTACATTGTTATTAAAGATAACTATTCAGTTACCACGATCGTAAACTTCACGATAGACAAGAATAGAAATAAACAATTTGGTGACACGGCATTAACAGAAGTGTGAATATATAATAGATTAGTTTAGTAACTCTTAAAATGAGGATCAACATTCATTCTCCTACGAAGGAGCGTCTGTCTCATCATAGTGGCAGCTAGCATGAGTTAACTCCCAAGAGAGTTACGATAACCAAAGGTTAGTTTCCTTGTAGAGGAACCAACATTTTACAAGTAATACATGGCGAGCAATGAGACATCCACACGGTTAACATACTATGACCGGTCACTTCTTAATAAGTACTGCCTAGACATTCAATAGTATAATTATACTTCCACCCAATACTAGGATACACAATAAGTACAAACAATATTAGTATAACTTGATACAAACAACTCCCTCAGGGCTGGAGACAAAACTCTATTCCCGCGGGCCACTACACAAACTAGTAGTGTTCCCACAGGTTGCGCACTCTAAATAAATACACTACAAAGCGACAATAGTGATTGCTATCTGTCACTGATCTAACTAGGTCATAAAAAAAACGTTAGATAACCTGATTTCCACTATAAAGATAGTCTAATTGTGGACACATCGCTTAGGGAGTTATTATTATTATTATTATTATTATTATTATTATTATTAAGCACCACGTCTTACTACCCGTTCGGGTTATACGCACTTACGCTAATGTGTAATGGTAGGGTGATTATGAGATGAAATAAGGACCTACAGTTTAACGTGGAATCCGAACCACGGTGGAGGCCTGGCATTCCCCACATTCACAAGATGTCTTGTCAGAGGTGAAGGAAGGGTTTGGAAATCAGATAAATCTGTGCCGGGATCGAGGATTGAACCCCGGCCGCCAGCACAGAAGTCTGACACCTTACCCTTAGGTAGTAATTATTATTGCCTAATATATAAAACGATGTCTTAAGGGCATAGAAAATAAAGTCAGACATTCTGACACATAAAACTATGTCTTATGGACATATCAAAGATGAGTTTAGAATCTAACTTAGATTCTAAATTGTAGAGAGACCAATGCCTGACACATCTTAGTCACTATTAGATTCTTCGGTGATGTAGGTTTACGTCCAAGTTCTTCCTCCGTTGAGTTTATACAATAAAATGTATTATGTGAGGCGAGGAGTGACGCTTATATAGTTACGGAACTGACGAGCTCGAGGGCATGTTGGCATCTGGACATCTAAGGAGGGGGGGTGAGAGGTGAGGGAGTTAAGTTGAGAAATTGCGCTGAGTGTCCTGGTGTGACGCCCAGAGAAAATTATCTGCCTTTTCTTGGAAGCGTGGCTTGAGAGTAAGACGTCGATTTGCTTTGGTGCCGGTGTAAGAAGAAAACATTAGTCCAGGATATTATTAGTCTGAATACAAGAAGGACTCTAATACACCATCGGCACGAAAGGTTTCTAGATCTACTTTAACATAATCATACGCCAAGTCCTGTTATATACAGTCGTAACTTTTAATATATACTATCACTATTATTTAGTACCGTGTCTTATTACGCGTTCGGGTTATACTCTTTAAGTACTAACCACGCAATTGGATTAGGAATCGAGAAGGTTGAATTAGAGTAAGTGAACCCACATTTACCTAGAGGGAGAGTGGAAAACAATATAGGAAAAACCACTCCCAGTTCACCCGACCGAGATTCGAACCTCGTTCTCCCCGTCCTCAGCAGTCGAGCTTAACACGACTAGCGCGTTAGCCAACTACGCCACCGAGACGGATAATATATGCTATCAATACCTTTAATAACACTAATAATATAGTAGAATCTTATCAATGCTAACAGAAAAAAGTTTGTATTCTTTACAAGGTATTTGAAATATCTATTTGTAGTAAAATCAAGGAATACATCTTTATCTATTTACATCCAGGAGGTGTTCTCCATATAAACTATTCATAAAAGTGTTATCTTCCGACTGCATCAGATTATCTAGGTGACGTCACTACATGACGTGCTCAATCAATCAAAACATCCTGTCCTTGGGGATAAAAGGAATATTTACCCTCCACCCCTACCCCCCAACTCTCCCTGGCACCTTACAACGCAATGCAAGTAGACTGGGATCTCCCTAGACCTGACTGGCTATACGGTGGGGTAAGTGTTGTCGCAAAGTTGAAGGAAACTTCAAAATTACTGGATATATATCCCCAGTGAGATATATAATATATATATTAATATAGCGAGAGAGATAGAAAGAGACATAGTATGATGCCGTATACAAAGGACGTTCAGCGAAATCAAAGGGGGAGAGAGTTAGAAAGGATAGAGGAAATAAGTTAGAAGGGATAAAAGGGGCAGAGCTAAGAAAACGTGAGAAAAAGCAAGTACAAAGAATATTAGTAAAGAGGGGTAAAGATGGGGTTAAATCCAAAAGTTTCTTTAAACAGAAGTAATAACAGGTTATAATAAAGCAAGGATAACTGATTTGATCGTATGATCAAATATAAGAGCGAAAAGGGGGTGGCGTGTGTAAATAATAATAATAATAATAATAATAGCTGTTGTTGGAAGGGGTAGGAATATAGTTTAGGTATTTTTAATTCATTATAAAACTACTAGCTCAGCTTCAATTCTTTGTAATTACAATTAAGTAAATGGAAAAAACACCCACGAAAACTTAAAGAAGGAAAAAGTAATTTAAAGGGGTTATACCAAAAATGAGCTCGCATTGCTAACATCTTCACGAGTTATATTAAATCTCATTGTTGTTGTAGGTTGTTTTTTTTTCTCATAAAAATAAAGAGGGCAAAAAAAAGGTGAAGGACTTGCTGACAAACCGAAAGCAAGACGGACTTTTTGTTTAAAAAAGTTTAGTTTGTGGAGGATTCTTCCTGGTACGTGCATGGATTAGAAAACTAGAGAGGTAGTATTTTATTTTAATTTCAATAGCTTATTAGGGTGACACATGTATGTTTTAATCCAAGGCGTGTCAATTAAACTGAAATGCTTTTAACTATCAATTGAGAACATGAAATTTCCCCTCACTAATACACCACAAGTAGCCTAATCTACTATATTAGGTTTCCCATATCTTAAGGATATTTTCATCTCTTTGTGATAATATTCAGCAGGGTTTTTTACCTCCTTGAATAATAAAACTTATCACTTAACATAATAAATATAATTTGTACATTATTTTTTAATCACTATATGAGATAGTAAATTAATACATATTACATCCTGTATATTAGTATACTGTTTATCATTGTTGCCTATAACAAAAAAAAAATTGACATTACTAATATTTCTGACAGGCCTTTTGCCCAGGTGGTCAGCACCCTTAACTACTGATCTAAAAGTCCCGGATTCAATTCCTGGTGGTACCATAGGTATCTTTCCCGAAATAGGTATGGTACCTATGGTAACCATAGTAGGATTGATTCCCGCTGGTTCCACACCTTCATAATCACCGTAATCACGTGTAGACAACGTTTTGTTCCCACAAAGGGGACCGAACTAGATATACTCCTACGCTAAAAAACCAACTTAAAAAAACCCTATAATATTGCTGACTTTGGCAAGACATTGAAATGTATAAATAATTTACGTCCAGAATCTGTTTATAATATATTTTAAGCTTATCATGTATATGAATCGAGAGTAATTTTAAGTATTTTAAATTTTTCTTTCAAGGGTAATATTCAAATCTATTACAATAATTTAAAAACACTAATTAACACTAATTAATATATTATAATATATAATAACACACACACACATTCAATTATAGATCTATTTCAGATGGGATGTTTATTTAACTTATAATATTTCCTTATAAAGTTTAAATAAAACCTGTATATGCTTTAAAACTTTTTTTTTAAATGTCGCCTATTTGATCTTAGATTTTATTGCATTTACATTACGAGAGAATTTTTAAATTTTCTATGAAATATATTATTTGTATTTTAAAAATGCATATCATATAGAATCTGATTCAAACTCTATACAATTGTTTCATCATCATGAACAGCCACTGGAAGGGTCTGTTTGGAACACGAGCATCTCCACCGTCTCCTTTCCTCCCACCACCTCTCTCCCTCCACCTTGGTCCAATCCTCTCCTCCACACTCCTCCTTACTCCCTTCAGACACCTCTCCCTTGGTCTTCCTACAGGCCAACCCCAGGTCCAACCTCCTCATGGGCATATCGTATCCAAACGTAACAAACTAGGTTTGAGGAATGTTAATTGTTCATTTATGAAGAAATACTTGACTGTAAATCAGCTCTAGACAAACCACTTGGAACAAAAATATACGTCTGCTTATATGTGTGTCACTAACTAGGTAGTTATTCGTTTCATTCTCACATTTAGTGTAAAAGCGAATTGGTAAGCCAGTGAAAGACAATCCTAAGTCACGGCTGGAAAAATCAAACACGTACATATTTAAAATCTGTTTAATACATCTTCAACATAAAATTACCCGTTTCAAATAAACCTCTTTATATAAGTGAAAGATAAGAGATTAGCTGATTGTAGGCCTCTTTAAAAATAAATTTTTTTAGTAGCGCGTCTTATTACCCGTTTGGATAACATGCTTATGTACTAATGACGCTAAAGAGTTAGGGGGTAGGGAACATTTAATTTAGAGGAAATGTTGACTGGAATAAGGTTCCACTCTTTCAATAGACCGGAGTGGATAACTAACTTGGAGATCAAGGCTAAGATCCAGGCCAAGTGGTCCGAGTATGATTTCTCCTTAAAGTTTTTCCACTATCCCGCCTCGCAAATTTGGGTACACTTACTCTAAATTCAAACCACCTCATCCTTAACACATATAAGTATAACCCAAACAACTAATGATAGGCCTTTAAAAAAAGAGTACAATATTAAATCGACGTGAAATCGTATTATATATATAAAATTTAAAAATAAAGAATATGCAATAAATAATTATTTTTAAATATATACCCTTTTTTACATTGTATCTTACTACCCGCCCGGGATAGCCGCATTTTACTACCCTATTTGAGTATGAATGAGTAAGGTAGAATTTAAATAAAATGATAACAAATTTTCCTGGAGCCAGATTGGAAAATGAAATAGGGGAAACCATTTCCTATACACCTGACCTAGTTTCGAAACCAAGTCTTCTCCTTTATGCTCAAACCAGACTAGATGGTAGATCGAATGATATACCCATATTTAAATTATTTACGTCATAAAAAGTTTTTAAGATGACTGTATGAAGCTTTGGCATAATTTATATAAATATATTTTTTTATTGAAAATGTTTTAAAATACGACTTATTTTATTAACTTGATACGTCTGTCCAACATGGCAACTTCATATAGTTATTTAAAGAAACGTATTATTACTGCAAATTAAAGTGCTTGCTTTTTAATAAAGACCTTTACTTTGGTTCTGTCTGAACGTTATGTGAGTCGTTAAGTTTATCTCTCTCTACAACAAAGCATCACGGACTTATATCTCTCTCTCTCTCTCTCTCTCTCTCTCTCTCTTCCTTACTATAAAATGCCAGTGGTTCGCCTCACTTCCCTTCACCGAACCTTTTCTTAGGATTACGATTCAAGTAATCGGTGATTGGATGAGCTAAGAGAAGATGTGTGTGTGTGTTTCTTCAAACCTCTTCTTCTTGAAGGGGGTGTAGGAGGGAAGATGGAGTGAAGAAGAGTGTTAGTGCAATCAGGGAGAGTTTTCCAACCCTTCTCGCCTTTGGGTCTGCTAGAGTGGGTTGGTAGTGTTTTAATCTTTAATTCATCTCTCACACTCTTAAAAAAAAGAGTCGTGGCCGGCTCAAATAGAATGAAAAACTAAATAACTGGATGAAGTCGGTTGAGATGTTGGAGTATCTTCAGGCTTCTCCTGGGTACTCCCTACGGACTTCAAATAACCTCAAAGCATCACAAATATGTTGTTTTTCTTTTTAGATGGTTTGTATCCATTTTCTCTCATCTTCCTTCCTCCCCCCCCCCCCTCGAAAGTATATAATCTATCGAGTTCATTAATTTAATTATGTATCACGTACAACACAAGCGTTCTCTTTATTAATGTAATTGTAAGATCAAATCAAATAAAGGTGTGCAGAACGTTACGTAAACGCAATTATTTTTATTTGGTAAAGAAACACAACCCCTTAAAAACAACCAAACTAGTAAAAATGTATTTTATTTTGGATTTAATTTAAGATTGAGCTTTCTTAGTTTTTACTCTTTGGGTTTTCAGTCGATTTGGCGATCAAGTTAGTAAGAAAACATACCCCCTCTATATACAATCTAGAGAGCCCTAATTACCTCATTATGTGTATATTGGCCTATAAAACATAATAGTAATTATAAATTAGACAATGCATTAATAATTATATTCATAGAGAACCACAATTGATCGCATGGTTAACAATAAGACAGAATATTTGAATCAATTTTATTGGTTTTACCAGGAACAAATATTTATTTTATATCAGTCCTGAGTTTATAAGAGAAACATAGGTTAAAATTCTGTCTAAATCGGATCAGTGGTTTTTTGAGTTTATTGCCAGCATACATACAAACAAACAAACAAACAAACAAACCACTTTATATAGGCCTAAGTGAAAGATCAGAGATTATCTGATTGTAGGCCTCTTTAAAATTACATATTTTTTTTAGTAGCGCGTCTTATTACCCGTTCGGATAACACGCTTATGTACTAATGACACTAAAGGGTTAGGGGTAGTGAAGATTGATTTTAGAGTAAATGTACCTACATTTGCGTGGTGAAAGCGAGTTTGGTGCCTTAGACAATGCGGCCACCGAAGCAGGTTAACAATATTATGAATATTATGCATAATAAAAAATGTATTTGGTATGCGACCCGTATAGGTAGCATGCAGACTAAGACGTCAGTCTCACCTGGTTTAAATTTTACTATGACAGAAAAGTTTGAGGATCTTTCATGGACGAGAATTTTTTTTTTATAGTATGTGAATATTTCCGTGAACAGTTTATAAAATAAAATAAACAAGTTAATATAAAATTATGATTTTTAGTAATTAGAATAAACAGTTTTGACTAAAGCTTAAGGTTAGAGAGTTTTTCTTTTTGTGAAAACAGCATGGCTGTCTTTCCTCTAGCAAAATAATTACGAAAAGTTAAGCTCTTTGAAATGTCTGTGCAAGAATGTAACATTCCAACATCTTTTTTTTTACCTCCCATCTCCGGTCAAATGGAACGTCCTTTCCCCCCTCACTCTTCTTCTTCCTCTAGCCGTCTCTGTTGTGTTTTAGTGTAATTCGTCATGCCAGACATGTTTCTAGGAGAAAACTCTTTAACCCTAAGTTTAGAAGAGTTTGAAGTTTTTCTGATCCTCTTTAGTATCGCCATCTCACTCTTTCTTCAAGAGTCAGGTAAAAAAAAAAGTGTTGGCCCATTGACGGCGCAAATAAGAATCGTAAAAAAAAAATGAATTGAAGAAAAGAAAATAGGTTTCGCGTGTAGCAAAAAAGAAAAAAAAAAGAAAGAGAGAACAGAAGAAAAGATATTCATGAACTAAAGAGAATAACAAAAATAATCTAAATATGTTTGTAAAATAAGGGGGAATCCGTATGACGTCGAACTTTTTTTTCTTCATTTGATCTTCCTCGTCTTATTTTCTCTTCTTACATTATTCTTCTTTCTACCTTTTTTGTATTCATCAACATAAAGAGAAAGCTGAGAAAAAGACGTAAAGGGTGTATGGGAAGGGGATGAAAACCTGTGTCGCCATCAATCTTAGTTTGATAGAAAACTGCATGTGTGGCATTTCATTGGTGGGAAGAAAAAAAAAGGGGGAACGGGTTAGTTCAAGAAACCTCCGCGCGTAGCGCTAGTCTCTACAAACCAGATTTATAGCCCAAGTTTACTCTTCTGAAGACAAAAAAAAACATGTTTTGTGGGAGTAAAACTCACGTTTGATTGGGTATCTTTAGTTGTTTTTCCAATTCACTCAGAGGAGAGTAAAATTTTGGGTATATATATATATAATATATACCCAAAATTTATATATATATATATATATATATATATATATATATATATATATATATATATATACCCAAAATTTTACTCTCCTCTGAGTGAATTGGAAAAACAACTAAAGAGAACCAATCAAACGTGAGTTTTACTCCCACAAAACATGTTTTTTTTTGTTATATATATATAAAATGGTAAAATTTAGCCTAAGCTCCTAATATTCGCTTTTACAACTATTTATATATTTGTTTTTCCGACACGCCTCACTACCAGTTAGGTTTGTATGCGTGTATATTAATTACGATAATATGGTAGGGATGACTATGGTAGACATATGAAATGTTCTAGCATCTGCGTGGAGAGTGTGTGGGAAACCATTTTGAAAAAAAAATCTTTGGTACACCAGTCTTGTATTCGAACCCTGAATTCCCATTCACCGGTAAATGAGACTAAACGAAATTTAGAGCGTTTTGTTATCTGCATGGGCTATTTTTTTTTTTTAAATTTAGCACCGCGTCTTACTACCCGTTCGGGTTATACGCTTGACACATGGGCTATTGATATTACTAATCAATTAAAGGATTTTACCAAACATAATCACTATCATCATCATCATTATCAACTATTTCCAGCTTGTGGTTGGGTCACTTTAGTAAAATGCCTCCATTTTCCTCCACCATTCTTCTCCTCTCACTTGCACGCTTTCTGTTATCCGCTCCTCCCGTATCTTTCTTAGTCTCCCTTCAGTCTTTTCCCTAAATATTTCTCTATCATTATCTTTGGTATTCTCTCCTTTTCCATCCTCATTACATGTCCATACCATCTTAATCCTGCTTCCTCCTATTATCTCACATACTCCCTGCACTCCAACTCTCACCTGGATAACGTCATTCCTAATCCTGTTTTTCCTTGAGACAGCTAATACGCTCCTCACAAACTTCATTCCCATCTTTTTATTTTACCAATAAATATAATATTTTGTATGTTTTGTAATTTAAAAAATTTTTAATTACATTTATGTGTGAGATAAAACAATAAGCTTTAATACATTTTGGTAAATTTGTATCAATAGCTAGCGCAGGTGAGCACTCTGACTAAATGCCAGATTCACCTTATCTTATAGAAAGGTCAGAATTCGAATCTTGGCTGGGAGTATTTTTCTAAAACCCTCCCCAATATTCCTTCGTGCAAATCGCGTACACTTTATCTACATTATATATTCCTCATTCCTATCCTATTGGCTCAGTTAAAATTATCATAGTCCGGATGGGTCAATAGTTGTTTACATGTATTGGTTCAATAATTTAGATTAAAAAAAATCATTATCAAACAACTATTTGCATCATTGTATCAATATAAAACTGTTGATGAATTGAACGTATTTATATATGCAGTATGACATTATTGATTATATATTTTGATAGGGTTTAAATCTAGAAATATATTTATATCCACCTCATAACATGGTGGCATAACACTCACTAGTTTTATATAAAAGCAATTATGTAAGTGATTAAAATAATTTAATGTCTTGATCCAAATGTCAATAGTGTGTTTCTTTTGCTGTAAAGTTATGATTATCGATAATAATAATAATTATTATTTATTAGCACCGCGTCTTACTACCCGTTCGGGTTATACGCAGTTACGCTAATGTGTAATGGTAGGGTGATTGTGAGATGAAATGAAGGATCTACAGTTTAACGTGGAATCCGAACCACGGTGGAGGCCTGGCATTCCCCACATTCACAAGATGTCTTGTCAGAGGTGAAGGAAGGGTTTGGAAATCAGATAAATCTGTGCCGGGACCGAGGATTGAACCCCGGCCACCATCACAGAAGTCTGACACTTTACCCCTAGACCACCAGGTCACCTACTTCTCGATAATTACCAAAACAGTTCACGACATAAATTCAAAGTCATGTAACGCGCGGCAGTGGTGAATATTTGCGGCTTCAATTAGTGATGCTAAAAATGGCTGTACAACTTGGGGTGGTTATTGTATTCTATTAAGTTAATCATAACTCTATTACGAAATAAAGATTAGCATATGCTACATTATCAATACTAAGATAATCTATAACCAGATTCAAGCTAGCGGTTAAAACTTTTCATTCTGATTTGGGAGATCGACTTGAATATAACACAACGTCTGAGAATTATGTCACTAACAGAAACTTACACACTAACTTTGTTTCATTATTTCATTCTTTTATAAATATACTTTAGTCCCAATATTTAAGCAAATTAAATTATCCAATTCTACACATGCTATTATTAGCATAAACGTTTTTTGGAAGGTGACCTGGTGGTCTAGGGGTAAGGTGTCGGACTTTGTGCTGGGGGTCCAGGGCTCAATCCTCGGTCCCGGCACAGATTTATCTGATTACCAAACCCTTCCTTCACCTCTGACAAGACGTGTATTAATCATAACTTGTGAATGTGTGGAGTGCCAGGCCTACACCGTGGTTCGGATTCCACGTTAAATTGTAGGTCCTCCATTTCATCTCACAATCACCCTACCATTACACATTAGCGTAAGTGCGTATAACCCGAACGGATAGTAAGACGCGGTTCTAATAATAATGTAATAATATTCTGGAAGTTTTGTAACAAAGGGGTCTACACAAAAAGCAATTTTAATTTTTAGTTCAAAATTTTTCGTATTATTAGTGGAAAACCCTGGCCTAGTATTTGTTTTTATAAAACACGTGCATTTGAGTACATAAGTTAGACTATTGTATATAAACGTAGTAAAATTAAATTGAAAATAATTTCACCATAAAATTAAATTGATGGCTAGGAAAATTTGACGGAATAATATTTATTAACAATGTAATCTCAGTAGCATTAATTTTTGTATTCAGACCTCTTGCAGTTGGCGCCAATCAAACGAGTATGACAAATTGTTTTATTTCTTTAAATGGGAGGGGGGGGGGGATACTCACGCGATGAAAAGGCACGATCCTATAGTTGATGTGTCAACATCTCCTTTCTAAAGTAACAAGTTTATGACAGGTAGGTTACCTTGTGACGACAGCTCATTAGCAGGTGTGACTGCCACAATATGTACATACATAGGTTCAGGTGTGATGTGATATGGGGAGGGGGGAGTTGGAATTCACATGCGAGCCTGTACATAGATATGTGTACTTGCGTGGGTGGGCGTGTGTTCATTGCATAGTCTAGATATGTTAGTAGCAGCCCCCCCCCCCTCTCTCCTCCATGTACAATATGGTTCATAAGTTTGTTACCATGTGAATAATTTCGGCTCTTTTACATCGGAACCGTGGAGGATTTTTTAATTAATTTTTTAAATTTATTTTCAGACTAAGTGCAGAGATTTAATACTACAGGCCTAATTAAGGTAAGATTTAGGGAGTCAACCAAACGTTAAAATGTTTCTAAAAACAATTATATAAATACCAATGTCTCTTTTTCAATCGGTTGAGCGACTACATAGTGCGCTTAAGAGTCCCGTGTTCGATTTCCTACAATCGATGGAAGTTTATCAGAATTAATTTGTTAATTATTACCTTTCATTTTTTGGTGAATAACCGTTCAATGATTTTGGTTGGCATTTAAGTCCAATAAATAATCTAGAATAATTTATAATATCGATGAAAACGCGGGTAAAATGTTAAGCTCACCCACCCCTTAAAAGGGGTTGTTACGATGCAACCGGAAGTACAGAGGGTGGTTTCCTCTATATTGTTTGAATTTGTGAGAGAAAAAAAATGTGCAAGTTCACTACCACAAATTAGCTATCATATTTTTAATATATTATAAGTAAAACTAGTTTCTTCTAATTTAAATTAGTTGAAAAATTATTTCTAAAAATATAGGAGATCAAACCCGTGGAATTAACACGCTAATGCTTTATCACCACTGCTATATTAAGGCACGGCATGGCTTTGCATTATTTGAAATGTCTAACTATACCCTGATTTTAGTTGGAAGAACAGTAGAGAAAATTCAAACACATTTCTTTGTGGACAACCCTGCCAACATTTTTATATATTATTTGTGTTATTTTATAGGTATTGATAATATATTTCAAAAGTGATAGCTGTAGATAGCCTGACTTTATGTATGAATATATTAAAATTGTTTTAGTAACTTTAGTAACTAGCTTCTACTGTTCTTCCTAACAAAATTGCACTTGTTTTGTACCCTTAGTGCATATTGACAGCACAATAGTCCTAACCTTAGCCCAATCGGTAACGTGTCTGTCTACTGAGCTAAGGGTACCAGGTTCGATTTCCGGCATGGCCAAAAACTTTATCATTGGTGAAAAATTATGGGATTACACTCCAAAGTGATAAATTAAAGGCCGGGGAGCTGGGTGTTGACCCTCTTTACGATTTAAATTAATCTCTAAGTCGTGTACTGATATAATCAGTCGGTTCATAAACATAAAGTACACGTTAAATACCGCAAATAAATGAAACTATAAATAGATAGCACAATACACGAATAAAAGTATTTATGTTAATATGTTGTATAATACTTTTTTAGCACAGAATTTTAGTACCCTTGTAAGGTATAATAATTAAGTTAAATATAAAACACCAATTAAAAATTGATAGTTATTTTGAAAACACCTGAAAAAAAAAAGTCAATACTTTAAAAATTATAAATATTTGAGCCGAGCCTCTAATATTTTGTGTATTAGACTATATAGCATAGGTACAGTCTGTATGAAACTAGTTTGCTATGTTAGTGGGTCTATTGTGCGTTGGCTGGCGATGGTCCGCGCGTCATCGGGGAGGGTGTGAGGGGTTGTAGGGGGAAGGGGGGGGATGGAGGGGGCACCCACACACGTTGGACGTCAGAATACCCGAGGAGTGGTCTTGCCCACGCTGACAGGCATGCTCAGGGTGTCTGCGTCCAAGTACAGTCAACCCATGGTTGGGGTGGCGGTAATCAACAGCTAGTAGAAGAGTTGATGAAAGTAACCAGTGTTAACATACGTGTGAATAATTTTTGTTTTATTAGTAATACTATATTAGTAATCAAAAGTGTTAATAAACGCATCTAACAATACTTCACTTAAGGGGTCCCCGAGGTTCATCCAAGGAATCTATGACATACCTTTATTTTTTTTAATTGTATAAAATTTTATATAAAAGGGTAAATCATAGGTATGTACTAAACACAATGGAGCTGCCTTCCGATATTGATAACCTGGTGAGAAAGTGTGGCCTAAAATTGGGGGGTTGGTCATGCCCCTTGTGCCCACATTTATGAGAGGAGAATTTGGAATTTCACTTTTATATCCGTTTTCTCGTCATTCAGCACAAGGAACTTACAGAAAAAGCACTGAAACATTTGATGACTTTTCCAACAACTTATTTGTGCTAGCAAGGCTTTTTTTTTCTATTTCTGATGTTAAAAACTGTGAAATGAAATCGTCTTAGTGTGGAATGAGACTTAAGGTGAGGCCGAAGGGACCGCAAATATTTTTACAGTTTTTATAGAAGTGAAATTTGTTGGCAAAAATATATCAAATATTTTTCCAGTAGCAACAGAGAATAAAGTTTTTTTTTCACATGCTAATATCAACATATCTTTAATATCTTTCAAGGATATCCTGGAATTTTGTCAAAATTTTTATCTTTTTTACAAAGTTGACAAAATTCCAGGACACTCTTGACCGATATTCAATATCTGTTGATATTATTATGTGCAGAAAACTAAACTCTATGTTTCTATTGGAGAAATATTTGATTTATTTCGTCCCATAAAATATAATGCTATAAAATTGTAAAATTAACGCGCTCCGTTCGGCCGCACCTTAAGGAAATGTTCACTAAAATTTCTACAGATTTCAATGAAAATCTCTCAAACAGTTCCAGTCTCACATAAATTATCAGTGATTATAAATGTCAAAATATAACACATTTTATTTTTATTGATATTTTTTATATTTATTTAAAAACATTAGGGCGGCGTATTTTGTCTAAAATGTACGGCTATAATGCCTACATTTATCTTATTTTCATTTATATAGTAATTATATTTACATTACAAATTTATTATTACTATTTATCTCTACAATAGATTAAAATATTATGATTATAACATTTTCTAATCATTATTCTACATCAAGGAGTCCACAAATTAGCTATCCCCTGATTAGAGGGTCCACGCGACTAGTAAATTAGAGAACCACTGATTTTGCTGTATAATTTTCTTTTTCTTAATTTAATGAAATAACAGACTATATTATTATTAAAATTATTATGTTTTTGTTTAGCGGTTGTGGCAGCAAGTGATATTATAGTGCATACAATAATAAATTAAGTATTATTACGTATTATATCGACACTTGTATCTTGTTATAACGGGCCACCAAAATAAATAAATAAATGTGTTTTTTTTATTTAGAGAAAAAACTATACAAAATATTAGTTTAAAAATTAAACTTTTTATTTTGTAAATAGACGTGAATAGACACAACCAAACACCATTTGTTTGACGTCATCAAATCTCTTCAATTCGTCTGGTTTGCATTCTTAATTCATGAAGAAAATATATCCTTTAAGAAGCTCTCGTTTGTAAAACATTTTCACTTGAACCACAGACGTCGCTTACACAACAAAGAAACATCCAAACGGTTATTTTATAAGTTTTTGTTTAAATAATATAAAAACGTTAGAAGAAAAAAATAATTAGAAACAAATTGTTTGTTGTGAAATATTTTAACTGCCAAAAGTTACAACAAATCAACATATTATGTTCTTGCAGATCATATGGTATGGCGTATGGATATATGAAAGTAGATATGGTAAGTTTTTTTTATATCTGTCACCACAAGTGAAACTGTGGATCGACTTTTCAAATAATTTGTTTTGTTTACAAAATCACAAAACTCTCTCTCAGACTCATATTATATCAATATTCTCTCCACTTCTAGATAATTTTTTTTTACTAAAGGGGTTATACCCAAATATGCATGGACGGAGAGTAAGAAAACTACCCCAGTACATCCAGCCAGAACGACTTACGCCTCTGCCCACGTGACCATCGACGTGGATAACGGAAGCTATTGCTATATTATTTATCGCGGGCAATGGCTCATAATAATTTTACGCAGGTTATGAACATGATACTTGAATGAATCAGTTTCCACTTAATTAACAATCATATTAGACACAATAAAACTGTAAAAAGTAGGATCGCTTGGGAATAATATTTAAAAAACCATAATCTATTATAGAATAAATGTACCAGTATCCAACCTTGGCAAAATCTAAGAATAGTTATGTTTAAGTTTGGAAATAAAAAATGATAGTATTATAAAATGTGAATTGGGCTGAAATAAACGAAGTAGGAAAGATGAATTAAGTATCTAAGTTACTATAGTTGTTAATTACAATAAATATCTGCAACTAAATATCATATTCTTTAAATTGAAAAATGATACATGGACAGGGGAATCGAACCCGGGACCTTTGGCTTAGTATGCCAATGCTCTAACCACCGATATATCCAGGAGTCACCCCTTGTTCAGGCTCACTCTTTACTCATATTTTAAGGCAAAGTCTGTAATGGAATTGCGGAAAATCATCAGTTACATATCACGAGCCATTAGATAACATAGCCCACCTTAGACTCGGGTGGGCTTAATATTACAAATAGTACAATAATTTTAAAAATGCGTATCACAAGATAATTTAATATCCAAATATATATTTAACTTAGAAACAAATAGTTACATATAAAGTCGTATGACATAAATAAGAAATAAAACTTTCCTAAAAACTTATTCAGGTGACACAAACCCAGGAGATTGCAAAATAATAATAATATTTAGCACCGCGTCTTACTACCCGTTCGGGTTATACGCTTTAAGTACTAATTACGTTAATGGATTTAGGAATTGGGAAGGTTGAATTATAGGAAGTGAACCCGCATTTGCGTGGAGGGAGAGTGGAAAATCATTTATGAAAAACCACCCCCAGTTCACCTGACCGAGATTCGAACCTCGATCTCCCCGTCCTCAGCAGTCGAGAGCTTAACACGACAAGCGCGTTAGCCAACTACGCCATCGAGGCGGGTGATTGCAAAACAAAAATATCCCAAATTACGTCAAGATCTAACTATATCAAATCTATTTCTAAAAAAAAAAAGTATCCAATAAAGAAGCTGAACCTTATAAAGTTCCTCTTTACCGCAAGTACCAACTAGCGTCGTTCCCACCAATAAGTGGAGCAGTTGACGGAAAACCTTTTGCCTTGTGTACGGCAAACAAGAATTTTTTTTTTAAACCCTCCCGTTCCCACGAAAACGCTCCCCAAGGGAAGAATATTTGGAAGGAGAACCCTGATATGGTTTTTTTTTTTTTTAGAAGGGGGAGGTGGTGTGTAGGGAGATCCAATTCTACACATCTTCTATCCCACATCCCTAAGTGGCGGGATTCAAGCCCTTGCCGCAATCTGTCCATAGCATCTGTTAGGAGTCCTCCGTGCTATCAACCTCCATTCTCCCTGGCTCCTTCTAAACGAAACAAGCCAATATATAGGCAAATTCATCTTCTTTCTATGGAGATTGCACTACGGGCATATAAATACACACGTTGCGAGGGATGGTCCTGATGCGCGCACGCCTACAGTTGGTTTCGTAACAAAACACTCTTCGCGACACCCTGTATACTGTCGCTATTGTTTGGAATAGTTGGCGTGACAAGGTTCACATCTGTATATTAGTATTAGCACCGTGTCTTACTACCCGTTCGGGTTATACGCACTTACGCTAATGTGTAATGGTAGGGTGATTGTGAGATGAAATGAGGACCTACAGTTGGACGTGGAATCCGAACCACGGGGGAGGCCTGGAATTCTACACATTCACAAGTTGTGATTAATACACGTCTTGTCAGAGGTGAAGGAAGGGTTTGGTAATCAGATAAATCTGTGCCGGGATAGAGGATTGAACCCCGGATCTCCAGCACAGAGGTCAGACACCTTACCGCTAGGTCACCTACTGCGGTATTATTTTAATTGGAGGGAAGGACACGTTGAGGTGTGCTAAACAATATTATAGTCAGGAGGAAGTTACTGATAAAATGTAGTACACCTCGTTTAAAATTGGAAGGATTAGTCCCAACACTTTGGCTATGTCGATAGCCTGTCTTTCTACTGAGATAAGGGTCCCTGGGTTAGATTCTTGGCGTGGCCGAAAAATGTGTCATGGTCGAGATTTGGATTAACACTTTCACAGTCGTATGCTGATATCACTCGGTTCAGAAAGTGGACGTTAAATACACCAAAAATATGAAAAGAAAAAAAAATGGAAGGATTGGAGATTGTTAGTGTGACCCAAATTATACTTGAACCCTGATTTTTATAGGAATGCTACTTTCGACCACCTACATTGATTGAAAGTCGCTAAAACTCTGCGTTCTATTATAAATTTCTAAATTTATTTATATATATATATACATATATAAGAGGTTTTCCATACTTCTCGATGATAATAAGGCAAAAATTCTGGGCGATTGTTGAGACTAAACAGGTTAAAAAAATAATAATTTCAAGACCAAAAATATTATTAAAAAAATAAAATATTAAATTGTAGTATTTAATAACGTAAAACCTCTTGGACAGACAAAATTATAAATATATTAATAAAGATTATCTATATCTAACCTTGCCTAAACAAATAGCCCTCGATTCTTCTATAAATAGATGGTTAAATTTAGATGCTATTATAAATTTGCATATCAGGTTAAATTAGGATTGATTATATTTATTATAGTCAACATTAGGTGACCTGGTGGTCTAGGGGTAAGGTGTCAGACTTCTGTGCTGGCGGCCGGGGTTCAATCCTCGGTCCCGGCACAGATTTATCTGATTACCAAACCCTTCCTTCACCTCTGACAAGACATCTTGTGAATGTGGGGAATGCCAGGCCTCCACCATGGTTCGGATTCCACGTTAAACTGTAGGTCCTTCATTTCATCTCACTATCACCCTTCCATTACACATTAGCGTAAGTGCGTACAACCCGAATGGGTAGTAAGACGTGGTGCTAATAATAATAATAATATAGTCAACATTTTAATTATTTGAACCTGATAGCTACATGTTACCGATTGAGCTATGGAAAAACCCGGTTCTTCACTTTTACTAACTTAGTGCTGAATAAAGTTACATTAAAACGTGTGATCCCAATTAAACGGTTATAAATCCACGTGGTTTACCCACGTCCAGATGAGCTAGAAACTTGAAATTTGGCAGACTTTAGCTTCTAGCCTGTAACCGACAGGAAAGTTCCAAAAAGTTAAAAAAAAAATTTTTTTAACCTAAAAGAAAAAAAATCAAAATTTCGGAGCAACTTTAAAGTCGTTGCGGACCTTTCTTTGGAGGTCTCTTGTGGCTAAACGGTAAGACCTATCAAAAAACGGCTCTTGAATTACATTAGCTTACATCCACTTGCAAAGAAAACTCACAGGTGGTTTGGGGGCGTAGCCCCCAACAAGCAAAGCGAGTCTTTGATATAATACTACTTTGTTTATGAAATGTAACTATATATATATTTTTTAGATTAATTGTGTCGTTTGCTTTAAAAAATATACTTCCAGGTAGAACTATTTCAAACACTTTTTGGTAGTTAATTTCTTTATTTTACTATAACTAAAGAAAACGTGTCAAAAAATATTTAAAATTTTTGAAATGGTATGTTAATAACTAATGGCCACACACATGTTTTTGTACATCTATCAGTTTTTTGACACTAAATAAAATTGGAGATTTTTAAAAACATATTTTGTAAGAGCCATTGATATTTTATAGCTATATTTGATGAATGAATAAGATATGTAAATAATAGATAATGAGTCTAGAATTTCAGTTTATAAATACAATACGTTAAATTTGTAAAATGGGACGCAAGGAAGAATATGTTCTTACAAAACCTTTTGCGCCTGCCTGCTTCTCCAATATTGTGGTACTTTAAAAGATGAGATTTTTCCACACAACGCTAAAGTAGCTAAATATTGTTAAAAAGGATGTAAGCATTTTCCAGAATGCTTGTATTTCTATTTGCCTAATTGTGTCTTATGTAATAACAACAGCATCGAATAAATGTTCTTGAAAAAAGTTTCCTCAACTTTGTAGATTATTGTTTCGGTTGTTCGTTAAGATGGGGGTGTAGGAAACTCGAGTTAAGTGTTTTTGCAGTCCTTAGATCTAAACTTACTTTTTCTCCAGAATTAAAAAAAAAACATTTCTGTAAAAACAGAGTTTAATTTTCTTCAAGTGTTGATATCAACAATTGTTGAATATCGGTCAAGAGCAAAGCAAAATTAGACGAGAAACTTTTTAAATGAAAAAGAAAAGCTTGTCATTAAATTCCAAGACACCCTTGACAGATATTCAACAAATGTTGATATCAGCATGTGAAGAAAATTCTGTTTCTACTGAAGCAATATTTTATTTATTTTTACCAAATAGATTTTTGTTACAGAAACTGCAAAAACACTGGCCTTAACTATTGTTACCTGCACTTCCACCTTAATTATATCAAAATAAAATAATAATAATATTTAGCACCACGTCCTACTACCCGTTCGGGTTATACGCTTTAAGTACTAATTACGCTAAATGATTAGGAATTGGAAAGGTTGAATTAAAGGAAGTGAACCCGCATTTGCGTGGAAGGAGAATGGAAAACCATTTAAGAAAAAAAAAAAACAGTTCACCCGACCGAGATTCGAACTTCGATCTCCCCGTCCTCGGCGGTCGAGCTCGACGCGACAAGCACGTTAGCAAACTACGCCACCGAGGCGGGTAACAAAATTATTAAAAAAAAATATAAAAAAAATCAGCTTAAACTAAAAAAATAATAATGTTACTATTAAATTGTATATAACTATACTAAGGCTATGTTGTTTTAATTTAAAAACCAAATATTCATAGATTTATATTTTACCTATAATACATATTTTTATTATATTATTTAATCATACCTCTATATACAAATAAAAATAAATGTTATTAATAATACCATCATGAAACCTTATTTTATTTTAATTTATAAAATTATAGTTCATGATATTTGAAACTAAATGAAAATGATCTATTTACTCTTATAATATGTAATTGTATATTATTTAGTTATATAGCTTACATATATTATCTAGGTATATACTTACACATCAAGAGAAAGTAGAATAATGTGTCTTTTTATATTTAAATCAAATATTTTACACTGTTTCTATTTATTACATATCATAATTATTATTAGTTTTATTGGTAATTTATTATTGTATGTACTCGTATTTATCATTGTTCGCAGCATATAGGTCTGGAGTGTTAATTGGTACAAACTTTGATCAAGGTAAATGAAACGAAATAATAAATTAATAGCACTGTTGTACTACCACATAAAATATATAATCTAATGGGACTTGAGGATTGTAATACATTTGAGGGAACTATACTAATAATCCTCCAAGGGAAATAATGAGGAAACGAAATGGTGAATTAAAACGAATTAGTTCATAGAGATAAGGTCCAATCCTGGTCCCTCTAATAAACACCAAGCAAACTATGGCCGTACGCTTTAATGTTTGTATATTTAGATCATTAGTCAAACACTTAATATATTTTAAGCGCGTACTCATTTTTTTCCATTAAAAGTGTGTAGACATGGTTTATATTAAATTTCCGGCATCTAGATGTTTTTAGGATAACGAAAGACTTGTTTTTGCAAATTAATCACTAAGCTAGTTTGAAATTCAAGACGTTGGCAACCCTGCATTTTACTTAGTATTTCGAGGGAAGGAAGTTGTTGTTCGCCCAAGTTGCGGCGGTTTCATTTACAACTGGATTTGAAGGAGATACTTATTTCAAACTTATTCTAAACAACAAATAGGGAAAGTGGGGAGTTCTAAATCTTAGGTAGAGACTTTAGGTAATGGAGCTAAAAGCAACACGACTTAAGGAATAAACATGTAGGAATGAATTTAAACATTAAGGGAGACGTTATCGATTTGTGATGGTGATGATGATGATGATAATAATTTCAATTCAATTTATCAACGTGCTGGTCAACAGACGTAAGACCTATGACATGCCAGAACTCAAAAAGTACACAAGTACCGTACAACCACATAATATAAAATAAAATAAACAATAATAGCAAATGATAAATGATAAAAAAAAATTGTAGTAGTAAAAGCATAAATATTAATAATAATAATAATGGAATGTCTGGGCTACATCATTCTATATCTCAGTTTGCGGAAAGAAAGAAATAACTCTTATTAAATAGTTTATCAACTCAAGTTCACAACTCCTTCATTTGTTTGAATTCTTGACACTCATAAGATCGTAATTTGGCCCGTAGAGAAAAAATATTAATTGTGTCCAAGTAGCGATATATGTGGAAAATCAGATAAGTCAAAATTTACTAATTTCTTAATAGTTAGAAGTTTTTGCAGTCTCCCCCCCCTCCATATATATAGTATAGCCCCCTCCCCCTTATAAAATAAACCGCTAGAATAATATTTAGCCAAGTTACAATAATGTACAATGAATTGAGAACTATAACTACTCGTAATTTTTCTTTATCACCATGGAAAAAATATAATTAATATTGTAAAATACTTTTAAATCTATTAAAAAATAAATAGTTCAATATAATTACACAAAATTTCTCATATTGTGGATTAAAACTTGGATTTTTTTTTCTTTCAAAAATTGTTTTCAGTAAATTACGCTTAAGTAAGTTTTACTCATAAAAATAACATATCATCTTGTTAATAACAATAAACACTTTCTACACGTACATTTAAAACCAAATAGTTCAAATATTAACAAATTTCAAATTTCTGTAGCTCAATTAGTTGTAAGCCACCCTAAAAAAAAATATTTAAAAAAATAAAAACTTATTCTTACATGTCATGAAAAACTATTCCCAGAAGCCCCATTTTGAACTTGATGTTCAACTCTGATTTCAAGAAATTTCAATTTTGTTCTGATTTGTAATAAGCTAACTTTCCTTTAATTAGTTTATTTGAGGAAAATAAGCCTGTATTATTGTTTATCGTGTAAAAACCTTCCAGATTCCCATTTCGAACTTAATAACTAAAGCCATTTTATAAGATATTAAAATGTTTAAAATTACAGTCATCAGTAAGCTTGCCTTCAGCGAAATTTTACACAAAAACCAAGTACACAGTGAAATTTTGGAGGTCAAACTCTCCCTAAATATTAATTTTAAACACGTTTGTTAAAGCCATTTTCAAAAAATCTGCGACTAAAAAGAAAAAAAACTCAGCAGTAAGCTACCCCTAATTTGAGGAATAGGGTCAAAATGAAAATAAAACATACATTGCCATATAACATCTAAATATCAAGTTTGAGCAAAAGCCATCAAACCATTTTTCAAATCTGTGACCAGGGATAGACAAACAGACGTGTGTAAAATCTATCTTTTTTTGGGAGGGAGGGGGTTAAGGGGGGGGGATTGGACACACATAAAACGAGAGGGTTTATCGTAATATCAATGTGGAACAATTTCACGAGTACAATACTCTCTCTTGATATGAGAAAGTAAATTGTATTTAATAAAAGTCATGTCAAAGTATAAACTCGTTTGAGTGCGGGCAAACTTTAAGGTCGTTTCTCTAAATTCAATCTTATAATTCACACACGTCTTCAGGTCTTCCTCTTCATCTTTCAAATTACCAGAATCAAGTTTGCGGCTGGGGGAGGGGGGGAGGAGGGAGGTTTATGTTTTGTAAAGGATAACACAAAAAGGGGGGATATGAAAGGGTAAGGGGGTGGATAAAATGGGGTTAAGAGGTTGGTAGAACCGTTCTTAGAAATAGTAAAACCCCTTTTGGCTTTACCATTTCTCTCCCCAATTTACCGTGAATAAGAAACTTAACCCTTAGGATAACAAACTACACTGGGGAAAGGAGATGCTCTAGAAAGGGAAAGGGGCGGAGAGTTAAGTCACTCAGGGTGGGGAGTATGTATTACGTTGTTGTGAGTCCACAGAGTAATTAAGAGTAATTTATCCGGCCTACTGAGAAGTGTTCATTACAACTGGATGTACATCTTCAGTACACGAGTTGGACAAATATTTAGTAGACCTACTGTATTGCCAGTATAGAACATTCAAAATAAAACATCCTAAAATAATGCAAACATTTTACCTAAAATAAATAAAGACCTATATTTTTTTTAGACTTAACTTGAGGAATATAGTTTTTTTTTAAATAATATTTTAAATTGAAATGAGAGTAATAATTTCTAAGGTTCTTTTGAATGTTCAAACTTTTTGAAAAATATTTTTTTATGATCGCAGTTAAACTAGTTTGGAAGGCAATTTAAAAAATATATTTAAAAATGGAAGATTTTATAGTTTTTATACGTTGAACTACTTTATGTTTATTTAATAAATATTAAACTAGTTTTCGGAGATAAAATTTTACTCACTGGATTTATATTCTCCGTTACTTTCTTATTTTATGCTTTTTATCATTGTTAGTTTTTACATTCTGTTGTTACAAACACAATGTGTTTTATATTTGGAAAAATGTTTAAGTTCTTTCCAAAGTTTCTACAATTCTTTACTGTGTGTGTGTGTGTGTGTGTGTGATGAACTGATAATGTTCAATAAATTAGAGATATTGACATATACTACAATGATGGAAAGGCACGGTTACACTAGACAACGTATATGGCCGGAATTCTGTGTGTAGCTCCGAAATTTCGAATTCGAATCTAGATATTGTTAGAATTCGTATCCGATTCAAAATTCCGAATCTTCATGCCTGAAAGATTCGTAGTGGGTTCGAAATTTCAAATCTAAATAAATTATATGGAATTTAATTTGAATTTGTATCTAAAAGTAAAAGTTTGTATAATTTAAATTTTTAATGGAGTTATCATAGATAAACTACTTGACCGGACAATATATCAAATATTAATTTGTATTTGGGCATAGATTATAGATATTATTTTTTATTTGGATTCAATTAAAGATATTTGCAATCCAGGCTAATATTTAATTCGGATTTGATAAAAATTCATGATACAATATTCGATATGGAGCAATTTCCATTTTAAAAGAGTTCACTCAAGCTAGTAAGCAAGAAATAGAATTCGACACAAGATTGAAAATCTTCGATCTACACAGAATCAATGCTAATAATAGTTTGTTAGATAATATTGAAAAAAATATTTAGGACCAAAAAATCATCCATGACAAAATTTAAAAAAGTAAATTCTTCTCTTACTTTTCAAGTTAGATTAAAAAACTTAGCGACGTATTGGAGTAGATACGCGTAATTTTAAGTGAAAGTGCCAGAGATAATAAAATAAAAAAGTAAAACTCTTTCTTCAAGCGAAATGAAATTTGTTTTAAAGTTATCTTCTCCCACACTCTGCTCGGAGAAATGTCAGTAAGGGAGTAAGTATGTGATATCAACCTTCTAAACAAAGTGGGGATAGTAAATCGAATGTGTTAGTAATAATAATAATATCATAAATATAATATGTATTATTTGTTACGTCGATACAAAAACTTAAACCTGGTTTTGGATAAGGTTTGTAGATTCCTTTGGAACACCACTGGAAATTGTTCTTGCAAGTGTAAGTATTTGAGACATTATTATTATTATTATTATTATTATTATTATTATTATTATTATTATTATTAGCAGCACCACGTCTTACTACCCATTCGGGTTATACGCACTTACGCTAATGTGTAATGGTAGGGTGATTGTGAGATGAAATGAAGGACCTACAGTTTAACGTGGAATCCGAACCACGGTGGAGGCCTGGCCTTCCCCACATTCACAAGTTGTCTTGTCAGAGGTGAAGGAAGGGTTTGGTAATCAGATAAATCTGTGCCGGGACCGAGGATTGAACCCCGGCCGCTTGAGACATTTAAAAATAATCAATAGTCTTATAATTAGTAACACTGAAACGCTAAAATACTAAAAACAAAATATAAATAATATGAAATTTTACCAGTTTAATTAGTTGACATTTTTAAGAAATGAAACATTGACGTATCCATGCTGATTAACATTTTTGATATCTGGGTACGGGAATCGAACCAGGCATTGAATACGTAAATATAATATATTTTTGGCTGAGTTCTCGCGTGTGGATAATACTATACCCCGTATACGGTAGGAGAGGTGATATACGACAGCTAGCAGAAGGTTATTTATCGCAAATATTGACTGGAAATGACTAATGTCAACCTATTTGTAAATAATTATCATTTGTTTAGTATCTCTATGTTGTCGATAAAAAGTGTTACCAAACGATTCTAATCATACTTACCTAAGGATTCATGTATGGTTAGCTTTTTTCTTGACTATAACCTACCTACATTTCTACATGGGATGGGGACTAACTAGCTAACTAAATCTTAAGATCTAATGAACTCAAAATTGTATGGCCACCAAAACGTAAACTCTATATTCATTCTTAATCCAGGCCTGACCCCCTTATCTCCTTCAAATATAATGTAATATTATCAACTATCCAACGTCTTGATCTATCAATTAATCTTGTTTCTTCAGGTTTCACAACTAAAATTTTGTACACACATGTCATTACTTGTACGTGCCAAATGACCACCCCACCTTAGCCTGCGCCTTCTTAATTATCCTTAAGATATTTGGAGATGCATACAAGGCATTAAGTTATCAATAATGTCACTTTCTCCATTCTCCTATTTGTTCATCCCTCTTAAATTCAAATATCTTTATCAACACTTTGTTCTATATTATTATTATTATTAGCACCGCGTCTTACTACCCGTTAGGGTTATACGCACTTACGCTAATGTGTAATGGTAGGGTGATTGTGAGATGAAATGGAGGACCTACAGTTTAACGTGGAATCCGAACCACGGTGGAGGCCTGGCATTCCTCACATTCACAAGATGTCTTGTCAGAGGTAAGGAAGGGTTTGGTAATCAGATAAATCTGTGCCGGGACCGAGGATTGAACCCCGGCCGCCAGCATAGAAGTCTGACACCTTACCCCTAGACCACCAGGTCACCAATATTTGTTCTATACAACTCTCAACTTATTATATTGGTACAAATTGACGGAAGAGAACAACGGTTAGGATTATAGTTTGGTCTATTCTCAGCTTAACATTTCGAGATAGAAGAAATGACAGATTCTCAAGAGTATATAATCATTACAAAGCATCTATTTAAATTAATATATCCTCACCGAATGTTAGTTTAAACGTGCCTGGACACCAAACACAAAGAAGGGTCATGTAAATCTCAACCACACGTGACGCACGAGCCAAAGTTTGGAGGCCCTTGTACCGTGGAAATGAACTTTCCCCAGCTTACACTTACTTCCCCTTAAGAGAAACACAAACCAGAACTAAGAAACTCCCTTCTCCCTCCTTTTTTTGCAAGTAATTAAGGGTCTGTTCAACTTAACAAATAATGAAACGCACTGGTTGTGTAATTTACGTCCCACTGCTGCTGAGGATTAAAAAAAAAAAAAAAGGTATTTTACACAGTTAAGAAACCCCTTTATCGGGAGTAATTAAGTGGATTACGAATAGGGGAAATAATTAACATGCGTTGCAAAGGAAAGTTAACGTAATGTGTATGTTAAAAATAGAGAGTGTTTAAAGGTAATAGTTATTTACGTGCAATAAATTAAGTTAATTAGATTCTTAAGCGTTCGCAATAAATTTGTCAAAAATTAACGGTAACGTTTACAATGTTATCTGCCCCAAAAAATAACATAAAAAAAACATACTTGCCTCTGGATAACTTATTCTAATAATAATTTGAACAATATTTTTGAAATATTATTAATATATATTTATAAATTATATTATTATTTACAAGTAGATATATTAAAAAAGGCTTATTAAGCTCAATATTAATAGATTATAACTAATTAACCTTAGAAAAGCAGTGCAAACCCTTAAATTTGATTTACTTAACCAATGAGTGCCATCCTGAGAGTTAAATAATTTTCTTTTAACATTCCCCCCATTTACAAGGATATATTGGTGACCTGGTGGTCTAGGGGTAAGGTGTCAGACTTCTGTGCTGGCGGCCAGGGTTCAATCCTCGGTCCCGGCACAGATTTATCTGATTTCCAAACCCTTCCTTCACCTCTGACAAGACATCTTGTGAATATGGGGAATGCCAGGCAGCCACCGTGGTTCGGATCCCACGTTAAACTGTAGGTCCTCCATTTCATCTCACAATCACCCTACCATTACACATTAGCGTAAGTGCGTATAACCCGAACGGGTAGTAAGACGCGGTGCCAATAATAATAATAATAATAATAATAATAATACAAGGATATATTTAAAAAAATGATAGGGAACACCATACAGACTAACTCAGTCCTTTGACTAAAAATGAATAATAATAATAATAATAATAATACTTAGCACCGCGTCTTACTAACCGTTCAGGTTATACGCTTTAAGTACTAATTACTCTAATGGATTAAGAATCGGGAAGGTTGAATTAGAGGAAGTTAACCCGCATTTGCGTGGAGGGAGAGTGGAAAACCATTTAGGAATAACCCCCCCCCCCAGTTCACCCGACCGAGATTCGAACCTTGATCTCCCCGTCCTCAGCAGTCGAGCTCAACACGACAAGCGCGTTAGCCAACTACGCCACCGAGGCGGGTCCTAAAAATGAAACATTCACTTAAAACATTAAGATATTTGATACAAAATAATAGATAATGTTGCAGAAACATAATATATAAAGACAGTCAATCACATTCTATCACATAGCATAGGTGAAATAAGATCGATGGTTACAAAAATTTGCGAAAATAAGAACATCGATGTACACCAAGGAGCATAACAACCAATTTCCTATCTCAAAAAATTTCCCTAAAAACATAAATTATAAGTTTGGAAACTATTTGTTTTAATAAACTACATTTCAAACAAATGACTTTTACTGTTATAAATTTACGATATTCTTGATATTCTAGGGTCTACCCATATTCAACGATAATTTATGTCATATCTCAAATAGTTGCAGAAATATGATCGAAATTTGAAAATTGTGCTTATGTAAAGTACCATCAAAGTAATTTTCATGGGAAAATAAGAGCTTTGATTTTGTTTGTACTGTTAATCAGTGCCTAGATACAAAATGTAATCGCAATTGAGCGGATTTCCGGAAAATTGATTTTTTAACTCTTTTTGCTCTTGAGTAAACTAGCCTTAATTTTAGGATTAGAAATCTAATTATAAAACCCCCATGGTGGAACATTATGAAAACCTAGATACCAAGTCTTAGCCTGAACAGTAAAATGGTTACCGCTCTGGAGATACAGACAGACAAATATACACCATCGTGAAAACAACTTTTCCGTTTTCAGAGGATTATAAAACATTATTTATCAAAATATTGACTAAATTTTTTTATATTTTTTAACAATCATAACACCCCTTTCTCCAAGGGGTTGAAAGTAAGAAAATAGCGCTTACTTACATTTAAACGAAACTCGTAATTACTTATATTTCAGATTAATGAAATGCAAGTTATTTCACCTTAACTCATCATGAGTTTCATGTCACCTTAACGTGTGGTGATTCTTAACTTAGAGTTAATCGTACGTTGTAACAACTCTTTAACTCACAGTTACTTCTAGCTCACCGGTGGGATGTAGGGAAAGCGTGCAAAAGTCTCAGTGTTTTTGAAGTTTCTATATCAAAACTTCTTTGGCCCAAATCTCTTTATAGATAAAAGCGGAAGCCCTGACTCACACTCACACTCACACTCACACTCACTCATCACTATACTAATTCTCACACTTACCACAAAACTAGAGGCCTCAAATTTAGCACAGGCGTTCCTTATAAGCTAATTAAGAAAAGTAAAGATGTTTCATATCGATGTTGTGAGATTAAGGAGGTGAAATCGGGGTAGCTACCCTAATCAACAATATTGCTTCGTAATATATATTTTTAAGCGTTAGAGGGTAATAATACAATAAGTTTGTTCTAATAATGCATTCGAAAAAATATTGATTATTTTTAACCCTGTAGATGCTTCTAAGGGGTGGAAAATATGCAACTTTAAGAGACGGTATAGATCTGTAGTTTATATTTTGCTAAATTTTGTGGTGTTTGTGGTGTATGTGTGAGTGAAAAGGCCGGCATGGGGCGGGGAGGGGATGACCTGTCAAGCCGCGCTCAGCTGATAACGCCCCAGGTGGTAGGCAAGGTGGAAATAAAACTCCCCATGAGAAACGATACATGGTCACCTCCTCGCTGTGTTTCTCGGCTAGCGCTAAGAACCGTGCCATTAAGCTTCAAACAAAAGTTCCTCATTTTCATCCAGAAATAAATAATAAAACAATATCCCGTGTGAAGAATGGGGATTCAGCTAGTTAATAAAATATTGCTCAGGTAGAAACAAAGAGTTTAATCTTCTTTACATGGTTATATCATCAACAGTTGTTGGATATCTGACATGAGCATAGCGGAAGTAGATGAGGAACATTTTAAATGAAGATACAAATTTGTCATTAGATTCCAGGACACCCTTTACAGATATTCAACAACTGTTGGATCACCAGGTAAAGAAAATTAAACTAAATGTTTCTACCGGAGCAATATTTTATTTATTTTGGCAGAAAAAAAAAAGTTTGCTTTAAAAAATGCCAAAACACTGGCAGTTTCTCGCGTTCTCTTCAAACCAACCTCAAATTGTTTATCGTTAAAGTAATCCTAAATGAGATTTAGCAGCTTCTACCTTCAAAAGATATCTCGTTATAAAGCATGTGTGTGTGTGTGTGTGCGCGAAGGTTTATACAAGATAAGTTGTTTTTTATGACATCTGGCCACGAGCTCTAAGTGTCTAGACGCGAGGCAAGCCAAGGGAGAGAGATAGGGAGAGGTTTAAATAGAGGGAGACAAGAGAGAATCATAAACAGTGACAACACTTTACGAGGTGTTGACACTTAACGACAAAACACGTTGTCTCTTGTTATCACGGCTTTACCAGTCGCGCGATTTAACCTTTCACAGCACGTCAACTGGTATTCACGTTGTCGCCCGTGTTCGTCAAGTTCCTCGATCGACGGCAGTTATCAGCCGGAAGTTTTGTCGGGCTTGGTTGCTTACGAATACCTCATCCACCGATTTGCAACACTCGTTGAAGCCTGTTATTTACCATTTGAATGGTGCATTTGTAACCGAAAATATACATTTAAAGCATCCTTCCAAGCCTACGGATTTATTCAAAAATATTTTCATACAGATCAAAGTGACACCCTCTAAATATTGGTAATTTTACAATCAGATATGATCAGAATAATTGATAAATGATGTGATATAATTTTTTTTATCTAAATATAACCCATTTTATAAGAATAAACATTGATAAAGATTTTTTTTACGTCCATCAAATCTTCGTACACGCAAGGAATATTCATAGTCACAAAAATAGAGACGGTGGATAAATATTAAAAAAAAACCCATCAGTATAACAATCTGACAGCTCAGCTCAGTTGGTAGCCTGTCTGTCTACTGAGATAAGGGTCCCGGTTTCGATTCTTGGCATGGTAAAAAAATGTATCATTGGTTAAATGTGGGTTTCCCCTTTCACATTGATAAATTAACGTCCGGAGAATGTATGTTGTGTCTGTCCTAGTCTTAAGTTAGATTATAAAGCATATTAAGGTACGACAGGCCTAGAAAGCAGGCAGTGGAAAATACAGGACAATTTTAATACCTCAGTCGCCCGTTTTGGTAGACGAATGATCTAAGTCAGTGGCTCTTAAATGGGGGTATGGGACTCGATCTCTGAACAGCAAAGATATCATTAGTTGTAACCCGCCTTGTGTATTTGTGATTTTCAATTTTTTTTATCAATAAACTTATACAATACATGTGGTTTTATTTTTGCTGTTATTTTTCTAGATATCTATACGTAAAGTAAAACCAAGTTATCCACATATTTTTAAGTCATACCGACACCTAATAGTACTAATGATGATTATAATGATGATGATGATGATAATCTAGTCAGTCTGTTGAATGGGATGTGGGAACGTAGGCAAAACATTTAGGGTCTGTAATTGTAAAAAGTTTTTTAAAAAAATCTGGTCTAAAACGTGATTATCGTAATAGACTGGATTAATGATGACAGGAAAATCGGGGTTAAAATACTTTTTTTAGTTCCACATATTACCTACCACCTGTTCAGGCTATACATATATGTACTAATTAAGTTAATGAACCATGGATGAGAAATGATAACTTTAGAGGGAGTGTACATGCATTTTCATGGAGAGAGAGTGGAAATACATTTGGGAAAAGCCACCCTCAGTACACCCGACCGGGGTTTGAACCCCAATATCTCTGTCATCAGCAGTCTAGTCCAACACGAGATTGATGCCTTAGACAATGCAGCCACCGAGACAGGTGAGGTTCGAATTCAGTCAGGTGTAGTGAAGGTATATTTTCTTAATCTCATACCTCTCTCTCAAGTGAGTGGGCCGCAATTCGTACACGATTTCAATATTAGCCAACAAATGACCTACACAGAAGATTACAGCCTTGCTAATCATCATCATCATCATCATCATCAAGTCACTTTCTGGTTCTGTTTGTAACATAAGCCTCCAACCCCTCTTTCCCTCCACCTTGGCTCAGTCTTCTCCTCTCCCCTTCACACTCCTCCTTACTCCCTTCAATCATCTGTCCCCTCTCCACCTCCATATCCAACATCCTCCTGGTCATTCTTTCCCTCTCCATTCTTCTCACATACCATCTTAGTCGTACCTTCTCTCTCCTGTCCTGGACTGGCTCTTCCTCTAATATTCCTCTTATTCTCTCATTTCTCATCTTTTCAAATTGTCACTCCAATCCTGCTTCTCAGAAAACTCATTTCCCTCGCCTGCATTCTGCTTGTTTTCAAACTTAATTATCTATGTGATTATTATTAACTCAATATTTTATATATTTTATTTATGACTTGTATCTTCTGGTTAGAGTGTTTGTGGTCAGGATGTAAGCATTTACCTATTGAGAGGTTAAATACGACCGGTTGTCGAACTGATCTTAGCCCAACAGTTGTTGCCATCTGGGCTGCCTTTAGCCGGATTCAGTCTGTGTTGACGTTTCGTGCTGACACAAAACATCAGCTTCAAGTGACCACACGGGTCTGGTGTATCTGGTGTATTGTGTCTTCAATCAGCCCCCATGGTGTGGTGTACAGAGCACCCGACTACAAGCCTGAAGGTCCCGGGTTCCATTCCCGGCTGGTAGCACGGGTATTTTTTCCCCGAAAGGGGAATTACCCCAAAGGTCACCAGGATTTGGTCAGTTAGGCTTAAGTTAGGATTGAGAATGTATACTGGTTACACCCCCTCATATTCACTCATCATCTCACCGGGACATGGAAAGAGCTTCCGCGGAAAGGAAGTATGATTGGTACATTCGGGCATCCCCTGGGAAATGGTACATTAGTACGGGTTCATGTTTCCACCAACTGGTTCAAGAATGATATATCCCAGACACGTAATATTATCTTATTATTGTGTCGTTTGGAGACGAATGTTTGTCATTTGACGTCTTTATTCTGAACAGTCCACATCTTTGTGTATACGATTATTTTAATTACAATTTCAAACCGACATTAATTAAAAGGATTCCTGATTGGCTGGCCAGTTATTATTGACGGAAATAAAGAGAATCAGCCTTAGCCAAGGAATAGCTAAGGGGTCGTGGGTCAGGTTGGTCAAAAATTAATATAAGATGGTACAATAAAGCGTATTGTTTAGTAACGTGTGGTTAGTCGTTAAGTGATAGAAAATTGGAACAAAAATTCCTAAAGGCCAACAACCAAGTGTTCCTGGGTGTAGCTGTCCGGCAATAGGAGAAAGAAAGGGGAGAGGAAAAATACAAATAACAATACAATGTGTTGTGACCCCCCATATTAAACTACATTATTTGATTCACAAATATGATCTACATTCTACGGTCCTATATAAAGCTACTTGTCTTTTACCAGACATTTAACTCTTGATGGTCAACCAAAATAGATCGATTTTAGACTTTTCAGAATTGAAAATTTTAACAACCAATTAAGTTTACGAGTCTGTATATATGTATAGATTCATTGAAAAATAGTTGTGTGTAAATTCCAGCAAACACCAAACTCGTGTAATGTTAAAGGTTTTGTTATTATTTAATCTAGGCGCAACAGTTTATTAGCAATATCTCAGCAACTTAAGCTTCCTTAAGCACAGATTACATCACAAGTGTTTAAACAAAATGAAACTTGAATTAGTTACCGTCTACGTTATCGATATAGTTATGATAACTTTAAATTAATGTATTGAATACCTTCTACAGAGCGAGATAAGATTATTGTTTTTAATAATAGTGTAAATGCTTCTTACTTACAGTTTAAGTATATTTATTCAAACTTACATGATTTTGTTTTTAAAGTCACAGTAGAGGAGTTTCAGACTACCATATTTTATCTAACTAAAAATAAAATGTAAAAATGATCAAGGAAACTATTGACAAAACATTAGCCTTTGCGCATAAAGCTATTCAGCTAGACATAGCAAAATAAATTATATACTTTACAGCAGATCTTAGAGCGAGACACAAATAATGACAAGAAAAAAGGGATATAATATTTTATCAAATGTTCACATCAATTTTTATATTTAAGAGCACAGATATAAAATGTGATTACTTTACTTCAACTTTTTGTTGTTGTTCCGAGACAAAGCTTGAAACAACCAATAAAAAAAAAACATAAAAAATATCGCGTTATTCAAATGTTAAAGCAGCTTCCTCTTGTTATGTAACAGAATAATATATTCTTACATGATCCAATTTGAGTGAGAGGGAGGGACAGGGGAGGGGATGAAAGAATAGAGGGGAATCGCTATAAGAGTATACGAAGTATACAGACCGATTCCCAAGTCACGATATCTCTGGCAGAAATAAAGCACACAACGTAAACTAAGCAGCAATTTTCTCCCCCAGTGAATACGGAGACGTAAGGCAAAGTGGCGAAACAGCGTAGAAAGGAATAGAGGGGAGAGGAGTCTGAGGAGGAGGAGGGGGGATGAATGCTAACGAATAGAAAGGGGTTGAACAATAGGAAGATGGACCGACGAAGAGAGGGTCAAAAGAAAACAAGGAAAAAAGTAATTATTTATGATTAAAGCTGTGCTATAACTTTTACTACCCCCGGAGAAGATGGTATGGGTGGGGTTAGTGATGTAGGGGGTGGTAGAAAGTTAAGAGAGCAAAAGAAATCACTGCATGGTACAGGCAGTGCGGCTATACATAGGCCAACAAGCTGTGTGGTCTCTGGAAGAGAGAAAATTATATTCTAATTAGGATAATGAGGTAGGGTTTAAGAGGGTAGTATTTAAAGGAAATTTACTCGCATTCGCGTGGTAAGGAGAGTGGGAAACTATTTACGATGACAATAGACTTAATACACCCAACCTGGATTCGAATTCTCACCTCCACGTGACCATCTATAAAATTTTGAATTTATTTACACAAATTTCAATTTCCACAATCCATATTAAAGTACAGTTCCATTTTAATAGATAAGACCCTTTTATTTAATAGCTCTACAATTAATTAGACATTCTTTACCGTATTCATACGTCAAGTCATGTGATCAGCAGCTGTCATTTATTATTGATAATATCAAAATAACACTAATAGCACAGTAAAATGTAATCAAATTTGGTTGCAAAAAATCTATATGTTTATTATTTGAAAATGTATTTTTTATGAAAATTTAACTAAAGTGATTAATTCATCTATATCTAAAAAAAAATACCTTAAGATGTACATCGAAGCTTTTCATGATTTTTTTTTGAATTTTGTGTTTATGAAGAAGGGCTTTTATTTAAAAACACTTTAAAAATATAATAAAGATTCTGTTTATCATCACTCCACTCTCTTATTGTTGTAAAATTCATCTGATCGCCAAGTTGGCAGGAATAGTGCTTATAATCTGTGGACTGTACAATCCCCTAGCGAACCGCACAAGCAAGGGGAAAATACCGGAATGTTGGCCAACATAATAGAAACTAATGAGGTATAAGTTGCGTGCTCATGCCATTGTTCGGGGGAGTCTCAGTAGGGTTGGTACGCTTGTTATCTTCTTAATGGGAGGAAATCATGAAAACTTGCCGGCACAGAAGGTAGGGAGGAAAGGGGACGGGGGCAGGGGGGGCGAATGAAGAAGGGGAAAAATTATTTTTTCAAAAGAAAAGGAAGAACGTACAAAAGTTAAGTCTCTTGCTTAATTTGATTGGGCTGACCTGGAAAATTATGTCCGCCTACGAAATTATCTAAGAATACGAACGATCGACTTAAAGGGTTAAGGAAAATTCCAAGAGAGTTAATAGTGAAAAAAAAATATATATATATATATATATATATATATATATATATATATATATATGTATATATATATATATATAAATCTCATTAGTATATTAGATATGAAATAAAAGTAAGGGTCATGAACACAGTTTTACTCGAATCAAAAGTTTATTTGATGAATATATACTTGGGTCAGAGTTAATTAACATCCAAAATTAACGTTACATTCTTAGTTGTAAGCGACATTAACTTATAAATAATCTTTAAAATATTGAGTAGAATACATTTTAATCAGAATTAAATTGATGATGTTATTTATAAAAAAAAAGCTATGTAAAATAAAAGCAACTTCTCGTAATCGAATAAGATTAATAGTTTGATAAATTACTCTTAAGTTAAATATATATACATTTTTCATCTAAATACTATTATAATGTATATTCTCATCAGTAATAAAACAATTAAAATGAAAGTAATCATTGAGCATACTAAACAATAGTTGATGATAATTACTAATTAAGAACAAGTTCTGGTTTAAATCATAAAAAAAATCTCAATCAATCTCTAAAGCATCATTTGTTAAGTACCAAAGAGAAAACCGAGGAAAATATAGAGAATTGTAGATGAGACTATACCAGCTTACAGCGCTAGAGAACTTCACCTCTATAACAAACCGGAGATAAGGAGACATTTAGAAAACTGACTGTAACTTAAGTGGTGTGAAAAAAACCGGAAACGCTCCTTTATTCAAATAAGGAAGACTAAAGAAAACAGATGAACATAAAGAAGAGAAAAGAAATTATCTGTGTGAGCTACGGCGCGGATTGTTTAGAGAACAGCGCAACAACCCACTTCGGTGGACGCATGGTCCAAGGTACCACTCTCTCAGTAGACTAGACTGTCAACGATGGGGAGATCGGGGTTCGAATACTGAGGGTAGTTTTTACAAAATTATTTTCCACTCTCCTTTCACGCAAATGTGGGTAAATGCCCTAGAAGTATAACCTTACTAATCTCCGACACAGCTCGTGTAATTTAGTACATAAGCGTTAATTTGAACGGGTAGTAAGACATGGTGCTAAAAAAATCCACAACAAACAATAAATAGCCTATATTCGAAACATGATAGGAAGGTAGGCTAAATATATATAGACCCTATTTTTTTTATTTTTTATTTTTGCAGTCAAGATTCCGGAGGTAAATTAGACCCCATTTTTGTATCTCCGGGTAGGGAATACTTCAGGAGGAACGATAAAAAAAGAATAGTAAGTCAAAATTGAAAAAATTAGTTTTCTATTATTACTAATTTTGATTTTGATACAATTTTTTTAAAATGGACAAAATAAATCATATTTGATTTAAGAATATATTAAATTAGTATTAGTAACTTTTGTAACCACCATATATAGTGAATCGCAGAAATAAGTTGCATTTACAAAAGTTCGCTCAATTCTAAAATATTTAAAGTAAAAGGAGGTGTATATAAAAATATTATAAATAAACCAATCCATAATGATTCAGAACATATGATAGATAATGGATTGAATTTATAATTCAAACTAATATAATATTCTTAAAGTAACTAAAAATTTTTTTTGATCAAATTAGTCTTATATGATTTGTTGACAGTTTAATGATATTCAATAAAGCAACATTTTATATTGTTTAACTGAATGTGGTTTCAAGGTAAAATGTATAAACGATTTATCTAGATTTGAATTTATTAACTTTATTTAAATTTACTTTCCCACTAGACCTATTTACTAATATTTATAATCTGGTTTGGATATCAACTATCAAATTTGTTTTTATGAACTACTATTTAAAAAAAAAAGATGTTTACGTTTTGCCTAGAAAAGTTTTATATAGGTCTATATAATTGTTTATAAAACCTAGATTGTTTTATTCAACCAAGTATGTAGCTCAAATTGGAATATTTTGTTATTAAGTAAATACATTAGGTGGAAAATAGCAACAATATTCCAGTTAAATTAAAAAGTAAATGCTACATAATACTATGTTTAAGAATAATAAACAGCCCAGTCTGGTATTCTCTTAGAGTAAAATCACGCTACTAATCTCAATGAAAAAAAACAATTGTCTATGTAAATTATACACATTCTTATAATTACATATAAAGTAGATTTTAGATGTAAGCTTCATTATCCTTGAAATGTATCAGACTTACTTTGACTGGTTAGAATAAGATCCTAATCATATTTTAACATTTAGCACCGCATCTTACTAAACCGTTCGGGTTATACGCTTTAAGTACTAATTACGCTAAAGGATTATGAATTGGTAAGGTTGAATTAGAGGAAGTGAACCCACATTTGCGTGGAGGTAGAGTGGAAAACCATTTAGGAAAAACCACCCCCAGTTCATCCGACCGAGATTCGAACCTCGATCTTCCTATCCTCAGCAGTCGAGCTCAACACGACAAGCGCGTTAGCCAACTACGCCACCGAGGTGGGTAATAAGGTCCTAACTTTCTTATAAGATATATAGTGAAAGTTAGGGCTCTCACTTTCAGTGGATATAACGATTTTTTAACTTTCTTTTATGTTTGCCATGGGTCCCTTTGGCACTCCGAGGAAATCTATATCAGAATAATGTTTTTTAAATACATCAAAATCAAATAAACTATATAGGATTGCAAAGAAAACCAATTATATTGAAATATATATATATATAAAAAAGTTATATTTAATTATGAATGTGAGCCCATATTTGCTATATCACAAATTAGTATGTTTAATATTGAAGGAAATGCAAAATATCAATTAGAGGTTAGTAAATATATAATTACCCCCCATAAAAAAACCACACCCCCTTGAAATACGGTGTCCGTGGAAACCAGGCTAATAATTCCTGGTGTAAATGTATATAAACACTTATTCATTTTATTTTGTGAAAATTCACTGCAATGGTTAACGCTAAATATGTGCTTATTTCACATATTTATATCAGAGTTATTTAGTAAATATGAGAAAATAAAAAGGATTTTGATGATGAGCACAAACTGATGAACCCATTCGATAAAAACAACAAGAACGACTTAATATTTTATATCTTTGTTATATTTATCAACTTGAAAACATCAACAGGGCGGATTTAAGAGTGTTTTACGAAACGTTGTATCCATTAATAAGTTAACAATAATAATATTTAGCACCACGTCTTACTACCCGTTCGGGTTATACGCTTTAAGTACTAATTACGCTAATGGATTAGGAATTGGGAAGGTTGAATTAAAGGAAGTGAACCCGCATTTGCGTGGAGGTAGAGTGGAAAACCATTTAGGAAAAACCACCCCCAGTTCATCCGACCGAGATTCGAACCTCGATCTCCCCATCCTCAGCAGTCGAGCTCAACACGACAAGCGCGTTAGACAACTACGCCACCGAGGCGGGTAATAATAAGTTAACAAACACGTTTTTAAAACCATCGTATTTAGTTTACACAAAATATATAAAATAATCAATTAAATGGCCCGCACTTTACACTAGTAAAATTATTTGAAACAAAATGGTCAACATAAGATTTAAAGCTAATATTTACATAGTATTTGCAATTTAACTCTAAAAGTAATTAAAGTGAAATCCAATCTATTTAAAAGGTATATTTATACTATTAATTAAATGCATCAATAAATTGGTTCTGATCACTTCTATTCAAAACATGGCCTACTTCAACACAAAATTAAGTATTTTTTAGAACATTGTTTTTGTGGTTCTATTAATGGTCTTCCTGTTAAAAGGGAAAAGAGGTGTGTCGAACAAATTAAATTACTATTTTACTACCTGGTAATTCTCATGGAAGCATGCAACCCGTGTTATTTATAGATACCACAGTACTTTCATCACTATCCCAGGATAGATTTAAGGCGGGGTTTCACATTAGTTTAAGTAATGAAGTTACAGACTTCGGTGGTCGTAGGGTCTAAGGTGTCACTCTCGCAATAGACTGGATTGCCAATCATTGGTAGAACGGGGTTTGAAACCTGGTAGGGTGTACTAAGGGTGTTTAGAACTAAAAGTTTCTTACCCTCTTCCCACGCAAATGAGGCTGAATTTAATCTAAATTTTACCTTCATCCCTAAACCATTATTACAAATGTGTGGATATCCCAAATGTATATTAAGACGTGGTGCATAAAAAAAGTATTTAATATTTGCAAACCAATAAACTTAGAACCATTTGTAATTCACAAAAAATTACCGTTTCCATTACTATTTGTATTGAAGAGTTTATATTTGCTAACTTTAGTTTTCCCCTAATCTATTAGCTAGTTAAAATTTCAACCAAGCAATTTATTTATTTTTATCTACTAAATTATTACAAAAATACATGTTTAGAAAGTCCATTTAAATACAAACTATAGAAGAAGAATATGATTAATTTATCAATGGAGTTGGAAAATGAGTAGTAAATTATTATTAGTATAATATTAACCTAGTCCTTAAATATGTCTTAGAAATCCAAGTTCTTCATTTAGTTTTTTTTTTGCTGAATACACAGGTATATTAAATATAAGTAGTAAATCTCAACATGTATTAATCCTAAGAATATTGAGATAATGTAATCATTTATAATTCATTCTATTCACTATAGTTTGTTTGAAAAATAATAATTAATAATTCAATTGTACGTTATACGTATATTTATTTGATAAACATGTTATATCTTGCTGATGATATAAATCAACAATTTTAAACGAATAAAAATTGCTTAGAAAAGTTCTACAAATAAGAATTCCGTATTAGGATGATATTTATCCTTAGTTGTGGTCAAAATAAAAAAAAGTTACATACGTTATTTGATAATGTAACTAATGACATTTGAAAACACACGATAGTGTTAATACATTCGTGAAAAGAAGCGGAATAATATTAATTGTTAATTAATTTTATAAATATGTTTGTCTAATTAGTATAACTTATAGTATATGTAGAAACATAACAGGGGCCATGTAGTCTACATTTAAAAATCTTTCAATATTGTGTCATTTATAACAAATTAATTATAATATGAGGCCCTTCACACTTTGGGATATATTATAAAAAAATATGAATTGGTTATTTATTTCCAATATTTAATTCATAGTCTTTACGATGTAGCAATAAATCGTCTTTATAACATTTATAGGCATGCTAAAAAAGAGTACCTCACACAAAAGATAAACATTGATTTATGCATTAAAATAAAAAACAGTTATAATAAAAAAATGAAAGAGTTGATATTGAAAATGTAATACCATGCCTCAATTCAATTCCACGGAGATATAACTTTAATTCTTCCCTCGTCTTGGTCTGTTCTCCACCGAAGACACGTAATGCTACTATATGACATTTTCTGTATCGACTTTCTTTTTTTTTTCATTTCATCTTCTTCTAGTTTCGTTTATCCGATTCTTCCCCCTTCCCCCTTTCCTTTTGTACTCTAATCTGGCCTCACAACGTTTTGGATTTATTTTAGTTTGCGGTATCGAATGCCAAGTCGACCGTGGCCCACTCGTAAACAATCCCGTCTCTGTATTGGAACATGAAAGGTTCTAGTATGAGGTGGAACTGTATACTCAAAAAGAGACGAAAACGTTTCACCGGACTTGCTCTTTACGGTCACCGCGTCTTAGTAACCATCAGGAATACCTGCGTTTTAGCTAAGCTAATCACTCTCGCAATAGACTACACAACGTTCTAAAGCGTCACACTCGTGTTGGAGCGGCCTGCTGAAGACTGGTAGATGTAGTAAGACACGATCATAAAAAAAAAAAAAAGAGATATTAGACTGCCAATATGAAAATATCGGGGGTTGAATCCTCAAGGTTGGGTGTACTGAGGGTTATTTTTAACTAATTTTGTTCACAGTCTATATCCAGATTCAACCTTATTCATCATCAAAATAGCAATTAGGTATATCATAGTGCAAGTCATGCAGTCACTGGTGGAACATGGTGCAAGGTATACAGTGCTCAGTCACCTTGGTGGAATCATGGTGCAAGGTACAGTGCCAGTCCACCTTGGTGGGAAATCATGGTGCAAGGTAACAGTGCCCAGTCACCTTGGTGTGAAATCATGGTGCAAGGTAACAGTGCCCAGTCACCTTGGTGGGAAATCATGGTGCAAGGTAACAGTGCCCAGTCTACCTTGGTGGAAATCATGGTGCAAGGTAACAGTGCCCAGTCTACCTTGATGGGAAATCATGGTGAAAGGTAACAGTGCCCAGTCACCTTGGTGGGAAATCATGGTGCAAGGTAACAGTGCCAGTCCACCTTGGTGGGAAATCATGGTGCAAGGTAACAGTGCCATCATGGGGATCAGGTGAGGACAGGCGTCCACCTTGTGGAATCATGGTGCAGTAACAGTGCTCGTCCACCTTGGTGGGAAATCATGGTGCAAGGTAACAGTGCTCAGTCTACCATGGTGGGAAATCATGGTGCAAGGTAACAGTGCTCAGTCCACCTTGGTGGGAAATCATGGTGCAAGGTAACAGTGCTCAGTCCACCTTGGAGGGAAATCATGGTGCAAGGTAACTACCCAGTACGCCTACGCTCAGCACATGCACGACCTTTTCATCCTATCTCCATCTCTTTTTCTCATCTCTAAAAAGTTTTACTTTTGATGACTGGAAGTGATTTCCGTCAATCAAGGACCGGGATTGCAGGAATTGGAGCGACAGAGGGAGATTTGCAGGACCAAAATAGTAATAGCTTTTCATCGGGAGATTCGAGCTATTGATTATAAAATATAATTGTGTTCACATTTTTTTTAAGATTTAAGTTTGATGAAATAAAAATCTTTTTTTTATGATATTTGGAAACCACAACCCATTTATGTGTATTCATGCCTTCCTTTTAATAGTAAAGTTAAACTGTAAAAACACAGATAAAATAAAATATTCATACATTATCACTGCGTCTTGCTGCCAGTTCAGTTTATACACATATATGATACATTACTATACTGGGGTAGGGATGAGGATGGAAGCATTTATGATGCAATCTGTCCGCATTTGCGTGGAGGGTGAGACCCCATTTAGGTAAAAATCACCCTCAAAAGAACCTAACCGGAATTCAAACCCCAATCTCCCCATAAATCAACAGGACAGTATAACACGAGAGTGACGCCTGAGACCATTCAGCCACTGAAGTGAGTAAGATAATATATAAATAAAGGTTAACGTTAACGTAACTTTACTATATCGGTTGATTACATCTTATGATAAAACAATATTGTGTGTTTGAGATTAAGTGTAGTTCTAATTATGCCCTATTTTTACCAATATTTAATTAAAAATGTTCGTTTTATTTTACGATGGAGTTAAGACCCTTTTAAGATACCAGCATATGGTAAAAAAAGCTTGATACAATCCAACGATAGCGAGCTGTTGTGTGTGTTAATAAATCAAAAGAGGTGCTTAACAAGAATCTATAAAAAAAAACTTATATGAATCATTATAAAAACAAATCACAAATAACTTTTTTAACAAATATATAAATCTAATAAATTTAATCTACCAACTAATATAGCTTATTGATAGCCAAACTAACCCCATAAGAAATAATTTGAGCAACCGAATATAATATTAATAATAACGACCAGAAGAATATTATGTGTTCTGTTTTAGAAAAGGCCCATTATTTTTTGTCAGTGAACTTAGACTGCCAACGCCTTCAGCTCCCAGAATGACATAATATAAATAATAAACCTAAATTGGAGAGGGAGGGCTGGTGTGGTGGGTTGATCAAATCAAAAGAGAGAAACTGTGGACTGGATGAAGGGGAAAATAATAGAAAAGTAAGTATATATTTATATATTTCTTTCGCACTGCATCTAAGTACTTGTCTGGTCTGTACGCATTTTAACTATGCCATTGGGGGTAAGAATGATGAAGGTAGAATCGAACCATCTCTTGTTTTAACGGTACGTTGGCCCATGGACGGTTAGTTTAGTTAACGGCAGCAATAGAGCTGTGGGAATCGCTGTGTTGGCTATCGCATGATCTCACGCTGTGGTCACAAGTCCGTTGATTGGGGCTCTATGCTGTCATCAGAGGAATCTTCCATAGCTAGCAGCCCGTGAGTCCTGGAGCAGAACTCTAGCCAGTTTTGTAGACAGTTACTTGTGAGAGGTTGTTGTAGACAGTAATATGTGAGAGGTTGTTGCAGAGAGAGTTACTTGTGAGAGGCTGTTGCAGAGAGATACCTGTGAGAGGCTGTTGCAGAGAGAGTTACTTGTGAGAGGCTGTTGCAGGGAGATACCTGTGAGAGGCTGTTGTAGAGAGAGTTACTTGTGAGAGGCTGTTGCAGAGAGAGTTACTTGTGAGAGGCTGTTGCAGAGAGAGTTACTTGTGAGAGGCTGTTGCAGAGAGAGTTATTTGTGAGAGGCTGTTGCAGAGAGAGTTATTTGTGAGAGGCTGTTGCAGAGAGAGTTATTTGTGAGAGGCTGTTGCAGAGAGAGTTATTTGTGAGAGGCTGTTAGAGAGAGAGTTATTTGTGAGGGGCTGTTGTAGAGAGTAACTTGTGAGAGTTGTTGCAGACAGTAACTTGTGAGAGGTTGTTGCAGACAGTAACTTGTGGGAGGTTGTTGCAGACAGTAACTTGTGAGAGGTTGTTGTAGACAGTAACTTGTGAGGGGTTGTTGTAGACAGTAACTTGTGAGGGGTTGTTGTAGACAGTAACTTGTGAGGGGTTGTTGTAGACAGTAACTTGTGAGAGGTTGTTGCAGACAGTAACTTGTGAGAGGTTGTTGCAGACAGTAACTTGTGAGAGGTTGTTGCAGACAGTAACTTGTGAGAGGTTGTTGCAGACAGTAACTTGTGAGAGGTTGTTGCAGACAGTAACTTGTGAGAGGTTGTTGCAGACAGTAACTTGTTAGAGGTTGTTGCAGACAGTAACTTGTGAGAGGTTGTTGCAGACAGTAACTTGTGAGAGGTTGTTGCAGACAGTAACTTGTGAGAGGTTGTTGTAGAGAGTTTTGGGAAGATGTGCGAGTTCAGCGACGACGTGCCTTTAAGTTCCATGAGTATGATAATGGTTATGTCAGAGGTTAAGACAGTGGTTATGACATGTTTAAAACTATGATTAAGAAAGTGGTTAAACCCGTTGTCTGTGGGCAATTGCCAGTGTGTGTGTGTGTGTGTGTGTGTGTGTGTGTGTGTGTGTCTGTGTGTGTTCATGTCAAAAAGTAACGCGACGCAATTTCCATGTACGTGTTAACACAGTTGTTGATGGGCGTAATCTAATTAGAGGATTCGTGTAATTAGACCCGACGCTTGGAACGTGATCTAGGAAAATACCTCTCTTTCGGGTAACTGGGTGACAGCTGAACACCAACTCTTGTAAAGATGACGACCGTTGTATTGTTTCACAATATTTTAATAAACCCAATAATAATAGTAATCGTCGGCAATTCATTCAAGCTATCCTGACTGAACCCATCAGTCTCACAGTGATGTAAGGGCAGAGTCTTTACATATTGGCTCTTACCGGTTTGTGTCATATGTGGGGTTTTTACACTCTTCATAAAGGATGACCCGACGGTCTGAGGGTGAGGTGTCGGGATTTCTGTAATGGCAGTCCGGGGTTCAATTCTCGGTCCCGGCACATATTTATCTGATTACCGAACCCTTCCTTCACCTCTGACAAGACGTGTATTAATACCAACTTGTGAATGTGTGGGATGCCAGGACTACACCGTGGTTCGGATTCCACGTTAAACTGTAAGTTATCCATTTCATCTCACAATCACCCTACCATTACACATTAGCGTAAGTGCTGGTAGTAAGATGCAAGTTCTTTAGATCATTATTCATAGTTATTTAAAGAACTTGCTAATACGTCGACGATAAGTCCTGGGCTCATTAAGTACGTTAACACTTATTCCAAGTAATTAAATAATATTACTTGCTCCTTTACCATTACTTTTTTATTTTGCTTACTGCCCTCTTATGTTTGCTGCGCTAGACAGTTAGGCCCGCGAATCAATGTTGGACAACATTGGGTTGGACTATCCTTTATTACCACTAGGTAACCATTAAATTAAATTGTCTTTTGATTTTAGCCCTTATGTGTGCTACACTATTAAGCGTGGCAGTGTAATTACAAGGAAATTATTGCTTTAGTTTCAATTAATAGAAACCGCAATGCATGTAATCAGCACATATGGTTTGTGACAGTTAGGTCAATTGGATATTACGTACATTATTGTTAGAGACTCTAGTGTATAGGATTTAATAATTAAGTTTCAAAATTATAATTACATAGGAAATAACGTGTGACGTATCGAAAACAAACAGTTATTCAACCATTTTAATTGAAATTAGCATCGAGAGAACAAGAAAACGTATCGCATTGTATGTGAATTATAATTTCAACTGTAAAACAAAATATAATATTATAAAGCATATCACAATGACAGTTCAAGGATGGAATAATTAAGTCCAAATTCAACCGACTATAGAAATTAATCTTATGGCAAGACTATTAAAAGAAAAATATTTATTAAAATATTAAGTATTCTTTCGAAATGTTAAAATAAGGTTTATTAAAATACTGAATGATTTTCTTTAGGATATAAAATGTAGGACCAAAATGGAGAAATGGAACGTAAACTTCCCTTGTCAACTATAGGGCGTCGTAAATAAGGTTGTTCTAGGTTAAACAATACCTCAATTCAAGGGTGTAAAAAAAGGGTGATATCCCACCATGACTGAACAATCGCGGTCTAGTAGATGTTATTCAATATTAGGAAAAACTTTAATTCAAAGAGGTTTCATGTATTTGTGCTTTGTATAGTCTCTTCTACATAATGTCTACGTTAAAATGTGAGCCCACTACAAAAGCGGATACTGTTATGTCTAGCAGTTATTTATAAGAAAGATCTGACACAGTTTGTGACTATATGCTTTTTTCAAATTGTTATATAAAGATCGTTCCATTTGTAATTTGCATTAATTAGTCAAGTTTGAAGAAGGTACTTACTAAACTTGTTATTATTATTATTAACACCGCGTCTTACTACCGTTCGGGTTGTACGCACTTACACTAATGTGTAATGGTAGGGTGATTGTGAGATGAAATGGAGGACCTACAGTTTAACGTGGGATCCGAACCACGGTGGAGGCCTGGCATTCCACACATTCACAAGTTGTGATTAATACACGTCTTGTCAGAGGTGAAGGAAGGGTTTGGCTAGCAGATAAATCTGTGCCGGGACTGAGGATTGAACCCCAGACCCGCAACACAGAAGTCCGACACCTTACCCCTAGACCACCAGGTCACCCACTAAACTTGTTCATAAACATATGTGAGATTATTATGTTCTACACCATCAAATATATTGACAGTAACTTTCAAATTCATAAAATTAATATGTTTTGTTTTTGAATAATATTATTTTTAATGTAAGCCTAGCTTATCTGGTAGTTCAGATATAGTAGCCCCCTCCCCCTCCCTTCAAAAAGTGCTAAGACATCATGTTAAGAATTATGTCATGTTGTTATTGTTACTATACCACAGGCTCAACATTTCTCTTTGGATTTCAAGTTGAAACATCTCCTATAATTTCTCCTTGGATTTTTAAGTTGATATTTTCCCTTGGTGATTAAGTAAAAAAAAAAAATCAATACTATATCCAATAGTTTTGTTCATAGAGTTATTATTACCATGTTTCACGGGGTTTAGGACGTCATTTTTACAATAAATGTACAAATTAAAAAAAAAAAAAACGCCCGAGAAACTTGATCGATTGCTTAGAATTATAAATTCAAGTCACTCGAGATGAAACTTGAAATGGAACTGGATAGCAAGGTTGAAAAACTATTTATATAGATCGTTTAGCCTAGGTTAAAAGAATATGCATAGTATAATATTTTTTCTGGGCTTTAATAAATTCTATTCATCATAATAAAACAAATTAATGGAACGGTGCAACGCACAGAATTTATCTTTCTAATCTTAAAATAGAGCCATTTACCAAAAACAAGTAAAATTGGTTAAACCAAATAATATACACTGTGACAGAAACACTAAACCAAAGAGTAGGACTATAGATGTAATAATATTCACTGTTGCAGAAATATAGAGAAAAGAGGAGCATCTCTGTACACCAAAGGACATAACAGTCTTAATATTTTTTAAATTTTATTTAGCACCACGTCTTACTACCCGTTCAAGTTTATACGCTTAAGTATTAATTACGCTAATAGTTTAGGAATTGGGAAGGTTGAATTTAGAAGAAGTTAACCCACATTTGCGTGGAAGGAGAGTGGAAAACCATTAGGAAAAACCTCTTCCAGTTCACCCGATTGAGATTCGAACCTCGATCTCCCCGTCCTCGGCATTTGAGCTCAACACGACTAGCACGTTAGCCAACTACGCCACCGAGGCGGGTTTTATTTACTATTTTTAATTATTTTATAAAAATGTTATATATTTGCGTCTAGATTAGAAACTATTGATTTTATAAAAATACGTTCCAGATTAAAATATTTTTAATTTAAACGATACTAAAACTTTACAATGATATGTTACTTTCGTTTCTCAAATAGTTGCGGAGATATGATAAAAATTGGAAATTTCTGCATAAATATAATACCCTCAAAGTAATTTTTACGGAAAAATAGAAATTGCCAATTTGCTTTTAATTTTAAACACCGTCTAGATACAAAATTGAATCGTTATCGTTTGAGGAGATTTTGAGAAAAATGTTTTTTCTTCTTTTTTGCCCTTTATAAAGCTACCCTTAATTGTAGGGCTAGATATTTAAGTACGAAAATTCCATTGAGGAATGTTATGAAAACCCTAGATACCATTTAGCCTTAGTTTCGACTTTAGTCGGAGACACAGACAGACAACAACCCGAAAACAAATTTTTTCGGTTTTGAGGGGTCATGAAAGGTAGACATTTAACAAAATATCGAGTTAGATTTTTTGACGATCTCAATACTCTCTTCGGGTGGTCGAGATAAAGTAAAAAATATAGAAGTGAAAAGGCCCATCAGAAAAATGAACTATGATACTATTGATTTGGTGGATTCTTTCATTTTAATTAATTTGATTATTTTTTGACATGACAACCTTTTAAAAGATTGCTTTTCGATGCATTTGTTGTCCAAAATCTTTTCTGGGGGGGATTTAATTTTCCTCTATTGGTTATTATCTAATGTCCTTTCCTCCACGAAGTTATATCCTGGCTGCACCCTTGCAGAGATGTGACAAAAAAACCTAAAACGAGGTCCGTACTTGGCATACGTGGAACCCTGGGCAAATTTCGTTTGCGGGCCCCCAGTTATCTTCTTCACCCCCCTCCCACCCCTCTACTCCCCCAAAGAAATTGAAAAACTTATTTATCTAATACTGTCAAAGGTATTTTGTGCCTATATACCAATTTCAGCCGTATACGCTATGATTAAACGCCTTAATAGGTAAATACATGTAAAAAATTATACTAGAAGCTTTGTTTTATACATATAGGGTTGAATTTTCTTCCCAAAAGAGAATTATTGGTATAAAAGGTACAAAGAACAGCTGTGCCAAGTTTGAATTAAATCGGTTATTGCATTCAAAAGTTTTCACGAGACATATCCACCACATACAGACAAATGCAGGTCTGAAAATACTGACAATATCTGCTAGATCGCCTATATGAGCGCGAAAGCAAAAGCTTCCCATCCCAAACATGTTTGTTACCTGTCATCTAAGCAAGCGTAAACCCCCACCCCCACCCCTACCTAAATCGAAGGGTTCTGTGCAACCACAACATTTGCATACCCATAAGAGTGGACCTTCCTAAAATACACTCTCTTACACATTAATGATTTATATATTTTTATATTCTATAAAGTAGGTAGAAACGTGATATATAAAATATACATTTTTTTATAATTATATTCCCAAAACTTTTTTTTTAAACTAGTAACTTGAAAAGAAGCGCGATATTTTCGAAGCATACTCTTCACCCCGTTTGCTAACGTTATTGCTAGTTGATAAAAGAAAGTGTTAATAATTTAAAAAAAAACCCAACAAACTATTGTTTTATAAATATATATATATTATAGGGATATATATATAGGGCCTACACTAAAATTAAGAGATAAAAAAATTAAATGGTTAAAAAAACTTCTATACAAACGGGGAGTTTATAAAATACTTCATATTAAAAGTTGGGTGAAAAAATTATCAAGTAATTTTATTCATAGAACGAAAACAGTTTTTACAACAAAATTTTTGTAGACATTTTAATGCGCAGGGTAATCTATGCTTGAGATATAAATTTTCGCAGCCCCTACCATTCGATCTAAATATCCCCCCCCCCTCCCCACCCTACTGGTGTTAGATCTATCCAACCAGATATCAGAATTTACGAGCTTCTATGAAACGATCCTTACGTAAACTTAAGCCTTCGCACACATTTTTTTATACAAATCAAAGATTTTATGCCTCAAATACGAACGCAAAAATACGTATCTGTGCCATAGAAAAAAAAAACCAGAAGATTATATCAACTTTCATCATAAATCCCTCAACATAAGAGATTTAGTACAGTTACAAATAGTACATCTGTTTCTGTCGATTTTAAATTCTGGTTATGTGTGTTTAAATCTTATCGCCAGTAACCATTGCAGAACACGTGATCTTTGAATATGAATTTATAAAGAAGAGCTATATACTTTTTAAACTGTGAAATAAAGTTCTTTATATAACGACACGAGCTGGGTGTGTATTTTACAGTTGCGTTACAGAATTGTAAGTTTGAATCATATAATACTGTAAATCGCTTCTTTAAAACAACTACCAAGTCCTTTTTTTAGTCATAAATTTAATAGTAAATCATTGATATTGAAGCTACACGTCGGTATCAGAATATAGTCCTTTCCATCTTGGGTACTATTTATTTTATAACTATCGTATACTCAACATAAATCTCATCTAATTAGGCTCACCAGTGATAAGGTTGTTGGGGTTCAACTCTCAGTTGAGTGTAATTAGGTGTTTCCCCCACTAAATTGTTTCCCGCTCCATATAAATAGTCTAAAGCAATGCTTCTAAAAGTGTGGTCCACCGCTGCACATAAAGTAGTCCACAGGATACCAGCAAGTTTAGTAATAGTAATGGATTAAATAATCACGTACAATATAAAAATTTGAAATGCCAAATATTAAATACTCATACAATACTCCATTTCCTTGGTAGACACAAGTCACATAAAATAAATTAATTATGTACCAGCCTTAAAGAAGTTTAAAATGTAAAAAAAAACCTAGGCCTATTACTAATTCGATGTAATTATGAATATTTTTCAACATTTAATTTAATAAATTAATTTTTTCTTGTATTTATAATCTTATATAAGTATCAGATAAAAAAAAATCTTTGATAATATTTACGCCTCCCCTCTCAGGGGCGCCGGTGCCCCCCAGTGCTCATAACATCCATTTGGTAGTCCTCTAAAACAAAAAAACTTAAGTCTAGAGGGTTTTAACAGCTCAGGTCGAATGGGGGATTGGCTGGGCGGGCTTCGAATCTCGAATATATAAATGGCCCTGAGGATTTCTTCAGTTCAGGTCAAATGGGGTATCGGCTGGGTGGGCCTTGAATCTCGAATATATAAATGGCCCTGAGGGTTTCTTCAGTTCAGGTTAAATGGGGTATTGGCTGGATGGCTTTGAATCTCGAATATATAAATGGCCCTGAGGATTTCTTCAGTTCAGGTCAAATGGGGTATTGGCTAGGTGGGTTTCGAATCTCGAATATATAAATGGCCCTGAGGGTTTCTTCAGATCAGGTCAAATGGAGTATCGGCTAGGTGGGCCTTGAATCTAGAATATATAAATGGCCCTGAGGGTTTCTTCAGTTCAGGTCAAATGGGGTATTGGCTAGGTGGGTTTCGAATCTCGAATATATAAATGGCCCTGAGGGTTTCTTCAGTTCAGGTCAAATGGAGTATCGGCTAGGTGGGCCTTGAATCTAGAATATATAAATGGCCCTGAGGGTTTCTTCAGTTCAGGTCAAATGGGGTATCGGCTGGGTGGGCCTTGAATCTAGAATATATAAATGGCCCTGAGGGTTTCTTCAGTTCAGGTCAAATGGGTATTGGCTAGGTGGGTTTCGAATCTCGAATATATAAATGGCTCTGAGGGTTTCTTCAGTTCAGGTCAAATGGAGTATCGGCTAGGTGGGCCTTGAATCTAGAATATATAAATGGCCCTGAGGGTTTCTTCAGTTCAGGTCAAGTCAAGTCAGGACTGTGTTGCACTCACCGACAACGTTGAGGTGGATGAAATGAGACATGTGCGGAGTGGTGGAGATCTGGCACTCGTACACTCCAGAGTCTCGATGTTGCGGGTACTTGATCTGTAGGGTCCAGTCCTCACTGTGAGGGTGATGGATGGCTCGGAACCTCTGGTCACTGGTGTAGGTGTATCGCCCCACCGTCAGCAGGTGGATGTCACGGTGTCGCACCCACGACACCTGGAAGGACATCTGTTACAGCATTAGACAGGTTGTTAGCGGGTGGTATATCAAGTCCCACATTGGGATATGTTCAGCTCATAAAATCATACATTCAGTCTCCATGTGTTCATTTCTTAAATACATTTTCCTTATTTTATTATATCAGAGCTTCCTGCTACCAGTTAGAGTTATACAGGGTGGAGCAGAAACAATTAGACAGTAACTTGAAAACTTTAATTGAGAAGTCAATATTAACTAGCTAAATAAAAGTTAACCACATAATGCACATTTTTCACTTTTTGAAGATAATATCACTAAAATGAACTTCACTGGACGCCAGACAAAACTTAAAACGTTTTCCATCACTTTCCTCACTTAAGTCGTCTAATTGCTTCCGCCCACGCTGTATAAATATTTTGTAACTACGCTGATTTATTATGTATAAGGAAGGTCGAATTTAGAGGAAGTATTTTCGTGAAGGAAGATTGGAAATCTATTTAGGAGAAAACATCCTCAGTACATCTGACCGGTATTAAAATCCCAATATCGACGTTATCTTCAGTCGAATCTATTGAGAGAGTGGCGCTTGGACCATTCCACCACCAAAGGGGCCCAAATGTTCTGTAGATTTAATATTTTATAGCCCGGTGTCAACTTTAATAGCTATAGACCAACTTATGTGGTCGAATGGTCTAAGACAGTGTCTCTCAAAGTGTGGTCCATGGCATGCGATTAAGTGATTCGTAGGAGCCCAGGGAGTTTAGTAATAATTATGAATTTAAGAAAAAGTTGATCACATATGATACAAAAATTTGAAATATGAAATTTAAATACTATACTGTATACTTTCCTCTGTAGATACAAGCCATAATATAGTACAGAAAGTATGTAACAATAATTATCAATCCCCCACCCCCCTCTCCCGTCCCTTACTCCCAGAGCCACAGTGGTCCCCCAGTGCGCAAAGTTTCCATTTCGTGGTCCTCCCATCACCAAAACTTTGATAAACATGCTATATTACATGACTATTACAAAAAAAAGTGGAATAACGTCGACGGGGAGAAAGAGGTTCAAATATCGGTCGAGTGTTTTTATCCTCCCCTCACAATGATTTTTCCACCCTCCCTCCATACAAAATCGAGCCCAATTTCTCTAAATTCAACTCTTTATCAAACCTAGAACAGTAACGTAATTGGTCTACGTAGGCCCAAACTAGTATCGAGATGCGTTGACTAAAAAAAATTTAGGAGCAGCGTTACCAGAGTATATTATTATTATTATTACTACTATTAGCACCGCGTCTTACTACCCGTTCGGATTATATGCAATTACGCTAATGTGTAATGGTAGAGTGATTGGAGATGAAAAGGAGACCTACAGTTTAACGTGGGATCCGAACCACGGTAGAGCCTGGCATTACCCACATTCACAATGGTTTAACAGTCTTGTCAGAGGTGAAGGAAGGGTTTGGTAATCAGATAAATCTGTGCCGGGACCGAGGATTGAACTCCGGACCCCCCCAGCACAGAAGTGCGATACCTTACCCTACCAGAGAGTTAACCGGCCCCATGTGTAGTGAGTGGTCAGTGCACCTGTGTGGGCTCGATTTGATGTAGACCAGACACGCAATATTATTTATTACCAAAGCTCTACACTTTTTATAGGCAATTATTTGGCAGTTAGGTCTTGTGCGGTATCTAAGAAAGACGCATGTGTATAAAAGATGCCCGTTATCAGGAAATGGTCAATAACATTTTGTAATAAGACCAAGTGATGGAAATAAATACCATTCTACTTTTAAACATCAATATCCTAACGCAAGATCAAGATTTCTCCAGGAAATAAAACTCATTTCCTTTCATGGCACATTTGCGATTGTAATCATTCATAAATGCACGTCATGTGTACCAACACGCGCACGTCAACTGTAATTGTGTATTCAGCCTACAACACTATGGATTGGTTTTCTGAACTAGTTCACAGGATTATGGCGATTGGCCCTTTTCATTTAGCGTGGAAATGCCGAAGCCATGGGAACAAACGGCTATCTTCAAGAATTTGTATTGTTTTGCAATTTTATTTTCTGAAACGGTTTGTTCACGAATAATAAAATAATAATAATAATATATTATCACCGCGTCTTACTACCCGTTCGGGTTATACGCTTTGTTCACGAATAGAAACATGTTGTTAAGCTATACTTTTTATATACACACCTCTTCTATAATTTCATCAGTGATCAAATATCGATAGCATTGATATTTTGAATAGAAAACTTCCGGCTTCATAACAAAAAATAAGAAATCGTCACAATTAATAACCATCAATACATTATCTTAAAGAGGTGTTGAAAATATTTTAAAAAATTCCACTCGTTCTCGAGAAAACTGCCATTTCCAAACGTATGATTTTTCCGCAAGATATGTCTGGTAGCTAGCGCCATCTACGGTTTCCACGCACCATCTTTTCTTGTTGGCGCGGAAGGATACTTTGGTAGGTTGCGAAGTCACGCCACGCCTTTCACCCTACACCCACTTTGCACTCGACAGGGCCAAGGCCTTAAGTGAGGAAGAAAAATGTACGGATGGATCCCAAACTACTTTAATGGTAATTTCTATGCAACATACTCTTGGATTTAGCTACGCGCGTGTCATGAATATAAGATGTGACAAATATAAGTCGAGTATTTTATTTGTATTTCGATGAAAACCACAAAAATAAGATAAAGCTACCCAAAGCTGGGAACTATATATGAATCTGAGGGTGACCTGGTGGTCTAGGGGTAAGGTGTCGGACTTCTGTGCTGGAGGTCAAGGGTTCAATCCTTGGTCCCGGCACAGATTTATCTGATTGCCAAACCCTTCCTTCACCTCTGACAAGACGTGTATTAATCACAACTTGTGAATGTGAGGAATGCCAGGACTCCACCGTGGTTCGGATCCACGTGTCGATCACGTTAAGCTGTAGGTCCTCCATTTCATCTCACAATCACCCTACTATAACACATTAGCGTAAGTGCGTATAACCCGAACGGGTAGTAAGACGCGGTGCTAATAATAATAATAATATATATGAATCTGCATAGTATAAAACCAGACAGACATTTAATCAGTTAGCTCGTACTGTTATAACTTATTGTAGAAATTTAGCTAAACATTCATCTTTATAGAAATATATTATTATTATTATTATCACCACGTCTTACTACCCGTTCGGGTTATACGCACTTACGCTAATGTGTAATGTTAGGGTGATTGTGAGATGAAATGAAGGACCTACAGTTTAACGTCGGAATCCGAACCACGGTGGAGGCCTGGCATTCCCCACATTCACAAGATGTCTTGTCAGAGGTGAAGGAAGGGTTTGGTAATCAGATAAATATATATAAATATAAAACCTAGAAATACTCAGCTCTAATTACATTATTTTAAACAATATCCTTACTCGATCTATGACTAAGGAGCTCGAAAGATCATTGCCGCACTTACAACATTATACCACCTATCCCAATACTGAATTTTCTCTACCCAGTCCACCTCATTATACCCTATTCCTATCTTGAGATAGGTCTTCCCGACGGTCTATTTCTATTGACTTTACCAATCGATACGTGAACGCGTTTATAGTTTATTTCATTCGCGCTGATAATTACTCAAAATATTTAACTGGCCAAAATATATTGTTATTAATATTTTTAAAAAAGGTGTTTATTTAATTGGTTTTGAAAAAATACGTACGCTTCGTTTGCCTTGAAATAATCAAGATTACCTGCACGATTCCACTATGGTGCAGGCTATAAGAAGGGTCATAGAGTAATACTTCAAGGTAAGACTTCTACCTTTCAGGGTAATTGAGTGCACATAAATAATATTTATCATTGAATTTAAATTCAATTAAATTCAATAAATGTATTTATGATGAACACAGTTTTAATACCACAATACATTAATAAAAACATTCACAAAGAGGAATATTTTCTTATTTAAAGAAAATTATGTTTAGAACGGCGTTTTACGACCGGTTCAGGCTATACGCATAAAGTGTATTAATTACTACCTTAATGGGCTAGGGGTGATGAAGGTGTAATTTGAGATTAAGTTAACCCATATTTACTTGGAGGGAGAGTGGAAAACCCTTTAGTAAAAACCACCTTTAGTACACCGGACCGGGATTCAAACCCCAATCTCCCTAGTCTATTGTGAGGGTTAAAATCTAAATTTGTCAAGCTTATAATAATATTGGTTTAGAATTTTTGTTGAGGTAGCGATAGACAAAGGTTAATTTTGTAAGTTGGTAAAAGTAGAGAAAAGTGGGTTGTTAATAATCATAACGTTTTTTAGTCAGGGCTACAAAAACAACCACCCTCTCTCATTATCCTCCCCTGACCTTTAAATATCCCTACACTCAACTAGGAACTGCTTGTTCGAACAGATCACGCACAAAAACTCTCACAGTTCCCGTGGACCAGATAATTTCTCTCCTTCACTTACAACCTCAAAATATGTTTGCCTTTCCTTCCTTCTACTTCCTTCAACTCCCTTTTTACATGAAGTATTTGGATCACTATAAAGTTCCTACAATTCTAGAAACTGAAATCCAATCCGCTTCAGTGGCCCTACGGTCTAAAGCGTGCTTGTCGAACCTGTTTGATATAAGCGCCACATTGCAGATAAAAAATACTGAGAGGTTGTATTTAAAAAAACTGTAAAGTCACCAGCTTTAGAAAAATAATTTAAAGTTAGTGGGTATTTTATTAACACAAAAGTAGTATTTAAAACAATAACACCTAACCTTTTTTTTATCAAAAAAATTGAAACCTTTTATTTGGGACAACGGTGTTATTGTTAATCTCTGAACCTTGTGTTAAAGTTATTTTTATCTCTCGGGTGTTTGGTTTAATTTCGTATGAGAAAACAACTGCTAACACACGTATGTGTTGCAAAAAATTGGGACATATTGGTTACGCAAATTCAACCAATTTTGGTAATTGATCCATGTTGAGGAAGGGTATGGATTTGATGCACATGCCAAAACTCTCCAAATTATACTAAATTACTGAATACCACATTTCAAAATGTATTTTATTGACTTTTATAAAATTTATGTTGGTTCTTCATAAGGCCCACGGGCCGCACAGAGCCATGGATCGGGCCACGAGTTTGACAGCCCTGGTCTAAGGCGTCACTCTCGCAAAAAACCAAATACCGTTGTTGGGGAGATCGGGATTCGAATCCTGGTCGGGTGTACGGTTTTTTTTTCCTTTAATGGTTTTTCACTCTCTCCAAAGAAATGTGGTTCTACTTCCTCTAAATTCGACCTCTCTCTTCCTTAACACAGAGTAATGAGAACATAAGGATATAACCTGAACAGGTAGTAAGATTCGCTGATAAAAAATAATATAATTTATGTTTAACATTATAAACAAAGAAATGAACATTTAACTAAAAATGAACAATCCCCTTGAGTCAAGCGTGAATCATGGTGGTTCAAGGTCAAATACTACTCTAACAGCCTATCCAAGTGCAGGGGGATGGAGGGGTACGATCGCCATTCATTACAGATATATTAATTACCCCTCAAACTCCTCTTGTACCGAAACTCTCACACACACTCTACATATACTGTCACGAAGCTATTAAATTTTACTCTTGAGCTTCGGGAACCGAGCCAATTTGATTCTAGTTGCTTTGAATAGTAGGCGCCTGGCTACGGCCTGTTTGTGAAATTAATCCTTTAAGGGGAGGAGCGTCTCGTTCGCCACCCACCCATTCTCTCAAATTTGGACCGCCACCACGGTCCGGAGCGCCCATGTTTGTTCAATTGTTTTAAATCACCTTTGACGCGACGGTGAACAGTGACCGCGCGGGTCACCCTGCCCCTCGATAATCACCAATCAAGGTGACCGTGACGCAATCCCTTTCAACCCCCTCAATCCCATCTTCCCACTCTGATGCAATTTGTTGACTCGGGCGTGTTTTGTTTGCGTTGGTTAGTTCACATACATAAGTGACCAAACCACGGACTAGACCGAACGGGTGTACTGATGTACAGTCCATTCGCCATAGGAGTGGTGGTAATTGACGGCAGAAGATGTAAAACAGGTTTGAAAGAATAACATGGCTAAAAAATAATTTGTTTGTTATGAAAGCTTAGACTACCAAAAGTGTCATCAAATCAACGTTTGATCTTGTAGATCATATGGTTTGGCGAATGGATACATTAAAGAAGAGCTAGTAACGTTTGTTAACTGTCACACACACTCTTACCGTAAATGGGGTATAGTAGTATTCAAATGACAGAATCAGCAGACTCCTAAGGTAACTCGGTGAAGTACTAGCTAGCCAGGTGCGATGCTGAATACTAAAGATGTTCAAGGATAAACTGCAGTTTTAATATACATGAGAATAATATACCTTCTATATGTTAATATGGATTTCTAAAAGGTTATTGGGTTGTAGAATTATCTAAGTTCTAAGGCATCACTCTTGAATAAAACTGGACTAACAATGACAAAGATCAGGACTCTCTTTCCAAAAAAGAGTGTACTGGTTTTTGCTAAATGGTTTTCCACTCGATCCATGCAAAACAGGGTGCATTTACTCTAAAATAAACCTTATTCCTAAGAAATCATCGTAACCAGTTCATGTGTGTATATCTCGAAAGGGTAGTAAGATGTGGTGCTAAATAAAGGCCTATTTTGCTTTCATCTTTTAAAACAAGATGCCAAATGAAATGTTCATATTATTATAGTTATATTATTATTATTATTATTATTATTATTATTATTATTTAGCACCACGTCTTACTACCGGTTCGGGTTATACGCTTTAAGTACTAATTACGCTAATGGATTAGGAATTGGGAAGGTTGAATTAGAGGAAGTGAACCCGTATTTGCGTGGGAGAGTGGAAAACCATTTAGGAAAAACCACCCCTAGTTCACCCGACCGAGATTCGAACCTCGATCTCCCCATTCTCAGCAGTCGAGCTCAACACGACAAGCGCGTTAGCCAACTACGCCACCGAGGTGGGTTTTTGGAGTAAACAAATCTTGGGTTCTCGATGATAGTTCTGGAATCCTAAGTTCAAATCAAACGGGATGCTTAAGGGAGTTAAAAAAATATCTATTAGTTGTTTTCCATTATTTTCTCTATATTATTAACTAATTAATTCTATTTATTGGAGGTGTTTAGCGTACACTTCCTGAACATACTTATAAACTTTAGACATTGAAGAGACACAACACCCAGTCCCCCGACCAATAATTCATCTTAGTGAAAGGTGAAATCCTAATTCCACCAATTATGTTACTTTTGGCTATGCAGAGAATCGAACCCAAGATCCGTAGATAAGTATACAGAGAGAGAGAGTATACCTACTGAGATAAAGTGTCAGACTTCTACCCAAGATGATTACTTGTATATTTCTAGATAGAACAAATAAACGACTTTTGTAGCCATTTATCGTTGGATTAGTTGACGAAAAATTAGGATAACCTGAAAAGAAGGTAAAACGTGTGTCACTTAAACCAGAGCCTCCCTTTGAGAATTTGAGTTAGGCAGCTAATTTTCACCACTGTCAGCTCTGTTTCCACTTTTCCCTAGTTCACATTCCTCTAGTTTCCACCACTGTCAGCTCTGTTTCCACCTTTCCCTAGCCACATTCCTCTAGTTTACAACCACTGTTCAGCTTGTTTTCTCACACTTTTCCCTAGCCACTTCCTCTAGTTTCAACCACTGTCAGCTCTGTTTCATCCACCACTATCAGCTGGTTTCACTTCCCTAGCCACTTCCTCTAGTTTCCACCACTGTCAGCTCTGTTCCTCCACCTGTTTCACCCTAGCCACTTTCCCCAATTCCTCTAGTTTACACCACTTTCAGCTGTGTTTTTCCACTTTTCCCTAGCCACCTTCCTCAGTTTTCTTGTATGTAGATTTAAGTTGAATAAATAATGGTTAACCACTGCGAATTTATTAACAAGCCAAAATAACTATACCCTGATTTGGTTAGGAAGCCAGTTAAGGAAGGTCTTATCTTGTACCAGAATCCTACTGTATATTAATGTAGGATAAAGTACCTTCCAGTACGTTAGTAAGAAGTCCGGAAGTCTTTTATCTTACCTACTCTACTACAGAGGGTATCGACAGTCACTATGCAATAAAGTACTACGTAACTCGTTGCAGTTCTTCATATGAAAGATGTTGGAAATCTTTCCCACGCCTCTTCAGATATATGATATGAAGAGCGTTTACCCGCTTCAGTGGCAGCATGGTCTAAGCCCTAGGGCACTACGTTCGTGCTAGACTAGACTGCCGATAACGGGGAGATCGTGGTTCGATTCCAGTAAAATGTACTGAGGGTGTGGTTTTCTCAAATGGTTTCTAAACTCTTTCTGCACGCAAATATGGGTACACTTGTTCTAAATTTAACCTTCCTAGTCCTTAAGCGACTAGCTTAATTAGTACATAAGCGTGAAGCCCGAACGGGTAGTAAGGAGTGGTGCTAAAAATAAGCCGTGTTCGGACACGTCTTGGGGCCCGTGGAGGACACTCCCAACATCTGTTGTAGGAAGAACTGATAAGAGGTAGGTGGGTGATTTACTGCGCCTTGATTTTGGGACACCCTGTTATATATATTGTATGATTCTTTAACGAAATAAGGATTTCCAAGATGGGCTTCCTACGAAAATCATGGTATAGTTCTTCTTTACTTCTCATTTAGTCTGTACTGTTCTATTTTCTACCCATTTTAGTTAGTTTTATTCCTTGATCTGAATCTACTTCAATCGATACTTCACGGATGCGTAAAGCTGTGATGGTTTAAACATTTGCACGGAAAGTTTGGATTATCTTTTTTTTTTTTTGTCTAGTAAGTGGTTAATCGGATTTGATGGGCGAGTAACAATCCTTATCCTGATTTGTAAAAACCTGTTTGGATTTTTATATACTGTAGTGGGAGCGCTTGACTCAAACCAGGTATTCAGATTTTCTAGGACCCAGATAAATAATGGCATAATGATTTAAAATGAAACTGCCTTTATATTAAAAAAAAATTATAGAAAGAAGCAAATGTAGAAAAGGGACATACATTTTAAACTGTATTGATTATTTTACATCTCAATGATTTGATTTAATTTAAAAACATCTCTGCACAAATGAGCAATTCATTATATTTGATGTAACTACTTTAAAAGGAAATTAACATATTCCATGTTTTACAACTACCAACTTAATTTTTCAAGTGTAATGTTTCATTATATAGACCCTTTTTCTCCTCCAGGACTTAAGCAGGCATACAAGTAACAAGATAAATTGATAAAGGAAAGATAAATGAAGAGTGAGCCGAAAGGACATCCAAAAAGGCATATATTATGGAATAATATATACAATCATATCATCAAACCCACTCAGCAGTAGCGTAGAAATTAAGGTTATCTCCAGGATGGTATGATACTAAAGTAAAACCTGAATAGAAGTGAACACATTGCCAAATAACACGATGAGAATAATTTTTTTTTTATTATTATTATATTATTATTATTATTATTATTATTATTAGCACCGCGTCTTACTAACCGTTCGGGTTATACGCACTTACGCTAATGTGTAATGGTAGGGTGATTGTGAGATGAAATGAAGGACCTACAGTTTAACGTGGAATCCGAACCACGGTGGAGGCCTGGCATTCCCCACATTCACAAGATGTCTTGTCAGAGGTGAAGGAAGGGTTTGGAAATCAGATAAATCTGTGCCGGGACCGAGGATTGAACCCCGTCCGCCAGCACAGAAGTCTGACACCTTACCCCTAGACCACCAGGTCACCAAAGAGAATAATTTTATTTAATCAATAACATATAGATATATATCTCATCCATCGTAATTAAAGCTATCGATAATTTCAAAAGGCTTAATAAAAAAACAATAGCTTACTCGTCCAGAGGAATCAATAATAAACTTTTTTTTTATAATGCTTGTCTAATATCAAAATGCTGAAAATTCAATAGTCAGATGAACTCTAACTAAATGACATAAATAGCCAGATGGACTCTCACTATAAGACAGAGTCCTTTTTATATGCGAATATAACTATAAGGTCTCTGAATTTCATAAATAATGGACGTAATATCACCAATATTTCCCCATTTTAAATGACTTCAAATAACAACAATATAAACAGTACTGCACAAAATAGAATTTATTATGCAAATACATGTATATTAATTTGCCTTGTCTAACGGACATCATAGTATTAACATAATAAAAATAGCACCAAGTGAATATATTTAATTTTAATTGAATAAATGTATCTCATCCCTAAATGATTATATTAACCTAATATGTAAAAGGGAATACATTAAACATTTCCCATGTCTAAATGATATCGCGATATCAACAATTAAACCAACAATAAACACAGTACCGAAATAATAAATTTTAAATTTATATCTTCCCGTCAAAGATAGGCCAGTATAAAACGAGAGTGACGCCTTAGAATATTCAGCCAAGAAGCGGGTGGACCGTTTGTTAATACAAGCAGACGATCCCCAGTGCTCTTAGTGGTCGATATCGTAACTAACTAGAGCCTGGAGTGACGGGATCTGCGGCTCCACCTGTTAAGATCAATTAGTGGTTGAAGATTCTTTCCGTGTACGAGTCTTGGCTGATCACGGAACAGCAAGACACAGTAATTTATATTGAATACCCTTCCTACCCTTCCTACGTCTTCTTCTCTAACTTTAGGTAAATATTAAATATTGTGAAAAAATATTTAACCTCACTCTTACACCAGTGGAATCCAATGAAATTTAGATCCAAGGATCTGATCAGCAATAATCCCAAGTCACTTATAAATAATTAATTACTAGCTCTAGTTGTGAATGTCATTATGGTTCCCAAGGTTACAAACACAGCCCGCTTCTGTGATAGAATAAACTTGTCATTGATGGTGAGATCGGTGGTTTGAGCCCTGGTCGGTCAAATTTTCCTAAAAGGCTTCCTTCTCTTACTACACGCAAATGTGCGTTTATTAAATCTCATTTCTGCCTTCCTTGACCCCCCCCCCCCCTTTTTTTGGTGTAAGTCTGGGGATAGTCCCAACGGATGCACGAAAAAATAAATACAGAAATATTACTAATTTAAGTTTGACAAAATATTCTATACAACTGTAAATATTTACTATTTATAGAACATGAACATAAAGAAGTATTTAGCTAAAAAAAATTATATTCGCAGATAAATGTTTATTTGATATTTTTTAATTAAAAACAATAAAATAGATTAAATCAAGGAATAACACAAATATTTTGAAACTTATACGAAAGAGTGTTAAATCTTCCCTAATCTAATATAAAAGATATATATTAGTATTTTTTTTAGCACCGCGTCTTACTACCCGTTCGGTTTATAATCTTATGTACTTTACATCCATTATTGTTTCCAGCCTGTGGCTCAGTTTTTTATTCAAGCCTGATATGTTTCCACTACCGGCTTGTTAGGCCTGTCATAGCATCATATATCTTATAATCCAGCTAAGACTAGTACAGGTACAACATTCAGTCCCCGACCGTTAATGTATCAATGTAAAAGGGTAAACCCACATTTCACCAATGATAAATTTTTCGGCCATGCCAGGAATTGAACCCGGGACTATTTGCTCGGTAGATAGGTCTTAGCTCAATAAGTAGCATGTCTAACATAATTCTAACAATTTTTTTAAATAAAACCACGTGGTTTGAAAATCAAATTTATATGTAGAGGGAGAGTTTTCAATTTGTTTAAAACAATTTATAATGAAGGGCAGCTTAAGACATTGGACTTTTTAATGTTTAGCCAAAAATAGTTTAGGAGTGCTAATGAATGAAAAAGAATTATTTTCAAACAGCCATTAATTAAAAGTTTCATTATTGGCTGAACAGACACTTGTATTTGAAATAATCCAGGGCACTCTAAGCCTTTTCCTTTTGTTTGTAAGACCATTTCCCCGATCGCCCGTTCCAATCGTACCAGAACTGTGCCAAGAATTGGCAAGTACTTCACTCCATTGTCTGCTGTGATTAGGACGCAAGCAACCGTCTACCACGTTGTAAAAGGATTGTTTCTACTTCGAAACACACCAACAAAGGACAATACAACCCCTATTATAGACGCATACTAAGAAATTGCTTCATTTCTATTATTTTGTGCATCCGATTTATTTGATTTTTTATTCATTTAACTTTTAAATCAAATTAAATTGTATGGTTAGGATTAGAGGGTTGTTATTTTCGTTGCTAAAATGTTAATTACGTATATTAATGTGTATGCAATTAAATCCTATTACTACCTACTTTTGTGACCGTATGATATGGCGTCCCTTTCTTAGTTATGGCAAAGTTATATATCATATACTTGCTTAAGTCAATCAACGCTTTTAATCATTGATATATGTAAAAAGTCTTCTTTAATTAGGATCAAAAAAAGTATTTGAAAGTCCTGTTTGAGTGAAATATCACTTAGACTAAATATTTATGCCACCATTATTAGGACAGGAATTTGTTCTTTACAGAAGATAATTAAAATTATCGCATCTATTTCTGTAACTACGATCGGATTTTAATAAAGAAGACATATTTTTTTATTAAATCTTGACATATATTTTCTGTTTTAATTGATAACATTTAACTCCACAATTATTAATGTTATTTTATATTTATTAATAATATCCATCAAAACAGTTGCAAATAGCCCGACTACACGTATTATTTATTATCTGGTAACTTTTCTGGCTGTTAGATAATATTGTTCTTAAGCAAATTATCATGTACTTCAAATTATTCACAGGATTTCAGTACCAAACTTTTTCAATTGAAAAATTTGCAAACACAAAAAAAATTACGTTAGTTAATAATAATAAAATATTTAAGTAATGATTGTGTGATTTAATTAGGAACGAAACTAATTAGGTATGTATTTTAATGTAAGAGCCACAGCATGTTCTACTTAAAAGATTGTAGTTGTTTTTCCTTTAAATTCATATTATTCTTGTTCCCTAGCTAATATTAGATATTTTTATTCATTGTTAGTCAGTTCTGGCATCAGGATATATCTTTTTTTTAGGCGCCACGTCTTAATATCCGTTCCGGGTATCCGTGTATTTACAATAAAGGTGTAAGTTTGAGGAACGTAGAACTTAAGAGGAATTGTATCATAATTTGCGTGAAGAGGCGGCTAGAAATAATTTGAAGGGGGAAACCTTTCTAAGTAGACCCGATCAGGTTTCTAGCAACGGCGGTCCAATCTATCGTGAGAGTGATCCGCAAACGGTGTGCCACGGCGTGTAGGTGTGCCTTGCGGTCACATCCCAGAACACCACGCATCGCATTTCAGTAAGGACACAAATGAGGTCGGTACGACCAGCAGACGTACGCCGTACACATTTATTACTTGTGTTTACTAATGTTTTAAATACATCAGACACAATCAGAATCTTTCGCATGAGGTTAGAGTTATGGTTAGCACAAATTACTAAATGAATGATTTGAACGAAACGTTTCCAAATGTTAATAATAATATTTTAATATTTAACACCGCGTCTTACTACCCGTTCGGGTTATACACTTTAAGTACTAATTACGCTAATGAATTAGGAACTGGGAAGGTTGAATGAGAGGAAGTGAACCCGCATTTGCGTGAAGGGAGAGTGGAAAACCATTTATGAAAAACCACCCCCAGTTCACCCGACCGAGACTCGAACCTCGATCTCCCCGTCCTCAGCAGTCGAGCTCAACACGACAAGCGCGTTAGCCGACTACGCCACCGAGGCGGGTTTTCCAAATGTTAAAGACGCTATCACGGAACAAATAACTTGAACCTTAAATCTTGGAACGTTTTGAAGTTACTTCAGGAGAAAAATTGGTATCTACTTTCATAACTCTGTTATAACGTACAACTGTTGGACAGGGCGCGTAATTCATTTTCTGCTACAATGGCGCGTATCCAAAACGAAACAGTGGGCCACAAAAAAAAAAAAAAGTACCGTGGACAAACAAAGTTTGCGTAACCCTGCACCCAGAACAATGAGACCGCCAAAACAGCTGTGTGTGAGAAGTAGGTAATATATGAAGACACGTTATTATTAATGTTTTTATTTAAGGTATTTAACGTTAACTTTCTGAACCGACTGATTTTGTAAGCACACGAATTTCAAACTTAATTGAATCTCTAACAGACACAACGCCCAATCGCCTTGCTATTAATTCATCAATGTGAAAGGGGAAACCCAAATTCCATAAAAAAATTATACATTTTTCGGCGAAGCCAGGAATCTAGCTCGGGACTTTTAACAAAGTAGGCAGACACTCTAAGGTGACGGACTAAAAACAAAGTTTTCTCTGTCTTGTTAAACACATTTATCTTTCCAGGATGAACCAAAGCACTCGGACAGGTAAGGGGGAAATGGGTAGAATATTCCGACCCAAAAAAAAGTTTGTCGTGATTAACCGGACTCAAGCATTACCGGTTAATCGAGGCGTTTGAGAGGAGCGCCGCAGTGGACTAATCAAGATGCATTTCACAGTTGAGGAGGTGCACTGTTAATTGCGTCATTCCTCTCTATCCCTCATCCTTCCGCACTCTGGGGTGCTGTGGTGCGTTCGCGTGAGAGGAAGAGAGAGAAAGAGAGATGTGTATATATACACACACACACAGGAATAAACAGAGTAAGAGAAGTCTGTAGAACCATAGAAAGGCCGAATCGTTTCAAAAGTCAATCAATCAATTTTTTTTTCACGTCGCGTGTCAATAAACCGTTTGGAGTTATGGAATTATAGTGGAAATTTTATTATTAGTTTGGTTTGGCCTATCAAACAGTCAATTGACATAGTTTGTCTCTTATAAATTTAGTTTTATTCTTTGTATGATGATATTGCAATTTATTCATTAAGTTCCCTGTCTCCATTTCCCCCACAAAAACACACACACATATATTCCCTGTCTCCATTTTCCCCACAAAAACACACACATATATTCCCTGATCTTGATGGGAGGAACAATTTAGAAAATTTAAACAAATCTCTTTGCGGCCAACATTGATAGTGTTTTACTAAATTGTTAAGTTTATTTTATATTGATTCAAAATATCTATCTTTATCTAACATTAACATATGTACACGTTTGTTTTGAAGATATATCACCACGTTTCACACCCTGTTCAGGTTATAGGCCTACACATATATGATAATTATTCTAATGGGGTAGGGATTAGGAATAAATCATTTTAGAGCTAATCTACCCACATTTGCGTGGAAGGAGAGTGGGAATACATTCAGGGGGAAAAAAACCTTCAGTAGGCCCAACCAGGACCTTAACCCCTATCTCCCCATCTAGAGAAGGCCAGTCTAACACAAGAGTAACACCCTGTACCATTCGGCCCGTGAAGCGGGTGTAAACGCGTTAAAGTAGATCTAGTAATAATTTTTTTTCTTAAACCTTCCTATTAAAAATCAAACTTGATCACAAATTTTCCTATACTTATGACTTATTCCCTTGTTCCATTGAGAGCAAATTCCTACTCCCGTGCAAACTCTATACCACTACAATTCTTCTTCAGACAATTAAAAGCGAGCTGTGTATGCACGCGCGCGCACACACACGCACACCCCAGTGTGACCTCACGGGCAGGGGAGGAGTGGGAGGGGGGGAGGGGAGAACCAGCCAGCCTCTGTGCCTGAAATTCCCCTAATTAACTCGCTCATTAACAGAGGAGAGAGTAAATATGAGACTAGCAGGGCCCCAACAGAGGGCAGACCAGCCCAGGCTAATTAAATGAAACAGGCAAGTCCTCGCACTACGTAAGAAGGCTGTGGGTATGACGGGTCTTTAAAACCCTTCAGGGCATAACAAGCCTTACTCAAGTGGGTTTTAATTAACGTTCGTGAATCCAATTCTAACGATGTTTGGTGTATCTGTCGTAAAAAAAAAAATTGAAATGTTTAACTTCGAGAATTTCAACTGCTAGGCGTGAATAATTTCTAGAGGATGTGTTTCTAGAGCTATTGAGGCTGAGAGGGCTTGATTTCCAGTCATGAGCATTGTGATGTGAGTAAAATTATGTTTCCTTTGACACATTTAACACAGTGCCCTTTAAGAAAAAAATAGTTCTAGAAAATTGTAAAACATTTTTTATACAATATTTTTTTCAAAATATTTGGCATAAATTCAAGGAGAATCATTTCATAATGAAACGTTGTGTGTGACGGTTGTCCAATTTTACTAGTCGATGTTTTTATAAGGTTTTGTTTTAATATATTCTACGGATTATTAGATTTTGCATGATACTACATTTATTATTCTTTTTCACCTCACGATTAGATATACAAGCCATTAATAAAATATCGGCTATAATTTTTATGTATAGCTCAGTGGCTTTTTAACGAGTTCGGATTTCAAACATACGCGAAACTAGAGCAAATAATATAATTCTATAACTATTGTTTTCGAACAGTCGTAAGTTACATTTATCTTGCTTTAAATAATACTTAAATTATACACACCAGGAAATTTCATGGGAATACAAAGAGAGATATTTCGCTATAACTATTCGCAATAATGTTTGGTCAACATGAAGACATTTTCATCAAAATGGATGCTTCACTAGTCTTATCCAACCCTTGTGTTAAAATGTGTGTACGTATGAACTGGACTGGCTTGTAATAGCCTATATAAGCGATTTAATTTCTACAAGTCAAATATATTTTGTAAAATAAATATTAGAAAGCACTATACTTGAATTACATAAAGGTAATACCAAGGATCACTAAAAATATTGTATGAAGTCCAAAATTACGTTTTTAGTCCAGGGTTCCCTTGTAACAATAAAAAAATACATGCAGGAGCCTTTATAAAAAAATATACAATAGCATTATGAACATTTAATAACGACAGTTAAATTTTACAAATAAAAAATTATAAAACAAACGGAAAACATCACAAGTTCTGGCTATAAAAAAAATGGCAATCCTAATTAATGATGCAATTTTATAATGTAAAGATATTAAGAAATATACTAAAACTGTCTCAAGGAGCCTGATATAACTTTATCGGAGCCCAAAAGCTCCACAGAGTATAGTTGGACAACCTGACACTAGTATAATATCTTAATTACTAACTCTTTTTGAATTAATATATACAAATTATTTAAAAAAACAACATAAAAAACCAGGTGAATGAAACTTTTCATTTTGGCGTGCATCGGCTCAAATTGATGCATAACAAAATAAAAATCAAGCTTTTAACATTTCTTAAAGTTAAAAGTTTTTTAAAGTCACAGCTGATTGTGTATCTATAAGCAAGCTTTAAAATAATTTTAAAATTGAATTTTATTGTACCCTTTAGTAGATTAGATTATTACTTATATTATTAGATAATAATTTTTTAATTTGAAATTTTGCTAACGATATGAATTATTCTATATTTTATTTTATTTTTCCGCTACATCTAATTAATAATCAAAGGCTATACACATTTTAAATAGTGTTTGATTGTGGTGGTGAAAATCATTTAATATTGATTCATCTCTCGTTCAGAGAATACAGATTTTGTAAATTATACCTATTGAGATTTTATTTTTACTAATGTGAACTCTTTAAGCCGTGACCACGATAAACTTAAGGTTAATAAAACTTAACTTAATGAGGTATTGATGTGGATTATTGGGAGTAAATGTAACCGTATTAAGGAAGAATGAATTTTTTTAGAAAAACCCCCCATCAGTATGCCTAACGTAGGTCATGGTTCAAACCACTACGTTTCCATCACCCACAAACTAGACTATATAGGTCTGACACATAAGCCGCATGTCCAACGATACCATTATGCTATTAACTTGGTAAAATCATAGCAATATACAATTATTGTACAAGGCTTTTATTTGTATTGAATAAAAACGACAGAAAAGATTAATTTTGTTAACAGTAAAAGTACACAGTATTTTATATGTTTGGGCTCACAAAATTATCTTTAAAAGCTTAAATGAGAGGTTTTAAAAAAATATTTTTTCCGGGAAATATGCTTTTTTTTAATAAAATGAAATTTGAGAAAAAAACATATTTAATCTTGTGGTTTTTCAAGAGTAAAATATTTTCAAACTAGATAGCTGTTGCCCGCGGCTTTGCTCGCGTGGAAGTTGATTATATATAAATACGAAAATATACATATGTATTTACAGATTAATTTAAAATATTACGTTACGTTGATGACCATAACTTGACCTCATATCAAAAATAATGCAAGTTCGATACAAACTTTCACCCCCTTTTTCATCCCTTATTAAATAAAATTTCCAAAATTCCTGAAACACGTATTTATTTGTTTTACGTCAATAACCGAAATACAAAATTTTGTTTATGTAACTTTCAAAATGACCGACTTTCATACATATTATCATACATATTATCATCCCCTATTTTGACCCCTTTGGGGTGGAATTTTCTAAAATCCTTTCTTAGTGGGTGCCTACATAACAAAATGAATATACAGTCCGAATTTCATGCTTGTAGCCTTGATAGTTTGCGCTCGGCGATGATGAATCAGTCAGTCAGTCAGTCAGTCAGTCAATCAGGACATGTTATTTTATAAGTATAGATAAACTATGTAAAATTAAATGTGTGAAGTAACTAGAACTTCAAGCTAACAAAATAAATAAAAATATGGTAAATATTTTATTTAGATACTGCGTATAAAATATATAAAAAAGCTGAAAAGCTTTACAGAGATACAGCCTAGCGACCAAATTCAGGGGACAACATATTCCGACCAAAGCCCCCAAATCCAAAGGAGGAATCTTACTATTAAAAACGATCCTTTTCCGTCAACATCTGTATTTTTTTTTATTTCAGTCTACTTTTCTCACTTTTACGAACATCCTCCTTGCAAGCTTCCCAGAATTGAAAAGTCGCATTTGAATTTCAAATTTATCCTTCTTTTATCCACCCCTTCTGCATCCTTTTCAAAGCACGGGTCTTATAACTTTATATAAGAGCCACGAATTGTGTGGACGTTGGCTTTTAGTGGAAGAGTTGGCTATGTAAACTTTTTTTTTTGCACTAACTGTCTTCAACTCTAGTTAAAGTTTTATTTTTTACCGTAAGATGTGATTGTAATTAATTTTAATAAAATCGATTCCTTAAAAACATGTCATATTTTAGATAGTACACTAATAGTTGAGAGCTTTTAAAAAAATATAATTTATTTTATATACTTTATTTACGAAATTAGTAATGGAAACTTGAAAGTATTACTAAGGAACAGACATTATTACGATTGAATTTGCAAAAAAATAAAAAATAAAATAATGTAGATAGCTTTATGATAAAGAATATTATTTTGATTTTAAAACACAACGATTCCAACCATATATATTTGATTAAAATAATTTACAGCCTATGTGTTGATAGTCATTGTAGGCCTATAAATTGGTAAAAGATATTCTCAACTCCACTTAGTAAAATTTATTTCAAAGGCATTTTTAAAATACAAAACAACACTTAGCCTACATATAATATATATACAGGTTTCCCACCATTTTCTTACTACCTAATTTCTTGTGTTTTCTGGATTTTCCAGAAAGAATTCCCACTGGGCCACTTATGTAGAAGAAACGCTAACAACATTTTATTTTTCATCAAACTGATTAGTGTAATGTCATATAACATATGTTTAAAACAGGATGGTTTTAAGATTAATGGGTAAATACATCTACTGTGACTTCACAACGGTAATAAGACATGTTTGAATCAGCGTGCTTAATTCTTCACTTCACTTTTTCGTTTATTTCCAAAGAACTATTCTTTAAAGCTTTCAATTAAACGTACTATTATTATTATTATTTATTATAATTATTTTTATTTATTATCATTATTATTTTTTTATTATCAATATCATTTTTTTATTAATATCAATATCATCATTATCATTAGCGCCGCTTTTTACTACCCATTCTGGTTATACGCACTTACGCTAATGTGTAATGGTAGGGTGATTGTGAGATGAAATGAAGGACCTACAGTTTAACGTGGAATCCGAACCACGGTGGAGGTATGACATTCCACACATTCACAAGTTGTGATTAATACACGTCTTGTCAGAGGTGAAGGAAGGGTTTGGCAATCAGAGAAATGTGTGTCGGGACCGAGTATTGAACCCGGACCCCCAGCACAGAAGTCACCCCTAGACCACCAGGCCACCTGTTATAAGATTAATAAAAGTAACGGTAGGCCTATATCTGGGTATTACGTACTCTTGTGCCCTATCGGTCAAACCCATCAACCTCCATTATTTCTTTTCATGACAAATCAATCAAACTTCCTAACCGTGGTAGATGTATTCTGACGTTTGATTCCCGACACATTTCCATAAAGGAGGAGTATGGAGGATTACGGGGTGCGGGTGGAGGGGTTAACCACCCCCTCTGCCATTCATGAGCTGCTAAATGCCTGCCACTCTTGCTGATATCACCGTGTTTATATTTACACAGCAAACATTGGAACACAAACGGGAGGGATTAAACTTTGATACGATAAACGGAGAGATAATTTGACTTTTGTAGCAAAAAATTAATAACTAGGGACTAAAATATTTGAATGTGGTTCAATTCATGTGAATAATACGAGCATATTTTATTTTGGAAACAATACCAAAAGTCAATAAAATACAAATAAAAATTAGATTTGTATGACCTAAATATTGTAAAAATTTTAAAATAGTGAAAATTCTAAAAAAAAAAAAAAAAAAAAATTATTTAAAATTTGCAAACAAAAATTCATCCGAAAATTAAAACCAAAACTCTGAAATATTTCACAAAAATCAACTTATTTTAATATGTAAACTTATTAGCAATTAAACGCTTGCATTTGGTTAACATGCACATTAATTTTCAAATACCTACTTAAGAAGCAATAGATACTACCCCCCAAATAAATCTTTACAGCTTAGTTGTAGGGATTCACAACTAGTTTATTTTCCTACTAAATATGTAAATATCGTACAGAGACCATGTTATGAAACACACAATATATTGTCAGTCCGACAACTTTTTTTAAAAAAATCTTACGTTTGAATATTCACAAATAAAAAAAAATCAACATTGATTCTTATAAATGAGTAAAGAAATATTCAAAGCGTGAAAATTTTACCAAGTAATCTAAAATTACTTAACATTAGTAAGACATTATCTTTCAACATTTTTTAAAATCAGGATATTATTAACAGAGTTTATGTGCCATAAGGATTGTCCGTGATGTGAAAAAAAAGCAAGCCATGCTATAAAAATCCGTATACCCTGCAAGGAACTACTAATTTCCCTTTTTGAACGCAATATTTTCCTTCATTCTTAGTTTTCGAAACCCGTAAATTTCTTATCGTCATTTATGGTAAGAGACGATTTTTCACAATCGTAAATAACTGGTGAAAATATTGTTTTGTGTATTCTGAATGTCACAATAATAAAACAAATTAAAACCCAAATTTTCTTACAAGATAAGTTTTTGTTTTTCTTTAATCTTTAATCAATTTCTATACATTCTATTATTAATTCATTAATTCATGATATTACGTGCTATAGCTTTAGTACCATTTTTAATCCCTTTAATAGTGTTAGATGTTTTAAGTTTGCAGATGTATTTATGAAAATATTGGCTTATTTTGTATCGGTAAGCCCTTAGACGAAAATAATACGTTTGACATCATTCCTAGAGCGGGAATGGTTGCTATTCAGTTATAATTCAAGTGGAACCTACCTCGGTGACCGCATGGTATAGGTGCTAACCTCGCAATATACTAAACAGCAGATGATGAGATTGTGGTTTGGGTGTTCTAGGGTGCACAACCCGAATAAGTAGTAGGACATGGTGCTAAAATATTTCGTTCTTGCCATGCTTTAGTACAACCAAGGTCTTATAATTAATTAATAATCGCCATTTAAATTGAAGTAAGTTTAATATGTTTTATAAACGCAGACTTGTAAAAGTAATCTCACTGGTTCAATTTTGCTTCATTCAATTATTAAAATTTGTATGTCGAGCCGAGTGACCTGGCGGTCTAGGGGTAAGGTGTCGGACTTCTGTGCTGGGGGGTCCGGGGTTCAATCCTAGGTCTCAGCATGGATTTGTCTGATTACCAAACCCTTCCTTCACCTCTGACAAGATATCTTGTGAATGTGGGGAATGCCAGGCCTCCACCGTGGTTCGTATCCCATGTTAAACTGTAGGTCCTCCATTTCATCTCACAATCACCCTACCATTAGCGTAAGTGCGTATAACCCGAACGTGTAGTAAGACGCGGTGCTAATACTAATATGTCGACCCCGGTGGTTCTAGGGTAAATTGCTCACTTCAAGACCCGGTACTCGTGGGGGAAGTAACGCCGTCAATCCCATGTCGATTATGGAAGGTATGTCAAGATACTTTTACCGGCAAAATTGGTAGTCGCTCTTGCTCATAGACATTATCGTGTGCTGATATAATCAATCGGTACGGAAAGTGTATGTTTAATGCCTTAAATAAAAACTAACTAACTAACGTTTGCGAATTACAATACATATTTTACTATCAACAATTTATTTTTGTTTTGGCTATTGCTATAAGACCAGAACATGAAGTTAAAAATAAAATTCTATTATCGTGCAGTTAAATTCATACAAATGAAACATCACAACAATGTAACTGGGTATTATTCAATAGATGCATAAGAAAAAAATAATTGTTAAACACATTTTAAACGACTTAGGTGTTGTGTAGCCGTGAGACTCATTGAATGGCTGTAATTGCAACTGCTCTCGTGTGTGGACGGTTAAGTACATAAAATGACAAGATGGGACAAGTACTGGTAATTGAACACCCCCTCCAAAACGGTCTAGTACTCTCCCCCCTCCCCCACCCCACCAAACAACTCTGTTCCAATATAACCCCTTCCTACTATCTCTTCATTGGCTGGCAGTACACAATCCACCATTAACTGACTGATTTATAGAGGGCACATGTTACCCCCCACCCCCGGTTCTCCCCATCCTGGTGATTGTCTTCTATGTCCATCAGAGGGGGTAGAAAGAGGGTGAGAGGGGTGTTAATAAATGACCAAACTTGATTACAGATACATACTGTTTTGAGGTCAATGTATTTTGTTAAGGTCACCGTAATGTTTGTTGGGAAATGTTTAGTTTTTTTTTTCTGTCCTAAAGGATTATTTTATTTATGTTTTACGTTTTGTATTCACTTAGTAGAATTTTGTGATTTGTGATTGAAAGCTTGGTATTTAAAAAAAAATTACAGATTTTACAAATATTAGAGAAATAAAATACATCGTGAAAATGCATTACACATTTTTAAAGCTAAATGTGGTATTTTTGTTGATGGAAAAGAAATATAGGATAGAATTATTAAATATATAAATATACATATTTTGATGTACTGTATAAAACAATTTATTTTTTACTTGAAATATTATAGAACGAATGATTTACAAATCAGAAGCTAATGGTTTTAGGCTTAATTTGAGTTCCCTTTACATTTAAAACTTAATTATTTAAATATTTTTTAAATTTTCTCGACAAAAATAATTAAACTATATTGTATTTCAAGCTGCAAAACTTTAACTAGAAGCAACACTAAAAAATTTAATTTGAATTTCAAATTAATCTTCCTTTTATGTTAAAAAACGTGACAGCGATTCCATTTAATTTTATTTTTTCGTGGCCTCTATTCGAAGAGATTTTTTTTATTACAGAACTTTGTTATTGATATATAAAACATACAGATTAATGTTTGAAAAGTGCTAGTACATTTTTTTTAAACAACAACATCACAATAAATACAATGAGATTTCAAGTACCATTGTATTTTTTTATAAGGATTCCATGTGAACGGTAACATATCGTGACAAATAGTAAAGGCTCTTTGGTAATAAATCTTTTTAACGAACCTCCTTTAAGTAAAAAGGTTTCATGGGGCGTTGATAAATTTTAAAAAGAATCCAGTTAAGTTTCCTTTATTGACAGACTAACGATATTCTTAGTGGGGTGAATGCCATGGACATTTGACACTTTTAATACGAGTACTATTATTTAGATGTCAACCAGCCCAATGGTGTAGTGGTCAGTTTAACTGGCTACGGGATCTAGTAGTCCAGGGTTCGATTCCCGGCTGGCACTCTGGGTATTTTTCCCGAAAGAGGATTCACCCCAACGTTCACCAAGGTTTGGTTAGTTAGGCTTAAGTTAGGTTTAAGTGTTTCCACTGGTTCCACACCCTCATACTCACTACCATCATCACCTCATCTCATCGGGACATGGAAATAACCTCCACGGAAAGGAAGTACGATTAGTACATTCGGGCGTCGCCTGGGCAACGACACATTAGTACAGACTGATCTTTCCACAAACTAGAGTTCGAGTGATGTAACCCAGTCGTGCGATATCATATTAGTCTATTTTAATTCCCAATTTCTCAACTCACACAATTAACTACTAAATTTCTAATCATTGTTAGTGGAAGTGAATATGGAAATAATTACTTATAGTGATTTGAACTTGACACCTAATTTTGATTTTACATCCTCATTAAGTTTATTAACGGCTATATTTAAGAGTTAATACTAAAGAAGATACATTTCTAGAAAATACACCCTGATCAGCGTGGTAATGGGATGGAGTTGCAACTGGTAGAGATTATAATCTTGATCCCTCTTTAAATGGCACGTTGTTTTTTTTTCATCGCCGCGTCTTACTAACCACTCGTGGTTTTAGGGATGAAGAAAGCTTTATTTAAAGAAAATGTACCCATATTTGCGTGGATGGAGATTAGAAAATACCTGACTGGGATTCGAGATACAATCATCATCAGTATAGTTAAGCAAGAGAGTGACGCCTTTGACCATGCCGTCACCGAAGCAGGTATGATCCCCGATGACAAATTAAATGGGCATGTATGAAGTGGAATTTCAAGGAAATTTCACGTAGAATGAGAGAATGGGTAATGTTGTGTACGTTTTGTAAAATAGAATTTGATTTCGATGTATGGTTAGTAAATATTTCCAACAAAATGTTATTTCACGGCACAACTTCTTATTTCCCAGCAGTTGTACAATAGTGAAGTTTACAAAACAAAAAAAAAAAACTAGAGTAAAAAGTTCACTTTCTCTTCGTCGAACAAGTATTTTTATATTTTCTCGTTTTTTTTTTCTTTCCACATTTCGTTCCATGTAAGATTTCTCAAAGGAATTCCACAATTCTTTTCATCGTAGTCTGGACAGTCAATATAATGGGACAAAAAAAAAACTACAAAGTGGTCAGAGTATTGCCAACTTGAACATTTCGAATCTCTTTGGAATAAAGTGTTAAAACGTGTTTTCGCTTTTGAATCCTTTATTTAATGTCAAATAATAGGAAGTAAACCCTGATTGTCATAGGAATCCCACTTTCGACCACAAACCTCGTTTTAAAAGTCACTAAAATTTTCAGTTCTATAAATATGTCTTATTTGATTTATTAAATTAAATTTCATCTTAAAGTTTTCAAGGGCATCCAATACTATTTCTTTGTGAATTAATGTATTGCACTTTATCTTTGATCATCAACCAACCGGTGTAATAATGTGTACACAATTATGATATTTTAAAATTCATGCCATTGTGGTAGGGACAGCTTTGTTATCGAGATATGGCAACATTGCGGGGTAGCATTGCACATACGTCATTCGGCGTGCCGGAGGAAATATGGAACGTCACTCTCGGTTAGGTGAAACATTTCTGCAGACGGTTCTCCCCAACTCCTGGAGGACTTTCCGTTGGCAACGTGGCCGAGCATGTTGTTGCTTCGAGATGGAATCCCTGCACATTATGACCGTGCAGAGAGACGCCATTTGGAAGGATACTATCCCAGGCGATGGATTGTACGCGACGGGCCTGTCGCATGGCGACGCGACCTCCCTATCTCAATCTGGTTGAAGGTCTACATGAATGGTATCGTGTACTCCCAACGGCACAACATGAAATAACACATGTGGAATGTTACTGTGACTTCTGAAATTACGATCCGGTATATGTCGCAGTGGTGACGTGATGGTCTAGGGGTAAGGTGTCAGACTTCTGTGCTGGCGGCCGGGGTTCAATCCTCGGTCCCGGCACAGATTTATCTGATTACCAAACCCTTTCTTCACCTCTGACAAGACTTGTATTAATCACAACTTGTGAATGTGTGGAATGCCAGACCTCCACCGTGGTTCGGATCCCACGTTAAACTGTAGGTCCTCCATTTCATCTCACAATCACCCTACCATTACACATTAGCGTAAGTGCGTATAACCCGAACGGGTAGTAAGACGCGATGAACAGGATAGTCGTGGTGCAGGAGGGTTGAACTGTGTTGTGAATGCAATGGTCGACACTTCGAACGTCTCTTATGAACGCGCAATCTTCCACTACCCAGGTAAATAAAAAAAACTCTTTTAAGACATAGCGGTAGCTCTGTCTGGCCGCTCCCTGTCGGTCTCTCAATATATAAGCGTTACCAGCAAAATGTTATTAGACTTTAGTTTCTTTTTCAGGGTATATTCATTGCACCACTTTATCGTATACAATTATCAATCATCCTGTATAATCATTCGGTTTCATAAGGTGCACGTTAAATAACGCAAATAAATAAATATTATCGAGCTTCCATCTGTTATTATTCACAGTTTCAAATATAGTTTTTTTTAAAAGTGGGAATATGATCATTTCATACAAATGATTAAAACATGATACGGTTTAAGATTTTAAAATAAAATTAACAGCTCTAATTATTTATAATGAATATAGCTTTTGTTCGATGTTATTTGTGTGAGAAAAAAATTGGAAGTTTTTATGGTGAAAAATAAAAACTTAAATTGGATTCCGATTAAACCATTTATTGGGTAAGCAATAGATATATTAGCTAGTTGGAAGGCGCGTTAAACTTCCATCCTATGAAGAGCGTGGTCTGGAATCTAGATAGCCTTCAGTCTAATAATTTATACATGCCACACGAAGATGAAGTTTCGTTTCTTTTTCCCCACGCAAGTGTTTATATACATCTAGATTACCTTTTCCATGCTAGCGATGTTGGAGGGCATTAGAGAGAAAATACACTTTTTTTTTTTGCTTCTTACCGTTCATCAAAAAAGGCTTTTACAAAACGTGAAATAATAATGAGGTATCGATTGGTGGAATATTTTGTAACTCCTTCGCTCTCGAGAGTTCACCAGGGAAATGGAACATCTGTGGAAATGCAGGTTACAAAACATTCGAAACCATTCCTTAGTAGATAGGCATTTCAAACACATCCTACTGTTATAAACCTTAGTTATAAAATACATATTTTTAACACTGATTGAACTTTTGACCTTTTTAATTTAAAAAAAAAATTTGGTTAGTGTGATTTTTGGATGGAATAAGATACTAATTCACGTATTCATACGTCAAGTCATGTTATCGGCCACCGTCACATTTTATAGCCCGAATATACATTTAATACCTATAAATAATATTAATAATATTCGAAAATTGAAATGGGGATAATGGAATTCTCCTTAATAGTGTCCCCACCTTAGAAATTAATTCCTCCATGAGCCAGGAGAGCAGAGGTTAGAGAAGGTCGAATGATAGCTCTGGGTACGCAATGCAGAGCCCGACAAATTAAATATGATTTTACCACAATAATCCTGTATTTAGGGGTGGCTTGTAGGCTTTTGCCACGGCAATCAAGTCTTGACAGGACTGTGCTGGTAAATTAATACCTCCCATTAAATAAATTATCAAAATTGTCTTTTAAATCTAAAAATAAAAAAGCAATTATGTAATACATTATTTTGTGTGTGGTTGGTAAAATGGCTATTGAGGGGTAGATAATAATATCAAGTCTTGCGTGCTCTTAAAACAAACTAGGAGACACACCTGGTACTAGTCTTTGATTGCAATAAATAATTTAATAATTGAACTGTGTGTAGACCAAACATTTGGGTTGGCAGAAGAAAGTACGAAGCTAGTTTGCTATTCACGGGATGGTTGAGGTTCAAATCCCTGCTAGGGTAACTAAGGGTGTTACCGGGTTTGATGGTCGCATTGTCTAAAACATCACTCTCGCAATAGACTAGTCTGCCAACCATGGGGAGATTGGAGTTATGAGTCCTGTTCAGGTGAGCTGAAAGTTTTTCCCCCCTAAATGTATTTTCACTCTCTCTCTCTCTCTGCAAATGCGGGTATACTTACTCTGCAAGTCAATACTTTCCTCACACCTAACAAATTAGAGCAGTTAGTATATATTTATGTAAGCCAAAAGGTAGTTAATAAAAGGGTGTTTATTCATAAATGGTTTTCACTCTCCCTCTAAAGCCAATGCGGGTACATTTCTTCAAAGCTACACCATTTTAAAATTACTATAACTGGAGAGATGTTGTGACCCAACAGGTCTAGGTATGGTCCCTTTTATCACAATATTTAATAAACTAGAAACAATTTTTTTTTAGTACAGCGTCTTACTACCTGTTAGGTTATAAAAATGTATAATAATCACTCTAATGGGGTAGGGAGGAGGAGGGACCTAATTTAGAGGTAATACGCCTGCATTTGCGGGGAAGGAGAGTTGAAAACAATCCAGGAAAAACAACCCTCAGAGAACCCAACCAGAACTCGAACCCCGATTTCCCAGTCATCAGCACGCCAGTCTAACACGAGAATGACACCTTAAACCATTCGGCCAATGAAGCGGGTACATTTTGTTATTAAATTGAGGAATATTTTATAAAACATATATAATTATGAATTTTTGTTTATTACTAAAAGTTACAATAAAAGAGCAAACCAGAGATGGAAAATTAATTTCTCGCCTCGGTTTTTTGAATTAACCTTTTTACTAAATTCTCTTCTTTTTGTGTGTGTACCGGTATTTGCTAGAATTAACCAAATAATATACTTTAAAAATCAGCTAAAAAGCTCTATAAGCGACATAATAACGACGCGAAAGAAACGTTCGATATATAAAATATTTTCCACGACATATATCTTGTGTAAAACTAGAACAGAATTTACATTTTATTTTTAACATAACCTCCCACCCCGCAGAAAGGTCAGCCAATGTTTCACTGCTCTCCTACAAGAGATGATTACATTGTTTTAAAATATAAGTAGGTAAAACGAAATATTAGCTATTCATGCACAAATATTACTCTTTCATTTGAAATAAAACTTTAAGATTTCTATCTCAGAAAAGGGCAAATAAAAAAAAATTGCATCAAATTTTTGTTCTTTTAAAAGGCCACACAATCATTTTCAAATACTTGACAAATGAGATCATCTATTGATATGTTCGTATAAATTTAAACCTCTTAGAATGAAACGTAATATTATTTAACTGAAATTTAATACATTATGTTAATATTTTCACTATAAGAAATATTTGGTGTCTTAAAATATGAATATAAATTAGATTGAAGAAAGAGTAATAGTGTTTCGAAATAAAGTTAAACTCTCACGCAACATATCAACCATATAGAACAATTTGTACAAGTTATTATTATTATTAGCACCACGTCTTACTACCCGTTCGGGTTATACGCACTTACGCTAATGTGTAATGGTAGGGTGATTGTGAGATGAAAATGGAGGACCTACAGTTTGACGTGGGATCCGAACCACGGTGGAGGCCTGGCATTCCTCACATTCACAAGATATCTTGTCAGAGGTGAAGGAAGGGTTTGGTAATCAGATAAATCTGTGCCGGGACCAAGGTTTGAAACCCGGCCGTCAGCACAGAAGTCTGACACCTTACCCCTAAACCACCAGGTCACCCTATTTGTACAAGTCCACGTTTGTTGAGCCCGACTGTGACAGGGTTGCTCAGGGCGATAGAGTGAGTGAGTGAGTGAGTGAGTGAGTGAGCGAGCGAGTACCATGAATCTTGAACTATGGAAAAACAAACCCTGTGTTTTCCAGGGCAGAATATTCATCGTGTTGTTTACAATAAGGGAAGAGACCACACTGGAGCCTAACCCAGCCTCGAGTGGTGTAGTTGTCATGGCAACAACACAAGCATCATTTCTCAGAATTTTCAGGCAGGGGTGGTTGGCTGGCTGGCTACAAGGCGCGCGCCACATACGGCCAGATCAAAGGAGATGTGTGTGATAACGATCACAACAGTAGCATGGAGCACCCACATAATTGGAAATAGTTGTAGTCCTCACATTTCCTCCAACACGTGTAAAAATATTTATACAGGGTTTTTCAAAATATAATTTTTAGACTTTATTAGTTTTTAAATCCTGCATATTTTGCGTATCACTAATGGGGCTCATATTGAATGTTTAGTATTTCATAATTTTAACTAAAAAAAAACCCACTTCGGTGGCCGCATGGTCTAACGCACTACTCTCGTGTTGGTTTAGACTGCCAAAGATGGGGAGATCGGGGTTAGATCCCGGCTGGTTGCACTGAAGATGAATTTACTAAATGATATTCCAGTTTACTTCCAAGCAAGTGCAGGTGCATTACCTCTAAATTAAACCTTCCCAATCCCTAGCCCATTAGTGTATTTAATACACAGATGTATAACCCGACCAGGTAGTGCGACGAGTTGCTAAAATAAACTTTGGGGTTTCTGTCGCTTAATTACCTTGATGGTCAAACATTTTATGTATGTGTGGGAAGTTATTCATTTCATTTAGTATCAAACTAGTTAAGATATTTGTTCAAACACACTGTCTACAATAATTAAATTATGTTTCTTCTATCGCGTCTCACTAATTGATCGGGCTTTAGGCATATTACAAAATATTCTTGTGTTTAAAGTAGAATGTATAAGTAGACCTAAATTCACATGATTAGCGTGGAGGTAAAGCTAGAAATAATTTAAGAAAACAAACATCCGATCGAGATTCGAACCCCATCCTCCATGTTACCATCTACCGAACTTGCGTATAACACGAACGGATAGTAAGACACGGTACTAAAAAAAAAGATGGTAATAAGGCTTGCGTATTTTGTTGGTATTTTTATAACTATTTAAAAAATCCTCTACAGTAAAAATCACTGGTTGATTTCCAACTAGAATTACATATTCTCACACTTTAGTATTTCAGATGAGAACGTTAGTTTCAATGAATAAAAAGCCCCATATGTTTCTTAAAATTGCATTTTGTGACTTTTATCAAAGATAATAATTTGTTTGAGGAAATCTATATTTATACATATTTATTTGCCTGTTACCTCAGAAGTTCTACAATTCACGTTAAACTTAATTGAAACCGAGCTAATAGTTCTAAAAAATTATTAATACAGTTCGCACTAAGCGTAGTTGAAAATAATTCTATTATTTATGAAATTTCATGCTAAATACAATTGAAATAGAACTAGCAATTCTACAAATAATTTCATTTCGCAATAAACGTAATAGAAATAGAGCTAATAATTCTATAAATCATGACATTTCGTGTTAAACTAAGTTGAAACTAGAGCTAATAATTATACATGTGACATTTCACGTTCGATGTCGTTGAAATAGAATTAACTAATAATTCTACAGTTTCATACATTTTTAAAAATGTGATTTAATATGAGGTTTTTAATTATATATAGAGGCCTTATTTTCGTAGCCCATATTTTAAATAATAAAACCCTTTTAGATAATATGGGTTACCTGAACGTTTGCAATGCGTCTCAGATCCTCGGTAGTCGGCCCTTTTAATTAAGGGTAGTTACAAACGTTTATCTTATAATTCGCATTAAAATACCAAAATCGATATAGAAATAGAAGGACCGTAATGTGATGAAAAACAGTTTTAGATAAAGTTTGCCCAACCTTGAATGAAATGCACACACAATTATTTTGTTTCAATTTAAATCTAGTAGTTTTCTATTTAATTGGTTATAAAGAAATCGTCGTGGGAAAACTACCGCGTTTGTCACCCATTGTGATCCATTCCCTTAATTAGATACAATCCATAAATACATTATATTATTAGAAACGATTGAAGAAAACTTCCGGAAATTATCATAAACGCAAGCGTACTAACTAACCTAGCAGCAGCAGAATGTTGGTAAAGATAGTGCCAACATTTACGAATAGAGGGTGTCATGTGTTCAGCACAACAAAACCTTAGGCAGTTAATCTCAATTTTCTATACAGGAGCCGTTACTTTTATTTTCAAGTAGTTCCTCAATCGTCCTCACGAGGCTGAGTTAACCTCATTTCTGACGCAATGCTTAAAAAAAAAAAAAATATGGAAGTACCTGAGAACAAATCTGCAGCCAAGTACTGTAACCAATAGATCACAGAAGCAGCCAGAAGATATTTGACTTTAATTAAAATGCTATAAATCTTTCTCTGTATCTATAGTGCTGGCAAACGTCATATCTTCATAGAAAACTAAACACTTTAATTAAAATGCTATAAATCTTTCTCTGTAGCTATAGTGCTGGCAAACATCATATCTTCATAGAAAACTAAACACTTTAATTAAAATGCTATAAATCTTTCTCTGTAGCTATAGTGCTGGAAAACATCATATCTTCATAGAAAACTAAACACTTTAATTAAAATGCTATAAATCTTTCTCTGTAGCTATAGTGCTGGCAAACATCATATCTTCATAGAAAACTAAACACTTTAATTAAAATGCTATAAATCTTTCTCTGTAGCTATAGTGCTGGCAAACATCATATCTTCATAGAAAACTAAACACTTTAATACACTTGACATGTATGGTTGGTTATACTTCGATCAAGTTATTTGGGAGATAATCATTCATATTGGATATAATTTTCTCACTAGTTGTAAATTTTAAGTCTCATAGAACAATGATACATGAGAAATATATAAAACCTAGTCTCCTCTCAATTTCGAAGACATTTCTCATTTCAATCAGCATACATACACACACACACATAGAAACTCACAAGTACACGATGAAATAAAACGGTTTCACACATGACCATGTAGGGAAGGTTTAACAAGTATTGCACACAAATGTGGGACTGACATGCACTTGCAATTAAATTCGTGGGAATTGGTTCGTGTTCGAGGGAAGTCAATTAAAAATATACATATAGGTTTCTTTTTTTTTCAATCGATCTGTTTTTTCTCTTACAACACCACCAAATTAAAGTATCGACTAGACACTAGAGCATTACATTCGTTAAAAAAAAGTATTCTAAGATAAATATTTGGATACATATGAAAAAAAAGTTTTACAGGTACATATAGCTTATATATATCTTTTCTTAAACAATTAAGTAAATTAAAGTTTTTATTTAATAAAATAAATAACAATGAACGATTACAATTAAAACTTTTTTTTGTTACTGCTGGTTTTTTTTCTTCATTTATTCTTATCGTCGAACTGAGACAAAGTTCAATTTGTCACCGTTCAGTTTTGTTGACCAGGATTCGATTCCCGATATCTAAATCACCGGTAATCCCATGTATCGCGTGAGTGACACGTTAGGCCACGTGACCACCGATGTGGATAAAACCAAGATATATATACATATTATCCGAAACTATACCCGATATTCTAATTCGGTTATTTTATAAACAGCAACATACCCCCTCCCCCTACCCCCCTATGAGCTTCCATTTCAAAATAAACTTTTCTTCCCACTCCCATTTCTCCCCAGAATATTATGTTCCCCCGGTTTTGTTTGCGCAAGACTCCATGTTGTATGTAAAACATTATGTGATCAGCAAACAAGGTACAGGTTGTTTACTGAGAGCCAAGTCACCCAACAGAATACACCACTAGAAGCTACGGTCGGAGCGAGAGGGGATTGTTGGGTCAGGGGGGAGGGAGTGATTTCTACTCCCTCGTGTTTACCGAGACTTACGGGTGCTGTCTCTCAGCGAGGCTATTGACCTTGCCATTACAAGCAATATTAATTATGTGAAATCAAGACGCTTCGGTGACAGTATTTTTTTTTAAAGCGTCACTTTCACAATATACTAGATGACCGGGATATTGGGGTTTGATACCAGTTGGGTCCACTGAGGTTTTTAAAGTGGTTTTTCATTCTCACTCCACGCAAATGAGGATATACACTTCTTATAAATGATATCTTTCTCGTCCCTAACACATTAGCGTAATTAGTTCATATGCGTTTAGCCCGCATGGGTGGTAATACGTGGTGCTATTTTTTTTTTAATTTGAAATCACGATTTCATTTAGAAGAAATATGTTAGGCCTACATAGAAAACTGAAAGTAACTTTAAAAAAATATATGACGTGGCGGCATCTATAAGGATTATAAAAACGTTTTTATTAACTTCCTATTTGCGAATGTGTGGAATGCCAGGCCTCCACCGTGGTTCGGATCCTACGTTAAACTGTATGTCCTCCATTTCATCTCACAATCACCCTACCATTACACATTAGCGTAAGTGCGTATAACCCGAACGGGTATTAGGACGTGGTGCTAATAATCATAATATAATAATAATAATATAATAATATAAAAACTTCCTATTTCAGTGTAACCGTAAATAAATATATTGTTTATATTGACACGTATAAAACTAAGTCCAGGCATCCATAAGCTTAGGGCAAGTTTCTTGGTCAAACTTAGCACATCTAAGATGAGGCGTTACACCAAACACAGGACGACACCTACCTAAGCCAGAATGGAATGGGACACTCTCACATGGGAAACTGGCAAATTCCATTTTTGAGTTTAAATAGGTGTCGTCCTGTATTTAATATCACACCGCTTTTGAAGCTCGCTCGATTTGAATACGAAACTGGCCCAAATTATATGTATACAGGATGTTCCTGGATTAAACAGCTAAACTCTGGGAAGAGGTATGGGATTGAAAAGCGTCTTACTACCCATTCGGAGTATATACTAATTATCTTAATGTTTTAAGGGATTAGGATGGCTATATTTAACCCTGGACCAGTACCCGAGATTTACAGATACATTAACAGTAGACTATACTGGAGTACTGAATATCCCAGCAAAAAAACAGCAACAAAAAACAACTCTTACAAATCCAATATTTTTTTATTAAATAACACATTTAATAAATAAAATTAACTTTGTGGTAGAAACTATTTTATATATTATGATTTAAAAAAGTCCAATAATTGTATGAATTAAATAATAATAATATTTAGCACCGCGTCTTACTACCCATTCGGGTTATACGCTTTAAGTACTAATTACGGAGGGAGAGTGGAAAACCATTTAGGAAAAAACCCGACCGAGATCGATCGAACCTCGATCTCCCCGTCCTCAGCAGTCGAGCTTAACACGACAAGCGCGTTAGCCAACTACGCCACGAGGCGGGTATGAATTAAATAAATAGTCAGCTCTGGTTATAATGAACTTCTCGAACTCATGTTTTGTTCTCTAAGTCCAAAGTTCACTAAAACTTTTTTTTTAATCTGAAACAAAAGCGTAGAAATACAATCGTCTTTATTGAAATCTATTAATTAATCTTAATAACTGGTTATATGCTTTTTACTGTATACTGTTTTTGTAAATATTTTTTTCCAGATCCTTCTTTAGAGTTTGTGCTTTTTCCACACTTGATTGCACACCATCCAAGCATTCAAAAAATAAAAAATAAACTGAGTAGAAAATTCTAGTTTTTTGAATTTCATATAAACTCTCAAACAAAGGAATCAGTGAAAACAATTACTAAACAGCCACAGACTGTCATTCACTGTTTTATAACTCCTGTCTTTTTGACACAACTCTGAATATTGTCTTCCTTTACTTTTTAACCTAAGATCTTTCCCCCACCCCTCCATATTCCGTACTTTCAGTCAATATTTGTGCTACCTAAACAAGAACTCAGGTAGAGAATCGGTGTCTTCAAGCTTAAACAACCAAAAAGTTATGTTTTTAAAGAACTAAAACTTATGATGTTAGAATGACATTTCTTATTGAAAGTTTCAATTTTTTCCGTTCACTAAAAATGAAGTTGAGGGTTCATTATAAACATTTTTTTTAACACACATTGAAACGTATGTTGGCTGGACAAATTAGTTAGGTTCACTCTAGCCGAATGTTCACTAAAACCGAGTTTACTAAAACCAGTGTTGACTGTAATGCAAATGTTTATTTTAATATATTTGTAAAATTTCATTTATTTGCACCAAGTATTGATTCTACTTATCAGAATCACAACAAAGCACTAGATTATGACTTACGCGCACACACACACAGCACGCACGCACACACACACACACACACACACACACACACACACTGTTTGCACTCTGATCATACTACAGTGGTTTTGGTGTCTTTGTATCTTGGTCAGGTGAAGCACCTTCCGTTCGATAAATTAACTGTTGATGTCTAAGGGGGCATCTTAACTCCCAGTTGTTCTGCAATAGCCAGGCGGATCCCTCTTAGAAGTGTAGGGATTTCAAGCCTGTGAATCATGTAAGGCTTTATCATTTCTTTTCTCAAAATGAAAATAAAATTTCCCATAGGGTTTGGTTTTTGGTTTACTGTAAAAGTGTTTTCTTTCTAGATTATGTAACCAGTTAAGCAGGCAGCGTTTATCGTTCCATAAAAAGGGCAAAGAGGCCATCACGTGTGTCTTTCGGCTGCTGCTGTGTGTTGCACATATGGTCATATATATCTACACCTCCTTTCGTAGTGTTGTAGAAGTGAATTATTTCTGGTAAATTGCTGTTCTTCATCATACACTGGACCTAGTGTATTTTGAAAGGAGAAGGACTTTTATTTTTAATATGAGAAAGCAATATAAGTTTCCTCTAAAATTGAAACATTGATGTTTCTGCTGCACGTTTATTTGTATGAAAAGCCTCTTCAGAGATTTGAGGCTTATTTTTGCGAAGTGTTCCAATCGTTGTCAAGCATATAGTTGAATAGAGGAACCGATGAGAACCAACTGTCTACGGTAATATTATGGTTACTATCATGGATTGCTTCTGACAATTTTCTACAAAAAATTCACCTAATGGTTTACTTTCTGCCTCCATTTCCTTGCCAATGTAAGGTATTGCGTTTATAATATACCATTTTGCTTGGATTGACAATCTTCAGCCCATAAGAGGCTGGTTTGTTGGAAATATATACATGAAAAATACATTTTCTCCAAAATGATAAAAACTGCTCATCAATGGTGCAATATATTCCGGGTGTATAAGGAACCTTACAATTATTAATAAATGAGTCCCACAATTCTCTGATTGGAGCTAGAGAATCGCTTTCCTTTCTTTCATCCCGGGTTGATTTATCGTCAAAACGCAAAGTGTTCACAAAAAAAAAAAAATCGTAGCGGTTTTCTGAAGCATAACGCTTCTAGTTATTCGAACACCCCTAATAACATACCAAAAGGTGTTGGTCAAGTGTGATTCTAGACCATTGCACAAAAATACATAGACAATCCTAACAAAACCATAATTTCAATTACTGAGGTTTCACCAATAAAGCTTTTCTCATCTTTATAATTAGCTCGTTGAAGTGTAATCTCTTGATTGGTAAATTTTACAAGGTCATGAATCATGTTTTCATTTATTAACAGATAAAATGCACCTAACTCGTTTCTAAGCACTTTTGCAAATTGTTCAGGTCGATACCTAATTAGGACTATATTTCTTCTTGTGTTCTTTCTGTTTTTTTAAGGAGGTATGGGTGACGAGCAGTAACAATTTTTACCTTTCAAAGAATCCTGCTTTGGTATGACAACGTAATCGGGCAGAGCTTTTGTCATTTATTCTCTCTGAATACTGGATACGTTTGTAGTATTATTGGACGTATCGGTGGAAGTACTGGCTTCAGTGTTGGTTTGCTTCGAAATCCGAGATATTTTTTATTCTATATATTGACGGACAATATCTTCTTCACTCTCTGACTCAGGAGTACATTCATCTTCAGATGTATCAGGGGAAAAATAATCATCTTCAATGTGGTATTCTTCTATATTTTCTAGTTAACCTTAGTTATCAGACAAATCCTCGAAATTATTTGACATATCAGGCTCTGGTATCATTAGTTTTTATAAAATTGTTTATAATTTTGTACAACCTCATGTCACACATTATATAACATTATTTACATAATTAAATTGAGATAAGTTACATTAACTCTACACTGGGGTACTATATATACGTGAAACAGTGACTTTGGGGCATAACTGTCACTGCTAACAATTAAACACACCAATTAGAACACACCTGCCTGGGTGGCACAGTTGGCTAACGTGCTAGTCATGTTGAGATCGACTGCTGAGGACTGGGAGATCAAGGTTCGAATCTCGGTCGGGTGAACTGAGGGTGGTTTTTCCTAAATGGTTTTCCACTCTCCCTCCACGCAAATGCGGGTTCACTTCCTCTAATTAAACCTTCCCAATTCATAATCCATTAGCGTAATTAGTACTTAAAGCGTACAACCCGAACGGGTAGTAAGACGCGGTGCTAAATAATAATAATAATAATAATAATAAAAATATAGAAAAAGTGAAGGTCAAGTAAAAGTCACAGAAGGTGTATCTTGTCATATGTATCAAATTAAATTAATAGGGAAATAAAAATTCTCTGGGGTATAGTGCCCCACTGTACCGTTCCGGGGTTAAAAGAAGTGTACCCGCATTTGCGTGGAGGGAGAGTAGAAAACTGTTTTGAAAAAAATCACCTTCAGTACACTCGACTGGGATTCAAACCTCGATCTCCCCATCATTGGCGGCCTAGTCTGCTGCGAGAGTAGCGCCTTAGACCATGCGGTCACCGAGTCACATGAAAAACTAACTCTTAAAATACCTTGTTTTCAATTGATATTTATAATTCTGTATTCGGGGAGTTAACATTATCTATATTTTGAGTTAAAGCGGTTAATATTATGTAAAAAGGAATTCAGAGAGTCGGAATCCCAAAAACTTTTCTTGACCGTATATTAACAAATATTTTTCTGCTCATATTCTTGCTACTTGGGTTTGTATTTTTGGTCAATTGAGTACAAAGGTGAGCTTTAACATTCAATTTTTTGTCCCATGGTTGAAATATATACTTACATTATAGTTAAACTAGTAGCACATGTCAAACAAAAATTTCAAAATAAAAATATTTTTCTAATAAAATTCTCCTGCTTTGAAAAAAATGAATCTTATGACGTAAATCATATTATTTCGTATGTTACTCACATAGATTATAAATATGTAGATTTCAAAGTATAAGCTAGAAATTGTCCCCGGGATTATAAAGCATTCACATCACAGCGAATATAATAAGATTAGTCAACCCACCGTCGGCCATCCTATATTAAAATAACATTTTTTTTATTAAATTTGCGAGTGTGCGCATTTTTATTCTTTTATTTTAAATGAGAAGAATAGTCTGTTTGTACACATTTGGCGACATATAAAGAGATTAGGGAATATGGAACGTGATGCAGGAATGTGTCGCCCAATGTTTGTTCGAAAGAGAGGGACGTATAGACTGTTCGGGATTAAAAAAAATCATATGGTTCTTCATAAATCGAATAGGCTGGATTATTAAAAAGGGTATATGAGTGTTAAATATGTGAAAATTTTGTACACAATGTTCAATAGATGCACGCAGATAACTTGTGCTCAAAACGATAAGAAGATATACAGTACACTATAAACTAGTTGGTACCCGCTTCGGTGGCTTAATGTCTCACTCATGTTAAGAGGTTCGAATTCCGGCTGGGTTTAACTGATGTGGTTTTTTTCTCCTAAAATGTTTTCCTACTCTCTTTCCTCGCAAATTCGGATTCTCTTTCTTTAAATTCAACTCTCCGTGTGTAATTTACCGGAATTTTATAAAAAGCAAATGGTCGCAAAGCGTTTGACTCGAAGGAAGCTTGGTCCAAATGTTATGTTTTTACGCATAGTACCATAATGGTTACAGTTGAAAAATTAAAGATTGGGCGGTTGAATGCAACGCAGAGTGCGACGATAATGGATGAGATCAGATCATTAAAAAATAAAAAAGCTAAATTATGTAATGATAATCCAAGATGTAGATCTAGATTCTGAGCTACATGCTAGGAATCTGGATAAATAGTGTAGATAAAAAATTAATTAATCTCTCTGTGTTTATAACCTATATTCACATGCACTCATAAGCATGCAGATAAAGGAGTCAGGCTCGTCTGGTATTTTTGCCGGTGACGGAAAGGTCAGGGAACGAATCTTGGCCGGCTTTACTGAAGTTTTTTAAAATCTAATATGTCTCCACTCTCTCAACCATGTAAATGTGCGTACAAAATCCTTTAAATCATACCATACGCGTACGTGCCATTAGGGTAGATATGTGTACAGCCCGGATGGGTAGTATGGAGCAGAGCCCGGAAATTGAACAAAAACAGCCCTCTTTGGTAGTCAAATGGTCTAAATATTCACTCTTTGTAATAAACTTCACTGCTGCTCCAGGTGGTTTTCTATTCACTGCTGCTCCAGGGTGGTTTTCTATCTCACTTCATGCAAGTGCAGCTACACTTACTCTATATTTAACCTTACTTATACCTAAACATATTGGCGTACTTAATATTTAAACCTGCTTCATAGGTCACATTGTCTAAGCCGTCACTCTCTCAACGGACTGGACTGCCAATGACAGGGAGATTGGGGTTTAAATCCACGTCGGGTGTACTGACTGTGGTTTTCCTTAATTGATTTTCCCCTCTCCATCCATGCAATAGCAGGTACTCTTTCTCTGAATTTAAACTTTCCTCATACCTAACTCATTAGCGCAATTAGTAAATATTAATGTAACCTGAACATGTAGTGTGACGTGGTAACAACAATAAAAAGTATTTTGTGTGTGTTGTCAGATATTTTGGCTCAGACTGTACCATACATGTTGCACGAACTGCTACAATCATTTGACATGTTGTTGGTAGTTTAATAAACAAAGTGTGCAGCTGTAAAATCATACTCTTTTCAAAGATTTTCACGTATTGTTCTGGTCCTTATCGACAAGCAAGAGTAAATTTGAAGGTATTATAACACACACATAAAAAAATCAAAACCCCCCCTACCTGAATTATTCAAGAAGCGTTCGCTTTGCTACTCCCCTCACGTTCTATCCAAGGTTCAATGAACCAGTGAGCCCCTTGTAAGCACTGGAGGTTGACTAATATACTGATTGACAGGATTCGACGAAGGTGGCGAACATTTATCTGGCTTATAAAGACAGAAAAGGAGAGATAAACTTTTATTCCTCATTCCTACGCTCCAGTGACAGTAATGACTATCAACTTCAGTTTTTTTTTTCTTCCTTCCCCGTGCCTCAGTACTAGTCCGGGTTATACAAATAGATAAATTACTTTAACACTCGCTTCGGTGGCCGAACGAACCAAGACGTCATTCATGCGATAGCCTGGGATGCAGATGACTGGGAGATCGGAGATCAAATCCCTGTCGGGTGTATTGAGGGTGGATTTTCATAAATGGTTTTACACTCTCCCTCCGCGCAAATGCAGGGACACCTCTAACAAACTCAATCGTCCTCATCCTCAAAACATAGGCCTAGTCACTACTTGTGCGTATTATCCAAACGGGTAGTAAAAAAAATTAAATAGGGGTGAGGAGGATAGAATTAGAAAATCTGTTTTAAGGAAGGGGGAAAACCATTTAGGAAAAAAAAACCACCCCCGACACACCCAACTGGGATTCGAGTCCCTATCTTTCAGTTATTGCAACCCAGTCCAACACAAGAGTGACGCCTAAGACCATGCGACCACCGATGTGGGTAGCGGCTGAAGGAATATATCAGCATTTTCCTTGAGAAAGAATGAAGAAATATAACACTGCTGTGACCCACTCCGGTGGCCGCGTGGTCTAGCGCGCTACTCTTGTATCGGACTAGACTGCCTATGACGAGGAGATCAGGGCTCGATCCCGGTTGGGTGTACTAAGGCTGATTTTTCATAAATGATTTACCACTTTGCTTCCACGCAAATGAGGGTGTATTTCCTCTAAATTAAGCCTGTATAGTTCCTAACCCATTAGTGTAATTAGTACATAGGCGTATAATCTAAACGGTACTAATACGAGGTGGAAAAATAACATATAAAAAAAGGGCAAAAACCAAAAGTTCGTTTCCTTGAATTATTATTATCATTATTATTATTATTATTATTATTATTATTAAGCACCGCGTCTTACTACCCATTCGGGTTATACGCACTTACGCTAATGTGTAATGGGTAGGGTGATTGTGAGATGAAAAGAAGGACCTACAGTTTAACGTGGAATCCGAACCACGGTGGCTTCCTGGCATTCCCACATTCGTTTCCTTTAAGAAAAACAATTTTAAGAATTTGATTTAACTTGACGGTCCTGTATTTTAATGTCTGAGGTCTATCTATTGTTTTGGTCTAGACATCATGTTAATTAACCATCTCATTTATACAGATTAATAATACCTCAAAGGTTCGAACGTAAGATATTGTGTTTGTAAAAATAATATAATTATTTCTACTAAAAAGAATTTGTTTATTGAAAGTGTGGTAAAAATATTATTTAAATGCAAATGCCCCTTAAAATAACTTTAATATGAAATATGCTTAATTTTTTTTCCTTCACTCATCTTGCACACAATTGGTATCATATTTATGAATATACTAGTAGAAGTACCCAGCTTGGCCCGGGAAATCATGAAGTGCTTTTATTTGTTTCAAACAGAAAGAAAAAAAATCACATTTTATGTCTTTCAATATAAATTTTAGTAAACTTAAAAATAGCTAGTAAAAAATTAAAAATTCCAGTTTTGAGGTAAAATCTCAATTTTATTCATATAGAAAAATATTGAATACTCCCAAATATATTAGTTTTGGGTATTTATGAATATCCTTAGTTCGCACATCTAAAAGGTAGAATTTAAAAAAAAAATCTAGGTTATATAAAAGTTTAAAAATAAAAAGAGTGCTTTTGTGAAATACTCTCCCATTTGAGAATATATCTCAATAATATCCGTCACATAATATTTCCTAGGATTATGAAAACCTGTCCCCTTCCCCTGCAATTGCAAACAAAATAGTTTACAAAATACTGGTCTCAAAAAGTTTTCTACTAGTGCACATTCCATATCGTTGCAGATAGTTCGAAAATTATATTTTCCGCATGCAAATTTTGTTAAATCATTGTTTGCGATATTTCGCTTTTGTCATGCCTCGTTAAATTGACATACCCGTGCCAGTAAAATTGGCCCCTCGTTCCATTTCGATCGAATGAAACGGACAGTATAATCAACCCGGCGATAACTTACAGGAATATGAAACGGTAGATTGCGACCGAACAAACATGATTTGGCAGGTGGACTTAAATATATCAAAATGTGACATTTGATAGCTAACTTCAAAGATATTATATCGAATACAATACAGCCAATGTGTGCTATTAATAATAAACTGTATATTTTGAGAAAAATGCACCTTATTTTCTTGAATGTTTTTCCTAATTTCTTTTGCTATATCCTATCGATGGTAAGACCAGCAAAGCATTTGTTTGTATCGTAAACATTGTTTGGAAGTCATTAATGTCAACCTGTTAAGAACTATTTTTTATTTGCCTAGTGATACTATATTATCACTATTTCCACAAAGACTAACAGATCGACATTTATCACTTTCAGCCAATGTTTGCGATAAAGAACCTTCTGCCAGCTGTTGCTTACTTCTCTTACAGTAGATTAGGTATACCTCAACGTTTCTACAGCGATCCATTGTTTTTATATTACTCACTTTGGTGGTCGCATAGTCTAAAACGTCACTCTCGCAATAGACTAGATTGCCGATGACGGGTAGATCGAGGTTAGAATCTCAATCGGGTGTGACGAGGTTTTTTCTAAAATGGTTTTCCATTCTCCCTTATACAAATGGGAGTACACATCTTCTAAATCCAACCTACCTCATTCCTAACCCATTAGAGTAATTAGCACATATGCGTATAACCCGTACATGTGTTAACCAAAAAATCATACAATATTGTTAACATAAAATGACAAAGCAGCCCACAAGTTTAATTTACTTTTCATTAATTATATGTTTCGTGATGTAATAATACCGGTATGGATTAGCCGCATGTTTACACTAATTAAGTAGAGATCATTTACAGTCAGTGTTCCCGCATTTACGTTGAGATAGAGGGGGAAATTATTTAGGAAAATCACTTCAGTGAGCCCCCTTATAGCATCTATCTTAGACCCGCTTCAGTGGTCGAATGGTTTATGGCATCTCTCTCTCGTGTTAGACTGGCCTGCTGATCACGGGGAGATGAGAGGTTCAAACCTCGGTAAGGTCTAATTAGGGTGGTTTTTCGTGAATGATTTAAGACTTTCCTTACACACAGGTCCAGATAGATTACCTCTAAAATGCTTCCTTGCATATTTCCACCACTTTAGAGTAGCTATATCATATGTTTATATCCTAAACAAGTAGTTAAACCTCGTGATAAAAAACTATCTTAGGTAGGTAATACAGATAGAACCAGGCCTTACAATAAATATAATGAGCTTTTCTAAATTCTACTTTAGAAGGGCGTAAGTAGGATTAAACAACGATTAAACTGTTTAACAATATTTTTTTAAATACAATAAATATTAAAAATAAAAGAACTCCATGGTATGAGCAAGCACGCAAGCTATACCAACCGAGCGGCTGCCACACCGTTAGCTATGATAATGCCAACATTTGCGGATAGAGGGTGTCATGTGATCAGCACAAAGAACCCGCTGGCCGTTAATCCCAATTTTCTAAACATGAGCTGCTACTTTTTATTCAAGTATCTCCTCGTTTAACCCCGTTCCAAACAAAATTCTTCACAGATCAGATTATGAAGCACCGGGAATCGAACCCAGGACCTCTGGATCTGTAGCCAGTAGCTCAGACCACTAGATCACAGAGGTGATAGGTATTAAACTGATCCCGATTTCGGTGTTGTCTAGGTAGAATTCCAAAAACTGCACCTCGATACTTTTTCGTGTACTTAATTTCCCGGTTGATCGGCCTGGAGCACGGTTCTTTGAACTCCACCTACCTCTTCATAACCAGTAAAGCAGATTAACTCAGGGGACCTAATTTAGCACTTTAGTCTGGTTGACCAATAGAGTGAGATAGAAGGATGCTTCACCACCTTTACATTTACTGCTAAATATAGCGTTAAATAAAGTAGGTGACCTGGTGGTCTAAGGGTAAGGTGTGCTGGGGTCGGGGTTCAATCCTCGGTCCCGTCACAGATTTATCTGATTGCCCAAACTCTTCCTTCACCTCTGGCAAGACTTATACTAATCACATCTTGTGAATGTGTGGAATGCCAGGCCTCCACCGTGGTTCGGATCCCACGTTATACTGTAGGTCCTCCAATTAATGATAATATTAATATTAGCACCGCGTCTTACTACCGTTCGGGTTATACGCTTTTAGTACTAATTACGCTAATGGATTAGGAATTTGGAAGGTTTGAATTAGAGGAAGTGAACCCGCATTTGCATGGAGAGAGAGATGGAAAACCATTTAGGAAAAACTACCCCCAGTTCACCCGACCGAGGTTCGAACCTCCTTCCCCCGTCCTCAGCGGTAGAGCTCAACACGACAAGCACGTTAGCCAACTACGCCACCGAGGTGGGTTCCATTTCATCTCACAATCACCATACCATTACACATTAGCGTAAGTGCGTATAACCCGAATGGGTAGTTAGACGCGGTGCTAATAATAATAATAATAATTATTATTATTATTATTATTATATATTATATGTATGTATGTATGTATTAAAATATAAACATTACAATAATTGTCATGTTAAAGCCGTCTGATGAAATTAAATAAAGTTTTAAATATTACCGTTAGCATTATTTAAAACACTTAACAAGTACCAACTTTTAGTGAGAACGGTTACCCTGTTGTCATTAACGTTGTAGTTAAAAAAAAAGTGATATATATATATATTATATATTTAAATATAATTTACTCTGTGTCTAATATCAGTGTCTTCTGAATCTTGTTTACATAACAACAGTCAATGTCAAGATGTATAAAAATTGTGCTATTTGTTGGGAGCCCCTTCTAGGATCTAGGAGAAAAATAATAATCAAAAAGAAAAACATCTACCTCGGCTAATTCAGACATTGGCACGACGACTCTCAATACTCGAGACCACTGGGGGATACTTAGAATAAAACATGAACAATCTAAATAAAAATAGATTGTTAAAAATAAAATATTATTTAAACTACAATAAAAATAAATGTTAAAATAACAATTATTGGAACTTTTGTGGGTTTATTATTGGTTCTTTCTTTACCACATCCCAATCCTACCTATGGAATTCCGGATAGTTATAATTCTAATTTGACAAAATAAAATAGTATTGTTGAAACAAAAAAGAAGAGAAAACAAAAAAAAATAATCAATATTTAGACATGATATAAAATGTTAATTAATTCTCTGAATTAGTCTTTCTGAAAGTTATTACATGAATTCTGATTTTTGATAGAAGTAAAAAAAAAATGTGAATTTAAAGTGCAAGAGTTGGCTTGACCTCACCAATGAATTAGTCCATATTGAAACAACACCAACTTCAGAAATTTGTTTCACTTTAGTAATGTTTATTTTTTGTTTAAATTGTGGAAGAATTAACAGTCTAGTTCTTGCACAAACACTTAGCTTTCCATTTGCTACTTTTACTTTAATTTACAACCATTAATTCACTTTAAAAATAATTTAAATTAAGAGCTCCACAGATTTGGCTCCATGTTAGACCAACACCGAGGAAGAAGACCCAGTCTCCTACAGAAAGTCTTCCAAAATCAGATTTAAAAATGTTCTATTCTTTACTTCCAAGTCCAAAGAGAAAACTATTATATTAAAAACAAAAGATAAAAATGTTGGCTATGGACTAGGGATAAAAATCACATACAATACAGGTTTAATATAAATATTGAAATATATCCCAATGAATGTGAACAATGATTTCTTAAGAAATTAAATATTTTTTTCTATTCGTCAGAATTGAAAAACGCGCTAGTTTGGAGTTATTTACATCTTGCCTTGTTTCCTCTTCTACAGTCACGAGACCCACCGCTCACTTGTTTGACAGATCTGCGCATGCGTTGAAATCAATCATGGCCGACACTCAAAATAAATAACAGAAGAGTCAATAAATTTCTTAGAAGGATAATTAATATGTTCAATTAAAGGTAAGTGTTCTTCCTTAAGTCAAAATTCCTTATTTAAATTATTTAAAACAATGTTATACGTTGTTCCTGCTGTCCTTTTACTTTATTAAATGGATGAAATAGTATTATTTGTCAGGCCAGCATTACAGCTGTTAAGCGACGGCCGAACTTTGAAGTGCTTAATTTCAAACGAAAATAAATTGGAAACTATTCACAAAAATTAAAAAATATAGGGTAATATATGGTAGGTGGCAAATAAAGTTACAACGTATGATTTTTACAGAACATTTGTATTTTAGCACCGACATACGACCCTTTCATATTTTAATTACGATAAATTATACATGTCTGAATTTCTTATAAAGAAATTCGTTACATTGATTGTAGTATTTTGTGGCTAAGTGGATCCTATTTTAATTTAAATTCCTCGTAAGCTAATGCAATCAATACTATTTTTGTCATTAATAATCCCTTAAAATCCCGATGAGGAAATAGAACCGCAACAAAGATTCACTACTCTGTCTATTTGACTATTAATGTTTGCAGTTTTCTTGATAGTTTAATTTCAGACGAGCGGGTTATCGCCCCCCTCCCCCGCCCCTTTTCCACCGTGAATTTCTACGATCGATCGAGAAAGAACCTAACAATTTTTGCGGGGAAATTTATTTCCACATACCTTCCAGAGATATTTACATGCAATGGTCAACATGGGACCGACGAATTTACTCCCTCCGAATGAAGTTGTGCTACGGATTCTTATCACTCAGTAAAAATCAGCCGACGTCGCCGAGTTTGAGCCCACAAACACTGGGTACCGAGACGAAAACTTACCCCAATATCACGGAGGTTGACCAAAATACAAGTTTATTGTTTTTTAATATAAGTTGTTGTCATTGGGTTAGTTGCGTACAGAAAATTGGGTTTTTTAAACTTTTTAAGTGATGTAGATTTTTTTAAGTCCTTATCTAAACTAAAATCTTACACGTTAAATAATTATACGTTTTTTTTAGCACTGCGTCTTACTACCGATTTAGGTTATACACATGTGTACTAATTAATATTGTGAAGGTTGAATTTAGAGGAAGTGTACTTACATTCACGTGGAGGGAGAGTGAAAAGCTATTTTGGCAAAACCACCCTCAGTATACCTGACCGGAAATATAGCTCCAATCTAGTCTAACACGAGAGTGAAACCTTAGACTATGAAAGCCACTGACGCGAGTGGATAAATATTTATAATTTAATATTTACTAAACTCAGTATAAAATATATAATTCAATTATTCTGAATAAAATATTTGTAAAAGATCATATAGAAATATAAATAATTAATAATTAGTATACGTTATAGATAGAAAATTGTGACATGAAAACAAATGCGTATTTTAAATATCATTATTTTGTGTCCAAACGTTTGAGATAATCAAGGGAAAATATAGCACTTTTAATATGGAAATACATTATTTCTAGGCAATTATTATTATTATTATTTTTGTGTTCTGTCTTACGACATGTCTATTCGTTTTTTCAGTGATATTAGACCGCCAATGCGCTCCGTCCTCTGCCTTCTCTCTTAGCTTTCAGATTTTTTATTATTTCTTTCAAGTCATCCAATATTTTAATAATCCTTCTTCCTAAGTTTCTATTTTCCTCAACCTTGCCTTTTATGACGTCGTACAGAAGACAGTTCCTCCTATGGATGTGTTCGATACAGTTTGCAACATGGAAATATATTAAAATTCCAGATAGTTTATCATGTTTTTAAATAACCTAATAATTATATATATATCATATTTTGAGTGAAGTATTTATGTTGTATTTTTTCTATGGCCGAGGTTAATTGATTACAAATATAAACCAATTAATATATTTCTTTGGATTCGTTTAATTATCCAATATCATCAGGCAAATAGTTTTGTTGAATGAACTCCATTGGCTCTTGTTACAGAATTAAACGTTAAATGGCATCATGTAAATTTAGGAAAGTGACTAGTGTTGGAGGTTCATGAATTAAGGAATGGCAGAACACCTTCAATTTAAAGGAGGCTTGAGTCCAAATGCTGTAGGAAGAAACTTTTATAACAGTTATGTGAGTTACTTACGTTTTAATATACAGCCTACTTCAATTCATTTGATCTGAAACTGTCGATCTTGATTTTAATGCTACCTATGTTGACCGTAAAAATTGTATATATTTTATAAAATATTAATTCAACCATATTTCTACTATACCAGTAAACATATACAAAACAAAACGAAGATAATCAAAATAGAGAAATGGAAAAGAAGGGTAATTTATTCAAATGTATTCGTTTATGACCTTAGTTTTATCAATTAAAAAAAGTTTATTTTTAACCTGATTTGTAATGACAAGTTTTAATTGACCTGTCCGTTTAAATGTAATATTTGTATGTGTGCTTTAACTACATATTGCATTTTTTTATTGAAGTATTTTCTGAATATTTGTTTTAATCTCAAAACAATTTTTTTTAACAGTTGTATATTTTTATATTTCCAAAATTAACATCGTAGGATACTGTCGGTGTTGAAATATGTATCCGAAGAAGACGAAGAGAAAAGTTCCTTTAATATTTTTAAAAGTGATGTTGGTAAGAATATTAATAATAATCTAAGTTCAAGTACTGAAGTACAGTAATTAGTAAATATAAACACGTAAATAGAAAGAGTTAAACCTTAATCTTGTATCCAAAAGTTTTCGTTAATTATAATTTACTAGCCCCTCTGACATACATGTATATCTTGTAATTTAGCCCAGTAAAACCTAATGTGTCAGCCAGATAAGGGTTCCCTGATATTTTACAAAATATTTTAAGGGTTCCTCCAAACATAAAACATTGGGAATCCCTGGGTGGAAACTTAAAAAAACAAACAAAAAATGTTGTAAATATTTATTTTTCAAAAGTCCAAAGAAAAAAAAAGAGTATTTAAACCTTATCTCAATACGAATGTCTGTGTGTCTATGTAGACCTAAATCAAAATTCATTGAGTAAAAAAGATGGATGAATATAAAAGAGGAGAGACAAAAAAAAAGTGTCTTTATCATTTATATTTTCAATGAAAGAAACCGGATGTCGTTAAAAATACTCAGCACTTCAAAAAAAATAATCTTAGTCATTAAAATGGCCAAAGGATAAAAACGTTCCTCTTTCAAAAGTGTATATATATAAATAAAAAAATAGAGTATGTATATAGGCCTACATAAATATATATTTACAATAAAGACTAGTCCTATATTGATGAACGTATTTACTTACTACGTTTATGTTGAAACATTCAATTTTAATGTGCCCTGAACAGATGTTCGCTGAGAAAAGGTTTAGTCTCATAGCTTAATTCATTCCAGGTCTCATTAGTATGATGAAAGATACTTCCTGGGGCTTTGAGCAATGCTAGAACAGAGCACAGGGCTCTCTATCAAGTTAAACATTAGTTTAAAAAGTGTTACTTGTTTAATAATTTCTTACATATGTTTCCAAAAATAATTTATTCTATGGATCGTGAGAGAGTTGATTTGTTTTTTTTTACATTAGAATAACAGGTTACAAGGAAAGTTGCGAATTCAACAAAAAATAAAATAAAAATAAAAGTTTTCCCTTACATGAAAGTCCAAAATAAAACAAAACTATTTAGTGGAAGGATTATTTTATTAACCACTACAAGACGTGCCTTTTGCTACAATATTATTATAACAATTTGGTTAAAACATTACAACCGGGAACGTCAATCATATTCCTGAATTAAATAAAGAAGCAACAATTATGTTTATCTCAGTGTGTAAAATAATAATGAACTGCGAAAAGAATTATCCCCGATGTAAACACCGTGTTCCGGTGTTACTTTTCAATTATACACGTTTTAACATAACCTACATTAGTTAATTAATAATTAATTAACCAATGTGGTTTGTTACTACTCAATGGCTGATATATAAACTTATTGATATTGTAATGGTCGGGTAATCTAATTTTATTACTCATCTAATTTTAAAATAAAATCATGTTCAAATAAAACTGACCAGATTTATCTGATTAACAAACCCTTCTTTCACCTATGACAAGACGTGTATTAATCACAACTTTTGAATGTGTGGAATGCCAGTCCTCCACCGTGGTTCGGATCCCACGTTAAACTGTAGGTCCTCCATTTCATCTCACAATCATCCTACCATTACACATGAGCGTTAGTGCGTACAAACCGAACGGGTAGTAAGACGCGGTGCTAATAATAATAATAATAATAATAATAAAAACTGACATAATAACTATCCAGTTTATAGAAACACTACTAGCGTTTGTAACAGGGAAATTATATTCCGAATGGTTATTATAAATATACCTATATTGAAAATGTATACATAGACACAATAATTTATTGAAATCGGTACCAAAGAGCTGAGATTCTGGTCTAAGAATAGATTTCCATGTACAGGAGTCATTTTTAAACATTTATTTAAATTAGTTTTTAATAGTCTTCTAGCGTATTGCCCGAAGGGAAGGTAATATCCAGTGCTAGTAAATAAAAGTAGTCTACTAAGCATTCTACGACTCCATTAACATCTCGTTTAAGTTTTACGATACATTTATCCAGTATAGACACTTGAATAATGCATACAAGTATATAATGACCCTCTTAAGGAAGTATGGTTTATAGCTTAGCGTAGTGATAATATGACTTCAACACATTAACACTATATAAAAACACAATGTTTAAAGTTTCGTAACTATTTATAACGTCACTTACCAGTAAAACTGTTTATAAAGTTTATCATTGTTGAGGTAAAATTCGGTTATTCCTTTAAACTTTTTTCCATGCAAGAGGAACTTGTTATTTTATATTCTTTTGAAATATATAAATCTTTGAAGTTATGGGCAAAGAAAGAAGAGTAGGTGTATGTAGAAACTGGCTGAGGGAAGTGTGAGGACCATTTTTCACAGTTAAACTTTCAATGTCTGGTGGAGATTCTACCGGTAGGTCGCAGCACCAAAGCACTCTATCACTGTCAGATATGTCTCTCGAAACCATTTTTTTAATACAAGGGAGGAAACGACGGGAAACTTTTTACGAATAGTGTCACTTATAGTATATGTAGTTCCAGAACATATTATAGTAATAATTTATTATAATTTAACTTTAATGAGAAATTTTAAAAACATATTTTTCTACAACTATTAAAAATTATATTTTATTGGTTCATTAAAAAAGATTATTATTATTAGCACAGCGTCTTACTACCAATTCGGGTTATGTACACTTACGCTAATGTGTAATGGTAGGGTGATTGTGAGATGAAATGGAGGACCTACAGTTTAACGTGGGATCCGAACCACGGTGGTGACCTGGCATCCCACACATTCACAAGTCGTAATTAGTACACGTCTTTTCAGAGGTGAAGGAAGGGTTTGGCAATCAGATAAATCTGTGTCGGGACCGAGGATTGAACCCCAGACCCCAGTACATAAGTCCGACACCTTACCCCTAGACCGCCAATTATTATTAAAATACAAAAAGCTCTAATAATTTATTTTAGTTTTAAATACATTAATATAGCCGAGCATTTTGATAGTAGGTAATTTTTTTTTCGTGTAGTTATTTCGTGGTTTAAAATTGGTTTATTTAATCAAATTAAAAATATTTCGTGACAATTCTATCTTATTAGTGTAAATTATTTTCGGAGATATAATTAAAGACTTCCCATTCAATTTTATACGGTAATCTGTTCTAATTTATATTAAAAGTATATTTGAACCTATTACTAATTCCACTCTTAAAATTGATCCATAGGTTGAGCACCAATATATTTTTGACATTTAAAAAAGTCTATAGCTGTATTTATATACAATCGATATCTTCTGAATTTATAGATAAATGGTGTAAATTCCGACTACAAAAAATCAAATGTTTTGAACGTGGGTCAATGTTGGTTAATTAACCCTTTATTAAAAATTCTCTAAAAGGTGGTTCCATGTGCAGTTTTAAATGTGTATAAGCTATCGAAATATAAAACAGCTATCACTGGTTTTCTAACTAATGTAATAAAGATATAGAGTATGGCCATATTTTCTAGAATATTGATTAATCGATGGACGCAAGTTTATTATTGTGACTCAATCCAGGCAAATAGTGAGGGAAAACAAAGTATAATAGTTTGAAAAAATGCGTAAAATCAGTTTTACACTAAAATTAAACTTTAATTTCAGTATGAAATATTAATATAAAGTTTGAATGCAGTTCAAATGAGATATCTAAAATATGTATGTGAAAAAAACTCGTATGGACAGTGTCAATAATGTATGGGCGCCAAAGGAGTGCGTTTTGAAAGGGAATCCAATATGTCCATATGAAAGAAGCGTCTTACGTTGGTTTGGGCATGTTGAGAGGATGAGAGTGACTTGAGAGACGAAGAAAATATATGAAGGTAGAGTGTGTGGACCAAAAGGAAGGGTTAGGCCATGTAAGACATGGCTAAATATGGTATACAAATGTGTGAAAAAGAGAAACATTAAGAATATTTGAGACTGTCGAAATCAAACTTTAGCGAATCTCCTTTAAAAATAGTATTTAATCGTTATTACAAAAATATGGCACGTAAAACGTATAGTGAAATTTGAAAATGTATATTCTTTTAAAATAATTTGTTTCTATTTTAATTTTAAATAAAAGCAGGTAGTAGGAAGATATTTATTGAAATCTTTGACGATATAAAAAACTGTTCGTGGTATTCATAAATATACAACATACACAAGTTTATCTCTAATTCTATACCACACTAAAAGGTGAATTCATAACTATAGCAAACTGCGAATAATTGAGCTCATGGAACATTGATAAATTTAAATTATGTGACGGTATTAAATCTTATCGACGCTATTACTGGTAATTTAATAGATCCATAGTGGTCAATTCCCTTGGCTATTGACCTAGAGGTCCCGGGTTCGATTCCCGGTGGTACCATTGGTATTTTTCCCAGAGAGGGAACTTACTATGGTCATCATAGTCTGGTTAATGAGGCTCAAGTTAGGTCTAAGATTTCCACCGGCCCCACAGCTTCATAATCACCGTCATCACGTCATCTCATAGCGCGTATGACGTGTACACAACGTTTTGTTCCCACAGAGAGGATAAAAGTTTACGTACGTGGGGACTTAACTAAGTACCGCATCGCTCACGGTCAAATGTGCTATACGCAAAAAAAAAAAAAAAAAGTTTGTAAAAGCCTTTACACATAATAATGAGATATATTCCTAGAAACTCATGATCATAGTTTAAAACGCTCATGATTCACAAATTCAAGTAAATATGGCCACAAGTATGGGCAAACTATTATTTACTTTTTAATTTTTTTTAACACCACGTCTTACTATTTTTTCAGATTAACCACATATTTATTAATTACACTAACGTGTTAGTGATGATGTAAGCTGAATTTAGAGGAAATGTACTCACATTTGCGTGGATGAGTGGATAATTATTCTGGGAAAAAACCTCGGTACGTCCGACCGTGATTCGAACCCCAATCTCTCTTTCACCAGCATGCTAGTCTATTGAGAGAATGATGCCTTAGACCATGCAACCACCAATATTTAGAACCATTCGTAGTAAAGCTCCAAACTATAATGATAAATAAATAAAATTAACATTATTTTGTACTTGACATTAATTTTTCAATAAAGATTCTAGGATACTATTATTTCAATGTTTAACTAACCTATTTTATTAAATCCCAAGCACCCCCTTTTAAAAAAAATCTCCTGTAGTAACGTCTTGTAATTCCCAATATGAGAACACTACTACACCCTCTAATCTTTATCCTAGCACGCCCTCCAAATTCCTCTTGCTCAATTGTTAGTGTCTCCGAAAAGCAGAAACTCGAAAACTCACCCCCCCCCCCCCCCATTACGCTCCTGGTCTGAATGAATGTATGTGTGTTTAAAGTCCAAGTAAAAGCCTCAGACGATAATAAATCAAAAGCACTAGAGCCCGGTCGACATTAGTCAGTATATCAGAGTTAGTGAGCCGAACCACCCCCTGGCCTGAACTTCTCTTCCACCCCTCTATATTTCATATTGCCACCCCGACCTCCCCTTTATTCAAACCCATCTTATATATTCGCTCGGTTTGACCACACACTGCTTTCATCGTGTACACTCGTAGATACAAGATGTTTGAGTGGGGAAATCATTTTATTCGTATTATTTGAAGGGTACGAGAGGAAAAAGTGACATAACTCACATTTTTCAGGGCAACCACTTTTAGATCTAAAAACCAAATTAATATATCCCAATAACTAATTTTCTTTAAAAATTAATTTTGTATTATTTATTTAATTTATTTCAACTATATAAAGTCCACTTTCTGATCCGTCTAATTATATCTAAACACGAAGATTTCTATGAGCGAGAGTGAAAGGTCTTACCAATTATGCTTGGAAAAGTATTTTCCCGTACTTTCCAGGTTTATTTTCCCATACCACAATTGCCATGGGACCGAAGGCTTTACTTTCCCTCCGAAGGAAGTTGTGCTACGGATTTTTATCACTCAAGAAACTGAGCCCAGCTGGGTTTTAAACACGGACATCGGCTCCTGAGGCGAGAAATGTACCCCAACATTCTTTATGGACCCAATAATCCAATGCGTCTTCACAATAAACACAACATCAGAAAACCAGATTCGATGAGCCTAACATTTAGTCAACGTGACCACTGGTACGTAATTAAATACAATATTAGGGTTAAGGTAGTGAAGGTATGTATTAGAGAAAATTTACCCTTATTTGCATGGAGAAAGTAAAGGAATTTATGCGGTGGAAATCCTTCAGTTCATCCGTACGGGATTAGAACCCAACCTCTCGCTAACAAACCAGACCAAAGGAGCCTGAAAACTAGTCTGCGTGTCCACCAATGCGGGTAAGATAAATGTTAGATGGATTGATAGTTTTAATGGAGATGTTGTGCTCTTTAATCATCAAATGAACTTTTGATTCGGGAAATATAAATTGAACTAAGTCATCCCAAGTTTAGGATCATTGAGTGTACCTAGAAAAATACTTTCCAATTTCTTTTCAATAATTTACATCCTGAACGAAAGGGAGGAGTATCAATAACAAATTCTACTTTTGAGTTCTAGGTTGTAAATATATAGATTCTACAATTTAACTGAATCCAGTTGATTTGGGAGGAGGATTACTGATGTATCATAAAAAGTTATAATCACGGTTTTTATATTGTAATTTTTAACTTTGACTTTATAAACGCTCATATTAAATTAGCATATGAATTAAAAATTACCTAAACCTTGTATATAAATCTTAATACTACACATACAGCCCTAAAAGCTAGAGTCTAGACATTCTCTAATTGGATAGGAGATTGAAATAGTTGACATCTTTCAGCAACGTTGGCTTCTTTATTATTGAATCCTACTCCATTTATTATAAATTGGTTATAAGGACGGCACATAGGCACTGTTTGAATTATTAACTCGTATTACAGAAGTAATTAACTTCTAAAATATAATTAATTACAAAAACAATACACTTTTCTAGAAAATATATTATTTTCAATTGTATGCTAATTATTTAAAACAAATTACTATTAGTAGAATTCTCACAAGAAAAGTATTTATTTCGATATTTTGTTTACAGCTGACTCAGTAAATGTGAAGTAGGCATAACCGTTATGTTATTCTAATATACAAATTAAATTGTGCACACACTTTTTGGTGGTTGAATGGTGAAAGGCGTAACTCTTACAATAGAATATACTGCCGATGATGGGGAGTTCAGGGTTCGATTTCTGTTCGGATCTACCGAAGGTGGTTTTTCCTACACACTTATTTATTCTATTTCAACGT